>CM060433.1:134693658-136097307 GCA_030545235.1 Helianthus tuberosus
GTTTTGCAAGCTTTCCTACTTGATATCCTGCGAGTGTTGGTTGTTTAGTTTGGAGCACCTTGTCCTTCTACACAAAGGAACATAGGTGTGTGAGTTTGGGGAATAACGGAAGATTAGATTCGGAATTTGAATAACATGAAAATAAACATAAGAAAATAATCATCTTGTACACATAGCACATGTTCTTGACACTATAGAAACTCAAAACAGTTGTATGTTTTCATGGATTAAAGTCCATTAGAATCGTAAGATGTGTATGGTCATAGGTGATGTAACATATTCTTGACAAGTAACTATTAAGTTATCATCAAGTCTAGCTACTTAGATTTATATAGATTATATAGATAACATATAAATATTTTATAAAGATTACAAGTCCTATATATCAAGCATGAGGTACGAGATTAAAGTCTCCATTTAGGCACCCCTTAGTGTCATATAATTCATACATGAGGTAGGAAGAACAAAACTCCCATTTAGGTACCTCCATTGTTCACCACTACATTTGTTGTCATAAACAACAAGGAGGGTCATGAACTTACAATTATTAATGAAATAATAACAACTAATCTATGAAAAAACATCAAGTACTGAGTGGATTTCTATGAAGGATAGCCCAAGCTTGTCCAACTATCACACATTCATCAAGCTTCATGCTTGAACACTACTTGTGGGTAAAACCCTAACTAAAACAGAATGTTTGTGAGGTTTTAACCTCTTATTTAACATTTCTCAGCCTTGTTTTTAAGCCCAACTAACCATTCAATTGATTATGAGCATTAGGACTTAGGTTTGAGATGAGATAAACTCAAGTTTAGCTACGTTTAACAAAGTTTAAGTGAAAACAAAAGTAATAGTCCACTTTGGAGCCTTTTTGGTGACATTCCAGAGCTTAGTTTTCCATGGAAAACCTGTGAAAATGTTCCTAAGGTTGTTCCAAGTAAGTGGGAAAAAGAATCAAGTGAAAAGACTAAGTATTGAGTGAGTTATGCTCACTTTAGTGAAGGGTGATGATTCTACTCGAACTTCTGCTTAACAGCTGATTATGGACTGATTTGAGAGAGTTTAGAGTGATTTGCAAAGTGGAAAATGTGAGGAATAGTTGTGGGATTTATAGGGAAGTGTTTAGGGTTGCGGTTGGTGGGTAATTAACGCTAGAGATGAGTTTAAAAACCAAATAAAACACAAAATCCTGCTCAAAAACGCGTCTGATCAATAATCTGCAAACTTGGCCTTTTTCGCGGGCCGTGAGGACGCTCCTGGGCCGGTTCGCGGGCCACCAGGAGGTCTGATTGGCTGAATTTTGATTTTTGTTCCATTTTGGCCCCTTAACTTTCATCCTTTGTTGTTTTAAGTCGTATTTAGGGTATTTTTGGCACGATGGATCATAGTTAAGGGTATGGAAGGTAATTATGTCATAAACCAACATAAAATAAGTATAATTATGTTTATTTGTCAAGAAATAGTATCGAAATCACATAATTTAGCATATAGATCAATAGTTTGCAAGTTTGACGTTTTTAGCACAAAGTATGAATAAAGTGTGATATGAATGATGTTTTTGAACGTGTGAACATGTATGAAATGTAACATAAATGTAACGAAAACACGAATTTCATTAGGATTCAAGTCTCAGATTTTACATCGTTTACAATGAAAGAACGATTACAAGAGTACAAGGTTTCCGAAAATAGAATTACAAACAAAGGTTTCCAAATATAGAAAGTACGAAATAGTGGGGCGTTACAGTCCGAACTTGTGGACATGGATGCTCAGAATTTAGGGTTTTACCCCAGCCTAAATATATGGGAGTATAGGTTAGAATTGGGGATCAATCCATCACATTCACTCATCTCATTGAGAATGGATCTGGTTGATCAGCTTTGTGCAACCTCTCACAAACCTTAGCTATTCCTCAATAGTGTGTGCACATTTCTACAGAGAGAGAGAGACTATGTGGTAGTGGGAGAAAGCTTAGTTTAGATCTTTATGATATAAACTAGCTTGTAGATGATGTATACTCTTTCGGTTTATAATATGTGATGACTAATTCATTAATAAAGAGATTCATCTTCTACATCTTTCTATCTTTTATGTTTTTCATATCTTCTATGTCTTGAATCAAATGCAATGTTGATGTTCGTCATCGATCCGGTGCTTTCACAATGGTGGTAGGTGGTCGTTGGTTGTGAGAGGCAGTAAAGACGGGTGTGGTGGTTTGCACAGGAGCGGCAGTGTCACACCCCCAAAATACCACACGCGGAAACACCGCAGGACGTGTGACGTACCAGGATCCAGCCACCAATCACATTGAATTATAACAAAATATTAAATAAAAGTTCCATTTATTTCATAATGTAATATCAAATCATAACTTAAAACCAATACGTTCAGTGGAAGCATAATGTAAATCGTCTTTCAAATGTTTCAAAAACTATTGTACGAAATCAATGAACATGTTGTATCCAAGAGACTCGACCCATAACCAATCCAGCACTCCCAGATAGCAAGCTCCATAACCATGAATCTAACGACCTGCAAGCATGCAGACAAGTGTATCAGACAACGCTGGTGAGTTCAAAGTTTGTTAACGCGTTTAGTTACCAGATGTAAGTTTAAAGCGTTTCAGAAATACAATGTTGCTAATAACTCGATTATCGCAAGATGGCTCTAGATTATTCGCCCTTCCCCAATGCTCTATCAAACATTGGTCGGCTGGTTAAGGTAATTAGTTCACGCCCGTCCTCCCCGGTACGGTGTGAGGGGGCCAAACCTAATAGCGCTATCAACTAATAACCCCGTTGCCTCCCCGGCAACTAATTCGGTATATGATGGGACTTAAATGATAGATATGAGTGTATTAACCAACATCCCAAGTTTAACATTCCAGTTAAACCCATTTACCCGACATTCCTCCCCTAAATATTTACCAGATGTCCCTCCCTGGGACACATGCTTGAAAAAGACAGTGAACTCACCTTAGATTTGCTCGGTATATTAAGTTACCCATTCCAGTTAGTCAACCAAACCCTACCGTGGTCACCAATCAAGTTAGTTTCATAGTCAATTAAGGCAAGTATTTATCACAAATTACATTTATCACAAAGATCACTGTACCACATGTAGCACATATCCAATTCTCATGCAAGTCCACATCCCATATGCGTATCACGTAATATCACATAACAGGTGAGTGTTCTACTCACACAAGTAAAATCAGAGTTCTCATTCTTAAACAGCATTGTTATCATGTATCAGATAGTATTTATAAACACAAATATCCATTATCATATACATCATGCACAGTTTCACTGTTCTGTTCATTAGCTCTTTTGCAGCATCCTTACGAAGGACCATTCTTCGGGGGATGCCTTCACGGCAAAGAATCCCCTATGGCGAAGTACTATTCTTCGCCGAGAATGAGTGCGGCGAAGAATCTAAGTAGTTCATCAAACACCAGTCGACGAAGGACTAATCTTCGTCAAGGATGAGTACAGCGAAGAACCATAGTGGTTCATCAAGAATCAGTCCACGAAGAACCCATTCTTCGTCGAACTAGATTCTTTGTCGAACTAGATTCTTCGTCGAACCTAATCAGACAGTTACAGTTCCTTTGATTTCGTAACAACGGTTAGCAAATTATTAGCATGATTTCACAGATCAATCAACATCTCATAGTAACAGTTACATTCACTAAATTAGCTTCATAAACAACAACTAATCTGATCAATCATCCTCCAAAACATACATCCTGACCGAATCATTAACACAATGATTACAACTTTAATATGCAACCCTAATTTCTTATGTAGAATCAAACAGTAACAACTTATTTATATCCGCAAACTATCAAAGGTTCACCTAAAAATAGCACTAGATCATCATCAAACATCATTACGTAATTCCCTTCTAACCGTTAATTATCACGAGTTTGTTCCCCATTTAATCGATCCATATTCAACTGAATTTCTAATAACCCTAGTTTGTAATCACATTCAACATTATTGGACATACATACTCACAGTCAAGTATAATCAAGAATTCGAATCACAAAGTGTTAACAAACTAACCGTAGGATACAACAGAGAATACTCGGAATCAAACAAAAGCTTCGAAGTGTTAAAGGGGTTGGCGTATAAAATAGAGAGGATGAGGGAGTTTAGGGTTTGATGAAAATCCTTAGGTTTTACGTACAAACATACGTTTATATGACGCGAATAAGGCCGGGCCACATTTGGGTTTCATTTGGGCCGAGAGCCCTTTCGACGAAGGACCTGCTTGATGAAGAACCTTCTTCGCCATGATGGATGGTGATGAAGAATCATTCTTCGTCCAGCAAAGGTTGTGGTGAAGAGTTGTGGCGAAGAACCTTCTTCGTCATCTTGGGTTTCCATGACACATTAGACATTAAACATTATACTTTTAACAACCAAGCACCAGAATACTTTAATCCTTCAGATAAAATACACATGACACTACGTAAAACAAACTGTAAAACAGGATTGTGAAACAAGTGATGCGTAGAGGAAAGACCTTGAAATCTCGGGTTGTCACATCATCCCCAACTTGAAAGAAATTTCGTCCTGAAATTTGATAAGTAATCCAAAGCAGCAAGGTGTTAGATCAGGATGACTGTGGATTTTCCGCGGTTGCCACATCATCCCCAACTTGAAAGGGAATTTCATCTAGAAATTCGCCAGTTGCATCAAGATTAGATTGGTCAGTTGGGAAAAGTTGAGGATACTTGAGCTTCATTTGATCTTCGCGTTCCCATGTGAACTCCGGTCCATGTCGTGAGTTCCAACGAACTCTCACGATCAGGATTCGACTATGCTTACAGACCTTGACTTCCCGGTCCATAATTTCGATGGGTTCTTCGACAAACTGCAATCTGTCATCGATTTTCAGTTCTTGGAGTGGTACCACAAGTGTTTCATCGGACAAACACTTCTTTAGTTGCGAAACATGGAAGACATCATGAACGTTACCCAACTCAGCAGGTAACTCGAGCTTGTAGGCCACTTTACTGATCCTTTCCAGAATTTTGAATGGCCCGACATAACGCAGATTAAGCTTACCGCGTTTCCCAAGCCGAACCACACCCTTCCAAGGTGAGACTTTCAACATGACACGATCGCCTATAGCGAACTCCAAGGGTTTCCTACGCTTATCGGCGTAGCTTTTCTGACAGTCACGCGCTGCCGCCATACGGTTTCTGATCTGGACAATCTTTTCTAAATTTTCAAGTACAAGTTCAGGACTTGTGATATGGCTGTCACCCACCTCAGCCCAACAAAGAGGAGAACGACATTTCCGTCCGTACAATGCTTCGAACGGGGCTGCCTGGGTGCTAGAATGGTAACTGTTGTTGTAAGAAAACTCAATCAAAGTCAAATGTTTCTCTCAGCCCTTACCAAAATCAATCACACATGCTCGCAGCATGTCTTCAAGTGTCTGGATGGTTCGTTCACTTTGACCATCCGTCTGTGGGTGATAAGCAGTACTCATGTCAAGACGTGAGCCGAATGATTTATGCATCGACAGCCATAAATCGGATATGAAACGTGGGTCACGATCAGAGATAATAGAGGTTGGCACCCCGTGCCTGGAAACCACCTCCTTTAGATAAACAGTAGCAAGTTGTGAGAACTTACAGTTTCCTTGATTGCGAGGAAATATGTTGACTTTGTGAGACGATCAACGATCACCCAGATGGTTTCGTTTCCGTTTTGAGTTCTTGGCAAACCAGTGACAAAATCCATAGCAATCAGCTCCCATTTCCACAAGGGTATTTCTGGTTGCTGAAGCAGACCTGAGGGTTTCTGATACTCTACCTTGACCTTCGCACAAGTCAAACATTTACTCACATTTACGTCACGATGTGAGCCTTCATCTTCGGCCATCAATATAAGACTTTGAGGTCCTGATACATCTTATCTGAACCTGGGTGAACAGAGTAACGAGACTTGTGTGCTTCGTCCATCACGAGCTCTCTAAGATTACCAAACAATGGGACCCATATCTGTTCCATGAAATAGTAAATGCCGTCAGATCTCTCTAGGATTCGTTTCCCCATACCCCGTAAATACTCAGCTTTAATGTTCTCCTCCTTCAACGCTTCAGTTTGAGCAGAATGGATCTGGTCAGGGAGGTTTGAGTGAATAGTGAGCTGTAAGGCTCGTACACGTTTAGGTTTTGTTTCCTTTCGGCAAAGGGAATCAGCTACAACGTTAGTTTTGCCTGGATGATACTTGATGGCACAAACGTAGTCATTTAAGATTTCTACCCAGCGACGCTGTCGCATGTTTAACTCCTTTTGGTCGAAGATGTGCTGGAGACTCCTGTGGTTGGTATAAATAGTGCATTTGGTACAGTACAAGTAGTGCCTCCAAATTTTTAACGCAAAGACCACGGCCCCTAACTCCAAGTCGTGAGGTGTGTACTTTTTCTCGTGAACCTTCAACTGTCGAGAAGCGTATGCTATCACCTTCTCGCGTTGCAACAGTACACACCCGAGACCCTGAATAGAAGCATCACAATACACCACAAAATCCTTGGTACCTTCAGGTAATGACAAGATTGGTGCACTACAGAGTTTTTGTTTCAAGAGTTGGAAGGCAGCTTCCTGCTTCGTTCCCCAAGAATATACAACGCCTTTCTGTGTCAAAGAGGTAAGAGGTTGAGCGATCTTTGAGAAATCCTTAATAAATCTGTGATAGTACCCAGCGAGACCGAGAAATTGTCGCACCTCCGAAGGATTCTTCGGTGCCGCCTAATTTCTGATGGCATCAATCTTAGCAGGATCCACGTGTATCCCCATTTTGTTAACATTGTGGCCGAGGAAGTGTACCTCTTGAATCCAGAAGTCACACTTAGAGAATTTTGCGTAGAGTTGCTCCTACTTCAGGAGCTCGTCATATTTCCAGACGAGTCGCTCTCCTACTCTCTAAGATTTCTTCTCCGAAGTTCGGATTCATCCAGTAATCCATATTGCGCTCGTCATATTTCCAGACGAGTCGCTCTCCTACCTGCCTCATCCTCTCACTACTCTCTAAGATTTCTTCTCCGAAAGCTCGGAGCTCATGCACATTTTCTGCACTCATTGGGGGTGCAGGTGCTGGTACTGGGTCTGGGTACTGGGGCATGGGATTCTCCTAAGGGTACGGATTCTCTAAGATCTCCCTAATGTATTCATCGTTGTCATAGTAGGGATCTAGAGGGTCCAGACCTGGATATGCTGCTAAGTTTGGCATGGTTTCGTCGTTTAGGTGATAGCGTGGCACATAATCCCTATGATCATTGAACCATGGATCATAATTTGGATCTAAGGGATTAGGGGCTGGTA
Source organism: Helianthus tuberosus (assembly GCA_030545235.1). Classification (NCBI taxonomy): domain Eukaryota; kingdom Viridiplantae; phylum Streptophyta; class Magnoliopsida; order Asterales; family Asteraceae; genus Helianthus; species Helianthus tuberosus. The sequence continues at coordinate 134,701,004 of CM060433.1, forward strand.
TCCTAGGTATCTCCTCAGGGTTGAAATCATGCATTTCTATCTCCATCGGCTGAGTGGGGAACAAAGGAAAGGGTTGTGGGGCTACTAGTTGTTCCAGATTTGGGTCGGCAGCAGTTGTTGCTAGGATATGAAAATTGGCTAAGCTCCTATTAAGCATATCCTATGTATGGGCATCTGACTCTCGCTTAGCGGCTGCTAGGACACTTTGCTGTTGCAACTTTCGCATTCTTTTCCTAGGCTCGAATGCTCCTTTACTGAACCATCCTCTCTTTTTCTGAGGGAATGGCTCTTCAGACTGAGCCTTAAAGACAAACATCCCTTCTTCCTGATCAGCTGAATACCCATAGAGGGTAGGCTGGGAAGAAGTACCTTCACTCCTAGGTGAATCAGACAACTAACGATACACGTCCGAGGGTCCTTGATCACTCATACTGTAAACTAACAAATAGTCAAATAACGCATAACAATAAAATACAGATATGCACGTATTTTCATAATTTGTTTCCTCACAATTTGGATAATATATTGATGTCAGCAGAACACTTCTGTGGCTGAATCAGTGGCTTCGCAACCCCCGGCCCCTTATCTGTCCCGGGAACGGGCGGCCGCGAGACCAGTTGTGGTGATATCATTTTGTTTATTAATTTGGCAGCGGAATTTCATCAGGACCGTAGTTAGGAAATGTTTATCAGAGTAAAACCATCATATTTTATATTAATAACCACATGGGTAAACCCAATTTTCTTATTACAACATAGGGATAAACCCTATTTTATTGAATTTAAAACATCGCCTTTTAGGTAACTTTTATAGCCACATTTTTCCAAGCCGTCAGTGCTCTCCAACTGGCTTTCTTCTAATTTGGCTTTTACATTTTGTTACCTGAAACGCGTTTTAAAAACATTTGTCAGTGGGAAATACTGGTGAGTGAATCTCAGTTTAATCAAGAGGCATTTTATTCTTTAACACTGTATTGAGAGCTATCACATTGTTTATTTCCACACAATTACTCATTCAGTATTGTCAATCCTGACTGGTGGGTCATATTACCCATTGGCTAACTCGTTGTCCAATGGTAACGTGTTCCACATTTTGTATTCAAAACCCCAACATACCGGTAGTAATTGAAGAACTACAAAGACTTAATCACTGCTAAATCATATTGTAAAGCATTTAAGGCTTTGTAAAACAGTTCACAAAAAGGTTTACAAAAAGGGGATAAACTCACTTTGCTGTCTTAGACTTCTTTTAGGGTTTCCTGGTGATTTATCTATAATTTACACAAATGTACATATGTTAGTATAATAACCCTTTATTTATATTAATGATACCCTCCCCGAGATGACATTCCAACAACTACGTCGGGCAGAACCACGACAGTCGTTACGGAACCCTAGATCTATCTGGCAGCGTATCTAATACGTAACCGGGGTTATAATACTTACATCGGGGCAGAACTTCGTTAATTAGGGGGATATTATACCCGAGTATAGCTTATACTATGTAATAATTCGAGAGAAAGAAAAGATTTGAGCGACGAAAACTGAAATCCCGAGCTCCCACTTTATAGGGCCTGAAATCAGGTTTCTCACGGCCCGCGTAAGTTTAGTCCTCGGGTTACGCGGCCCGCGTAGTAGGGGGTCTAGACGTAGGTGATCTGGGTCACGAATAGGTTCAACATGTGTTGACACGTGTCGGCACCGGGTGCAGCCTCGTTGTTACTCGCTCACGGCCCGCGTAGGCAGTAGCAAAAGGCTACGCGCCCCGCGACAGCCTTAATTTTTTTGTTTTTATTTTATTTTTATAAAAATAAAGGTATTCGGGGTCCGTTTTCGTATACGGGGTGTCTTTTAAGACATATGGGAATATTTTAAAATATATTAGGGTGTTAGAAAAAAATTCAGGAGGGTTGTTGTATCCTCCCCACCTTGTTTTAGAGCTCGTCCTCAAGGTCTACTGGAACAAGTGTGGATATTTTTTTTGCATTTCTGATTCAGGCTCCCATGTGTATTCTAATCCTCTTTTGGAGTCCCACTTCACTTTGACCAGAACTAATCTCTTATTTTTGAGATTCTTGACTTCCATGTCTTTAATTTGTAGAGGACTTTCTACAAATTTTAACTGTTCATTTACCTCTATATCCTTAAGAGGTACTATCAGTGATTCATCGGCTAAGCATTTCTTGAGATTAGATACATGAAATACATCATGTATTCCTGCCATTTCCTCTGGCAGTTGTAGCTGATAGGCTACAGGTCCTATTCTTCTAATAATCTCAAAAGGTCCAACATACCTAGGGCTTAGCTTTCCCCTTTTGATGAATCTTACCACTCCTTTCCAAGGAGAGACTTTTAATAACACTTTATCTCCTACTTGAAATTCCAACGGCTTTCGTCTGTTATCAGCATAACTCTTTTGTCGATCACGTGCTGCTTTCAATCGTTCCTTGACTTGAATAACTTTGTCTGTTGTTTCTTGTACTATCTCAGGTCCAGATAGTTGTTTTTCTCCAATTTCTGCCTAACAGACTGGAGTTCGGCACTTTCATCCATAGAGTGCTTCGAATGGTGCAACATTGATATTTGTGTGATAACTATTATTATAAGAAAATTCTATCAATGGTAACTGATCATCCCAATTACCTCCGAAATCAATTACACAAGCTCTAAGCATGTCTTCCATTGTCTGAATTGTCTTTTCACTTTGTCCGTCTGTTTGAGGATGATAAGTTGTGCTTAGATTTAACTTGGTTCCCATTGCTTTTTGGAAACTTGTCCAAAAATGAGAGGTAAAATGACTATCTCTGTCAGAAACAATTGATAGAGGAATTCCATGTAAAGAAACTACTTCATTTACATACAATTTAGCTAATTGTTCCATACTGAAAGTTTCCTTCATTGGTAGGAAATGAGCTGACTTAGTTAGCCTGTCTACAATCACCCAGATTGTATCATTACCTTTTCTTGTTTTGGGTAATTTAGTAACAAAATCCATTGTTATTAATTCCCATTTCCAAACAGACATTTCTAACTGTTGCAATAAATATGAAGGTTTCTGATGTTCAGCTTTGACTTGTGAACAGGTTAAACACTTGGCAACATATGCTGCTATATCCTTTTTCATTCCTATCCACCAAAAATTCTTTCTTAAATCCTAATACATCTTATCACTTCTAGGATGCATCGTATACTTAGACCTATGGGCTTCTTCTAATATACGGTGGCGTATGTTTCCTAATTTAGGTATCCACATCCTTTTCTTATGGAATCTCCAAATTCCATCTGTTCCTCGTTCTAATTCCTTAACCATTCCTTTTAACTTCTCAGTATCATTCTTGATTACTGATTCTTGTGCCTTTCTAATCTGTTCATTTAAATCTACTTGCAGATTTAATTTAAGTGAACGTACTCTTTTTGGCTTTTCATGATACTTTCGGCTTAAAGCATCAGCAACTACATTTGCCTTTCCTGCATGATACTTGATATCACAATCATAATCACTAAGTAATTCCATCCAGCGTCTTTGTCTCATATTCAACTCTTTTTGCCCGAAGACATACCTTAAACTCTTATGGTATGTGAAAATGGTAAACTTAGTACCATATAGGCAATGTCTCCAAATCTTAAGGGCGAAAACTATAGCTCCTAACTCTAGATCATGGGTTGAATAATTCTCTTCATGATTCTTAAGCTGTCTAGAAGCGTAAGCTATAACCTTTTAACGTTGCATCAATACACATCCATAACCTAACTTAGAAGCGTCACAATAGATTACAAAATCTTCAGTTCCTTCTGGTAACGCTAGTATGGGTGCATGGGTTAATCTTTGCTTAAGGATTCTAAAGGCTTCTTCTTGTTTTGGTCCCCATTCAAACTTAACGGATTTACAGGTCAATTTAGTTACGGGAATGGCTATTCTAGAAAAATCTCGAATAAATCTTCTATAATAACCGGCCAATCCTAAGAAACTTCTAACCTCGGTTGGTGATTCAGGGGTTTTCCAATTGGTTATTGCCTCGATCTTAGTGGGATCTACATGAATTCCTTCAAACTAGATGTCTGAGAAATTGTACCTGTTCTAACCAAAACTCACACTTTGAAAACTTAGCATAAAGCTTCTCTTTTCTCAATAAACTTAGAAGTGCGTGCAAATGCTTTGCATGTTCCTCTTTTCTCTTAGAGTAAATGAGAATATCATCTATAAAGACAATTATGAATTTATCCAAATATGGTTTACATATTTGGTTCATCATGTCCATGAATGCAGCTGGGGCATTGGTTAAACCAAATGGCATGACAGTAAATTCATAATGGCCATACCTTGTTCTGAAAGCGGTCTTAGGAATGTCCTCTTCATGTACCTTTAATTGATGATATCCTGACCTTAAATCGATTTTAGAGAAAAATCGTGCTCCTTGCAACTGATCAAACAGATCATCAATTCTTGGTAATGGATACCGATTCTTAATTGTGACCTTGTTCAATTCACGGCAGTCAATGCACATACGCATTGATCTGTCCTTCTTTTTAACGAATAGGATCGGCGTTCCCCAGGGTGATGAACTTGGTTGTATGAATCCTTTCTCTAACAATTCATCTAATTGTTTCTTTAGTTCCTTCATTTCTGCGGGTGCCAAACGGTAAGGTACTTTGGCAATTGGTGCTGCCCCAGTATTAAGTGGATTCTGAATTCAACTTCTCTGTCTGGAGGTTGCCCTGGTAGCTCTTCTGGAAATATATCTGAAAACTGGGATACTACTGGAATATCCTTTAATTCTTTTCCTTTAGTGTTAGTGATTATAGAAATCAAATACACTAATGACCCTTTTCTTATGTAACTTGCTGTTTTCATCACAGAGATGAACTTTGTGGATCTAGAGATTTTATTTCCTTTAATTGTGATCTTTTCACCCCTTGGTGAATTTACTTGAATTGACTTTTGATCGCATAAAATACTGGCTTTATTGGCTATTAACCAATTCATTCCTAACACAACATCAAATCCTGCCAGATTCATGGGGTAAAGGTTTGCAATAAATTTCTGATTTAGAATTTCTATTCTTGCTCCCTTCAAGATCTCAAAAATCTTAATGGTTTCCCCATTTTCTGTCTCTACTAGACATTCTTGTGGAAGTTTAGTTAATGATTGATTAAGAATTTTGCAAAATGAAGTATTAATAAAACTTTGGTTTGCACCAGAGTCAAATAATACTTTAGCAAAAACATCATTAACTAAAAACGTACCGGTGATCACATCCGGGATCATCTTTGCTTCTTCTGCAGTCAGAACAAATGCTCTAGCATTTTTAGTATTCTTGGTGTTCATAGCTGGAGCTAGCTTTGGACAGTTAGGCTTGATATGACTTTGTTCTCCGCAGTTGTAGCATATCCTGTTGCTAATCTTTTTCTTGCAATCTTCCTCCTTGTGTCCCGATATTTTGCAGAAGTTACAGTATATAGAGCATCTTTCGGAATGCTTCCTTTTGCAATACTTACAGTAGGGTGCAGAGGTAGAACATACATTTCTCCCACGGTTAGAATTTCCAGAACGGAATTCTTGTGTAAGCTTCTGAGTTAGGTTCCTCCTTTGATCATCTTCTCGTGTACGGACTAATTCATCTGTCAAGGTATTGGCTAGTTCTACAGCTTCTTCTATAGTTTGGAGTCTAGCTGCCTTGACTACATGCCTTATCTCTCCAATTAATCCCCAGATGTAACGGGAGATTAATACTAGTTCAGGTGAAGCAAGGGTTGGCACTATTCTAGCATATTCAAAGAATAACTTAGTGTACCCCTTACTATCCACACCAGTCATTCTAAGGTTTAAGAACTTGTTTGCTATTTGTTCTTTTTCATTAGGAGGGCAGAATTTCCTTTCTACCATGTTTTTAAACTCCTCGCATTCCATATTATAAGTTCAATCACTTCCACTAGTCTGGAGGATAATGTTCCACCATTCTAGTGCTGAATTCTTAAACAGATTGGAAGCTAACATTATCTTATCCTCCACATTTACTTATTCTTAAGACTGTCTCAGTCTTTTCTATTCAGCGTAGAACTGCAACGACCCCTTCATTGTCTGAGAATTCCATTGGTTTACAAGACCAGAATTCTTTGTAAGAACAACCGTAAGACACGGTTCTTCTTCTTTTGGGAATGGGCACTTGAAGTATAGGTCCATTGTTCACGCTGTGTTTAGGTTCAGTTGGTCGCCTACTGCTATGCTTACTTTTATTATCTACTTCCTTAACCGTTTGAATAATATATGGCATTGCATCTATTATTCTTTATGCCGCTACGTGTTGTATGGCACTGTTATCCATTTGGTTTCCATTATTGTTGTTCGGATTTTCGTTACCCGTGTTATTGTTACTCTGGTTATCGTTATTCAGAATTTTAAACAATTATCACGTATTAACATCACAAGATAATATCTTAATATGATCAATCACATGACACGCATTTTGATAAAAAACGTCGAGCATTGCGACTTTACTCTTTTCTATTATAGTATGCGTCAAATACACACTAAGACTGGAATTAAAATTACAACATTATTAAGCATCGTTAACCACAAAGTGGTCTATACTACAACATATATTATTATTACACATATTATTATTATTATATAAATTTTTTTTTCATAAAAACAAATTATATATTATTATTATTACCAACTCCACCATCATCTTTACTGGTCTGGATTTATCCAGTAATCCATATTGCGCTCATCATATTTCTAGACGAGTCGCTCTCCTACCTGCCTCATCCTCTCACTACTCTCTAAGATTTCTTCTCCGAAAGTTCGGAGCTCATGCACATTTTCTACACTCATTGGGGGTGCAGGTGCTGGTACTGGGGCATGGGATTCTCCTGAGGGTACGGATTCTCTAAGATCTCCCTAATGTATTCATCGTTGTCATAGTAGGGATCTAGAGGGTCCATACCTGGATATGCTGCTAAGTTTGGCATGGTTTCGTCGTTTAGGTGATAGCGTGGCACATAATCCCTATGATCATCGAACCATGGATCATAATTTGGATCTAAGGGATTAGGGGCTGGTATCCTAGGTATCTCCTCGGGGTTGAAATCATGCATTTTTATCTCCATCGGCTGAGTGGGGAACAAAGGTAAGGGTTGTGGGGCTACTAGTTGTTCCAGATTTGGGTCGGCAACAGTTGTTGCTAGGATATGAAAATTGGCTAAGCTCCTATTAAGCATATCCTGTGTATGGGCATCTGACTCTCGCTTAGCAGCTGCAAGGACTCTTTGCTGTTGCAACTTTCGCATTCTTTTCCTACGCTCGAATGCTCCCTTACTGAACCATCCTCTCTTTTTCTAAGGGGATGGCTCTTCAGGCTGAGCCTTAAAGACAAACATCCCTTCTTCCTGATCAGCTGAATACCCAGAGAGAGTAGGTTGGTAAGAAGTACCTTCACTCCTAGGTGAATCAGACAACTGGCGATACACGTCCGAGGGTCCTTGATCACTCATACTGTAAACTAACAAATAGTCAAATAACACATAACAATAAAATACAGATATGCACGTATTTTCATAATTTGTTTCCTAACAATTTGGATAATATATTGATGTCAGCAGAACACTTCTGTGGCTGAATCAGTGGCTTCGCAACCCCCGCCCCCTTATCTGTCCCGGGAACGGGCGGCCGCGAGATTAGTTGTGGTGGTATCATTTTGTTTATTAATTTGGCAGCGGAATTTCATCAGGACCGTAGTTAGGAAATGTTTATTAGAGTAAAACCACCATATTTTATATTAATAACCACATGGGTAAAACCCAATTTTCTTATTACAACATAGGGATAAACCCTATTTTATTGAATTTAAAACATCGCCTTTTAGGTAACTTTTATGGCCACATTTTTCCAAGCCGTCATTGCTCTCCAGCTGGCTTTCTTCTAATTTGGCTTTTACATTTTGTTACCTGAAACGCGTTTTAAAAACATTTGTCAGTGGGATATACTGGTGAGTGAATCCCAGATTAATCAAAAAGCATTTTATTCTTTAACATAGTATTGAGAGCTATCACATTGTTTATTTCTACACAATTACTCATTCAGTATTGTCAATCCTGACTGGTGGGTCATATTACCCATTGGCTAACTCGTTGTCCAACGGTAACGTGTTCTACATTTTGTATACAAAACCCCAACATAACGGCAGTAATTGAAGAACTACAAAAACTCAATCACTGCTTAATCATATTGTAAAGCATTTAAGGTTTTGTAAAACAGTTCACAAAAAGTTTTACAAAAAGAGGATAAACTCACTTTGCTGTCTTAGACTTCTTTTAGGGTTTCCTGGTGATTTATCTATAATTTACACAAATGTACATATGTTAGTATAATAACCCTTTATTTATATTAATGATACCCTCCCCGAGACGGCATTCCCACAACTATCGGGCAGCGTATCTAATATGTAACCGGGGTTATAATACTTACATCGGGGCAGAACTTTGTTAATTAGGGGGATATTCTTCCCGAGTATAGCTTATACAATGTAATAATTCGAGAGAAAGAAAAGATTTGAGCGATGAAAACAGAAATCCCGAGCTCCCACTTTATAGGGCCTGAAATCAGGTTTCTCGCGGCCCGCGTAAGTTTAGTCCTCGGGTTACGCGGCCCGCGTAGTAGGGGGTCTAGGCATAGGTGATCCAGGTCATGAATAGGTTCAACACGTGTTGACACGTGTCGGCACCGGGTGCGGCCTCGTTGTTACTCGCTCGCGGCCCGCGTAGGCAGTAGCCAAAGGCTACGCGCCCCACGACAACCTTATTTTTTTTGTTTTTATTTTATTTTTATAAAAATAAAGGTATTCGGGGTCCGTTTTCGCATACGGGGTGTCTTTTAAGACATATGGGAATATTTTAAAATATATTAGGGTGTCAGAAAAAATTTCCGGAGGGTCACACGCGGTTCATGAGGTCAATGAAAACCGCTGGTGCATTTGTCAACCCGAATGGCATAACCAGAAACTCATAATGGCCATACCATGTTCGAAAAGCTGTTTTTGGAATATCCTCCTCTCGGACTCTTATCTGTTGATAGCCCGATCTTAAATCGATCTTCGAGTAAAAACATGACCCTTGCAACTGGTCAAACAGATCGTCGATACGTGGTAAAGGATAACGGTTCTTGATGGTCACCTTGTTGAGTTCACGGTAATCTATACACATACGAAAAGACCCGTCTTTCTTCTTCACAAACAGAACTGGGGCTCCCCAAGGCGAAGAACTAGGTCGGATATAACCTCTATCCAACAGTTCTTGGAGTTGATTAGACAGTTCCTGCAACTCTCCTGGTGCAAGACGATAAGGAGCACGGGCAATTGGAGCCGCTCCCGGTGTGAGATCTATTTGAAATTCCACCTGACGGTGTGGAGGCAAACCAGGGAGTTCTTCAGGAAAGACATTGGAAAACTCACGAACAACTGGCAGGTCTTCGATCTTCCTTTCTTCAGGCTGAGTATCAGTAACAAGTGCTAAAATAGCAGGGTAGCCCTTTCGTACACACTTCTGGGCTTTCATGGCTGAGATAATGCCAACCATCGCACCACTACGATGACCTTGAACAGACAGATATTCTCCACTGGGGAGAGGAATACGTACAATTTTCTCCTTACAGAGAATTTCCGCTTGATGTTTAGACAACCAGTCCATACCAATGACTACATCGAAGCTTCCAAGAGTAACAGGGAGTAGGTCAATGTCAAATACTTGACCCATGAGATCGAGTTTACACCCGAAAAGAACATGTGAAGCTTCAATCGATTTACCATCAGCTAATTCTACTACATGTTTCTTTGCAAGAGGCGTAGGAGTCAACCCTAACTGACGACTGAACCCCAAAGACACATAACTCGAATCGGCACCATAGTCGAATAAAACAGAAGAAAATAAGTTGTTCACAGAAAATGTACCGGTCACCACATTGCCATCATTCCTAGCTTCCCCCGCGCCAATGTTAAATACCCTTCCGCGAAATCCATTGCCCCTGTTGTTGCCGTTATTGTGGTTCCCAGCATTGTTATTGTTGTTCTGACGGTTGTTGTTATCATTGGCATTTTGATTCAGCTGAGGGCAATCCCGTTTAATGTGACCCTCGTCCTCACACTGGAAACATCCTTTCCTATTACCTTGGTTCTGATGGGGCTGTTGCCTTTGCTGTTGCTGATGTTGTTGTTGTTGCTGCTGAGTCTGCTGCTGCTGTTGATTTGGGAATGGAGCTCTGCAATCCTTTGCCATATGGCCCACCTTATCACACCTATGGCAAGCTCGGACACACGGTCCACGATGATGATAGTTATACTTGTTGCACTTTGGCTGCCTTCCCGCATAGGAGCCTTGGTTCGGATTACTGCTCTGACCTTGGTTAACAGAGGAGGACTGACTGAAACTACGATTGTTGTTGTTGTCTGGCTATTTCTGTGTCTGGCTCGAGTTGGACACCTTATCCGTATCATTCCACTTGCGCTTAGTATCACTAGCAGGAGTAGTAGTAGCAGTAGGAGTAGCAGAAACACGAGGTGGTAGCGAACCACACTCGACCTCTTGGTCTGTAATCTTGTGTGCTAAACGAATGATCTGAGGCAAGTTGTTAAGATTTGCAGCAGTGACCAAACCCTTAACTTGCGGTGCTAAGCCTTTGATGTACAATTCGATTCTTCGGGGTGGTGGTCGGGATAGGTTAGGGCACATGTTTGCTAGCTCGTGGGACCGTTTTGTATAAGCCTCGATCTCAGACCCCACCATCTTCAGATTATAGTACTCGTTCTCGAGTTTCTGAATCTCGTCACGAGGACAGTACTCCTCTCGCATTAAATCCTTGAAGTCGTCCCAAGTAGTCGCATTCGCCATTTCGATACCCATCATTTGGACTTGGGCATTCCACCAAATCAAGGCACCGTCCTCCAGTGTGCCTGTAGCATACTTTACTCTGTCCACCACATGACAGTTACACATAGCAAAAACTGACTCTGGTTTCTCAAACCAACGAAGTAGTCCTACTGCCCCTTCGGTAACACTGAATGTCTGTGGCTTACAATCCATGAATGTCTTAAACGTGTAGACAGGCGGATTGTTCTGATTCTGATTCACTTGTTGACCTAAGGATGAAAGAAAATATAACACACAAGTATGAGTCGAGTTCGCGACACAAGGATAAAGAGTATTTGGCACATATCGTACCAGCTTGCTGAGCTGCTAAATCTTCAGCCACACGAGTATTGATCAGGTCGGTTCATTCGGCCTAAGACATAACAATGTTGCCACGTCCACCGTCGCGGCCTCCACCACGTCCACCATTTCGTCTGTTCATGATTCTATATGAAAAGTGGAAAAGATTAGAAGTCGGGATTGAGTAGGAGTCAAACACCACGATGACTTCTACAGATTACTACGTTCTATCATTACGTCAGACAACAGAGCAGAACCCTTTTCACACTCGTTAAGCCTCACTGGGACTCACATGCACCCCACATTGTTGTTATGTGTGCACCCATAATAACAATGCGATTTGCATGTTTATCTCAGCTCCTCCCAACTCGTGCTAAAAGGTTCCTCAATTTCGAGTAGCAAAACAAAAGACACCATAACATAGATCATGAAGATTTAGAGGAGTGTTACACTATCAAACACATAACGTAGGCTAGTAACACTGGAATTCATGCTGTAGTGCTAAGTGTGCATTCACATGCAATGTCATACATAAATGTACACTAGATATGCTATGCAATAAGTAAATGAGAGACAAACCTTGCAATCTGGAGCTGAGTGTCATGGTCGATTTCTGAACTATTCGGTTACAGTCTGGTTTTATAAAAATGTTTTAAAACCTAGTTCACTATAACCGGTGGCTCTGATACCAAACTGTCACACCCCAAAAATACCACACGCGGAAACACCGCAGGACTTGTGACGTACCAGGATCCAGCTACCAGTCACATTGAATTATAACAAAATATTAAATAAAAGTTCCATTTATTTCATAATGTAATTTCAAATCATAACTTAAAACCAATACGTTCAGCGGAAGCATAATGTAAATCGTCTTTCAAATGTTTCAAAAACTATTGTACGAAACCAATGAACATGTTGTATCCAAGAGACTCGACCCATAACCACTCCAGCACTCCCAGATAGTAAGCTCCATAACCATGAATCTAACGACCTGCAAGCATGTAGACAAGTGTATCAGACAACGCTGGTGAGTTCAAAGTTTGTTAACGCGTTTAGTTACCAGATGTAAGTTTAAAGCATTTCAGAAATACAATGTTGTTAATAACTCGATTACCGCAAGATGGCTCCAGATTATTCGCCCTTCCCCAATGCTCTATCAAACATTGGTCGAGTGGTCAGTTCACGCCCATCCTCCCCGGTACGGTGTGAGGGTGCCAAACCTGATAGCGCTATCAACTAATAACCCCGTTGCCTCCCCGGCAACTAATTCGGTATATGACGGGACTTAAATGATAGATATGAGTGTATTAACCAACATCCCAAGTTTAACATTCCAGTTAAACCCATTTACCCGACATTCCTCCCCGGAATATTTACCAAATGTCCCTCCCCGGGACGCATGCTTGAAAAAGGCAGTGAACTCACCTTATTTGCACGGTATATTAAGTTACCCATTCCAGTTAGTCAACCAAACCCTACCGTGGTTACCAATCAAGTCAGTTTCATAGCCAATTAAGGCACGTCTTTATCACAGATTACATTTATCACAAAGATCATTGTACCACATGTAGCACATATCCAATTCTCATGCAAGTCCACATCCCATGTGCGTATCACGTAATATCACATAACAGGTGAGTGTTCTACTCACACAAGTCAAATCAGAGTTCTCATTCTTAATCAGCATTGTTATCGTGTATCAGATAGTATTTATAAACACAAATATCCATTATCGTATACATCATGCACAGTTTCACTGTTCTGTTCATTAGCTCTGTTGCAGCATCCTTACGAAGGACCATTCTTCGTGGGATGCCTTCACGGCGAAGAATACCCTATGGCGAAGTACTATTCTTCGCCGAGAATGAGTGCGGCGAAGAATCTAAGTAGTTTGTCAAACACCAGTCAACAAAGGACTAATCTTCGTCGAGGATGAGTACGGCGAAGAACCATAGTGGTTTGTCAAGAATCAGTCAATGAAGAACCCATTCTTCGTCGAACTAGATTCTTCGTCGAACCTCATCAGACAATTACAGTTCCTTTGATTTCGTAACAACGGTTAGCAAATTATTAGCATGATTTCACAGATCAATCAACAGCTCATAGTAACAGTTACATTCATTAAATCAGCTTTATAAACAACAATTAATCTGATCAATCATCCTCCAAAACATACATCCTGACCGGATCATTAACACAATGATTACAACTTTAACATGCAACCCTAATTTCTTATGTAGAATCAAACAATAACAACTTGTTTATATCCGCAAACTATCAAAGGTTCACCTAACAATAGCACTAGATCATCATCAAACATCATCACGTAATTCCCTTCTAACCGTTAATTATCACGAGTTTGTTCCCCATTTAATCGATCCATATTCAACCGAATTTCTAATAAACCTAGTTTGTAATCACATTCAACATTATTGGACATACATACTCACAGTCAAGTATAATCAAGAATTTGAATCACAAAGTGTTAACAAACTAACCGTAGGATGCAACAGAGAATACTAGGAATCAAACGAAAGCTTTGAAGTGTTAAAGGGGCTGCCGTACGGAATAGAGAGGATTAGGGAGTTTAGGGTTTGATGAAAATCCTTAGGTTGTACGTACAAACGTATGTTTATATGATGCGAATAAGTCCGGGCCACATTTGTGTTTCATTTGGGCCGAGAGCCCTTTCGACGAAGGACCTGCTTGACGAAGAACCTTCTTCGCCGTGATAGATGGTGACGAAGAATCAAGGTTGTGGCGAAGAGTTGTGGCGAAGAACCTTCTTCGCCATCTTGGGTTTCCGTTACACATTAGACATTAAACATTACACTTTTAACAACAAAGCACCAGAATACTTTAATCATTCAAATAAACTACACATGACGCTACATAAAACAAATTGTAAAACAAACAGGATTATGAAACAAGTGATGCGTAGAGGAAAGACCTTGAAATCTCGGGTTATCACAGGCAGAGTTAGTCGCTGGTGACGGTGGCGGGAAGCGGTTTAAGTTTTTGAAGATCTGGAAAAAAAATTTGAAGATCTGGATTTATGTTTTAATTTTTGAAGATGATGATAAGCAGATGATAAAATTAGATTTAGGGTTTGTTTTTTTAATAATATTGTATTATTACCAAAATGCCCCTTGACTTAATTGTTAAACTAACAGAATCTTAACGGAGGGACTTAAAGGTAGCGAATTTTAAACAACAGGGACTCAGGAGACAAAATCTTCCAGGGACTCATCTTGACACCAGCCACTTACCTTAGGGACACAAATTGCAGTTTACTCCAATAAATATAAATAAGTTCATAAAATCGTGAAGCCTATTAAAAGAATTAATGATTAAGGGATTAAATCCAACATATGGCTACTTGGGGACTTGCTTTAGCAGGGTGAGTCACTTTGAACTACTTTGAGTCTGAACATCAAGGATAAGTTCTCTTTTTTTTTTTTAAGAGTAAATTACAAAAATCGTCCTTTATGTTGACACCAGATTGCTAACCATGTCCTTTATCTTCAAAAAGTACAAAAAACATACTCAATGTTTACAAACCCTTGCACATTATGTTAGCCATAACTCAGTTAGATTTCATGGTTAAATCTGACCAAGTAGACCCTACATGAGGATATTTTAGTCATTTTACCCTAAACACTAAAATAAATAAAACTCATCAACCCCACCTACCATCTGTCTCTCTCTCTCTTTCTCCACCACCACCATTACTACAACCACCACCAGCCCAATCATTTACAGAACATAAATAATGATACAACTGAGTAATTGACAATTTACAAATCATAATATTAACATAATAAACCTTCCCAACACAACAATTGAACTTTAGAAGCATTTATCCCACAACTCAAACATCAACACAGTCCCCATGATCAAAATTTCAATCAACTAACAATATTATCATCCTACATTACAAAACAAATCCCCAAAATCCAAAATTTAATAAAACCCACAATTAATCCAAGCAAATTTAAATCAAAAAACAAAAAATTAAACCTTTCTGCAAGGATCTTGTTGCATCATATCCCACTCTTTATCATACACCTCCTTAGGCATACTGGTGATTGCTAACTTGCACCGTGTATTCCCCCGAATATAACCTTTGGATGGAGAACATTCGGGTACAGATTGATACGAACTCAAGAGCCATCGGCATCGGTGACCAACGTGCGGTAGTTGATGATGGCAACATTCAGATCTGGTGCGGTTTTGAGGATGCTACGAACCCATATGGTTCTTCAAGGAATAAAGTATGGTCATTTGGGTTGAATATGTTCAGTTACAGATCTGAATATGTTCAGATCTGAATATATGTGTTGGGATCGGGGATGGCAGAGGGTGGAGGTGTGGTGGTTGAGGTGTTTATGGTGGTGGTTGAGGTGCACCGGTGATGGCGGTGTGATGGTGATGGTGGTGTGGTTGAAAGAAAAGGAGAAGGAGATAAGAGGGATTTGAAGAATAGGAGAGACACTAAGAGCATTCACATCCATTCCATCATATTTTCACCCTAAATTACATTAAAAAACACTACATTTTCTCTCTCATTTTCAATTAAATAATATTTTATACCTTTATTATTACCTTTTCTTTTTCCTCCACTCACAACCACTTTCAAAATATATTAAAAAATTATAGGGGGTGAACAGTGTCCCCCTAAATATACAGATAAACAGTAACATTTTCTCTCTTCTCCACTCACAACCACTTTTTATACTCTTTATATTATAAAAACTTTACACACATAATTTGATGACTTGGATGTGAATGCTCTAATTAGATTTTGTGTCTATATATAATTTTTAAAATTTATTCTGTTTGTTTATTAAATACTTTAAACTAATGGATGAAAGACTAATTTGCCCTCACATGGGATCTATTTGGTGAGATTTAACCATGAAAATTAACTAAGTTAGGGCTAAAGGACATAACGTGTTAAGGTTTGCAAACATCAAGTACGTTTTTTGTACTTTTTGAAGATAAAGGACATGATTTGCAATTTGGTGTCAACATAAAGGACGATTTTTGTAATTTACTCTTTTTTTAATTAAAATCACCTATGGAAAATTAATTAACTGTTTGTTATAACAGGTTGTACCAAAGTTGAGCAGTGTTACGAGTTGCTACAAAGGGAGTCCATGCAACAAGCAAACTTGCAATGAAGGTTTATTATGTTGTATATATGCGATTTGAATAATGGTTTATTATCTTGATTTCGTTTTTATTATGATTGTAAGATGTTGAAGAAACACCAAACTAACCTGGTGGTTAGTTTCTGGGTTGTGCCTCGACAAATAAGGTTAATCTTCTTTATCTCGTCCAAGCTGCGATGATGGTCCTGCAGAACACTAAACACACCATTAAGCTCGTTACGAGGAGAGAAATAGGGGGTTCTCCTCGCAACCACCCTCCGACGTGAGAATAAATATATGTTTTGAGGATAATAGTGTGTGATTAAAGTGAGAGAGCAAGATAGCGATCCCTAAACTTGGAGGTGAAGTTCACTATTTATAGCCGAGGTGGTTTATGAAGGAGATGGGCTGATGGGCCTTGGGCCTGTAGTCGACAACAAGGAATATCCATTCTGTCTCTTCTGCCCTGACCGTTGGTGTGCTTCTAGGTGAGGGAATAGTTGGCACACGCTGAATGGATCCACGTGTCCTGACCGTTGTCCTTGTTGTCTGGACTGTCATCAGCGGCTAAATGGAGATCGTGGAGCAGTGGTCGGCGCATGCTGATTGGTGCCATATGTGCGTCCTTGTGTACCTTTTTGTCTCATGTACGATTGTTTATCATGCAGCATGATCAGATACAGCATGTTGGACGCTCATTGGTCCACTACTCTGCCACTTGTACCTTTGGTACTTGTCCTTGGTTTACCTGCGCTTCCTTCCTCTACGCAACCCCCGAGAATATCCCGCGTCTCCGGCGCAAGGTCCATGAAGTAAGGGTTTTCATTCAAGAAGCTAAGTGTCAAATATGGTTCTTGTGTTAACCATAACCTCGCGCGCGACCTAGGTAACACCTGATTAGCCAGCACGAGGTTAGAAAGGCTCCTGAATTAGTCTGCTAAGAGTATGGTTCTGTGCGCAACCTGAATAGTTGGCGCATGATTTGAGACCATACCCTTAACATGTGATTGCTTTAATTTTAAAATGACATTGTAAATATATCATTGACTAGTGTGTTTCTCCATGGGTTCTTAATCATGTACTTTTGACCAAAATCATAACTTGATGATTTTATCCCTTCTCTCTCCTTTGATGCACAGCAGTACAACTCCCTTTAACTTTAAATGAGCTTTCTTGTTTAACTTTGTAATTTTTAAATGAGCCTTCTCGTACAGAATGTTTGAATGTGATGCACATGTCTAAAGTTCAACACACAAAAGAAAATGTCTAGATTTGATGCACATCATTTATATTTAAGGTCCATAAACTATATATCAAATTGCATACTTAGACTATGGGTATGGAGGGGTTTGAATTAGGGGCATTGCTCGACAGTAGCGAATGTGGGATCCACAGGGTAATATTAAAAAACAAGGGGTGTGGTGTGGCGTGGTTTCGGCTGACGTGGCCAGCCATGTGGATTTTGTTTTTTGTTTTTATACTGGACCAGCCAACCAAAGTCAGCCATGTCACCTTCCCCCTGTCCCACGCCAGGCTCAATCCCCACGCCAGCGGGGCCACGACATGGCCAACGCTAGCCCGGTGTGATCTAGCCAGCGTTACTTGGCAACCGCCGCCCCAACCAACGACCCACACCCCAGAGTCTTATACACATGTTATAGGCATCAAAATTGTACCGCGCATAATTGATTAAACATGTGAAATTATTAGGTCAAGAGAATTTATAGATGGTTGACCTCTTACATAAAAAAAATAAAAACAAGTTAATTTTTTCTGTCAAATAACATACATATTATTGCAACACAGGGCTGGCCAGGTGGGATACAATCATTTTGCGACACTTTTGTTAGGATCGGAGGCTCTCATGAATGTGTTTGTTTGTAATAAATGAACAATCAATGAATAAGAATTGATGTTAAGTGCAGCGGAAATGAGTACAAACTTTGTAAACACAATCAAAGGGGAAAATAGTTTTGATAAACATTTGCTTTTCATCAAGTTGAAAGATTACAAATCAAAGCAAAAGATTACAGTGCAAGCTTACAAACTAAACTCCCCCTCAGCCTGATGCTCCAAGGTTGGTTGCACAAGATGAAAGGATTGAATTGAGGAGAAGAACTCACTCAAAACGATCAAATGTAACAGTACAGAGTACTGCTCCATTTTAAGACAATCCAAACCACTGAGGCATCTCAGCTGACGTCACCATGAAAGTGACATCTAACAAACTAACAACCTGTAATCACTGTTCCTATACAGACACTGCTAATCAAAACCACTGACTATATATAAAACAGATGACACACTAAACTACTGCTTTCTCTTTTCATCAGTGCTTTCCTCAAGGTTGATCAGTCCTTGATTGGGCAGTGCTTTGTCATCAGTAGATTGAACCAGTAGTGTTACTCCTTAGCAGTCTTCAGGGCATCATCAGTAGTTAGAGGAACAGCAGATGCTGTATACGGACAGTGGATAAAGGATCATCAGATGTTATAATCACTTTCAAGGGAGAAGACTAGTGTAAACAACTGCTTATTATGAATCCACTGTTGTGATCCGGTTTTGGCTTTTATTATCTGTTCCTCTAGTAGGGTTCAATCCCAACAATCTCCCCCTGGAACAAATAATGCCAAAACCCTTCATTATTCTGGATTTTTATTTCTCATCAGAAGCTCCTTAACTTGCGTTTTAAATTCTACTTCAAAGTCCTTGGAACATGAGTCATCCTCATCCCTGCACAGTGAAAGTTCAAGGAGATCCTGCAAATCTTCAACACCAAGACCTAGTGCTTCTTTCCTTGATATGTACTTCACTTCGCCATTGGATCTGACCAAGGTCAATACGTGGGTCTTTTGATCAGACATCCACTTTAGTACTTTTGAACCCAATGGGTTTCTTGAGAGAGATTTATTCACTGATGAGTTTAGAGAAATTGGTCTTGTGAAAAGTTGTAAGCTTTCAGACATTTGTTTGAAGGCCATTTCGATGACATTATTTGCTGCAGCTATATCTTCTGCCGTCTCTCTTTCAATCTGCTCTTGCCTTTTCTTTTGATCTAGCTCAATGGTTGTCATGTCTAAAGTGTTTGGTGATGCAGGTTTGGTTAATACCTTTTTGGCGAGGTCTTGAAGCTTTGCTGATTTGTCTTCTTTTAGATCCATTTTCTTGATGGCTTCTGTGAAGTATTCAGCTTCCTTTTTTTCTTCACTGGTCAGCAGTTTTCCTTTTTCTTGGTTTTCCACAAGGATAGGGTTATCTGCTGATGTGATCAGTGTTTTAAGAGCATCAATCTGCTGTTCTAGCTTTTTGTAATCAGGCTTCTTAGAAGTGTCTGAGACTGTTATCCTTCTTTTCTTAAGCCTTTCATAAGCTTCGTCGGTATACTGCTTTGTCCATTTTGCTATGGCTTCAGCAGTATCCACCTTAGCATCCACCAGCTCTTGCTTCTTTATTTTATACTCAGATGTAAGGTCAGCAATGAGCTTTTTGTATTTGTTCCAATTTGGAGTTGTCTTCTTATTTCTTGGATCATTTTTAATTCTTTCAATCCTGTTTGCCTCATGCTTTAATGCAATGATTGGCCATTCTTCAAACTGTTTTTCTTCAGCTGGATAGAATTTTTCTTTCATGATGTATGCAAGATACTCTTTTCTCATTTTATTTCGTTGATCTGTCTTTTCTTTGTTTAGATCTTGTGCATAGTCTTCCATCTACTTGACCTTAGTGAGCAAGAATTCCAATTTTTCAGAGATGGCTTCGTCACTTTGACCTTCACATTCAACTTTTGCTCTTATTTTAGCCTGCCTTGCTTTGAGCTTGAGATATTCATCAATATCTTCTGGGACTATGAAGCCTATGAGAGAAGGGAATCTTCTTGTTGAAGGATCATCATCGGTGTAGAATTGTCTCATCTCATTTTTTACAGCTTCCAGGTCCAGTGGATATTTTGCAGCATTAGGATCATGTTTGTCTTCATCTGCCTGAGTTATGGAGTAAAGCCTTTTTGGAGAAAGGGGTTTTGGTTGTGTTGGTTGTGATGTAGGAATGTTGAGAACAGTGATAGATGGTTGACTAACAGCTGTTGAAACAACTGGTGTTTCAACCACTGTTGTCATTACAACAGATGTTGTAACATCTGATGTCTTCTGCTTTTTAGCAGGAGGTGAAGGTGGTGATGTGATATTTATGAGGGCAGTGGTGGATGACTGGCAGACAGCTGTTGAAACAACTGGTGTTTCAACCTCTGTTGCCATTACAACTACTGATGTGTCAGTAGATGTCTTCTGCTTATGAGCAGGTGGTATTTTGGTGAGTTGTGATGTAGTTTTAGGTTGTGATGGTAGAGCAGTGGTAGTGTGTGTTGTAGTGGTGTGTGTTGAGGAGATGGCAACTGTTTGACAAGCAGTTTTTGAAACCACTGACATATCAGCTGTTTGGATAGAAGTTTGAGATTTTGTGGTTTGAGGTTTAGATGTCTGTTTTTCTTTTTCTGGTTCAATGTAAACACCATCCTCAATTCCCTTCTTCTTCAACTGCTTGATTTTCTCCCCCTTTTTGGCATTATCTGGAAGGGGGTTATCCATGAAGAGGATAGTGGAGGGAACTTTTCCAGTGGTGCTTTGGATGCTGGCCTTTATAGCCTTGATGTCTGCTTGAGTATCTTTGAATCTTGATTCCACCATGTTTGTCATCATTTGTACATGTATTGCATGCTGCTGATCAGCCATTTGTTTTTGTTTTTCAAGCAGGGGTTGGAATAAGTTCCACAACTCATTTGCAGCAGGTGCAGGTTGTGCAGGTGCTTGAGCTGGAACAGCAGTGGATTGTGCTTTTTGAGCTTTTAACAGCTGTTGCACCATATCATTTATTTCAGCAACTGATGTTTCAAGTTTTTCAACTCTGCCCGTCAATTCCTGATATTTTAAATCATCACCCACGTTAGTGGGATCATCTGATTCCCCACCAGCAGTGGTTGTACCAATGTGTGACTTAGGAACTGAGTCCCAAAAATCACTCATTGATGCCCCTTGTTCTTGGTTCTGGGGTCTTCTCTCTTCAACACTTGATAACCTTTTGAGAGTACCAGTGGTTAAAACAAACTCACTGGTGGTTACCAGAGGTGCTATAGAAGAAATTGCCTTCAAGGGAGTCTTACTAATGAAACAACTGACCAAATGTAGATCTGTTGATCCATCACTTGTAGTTGCTGCTCCACTTGAAGTACCACCAAGAGTTACTTGTAACTCAAGGGGTGTAACTTCCTCAGTTGTTGCTGGGATAGCAGGGGTAATAGCATCAGACCCAGTCACTTGTGGGAATATACTCTCAGTGATAGGTGATAGAGAGGAACTGGTTTGTGTCTAAGCTATAGCAACTGCATGCAACAAGGGTATTATGGATTGTGGTAATGTGATTGGTGAGGGTATGGGTGTTGAAAGAGACGTGTCTTTGGGATCAGGACTGAGGAAGATGGATCCAATTGAATCCAGAGCTTCATAATGTGGGGTCCCTGTGCTTACAACCTGATCCTTTTGTGAGGATGCAGGAGGAGTTTGAGGCAATGGTGGAGATCTTTCTTCCAACTGCTGTGAGGAAGTAGCAGTAGTGGTTGTAAGTGACATTTGTGTTGTCACTGGCAGTGGCTCTGGGATCTCATCTTCCAGAGTTGCCTTTGTTTTGGGTTTGGAGGGCTTTCTGGATGTTTTCTTTTTGGTCTTTTTGGTAATGGCAGGTGTGGGTTTCAAAGCAGTGGTTGTGCTGCTATGATCACCTAGAGCAGTGGGCTCAGCAGCTGATACCTGAGGAGCAGTGTTATCTGCTAAATTCTGCTCAGGCACCTCTGCTTTTGTTTTTGAAGGTGTTAACATTCTAGAGAATGTTTCAGGTGTTAAACCTTTTATTTGAAAATAAACACCTTGTTTGAGCAGATTTTCATTTTCTTTTCCAAATTTTTGTTCAAAATAGTAGCTTAGAAACCTTGGAAAAAGTAAAAATGATTTGCTATCAACATTTTTTACCAAGTCATCAAAGATCTCCTGGGAATAATTATAATTTTCATTTTTTAAAATAGCATAACCCAGACATTGGATCTTCAATGGTATTTCGTTAAAAGCAGTTGTTTTATTTGAAACACACATTAAAAGGGTGTGAAATAAAAACCTAGGTGCAGAATGAAAGAAACCTTTTTGTAAGGTATCCTTTTTTTGGTTGTTCTGCATGTCCCCTTTTTATGAAATCAGTTTTCAACTCGTTTTTGGGAAAAGATGTTTTACCTTTCTGATCATCGAATTTAAAGACTTCCGAAATGGATTGTGAAGTAAGTTGAATCGCTTTGCCCTGTATGGAAGAGTTGATGGCTATGACTTTATTGTCTTGTTTTTCAAGCATAGCCTTTGTCCAAAACTCCCTTTGGGTTGCCAAGTAAATGGGTGCGTCTGCTGTTAACAAAGTTTTATATTTTGATGCAGACATGGTATCAATGATGGAATCGAAAGTGTGATTGTTGGTGGGTTTTGTGAGTAGACCCAAGTAGTTGTGCGGGGATTTGTATGGGATTTCAATAAATTCAGCGGCCATTTGTGTGGTTTCTTTGGGAGATGAAGATGAGGATGATTTTGATTTTGATTTTGTCATTTTGATGAGGACGAACGAAGAATGATTCGAGATGGAAGGTGGGAAACTGCTTTGAGAAGATAATTTTTAGAATTCAATTCGACAGTGTAAAACCCTGTTTGGGGTTTTGATCAGGGTTTTATTAAGGGAAAAATGAGTGCTGATGTGGCAGCAGTTATAATGATCTGATGGCTAAAAACTGACCACGTGCCACCCTCTGATGAAATGGATGAAGAGTGGAGGACAGTTGTTTTGAGAGCCACTGATGAATCAAGCATCAGTGGTTACAACGGTAATAAAGTGAAACAGTGTGTGATTTTCACTATCAGTGGATAGTACATCAGTGGATAAAACACTGATTTTGAACAACAGTGTTTACCAAGGAAGTGAGAGAACAGGGGATGACTTTCAGCAGTGGACAGTGTTTAGGACACATATGTTTGAGCAAAACAGTGGTAGAGAGATGGTGAGGTTTTGAAAAGCTATTACGTTAGCAACTGTTAGTACAACAGTGATTAATCTTTTGACAACAGTGATAATGTAGGCCCTTTTTACTAGGTTACTCATTATGTGTCATAATATTTGAATTAGGACAAGAGTACCCAAGCATTTTAAGGTCTTTTAGCAATCAATCTTTAATATGTTTTAAAACAAACTTGAGTTTGACACTACCTTGATACTTGTACCAGTTCCTTTTGATCTGTTTTTGAGGATAATATCACCAACAAAAATAAGGTTCTATATCCTTACAGGAGATTGAAACTTTTACTATCAAAAACAAGTAAAAGTACAAAATATATCATTCTAGTAAAAAATAAAAAATAATATATCCTGTTTTATTTAGAAGAACCTTTTCAAAAAAAATAATTAAAGGTTATTCTTAAAACAACATCAAAAAGGATCTGGTATATTTTCAATTAAAACCATAGTCACATCATTCTCAAGTTTTAGGAATATGGTCAATGATTTTAAATTCATTGTAATAACACTGTTTGAGACCATTTCCTTGTCAATTGATTGCAAAAATGAGGAGACATGTACACATAGGTTTTGAGAGTCCTGATATAGACTATACCATGTGATGACACTGAAAAACTTGTCTAGTCCTCTTTTAAGTTTAACCACTTGTGATACAATTTTTACATAAACTTTCCTGAATCAATGAATACACACAGCTGCTTGATGACCACAGTTTACCCAAATTTGGACTCTAAAGTGTTTTACATTTATACTCTTTACTTTTGATTTCAAAAGTTTTGAGATAAACACACTTTTGAGTTTTTGAAAATTTTCTTCTTCCCTTTTTACCCTTCCCATTCATAAGTAATGAAATACTTACTGGGAGGTCTTTATTGAAGAAAAACATAATCCAGAATCATTTTGCAGTAATGTTTTGAGAGAATTGGTCATATTTGCACAAGTTTTCAACCAATCTCACATTACATATGATACGGACTATGTTGACCCCTGATTTTCTTAATGTAATTTTAACAAGGTTTGATTTGTTCCTTTTTAGGATCTCAACCTGTTTTTCAACACATAAGATCAAATGACTAAAGTTTTAATTTCCCTCTTTTTACGTTAGCAAAAACACCAATGTTTTTATGAACATAGGTTTTTGTTAATCTGAGGTTCATACTTTAGCATCTAATATAATGAAAACATCACAAATTTCATATCAACAGTTGAAATTAATTTTGAAAAGGAGCAATAATGCCATAGTTCAACAGACATGTTTTCAGATCTGAAAACTATGAGTGACTTGTGTATGACATCACTTGTTGTGTGAAATTTGTGTGTCTTATGACATCTTGGTTGTTTTACAAAATTTTTGAATATCAGTTTTGAACTAATTACTCGTTACTCTGTTTTTCAACTGAATACAACCAACCTTAGTATCAATGAATTTTTGAGCTGAACTATTATGTCAAATTGATTGTTAGATCGAATTTGACTGTCCGAGCTCTGATACCAATTGTTAGGATCGGAGGCTCTCATGAATGTGTTTGTTTGTAATAAATGAACAATCAATGAATACGAATTGATGTTAAATGCAGCGGAAATGAGTACAAACTTTGTAAACACAATCAAATGGGAAAATAGTTTTGATAAACATTTGCTTTTCATCAAGTTGAAAGATTACAAATCAAAGCAAAAGATTACAGTGCAAGCTTACAAACTAAACTCCCCCTTAGCCTGATGCTCCAAGGTTCGTTGCACAAGATGAAAGGATTGAATTGAGGAGAAGAACTCACTAAAAACGATCAAATGTAACAGTACAGTGTACTGCTCCGTTTATAGACAATCCAAACCACTGGGGCATCTCAGCTAACGTCACCATGAAAGTGACATATAACAAACTAACAACCTATAATCACTGTTCCTATACAGACACTGCTAATCTAAACCACTGACTATATATAAAACAGATGACACACTAAACTACTGCTTTCTCTTTACATCAGTGTTTTCCTCAAGGTTGATCAGTCCTTGATTGGGCAGTGCTTTGTCATCAGTAGATTGAACCAACAGTGTTACTCCTTAGCAGTCTTCAGGGCCTCATCAGTAGTTAGAGGAACAGCAGATGCTGTATATGGACAGTGGATAAAGGATCATCAGATGTTATAATCACTTTCAAGGGAGAAGACTAGTGTAAACAACTGCTTATTATGAATCCACTGTTGTGATCCGGTTTTGGCTTTTATTATCTGTTCCTCTGGTAGGGTTCAATCCCAACAACTTTACAGCTGTTTAAACTCAAGTAAGAACAAATAGGGGAAGGATTCACTAAAAAGTGAATTTTGCCTAAGTAGCCTAAGAAAGATTGTGATGATGACATGTGGCACTCCTAATAAGTAGGAATGAAGGGTATTTTAGTCCTTATAAATAGAAGTGAAAATGATATGTGACACCCCTTTTTTTTAAAAAAAATACAACAAAAAAATCTAGTACAAAAAATGTAGTAAAAAAAATATAGCACAAAAAATGTAGTAAAAAAAAATATAGCACAAAAAATGTAGTACAAAAAATATAGCACAAAAAAATGTAGTACAAAAAAATATAGCACGAAAAAATTCAGCAAAAAAATGTAATACAAAAAAAATCATGCACAAAAAATTGAGAAAAAAAATTAAGACAAAAAAATTCAGCACAAAAAATTTAGCACAAAAATATAGTACAAAAATCATGCAGAAAAAAAATGTTATACAACACATTTTAGTAGGTTTTTTTAGTCTTCATATTTTATATAGCAATATGGTACTCAAATTAAAGATAAAAACACGCTCAATTTTATGGTGAAATTTTTATGAAAAAATAATGTCGTATAAAAAAGTTATGAACGTTTAAAAAATAGGGGTGAAATATGAATGTGTCTTGCATGTGGAGAGAGAAAGTTCACAAATATGATTTTCCAAAGATACCCTTGCACTTTTCCTTTCTCCTACACTTTCATCTTAACCATTGATTTGAAAAATGAATGGTTAAGATTCTTTCTCTTCCTATTTAGGCAAAATAAACTTTTTATTTGATCTTACCCAGAAAAAATATTTACGTCTATTTTGTTTTATTGTTTGCATGGTTTCATACGCTACCTACCTAACAACAAAAATTGTGTGAATAAATTAACCAGACATATCTTGCTGGTGAAGGATCGTTCTTTCCAAGCATTTTCCAAAATTTACAAAGCAATGACATAAAGTCCGAGGGCTTAGATCCTTAAAACTTATAATTTAAAAAAGTTGAATAATTTTGTTTTTCTGTTGAGTGTAAATCTAAAATCAATAACATAATATAAACAATTTCTGCTAAGTACGTGTGAATCTAAAATTAATAACATGGCTAAAGGGTGTGTGGGCCATGGCTGGGACATGATTTGTCACCTAGTAACATGAATGGAAAGCTACGCCACCCCCTTGCTTGATCCACCGTGGTTTGCATGGATTAAATCATGACAACCATGGTGCTCCTTTCCATTTTTCAACATTTTCTTCAGACAAAGATAAATATAAATAAATAAGGGGCTAGTGGTTTGGGTCATGACCACACCCTTAGAGTAGTGGTTTGGGATGGTGGATTAGAGGTGGATTACATGGAACTGACGTTGAGAGTCATGACCACACCCTATAGCCAACCTAAAAAAAGAAAATTGTATTGAAACCTCTATAGTTTAGATATATACAAACATGAGACTTTTTGTGTAAGTTTCCAAGAAATGAGACTGTTAAATTGGGAAGAAAGTGTTGTTCTTTTGGAAAGTAGATCTTATTGACTAGGAGTCAACTTGGCATATACTTTCCTTAACAACACCATCCTACTTTTAATTTATTTATTCGTCATTTTGTGGCAGTTAACTGCTTTAAATGATTAATTGTTGGCACTTTCGAAAATATAAGGCTTAATCTGGTGCCTGTTTTGTATGCAACATCACCATTTCTAGTGATTAAGAAAGTAAATTCTCCCAATCAGTAATATAATTAGTTTGCTGGTCGAGAACTTGATCTGTTACGGAAATGGCATCGTCTAGTAGCTGGAGAAAACCAGAGACAAAGAACCGAGAGTTGATCAATGTGGTGTTTGCTTGGTTGATTCGAGACGTACTCAACAAAGACTTTTACACGAAAAAGGTTAGTTGTTATATTTACATGCATCAAGTTATACTTTGGTTTAACAAAAGAAAAATAAATACTCATTTTGGTATAAATGCATCTATGAACAGGTTAGAGAAATCCCAGAAAGATTTTCATCATCGATTGCTTACACCAAGTCGTTTGTCGACCCATTACTCGAAGAAACCCATGCTGAATTGCTGTCCAGTATGAACGGAATCTCTCGAGCATCTACTCGTGGCATCATGGTTAGATCGGAAGAAAAAATAGATATTAAGTTCTCTAATTACTACTTATACAGCATATATTTGGAAAAGAAGAGCAGAAGTGAGAATTACGAGCCTGAGGTGGGAGATCTCATTGTGTTGACAGATGTAAAACCAAGACGCGTTGTTGATCACAGGCCCTATGTCATTGCTTCGGTCCAAAGGGTCCAGAATGGAGATCATGCCACAACTAAAGTTATATCCTCGAAGCCCATACCGTTTTCTTGGATACAATCACACAAAAGAGGGAAAGTCATGTTGTTTGCAGTTAATCTTATGAACTTGACAACGAATACGCGTATCTGGCAAGCTTTGCACTCTAGTTTGGATCAAGGGCGGACCTATTCTCATCCCAAGGTGGGCGGGCGCACCCCCGAGAAAAAAAAAATTTAGTGCTAAATTCCGTCGAAAATCCCGTCCGCACCCCTTGGGATTTTTCGTCCGCACCCCATGGAATTTTCCGTCCGCACCTCTTGGAATTTTTTCGTCTGCACCCCTTAGGTAAAAAGTGTTATCAGTTTATATTTTAAAAATATTCTTTAGTAAACTCCTATTTTTATAAAAAATACTACCTAAATTATATTACTTTTAATACCTAAACTAAACCCAAATACCCAATACATTTAACTAGCCCACTAGTAAGTCTTAGCCCAATAAACAAACCCAACAAATCAACAATATTTCAAACTAGCCCACTACTAAGTCTTAGCCCAATAAACAAACCCAACAAATCAACAATATTTCAAACTAAAATAAAATAAACAAGCCCAAAACCCTAACATATTCTATCCTGCTCTCTTTATCGTTCTTGCACGCCAGCGATCAGAACATCGACAACGACAACAGTGAACAGTCAGCAGCCGCATACCACCGTAATCAGCCACGGGTAAGTTTCTTTGATGATTTTTGGTTGATATTATCCACCTCCTGCAGCCTATTATAGCCGCATACTAACCATAGTAGACATGTGCTTCGTTTTGTTTTCATTATGTTATGGTGAGTTATATTTTGTTAGTGATGATATTTTGCCTTTTTTTATAGCCGCATACCACAGTATGTTTGGCTTTTTTTTAGTGAAGAACGTTTGGCTTTTTTTTTTATGATGTATATGTTGTTTAGATGATTTTTAGGGTGATTTACATTATGATATTTAGGCCTTGAATAGTTGATACATTATGTAATATGTTATGGAGCCATGAACTTATAAATCAATTTGTTTGTGATAGCCGATATGAACAATGAGCAGGAACGTTATGGCGCGATTTCTCAAGAGGAAAGTTGATACGTCTTCCGGATTCGTTGATGTGGATACTTGCATAATCGGATTGGCGATGAGAATTTATGTGAATGTTGTATATGTTATACAGAGAAAGAGTTGCATAAGAAAGTAGGTTTAGATGATGTTTTGGATAGATTTCAAAAAATGAAATCCCGTAGGATGACGTTATAATTATGTTTGTAACAAGTTTTGACGTGTTTTTGAGGATTATATAAATTAAGTTCTTTTGTTTTACATGACCCGGCTCGACCCGACCCAATACGAACCGATTTTTTATTTATATACATTGGGGCCTAAAATTTTTAAAAATGTTCCGCACCCCCATGGAAAAATTCCTGGGTCCGCCACTGGTTTGGATGGGAAGAACATGAAAATGATCAATAAAGTGCTTCAAACTGACTCAATGGTAACAACTTGAGATTTAATAATCTATTTTAACATAATACATACAATTTATATCATGGAGTGCTTGTTTCAATTTTCAGATTAAAGAAAGATGTTCAATCTGTTCCATTGAAGATACTAAAAAATCTGATACACTGAATTTGCAAGAAGCAATGTGCAATTCTAATTTGAACTTATCCCAAGAAACCGCAGTCTGGAGTTGCATTACTGCTAGAGAATGCCATCATCAGGAGAGTGTAAACCTGATATGGGGTCCTCCAGGGACAGGAAAAACAAAGACAGTCGGTTGTCTTTTATTCGCTTTATGGAAAATGAAATGTTGCACACTAACGTGTGCCCCTACAAATAATGCGGTGTTAGAAGTTTCAAAACGTTTCATGAGTCTTGTAACAGGCTCACTTGAGTATGATACTTATGGTTTGGGAGACATAGTTGTGTTCGGGAATGGTAAAAGAATGAAAATCGATGGTTTTCAAGAACTCAGTCAAGTGTTTCTTGAAAACCGCGTGTCTGTTCTTGCTGATTGCTTGTCTCCTACTGCTGGATGGAGAAGCAAGGCAGAACTAATGATATATCTACTGCAATTCCCAGAAGCTGCATACCGTTCGTACTTAAATGAGATTGAGACCAGGGATGTTTTGAAGGAAGAGGTGATTAAAAAAAAATTATCTGTTAAAGAGTTTCTTACAAAAGGATTCAATGGTCTTGCAAAAAAACTGACAGATATGGTTAGAAACGTATACACACACATGCCAACTTCTTTTGTTAGTTTAAAACTAGCAAGGACCATGATGACAGTAATCAGCTTGGTTCAGTCAATCAGGGATTCAGTTATCCAACCGTTTTCCGTTTCTGAACAAACAGAGATAACTTTCACGGAGTTTATGGTCACAAAGGATTTCCTTCAAACAGTTAAGGAAGTCCTTCGTGAAACTGTTTCTTTCCCTAAATTCTCAGATGATCAAGAAACTGGTAATTTTTGTTTGAGAAATGCATGTTTGGTGTTCTGCACTGCCACGAGCTCTAGTAGATTGCACACCGTTGATCAGAATAACATTGAATTATTGGTAGTTGATGAAGCTGCTCAACTTAGAGAATGTGAATCTGTTATCCCTATGCAACTCTCTCGTCTTCGTGATGTTATACTCGTTGGAGATGAGTTACAACTCCCTGCTATGGTTAAAAGCGAGGTATGTACTATGTAGGTTGCAAAATGAGCGGGTTGGGCTACCGTTCCAAACAGTTTTCTATGAACTAAAAATTGAATTCTTTTTTAGTATTGGCCGGAATGGGTCAGATTGGATTGACTTGCAAAAAACTAGTCCATTTTTTACACAAATTTGTAAATGTTTGATGCATTATTATTTCATTAATGTGCTGAACTTGGTAGATATGTAAAGAAAAACACTTTGGAAGGAGTTTATTTGAAAGATTAGTGTCGCTAGAACACACGAGACACTTGCTAAATGTCCAGTACAGAATGCATCCCGATATAAGCTTGTTTCCAAACGAAGAAATCTATGGTCGTAAGCTACTAAATGGTCCAAATGTAGAAGAAAACAGCTACAAAAAACAGTTTCTTGAAGGAGACATGTTCGGATCATACTCCTTTATACATTTAGCCCAAGGGAAAGTCGAGTTTGACGGATATAGTGGGAAAAACATGGTGGAAGTTGCTGTCGTTGTTGAGCTACTTGCGAAACTTCATAAAGGTACCTGTTTTCATTATTATTTTCCATGAAATGGTTTTAAATTTTTTGTCGTCTTTAAGTTGATACGTAAACAATAAGGACATAAATATTGT
Organism: Helianthus tuberosus; assembly: GCA_030545235.1. Taxonomy (NCBI): domain Eukaryota; kingdom Viridiplantae; phylum Streptophyta; class Magnoliopsida; order Asterales; family Asteraceae; genus Helianthus; species Helianthus tuberosus. The sequence continues at coordinate 134,732,331 of CM060433.1, forward strand.
CTATTATCACCAACTGTTTATATCTAATCAAATCATTAATCATATATATTATAGTCATGAATATTAAAAAAAAACTCCGACTAATATATTCTCTATAATAATATATATACAGAATCTGTGAAGAATAAACAAAAGATTAGCGTTGGTTGCATTGCACCGTATAAAGCTCAAGTTACTGCAATACAAAAGAAACTTGGGGACATTTATCAAACTGGAGAAGACTTTTATGTGAAGGTTGGAACTGTTGATGGATTCCAAGGTTGTCAAGAAGACGTGATAATTATATCAACCGTGACTGGTGTCGGGAGTGATTCGATTGGTTTTCTTGGTACGCGTCAAAGAGCAAATGTGGCTCTAACCCGAGCAAGGTAACCTACATAAACATTTTAAATTTTGTATGGCGAGTTCTTTATGACAATGTTTCCACATAGATGTTTAAAGAAAAATATATATATCATAAAAATAATAAAAGAAAATGAAATCCGGTTCAACCAGTCTGATCGGTTTCCTATCTGACGGCACGTCCTGTCAGTTTGTGAAAATAGTGGTTTAGATAACTTTTTTCGTTTGTTAAGGCATTGTCTGTGGATATTGGGAAATGGAGACACTTTGAAGTCTAGCAGCGAAATCTGGGAGCGTTTAGTGGACAATGCGAAGGTTCGTTGTTGTTACCATGAGGCTGACCAGGACGAGTGTTTGAGTCGATTGATCACAAACACCTTAGAAGAGCACGATGATGGGTACGAATATTCCATTTATTATTTTTTAAGAGACATAAAATTTTGGCCTATTAATTTGATTCATAATAACATTGAAGCTAATTTGAGATATACCAAAGTTGAATGTGTGTTGTTTTTTTCTTTTTAAATTTTGGAAGGAATTTTGAGAATGGGTGGTTATCAAATCGAATTGCGGCTATGAGTTTAACAAAAGGGGTAGGATCTTCATCGTCATTGTCATCGTCATCAAGATTCAGCCAAAACTATAGGAAATGGTAATTTGTATGAAAATGCTATGAGACTTGTAAGAACTATGTTAAACCAAGCTCATAAGCTGGTACGTGTGTATTCGAATTTTTTTTAGAGTAGGTGGTTTGGACATCAATAAATCACCTTTAGGTGGACTTGTATAATTAAACCATTTCTAGGTGATTCGCTGTTTGAAACAACGAACTTCAAATACATTTCCTGCAAACCTGCCACAGTTCTGGAAACATTCTGATTGTCCCGAGAAGTTGCTGAATGAAACAGAAACATTAAGAAAGTCGCTGAATGGTACCAATAACTTATTAAAGTCGTTGTTCTTAACTGCAAGCATAAATCAAAGTCGCTGAATGGAATTAATACCTTAAGAACATCGCTGAATGAAATGAATAACTTATTAAAGTCGCTGTTTTGTTTTGATCTGATTGAAAAGTAAATGGAGAAGATTTCTTATTCTCATTACCACACTGTTGGAATTTTTTTTTAAATGTGATGAATGAAAATTTAGTGAGATTTTAATACTAAATTCTACAGATAGTGACAAACTCTTGAGTAGAGTTATTTATGTCACTTGTTTAATTTTCTATTAGAATAATAAACTTTTCATGTGGTGTATTGATGACAACTCTTGAAGTTTCTTTTATGACAATTGATTAGAGATTTTATAGCAAAATTAAGTCTCTAAGTATGTTGGACTTTTCACCACCCATGACTCTTGCATAGTTAGTAGGCTATGTGCGTCTTTTGATGTGGCTAGATACAAGAAAGAGAGATGTATGTATGAAGAGTCCTTGGAGAAGAATTACTTAATGACCCATATGTTGGGAACATATAGAGATAAGTTTCTCTACACGATTCAACTACATTTCTATTCTTAGTTTCCAAAAGTTCTAACACTATGATTTTACCCGGTGTAACCTCGGGCATGTGGCCTTCTCCGGCAGTACAGACTGCTTCGGCTGTTGTACCCTGGTAGACAGACGCGTCGTCTTTAGTAGAGGCACGAAATCTGTTTTAAGGGAAGCGTGTTGAACACATGCCTCAGCCACAACCGTCAACATTTGTTTGTTCTTTTTGTAGGAAATTAATGTACAAGAAGACGTGGTTCAAGACCTCGTTGAAGCATACACAAAGGATTGAAAACACAACACACTATACAAGAAGACGCGGTTAAAGCTCTTGTTGAAGACCATAGTTTGAATCAGTTTAAATACATATGTTGTATTATACGTTATATTCATAAGGATTTGTACACGGTACATGTACTATAATTTCCCAAATATGTAAAGAGGGTATCTTTACTAATTTTTATATTTTTTATATAATTTTTATTATTATCATCACCCATTTCCTACAAACTTAAAACAGATTTCGTGAGATTGTTGCTACAATCTTAAAACCTTATTCATAAGGATTTTGGGTTCACGAAAGGATTTATAATATATATATATATATATATATAGAGAGAGAGAGATTATGATCTTATAAATATTTTTTTTGAGAAATATGTATGTAGTACAACTTGTGTTTGGATTTATTGAGATTGAGACAATCGTAAATCCTATACCGTGGTACAAAACGAATAGTTTTGGTTCAAACGTTTGGTTTTGAAACGATTTTGGGAATATTTAATTTTTCTAACTTTTGTGTTAGATCAGGTTTATTAGTGTAAACCATACGTTTTTTTGTAAATGTTAAATTTTCTAACATGTGTGTTAGACCGGAATTATTGGTGTAAACCATACGTTTTTGTAAACGTTAAATTCTCTTAAGTAGAGTTTTTTTATGTTTTTAAATAAGAGTTTTTATGTTACTTGATTAGAGTTTTATGTCTCTAATTAAGTTTCTATTTAAAGTAGACTCTTCATCCACTCATGGATTGACATGAATAAATAAGTCTTATAATGATTTTTATAATCATTTGTCTTCTAATATGTGTGTAGAAACGTTCATCAAAAGCGTTAGTTTGGAAGCAATTTTTTAATTGTTTAGTTTCTAGCGTGTGTTTTAGAAATGACTTATTTATTTGAAACATATATGTGTTTTTAGCAAGTCGAATTAACATTTTGTGGAAATGTTAATATTTCTAACGTGCGCGTTAAAATTTCTTTCATTTTAACATGATTGTTAAAAATGGTTAAAATACAAATGCTTTGAAATGTTTTATGTAAACATTTATATAAGTAATTTGTTGTAGCGTTGATTTTAATGTTTTGTATGGTTTAGAAATAAAAGGTCAAACTTTGAAGTTGATATTTGATTGGCTTCAAGAACTAAATCATCATAAAGTGATGGTGTAGTTGTGTGGAATTTATCACCAACTTTAATTTGTGATTTCTAAATCCAATTGGTCATGTTTTGTATATATAAAATGATTAAATTTTCTAACACGTGTGTTAGAAAATGTATATCACGAATACAAGGTTTGAGATTGTTCATAATGAACGGAAATGTTTTATGTAAACATTTAATTGCCTATGTGTGCATTAAAAACGATGAGAAATGGTTTATTTTATATACTATATATTTGGAAAACGTTTTATGTAAACATTCGATTCTATAATGTGTTTGTTATAACATTTTTTTCTAACATGCGTGTTAGAAAACGTTTAATACATGTGTAGTAAGACTAAACAATATAAAACCATTTGATATTTTGGGTTTTGTTCTATGTTGTTGTTGGTGCACTTGTGTCTGTACTTTGTCTGTATTTTGTAACGATATAAAACGATGTCTTCGTTAGTCCTGTAAGTTTAACCAAGTCAACCATCCTCCGGTTTGACCTGGTCAAACAGTTCAAACAATGGTTTGTAAGCTGGTTCCGTCGAAGGATAGATCATCGAAGGATTGTTCGAATCCTTCGATGTGCTCGAAAGATAACCTTCGATGGATGGACCTCGAAAGATCCCATCCTTCGAGGTACATGTTTATCCTTCGACAGGTTTCTGGTCGATAGATGATCCTTCGATCATCTATCTGATCCTTCGAACAGACCTGCTGTGTTCGGGTATATATACCCTTGTAGTGTGTTCATTTCAAAAAATGAGACAGTTTGGAGAGCTTGAAAGTTAGACACGAGAAAAACACTCTGCTGAGAGCATTCTGTCAAAACACACACACACACTGAGAGAGTTTGCAAAACTGATTTGTAAACCTTGTGCTTGTAACCGGAACCTTTCATACGTTTAATACAAGTGGTGTTAATCGGTGAAGTCTTGTGTGTTTGTGATTGTTCTTGCTTGTTCATCCCGGTTTGCATGCTAGCTTGGATTCCGCACTCGCTAGTGTGTTAGATATAACAAGGAATAGGTTAAACCTCAACCTCCGAGGGACCTACAAGTGGTATCAGATCCGTGGCTCTTTTCCTTGTTAAAAACCGGGTTTTTACAAGCTTTGGAGTGTTTTTGGACAAAAACTCACTTGGTTTTGCAGCCGTTTTTACTGTTTTTCTCGCATTTCTTGTCGTAAAAACGTATTCAAAAATTATCGGGTGTGTTAAAGAACGGGTTGGGTAACTTGAAAACTTGTTTTTGAGGTGTTTGGTAATTTCCGGCGAAATTCCGGCTTCTCCGGTTACCGGTTTCTGGGTTGAACTTTCGTTTTTCGTAATATTTTATTATTCAAAACCTGTTCTGCATGCAGAAGATATGGTCTGACCATACCTTCTGCCTTCTGCCGAAAGTTTCTTCACCAACCCATCAACTTTTCACCAACCTGTCACTCATTTGTCAACTGTGTCAGAGCTGTTCGAAAGATATCCTTCGAAGTCGAAAGATCATCTTTCGATCAAAGGAGGTTCGATAGATAGTCATCCTTCTAGCATCCTTCGAAGTCTGAGACTTATCTTTCGTTCCAAGGAATATTTTCGAAACATACATCTTTCGGTTTACTGCTCTTTTTCGAAAGACAAGGATCCTTCGATTGGGGAGTCTTTCGAAATCATTGTTCGAAACTCAACAGTGATCTTTCGTACACTGTTGATCCTTCGAACAAGTCTTGATCTTTCGATCCTTAGTCTGTTTATGTTTAACAAGTTGTGATTTTCAGGTTTTATTTTTCTTGATCAAAAATGAATCCGGCCTGGGGTACTCCGTCAAATACAGAAAATAAGTATAGAAGCAGTGAGGATTTATTTAGAGAAATGTACTATGGAACTCCGTCTCCCGCACCGGCATCATCGCAAGCTAATGCTACATCTACCGGTCAATGGGCATTCGTATCAAATCAAGCTCCAAGTGTTCAAAGCATTTTGCTAAGTGAGAGTGAAACGGGGAGTTTGAATAGGCCTCCAAAGTTGATGCATTTAAGTGAATATCCGGGATGGTTTGGTAGATTTCATACATACGTCCTTGGTCAAAATACAGAATTGTGGTTGCGTTTCATCACAGATTTTGATCAAACAATAGAGGTTGCCGCTTCATCTGCTGCTACATTTGCCGATCTTACGGAAGATCAGAAGAAGGTGTATGACTTAGAGAAGAAAGCGTATGCCATTCTTACTCAGGCGTTAAGCAAAGATATTTATCATCAATTTGTCAGTCACAAGACAACGAAGAGGTTGTGGGACGCATTGAAAACAAGGGGCGCAGGAAATGAAGCGACACGTCAATTGAGAAAAGACCTGCTAAAGAAAGAGTTTGATGGTTTTACTTGTATGCAGAATGAATCTTTAGGAGATTTGACAAGTCGATATACTCATTTGCTGACTGAATTGGGAAATATGGGGGTTGTAACAACTTCAGCAGAGATAGTGAAGAAGTTTGCAGATGCACTGCCACCTCAATGGAATAATTTCTTAGAAATCCTGAAGTACAATGGCACTTTGGATACAACAAACTTCGGTGACTTTGCTCAACTCCTGGAAAACAAGAATCAGGAAGAAACTCTCAAGGCTAAAAGAGTTCCAGTGCCACAAAATCCTGAAATGTATTATGGAGCTTCTAGCACTTCTACAAAACCTTCTTCACACGCTCCAATTCAAACAGCATTTGTGTCTAGCACTAGCTTGTATGACATTCCTCCTCCAACAACAGACATATATGGAAATCCGCTTAATCCAGTTCCTCAACCAGTGCCACAACAGCAAAGCCAACAACCAATCAGAGAAACTGATATATTTGGGAATCCACTTCCTCCTCCTCAACAGCAAGCATGTTATGGAAGCACATCATCTGCTGGTCAACAATCAAAGCCAAATACAGTACAGCTCAACACCTCAAGCTTTTCTAAAGTCAGTGTTGAAGTAGCCAAGGAACACATGGAGCTGCTAAACACTTTGGTGAGCGCTTACTGTGGATTAGTTGAAGGTCAGATTGGCAACATTAATCTGACACAGGAAGACTATCAGCAGATAGATAAAGAGGAGATGGAGATGATGGACATCAAGTGGGCCTTTGCCAGTGCTGTTAGGCGAGCAAAGGATTTTATGGAAAGAACTGGCAGAACCAGCTTGGAAAGCAAGAAAGACACCAAGTATGGGTTTGATAAACAGGCTGTTAGGTGTTTCAATTGTGGGGAACGTGGTCATTTCAAGCGTGAATGTACGAGGCCATCTCAACATGGAAACCAGAATCCTTTTAGAGGTCAAGGCAACCAGCAGAACCAGAACAGAAACAATGTTCGTACGTTGGTGCCTGTCAACAACCAGACTCAAGCAGGACCATCAAATGCCAACCAGGCACTTGTGGTTCAAGTAGATGAAGGCTGTGATTGGTCAATCCAGTTGGGAAATGACGCTCCAGATGGCACAGCTTGTTTTGCTGAAATCGTGAAGGATTTAAATCACGCCAGTGGTGGAGAATCTTCCGCCAATGGTAGTGACTCTTCTGAGGATGAAGACTCTTCTGGTTATAGTAGAAGTTCAGATGAAGAATCCTCCACTTCAGGCAATGATCAGGAAGATGACACATCAAGTGCGTCAGTCGATGCAAATATTGATGAGCTTTTGGAAGACGCTGCAGCAGGAATTCAAAGAAGATCTATTTTGGTGGATCAAGCTGCTTATTCTTCGTCTTCTCTCCATTCAGCCTTTATGGCTAATGTCGACAGTTCATCAAGTCAGGTATGTGTCGATGAACCCACTTCTGTTAGCTGTGATAACTGTGATAGTTTGCATATTAAATGTGCTGATTTAGAGGCAAACATGTCTGAGTTGCAAGGCAAACATGATGCTGTACAAGCTAGTTTGTTTGACTTGCAAGACAAACATGTTTCATTGAATGATAAGTGGTGTGAATTGCAAGGCAAACACGAGGCTTTGCAAGAGAAATATGATGTGACATTCATTCATAATCAGAAATTAACTGTTGATCTTTCAAAGTGCACTGAAGCCAACATGTTTTATGAAAACCATGAAAAGGATTTTAAATCGATGATTGAAAAATTAAAGAAAGATAAAATCGAGTTAACAAAAATGGTTTCCAGAAAACAAACTGACATTAATTTGTATATAACTCGCCTTGAGGTAATGCAAAAGGAAATGGCTTGTGTTAAAACCGAAAGTGAGGCGATCCGACTCAAGTTAGATAGCTATTTAAGCTCTAGCTATGTGTTGGATCACATCATTGATGTGCAGAAAGAGAAAAAGGATGTCACATGCATAGGTTATAAGCAATGTCCACCACCTGTTAGACAAAATTATGATGCCATGCCTGATGAGGAGTACAGAACTCACTTTGAACCATCTGTTCCTCTAGATGTTAATGAATTTGCAGCAGGACTAGGATACAAGAAAGAGGTATCATCAGATTCAGATGTGTCAGTAGATACATGTGTGTCTTCTGCTGAACCGAGTCAGAATCCTCCTGTTGTGATTGAGGATACTGATTCTTCTGATGATGAATCTGATGATACTGATTCGGAAAAGTCTGATGCGGTAATCAAAGAAGAGGACATACCTCTTGAGAATCATATTCTATGTGATCCTCCCGCAAAACCTGCTAAGACTGTTCCAACCGAGTCCACATCTGCCAAAGAGTCGGAGAGTGTGGATTTGTTGTACACTCTTGTTGGTGATGATAAAGTTTATTCAGACAAAGATTTTCCTATTAAGAATGTTAATCAATCATTAATCAGTAAAGTCTTTGAAAATTCAACAAGTAAGTTTTTGGGAAAGACAGGATCACGTGTTACTGTAACACAGTGCCCTCCTATCCCAAAGGCCGAAGTTCGAAAACAATTTGGCAATCAAAAATTACCAACAGTGCAAAAACAGCAAAATCATACCAAATCAAAAGGTAAAACACCGACTCAAAATCCAAGGAAGCCGATTCAGAAGAAGAAAAAGAATGTGAACTTTGTGAAATCTAAGGGAACGGACAAAATTGAAACATTTCAAAATCAATCTAACTTAGATTTTGTCAAGAAAGCTACAGTGATGAAAAGGAATGAACCAAACTGTTCGAAACCTAGTACCTCGAGATCACAAAGTTCATCATCATCGGCAAGACGATCACATGATACTTCGGGGTTTGTTGAACGAAGATCATGTTTTGAATGTGGCACAATTGGACATATCATTCGAAATTGTCCATATCTTCATAAACAAAAAGCCAAAGTTGATTCCCCCCATGGTAACAGTTACCATAAAAGATCTGTTTCACCAAAACAGGACCCTCGTCTTGTTAAACAACAAGAAGTGAAACAGAGAAAGAAACAACGGAAAAATGTTGAAAAGGTTTTAAAACCGGAGGTTGTCCAAACACAGTCTGTTAAGTTAGAAATTAAAAATGAAAAACAAAAACAGATTTGGAAACCAAAACCAGTAACTGTTTCAGGGGGAGCTACATCAATTCCGAATCATCGGGAAATGGATGTCACAATTCTCGATGATGACGGACGACCCAAGTCTGTGAAGGCTTGGGTCCCACTCTCCAACTAATCTCTGAGTGAGTGTGTAGGATGTTCCAGGAGGAACTTTCGATAGTCGTAAGATTGTTGATAGTGGAGCGTCCTTACACAAGATAGGCGACAGAAGAATATTGTTGCCATTGATGGAGAGAAAGGAAAAAGATAAGAAGACAAACATTCCGATGAAGGAATGATGGTGAAAGAATGTGGTTGAATGAAGTTGAAAAATTCGACATGATGAGATATGTGCCAAAATTGGTTGTTATGGTTTTTGATCGGGTCCTCAGGAAAGATTCCAATGAAAAGTACGCGCCTGTAGCACGTCTGAAGCTTTTTGAAGATTCATGGATTTTTCTTCCACAAGAAGTTCAAAGTCCACAAGATGAACGTGCAGTGTATTTTTTCTCCACGGTGTGAATGAAGAAAATGTGTTTGTTGAACGAACCAACCGGGTGTGCGGATGCCTTGGCGTGGATTGAACAACCGCACACTACTTCTGAAAGAGAAAGACAAAGACCTTCGCTGGTGCAATTTGGAAAACCAGCCGGACCCAGAGGTCTGTGATCTTGTTGCTGTGAAGAGACTTTTCAGTAGCTACAAAAATCGTCTTTGAAATCCACACCGGGTGGATATCCAGTTCGGGAGAGCGCTCAGATTCCTTGCAATGCACGAGGCAGTTGCAGGATACGGTTTTAAATTTCTAATCTCTCCTATACTTGTCGATATTTAAGCTGCTTTATGAATTATTATCATCTCGTACAGCACTCTTTGACCAGACACGTTGATCTCGAATATCACCTCACACGTGATTGTTTCAATATGAAACTCGTCAATGTTGTCATGGTCCACACCGATTACCGACGTGCCAACTCATTTTCTCCAAATTTCGATAAATCATTTCTGATTAACTTAATTTTGGTTAAGGGCACTAAGGTCAAGCAAGAGTAAACCAACATCGGAAAGTCATTTTTGTAAATACCTTTGTGTTTTAAATTTTATCTTAGTTTGTTGATTTTAGGGGGAGTAAATCCAAATTTAAAAATCCAAAAACATTGAAAAATTTCAAAAGCACAAAAACAATAGAAAAACAAAAATGAGTTTCCTGGCGAGCAAAAGAGAAAATGATAGTACATCAGTGGTCTGTCTAAACTTCTTTAAACCTAAAATGAAAAACGATAAGCAGCTCTATATAAGATGTATCGGTAGGCTCACAATCATTTTAAAGTGTGCAGGGTGATATAAACTTAAATCGACTAAAGACTGGGTGGGAACCATTCATTGGCATATGGTCTTGGTACCGAAATTTCGTTTGAGAGATTGCCGAGGTTCTGAGATATTCGGTCTTTATGCTGCTTATCATCTGGGTATCATGGTTGTATCTTTTACCAAAAAAAAAAAATAAATAACGGGGACGCAAGTCTAGATCTTCCATGATACTATACATACGTGTACATATTGCATTCGACCTCAATAAGTGATCAACAATCACATGTCCAAACAAATAAGTGATAATATATCACATTTATCCGGGAGTCAAGTTCGTCTCTCTGCTGTACGAAAGTACTGACCTGTTCACGGACTTGCTCCTGTGCCCTCATGCATCGAAAATCAAGTTCCTCATCAATAAGTGATTCTATCACATAGGGCTTGTTTTCAAACAAAATAAGTGAGAATCTCACATCATATACGGTCAAACAGATGATAATCGGTATACTCACCGGTAAGATGAACCCTCGTGCATACCTTGATACGGGAATGTGTCGTGATGTGGATGAACACCGGTCGGTAAGTATAAATCATACCTTAACGTATCTCCTCGCCATGATTACAAATGATAAGTTGAGCTTAAGTGGACAACAATACCGATAATTGTTATAGGATGCTTATCTTAATGTTAACTAATTGAACAACAAGAGCTTTTTGACATGACCGTACACTGATATGATTCTCTTACCCTCGAAACTCGCAAAAAGAATGTCTGTATATATTTATTTACTGCTTTCAGTCTTTAAATTTAAAATATTCTAAAAGCCAAAAAGATTTTATTTCTATTTTATTTTCGATCGTACGATGTTGGAGCTCGAGTCTTCGTTACCTGAAACCTGAACGAAAACCGAAAACGACTAAATCTTCATAAACGGTCGAAATTTGCAAGTGTTGAAAGTTAAAATTGAAATTGATAAATTTTATTAAACTTTCAAACTGTCGGACGGTGTTTGATTGAACAATGGTCACATGTGTGTCGTTTGCTTATGATATTCCAAGCAGTTGTTCTCATTACGCGTTTAGATTTCTTGCATGTGCAGATTCTAAAGGCAAGGAGAACATGCTCGATGACAAAGCCTCGGAATGAAGACACGACGTGAAGGCTCTCAAGTGATGAAGATGATCGAGTTGCCGCTGACCATCATCAATACCACAAGGATCTCACTTCATAACGAACAAGTATTTCACGAGCATAACTCAAGGGGGAGCTTATGTTAAGGGGGAGTTTGTCAACACACTTCCTACATCAAACGGGGAGTTTGTTGGTACACTTTCTGCTTTCAAGACGTGAAGACTTTAAAGATCCTCCGACATTGAAGACATGAAAGGACATCAAAGTTGAAGACACAAAGATCGAGACAAAGATCAAGTTATAAAGATCGAGACAAAGCTAGAGACAAAGCTACAGCCAAGGGGGAGTTTGTTGGTGCACTTGTGTCTGTACTTTGTCTGTATTTTGTAACGATATAAAACAATGTCTTCGTTAGTCCTGTAAGTTTGACCAAGTCAACCATCCTCCGGTTTGACCTGGTCAAACAGTTCAAACAATGTTTGTAAGCTGGTTGCGTCGAAGGATAGGTCATCGAAGGATTGCCTATATCCTTCGATGAGCTCGAAAGATAGCCTTCGATTGATGGACCTCGAAAGATGCCATCCTTCGAGGTACATGTTGATCATTCGAGCAGTTTCTGGTCGATAGATGATCCTTCGATCATCTATCTGATCCTTCGACACAGACCTGCTGTGTTCGGGTATATATACCCATGTAGTGTGTTCATTTCAGTTTAGACTTGATAGAAAGCACTTCATTGAGAGAACTGAGAGCATTCTGTTCGGAACACACACACACGAAATTTAGAGAGAGTTTGCAAAACACTTTTGTAAACATTGTGCTTGTAACCGGAACCTTTCATACGTTTAATACAAGTGGTGTTAATCGGTGAAGTCTTGTGTTGTGTTTGTGCTTGTTCTTGCTTGTTCTACTCCCGGTTTGCATGCTAGCTTGGATTCCGCACTCGCTAGTGTGTTAGATATAACAAGGAATAGGTTAAACCTCAACCTCCGAGGGACCTACAGTTGTCATAACCCTAATTGATATTATTAATATTGTATATTGCAAAACTAAAAAACTGTTTTAAATGATTTTTAAAAACAAAGTTTTGCATAACATTGATAATTCAAATGGTTCGCTACTCTTGCTAGAAGTAGTATAGCTAGAAGTAGTATATGGTGAACAAAGTAATAGTCTCGTGGTCGTGGATGTTATTTGGTGAAAAACAACTTGGTGTTGTTATGAACAATTTTAATTGTTCAAGTTTACTACTTAAATGTAGTCTTTGTAACAACTTGGTGTTGTTTTGAGCATAATTGTTCAAGTTTAAAGTTTCAAGATGAAATGGGGAACTTGTACTTAGAATCAAATTATAAAGCGTTGAAGATAAAAACACTTTGATATTTGATATCTACATATTGTCTATGCTTCCGTTTAAATTTCAAAAGTGGTTGTCACTTGTGATTTAATTTCCAATGTATTTTATTGTTTTGTGTTCAATATCTTCGGATAACACATGCAATTTTTACAAAGAAATAAATCACTAATGTTTATGACATATAAATTATTTTTGTAGAAAATAATTATAACGTCAACTATACATTATTTAAAAGAATATGGTTTTAAACTGGTACTACATGAAAAAACTTGGACATAAACAACTTAAGAGTTGTTGTATTGATTAAAAGTCAAAGACGAGACACCAAATGTGTAACCACATCATGAGTGAGTAATGAAAGAACGTAGTGAATGTATTGAAATGAGATCGCTTTAATGAAAAGAACATAGAAATAGGTGTTTGGGTCAAAATGAGTTCTGACCTAAATTTGCTCGTGTTGAAATGAGATCGCTTTAATGAAAAGAACGTAAAAATAGGTTCACCAGCTTCCGTTTATGGCGGTGGTGCTGTTGGCCTTAAACTTGGAAGACAAGGGAGCATGCTCTAGCATGTATACAAATAAATTAAGGGCTTTAGATACTGTAAACAGTTCCCTGGGTTTAAGTACCGGCATGACTAGGTGCGAGACGTTTTGTGAGACATCATGAGATGGGATTTCTTCTAAGAAAGAGGCCCCTGTGAATTTTCTTACGGACTCTATGGAAGGGAGATCTACCCTGCGACTAGCGGAGCTGCTTATCTTCGATTGGGCTGGGGGAAAACATGCTTGTATGGACCCCCTTTGGTTAGTTTAAGGGAAAATGGGTTTGTAGCTGGACAAGCAGCAAGAAAGGTAGAATCAAAGAAAGTAGATAAGCACGCTAAAGTTTATGCTGAGAACTAGCATGTCTTTGTCCCTTTTGCCTTTGATAGATTTGGCTCCCTAGCGCCAGAAGCTATCCATTTTTTGACTATGGTCCAACGGGTCATCCACAGTAATTGTTCAACCCCAGGGGCCGGACAGGGGTTTGTATTTGGAAGGTTATGGCTTGCAATTCAGATAGGGTGACGGTGTTTTGATGTAACTGGACAAGTTTGGTATATTTAAATTTAGATACTTAAATTAAAATTTGAAAGTCCTAAAATGTTTAATAACTATAACCAAGTTAGAAGATTAAAATGGATAGATCTTAAATTTGGGAGGATGTTTGTGTAATTTTACACCAAATGAGACTCTTAATCTGAAAGAAAAAAACTATTGTTCTTTTGGAAAGTTGATTACTTTATATTTCTCTTATTGACTTGGAGTCAACTTGGTATCTTTCCTTAACAGCACCATTCTACCTTTTTTATTCTTTTTTCTTTATCTTTATTTTGTACCTGATTTCTCTTTGGTGCTTTTGAAAGTAAGTTACTTCCATTCAGTGGTTTGTTGATCCAAAACTTGATCTGTTTTGGAAATGAAGAATCAAGAGTTGATAGATGTGGCGTTCACTTGGTCTATTGATGATGTACTCAATAGAGATCTTATCAGGAACAAGGTTAGTTAGTTAGTTGTTTACATGCATCCAATTTAAATCAAAGTATACTTTTGTTTATATGCATCAAATCAACAGGTAACCAAAATCCCACAGAAATTTTCATCCTTAACCGATTACACCAAATCGTTTATCGGTCCACTACTCGAAGAAACCCATGCGCAGTTACTGTCCAGTATGAACATAATCTCTAGAGCATCTACTTGTGAGATCCAGGTTAGATCGGAAACAAAAAGTAGGAAGTTCCCTAATTACCACTCGTATACCATATCTTTGGAAAACAAGAGTGGAGGTGGAAATTATGAGCCTGAGGTGGGAGATCTCATTGTGTTGACAAATGTAAAACCAAGATGCATTGATGACCTCAAGCCTTATGTCATTGCTTTGGTCCAATTTGTCAAGAATGAAGAACATGGCACATGCCAAGTTTTATCGTCAAAGCCCATGCCGCTTTCTGGGGAACAAACACACAAATTCATGCAGTTTGCAGTTCATCTTATGAACTTGACAACGAATAAGCGTATCTGGCAAGCTTTGCACGCTAGTTTGGATGGGAATAAGAACAGGAAAATGATCAATAAAGTGCTTCAAACTGACTCAGTGGTAAGAATCCCTTTTCACATACTTTAATTTGATTTTTATTAAACTTGTAAGGTAAATTTTGCTCACAAGTTACATATCTTTATTCTATGACTCGTTGAATTATATATGGTTGTGTGAGTGAGACAAATCAAACCACCACTAGACTTATAACTAAGTTTTATGTGCTCAAGCTTCACCATCTTAGGCTTCTAATCTTACATTAATACCTTACAGTTCATCATACCAAATTCATTTATAAGATATGTAATAGAATTATGATACAGATATCTCCTATGGATTTTGCATAACCTCTAAACCAAGAAAATTATGAAGAGCCCCCATATCTAACATCTCGAATTTGTTTTGCATTTTTTCTTCTAACTCAAGAACTGATGAGCTTGCGTAGATTGAATCATCAACATACAAGCATACAATAACTCGATTGGTTGACATAAAGAATAGGTTCCTTTATGCTTTTCACAAGCCTGTCTGCTTGAAAGTGGTTGTCAATTATGTCGTACCATGCCCTCGGAGCTTACTTCAAGCTATTCGATGCTTTATGCTTTATGCAACATGTATACTTTTTTTTTTCTTTTCCCTTTACATTGAACCCACGTGGTTAAACATATACCTCTTCTTGGAGTTAAAAAAAATCCATGAGGTAAATATTGCTCAAAAGTTACTTTCTTAAATAGGCTCTATTAACAAAACAGAAAGCAAACAACTTAACATAAAATCCGCAACGAACTCCTATAGATGAGCAAATATTTTTACTAACTCTTGTACCTTCTAACGCTTTATATAACGGCACCATGCTTTGAATTACTTCAACAAGACTAATATTATGGGGTGTTTATTTCAATTTTCAGGGTAATGATAGATGTACAATCTGTACCATTAAAGATACTAAGAAATCTGTTTCTCAGAACTTGCAAACAGCCATGTGCAATTTTAAATTGAATTCATCCCAAGAAACTGCGGTCTGGAGTTGCATTACGGCTAGAAAATGCCGTCATCAGGAAACTGTAAACCTCATATGGGGTCCACCCGGGACAGGAAAAACAAAGACTACCGGTTGTCTTTTATTTGCTCTATGGGAACTGAAATGTTGCACATTAACTTGTGCCCCGACAAATAATGCTGTGTTAGAAGTTACAAAACGTTTCATGAGTCTTATAACAGGTTCACTCAAGTATGCCCCTTATGGTTATGGAGACATAGTTATATTTGGGAATGGTAAACGAATGAAAATCGATGATTTTCAAGAACTCAGTCAAGTGTTTCTTGAAAACCGCGTATCTGCTCTTGCTGCATCTTTGTCTCCAACTTCTGGTTGGAGAAGCAAGGCAGAATCAATGAAACGTTTGCTGAAATCCCCGAAAGATGAATACAATTTGTACTTACGCGAGTTTGAGACTAGGGATGTTAGGAAGGAAAAGGTGATTGAAAAAAAATTATCTTTTAATGAATTTGTCACAAAAAGATTACATGTTCTTGCAGAAAAACTGACAACTATGGTTAGGAACTTGTACACACACATGCCAACTTCTTTTGTTAGTTTACAACTGGCAAAGAAAATGATGAGAGTTATCAGCTTGGTTCAATCGGTCGATATTCCCGTTATCAATTGGCGCGGCGTTTCTGAAGAAACAGCGGTTACGAAGGAGTTCCTTCAAATAGGCGAGGAAGTCCTTCGTGAAACCGTTTCTTTCCCTATATTCACCGATCATCAAGTAATTGGAAATTTTTGTTTGAAAAATGCATGTTTGGTGTTCTGCACTGCCTCGAGCTCAAGTAGATTGCTCACCCTTGATCAGACTAATGTTGAATTATTGGTAGTTGATGAAGCTGGTCAACTTAGAGAATGTGAATCTGTTATCCCTATGCAACTCTCTAGTCTTCGTGATGTTATACTCATTGGAGATGAAAAACAACTTCCTGCTATGGTTACAAGCAAGGTATGTAGGTGGCAAGATGAGTGGGTTGTGTTATGGTTCAAAACAGTTTTGTATGGGTTAAAATGAATCAGTTTTTAGTATGGGTCAAAACGGGTCGGATTGGATTAGCACAATATTATTATTTCATTAACAATCTGAACTCTGTAGATATGTGAGAAGGCGGAGTTTGGACGGAGTTTATTCGAGAGATTAGTGTCGTTAAAACACTCGACACACTTACTAAATGTCCAGTACAGAATGCATCCTATGATAAGCTTGTTTCCAAACCAAAAATTCTATGGGAATAAGCTGCGTAATGGTCCAAATGTACAAGAAAATAGCTATGAAAAACAGTTTCTTGACGGACGCATGTTTGGAGCATACTCTTTTATTCATTTAGCCCATGGGAAAGTCGAGTATGACCAAACTAATAGTAGGAGAAACATGGTGGAAGTAGCAGTCATTGTTGAGCTACTCACAAAGCTTCATAAAGGTACCGCTTTTTTGTGTATTATTATCAACAACAAATCTCCTAATTATATCAATGATTATTACAATATACTCAAGATTCTCTCTAATAATATATATACAGAATCTGTCAAGAAAAAACAAAAGATTAGTGTCGGTTGCATTGCACCATACAAAGCTCAAGTTACAGCAATACAAGAAAAACTTGGAAACATTTATCAAACTAGAGAAGCAGGAGGGGACTTTTCCGTGAAGGTTGGAACTGTTGATGGATTCCAAGGTTGTGAAGAAGATGTGATAATCATATCAACTGTGACCGGTGTCGGGAGTGAATCGATTGGTTTTCTTGGTACACGTCAAAGAGCGAATGTGGCTCTAACCCGAGCAAGGTAACCTACATAAACATTTCAAATATTGTATGGCTAGTTATTTGAAACAACGTTTTCATAATTGACCGGTCATCAAACCAGCAGTGAACTGGTTGGATCGATTGGAACGGCTAATAAATAATTTAAAAGATTATGTGTATATATATTAAAACAAAATATGAAACTAATTTATCTTTGTTAAGGCACTGCCTGTGGATACTGGGAAATGGAGACACTTTGAAGAATAGCATCCCGGTCTGGAAGCATTTAGTGGACAACGCCAAGGTTCGTGGTTGTTACCACGAGGCTGACCAGGACGAGTGTTTGAGTCGATTGATCACAAAGACCTTAGTCGAGCATTGTAGTGATGAAACATTGAATCGCTGCAAAGGAAAGCGCCACGACGGGTACGTAATTTTACATTTTTAGTTTATTATAAATACATAAACAAAATATTTATTGGGTTTCCTCCTGAATTGGTGTATAAGCATTATGCCTAGTGGAGATGGATATGATCGAGTGGTTTCACTCGTGGCACGATGCTCCAGTAGTCCGTCAGTGTTCCAAATTTGCCGTTAAAAAAAATACATAAACAAAATGGGCTTACTAATTTGGTTCAAAATAACATTAAAGCTAACTTGAGGGCTGTGTAAGCTAAATATGTTTTTTTTTTTTTTTTTTTTTTTTTTTTTTTAACTTTAGAAGGAATTCAGAGGTTCCAAAGATTCAGCCGAAGGTGTTAGAGAAAGGGTCCTTGTCAAATCAATTTGCTGTAATGAGTTTTACAAAGACCTTAGTCGAGCATGGTAGTGATGAAACATTGAACCGGTGCAAAGGAAAGCACCATGCTGAGTACGTAATTTACATTTGTTTTATTATTAAAAATACATAAACAAAATAGGCTTTACTAATTTGGTTCAAAATAAAATTGAAGCTAACTTGAGAGCTGTGTAAGCTAAATGTTTTTTGTTTTTTTTTTTTTTTTTTTAACTTTAGAAGGAATTTAGAGGTTCCAAAGATTCGGACGAAGCCGCTAGAGAAAGGGTCCTCATCAAATCAATTTGCTGCAATGAGTTCTACAAAAGAAGTGGGATCTTCTTCTTCTTCATTATCGCCATCGGGGTCAACCAAAACAAGTGGTTATACTTGTCAAATATTATAATTTGTATGGAAATGTTATGAGGCTTGTATGAATTATGAAAAACCCACGCTCGTAAGCTGGTACGTTTGTATTTATGTGATGAAAGATTGTTTATCAGTTCTTGTATAAATATAATGGAAAACATATAGAAATACCTGTAACCGCAGATAGGCCAGCACAGAATCCAGTCAGAGACGCAACGATTGAGTTCGACATAATTGTCAGTATGATCTGGTTCCTCCTTAGGGTGTAAGTTCTTGATGGTGAAACCGAATTCTAGGGTGGAATTTGGATGGAGAGAGAGGAGTAAAGGGGGGCGATTTCTTGATGTTATGATTAGTGTCTCACCTTTAACATCTCTAATTATATATACGCTCAAGAGGAAATCCAATTAGTTAATAGGTATAATATATTTTGATCTATATAATATAAATGATTATAATGACTACACAATAATTATATTTAATCTTACATAGATAACTAGTTATACACTCCCGTGTTGCGGGGGCATAGACGAATCAATGAAACAAAGTGACTAAGGTACATAACCGTAGGAACGGTTATCATGGGGAGACGTATCCCTCCATGAATCGACACAACCCTATACTCACACCCATTCGCTGCATATATATACACGGTTCCATCATTCAGTCATGTATGCAAGTTACTGTTGATTCAAGTTGAAGTTTATTCAAGTTCGTACTTCATTGTTTCGGTTAGTTATTTGTTTGTTCGATTCTAGTTGTTTACGATTCAATATGAAGTGGTGTGATGTTTGTGGAGATTTTACATACTTGTGTGATCATCGTTTTCTCGGTCCAATTGGTCTTGGAAACCCGTCAACTGTGATACCAACATAGTTGTATAATAGTTTAAAACAAAATGTACAACTAACGGTAACATTGTAGACAATAACATCACATTTAACGTTGTAACATCGTAGTCTAATCTATTTCTTCGACTTCTTGTTTTGCTTCGTAGTGTTTATAGAGCCCATCAATTTTCGTCTGCAGCTTTAGCTGAGACTTACAAATGCTCACAACCTTCTTAGTTAATTTGTCTATTCTTTTCGTGATTTCTAGCTCATAGGCGATTACTTCGTCTACCAGTTTATGTAATTGCTGAAGGAGGTGCCCTTCACTTGCGCCTACATCCTCGATACTTAAAACAGAATAAAAAAGAAAAGTTAAAATATAAATTGCATAAGTTTTTTTTTTTTTTTTTTTTTTTTGTTTGTAACATTAGCCTTAGAGAAGGTGGCAGCCATAACAATAACCATTGGCACTCCTTTACCAATAGAGTTAATTTCCGTTTTGTTTTCCGTGGTTTGGTCGTTTTAATGGTTTTGCCTCAATCGTTTAAAAACGAACATTTTCCTCCCTGATCTATGTAACCTATCTCTATTTCACTCCCTGCTCCAAACGCCATCCATTTGCAACGTTAAATAATTGTCACATGCCCCTAACATGAGGGGCATTTTAGTCTTTTTTCATCCAACTTACAAAGTTTTGAGTTAAATGCCATTTTAGTCCCTGTGGTTTGGGCCATTTTGCCAGTTTAGTCCAAAGGTTTCATTTTTAACCTGTGGGTCCAAAAAGGTTTCACAGTTGCCATTTTAGTCCACTGGGTTAAGTTCATCCATTTTTTCTGTTAACTAGAAGGCCATTTCGGTCATTTTATATGGCTGAATTGCCCTTTTAGTTAACAGAATTACATACAAAATGACCAAATTGGCCTTCTCGTTAACAGAACCTCATCTTCTAACTCTCTCTAGACCTTGCGCGGCCGCGCGCTGGTCCTACAAAGAGAACTTAGAAGAAAAACAACAAACAACACCTGCGCGCCAAAAGGAGGCTAATAAATCCTTGTGCCTCTCTCCATAACAGACAGGGATAAAAATCCCAGTAAGCACTCCCGTATAAATAATATCCAGACTTGGATATTATTTGCTTCACTAATGTCACACGATAAAGAGCCACACAGGATTACAACTGTAACCTTCTGGAAGGACCTATCGTGCATCACCAGACGGTTATAACCGTCTGGCCACGTGTCATCATCCCAGGCTCCTCCGAAGTCACGATGATGGCATGGAATTGGAGAGAAATCTTTACTTGCCCACTTTTCATGTGGCAATTCCCCAACCATTGATAAGCAGATCGCGATCTGTGTGCTCTCACGTCCGTCAAATCATCAATGGAGGGAAAAATAACCGCTTACGGAGTTAGCATTTTCCGTCAACATTTCAATAACAGTTTTCCCGCCCAAACTTCGGCTATAAATAGAAGAGTAATTCAGGTACAATCTCCAAGTTACATTCACTTCACTTATACTTCTTCTTCTTCTTCATATACCGATACTTATTCTCACGCCGGAGGGTGGTCACGGAGAGAACCTCCATTCTCCCTGTGGCGAGTCTGACGGTGTCTGTTTTGCAGTTATCGAGAAGAGAAGAAGATTTGTCATCCCTGAGTCGAACGAGGAAGAACCAACCTTTTTTATGCAGAACCTACCCCCCTGGTTTATCTGATGCCGGTCATTTAACCAGTGTTTCTTCATTGGCGCCCACCGATTTCTCTGTTTCATCTGTTTTTTCTCATTTCAATTCACTTTGTCGTTTCCATTTTTAAAATGGAAGAAACTTCAACCCATCGTCAAACTGGCCCTCGGCCAAATTTCGTTAACAATACCCAAGTTGAGGGGATTGTCGAAGAGGTTTCAGATGACAATGAAGTGCAGTACACTAATAATCATCCGAATGACCCTGTCACCCCAGGGGTACAGCCTGAGATCCCTGTGAGCTCAATTCTACCCCCAGGAGAGACTCCTATCTCCTGGTATGTCAGATCTCAGGGAGCATTGAACGCTGTGTATGCATAGCTCTGTGCACAAACTGCTCCTCCCACTCAATCACGAAGGCCTGTATCCCGTACTCGAGCTCCATCAGTACCTCGTTTTTCTCAGCATGATGGACCATCACGGGCCCAGGAAGAAGACACAGAGGTGTACTCTAGATCTCCAGCAAGGCACGAGTACACTCAATCTGAAAATCGAAGAAGAGACAATGAGTCCCACTCTCATATAAGGCCATCGGTTCACTCCAGGTTGGGCCCTTCACGGGACACCCACACCAGGGAGTATGATAGAATATACCATGAAGGAGACAATGCAAGTGTGTTTAGTCGGCTACAACCAAATTACAACAAATTTAAACCCCGCACGGTTTACAATCCTGAAGCTGAACACGATTATAATCTGATATATCGCCCGGCAGAAGCCGTAGAAAATTCCAAATTCATCAGTGAAATTGCCCTGGCTCCACTAGAGAAGTCGAAGCTCCCATCTAACGTAGGCAAGTTTAATGGTATGACGGACCCAGATGACCATCTTCGGGTCTTCACAAGCGCAGGATTGGTGGGAGGCTGGACTCTACCGATGTGGTGTCACCTCTTTATTCAAACCCTCACAGGCACCGCAAGGCTCTGGTTTGATAACCTGCCTGTGGGGAAGATCACATCATGGGTAGATTTGCGAGAGAATTTTTTGGTACACTTCAGCCAGCAAAGGCAGTCTGTTAGGATCTGAGTTTGGATTGATTGTGTTTTACGTTTGAAATAAGATGAAAGATGAACAAGTATTGTAGCGGAATATAAATGGAAATAAACTTTTCACAATCAAACAGGAGAATTGCTTTCAACACACATTTTCACAAAGAACCAAATGATTGAATTTATTTCAACTATGATTACAATGCATGCATGTAACAAGCTCACCCTCAGCCTGAGCTCACAGTGATTGTTCGTACAGGAAGAAAGATGGTGAAGAGCTAATAGAACAGTACAGGGTACTGTTCTATTTATAGGCACGGACAAACCACTGTGGCATCTTTGCTGACGTCACCATGAAAGTGACATCTAACCTCCTAACAAACTCTAATAACTGATCTAATACAAACACTGCTATGCTATCAACTGTTTATAATACATTACATAAAAACAAACTAAACTACTGCTTTATCCTTCCACTATTGTGAACCCAGCAGTACTTGATATATTCAGCAGTGCTTGACTCATAGCAGTAGATTGACCAGCAGAGCTTTGGTCTTCATCAGTCTTTGACTTGATCAGCAGTTGTAGGTCAGCAGTTGTAAAGATCAGTGAATTGGAGTTCATCAGATGTTGAAACCACTTTCAAGGGGAGAGACTTGTATACATAACATCTGCTTATTTTGGATCCAATGCTCTGGTCCATTTTTGGCTTTAATTATCTGTTCCTCTGATAGGGTTCAATCCCAACAATCTCCCCCTGGAACAGATAATGCCAAAACCCTTCATTATTGTGGAGCTTTATTGCCTCATCAACAGTTCCCTTATTTGCCCTTTGAGTTGTAACTCAAAGTCTAAGGCATATGTGTCATCTTCATCCCTGCATAGTGGAAGATCAAGGAGATCCTGCAGATCTTCAAGACTTAGGCCAAGTGCTTGTTCCCTTGATATTTTCTTCACTTCTCCACTAGACTTGATCACAGTCAGTACATGGGACTGTTTATCAGTTTTCCACTTTAGTACTTTTGAGTCTGGTGGGTTTCTTGGGAGATTTTTATTAGATGAGGAGTTTGGAGATGCTGGCCTTGTGATGACTGACTGAGCAGTGCTTTGAGCTTGAGCAAGTTCAGGAATATCAGCCATCATCTGTTTGTAAACCATCTTTATCACTTCATTACCAGCAGCTATTTCTTCTGCTGTTTCTGCATCCATCTATTTTTGCCTTTTTCTTTGATAAAGAAAGGCACCAGCTGGAGCAGTGGCTCTTCTTATTTGCAGCTTTGGTGGTCTTGTTGAAACCTCTGCTTCGGGATAGTCAGGTTTTTGAGGAATTTTTGGATTTTTCTTTCTTAATTCCTCCAACTTTTTGTAAGTGACCCTAACTTTGTCTTCTTTCCACCTCATCACTTGATTCTTTGACCCAAATTCAGCAGTGATCAATTCCTCTTTCATTCTCCTCAGCTCCAATGCCTTATCATGATTCTTTGACCCAAATTCAGCAGTGATCAATTCCTCTTTCATTCTCCTCAGCTCCAATGCCTTATCAGGTACATTTTTCTTGTATTTTGCCCAATCAACAGGAGTATGTTTGACTTTGTTTTTGATCATGTCTTGTATCCTGGCTGCCTCACTTTCCAGCTCAGGAATGGTCCACTCTTTATACATGTGTTTTTCTCCCATGTATTTCTTATAAGACATGATGTTATCAATATAATCTTTTCTCAGGGATTCATCTGCTCTTTCTGATATCTGCTGACACACATTCTTTGCAAATTGTTCCAAAGATCTGACTTGTGTGAGCAGGAATTGATAGTTCTGTTGAATTTCTTTGTTAGATTTCCCTTGTGAATTTCTTTTAGAGATATCCTCTGCTTGTAGGGCCTTAATTTTCAAATATTCTTCAATATTGTTAGGCCTGGGATATCCTCCAACTAATGGCAAACTCCTTTTAGCAGGGACATCCTCAAAGTAGAAGGATTTGATCTATTCTCTGACTGCTGCAAGCTCTAGAGGATATTGGACACCTGCAGGAGTAATGTCAGTGATTGGCTTTTGAACCTGAGCTGATGAGAGAGGAACACGGTTTGGTATAGTAACAAGTGATAGAGGTTGTGAAGATGTTGGTGGTGGTCAAGTATCATCATCTTTCAGAATTAACCTTCTCCTTTTTGGTTGAGGAGAGGCTGATGATGTTTTGGGTGGATCAGTGGTAGTGATTTGAGTGGTGGTTATTGTAGTGAAAGTGATTGAAGTGGAAGGTTGCTGACTAACAGTTGTTGAAACAACTGGTGTTTCAACCACTGTTGCCATTACAATTGATGATGTGTCATCAGCTGTCTTCTGCTTTTTGGCAGGAGGTGATGGTGGTGAGGTTGTTTTTGGTGGTGATGGTAGTTTTGGTGGTGATGGAATATTTGGTGGGGCAGTGGTTGAAGTGGGAGCAGTTGTTGTGGTTGAAATAGTGGTTTTTGGTTTAACAACTGTTGAAACCACTGAAGTACCAACAGTTGTTGATACAGCAGGTGTTTCAACAGCTGTTTGGGTGGAAGATTGATGTTGGGAGCTTTTAAAATGTGGTTTGGAGGCATGCTTTGTGGGTCTGGATGGTGTGTGTTTGGGTTCTCTCACTTTTCTAGTGGGATTCTTTCTTTTTGGCTTAGGATTTTTATCATCCTTTGGCTCAGAAATACCCTGCTCATTCAGCTCCATAAAAGCTCTTTTCTCCTCATTCCACCTGGATATATTCTTAGCCTCTCTATCCCTTTTTACACTTGCTTTTGCTTCAGCAAGTGCATTTGTGGTAACATCAATCTTTTTACTACCATCTGGCAAGGGAATGTCTGCAAGCATGCTTGAATTTGACCCATCAATGTACAACCCATCTTCATATCCCTGTTTCTTCCACTGCTTTATTTTCTCCCGCTTTTTGGCATTAGCTGGTGGTGGGTTATCCACAAAGATAACAAAGGGAGGAGTAGTGCCAGTGGTGTTTAGTAAGTGAGCCTTTATAGCCTTGATATCAGCTTGTGTATCCATAAACCTAGCTTCCATCATGTTTCTCAGCTTTTGAACATGCATCTCATGCTGCTTATCAGCCAGTTCTCTTTGTTGGATGAGCATAGGTTGAAACAAAGTCCATAACTCATTTGCAGCAGGTGCAGGTGTGCAGGTGCTTGAGCTGGAGCAGCAGTGGTTGGTACCTTTTGAACTTTCAACAACTGTTGCAGCATATCTTTAATTTCTGCAATAGAGGTATCCAGCTTGTCAACTCTGTCCGTCAATTCTCGGTACATTAAACCATCACCCAACTTAATGGGATTATCTGATTTCCCACTAACAGTGGTTGTAACAGTGGTTGATTCAGGGAGTGTACTCCAAAAATCATCCACTGATGCCCCTTTGTCTTGGAACTGGGGACTTCTTCCTTCAAAAAGAGAAACACTTTTTAGTGACCCAGTGAAAACTGGATACACAGGTGTTTTCAGAGAAGAAATTGCCTCCCAGGAAGTCTTATTGATATAACCACTGTCCAAATGCAAGCCAGTGGGTTCAGCACTTTTAGTGGCTGCTTCACTTGGACTACTACCAAGAGTTACTTGTAACTCAAGGGGTGTAACCTCCTCAGGTGTTGTTGTTGGTGGGTTAGAGTTAGTGCATATGTCTGTTGACTTCGACTTATGTCTTGTATCGAGTCATGTAACTAGAATAGATAGACCAGGACACATTGTATGAGAGAAACGGGAAACATACCTGAATCAGCCACCCCTCACGAAGTGGCTAGGCCACCTCTCACGAGGTGACCAAGTTCATGCTTTCTGGCAAGTTCATGCTTTCTGGCAAGGTCGTGCGACCTGAGCCAGCTCGTAGGGTCTGGACTGGACTGGTTCGTGGGGTCTGGCATCTCCTATATATATGAGGTCTTGGGTCTTCATTTAGAACTTTTGGAACTTTTGGAGAACTTTTGGATTCCGGTACTGAAGCTCTGCCGAAGTGTCGCCAGCTCGTGTAACTTTGTCAAATCAATACAATTGACATTTAAAGTGATTCTACGTGCAAATCTAGCTGTTATAACATCAATACGCTGATTCCGCCTTTTGTATTGATCAAGAACTCTTCTGATCGACTCATTTGACCGAATCCCGATCCTACAAGTAGTATCAGAGCTCAGGAAGAAGAGTTCTTACCATTTCAGCTTGTTTTCATGGATAAAAACTGATTTCTACTCATTTGTCTACACTTTCTTATCAAATTTACCGAGATTCCACGATTAAAATGACCTGATTTCGTGTTATAACTCGTAAAACATCGTTTTGAACAATCCGTGAACAAATCAGAACAAATTTCAACTTAAAACTTGATAAAAATTGATAAAATAATGAATTTTTCGACATAGAAACCATCAGACCGTTCAAAAAAACCCTTCAGATCGTGTGAAATTGAACCAGGTCGCTTGAATTCGGTTCAGATCGCTTGAAATTGAATCAGGTCGCACGGTTTGATTCACTCAGACCGCATGAAATCGATCAGGTCGCACGGATTGAATTTCAGATCGTTTGGCTTTGAAGCAGGTCACACGGATTGAACCCCAGGTCGCTTGAAACTTCAAGTCGTTTGAAAGTTCAAGTAGTTTGAAACACTCAGGTCATTTGGATGTTGTCAAACCGCTTGAAACTGAACCAGAAGTCGTTTGAGTTTGAACCCCAGGTCGTACGAAATTCAGTTCAGATCGTTTAGAGTTGATCAGGTCGTTTGAAAGTTTCACCAGGTCGCTTGAACTTCAGACCACACGAACTGATATCAGATCGTGTGAATTACCAGAACGTTTGAACTCAGTTTGTTTGAAACTCCAGGTCGCTTGAACATTGTGTTTTTGTATACCTTTTACATCGAAACATGGAAAACGAATTCTATAACGCGTTCAGTACCACCTCAGCTACTGCAAGTTCAGTTGCTTAGAAGTAAACATGGAAAATGAAACGGGAACGTTACAGAAACCTCGCCTAAGTTGATGAGCATTGAAGAATATTACAGTTGGCAAGAACGGTTCGGGAATTGGGTTCAAGCAAATCATCTAATGTCTTGGGTTTGTATTGAAACTAAGTATGTTCGACCTCGTTCTGATATGGGAGTTATAAAGATTATTTCTGAATTTTTGGATAAAGAGAGAGACATGTACAAGGCAGAAAAAATGATGATCAGTTTACTACAACAAGCTGTGAAAGAAGACATTTTCGTATCACTTCAACATGATGGTAGTGCACGTTCAATTTGAGAAGCACTTCGTACAAAATTTGAAGGAAGTACGGAGATGATCAAGAATAAAAAATCATTATTAAAGAAAGAATTTGAATTGTTTTCAAGTTTCCCGGGTGAAACTACAAAGACTCTTATTGAGAGATATTGTCATTTAGTGCGTTCAATGACCTGGTTGGATATCAATAAAGATCGAGAGGAATGGGTTGAAAAATTAGCCGATACTTTACCTCAAAATGAATGGGGTACATATCTTATGATTTTGAAGAATACCGGAGAGTATGATAGATTGTCAATTGCTTAATTCATTGAAAACCTTGAAGGACAAGATCTTGAACAACAAAAGATCGCTAGAATGAACAATTCAAGTGGTCAACAAGATATCAAGATGTATTTCAAAGGTAATGTTCAAAATGTTGAAGCTAGTCCAAAGATCCAGACCGCTTTTAGCGCAGAAAACTCATCCGGATCACTTAATCAAAGTTCAATCAACAACAGTGGATTTTCTTCATATCCGAGTGTTAATCCTAATGTTTCAACTTCAAATTATCAGTCTCAAAGCTCAAACAATGGTAATGGTCATGTGCTACAATGCAACATCGCGTTGCATCTTCAGAATGATCAGAATTTCTCTGAAGAAGTCGCTAAAGGTCATATGGCATTACTAGTTACCGTGTTAGAATCATATGAGAGTTTGGTTGCGGGAAGGATTGGAAATCCTATGTTAACAAAAGAGGATTACGATCAGATTGATGCTGAGGAAATGGAGCTAATGGATATTAAGTGGTGTTTAGCGAGCGTGTTGAGGAGAGCTGAGAAATTTAAGCAGATTACCAGAAGAGATGATTTACGTGATGCTAATGTTTCCACTTTAGGTTTTGATAAGTCTAAAGTTACTTGTTTTCGGTGCAGGGAAAAAGGACATTTCAAGAGGGAATGTACCAACCGAGAAGCAGGTGGAGCTCAGAATCCTTTCGGGAACAATGAATATTATCGGAAAGCAATATATCATCAAGTAGCTCAACAACCGTCATCATCCCGTATTATTTCGATTGAAGATGGAAAGAAGAAAGCTTGTATTACTATGCCTCCAGATCAAGAAGATGAAAGATTGCCAGAGGGATTTAGCTGGGACAAATATATTCCAGCTGAAAGTAACTCAAAGTTTAGAGCATTTATTGCACAGATCTTTCAAGAGCCAGAGTTGATGAAAGAATGGATGGATGTGTTTGCAAATGATGAGAAAAGTCAAGATGGAGAGTCTGTTTCTTCAGAAGATAGTCCAGAAAAGACACCAGTCTTTGATCAATCATCAATTGATAGCAGTGATGATGATGATGAAGAAATTAATCAAATAAACATTGGTAAAACTCATCTATCTCCTGAAAGTTTCAAATTTTATTTTGCAGATAAATTGGAGAAGCTAAAGGAGAAACGAGAAGCAAAAGAAAAGAAAGAGGTAAAATGTGAGAATGTTGTTCAGGTGGAAGAGAAGTATGAACATAGTGAAGAAGTTAAAGTTGTTGAGAAGATTGTTGAAATTGAAAAGATTGTAGAGGTCACAAAACCTTGTCTGAAATGTTTGGAACCATGCAAACAATGTGAAGAAAAAGATAAGAAGTTTAGTGAGCTAGACAAGATGAAAGAAAAATTGTTGTTCGATGTTAAGTATGTAAAAGAATCATATGATGTGTTGAACAGAACAGTTAATCAGTTGGAAAAGACAAACTCAGAAAGGGAAGATGCTTTGACAATGATGAATGCAGTGATGATGTCTAAGCAGAAGGCCATCAATCACTATATTGATGAGTGTGCAAAGTTGAAGCAAGAATTAGATACTGAAAAAATTGAGAATGAAAGAATCAGACGATTGTTAATGAGTTACTCAAGTTCTGATTACTTGATTGATAGAATCTATCCGACAGTAGCAGGTTTTGAAGCCTTCAAGATAAGGAGTCAGAAGATACGGATACTGGTAAGAAACAAAGTGCAAATTATAACAAGTGTCCGCCTCCGATCTGGGAAGGTTATTCTCCCAGAAAACTAAATTCGGAACAAGTCAAAAAGGCAGTCAATATAAAGTTAAAGTCTGAAACAACTGATGAGTTACCAGACAACATTGACGTCACATTCACATCGTTTGACACTGATCATGAGTCTGAGTTAATAAAGAAAGTGGTTGGTCAGGTGTTGGATAAGGATGAGGAGTCAGAGTCAAAGTCTGAATCTGAGAGTTCAAGTTCATCAGTCAACAGTTCGAGTTCATCGGTCAAGAGTAGTCATAGTAAAGAGATTCCGAAAACAGAAAATAGTTTGAATGATGAACCAATCAAAGTGGCATATACTTTGAATGATTCAGACAAATTATATTCTGATGAAGAATTTCCAATTAAAAATGTGAAAATTGAAAATATTAAAACAGTTTTTAAATTGATAAAAATAAAGTATTCAGAAATAAAAGATAAAATGGGATTTTCAAAACCTAAATATACTTCTAGAGTTCAACAACGTTTAAACAAGAAGAAAGGTTTCGGTCCAGGTCATCAAAAGAAACCGAATCATAAAAGTAATTTCAAAAAGAAGGGGTTGGGTTTTGATGTTGAAAATAATCAAAATATTAAAGATCTTAAATCAAAAACTGTATTTGTTTCAGGATCAAGTTCTGAAGAAGAGAAAAAGAGCTCATTCTGAAAGCAATCGAACAAAACGTTTCTTGCAGAAAAACAAAAACATGAGAAGAATGAAGCTAATCAGAAAAAGGAGACAAGAACCTGTTACCGATGCAAAAAAGTTGGTCACATCGCCTGGAATTGTCCAAAGGCAACCAACACACAACAGGGAGTGTCTTCTAAACTCAAAGAAAAAATTGTTGATAAAACTGAACCGCCAACTGAAAAATTTAAAATGTTTAAAAATTCAACATATGAAGTTGGTGAGTGTTCTAAAAGGTTTTACAAAAGAAGAGTGAATCTTAACAACCAAACGTGGGTTCCTAAGAAATCAAAGGTTAAATCTGGCGATGAATATGATTCGTCAAAGTCAGAGGAGCCACCAGTTGAACTAAAAAGAGAAAATTCAGTTCCGCCAATGGATGAGGTCAACTTTCCACCATTTTGGACTGAAAATTTAAAACAAAAAATTGGAAAAGTAGAGATTTCGAATCAATTCTATTCTGAAAAGAAAGAATTTGATGTCGAAAAAGCGTTTAATGGCAAAGTGAAACATATTTTTGGAAAAATGGTCGATGGTAGGGCCAAAGGGGTAAAAGAATTTTATGAATCAAAGAGGAGAACTTACACACCGAGTGAAAATAACTCGGATGCACCCAAAGCTGGTCAGGCTTGGGTGTCAGCATTCTTTGTTTGAAATCCTGACTTGCCGGAGCTCCCAAGTTGGTAATCGTGGAGCATGAATCGGCATCATTCTTGAAAAATGTTTTTGTGAAAAACCTACAAGTGATAGTTTTTACTAGTGGTTGAAAGAACAAAGTGATGAATGAATCCCCATGATGTGTAAAATCAACAAAACTAATTTTCCGAAAAAACCATTTTGATTAAAACAAACTTAAGTGTTTTGAAATCTTAATGTGAAAATAGTTTGTTGTCGGGGGGAGTTCTGATTGTTTAAACCAAGAGAATGGACAATTAAAGCAATTCACATTAGTTTGTCATTTTATTTGTATAGTTTATTGCTTTTACTTTCAAATTTTCCTGGAAAATCAAAAATTGAAACATATTTTTAATTTTAGGGGGAGTAAAAAATTTAGAAATTTTGAAAATTTGAAAAATCTAAAAACATGATAAAATAAAAAAACCAAAAACATCGAAAAATTAAAAATGAGTTTTGTTGTGAAAAAGAGGAAATGATAGTACATCAGTGGACTATCACAACACGCTAAAGAAATGAAAAGTCAAATGTGATAAACGGTCTCACTGATGATATGCCAGTAGGTTTTTACACATTCAGTAGATTGTTTTCGAGATATAAACCTAAATATCAAATACTTACTTATCTCGTGGGGAACATCTCTCGGATATATAGATGACCCCTGAAATCTTGTTTGAAGGGCTTTCTATTTCTGACATACTAGGTCTTTGTGCGTGATGATATCTGGGGTATTATACCAGGACTTCTGATTTTGCGGAAGCAATAGCCTAGTCCTTGTATAATACTCTGCACTGCTTTAATCATAAAGCTCACCCTCAGCATAAAAAATGATGAAACATTGAAAGATGCTAATCATGTGCTGTTGAAGAAAAGATCCCCAAACGGGACACACCTAAAGTCGAGCCATCATCTCTTTGTCTGAACGGAAGTTCTAACCTGAGCTCTCATGGTCTCGCATTACCCGTTTACAGATATCATTAGTGTACATTCACCTGTAAGACTGAATATAGGAGTCTGGATACAGAAGTATATTCTGAGGTGGTACACGCGAATAAGTTTAAATCCTTAAAACACTAAATTCGTATCTCGAAACAGTTGAACTTTGTGTGAAAATTTAAGTGGATCAATATACTGACAATCTAAGTGAATCGTTTAGAACTTAAAGTGTTTAAAGCTCAACGGTGTTAGTGATAAGTCTCAAAAACTGATATGATCCTTTTACACAAACTCACAAAAAGATGTTTGTATATAGTTTATTTCCTAAAATCCAAAAAGATTTTCAGTATGTTTTAGCATAAAATTTTGAAAATTCAAAAAGATATTATTTCATATTATTTTCGGCAACTGATGTCTGGAAAGCCGATTTTCAAAATTTCAAGTGCTGAACATGATGAACAACAAGGTTTGGGAGAGTTTGTTTGAAATGAGAAATGATTTTGAAATGGTTAAATGGTTCATTAATTTGAAATCAAAATTTGAGTGTTACGAATATAAGTGGTTAAGCAGAGATCATAAATGAGAGATCATGTTGATTTGAGAATGTCTCAAGTAGTTTCTAAAATTGTTATAAATAAAAAAACTTTATGTTTTGGGTAGAGTATGTGCAGGTAAAAAGCTTTGAAAGAACTAGGTTTCGATTCCTGAGGATTTTCCGCATAAGCGTATGCAGATTAGAGCCAGGTTTCTGATTCAAAGCCTGCAGATAGTGAATTCCAGACTGCGATCCCAGCTTATCGAAAGGGGGAGTCTGAAGACGTAAGAGCCAGATTCAGATCTTGAAATAGCGTTCGAGATAGAAGCTGCTAATGCTGAAGAGCTTAATGAATCAAGAGATCTGATCAAGAGAATTATAAAGTTCGAAGAGTAAGGTTGAGATTCTGGAAGAGTAAGAGAGAGTTTGATAAAGATGCGTACAATGGAGAATACTTTGGAGAGAGCGAGAAGACTGATCAAGACTGAAGACTTGACACAATGAAGACTCGTCATCATCCAAGGGGGAGTTTGTTAGTGCATATGTCTGTTGACTTCGTCTTATGTCTTGTATCGAGTCATGTAACTAGAATAGATAGACCAGGACACGTTGTACGAGAGAAACGAGAAATAGACCTGAACCAGCCACCCCTCACGAAGTGGCTAGGCCACCTCTCACGAGGTGACCAAGTTCATGCTTTCTGGCAAGTTCATGCTTTCTGGCAAGTTCATGCTTTCTGGCCAGGTCGTGCGACCTGGGCCAGCTCGTGGGGTCTGGACTGGACTGGTTCGTGGGGTCTGGCATCTCCTATATATATGAGGTCTTGGGTCTTCATTTAGAACTTTTGGAACTTTTGGATTCCGGTAGTGAAGTTCTGCCGAAGTGTCGCCAGCTCGTGTAACTTTGTCAAATCAATACAATCGACATTTAAAGCGATTCTACGTGTAAATCTAGCTGTTATAACATCAATACGTCTGATTCAGCCTTTCGTATTGATCAAGAACTCTTCTGATCGACTCATTTGATCGAATCCCGATCCTACAGTTAGCAATGATTAATACATCAGACCCAGTCACTTGTTGAGGTATGTTCTCATTGATAGGTGATTGAGAAGGACTGGTTTGTGTCTGGTTCAAATCAAGAGCATCCAACAATAATTTTGTTTGTGGGGGAATTGTGGAGGTGAGGTTGGGTGTAGAAAGAGAATTGGCCCCGGGCATTGGGCTGTGGATGATGGAAGCAAGTGATTCCAGAGCATCATATTGTGGTGTCCCTATATGTACAACCTTTTCTTTTTTAGAAGAAGCAAGAGGAGTTTCGGGTATGGGTTGAGATATTTCTACCATATGCTGTGAGGAAGTAGCAGCAGTGGTTTCTTGTGACTTTTGTGCTGTCACTGGCAGTTGCTCTGGTATCTCATCCTCCAGAGTTGCCTTTGATTTGGGTTTGGGGGGCTTTTGAGTTTTCTTTTGGCGTGGCTTTTTGGTGATTTTAGGTGTGGGTTTCACAGCAGTTGTTTTGCTGCTGTGATCACCTGGAGCAGTGGGCTCAGCAGCAGATACTTGAGGAGCAGTGGTGGCTGCTAAATTCTGCTCAGGCACCTCTGCTTGTGTTTTACAAGGTGTTGACATTCTTGTGAAAGTTTCAGTAGTTAAGCTATTTATTTGAAAAGAGTCACCTTGTGTTATTACATTAGCATCATCCTTACCAAATTTCTTTTGAAAGTAATAACTTAGAAATCTTGGAAAAAGTAAGAATGGCTTTTTATCAACATTTTTAACCAAATCATTAAAGATTTCCTCTGAGTAATTAAAATTTTCATTTTGTAAAATAGCATACCCCAGGTTTTGAATCTTTAATGGTATCTCATTGAAAGCAGTTGTTTTGTTTGAAACACATATTAAAAAGGTATGGAACAAAAATCTTGTTGCAGGTAGAAAATTACCTTTTTGTAAGGTATCCTTTTTCATTGAATCTGCATACCCCCTTTCAAGGAAATCAATTTTTAACTCGTTTTTGGGAAAAGAAGTTTTACGTTGCTGATCATTGAGTTCAAAGACTTCCGAGATGGATTGTGGTGTGATTTTGACTGCTTTACCCATTAGAGAAGAGTTAATGGCCATGACGTCTTCGCCTTGTTTTTCAAGAGTAACATTTTTCCAAAACTCTCTCTGGGTTTTCAGGTAAATTGG
Source organism: Helianthus tuberosus (assembly GCA_030545235.1). Lineage (NCBI taxonomy): Eukaryota > Viridiplantae > Streptophyta > Magnoliopsida > Asterales > Asteraceae > Helianthus > Helianthus tuberosus. The sequence continues at coordinate 134,766,739 of CM060433.1, forward strand.
AGCATCTGCTGTCAACAAAGTTTTGTGCTTTGAAGATGACATAGTGTCAATGATGGAATCGAAGGTATCGATGGTACCAGGTTTTGTAAGGAGACCCAGATAATTGTGAGGAGCTTTGTATGGTATTTCGATGGGTGTGGTAGCCATTTGAGTGGCCTTTTTAGAAGATGATTTTGAAATGGATTTCGCAGAGGACTTTGATTTTGTCATTTTGGAGAAGAAGATCGATGAAGGATTTGAGAGAAAGAAATGGAAACTGCTTTGAGAAAGGAATTTTTGTGAATTCGATTCGACAGTAAAGCCCTGTTTGGGGGTCTTGAAGGGGGTTTTATAGAGGAAAAAATGAATGCTGACGTGACAGCGGGTTCAAAAGATCTGACCGCTATGTACTGTCCACGTGCCAACCCCTGATGAAATGAAGGACAAGTGTTTTATGAAAACCACTGATGGAACAAGATCAGTGGTTGTAACGGTAATAATGAAGGTAGTGGGTGATTATTACTATCAGTGGATAGCATATCAGTGGATAAAAATACTGATTTTGAACAACAGTGCTTATCAAGGAAATGAGAGAACAGGGTTTGACTTTCAACAGTGGACAGACTTTTAAGTAAAACAGACTTTTGAACAAAACAGTGGTTATGGCAGACTTTTAAGGATTTAATGAAAAATTCATTTTTAGCTATTTTAAGGATGGATTTTTGATTTTCTGAAAACATTTTAATGCTTTTATTCATAGAAAAACAGGATTTTGCCTGTTATTCCATGTTTAGCATGCCAATCCTAGAGATCAATCTTTCAAATGTGGATGTGTCTAATGCTTTGGTTAGCACATCTGCCAGCTGGTCTTTAGTTGGAACATGGTGCAGAGAAATCAAACCTTTTTCATAGCAATCCCTCACAAAGTGATGTCTGATATCAATATGTTTGGTGGTTGAATGGGAGACTGGATTTTTTATGATATTTTCTGCTGCCTGACTGTCCAACATGAGAGGTGTCTTTAGGGCAGTGATACCAAAATCCAGCAACTGGTTTTGAAGCCAAAGCAGTTGGGCTGTACAACTTGCAGCAGCTATATACTCTGCCTCAGCAGTGGATGTGGAAACAGCTGCTTGCTTTTTTCTTTGCCAAGACACTAAACAACTGCCTAGGAATTGGCACCCTCCTAAAGTGGACTTCCTTGTCTTGTCACATCCAGCAAAGTCACTATCTGAGAAACCTGAAAGCTCAATTTTACCATCAGCTGGATACCAGATACTAAGTGTGGGAGCACCTTTTAGGTATCTGAATATCTTTTTTACAACAATAAGGTTTGACTTTCTAGGGGCTGATTGGGATCTTGCACAAACACATGTTGCAAACATGATGTCTTTCCTAGATGCAGTTAGGTACAATAAAGACCCAATCATGCTTCTATATAAAGTTTGATCAACCAAATCATCATTCTCATCAGACATGACTATTTTATTGGTTGCAATGGGTGTACTGCATGGCTTACAATCATCCATCTCAAATTTCTTCAAAAGTTCTTTGGCATATTTGCCTTGATGGATAAAAGTGTCATTTTGCAGTTGCCTTACTTAGAGACCAAGAAAGCACTGGAGTTCACCCATTGCACTCATTTCAAACTGTTGTCATGAGTTTCCTAAACTCTTCACACATTTTGTTACATGTGCTTCCAAAAATGATGTAATCTACATAAATCTGGACAATCATCAAATCCTTTCCTCTCCATTTTAAAAACAATGTTTTATCTATTTTTCCTCTTGTGAAACCAATGGAAAGGTGGAAAGAGTTTCATACCAGGCCCTTGGTGCTTGTTTCAAGCCATACAAAGCTTTATTTAGCTTGTAGACATGATTTGGATTAAATGGATCCTCAAAGCCTGGAGGTTGACAAACATATACCTCTTCTTGAATCATACCATAGAGGAATGCACATTTGATATCCATTTGATACACCTTGATGTTGTGGTTGACAGAAAAGGCCAGGAATAATCTGATAGCTTCAAGTCTTGCTACAGGGGAAAATGTTTCATCATAGTCAATGCCCTCTTCCTGTCTGAACCCTTGAACCACAAGCCTAGCTTTATTCTTGATAACAATACCCCTTTCATCAGTTTTATTTTTAAAGACCCATTTTGTGCCAATAGGACTTACACCCTCTGGCAATGGTACAAGCTCCCAAACTTGTTGTCTTCTAAACTGTTGGAGCTCCTCTTGCATGGCTTCTACCCAACTGTTGTCTTTTAGTGCCTCTTGGTACTTGACTGGCTGATGGAGAGATAGGAAACCAGCAAAAAGACAAATGTTTTGGGATTGACTTCTTGTGAGCACCCCTTCATTGATGTTGCCAATGATTTGGTCAGGTGGATGAGATTTCAAGAAGATAAGATCTCCTTGGTATGGAACAATGGCAGTAAGTGGGGAGGGCTGCAGATGTGAATCATCTGAGCTAACCACTGCTGGTGACTTTGATGATCCAGCAGTGGCTTAAAAAGGTGGTGGAATAGGAGGTAAAGGTGTGGACACATGCTGAATTTGATCCACTGTTTGAGGACTTTTATCAGCAGTGTTTGATGATGTGGAAGCAGGGGTTAATAGGCTACTTTGATCAACAACTGTTGAGGTAGCAGTGGTTGAACTTTGACAACTGTTTTGAACATCTGTTGCTCTTCCACTTGATGCAGACTTTTGTTGTGGAATGATGATTTCATATCCATAGTCTGATGATAAATTTTCTGATGGACCTGCATTGTTAGACTTGACAGCAACACTTTTAAATGTGAATTTATCAAGATCAAATAAGTCTGCAGGATTTGCGGGGATTTTCATTGATGAAAGGTCATTGAACTTTACATTCAAAGTCTCTTCCACTGTCTTAGTCCTTGTGTTAAACACTTTGTAGGCCTTAGCAATGGTTGAGTATCCCAGATGATAACCACAATCAATTTTGGCTGCAAACTTTGAGATAGAATCTTTTAAGTTTAAAATGAAGCATGGGCAGCCAAAAACCTTGAAATATGAAATCAATGGCTTTATTTTATACAGCAGTTCATAGGCAGTCTTTTGATGCCTAGGGTTAATTAAATCTCTGTTTTGGACATAGCAAGCAGTGTTTACTGCCTCTGCCCAAAAAGTTAATGGCAAACCTGAATCAGCAAGCATGGTTCTGGCAGCCTCAATCAAGGTCCTGTTCTTTCTTTCAACAACCCCATTTTGTTCTGGTGTTCTTGGAATGCTGTATTGCCTCACAATTCCTTTTGACACACAGAAACCATCTAACTCCTTGTTCCTGAACTCTGTGCCATTATCACTTCTGAAGATTTTTACTGGCAAGTCAAACTGCTTTTCAACCTGTTTCACAAAGTCTTGCAGAATGCCTACAGTCTCATCTTTTGAATGTAAAAAGTAAGTCCATGTAAACCTAGAAAAGTCATCAACAATAACCAAACAATATCTCTTTTTCTTAAGACTCATGACTTTAACTGAGCCAAACAAATCCATATGAAGCATTTGCAAACATTTGGTTGTTTTGGACTCATCAATTGATTTGTATGAGCTTTTATGTTGTTTTCCTTTTAGGCAGGAAACACAATGCTCAGGACAGGTGAACAGTTTTTGAGGTAAACCTCTTACTAACCCCTGTTTTGAGATGGTAGTGACTGTCTTGAGATTTGTGTGCCCCAATCTCCTGTGCCATAATTCTGTCTCTTTGTTTAAGGCAGCTGAGAACAGACAGGCATCAGTCCTGGGGCTCTCTTTTGACATATCAACTACATAAACATTGCCACTTCTTTTAGCAACAAGTTTGGTTTTTCTAGTTTTTATTATTGCTTTAATCTTTTCAACCATTTCTAGTCCAACAATCCTACAACATTCCTTTGTGAAGAATGAGCCATAACCCTTATCACTCATTTGTACGACACTCAGGAGGTTGAATTTTAGATTGTCTATTAGATTGACATTTTCAAATTTTACATTACCAGACTGTACTGTACCAGACCCCAGAACCTTTCATTTACTATTATTACCAAAGGATATATCACCCCCTCCATGGATTTTGAAATCTTTGAGTAGGGCTTTAGATTCTGTTATGTGCCTGGAGCCTCCATTATTGTCACACCCCAACCGATGGCGGAAACATCGGGGCGTGGCACTGAGTGAAACAGATTGTCCAGAAGTTTCCATAACAACTATATTTACCAAATATTTAAAGCAACACGTCCCATAGCATGTCATAAATGATAATACAATTATTACAGAAAAGATCTAGTCAAATTGTTCTGTTCCGACAACTCAGATTTTATTACAGACAATTATTTATTGGTTTCTAGACCTGCCCTAGCCTCAATTTCATCACCGCACAATAAGGCATCCTAGCAACTTAAGTACCTGTCACATACGTTAAAGCAAAGTCAATACACATAGTGTAAAGGTGAGCATACAAGTTTAATAATAGCATATAGAGTTCGAAATCGTTACGCATAACCAGCACGTACACAGAGTGAAATGAGGCATGTTAGTTATCGACATGAACCTATCGATACCAATGACTGCAGGTTAACTGCCCAAGGCAGTTCGCGATACATACTCACCACTGTGAGCCATGTAGGTAATTGTCCTTAACAACCCCTGAGTGAACGGGTGCTGAGTCCAAACTAATAGTACTATCGTTGCTAAGGCAGGTAGACAACATTCTATGTGTAAACATAACAAACAAGCATTCATTTAGTCACGTATACATGCGATAATGGTTAGCGTTTAAAGTATTGCGTAGTGTGTTCGATGTGATTTTGTATAAGTAACGTATGTAACACCCAAAAGTGCGTAAAGCAAAAAGGGATCGAATATACTCACAGCGGTTGATGGATTGAAGGGAACGCTAGAGAGTAGGGTTAGCCTGAACAGATTGATAGCATAACGATAAGCGACGCGTAAAATGATACAGAGTGCAAGTGGGTAGGATAGCAGTTCGATCGGACAGCTGATCGTTCGAGTGACAGTCCGCTCAGATGGTCATCCGATCGGGTGGCCGTTTGAGTGGATTGTTTCTTCCTTTAGGAAGGATGTGTTTGTGTATGATGGTTTGACTTTTGAAGTTTTCGTTGTAGCATTTAGAAAACATAGAAGTATCTCTACCCTTCAGGTCGATCGATTGGACGGCCGTTCGATCGGACGGCAACCCGATCGGCTGGACACTTTAGTGAGAACAAGTTCACAGCAGGTTGTCACTCGATCGGACGGTGGTTCGATCGGGTGGCTTCCCTTGTGCATGAAGCATGTTGAAAAAATGTTTAAGTGTTAAAGTCTGATCATTACATGGTCAAGTGGTAGCCCGTTCGGACGGTAATCCGATCAGCTAGCACTTAGTTCAATGCTCATCCTTCGAGGTTTTGAAAATAAAGGTTAAGTGTGGGACCAAGGTGTAAATCGTTCGGGTGACAACCCGTTCGGATGCCAGTTCGATCGGACGGTAGTCCGATCAGACGGCATTCCGTCCTGGTCATTCCGTTCGTCTTACACTTGGTTGCGTTGGTAGTTTGTCGTTTTATCGAGATGTGTTGATATCGTGCTAACCAACAGAACCCCATCCTAAATCCTAGTGACCCAATTGAACAGGAATCACCCAAGTTCAGTCAGTCCACTGGTTTAAGACGATTGTTCTTGGTTAACCCGGAATCGATGATCTCGTGGATAGAATACGGATCTCGAACCAACACAACCACAAGAATGAGTAGTAAGTCAGTACAAGCTCCGGTTCTATCTGTTTTGAATGCATTGAGTGTAAAAGAGTTGAAAAAAGTTGGAAAACCATCTTTCAATCCTTTTCATTGTGAATATGTTTAGATCTACGAAAGATCTTTGTTTATTTATGTGGAAATCGGTTAGATCCAAGTTGTTCTTGGTGGATTGAGGCCAAAACATGAAGTTCTCAAGAACACATAATGACGTCATCCTAGAACACCTTGAATCTTGAAGATTTCACGGTTATAATTTAAGATTCAAAAGATAGAAAGGTGTAGGAGTGCGTGTAGATTAAGAAAGTACAAGATTTAGGACGAGATCTTACTGGAATCATGAGAAATCGGAGGAAAAAGCGAGCAAGAGCACTGGTCGGACGTCAGAGAGCAAAAGTGGAAAGTTTGATGTTGGCATGGGGTATTTATAGGGTTACCCAAAGTGGAAAGGAGCTGGTCGATCGGGTGACAGCCCGGTCGAACAGCTGTCCGATCGAGCAGCAGCCCGATCGAACTGCTGGTCGATCGGCTGGTCACCTGATCGATCGGTCGTTTGGTTCGAGTGTTCGGTGCGACGAGTTTTGCCGTTTCGATTGCGATTGCGAGCGTTTCGATGCGATAGAATTTCCTAGTCAAATTACTTTTAATCCCAACTACTATATCAACATACAATCATCCTTATTTCGTATTCGATTAGCGTTTGCGATTTCGGTTGCGATTGAGTTCGATTGCGTTTCGACTGATTACCACACGTAACATAAATAAACATGCACAAGTAACACATAAGGCACACACACACGTATAACAAATACCACAATGCGTTAGTTCGAGTTGCGAGTGCGATTGCGATAGCGATAAAGCGATTATTCATGCGATAAATAGAGATTATTAATAGATACTCCACATAATACAACTAAAGCGATAATAAAATAAACTAGTTACAAGTCAAAGAAGTCAAAACAGGAATTATGCAAGGAGAGACAGATCGCAATTAGCAATCTTTCCTTCCTTTGACTTCAATCTTAACTTTGACTTTGACTTCTGAAACACGGGGTGTTACAACTATCTACATACCAAAGGCTATCTAAGCATGCAGAAACTCCCTGCACATGAAGTAAAAGGATTAGTTCATTAGGGTCTCCAAAGCCAATAAGGCTTTGGATGGGGTCTCAACAGTGTCTGGGATGAGTTCAGGTGGATGGACAGTGGTTAACTCAGGGTTTTAAACATTTTTAAGAATGTTGTCTCTAACCACTATTGGGGGTCTTGACCAATCACCTGCTGATAACTAAAAGGATACCTGTTCACTCTTGGTTTAGAAGGCTTTTTGTAAGCCTCATAAACATGTGGGATCCTTTGGTATGTTGGTTGTCCCTTACCTCTTCTGAATTGAGTGGCAGGGGGTGCATCAGTCACCTGAACATCTCTTTTGATAGATGTTTGGTTCATCTGTTTTGTAACAGCTGTTTGGACTCGCACAAACAGTGGTTGGTTCTTGGTGAACTTGACAGATGATGTTGATGAACTTAAGGATGTTTTTGCAGTGTACTCATTCTTTTTTACATCAAAGTTTTTGAGATACACACATTCTTGAGTTTTGTGGTTTGTTTTACCACAGATGGTGCAGCTCTCAGCAGGTATAATGACACTTGTTTTGTTTAGATCATATGCTTTTAGATGAAAATAGTCTTTTGTTAGATGATTCTTCTTTTCACAAAAATCACAAAACAAGTTTTTAACTCTTCTTTTCTTCTTCTCTGACTCCTTAGCAACAGAGTTTTGAACTACTGTTGGGATGTCTTTGAGATGAATGACCTTTGCTTTAGGAGCTTTTACACCATCAGTGGTTGTGAAGTCCATTGGTTTAAAATTCTAAAGAATGTCACACTCATCAGACCATGTGGGTTTAAATTGGTATTTCTCAATTTCCTCAAAAGTTGAGGATCCCACAGATCTTTCCAGAGTGATTTTGTTACCAAGTTTGTCAGTTATCTTAACTTTTTGGCCATTCTTGTTTGTTGGTGTTATTTCAACTGAACCAGCTTGTTTAGCAGTAGTGTTTTCAATTTCATCATATTTCTAAAACCTATGCCAAATTTTACATTGCTTTCAAGCTGTTTTTCTAACATGACCTCATAACCTTTGCAAGATTCTACCCATCTTTCACAAGTGATTTGGGTGGATTCCAACTCCTTTTTGCAAACTTGATATTTTTCTACCATAGTTTGGAGTTGGTTCTTGGTTATGCTTTGCTCTTCTTTTAAACTGCAGATTTCTTTGTCTTTTTCAGCCAATTTGTTTTTAAGTTCTTTTAAAGACTTTTCAAATTTGACCTCATCATTCAACACTCTATCCCTAAGGCTTTCATTCACCTCTTTGATGTTAGCAAATGCTATGATGCATTTGTCTGAACACAGATTTTCAAGAACCTCGCGTTTCTGCCTTGGGCGGGGTGTGACAACTTGGACATGCGTATGCATAATGACAATAAAGATGGCAGCAATAACAACAGATGTTTGATCGATTACCATGAGTCCCTCATTCCATATCAGCGCCTGTAGCATAGCATGTGTTCTGGCCAACATCATCATCATGTAACATGTTTCTCGGTAGATGACTATTAAACTTCCCCTTTCCGTAATCCTCTTCGATGCCCTACGTTTTATCTTTTTACCGAAACCCTGGATGCATCCTCCTTTAACAAAAGACCTAGACAATGCAGAAAAGAGTCTCCTAACCGATGAGATCTTTCTCCTATTGTCAAAACCCTTAGAACGAAGAGAGTCCTTTGGCTCTGATACCACTGTAGTTGGATGACCCGCAAACTTCATACTCGAAGATGAAACATCTCAAACAATAATCAATAACATAGTAACTAGTTTGTAAATGGAAGTAACGAGAAAACAATAGAACAGTGATTGTTTTGTCAATGAAAGTTTGATCAGATTGATCTATGTTCATCGGTTAACATACATACATATATAATCCTCTGAAACGATGCAATGGACCGTAGAAACCGTTCCAAAAAACAACACAACTGTTTGACCCTAATGACCCGACGATTACATATCTTTCATGGGCTTGTTAATACAGTTCAACTCACAACAATTTAATAATAACAATAGTAAATGTCTGACCCATAACATAATAAATAGACTAAACTGCAATTTGCATCCCTGAGGTAAGTGGCAGGTGTCAAGGTGTGTCCCTGAAATGAAAATTTGGTCTCCTGTGTCCCTGTTGTTTGATATTCGCTACCCTTTGAGTCCCTAGAGCCAACTACGTTAGTTTTTGTCACTGAAATGACTATATTACCCTTATATCCTCTTCGTTTGCGTCCCTATGATGTATAACATGTTCTCATTTGCGTCTCTTAGATTTATTTTTTGTTATTATTATTGTTGTTGTTGTTGTTGTTTATATCCTCTTCGTTTGCGTCCCTATGATGTATAACATGTTCTCATTTGCGTCTCTTAGATTTATTTTTTGTTATTATTATTATTATTATTGTTGTTGTTACTCTTTAGTTATAAGATTTCACTTTACTCTTTTGTAATTCAACTCAAAATTCAAACCCCTTTCTTTCCCTACGATCAATTATGCATTCAAACATCCATTGGTGGAAATGAGTATGAATTGGTTCAGGGTCGGCCCTAGGGGTGGGCGAGCCGCACTCCCGGCCGAGGCCCGTATTCCTCGAGGGCACTAAACTGAAAAATAATGTGTATATATATTTTATATATATACGTTTTGAGTTGGATTTTTAATATACTATCCAACTTAGCCTAATGGTTCTTGCGCTGCTCTTTAATGTAATGTGGTCGGGTTCGATTCCCGCCATCTTCTTTGCGTTTGGGCAACATTATTTGTTCCAATTTTATTAAGAAATTACTGGTAAAAAGTTGCAAACCAGGTGTTTGACAAAATGTCTCAATGAAAATTACAAAATAGTTTTCAGTTTAAACTTTTATTTTGAAGTGTGTTTTACAAAATAATGAAAAAAACATATTTTTTGTGTGTTTTTTGTTCATTGCCTTTTACAAAAAAAAATGAAAAAGCGACGTTTTTTCTATTGCGTTTTTCAAAAGAATGAAAAAACACGTTTTTTGTGTATTTTTTGTCTATTGCGTTTTACAAAATAATGAAAAAACACAATTTTTTGTCCATTGCATTTTACAAAAGAATGAAAAATACATTTTCTGTGAGCTTTTTGTCAACTGCGTTTTAGAAAAACACATGTTGAAGTGTTTTTAGTCCATTGCGTTTTAGGTGAAACACATTTTTATATGTTTTTAGTCCATTGCGTTTTAGAAGAAAACACTTTCTTTTGTGTTTTTTTTGTCTATTGCGTTTTAGGAAAAAACAAATTTTTATGTGTTTTTTGGTCCATTACGTTTTAGAAAAACACATTTTTAAATGTTTTTAGTCCATTGCATTTTAGGTAAAACAAATTTTTATATGTTTTAAGTTCATTGCGTTTTAGGAAAAACACATTTTTGGTTCATTGCGTTTTAAAAAAACACATTTTGAAGTGTTTTTAGTCCATTGCGTTTGGGGTAAAACACATTTTTTATGTGTTTTTGTCCATTGCGTTTTAGAATGAACACTTTCTTTTGTGTTTTTAGTCAATTTCGTTTTAGAAAAAATTCTTTTTTTTTTTTTTTGTTTTTGTTCATTGCGTTTTACGCATTTGGGTTATTTAAAACTTTTTTTTTTCAAAAGTATAGCAATAGTGTGCTCGTTTTTATGAATTTTTATAAAAAAAATAATGTCGTATGAAAAAGTTATTAACGTTTTAAAAACGAGGGGGAATTGAAGGAGAGAGAAACTATTAACTTGGATGGACTAGAATACCCTTGAGAATCTCACGGGCATCCTAGTTTTTGTTTAATTCTATCCATTTAATCCAAGCCCTTGATTACTTAATTGATGGTCAAGATTACCTCCTATCATTTCTACCCAAATAAACTTCCTAGTATATCCTAACCCTTATTAATTAATGCAAAACCAGAACATCTTAGATTCTCATTCATTGTTGTGTCTTTCTTAATTGAATAACAACATATGGTTGGTATTTACTTGCAATCTATTTTAAAATAAAAAGAATGAACTATGAAGATTTCTCATGTATTTTTTATTTTATTTTTTAAAAAATAAACTCAAAACACCTAAAAAGTTATTGGCAATGAAACTCATTTTTCTAAACCAAACTCAAAATTGTTCAATGTAAGTTTTTATTGAAAATGAAACTCAAAACATCTAAAACTTTTGTTGAAGGAATTCTCATCGTTGTTGATAGCTCTTTGCTAATTTTGTTTTTTATTAACATAATTTTGACCCAATATATATAAACTTAAAACCTAAAATCATATTAGAAATATTAATCTATAAAGGCTAGCACAAATGTAAAATGTCGGATATTGATCCATTAACCTAATAAGCAATAACAATATTTAAAAAAAAATAGTTTATATAATTTAATTTGTTAGGTCTAAGGGGCTTTTTTCGGCTCGGAGAGGGCACCTGAATTCTCAAGACCGGCCTTGTATTGGTTCGAGAGAGAGAAAGCTATTGGTGAATTGATGTCTAGATTTGCTAAAATTGCTGGTTATATGAATGAGCCATGTTTTGATGGCTAAAATTGATGTTGAAAGGAATTCAAAAGTAGCTTTAAATCTTGAGATTAAATCTTATGATCTTTACACTTAAACCCACTACAAAACTGATCTATCTCACAATAATTCTTCCGATTTCACTCAGTTTCTTGGTGGTGACTGTGTATAGAGATGGTGTCGATGGTGGTTATGGTTCAAAGTAGGGGGCGGCGTAGATGGTGGTTGCTCTCTGGTGGTGAACAGTGGCGGTATTTATTTTGTGGTGGCGATATCGTGTAACTTATTTGGTGGTTGATGGTGTTTGAGTGATGGTGTACGATGGTGGTTAACGTGGTTGATGGTGGTTGTGGGTGTTGGTCACGAGTGGGTCAGATTGGGGGAGATGGAAGGCGGTGATTGTGATGTAACGGTTGTAAGTGCAACTCAGGTCGGGTAACTGTGCTTTATCAGTTCTGGTCAAAGTCCAAAGTCAAGAGATGTCAACGTTATTGATTAAATTCTGGTGGAAGTGAGTCTAAAGGGTCCGAACTTATGTGTTGACAAATTCGAATAAAGTTATGTACTGTGTTGTCCGAACTTGTGGACATGGATGCTCAGAATTTAGGGTTTTGCCCCAGCCTATATATATATATATGGGAGTATAGGTTAGAATTGGGGATCAATCCATCACATTCATTCATCTCAGTGAGAATGGATTTGGGTGATCAGCTTTGTGCAACCTCTCACAAACCCTAGCTATTCCTCAATAGTGTGTGCACATTTCTACAGAGAGAGTGACTATGTGTTAGTGAGAGAAAGCTTGGTTTAGATCTTTGTGATCTAAACCAGCTTGTAGATGATGTATACTCTTTCGGTTTGTAATCTGTGATGACTAATTCGTTAATAAAGAGATTCATCTTCTACATCTTTCTATCTTTTATGTTTTTCATATCTTCTATGTCTTGAATAAAATGCAATGTTGATGTTCGTCATCGATCCGGTGCTTTCACAACAGTGGTAGGTGGTCATTGGTTGTGGGAGGCTCCAGTGAAGACGGGTGTGGTGGTTTACACAGGAGCGGCAGAGTTAGTCGCTGGTGACGGTAGCGGGAAACAGTTTGAGTTTTTGAAGATTTGGAAAAAAATTTGAAGATCTGGATTTGTGTTTTAATTTTTGAAGGTGATGATGAGCAGATGATAAAATTAGATTAAGGGTTTGTTTTTTTAATAATATTGTATTATTACCAAAATGTCCCTTGACTTAATTGTCTAACGGAATCTTAACGGAGGGACTTAAAGGTAGCGAATTTTAAACAGCAGTGACTCAGGAGACGAAATCTTCCAGGGACTCACCTTGACACCGGCCACTTACCTTAGGGACGCAAATTGCACTTTACTCCAATAAATATAAATAAGTTCATAAAATTGTGAAGCCTATTAAAGGAATTAATGATTAAGGGATTAAACCCAACATATGGCTACTTGGGGACTTGCTTTAGCAGGGTGAGTCAGTTAAAAAAATAAAACATCTTTGAACTACTTTGAGTCTGAACATCAAGGATAAGTTCTCTTTTTTTTTAATTAAAATCACCTATGGAAAATTAATTACCTGTTTGTTATAACAGGTTGTACCAAAGTTGAGCAGTGTTACGAGTTGCTGCAAAGGGAGTCCATGCAACAAGCAAACTTGCAATGAAGGTTTATTATGTTGTATATATGCGATTTGAATAATGGTTTGTTATCTTGATTTCGTTTTTATTCTGATTGTAAGGTTTTGAAGAAACACCAAACGAATCTGGTGATTAGTTTGTGGGTTGTGCCTCGATAAATAAGGTTAATCTTCTTTATCTCGTCCAAGCTACGATGATGGTCCTGCAAAACACTAAACATACCGTTAAGCTCGTTACGAGGAGAGAAATAGGGGGGTTCTCCTCGCAACCACCATCCGACATGAGAATAAGTATATGTTTTGAGGATAATAGTGTGTGATTAAAGTGATAGAGCAAGATAGCGATCCCTAAATTTAGAGGTAAAGTTCACTATTTATAGCCGAGGTGGTTTATGAAGGAGATTGGCTGATGGGCCTTGGGCCTGTAGTCGACAACAATGAATATCCATTATGTCTCCTCTGCCATGACCGTTGGTATGCTTCTAGGCGAGAGGGTAGTTGGCGCCCGCTGAATGGATCCACGTGTCCTGACCATTGTCCTTGTTGTCTGGACTGTCATCAGCGGCTAAGTGGAGATCGTGAAGCAGTGGTCGGCGCACGCTGATTGGTGCCACGTGTGCGTCCTTGTGTACCTTTTTGTCTCCTGTACGATTGTTCATCGTGCAGCATGATCGGATAGAGCCTGTTGGACGCTCATTGGTCCACTGCTCTGCCACTTGTACCCTTGGTAATTGGTACTTGTCCTAGGTTTACCTGCGCTTCCTTCCTTCGCGCGACCCCCGGGAATATCCCGTGTAGCTGGCGCAAGGTCCAGAAAGTAAGGGGTTTTCATTCAAGAAGCTAAGCGTCAAATATGGTTCTTGTGTTAACCATGACCTCGCGCGCGACCTAGGTAACACCTGATTAGCCGGCGCGAGGTTAGAAAGGCTCCTGAATTAGTATGCTAAGAGTATGGTTCCGCGCGCAACCTAAATAGTTGGCGCAGGATTTGAGACTATACCCTTAAGATGTGATTGCTTTAATTATAAAATGACATTGTAAATATATCATTGATTAGTGTGTTTCACCATGGGTTCTTAATCATGTACCTCTGACCAAAATCATAACTTGATGATTTTAACCCTTCTCTCTCCTTTGATGCACAGCAGTACAACTCCCTTTAACTTTAAATGAGCTTTCTTGTTTAACTTTATAATTTTTAAATGAGCCTTCTCGTACAGAATGTTTGAATGTGATGCACGTGTCTAAAGTTCAACACACAAAAGAAAATGTCTAGATTTGATGCACATCATTTATATTTAAGGTCCATATACTATACATCAAATTGCATACTTACACTATGGGGTGTGGAGGGGTTTGGGTTAGGGGCATTGCTTGACAGTGGCGAATGTGGGATCCATAGGGTAATATTAAAAAACAAGGGGTGTGGTGTGGCATGGCTTCGGCTGACGTGGCCAGCCATGTGGATTTTGTTGTTTTTTTTTTTTTATATTGGATCAGCCAACCAAAGCCAGCCATGTCACCTGCCCCCCGTCCCACGCCAGGCTCAATCCCCACGCCAGCGGGGCAACGCCAACGCTAGCCCGGTGTGGTCTAGCCAGCGTTGCTTGGAAACCGCCGCCCCAACCAACGGCCCACACCCCCACAGTCTTATACACATGTTATAGGCATCAAAATTGTACCGCGCATAATTGATTAAACATGTGAAATTATTAGGTCAAGAGAATTTATAGATGGTTGGCCTCTTTCATAAAAAAATAAAAACAAGTTAAATTTTTCTGTCAAATAACATACATATTATTGCAACACAGGGCTGGCCAGGTGGGATACAATCATTTTGCGACACGTTACAGCTGTTTAAACTCAAGTAAGAACAAATATATACATCTATTTTGTTTTATTGTTTGCATGGTTTCATACGCTACCTACCTAACAACAAAAATTATGTGAATAAATTAACCAAAGACATATCTTGCTGGTGAAGGATCGTTCTTTCCAAGCATTTTCCAAAATTTACAAAGCAATGACATAAAGTCCGAGGGCCTTAGAGCATTCACATCCAATCCACTAAAAATATACATACATTCCACTAAAAAAACAACTCATATATCAATATATTTCCACTAAAAACAAATACTTTTTCTCTCTCCTTTTCAATATATATTACATTTTTCTCTCTCCTTCACTCACAACCACTTTCAATATATATTAAAAAATTATAGTGGGTGAACAGTATCCCCCAAATATACAGATGAACAGTAACATTTTCTCTCCTCCACTCACAACCACTTTTTATACTCTTTATGTTATAAAAACTTCACACACACAAATTGATGGACTGGATGTTAGATCCTTAAAACTTATAATTTAAAAAAGTTGAATAATTTTGTTTTTCTGTTGAGGGTGTGTGGGTCATGGTTCGCAGGGCCGGCTCTGGGCACGGCAGACCCGTGCCGACTCCCGAGGCCCAAAATTTCAAAGGGCCCGAAAGGTCTTTATAAGCTTGTATATATTTATTAAATTATATATTTAGTATATTTATCTGTTAATTATGCAAAAAAATATTGATGATGTAGTGCCAAAAACCATCTCAAAATAATGTAAAGGTCTCAAGTGCGAGTCTTTGGTCTATCAAGTTTTTATTTTTGTAATTCATTTACCCTTAACCATAATTTTGGGCCCAATTCTTTTCGTCGCCCAAGGCCTAAATTTTTTCAAGAGTTTTCGGAGACGGCTCTGATGGTTGGGACATGAGTTGTCACCTAGTAACGTGAATGGAAAGCTACGCCACCCCCTTGCTTGATCCACCATGGTTTGCATGGATTAAATCATGACAACCATGGTCCTCCTTTCCATTTTTCAACAAATCATTTCCTATTTCTTTAGACAAAGATAAATTAAAATAAATACGTGGCTAGTGGTTTGGGTCATGACCACACCCTTAGAGTAGTGGTTTTGGATGGTGGATTAGAGGTGGATTACATGGCACTGATGTTGAGGGTCATGGTAGTCATGAGGGTTATGACCACACCCTATAGCCAAACAAAAAAAAAGAAAATTGTATTGAAACGTCTATAGTTTAGATATATACAAACACTAGTCTAAGTACCCGTGTAATACACGGGTTGCTAAACAAAAAATAATTTATACTTTAATGCGTAAATACTTTATTACAGGTTCGTTCGAATATTAACATAAATGATAGAAAGTACGTGAACTAAGATAAATAGATGATAAACATAAAAAATTCACAAGTCATTGAATATCTCTTTATATACAACATTCATTGTTTTATTTGTAGGTCTGCCTTCATTGTCAAGTATTAGTAACTTGATTCCATCTCGTCTTGTAACCTTGGATAAAGCTACGTACAATTGACCATGTGTGAAAACTGGTTGTCTTAAGTACAAACCAACCTTAGATAGCGACTGGCCCTGGCTTTTGTTGATCATCATTGCAAAATATAAGATGTTACCCAAAACCCGAGAAACAAAGCAGATATGTTTTAAGAATCGTAACCCAACCTGCCAATTCCACATAATTATCCTCAGTTGAGTTCAAATGTAACATGTTACTTGTGCTATATATACAACAAGTAAAAAAAGATATGGTATTTATAATACCCTGTTAACAATATATTTATTAACAATATGTTTAGCAAAAGTTTCGAAACAAAGATTATTTCAATACCTTAACAAAAACTTTAAGACAACCGGGGGCAGAGCTTTTAAGGGACCAATGAGCTTCAACTATGAAAAGATATAGTGTGTAGGAATTAATGGCAATGTTGTAGAAATCGGTTTTAGGCGGCGCCTAGGCGGTGATTAGTCGCTCATCGGAGGTCTGCCGCCAAGATTTTCCAAAATCGGTCTAATTAAGCGGTAAAAGTCAACATCGGTCAAAAGTCGGGAAAATCGGTGGAAATCGGCTGAAAATCGGACCTAGTCGGTCAAAATTAGGTCAAAACTAGTAGGAATTTAATCAGAATGGTTCAAGATTAGACCAAATCGTTCAAGGGAAGGGTGTTCTTACCAGAATTCGAACCAAAATTGGACCAGTTTCGAGTCAAAAATGAGTCTCCATTGTGCGAAATCAACATCAGCCAAGCGAGCGAAGAGATTCCTGATATGTCGCTGTATGAATGAAGGAGAATTTTGGGGTTCTGATGAATGAAGGATAGGAGACGGCGTATGAAGGAACGATGGTGGGATTAGGGTTAATAAGGTTTGGGTGTTTTAACATTTAACCCCCTCTCTATTTTCACTAGTTTACACTTGGACCCTAAACTTTCAATTTTGTAGATAAAAAGTATAAAATCAATGTTTTTTATATATATATTTATAAAATTATACATAAAAACTCAATCCGATTAATCCCTATTAATCCCGATTAATCCCTAGGCGGTACCCCACCGCCCGACTAGCGCCTGGCGCCTTCTACAACATTGATTAATGGACCAATGAGCTTCAACTATGAAAAGAGCATGTTTATTATCGCTCTAAGAAAATAGCAAAAGTGCAAAACTGACTTTGAGATCCTCTATATGCATCTAAACAAATTAGTGAACCAGTTAGCTCCAACTATGGAAATATCATGTTAAGCTAAAAACATTAAGTATGATATTTGCGTGTACCTATTGGCTTCTAAAACCGAAAGTCCCCATAGAGCACCAGTTGCTCTCTCCTGAAGACGCAGAGAGGCATATACACACAATTGTGCAAGAGCCACCTGAAATGAGACGATAAAATAACAATAATAACAACAACAACAACAATAATAACCGCTTAATGCAAAAGATATTAACTATCATACTACGTCCGAGAATATTAAAAAGAAATTATTTTGTTTTGCTAGTTTAACATTTATTATTTGTGGATTAAAGTCATGTTGTAACGTAATAATAAGCTAACTCTTAGATGTCATATTCATCGAAAAGACTAAATGAATGAAGTGTAGGATTTTGCATATGATGTTCATATGACACAACTGCAGTGTGTGATAAACTAAGGTACCAGAATTTTAAGTCAAAAGATAAAAAAAAGTCATACCAAGGCTTCAACACCGCCATGTAACGCAATCCGTTCTCTGTTTCTGGCATCATTCGATAAATGCCAAAATGCAGTAGCTGCTTCTTGCCTGGTACAAAACAGATTAATCAAGTTTATGCAACAAGACATTATAAATAAACATCTGTTTTGTTAACGATATAATAGAAAAATGACCTGACAGCATCATGTTGAGAACGAATAAGTAGAATGAGTACATCAATAACTCAATCTTCTTGTCCGACCATAACATTGTTAGTGTTGCTATCACCATGACCTGTTAAATTAGCCAACGCCGCCTATACCATAGTAACCACAATATTAGATACGATATTTATTGACATTTCTTTGACTTTACCCACTAATATCCCTCAAATCGTTGAAGTAATATATTATATTATATTATAGTTTAAGAACCCGCGAAGTTCGCGGGTTGGTAAAAGAATATATCTTCATTATCAATTGATATAAATATTATGATTTTATACACGTTAACACACAAAGGAATATATTAGAGTACAAACGTTCCATTACTTACGTAAATATCATCGGTTTATATATTTTGTAAAACCTTCCACTCTCGATCACCTTCTCAGTCTTAGTCGCCTTATACTCCAACCTGAAAGAATTTGGTCAAACATGACGCCATCTACTCAAATAGAATCAACATACCTCGGACAACAGATAAGGTGTTGCCTATCGTATTTATGCTAGTCATGTTAATTGTTAAAACAATATATGTGTCCAAAGTTCTATGCATCAAGTCTAGTTATCCAAGTCTTATTCATTATATTAATCATTCACTCACTCACATAAACTACATATACCTAAATTATATATTCGTTGTATTTAAGTGTTTGTTTGTCGGGTCGGTTAAGGGCATTAAACTCGTTAGTCCCAAACGTGTCACACACGAAATTTAACTACAACTAATATAGGTAAAATAAATAATGTACCGACCTGTCGGGTTATGCGTTTATACATTCAGATGGTGGATCATTCTTAACTGTGATTGATGGTGGTTGACTGTTGTAAGCAAGTTTATCCATGACCCGACCTGAACCATCACTAAGCACCATAATTGTCTCTGTTTAATACAGCCAGTTTCCAATGGCATGTTCAATCACCGGCAGCTACCATTGTTGTTGGACCTTGCATTAGCTGCTACCATTCATCTTACCCCTATAAGATATATTATTGTTAAATCTTAAATCTGATTACACATAAGTTTTGTTACTAAGAAAGAAGCCTATTTAGACAGGTAAAAAAAGTATACAATAATAGAAGGTATATCAAAATATGCATGCTAAATAGTAGAGTGAATTACTTTTTGAGTTCTTGTGTTGTTCATTTTATAACGTTTTGAGTCCAATTTTATTATAAAAAATTGGACTCAAAAGGTTATAAAATTGGACTCAAAAGGTTATAAAAAAAAGCGTCTAATGACTCAAGGCGTTAAACACTTTAATTTTGGACTCAAGTGGTTAAAACCACTAAAACACAAGGACTCAAAAAGTAATTTACTCTAATAGTATCTAAAATTGCCGTTACAGTCAAGATACAATCATAAAATAATTATTTTCACTTGGATATTTTGGTGAAATACACCTGAAAGTAGGTTGAAATTGTCTCCGCACCGACCCAGTTTATCTTTATCTGACATCATAAATATATCTTTGCCATCAAATAAAAAAATCAGGTGCATTAAAAGCATAAACAACTTTTGTGGCGAGAGATCTCGCATGAACCGTCTGAACCTTAACATAACCTAAATTTTACATAAACTTTTAAAAAGTAGCTGACTATTCGAAGCATTAAAAGCAATTGAACAGGGGAATGCTTTAAAAGCAAACTAAACAGGGAAATTACCATAACCTAAATTTTACATGAACTCTTAAAAAGTAGCTAACTATTTGCAGCATGCGAAATGCATCATAAGAATGAATTTTGTACTTAATGAAACAAATAAATCATCAGTTTTCTAGAGAAAGATCACTACTTACTCGAATCCTATCAGGGAATATATTCCAAGTTATAGCAGCCTCATCCTAAGCTGCAACCATCCAAAAGGTGACCTACTGGTTGATTATTTTGGCACACCTTTTTGGCATCGTTGCATGATTCTGCAGTTGGAAAGCCAAAAAAACGTTACTTAAAAAACATCAGTAGCTCATACTGTTTGGCATGCCTATATAAAGATTCACACATGCAACCATCCAAAAGGCGGCCTATTGGTTGATCATTCTTCACGCGCCATCTTGGCGTCTTGGCTTGATTCTGTATTTGGAAAGCCAAAAAACTTTAACTAAAAAATGTCTACCTCATACTATTTGAGTCACTCGTGAGCTATTTAAGATTGTTATTGAAACTTAAATGAATACTTTTACTTGTGAGGGCTTTACAAAACATGAGCAATATGGTAAATTGTTACTTCACCAATTGTATGTACTTTGTTTTTGTTTCAGTCCAAACTTTCATATAATTCAGCCAGAATAAATCAATTGAAAACCTGCATACTTAAATGCCCAAATTTATAATCTCATGTAACTGTGTAGACAGACTATATTGAAATTCTAATTACTTAAATGAAAAATCTAATATAACTAATTAATAAGCAGTTTATTTGTTGTACCTGTTTATTCAAGCTGGTGGATGGTGTTTTCTTTTTCTTTCGACTCCGTGTTCATCTTGTTCTCATCAAAAAACCCCTCATCTAAAAAAACAAAAAAAAAAGTTACTATTAAAAAAGGGTGTGCCTATTGGCACACTAAAGTGCCTATTGGCACACCAAACCCTAGCAAAATTAGGGTTTATCTACGCAGCGTATTGGTCAATACGCAGCGTATAGGGTTAACACTCTACGCTGCGTATTGACCAATACTCAGCGTAGATAAACCATGGATCTCAGTGCCTGATAACCAATCATTGCACAGAAAACAAGGGTCATATACGCTGCGTATAGGTCTATACGCAGCGTATATAAACCATTAGATTTTTTTGGGTCATTTTGGCAGGTTTAAGGGATCATTTTTTCACAAATTTCATATACGCTGCGTATTGACCAATACTCAGCGTATATAAAGGTCTGAAAATGTCATTTATGCCCTTGTATTGAGGCTATACGAAGCCAAATACAAGGGTAGTTGTGTCATTTTCGTCTTATATGTTGCGTAGTGATCTCTAAGGAGCGTATATAAAGCTCCATTTTTTTTTTGTGTATTCCTTTGTTTATTTATAAAAAAAAGGAAAAATATTTATAAAAAAACAATATTATTGGTAAATAATACAAATATAAATTATAAAAATTAAAAATAATACAACTATTATGAATTATAAAAATTAAAAAAGAAAATTATTTATAAAAAACAATATTATTGGTAAATAATACAAATATATTATAAGATACGATGCAACACGATACGCTATAAGGGTTAAAAAGATACGATACGATACGATACTATACGATACGATATAACACCCGTATAGGCCTAAAGGTGTGATTTAGGTCTCGTATTTACCTCGTATAAGCCTATAAGTGTGATATTGTATCGTATAGGTGTGATTTAGTTCCCGTATTGACCTCGTATAAGCCTATAAGTGTGATATTGTATCGTATAGCGTAGTATATGTCCCGTATAAGGCTATAAGTGTGATATCATATCGTATAGGTGTGGTTTAGGTCCCGTATTGACCTCGTATAAGCCTATAAGTGTGATATCGTATCGTATAGCATAGTATATGTCCCGTATTGACCTTGTATAAGCCTATAAGTGTGATATCGTATCGTATAGCATAGTACATGTCCCGTATAGGCCTATAAGTGTGATATCGTATCGTATGATGTAGTATAGGTCACGTATTGACCCCGTATAAGCCTATAAGTGTGATATTGTATCGTATAACGTAGTATATGTCCCGTATAAGGCTATAAGTGTGATATCGTATCGTATAGGTGTGGTTTAGGTCCCGTATTGACCCCGTATAAGCCTATAAGTGTGATATCATATCATATCGTATCACACTTATAGGCTTATACGAGGTCAATACGGGACCTAAATCACACCTATAGGCCTATACGGGTGTTATATCGTATAGTATCATATAGTATACGAGGTCAATACGGGACATATACTATGCTATACGATACGATATCACACTTATAGGCTTATACGGGACATATACTACAAGGGCATAAATGACATTTTCAGACCTTTATATACGCTGAGTATTGGTCAATACGCAGCGTATATGAAATTTGTGAAAAAATGATCCCTTAAACCTGCCAAAATGACCCAAAAAAATCTAATGGTTTATATACGCTGCGTATAGACCTATACGCAGCGTATATGACCCTTGTTTTCTGTGCAATGATTGGTTATCAGGCACTGAGATCCATGGTTTATATACGCTGAGTATAGGTCAATACGCAGCGTATAGGGTTAACCCTATACGCTGCGTATTGACCAATACGCTGCATAGGTAAACCCTAAGTGTGCAGATAGGCAAACTGGGTGTGCAGATAGTTAGGGCCTTAAAAAATCAATGGTTTTTAAGACAATCTCCAGGTTGACGAAAGAAGCTTGTATGTTATAGTCTTTCAAAAAGGGATCAAACTTTGAGCCCAATACCCCAACCAGCAACCCTAATCACATAACCCGAAACTTGGTAGAAGACACGTTCTGTACCAATTGTGGTGACACCCCATATCAAGTATGACTTAAAAGAGACAAAAAAGACAAACAAATTGAAAAGGAATTCCGATCACACGCCACACGCGTCCGATCAAATGGCCCTATTTACAGCCATGTACAACTGTATTTTCCAGCCATAAAATACAACATAACAGTCCCATTTTTACAGCCCTATTTGCATTTTCCAGCTGTAAACCACTACTTAACAGTCCCATTTTCAGCCATATATTGTTATATTTTCCATCCAAATCATCCGCATAACAATCCACATCTTGATTCGCTCGTATTGAAAAATTATTTGTTTTAGGCTAAAAACCACTCTGACCCATTACCTAGCCAGCCCTTGAGTTGACAGGTGGCATAATCCAACCCCTTCCATTTCATGTACTTTCTAGAGGTGTTCATAGTCATAAAGTCCCAATATTATAAAACTTCCTCTTATTTAAATAATAATAAAACATAATCCAAAATAGTAAAAGTTTTTGTGAAGATAGCTTACATGTGTCACCATGAATCCTACATATTGTGCTTCATAGCGGAAAGAAATTAAAGAGACCGATACTTTGCTTTTTTATTGTATCGCCGGTGCGAACATATGATCTCTGCAGCCAATTTGAACTTTGATTTTGACACGCCGGTGGTTAAAGCGTTGGGGAACACACGTCCCTATTTCCATACCTCCAATGAACATAAAACCCAGCCAGCTACATCAACTTGTACCTAAAGCTATATATAAGTATATAATTAGCTATGATAGATTCCCCAAAGTTAAGGACACCGGACAACCAGACACACAAATTCAAAAGCCATAATAATATTGAACATTCATTAGTTATGACTGAACCCAACTAACATAACCATAAAAACAACAAATCTAACATCGGAATTAAAAATCCAAAAATATCCAAATTCATAGCTTTTAATATAAAGAAAATAATAGTCAAACAAACTGGAAGTAGCTTAAATAAACCATAAAATAGTGTTTCAATAATGAACTTCCAAAGAGTAAATTGAAGCAAACCCTAAATCATCGAGGGTGAAACGATAAAAACAGGAAAATTCATTAACACTAAATTAAAACAGTAGGATTCATTAAGCTTTAACATACTTTTGTTCTTCATTGTGTTAATTGAACGGTCAAGAGGAATCTATATGCACATCGATTAAGGGTTCACGAAGGCTCAATTTGATTAGATGACGGTGGAATGGATCGACTTAGGGTTCACGAAGGATCGATCAATCAATTCGGCTAGACCCTTTAGCATGCCGAGAAAAAAATTGATGGGAAATTCTCTGTAAAAGTCACCCATTTGTTGAACTCCCAAAAAGAGAGTATTAAGATCAACATGAATACACTTTTTAAATCAGCATGCATATTACAGTGACGATTGTCTGTCATACACTCTACCTAAATTAAGCAACACAATTCCAGTGTTGGCCATTCAGTTAGCTAAAGAATGCAACATTACATGCTGAAAAACGATATTAACTCACCTCCTCGTTGTTTTTATACGCACTCTTCATAAGCTTTTGAGGTTACTACTCACTTTATCCAAGAACTTAGTCTGCGTAAAAGATTTGGAAGTAGAAGAGGAAAAGTCAATAAGACATTGTAAAAAAACCTATGACCACAAATTTGCCGGAAAGAAGAAAATATATCACATCTAGGGGTCAGTAGCTCATGGGTTAATGATTGGACTGGAACTCTTTTGGTCATTTTTTGAGGTATCAACACTCGTTTAGTTAAGCAATAAAACCATGTTCATCTGGAATAACCTTCAAAAGATCACAATTAACATAACATCTTAGTTTCAGTGTGATCAACCAAGGATCATCACCAAATCAAATCAACATGTTGAACCAAATTCTCCCAACAATGGCAGATATAGTTCTAGCTTTTGGATATTGCATATTGTAAAAACAACAAAATCAAGGTGGTACAAAGTTAAATTTAATAATAATCATAAACTTGAGATTTAAATGAACCAAAAGTGTATTACCTGTTTCACATTGAGAAGTCAATCCCCCGGACATTTCCCTGCACTTGCATCTATAATTGAGTTGTTTTCGTTAAATAATTCGGCACCACCGCTCTAAGAGCTTAACTCTTGAGCACAATATACATCTTCAAACAAAATATGTTCACAAAGTCAGCAATTTAGTAATGCAGTACATCAATTTGCAACTATGAAAATCAAACTAATACATTCACATAGATATTATAGTAATAACTTGCAGAAAAGTATCAAGAGTGTAAAGTACTGATGGCTAAAGAGCATAATCAAAACATAATTTTTCACTTAAAACATGTGTGTATGGTGTTTGTCTTGGAAGCGTCAAAAACGCCATACGTGATCCCAAGTTCCATAATCTAAACCCCCAATTTTGACCTTACGATTATTAAAGTTGTAAAGTACCTTTCTAGATCTCTGAGCTTAGCTACGGCTCCGAAGTTTGTTGGATCCTTGTAATCTGCTAATTAAGCTACATTCTTCAAGACCAATTGAATATGCAGACCTGCAAGTTGAAATGATCTTGCCGCCCAAAATCATTGTATTGCATAAAATAGATAATTAGAACCTTTAATATTCTACTTCAATAGCCCATGAACGCTTAACCTGTAAGATGATATTATTATTATCATTGCTTATTATGCCGCCACCGCAACCCATCACCGCCCACCTCAAACATTCAAATGTAGGTTCTTCTTCACTATCATCTTAAAGACCATGATCTGCATTTAAATATATATATATATATATATATATATTTAACAAACCTTTGAAAAAATTATTTTAAATACACACCTCAAACATTCAAATACTGCTATAAGTGATCGTAAACTGCAGAAATTAAACAGAGCGTCACTGATAAATATCAATTCTATTGACTGGAGAACATATTTAGAATTAGAGTTTCAAAATTAAAAAAAAAAAAAAAACAATTGCAGATCCAGAAAAAAATGTTAAGGAAAAACAATTCCAAATATGAGTTGAGTATAAAGCCATAAACATAACAAAAATTATAATGAAGACAAAATCGATGTATGATGGAGTCATATCAATGCTTCACCATTAAAGAAGGGTCTCAAACCTGATCAATTTCTTCATTCAGAACAGAACGTTGATGAGAGATAGGGTTTTGATGCTTGCTTTCAATCAGATAGAAGAGATTTAGGGCAAACATCTACAACAACATACAAATCATACAACAAAATTAGGGTTTTCTAATAACAACTAAAAAATCACATACAGAGGTGGAATCCGATTTACCGATGCTTCAATTTCGAAGTATGATGATGAAGATAAAACTGAGCAGGCGACTTCAGTGCTCGTTTGAAACATCCGATTAAAAGCAAGAATTTGTATATAGGACGGAAAATTGGAAACGGTTCCATAATTTCCTAAAAAAACTTCCGATAATTGATTAATTTTTCAACCTTCCATATATAATCTAAAGAGACATTCAAAGAAGAAAGAGGCGGATTAGAGAATTGAAGGAAAATAGAGAGAATGAGACATTGGCGCCTAAAACCACAATTCTCTGGCCAAAGAGCATTGCCACATCAAGGTCAAAAAGTCAACATTATTTTGCTTTAGTATAAGAGATAGATGAGACTTTTTGTGTAAGTTTCCAAGAAATGAGACTGTTAAATTGGGAAGAAACTGTTGTTCTTTTGGAAAGTATATCTTATTGACTAGGAGTCAACTTGGCATATACTTTCCTTAACAACACTATCCTACTTTTAATTTATTTATTCGTCATTTTGTGGCAGTTAACTGCTTTAAATGATTAATTGTTGGCACTTTTGAAAATATAAGGCTTAATCTGGTGCCTGTTTTGTATGCAACATCACCATTTCTAGTGATCAAGAAAGTAAATTCTCCCAATCAGTAATATAATTAGTTTGCTGGTCGAGAACTTGATCTGTTACGGAAATGGCATTGTCTAGTAGCTGGAGAAAACCAGAGACAAAGAACCGAGAGTTGATCGATGTGGTGTTTGCTTGGAAGATTTCAGAGGTACTCAACAAAGACTTTTACACGAACAAGGTTAGTTGTTATATTTGCATGTATCAAGTTATACTTTGGGTTAACAAAAGAAAAACAAATACTCATTTTGGTATAAGTGCATCTATGAACAGGTTAGCGAAATCCCAGAAAGATTTTCATCATCGACTGCTTACACCAAGTCGTTTGTCGACCCATTACTCGAAGAAACCCATGCTGAATTGTTGTCCAGTATGAACGGAATCTCTCGAGCATCTACTCGTGGCATCATGGTTAGATCGGAAGAAAAAATAGATATTAAGTTCTCTAATTACTACTTATACAGCATAAATTTGGAAAAGAAGAGCAGAAGTGAGAATTACGAGCCTGAGGTGGGAGATCTCATTGTGTTGACAGATGTAAAACCAAGACGCGTTGTTGATCTCAGGCCCTATGTCATTGCTTCGGTCCAAAGGGTCCAGAATGGAGATCATGCCACAACTAAAGTTATATCCTCGAAGCCCATACCGTTTTCTTGGATTCAATCACACAAAAGAGGGAAAGTCATGTTGTTTGCAGTTAATCTTATGAACTTGACAACGAATACGCGTATCTGGCAAGCTTTGCACTCTAGTTTGGATGGGAAGAACATGAAAATGATCAATAAAGTGCTTCAAACTGACTCAATGGTAACAACTTGAGATTTAATAATCTATTTTAACATACATACAAATTATATCATGGAGTGCTTGTTTCAATTTTCAGAGTAAAGAAAGATGTTCAATCTGTTCCATTGAAGATACTAAAACATCTGATACACTGAATTTGCAAGAAGCAATGTGCAATTCTAATTTGAACTCATCCCAAGAAACCGCAGTCTGGAGTTGCATTACTGCTAGAGAATGCCATCATCAGGAGAGTGTAAACCTGATATGGGGTCCTCCAGGGACAGGAAAAACAAAGACAGTCGGTTGTCTTTTATTCGCTTTATGGAAAATGAAATGTTGCACACTAACGTGTGCCCCTACAAATAATGCGGTGTTAGAAGTTTCAAAACGTTTCATGAGTCTTGTAACAGGCTCACTTGAGTATGATACTTACGGTTTGGGAGACATAGTTGTGTTCGGGAATGGTAAAAGAATGAAAATCGATGGTTTTCAAGAACTCAGTCAAGTGTTTCTTGAAAACCGTGTGTCTGTTCTTGCTGATTGCTTGTCTCCTACTGCTGGATGGAGAAGCAAGGCAGAACTAATGATATATCTACTGCAATTCCCAGAAGCTGCATACCGTTCGTACTTAAATGAGATTGAGACCAGGGATGTTTTGAAGGAAGAGGTGATTAAAAAAAAATTATCTGTTAAAGAGTTTCTTACAAAAGGATTCAATGGTCTTGCAAAAAAACTGACAGATATGGTTAGAAACTTATACACACACATGCCAACTTCTTTTGTTAGTTTAAAACTAGCAAGGACCATGATGACAGTAATCAGCTTGGTTCAGTCAATCAGGGATTCAGTTATCCAACCGTTTTCCGTTTCTGAACAAACAGAGCTAACTTTCACGGAGTTTATGGTCACAAAGGATTTCCTTCAAACGGTTAAGGAAGTCCTTCTTGAAACTGTTTCTTTCCCTAAATTCTCAGATGATCAAGAAACTGGTAATTTTTGTTTGAGAAATGCATGTTTGGTGTTCTGCACTGCCACGAGCTCTAGTAGATTGCACACCCTTGATCAGAATAACATTGAATTATTGGTAGTTGATGAAGCTGCTCAACTTAGAGAATGTGAATCTGTTATCCCTTTGCAACTCTCTCGTCTTCGTGATGTTATACTCGTTGGAGATGAGTTACAACTCCCTGCTATGGTTAAAAGCGAGGTATGTACTATGTAGGTGGCAAAATGAGCGGGTTGGGCTACCGTTCAAAACAGTTTTCTATGAACTAAAAATGAATTCTTTTTTAGTACTGGTCGGAATGGGTCAGATTGGGTTGACCTGCAAAAAAACTAGTCCATTTTTTACACGAATTTGTAAATGTTTAATGCGTTATTATTTCATTAATGTGCTGAACTTGGTAGATATGTAAAAAAAAACACTTTGGAAGGAGTTTATTTGAAAGATTAGTGTCGCTAGAACACACGAGACACTTGCTAAATGTCCAGTACAGAATGCATCCCGATATAAGCTTGTTTCCAAACGAAGAAATCTATGGTGGTAAGCTACTAAATGGTCCAAATGTAGAAGAAAACAGCTACAAAAAACAGTTTCTTGAAGGAGACATGTTCGGATCATACTCCTTTATACATTTAGCCCAAGGGAAAGTCGAGTTTGACGGACATAGTGGGAAAAACATGGTCGAAGTTGCTGTCGTTGTTGAGCTGCTTGCGAAACTTCATAAAGGTACCTCTTTTCATTATTATTTTCCATGAAGTGGTTTTAAATTTTTTGTCGTCTTTAAGTTGATAAGGACATAAATATTGTCTATTATCACCAACTGTTTATATCTAATCAAATCATTAATCGTATATATATTATAGTCATGAATATTACAAAAAAACTCCAACTAATATATTCTCTATAATAATATATATACAGAATCTGTGAAGAGGAAACAAAAGATTAGCGTCGGTTGCATTGCACCGTACAAAGCTCAAGTTACTGCAATACAAAAGAAACTTGGGGACATGTATCAAACTGGAGAAGACTTTTCTGTGAAGGTTGGAACTGTTGATGGATTCCAAGGTTGTGAAGAAGACATGATAATTATATCAACCGTGACTGGTGTCGGGAGTGATTCGATTGGTTTCCTTGGTACACGTCAAAGAGCGAATGTGGCTCTAACCCGAGCAAGGTAACCTACACAAACATTTCACATTTTGTATGGCAAGTTCTTTATGACAATGTTTCCACATAGATGTTTAAAGAAAAATATATAATAAAAATAATAAAAGAAAATGAAATCCGGTTCAACCAGTCTGATCGGTTTCCTATCTAACGGCACTTCCTGTCAGTTTGTGAAAATAGTGGCTTAGATAACTTTTTTCGTTTGTAAGGCATTGTCTGTGGATATTGGGAAATGGAGACACTTTGAAGTCTAGCAGTGAAATCTGGGAGCGTTTAGTGGACAATGCAAAGGTTCGTTGCTGTTACCACGTGGGCCACGAGGACAAGTATTTGGGCAGACTGATCACAAATATCTTAGAAGAGCACTATGATGGGTACGAATATTCCATTTATTATTTTTTAAGAGACATAAAATTTTGGCTTATTAATTCGATTCATAATAACATTGAAGCTAAGTTGAGATATACCAAAGTTGAATGTGTGTCCGTTTTTTTTTTTTTAATTTTGGAAGGAATTTTGAGAATGGATGGTTATCAAATCAAATTGCGGCTATGAGTTTAACAAAAGGGGTAGGATCTTCATCTTCATCGTCATCAAGGTTCAGCCAAAACTATAGGAAATAGTAATTTGTATGAAAATGTTACGAGACTTATAAGAACTATGTTAAACCAAGCTCATAAGCTGGTACGAGTGTATTTATATGGTCATTGATAATGTACTTAAAGTTATATTTATGTCTATACTTTGTTTTAATTTTTAAGTGTTACTTTCTTTAAGTGACTTCAACATAAGCCAGATAGCACGAGCACGGTGGGCTGGATAACAAGTCAAGCTTGGTCCGGCCTAAAATGTGCCTTTTTTTAAAAAAATATTAATAATATTGTTTGGGTGAAAATGGGTTATAACCTAAATTTGCTCGTGTTGAAATGAGATCCTTAATGAAAAGAACATAAAAATAGGTGTTTGGGTCAAAATGAGTTCTAACCTAAATTTGCTCGTGTTGAAATGAGATCACTTTAATGAAAAGAACATAAAATAGGTTCACCAGTTTCCGTTTATGGCGGCGGTGGTGTTGGCGTTTAACTTGGAAGAAAAGGGAGTATGCTTTAGCGTGTATAAAAATAAATCAAGGGCTTTAGATATTGTAAAGAGCTCCCTAGGTTTAAGTACCGGCATGACTGGGTGCGGGAGGTTTTGTGGGACATCATGAGCCTGTGAATTTTGTTTGGCTCAAAATGAGTTCTAACCTAAATTTGTTCGTGTTGAAATGAGACCGCTTTAATGAAAAGAACATAAAAATAGGTTCACCAGTTTCCGTTGATGGCGGTGGTGGTGTTGGCGTTTAACTTGGAAGTCCTAAAATGCTCTAGCGTGTATACAA
This sequence comes from Helianthus tuberosus, assembly GCA_030545235.1. NCBI lineage: Eukaryota > Viridiplantae > Streptophyta > Magnoliopsida > Asterales > Asteraceae > Helianthus > Helianthus tuberosus. The sequence continues at coordinate 134,797,688 of CM060433.1, forward strand.
ATAAATCAAGGGCTTTGGATACTTAAATTTAAATTTGAAAGCCCTAAAATGTTTAATAACTATAACCAAGTTAGAAGATTAAAATGGATAGATCTTAAATTTGGGAGGATGTTCGTGTAATTTTACACCAAATGAGACTCTTAATTTGAAAGAAAAAAACTATTGTTCTTTTGGAAAGTTGATTACTTTATGGGAAAATTACCAAAATGTCTGTTAACCAAATCTGTTTTCAAATTTGTCACCTTCATGCGTCTTTGGAGTGACTCATCTGGCTTGGATGCGTCCATATGCAGACCCCTTAAATACTTAATAAAAATTAGACACGTGGCGTTTTGCATGTGGATCCAGACGCATCCCACTTCTACTGCGTGTCTTTCTCTCTCTCTCTTTCTCTCTCCTCTTTCTCTTCTAATGCGTCTCTCTCTCTCTCCTCTCTCTCTCTCTCTCTTTCTCTCTCCTCTTTCTCACTCTTCTCTTTCGATCTCCTCTTTCTCTTCTAATGCATCTCTTTCTCTCTCCTCTCTCTCTCTTTCTCTCTCCTCTTTCTCTCTCTCTTCTAATTGCATCGTACAAGCTGTGTCTTACCTTCATTGTTGAATAGAATGGAATGCCATTTATAGCATGTATAAAGATTTGTGGATCTTGACATGTTTCCCTTTTTTTAAAGGCTCACACTATTTGCACACCTTGGCAGGCTATCTACACACTTAGGGTTTACATACGCTGCGTAGAGGTCTCTACACAGCGTATAGGGTTACCTCTATACGCTGCGTATAGGTCTCTAGGCAGCGTATGTAAGGGGTAGGTACACGACCAGACAGTCAAACCTAGTACCATGTCAAATCAGTCTGACATACGCTGCGTATTGATCAATACGCAGCGTATAGGGCTACCTCTATACGATGCGTATTGATCAATGCAGCGTATGTCAGACTGATTTGACCCTGATACGATGTTGTCTAGGCACGTGAATAAAGCAATGCGGGGAGTAGAGATCTATACGCTACGTATTTCAGTAAATTTAAAAGTCTATTTAGCTCTGCTTTCTTTTCATCTTTGCACAACACTTACTTCATCTCTTCTTCTGTTTTTCATATTCTTCTTCTGTAAACAATTTACACCCCAAACCAAAATCATTTGTTCTGTTTTTTGTTCAATCTTGTTAAAATGTCATCATTTTGGAACGAGAATTATTTCGGTAATCGCTATTCTAACGACACATGGGGAGCAAATGATGCCAATGAGGAGGAGGAGGTTGTGTCTGGAGTCCCTATTGATCAAAAAACACAGTTGCCAGACTTGAACAAGACTCCCACTCCACCTGTTGATGAACCAAATTACCCGGCGTATCAAGTGTATCCGGATTACGGATACGGGTATGAATCTCCGTACGTGCAACAAAGTGGATAAGGTGCTGAGAATGCACCTGTTGATGAACCATATTACCCGACGCAGCAATCGTATCCGGGTTACGGGGGATACGGGGGTGAAGGTGGATACGGAGGTTACAGTGGATACGGGGGTGAAGATGGATACGGTGGATACGGGGTAGAAGATGGATACGGTGGATACGGCGGTGAAGGTGGATACAGTGGATACGGAGGTATAAGTCAATACGCATCGTATATAAACCTGGTAAAAATATGATGCTTCAAACCTACCAAATTGACCCCAAATTTTCAGATGTTTTATATACGCTGCGTATTGACCTATACGCAGCGTAGACCCCCTTATTTTCTCTGCATTGATTGGTTATCAGGCACTGAGATCTATGGTTTATATACGCTGCGTATTGACCTATACGCAGCGTAGATAAACCATAATTTTGCTAGGGTTTGGTGTGCCAATAGGCACACCCTTTTTAAAGTATTATATTATAGGTTGTGATATTCTCTACACAATCATCATCCTCATTGCCCTCAATTTCTAAAAATACAACTGTTTATTCCTACGCTTATACCCAAGGAAGAACTTAGTCGCTACACCAAAGAACTTAGTCGCTACACCAAAAACATTCTCCCTTACAAACTCAGCTTGTTTCTTTATATGGCCTGACAAACTATAAACAAGATGAAAATTTCAGAACTAGTAGATATCAACAAGGTAACATCTGTTGTTGAATGAACAAAATCTTCAACTAACCATACATCTTCAATAGAGTTTCATTTGCCTTGCAAATCTGTGTACATTTGTTTTTCTACTTCCTATCTTTTATATGAATAGTTGTATGTTTTTAAATCTATCAAATTCTTTTATAAAATAAAGCAGCAAAGGAAACAAAATGAAAAAAGGGTACATATACCATCTTTCCAAAACCCAAAATGTGAGGAGGTTTAACACAATAATGAAAACTGGAAACAAAACAAAAATTGTAGAAAATCGAAACCTAAATAAACATCTTCAAGTAACCAACACCTTGATCGCTAGTGAGAGAAAGAGGAGAGAGGAGAGAGAGAGAAAAGAGAGAGGAGAAAGAAAGAGAAGGGAGAGAGAAAGAGACGCATTAGAAACTTGCCCGACTCATCACGTGCTCCAAGGACGCATAAGATGCATGAAGGACACATCCCGTGCTTGTAGGACGCATCCCGTGGTCACGTGTACATTTTTTATTGGGTTTCGCTCTAAGGACGCATCCCGCGCATGATGCGCCGCTCCAAGGACGCAGGAGCGTGACACAGGGCCGGCTCAACCATTTTGGTGGCCTAAGGCGAAGTAAAATCTTGTGGCCTTTTTCCCAAAAAAATGTATGTAATTGAAAGTTAAACTTGAAGGGGCCAAGTGTAATTATTTGAAAGATTGTGTTAAAATTTAAAAACAAGAAAAAAAAAGTGAACCAGGGATTCGAACCAGGGTCTCACCAACATCCATACATACACAAAACCACTACACTACCAACCATCAATCTGTTAACAACTCACACCCTAAATCTTTTATAAATGGACTGTGGTTTCATCAAATTGTGGAGGCCCTATAGTTTTGGTGGCCCAAGCCTTGTTTGGCTTACCCTTGGGCCGGCCCTGGCGTGACAAATTTGAAAACAGGTTTGGTCAACACACATTTTCGTAATTTTCCCTTACTTTATATTTCTCTTATTGACCAGGAGTCAACTTGGTATCTTCTTTCCTTAACAGCACCATTCAACCTTTTTTTTTTTCTTTATTCTTTATTTTGTACCTGATTTCTCTTTGGCGCTTTTGAAAGTAAGTTCTTCTATTCAGTGGTTTGCTGATCTAAAACTTGATCTGTTTTGGAAATGAAGAATCAAGAGTTGATAGATGTGGTGTTCACTTGGTCTATTGATGATGTACTCAATAGAGATCTTATCAGGAACAAGGTTAGTTAGTTAGTTATTTATATATATCCAATTTAAATCAAAGTATGCTTTTGTTTGCAGTGGCGGACCCAGCAAAAAATCCATGGGGGTGCGGAACATTTTTAAAAATTTTAGGCCCCTAGGTACATAAGTAAAAAAATCGGTTGTATCGGGTCGGGTCGGGTCATGTAAGACAAAAAAAATTTAAAAATTTTAGGCCCCTATTCATGATGGTTTCCTAATTTCTATAACATAATCAAGCCCTAGAATTGTGTAATCACCCTTAAAAATCATCTAAATAACATAATCATCCTAAAAATCATCTAAACAACCATACGCAACGTCAAAACACACGATTTTTCATACCTATTTAAGTTTTTTTATTACCCCTTTTCTCATATAATATCAAGAAAAATCAAATAAAAAACATAAAAAACTCACCGTTTGTCGGTGTCCGGTTGGTTTGGAGCGGATTCCGGTCACGTTGATGTCGGATTCCGGATTCGGCAGACCTGCAGTGTTGTTGCTGTGATGGACGCTGATGAAGATCGCTGGCAGACCAGTCGCACGCACAGAGGGAGAGGGCGGGATAGTAATTGAAGGGTTTTGGGCTTATTTTATTTGTTTTAGTTTTAATTTAGGTGGGTTAATGGGCTAGATTATTAGTGGGCTATTGATAAGTTTATATAATGGGCTTGGTTTGGGTTTAGTTAGTATAAGTTTATATAATATAGGTAGTTTTAGAAAAAAAATCAGACTTTACTAATTTTTTTTTAACATAATCCATAATATTTTTTACCTAAGGTGTGCGGACGAAGAAATCCAAGGGGTGCGGACGGAATTTTCGACGGAACTTAGCACTAAATTTTTTTTTCTCGGGGATGCGCCCGCCCACCTTGGGCATGTCTTCAGTCCGCCCCTGTTTGTTTGTATGCATCAAATCAGATCAAATTATACTTTTGTTTAATAAAAAATAAATCTATCAACAGGTTACCAAAATCCCACAGAAATTTTCATCCTTAACCGATTACACCAAATCATTTATCGATCCACTACTCGAAGAAACCCATGCGCAGTTACTGTCCAGTATGAACATAATCTCTAGAGCATCTACTCGTGAGATCAAGCTTAGATCGGAAACAAAAAATATAAGTTCCCTAATTACCATATCTTTGGAAAACAAGAGTAGAGGTGGAAATTATAACCTGTTAGAAAAACAAGTTTACATTTATTTAACAAATCATATTTTTAGTTGAATTCATTTAACTAAAACAAGAAACGTGGAGTAACCCAATGGGAGAGAACCACAGAAAGGAAATGAAGGGGAAGGTGACGCCCACTAAACCGGTTGTCACAAATATTTTGTAAAATTAACTTTATAATATTAAATAAAAACAACTCTGAATTTTGTACTATTTTTTATTTAAAATCTTTTAGTGTTGTTGATTTAACCCAAATACTCAAGAATGGTTGGAAGTTGCTGTTCTTTATTCTTGAGTTGCAAACCTAAGTGAAAGTTGTGGCTACTTGAATAAGAATGGAGAAACCCTTACTGTGGTTTTGCAAACGGGTGATATTGTTTCATACTCGTTTCCTTACGGTTTTTTAATTCTACATTAGGCATCTTTGACCGGGTTAGGGGAACCGGTTTCTTAATTGGGACACAGGGAGAGCCACACCCTGTTGCATTGTGTTCAAGGGCATAGCTTTCAAGGGGCCGGGAGGGGCGCCCGACCCCCCGAACTTTTCGCTCAGTAGTGTTATGTATGTACGTTTCGTGTAGAAATTTTTAGGTATATACGTTTTAGACCCCCGGTTTTATAAAAAAAAAATCACTTATATAGAATTTTTAGGTTCGGTGACTTCCAACCCCCCGGTGGAAATTTTTAAGCTTCGCCACTGATTGTGTTCTACTGTGCTGTATTGATTATGTGAATCTGTTTGCATAGTATCTGTGAACCTGTTTTGATTCCGTGTTGGTATCTTGTTATTAAGGTTGTGTTAAGTTTCTGGGTCATTACAAGTGTTCCATTGTTCTTGTCTGAGTGGTGTTGTGTTGTGTCTATGTGTTTTATCCAGTGATTACTTGTTTCTTGTTTTGTTTAGGGTTCAATTGACTTAGCATTAATTCTTTGTTATGTCATTTTTCTTGATTGTTATGTGTTTTATCCAGTGATTACTTGTTTCTTGTTTGGTATTTTGTTGTGTAACATGGGTGATTCCGGACCAGTAGTCATAGTTGTGAATGAGACTCTTATTAGCAAAGTAGATATTGGTGATTCATTGTATCTACTTCTCAGTGAGTCTAGACTTGTTTGTCTAAAATACACTTGTTTCAAATTGAGAGATCACATGCTCCTATAGAGGTTTCTAATGAGTTTTCAATAATAAAAATACTTCAAGTTTTCAGGAATATGTCACAGAATAGTAACCAAGTTTCAAAAGTGTTATAACTAGGTCACTCGTATCGTTTTTGTCCCAATTAGGTAACTTAACATTCAAATCGAATCATGTACTTTTTTCTATGTGTCAATAAAAAAATGAAGAATAAGATGTTGGGATCGGATTATTTTAATATATGAAATTATATTTATTAAAAATAAAAAAAAAAGTTACAATTCACGTCATCACTCAAAGTTAGCATCAAATAAAAAGGAAAAAAGAAACAAAAATCCACATCACCATGGTTACTTATGAAATGGATGAAAAAAACCCTTAATTTTAATGAACAATGAATGTTGAGGGACTCGATTGGAACACTTTTGAAACTTGGGTGACCTAATTAGAACACTTTTAAAACTTGGTTACTATTCTACAAAGTTACCCCTTTTCGGGAATATGTCACAGAATGGTAACCAAGTTTTCCCTTGCCACCTAAAAGTGGTTAAAAAACATAGTTTTTTTTTTTTAAATAAGGTTCATGTTTTAAGATTTTTTTTTTTTGTTTTTTTTTGCCATACAAAATAATTTAGAAAAAGTAGCTGCTATTTTTCAAAGTATAAATATGAGTGAATTGCAAGTTTTGTCCTTTATCTTTAGGCCTCTTTGCAGGCGGTGTCCTTTATGTTTAAATTTGACGAGTTGTGTCCTTTATGTTTAAAAATCAAGCATGTTTTACCCTTTGGGCCTAACCCAGTCTGTTTTCTCAATTAAATTTGATCACGTGCATGTCACATGAGGGTAGTTGTGTCATTTAATGTGCCCATTCACAAATGCTGAAGATTCCCCCAAAATAGTCAACAATAAAAGTCAGAAAACAAACCAGCTGAAAACTCACTCTCACTCTCACTTTCACATTCTCACCATCATCTTCTTTTTCACTGTCACCACATTCCTCCATCATCTTCTTCTACACGGCAGCCATGACGCCTAGGCGTATGTGGATCATTTGGGTCAGACTCGCTCGACTCTATGAACAGACCTCTAAGACACCTCCTTCTAACTGTCTGCTTCTGTGACGGCATACCGTTGACTTTGAGTTTCTTCATATCAGTTGACTTTATATACATCCTTTTCGGTTTCTTCACATTCTCGTTACACGACCCAAAATGAACTCCAGGACTCCTTTCTGTAATCGAGCAATCCCCTGGTGTGTTTGGAACATTGCTGGTTGTGCTACTGGCTTCTTGGTTGTCATGCTGATTGTGTTGTGTATGTGATTCTGAGTCAGAATGCTCACTTGATTGCTCCATGGATGTTATTTGATGGTTATCAGATGGGTGTACATGCTGCGAAGATGACGGTTGAGAGGTGGGTTCTAGAATGTTCGGTTAGTGGAGGCTTGTAACAACCCTCAGTAAAACCAACACTCTCAGTATATTTCCGACACCCTATTATATATTAAAATATCTTAATATGTCTTTAAATACACTCCGTATGTGAAAACCGAGCCCGAAATACGTTATAATTTATAAAATAAATTAAAAACAATAAATATTGAGTTGAGGCGGGCCGCGTAGGATCCCACCCCAACCTCACGCGGGCGGTATCAAGGCTGAAACTTATTCCTGTGAAATTATAAGTTAAGGCGGGCCGCGTAAGCTCACCTTAAAACTTACGCGGGCCGCTAGAGATCATCAAACGCGGAGACACCCTGAGCTGACACGTGTCGACATCGTGGCGGGTCTATAGGATGAGCCGGATAAGCTATATGTTGACCGGGTGTTGACGCGGGCCACGTAAGGCTTCGCCTTACCTTACGCGGGCCGCCTGAAAGTCGAATTCAGCACCTATAAATAGATGGCATCGGATCTCAGTCGAACTCGCTCACAATTTCATTCTCAATCTCAAATTCTGTAGTAGTGTTATTATACGCGGGTATTATATTCCCCTAATTAGCGGGGTTCTGCTCCGTTGTAAGTATTATAACCCCAGTTTCGTAATAGTTACGCTGCCCGATTGATTTAGGGTTCCGTAACAACTGTCGTGGTTCTGCCCGACGTAGTTGTTGGAATGCCGTCTCGGGGAGGGTATCATTAATATTTTTAAAGGGTTATGATACTAACCAATGTACATTTGTATAAATTATAGATTATATCCAGGAAACCCTTACGCGAAGTCTAAGATAGCAAAGTGAGTTATCCTCTTTTTATAAACTCCTTTTTGTGAGTTTATCCTCTTTTTGTTAACCTTTTTGGAATGTTTTACAAAACCTTAATTGTTTTACAATATGATTAAGCGGTGATTGAGTCTTTGTAGTTCTTCAATTACTGCCGGTATTATGGGGTTTTGTATACAAAATTTACTACCTTGTGAGTAGTAAGTCGGGGATGACTGGACGTTACCATTGGACGGCGAGTTAGCCAATGAGTAGTAATATGACCCACAAGTCAGGATTGACAGTACTGAATGAGTAATTGTGTAGAAATAAACAATGTGATCGCTCTCAATACTGTTTTAATTGATAAAATGTTTCTTGATTAAACTGGGATTCACTCACCAGTATTTCCCGCTGACAAATGTTTTTAAAACATGTTTCAGGTAACAAAATGTGACAGCCAATTGGTAAAAAGCCAGCTGGAGAGCACTGAAGGCTTGGGAAAATGTGGCTATAAAAGTTACCTAAAAGATGATGTTTTAAATTCAATAAAATAGGGTTTATCCCTATGAATGTATTGTAATAAGAAACTTGGGTTTTACCCATGTGATTATTAATATCAAATATGGTGGTTTTACTCTGATAAACATTTCCTAACTACAGTCCTGATGAAAATTTTCCGCTGCCAAATTAAAAGAAACCTGATACCACCGTCACTGAGCTCGCGTCCGCCCGTTCCCGGGGATCAGGGATCGGGGGTTGCGACAGGAGGTGGTATCAGAGCCTAGACACTTAAATTTTAAAATTTTGTGTTAGGAAATAATGGAAATATGTGCATAACTGTATTTATTTGTTATGTATTATTTGACTATCTGTTAGTTTACAGTATGAGTGATCAAGGATCCTCAGACATGAGTCGTCAATTGTCTGATTCACCTAGGAGTGAATGTACTTCATCACAGCCTGCTCTTTCTGGGTATTCTGCTGATCAGGAAGAAGGAATATTTGCCTTTAGAGCTCAGTCGGAGGAGTCATTTCCTAATAAAAAGAGAGGATGGTTCAGTAAGGAAGCTTTTGCTCGTAGAAAAAGAATGCGAAAGTTGCAACAGCAAAGAGTTTTAGCGGCTGCTAAGCGAAAGACTGATGCCCATACACAGGATATGCTTGATAGAAGCCTAGCAAATTTCTATATCCTAGCCACAACTGCTGCTGACCCAAGTCTGGAACAACTAGTAGCCCCACAACCACAAAACCCAGAACAACCCATGGAGATAGAAAACCCTGACAACCAAGTGGAGATGCATGAATTTAACCCAGAAGAAATCCCTAGGATACCTGCACCAAACCCCCTAGACCCAAATTACGACCCCTGGTGGGACGACAATAGGGACTTTGTGCAACGTTACCCAATCCATGAAGACAACCCCATACAGAACATAGGAGCCTACCCAGGTATGGACCCTTTGGATCCCTATTACCAAGATGATTATATTTGTAACATCCGTCAAAATGGGTTCTCTAAATCCGACCCGTTTTGGAATCTAGATCCTAACCTGGAACCCCGACATTTTTTTTCGCGAAATAAACAAACGTTGAAGGATTTGCCCTAACCCATTTATCAATTTAGTCTTTATTTATTTATTTATTTAAATTAATTAATCTAATTAATATTGCAACTAGTAATTTTGTATTATAACCAAGTTAGTTTTTTTTTTAAATATTCAAGTTGAGGGACCTTATTTGAAAGTATGAAATCTTTTAATTAATGGCAATAAAAAAAAATATCATAATGGATTTGTAAATTATTTCTTTTGAAACCCATTTGTCGATTGACTATATATGAATTGGAATTTCATTTATCAAGTTTCCTTTTACACTTTCGCTAATTTTCGGGATGAGATTAGTGATAGAAGTTTCCTTTTTGTCAACCAACCACGAAGACAACCACAATTTTATCTCCATACATTCACGATTAAAACAGCTCGCAATCACCTAAAGTTTCCTTCTTTTTCGCTGAATGTTCGGTGATTACAATGAATTCCGCGTTTCCTTTTTAGACCCAACCATGAATCTAGACTTGTTATCGCATACGTGCAAATCAATCCTCAACTCGTTTCCATACTTTACAAGACCATCGAACGCTATAAATATCGAGACTTTCATCACCAATTTTACTCCCCACAAACCTGTTTCGACACACTCTTCTCACCGTCTTCTGTTTCGATAACACAACCACAATCTCGAGTCCAAACGCTTACGGCTTGCGGTTTGGTCCAAAACCCCCATCTCTGTTACTCGCTCGCGGAACCTTTGGAACTCGTCGGAATCTGTATCGGAACACAACCACCCGACTCGCTACCACTTTCTGTTCGTTGCAACACGCCGGAGAAGACGACCAGAGTTCGACGGAATTCATGCCATTCTTCGTGTTCGGTATATCTCTTCTCCATCGCATTTGTTTCTTTTTTGTTACTTCCCTTATGTTCAGCATAATTTCAGAATCATGGTAACGAAAACTATAACACTTTGCTCCAGTTGGGTCCTTGTATTTCGATGAGATCATGCTGATGTTTTAATTAGAAATATAAGTGTATATATCACCCATCATCATAATTCTACAAAAGTGTAGTCATGCATGCATGGGATTTTTAACAATTATAACCATACGTACAAGTTAACATGGAATCTTTTCTTGTTCTTTTTTTTTTCTTTTGTTAATAATCTTTAAATCTTTTATTGATTAAACCATTTTATTTAAATCTTTTATTAATTTTCTTTATTTATTTTGTAACAATGATATTAATAACGGGATTAAATTATAATAACATAAACATCTAATACGCAATTCATATTAGGATTATGATTCATTTCTTTTTGTTTACCAATAAATAATAACGAGTCGTTATGTGTAAATTCTAAATATCTAGGGTAGTCGCTCTTGTTCGTTCTCTTGGATTTTACCCAATCTTACTCGTGCGTTACAAGAAATCGCAATGCAATCAATGTGAGTATACATGATCCCATTTTTATTTTATCACTTTTGGGTGCAACATGTATTCTATACAAAAACACGCAACACTTGAAACTTGTTTTATGCACACTCTATCCATTTTTAAACATGAAACAATTTGATGCTTGTTAATCTCGTATGCTATGTAAACTTTTCGTGTCTATATGCTCATTAACCTGGCTAAACTTGTGAAACTTGTGAGACTTGTGAAACTTGTGAGACTTGTTAGACTTCTTATACTTATTAAACTCCTATGCTATAGGAGTACGCATCGCCCTTGAGTGAGTCTTGGGGTGTTTGCATTGGAAACTTGGGTTTGACATATAGTGACACCGTTTCAGCATATTAGTAATTTGTATTATATTGTTCATGTTGGATATGAGTACTTAAACTTTTTATTCTACTTTATGCTATGTATCAAACCTGTATACTCACCAACTTTTTGTTGATGTTATTTTAATACATGTTGCAGGTTGATTTGTTCAAGACTCAAGAAACAAGCTAGGATGGCTTTAGATACCCATTTTAGCAATTAAAAAATGTTTGAATTTATGTTTACTATTTGAGACAATGTATTACTTTCTTAGTTTCAATAAAATGAATTAATTCATATTGTCACATTTAGTCTTATGTTGTTTTGAGCAATTTGTTCGTCTCATCCCGATGTTTTCGTCATCGGTTGGGGTGTGACAATATTAGGGAGATCTTAGAAGATCCTTACCGATTTCAGGCACTTTCATCCCTATATCAGGAACCCGCACCCCAGATTCCGAACCCAGTCCTAGAACCTGCACCCCCAATGAGTGCAGAAAACGTCCAAGAACTTAGGACTTTTGGGGAGGAAATTTTAGAAAGCAGTGAGAGAATGAGACATGTGGGAGAGCGTCTAGTATGGAAATACGATGAGCGCAATATGGATTTTTGGATAAATCCATATCCGTGAGGTGATAGAGGAGATGGTAATAATAATAATAATATAATAAAATAAAATATGTGTGTACGGATGCATATTACTATTAGTGTGATTATGTTTCTGTTGGTATTGTAATTTTATTTCAGTACTAGTGTGTAATAGACGCATAGTATATGGAAATAGAGTATAAGTCGCAATGATCGACGTTTTTTGTTAGATTGCGTGTCATGTGATTTACTATATTACCTATTATCTTGTGATATTAATATGGGGTAAATGTTTAAAATTCAGATGGCCGACGAAGGAAATCAAGGAAATATGAATAATGATAACCAGAGTAACATTAACATGGTTAATGAGAATCCATAACAACGAAAACCAAATGGATAATAGTGCTGTTCAACATATAGTGGCACAAGGAATCATAGATGCCATGCCATTTATTATTCAAACTATTCAAGAAGCAAATAATAAAAGTAAGCATAGCAGTAAGCGACCGCTCGAACCTGAAAACAGCGTGAACAATGGACCTATACTTCAATTGCCTATTCCTAAAAGAAGAAGAACCGTGCCTTACGGTTGTTCTTATAAAGAATTCAGGTCTTGTAAACCAATGGAATTCTCGGGCAACGAAGGGGCCATTGCAACCCTACGCTGGATAGAAAAAACTGAGGCAGTCTTAAGGATAAGTAAGTGTGCTGAAGAAGATAAGATATTGTTTGCTTCTAATCTGTTTAAGAATGCAGCACTAGAATGGTGGAACACTATCCTTCAATCAAGAGGAAGTGATATAACCTATAATATGGAATGGGAAGAATTTAAGAACAAGGTAAAAAGGAAATTTTTCCCACCCAATGAAAAGAACATATAGCAAACAAATTCTTAAATCTTAGGATGACTGGTGTGGATAGTAAGGGGTACACTAAGTTATTCTTCGAATATGCTAGGATAGTACCAACTCTTGCTTCACCAGAACCAGTGTTAGTCTCCTGTTATATCTGGGGATTAATCGGAGAGATAAGACATGTAGTCAAGGCAGCTAGACCTCAAACAATAGAAGAAGCTGTAGAACTAGCCAATACCTTGACTGATGAGTTAGTTCGTACCCGAGAAGAGGATCAAAGGAGGAACCTAACCCAGAAATTGACTCAAGAATTTCGTTCTGGAAATTCTAACCGTGGGAAAAATGTAGGTTCTACCTTTGTACCCTACTGTAGGCATTGCAAAAGAAAGCATTCGGGAAGATGCTCCATATACTGTAATTTTTGCAAAATATCGGGACACAGGGAAGAAGACTACAGGAAGAAAGCTAATAACAAGATATGTTACAATTGCGGAGAACAAGGTCATATCAAGCTTAATTGCCCAAAATTAGCTCCAGCTGCGGACAACAAGAATATCAAAAATGCTAGAGCATTTGTTCTGACTGCAGAAGAAGCCAAAATGATTCCAGATGTCATAGGTGGTACGTTTCTAGTTAATGATGTCTTTGCTAAAGTATTATTTGACTCTGGTGCAAACCAAAGTTTTATTAATACATCATTCGGCAAATTTATAAATCAATCATTAACTAAACTACCACAAGAATGCTTAGTAGAGACAGCTAATGGAGAAACTGTTAGAATTTCTAAAATCTTGCAGGGGGCAAGAATAGAAATTTTAAATCAGAAATTTATAGCAAACCTATATCCTATGAATCTGGCAGGATTTGATGTTGTTTTAGGAATGGATTGGTTGATAGCCAATAAAGCCAGTATATTATGTGATCAAAAGTCAATTCAAGTAAATGCACCAATAGGTAAAATGATCACAATTAAAGGAGATAAACCAAATAGATCCACAAAATTCATCTCTGTGATGAAAACTGCAAGTTATATAAGAAAAGGTTCTATAGTGTATTTGATTTCTATAATCACTAACACTAAAGGAAAGGATTTAAAAGATATTCCAGTAGTATCTCAGTTTTCAGATGTATTTCCAGAAGAATTGCTAGGGAAACCTCCAGATAGAGAAGTCGAATTCAGAATCCATTTAATACCAGGAACATCACCAATTGCCAAAGCACCCTATCGTTTGGCACCTGCAGAAATGCAAGAATTAAAGAAACAATTAGACGAATTATTGGAGAAAGGATTTATACAACCAAGTTCGTCGCCATGGGGAGCGCCGATACTGTTTGTTAAAAAGAAAGACGGATCAATGCGTATGTGCATTGACTACCGTGAATTGAACAAAGTCACGATTAAGAATCGGTACCCATTACCGAGAATCGATGATCTGTTTGATCAACTACAAGGAGCTCGATTTTTCTCTAAAATCAATTTAAGGTCAGGATATCATCAATTAAAGGTACAGGAAGAGGACATTCCTAAAACCGCTTTCAGAACGAGGTATGGTCATTATGAATTTACTGTCATGCCATTTGGTTTAACCAATGCCCCAGCTGCATTTATGGACATGATGAACCGAATATGTAAGCCATATTTGGATAAATTCATAATTGTATTTATAGATGATATTCTAATTTACTCTAAGAATAAGGAAGATCATGCAAAGCATTTGCACGCACTTTTAAGTTTATTAAGAAAGGAAAAGCTTTATGCTAAATTTTCAAAGTGCGAATTTTGGTTAGAACAGGTACAATTTCTCGGACACCTAGTCAATCATGAAGGAATTCATGTAGATCCCACAAAGATCGAGGCGATTACTAAATGGAAAACCCTTGAGTCACCAACTGAGGTTAGAAGTTTCTTAGGATTGGCCGGTTATTATAGAAGATTCATTCAAGATTTTTCTAGAATAGTCATTCCCTTAACTAAGCTAACATGTAAATCTGTTAAGTTTGAATGGGGATTAAAACAAGAAGAAGCATTTAGAATCCTTAAGAAAAGATTAACTAATACACCCATATTAGCGTTACCAGAAGGAACTAAAGACTTTGTAGTCTATTGTGACGCTTCTAAGTTAGGTTATGGATGTGTATTAATGCAACGTCAAAAGGTTATAGCTTACGCATCTAGACAACTTAAGAATCATGAAGAGAATTATTCAACCCATGATCTAGAATTAGGAGCTATAATTTTTGCTCTCAAGATTTGAAGACATTACCTTTACGGTAGTAAGTTTACCATATTCACTGATCACAAGAGTTTAAGGTATATTTTCAAACAAAAAGAGTTGAATATGAGACAAAGACGCTGGATGGAGATGCTCAGTGATTATGATTGTGATATCCAGTATCATGAAGGAAAAACAAATGTGGTGGCAGATGTTTTAAGTCGAAAGTATCATGAAAAGCCAAAAAGGGTACGTTCTCTTAAATTAAATGTGCAAATAGATTTAAATGATCAAATAAGAGAAGCACAAGAATCAGTAATCAAGGAAGATACTGAAAAGCTAAAAGGTATGCTAAAAGAATTAGAACAAGGAACATGTGGAATTTGGAGATTCCGTAAAAAGAGAATGTGGATACCTAAATTTGGAAACCTACGTTATCGTATATTAGAAGAAGCCCATAAGTCTAAATATACGATGCATCCAGGAAGTGATAAAATGTACCAGGATTTAAGGAAAAATTTCTGGTGGATAGGAATGAAAAAGGACATAGCATCCTATGTTTCTAAATGTCTAACTTGTTCACAAGTTAAAGCTGAACATCAGAAACCCTCAGGTTTGTTACAGCAATTAGAAATGCCAGTGTGAAAATGGGAATTGATAACAATGGATTTTGTTACTAAATTACCCAAAACAAAGAAAGGAAATGATACAATCTGGGTGATTGTAGATAGACTAACTAAGTCAGCTCATTTCTTACCAATGAAAGAAACTTTTAGTATGGAACAATTAGCTAAATTGTATGTAAATGAAATTGTTTCTTTACATGGTATTCCTTTATCAATTGTTTCTGATAGGGATAGTCGATTTACCTCTCATTTTTGGTCAAGTTTCCAAAAGGCAATGGGAACTAAATTAAAACTGAGTACAGCTTATCATCCTCAAACGGACGGACAAATCGAAAGGACAATTCAGACAATGGAGGACATGCTTAGAGCTTGTGTAATTGATTTTGGAGGTAATTGGGACGATCACTTACCTTTAATAGAATTTTCTTATAATAATAGTTATCACACAAGTATCAATGCTGCACCATTCGAAGCACTTTATGGACGCAAGTGCCGAACCCCAGTTTGTTGGGCAGAAATTGGGGAAAAGCAACTATCTGGACCTGAGATAGTACAGGAAACAACCGACAAGATTATTCAAGTCAAGGAACGACTGAAAGCAGCACGTGATCGACAAAAGAGCTATGCCGATAATCGACGTAAGCCCCTGGAGTTTCAAGTAGGAGATAAAGTATTGTTGAAGGTATCTCCTTGGAAAGGAGTGGTAAGATTCATAAAAAGGGGAAAGCTATGTCCCAGGTATATTGGACATTTTAAGATTATTAGAAGAATAGGACCTGTAGCTTATCAGCTACAACTGCCAGAGGAAATGGCAGGAATACATGATGTGTTTCATGTATCTAATCTCAAAAAGTGCTTAGCTGATGAATCACTAATAGTACCTCTTAAGGATATAGAGGTAAATGAACAACTCAAGTTTGTAGAAAGGCCTCTACAAATTGAAGACAGGAAAATCAAGAATCTTAAACATAAAAGACTAGTTCTAGTCAAAGTAAAGTGGGACTCCAAAAGAGGACCTGAGTACACATGGGAACTCGAATCAGAAATGCAAAGGAAATATCCGCACTTGTTCTAGTAGATCTCGAGGACGAGCTCTAAAACAAGGTGGGGAGGATGTAACAACCCTCAGTAAAACCAACACTCTCAGTATATTTCCGACACCCTGTTATATGTTAAAATATGTTAAAATATCTTAGTATGTCTTTAAATACACTCCGTATGTGAAAACCGAGCCCGAAATACGTTATAATTTATAAAATAAATTAAAAACAATAAATATTGAGTTGAGACGGGCCGCGTAGGATCCCACCCCAACCTCACGCGGGGGGTATCAAGGCTGAAACTTATTCCGGTGAAATTAGAAGTTAAGGCGGGTCGCGTAAGCTCACCTTAAAACTTACGCGGGCCGCTAGAGATCATCAAACGCGGAGACACCCTGAGCTGACACGTGTCGACATCGTGGCGGGTCTATAGGATGAGTCGGATAAGCTATATGTTGATCGGGTGTTGACGCGGGCCGCGTAAGGCTTCGCCTTACCTTACGCGGGCCGCCTGAAAGTCGAATTCAGCACCTATAAATAGATGGCATCGGATCTCAGTCAAACTCGCTCACAATTTCATTCTCAATCTCAAATTCTGTAGTAGTGTTATTATACGCGGGTATTATATCCCCCTAATTAGCGAGGTTCTGCTCCGTTGTAAGTATTATAACCCCAGTTTCGTAATAGTTACGCTGCCCGATTGATTTAGGGTTCCGTAACAACTGTCGTGGTTCTGCCCGACGTAGTTGTTGGAATGCCGTCTCGGGGAGGGTATCATTAATATTTTTAAAGGGTTATGATACTAACCAATGTACATTTGTATAAATTATAGATTATATCCAAGAAACCCTTACGCGAAGTCTAAGATAGCAAAGTGAGTTATCCTCTTTTTATAAACTCCTTTTTGTGAGTTTATCCTCTGTTTGTTAACCTTTTTGGAATGTTTTACAAAACCTTAATTGTTTTACAATATGATTAAGCGGTGATTGAGTCTTTGTAGTTCTTCAATTACTGCCGGTATTATGGGGTTTTGTATACAAAATTTACTACCTTGTGAGTAGTAAGTCGGGGATGACAGGACGTTACCATTGGACGACGAGTTAGCCAATGAGTAATATGACCCACAAGTCAGGATTGACAGTACTGAATGAGTAATTGTGTAGAAATAAACAATGTGATCGCTCTCAATACTGTTTTAATTGATAAAATGTTTCTTGATTAAACTGGGATTCACTCACCAGTATTTCCCGCTGACAAATGTTTTTAAAACATGTTTCAGGTAACAAAATATGACAGCCAATTAGTAAAAAGCCAGCTGGAGAGCACTGAAGGCTTAGAGAAAATGTGGCTATAAAAGTTACCTAAAAGATGATGTTTTAAATTCAATAAAATAGGGTTTATCCCTATGAATGTATTGTAATAAGAAACTTGGGTTTTACCCATGTGATTATTAATATCAAATATGGTGGTTTTACTCTGATAAACATTTCCTAACTACGGTCCTGATGAAAATTTTCCGCTGCCAAATTAAAAGAAACCTGATACCACCGTCACTGAGCTCGCGTCCGCCCATTCCCGGGGATCAGGGATCGGGGGTTGCGACAAGGCTGGAGAAATGATGTTAAACCTAGCTGTTATTCAGATGATGAACAATTGATGATGATGGATTTGGAGGAATGGGAAGAATTAGGGTTTGAGGTTATTTAAATTGGGGGTAAATGCTCAGGGTGCATATTAAATGACACAATTACCCTCACGTGATCAAATTTAACTGGGAAAACAGACTGGGTTAGGCCCAAAGGGTAAAACATGCTTGATTTTTAAACATAAAGGACAAAACTCGTCAACTTTAAACATAAAGGACACCGCCTGCAAAGAGGCCTAAAGATAAAGGACAAAACTTGCAATTCACTCTATAAATATTTAGAAAGGTAGTTGTTTGAGCAAGTTGATACTCATGATGTGCTTTTTAGTTGTTTATAGTGAATATTTTCTCTTTAGGTTTTCATCTTAATAGCTTTGTTGCTTTGCATTTAGATCTAGGGTTCTTGTGTATATTCAATCCGTTAGATTTAGCATAGTTTGATACAGATCAGCTTGTTGCTAATCTGTTTTCTGAGCTAGAGTGTTTTAGAGAGTTATTCATGTTTATTCAAGAGCTGATTATTTGAAGATATTATTTGGATGAGTTTGTAGTGCTTATAAATTGGTAAAAGTCTGTGTTAATGATTTCGTTTCTTGTTTTAACCGGGTGGTTGTTTTTCAAGTGAATTTTTTTTACTCTCGTCAAGATTAAGGGGGGAAATGACATCATTAATCTTGTGTTTGATATAAGTCGTGTGTTCTCCGTTGTTCTCTTGAGCGTACTCACTGATCTTGACCTAGGTTATTGATTTCTATTGAACTTGTTGTAATCGTTAGGTTAGAAGATTGATTATCGTAGTGATATACAGTGTTTGTTCATGAGGATTGAGTTCTATTTTTATTTTATTTTTTTGTGGAGAGGTTTTTTTTTTTTTTTTTTTGTAGAGTTAATTACACTGTTAGTCTCTGTGGTTTATGGAAAGTAACAAACTCAGATACTAATAATTCAAAATGACAATATAAGGTTTTAACTTTTGATTTTGTAACATCCTAGGGCCTTAAGGCTTATGACCGTTAAAAACTAACTAAGAACTTAATACCCAACCTTGAACTTTGGAGAAACCACAAGGACTAACCACAAAATTAACTCTTGTAATATATAAAACACAATTTTTCTTTTTCTCTTATTATTTAATTAAACCTTTTCAATTATGTAAGTAAACCATTTTTTAAACAATTATACGTAATTAATGTATTAAAGCTAATTTGACGCCACTTTCGTAATTAGCTTACAAGTAAACTAACGGGAATGTTTCATAAAATGATAACCAAGTTTTAGGAGTGTTTCAGTTAGACCACTCATAAAAAATTGTTCTAATTAACTCATTAAAGTTTATTTTATTTGCTAATCCTATATAATTAATCTGAATGGGAGATAAACTATCTTAGGTGACATTTATTTTTTATTTTTATTAAATATGTTGACATAATTTATTTAATTAAAGAGAAAATAAAGTTGATCAAATTAAAAAAATAGATACACACTGTGATCATTTAGTACTGTCGCACCACCATCTAACCGTTGAACCACCACCGTGCCATCGAACCATCGCACCACCCAACCGTCACCCAGCGTAGCATCCAACCGTTGCACCACCGAATCGTTGCACCACCACCGTACCGTGGAACCACCACCGACACCGTGCCGTGGAACCACCATCGACATCGTGCACTGGAAACATCCAACCATTTTTTGGTGACCGCCATGCAAATGAGAATTTAGTTCTTGATGGATATAAAGTGATAAATGGATGAGAACAAAGATATGTTAGATTTTATAGACATTTAGTTCAAACTAAATTGTGATAAATGGATGGATATAAACTCCATATTTGCTTTATTGTTTGATGACCACCTTCAAACAAAACTTCATATTGGTCAACGATGTGCACAGGGCTGGCTCAACGTTGTTGGAGGCCCCAAGCAAACTAAAAAGTCGGGAGCCTTTAAAAGAACTTTTAATATAAAACTCCTCCTTTACCTAGGCTGAGCCGAACAATAATAAACCAAAAGTGTATAGTTGGTGAAGTTAATTTTTTTGTTTTTAGGTTACGTTATGTGAGCATAAAATTCCCAAGAAAACTAATCGTAGTATAAAAAATCCAAGTATCAACAAAAACTGAAAACAGATTCACATAATCACAAATTGCAAAAAGAAATAAAAAAAGGTTTCACAAACTCACACCAGAAAGAACAACAACAAAAAACCCAACCCACTTCTTTAATTTAAGCCCAACAGAAAGAACAGCAACGGAAAAAATCCAACCCACTTCTTTATCTTAAGCCCAAAATCGCAAACACCTTATATAACTTCTTTTTAGCTGGAGGCCCTATCAAGTTGTGAGCCTAAAGCCCTAGTTTGATTTTACTGGCCCTTGGGCTGGCCCTGGATGTGCAATTTTTTTTAATAAAGTTGAATTTAATTCTTGATGGATATAAACTTTATTATTTTTACTAAAATTAAATTATATGTAAAAAGGCTTAGAATTAAAAGTAACTTATTCCATGGTTTGGAGAAGTTTTTTTTTTTTTTTAAGTCATATTCACCATTTTGGATTTTATAAGTTAGTGTGCTTTGGTTTGTCAGTATTTTTATATTTTTTTAGTTAAAGAAAAAGAGAAAAAAAATAAAATTTGTGTTTTAAATACTATCAGAGTTAGTTGCAGGGTGAGTCTCTATGGTTTCTTCAAAGTAACAAGGTTGGGTACTATGTTCTTAAATGACAAAAATACCCTAAGTTTTCAGTTAGTATTTAACAAACGTTAGACTTAACGCCCTAGGATGTTACAAAATCAAAAGTTAAAACCCTAGATTATTACTTTAAACTATTAGTACCTAAAGTTGTTACTTTCCATAAACCACAGGGACTAACGGTGTAATTAACTCTTTTGTATATTCATTTCACGTTGATGAGATTTTTGCATGTTTAAAAAATTTTAGAGTACAACCTGGTAGAGTTTTTGTACTCATTTTTTAATCTTGCATTCAGCTTGTGTCACGTATTTATGTGTCTTTAACTAACGGGGTTTTTTGTTTGTGTGTATGTTTGAACATGATTTTTTTTTTTTTTTTTTTTTTTTTTGTAAATTCATTCGGTTATGATTTTATGTTTTGTTATATATACGAATGATGTTTGCTGGTATGAAGTGTATTATGTAAAAGTGTGTAATTATTTTTGTTATATTGACACAAATTACTTTTCTACAACAATCTGGTGTTTTTGTCTTTTTGAAAAGGAAAAATGCAAACTTCTGATGTGTAAATCCTTGGTTAAATAGTTTGTTTCTTCACAATTTGACTAGTGAATTAAAGTCAATCATTTCTCTCTTGTGCTCATAGATCTGATTACTGGTCCTATTCTTGAGCCTGTATTCATATAGTTGACAAATTATTCTTGTTATTTCGTAGACCAATGTGTTTTGGGTTGTTATTGAGAGTATGTGATCGTTGTGTTGAAGTTCTGAGTTTCTGTTAAAGAAAAAGTCTAAATCTCAAATTTGATTATGATTGATGTTAAATAAAGTTTTTATTAGTTTTTTGAGCCAGTCATATTCGTATTGGAGTTATTGTGTATTGAGATTGTTTAGGTTTGTTTGCTGAAGCTGCAACCAGTATTCATGTTTTAGGGGTGTTTTTTTGACAATAAATTGATATTCACTTTAAGAAGTTTCATGCT
The DNA here is from genome assembly GCA_030545235.1 of Helianthus tuberosus. Lineage (NCBI taxonomy): Eukaryota > Viridiplantae > Streptophyta > Magnoliopsida > Asterales > Asteraceae > Helianthus > Helianthus tuberosus. The sequence goes on from CM060433.1 coordinate 134,819,505, forward strand.
TCATTTTTCTTTAACTACTAGTATGTTTGTTTAACCATTGGGTGTTAGCCCAGTGGCCACCGCCTCCTATACAAACCGTGGGGACGCAGGTTCGAACCTCATATCAACCTGTTGTCAACTTGGGTGGGAGACTCACCGCCAGGCGGCGTTGCGGGTCACTAGCCTGGGGAGGGAGAACCCTCCCGCGGTTAATGGTACCGTGCATCTACCATTTTTTTTACCTGGTTTAATGAGTAAAAAATGCAACTGTGTTAAGATTTTTGAAAAAAGATGTGGGTTAAAGTTAAAAGTGAAGCCATTTACAAAGGTAATGTTTTAGTGAACACAAGCTTGTTGTGAGAAAGTATGTGTGGTTAGCTTGTTAGTGTAACACCCTAACAGGTTTTAACCTTAACACAACGCAGCGGAAATTCGAGTCTGAAAATTTCTTTCATGACATACATCTTGACATTCTAAAACTTCATATTATAATATAAGAACATAACTTATCGACACTAAATTACATATTTAGACATTCCCGTACAATCTGTCTTGTGACTCGATCCTCGATCTCCAATCCTTGGATATCCTCATGAATGGTACTACCTGCGCTCACCACATAAAATTCATACATTAGTACGCATTATAACATACAAGGTTTGTTCACGTTTACTTCTCGTTCATTTACTCTTTACATTCCAGCCTTTACATCCTGTCATACCATCCGTGGTGAGACTTCTTTGCCATTCCTGCATTTCACTTATAACTCCATGTACACGAATAAACAACGTAAACACTTGATCGTACCAAAAGACTTACATACATACCTAAACTTCATACACACTATCTCCTTACATACATACGTACACACATACATGTCAGCCTACATACAAACTTACATACAATTACATATCAATCATTCTATATGTATCTACATATATACATACCTACATCGTCACGCACGATCATGTCATCCCGCCTTTATACATTCACACATACATACATACGTACATACATACATACACCTTATACATGCCTTCACACAAATCTACATATGTGCATACATTCGTACATACTCACTTTCGTACATATACATACTTCCTACATACACCCATACATACATACACTTAGGTTTATAAATCGTACATGCCTACATACTTACTTACATATATATTTATAACCACCTGCTTTAACATACCCAACTCATACTTACCTATTCATATACCACTTCACATATCCTTATGTACTTGCTTACACACTATAATCTTACATACATTCGCGCATACACGTTCACATACATTTCTACATACGCGTATGAAGATATACAACATCCATACATACCTATCCACACATACGCTTACCCTAATGGTAATAAAACATGAGTTAAACTAGTTATACGCGACTTAAAACGCGTTTAAACGAGTTCCCGATACAAAACGGAGCTAACAAACAACTTTCGACAAACAGCCACCCCGTCGCGTAGCGCGACGGGCCGTCGCGTAGCGCGACGCCCTAAAACAAACAGAATGTTTGTTGCTGCTGTGCTGCAGATTTCAGCACGTCCGCGTTTCACGGAAACGGTCATAACTTCTTCGTTATTGGTCCGTTTTACCCGATTCTTTTCCCTACGCGTCCGTAATTTAATTCTCCATCTAATGGAACTAAAGTCCAACATCCGACTTAATATAATTTCCGACTTTTAACTCTTCGGCTTATTACCCTTTTACCACTTTTCGACCCGTTCATGCATACGTCAACATAACTTGTTCGTTTTACCAAAACCTCTTATAAACATAATAATATAAGTGACGTCTATCATAAATTACCAAATTCTTGGATGTCTTGCATCCTCTTAACACCTTATCGTTCATATGCTTATTTTTGACCCGTTAAGGGTATTCGTGCATTAATTGGTCTACGACTAACCAAACCATAATTCCCACTTCCATACTTGTCCAAAACATTACACTAATCGAATAACTTGCTTCAAAACTACTTTTAAGCTCGTTTACCCCAAACTACCCATCAAGGGCATTTTGGTCAACCTTAAACCCATCATTTACGACGAAAGGCTTTAACACATATTTGACTTCAAACATCATGTTTAATTCATTACAACACTTTATTACTTACTGGTACTAAGAAGTGATTACGGAAATCACTTACCTTATGCGTCCGTGCTCGTGTCCGATTCCTTGCCTCTTCTTGACCCGTTAACCCCTCATGCTTGAGTCCTTCTCAACGTGATTCCTATACTTTCATTTCATCGAAATCACGCTCTTATTAGTATACACCTTTGTACACGTAACATTCATATCACTCGCATAATTCACACTTAACTTTCCTTAGTCATTTCTAACAAGCATTAAAATACATAATCAACTTCATATAATCATATCCGTATACGTTAAACTCATGTAACTCATCATGTCATTACATTTAACACGGATTGCTATAACATGTACCATACGACTTCCCATCAACCTACATTTACGACAACGAGTCAAATCATGTTTCTTATACTTAGTTGACTTTCAAAAGTCAACTATTAACCATACTTAACTATCAACTTATCATCATATACCCGTAACATCATAATCGACTATACGGACGACACTATATACATTTCATCATACACTTGATGTGAGTACTACCTTTTAAGCATAACGTACAACTATTTCATGCACAATTCTTCTAAAATCATACATAACCCATCAAATCCTTCTACTTATCACTATATATCATTCCAAATGAACATCAAACATAACATCATCATATTCCTATACTTTCATCTAACAATAATTCGGCATACCCACATAATACATCAATCATTCAACAAGGCTTGAACATAAGAGGTGATTCTAGTCATCATCTTCACCCTAACTAACGGGTGTCACCTCTAAACATCAAATTAACGCAAACCATTCATAACCCATGTTCTACACGAGGATTCTAACCCTTGTACATGATCAATTTCATATTAACTCACGGATTAGAACATAACCCACTTCACCCATGATCACCAATCTTAGATTTAAGACATACCTTATGATCCCCTCGTGTTGGTGATCATTAATCCATGCTCGGTTATGGATTTCAACTTCATCTTGCCTTCCAATTTGAGCTTAAAGGCGATTTAGGGTTTGAGGCTCCATGGGAGCCTCTGATCTTTCTCGAACACACACGTATGTGTGTGTTTGTGTGTGCTTAGTTATCTTATAACTTAACTTTCATTTGTTCCATTTTAGCCCCTCGGGTTTACTTTTTAAAACATAACTGACACTACCTTAATCATTTAAGACTTTCGACCATACCCTTAACTAGGTTAAATAGCCTAGTTATTTATTTCCTGACGTGTCACATAATAACATACAACAAACATTAACATTCAGATTTTGGGGCGTTACAGTTAGCATTTGAATTGAGGGGGTGGGGGTTGAAATACAACAATTTAAATGGTTATCTAAGCTATTTATTTGTTTTTTACATATATCTTCCTATACTAATAAATGAAAATCTGTTTTGACACATATCATTTTCTGATACTTTCTTACCTTATTTTCCTATTTATCTCTCATATTAAATAATAATAAGAGTTAATTACATAGTTAGTCCCTGTGGTTTGCATAAAGTAACATACTTAGGTACTAATAGTTTAAAATCACATTATAGGGTATTAACTTTTCATTTTGTAACGTTTGGAGGTATTAACGTTATTTGTAGGTTTAAAATCACATTCTATTAGTACCTAAGTATGTTATTTTGTGCAAACCACATGGACTAACTATGTTAATACCCTAGAAGTTAATACCTCCAAACGTTACAAAATTAAAAGTTAATACCCTAGAAGGTGATTTTAAACTATTAGTACCTAAGTATGTTATTTTGTGCAAACCAAAAGGACCAACTATGTAATTAACTCTAATAATAATTTTAAACAAAAATATTAGATAAGAATAAATATTTAGATAAGTATAAACATGTGTTTTTATTATGATCATATTAAATAATAATAACTAGTAATAAGACCCGCCCGCGTTTCGCAAATATCGGACGGATTGGTCCAAGCGTTATGTGATGTGTTAACCATATGAAAATGCACGTTTTGACGTATCCGATTGAACTCAACGTATCATATAGTTGTGCGATTGGATCAAAACGTAACGTAAATCAAATTTATATCGTACAATCATAATGTATAATACGCGACCCGACTAATTCGAATTTATATCGTCAATGCAAAATCTCTCGAGGGGGTCAAAGTGGCATTTACAAATCTTATAAAAAGTTAAGTGGTTAAAAATTGCATTCATAAACTTAAGGGCTAAGAAATGGTAAAGATAAAATTTGAAAAAGTTTTGGGGTAAGAATGAAACTATAACAAAGTTGGGGCTGAAAAGAAAACTAACACAAAGTTGGGGTGTCAAAAGCAAAGTATTTGTAAAATAAAGTAGTAGTTTAGGGACTAAATTTGTCATTTTATTAAACTTTGAAGGTGCTAACGTTAAGGGGCTAAAATTACAAAATCGTGAAAGTATAAGGGAGGGGGAGACAAAGCCGATGGGGTTTCCACCGACTTTGTTTTTGTCTTTTAAGAATGTTAGTGAAGTAATAGTAATATATAGGCATCGACATGAAAATATCATAAAGAGAGTCAAAGAAAGAGAAAGATGCTTTGAATAATTATAGGGATAAGTTTGTATATTCACACATGCGACACGTTGATAATTATAAACACATGCGACACGTTGAAGTTAAAAACTATTTATAAAGTTGGTAACTTTTTTTTTTAACGGCAAGAGTCTAAGATTAACCAAAGTTGGTATGTACTATTTATAGTCTTTTGTAGAGCAAACAAAAGAGTAGTTGCGTTGCTGTTATACTATATATTCATTTACTTTATGACAGTTGTTCTAAACGAGCCAAGTCGCAAACTACTAGAGAACGGCTCGTTAGAAGTTTAATTTGAATTGAGTTTAAACGAGCTCGAGTCTAAAACTAACTATATTTTTTAATTAATGAGCTTGAGCCCGAACTCGAGCCGGCTTGCGAGCCTAAACTAGCTTATTATTTATATAACGTTTGTTTAATAATAATAACTAGAATTACGATCCGCCGCAATAAGGCGGGGATTCTTTAGTTATAACTAAGTCGATTTAGGACACGCACGCTATGTTGAACCTGTCAAACGGGAAAAAAATATACGATGTAAAAACGTTCACCCACACACGCACGTTGTGTCGTGTTAACTCACAAAATTTAGAACGAAACGTAAAAACGTTAAACCAAAGACGCACGTTGCGATGTGTTAAGTCACAAAATTTAGAACGAAGCATAAAGCGAAAAATTTGAAGAAAATGAAAACTATAGAGGAACAAAGTTGAAAGTAAAAAAAGTTGTGAGGATAGATTGCAAAAGATAAAAAGTTTTGTGTTAAAAGTAAAAAAAAACAAATAGTTCTGGGTTAAAAGTAATTTATGAAATACTTTTGTGTGAAAAATAAAAAAAAAAAAAAAATTTTGAAAAACCCCCAAAGCCAAGGTTACAACAACCATATGCATAATCATTTTTCTTTGAAAACCTCCCAAAGCCAAGATTACGAAACATAAGTAAAAAAACTCAAAGTGGTTAAATCGCAAAAGATGAAAACTTTTGAATTAGAAGTGAAAAATCAAATTAATCAAAGGGGTTAAATTACCAAAAATTAAAACTTTAAACTTAAATTGTCAAAGATTAAAACTTTAGGGTTAAAAAGGAAACAAAGATTAAAATTTTAAACTTAAATTGTCAAAAATTAAAACTTTAAGGTAAATTGTCAAAGATTAAAACTTTAGGGTTAAAAAGAAAATAAAGATTAAAACTTTAAACTTAAATTGTCAAAGATTAAATCTTTAGGGTTAAAAAGGAAATATTCAATTTTTTTTTTTTTTTTTGAAAGACTCACAAAGCAAAATGTACAACATTCTATGCACATATTGGTTGCTAATTTATAATATATAATAATAATAATAATAATAATAATAATAATAATAATAATAATAATAAATTTAAACAAAAAATTAGAAAAGAATATAAACGTTTATTTTTATTATGATCATGTTAAATAATATTAGTAATTTTAAACAAAAAATTAGTTAAGAATACATATTTAACAAAGTAAAATGTTATAATAAGTAGATAGTACATTAAAGTTCATTTTTAAAAGATAAATATTGACGACTGTATGTGTTAACATATGACACTATATTTTATTAAACACGTACAGTATATGAGCTATTATTTATTATATAAAATTATATTTATGCAACCTGTATAATATATGGGGTTTTAACCTACTATGTTAATAAGAGAGTTAACAGGATACTGTTGAAGTCTAAAATAATTGGGCTTGAAGCTGATTTGTAGGCTGTTGTGATCATGTTGACGTGTTCATGGGCTGCTAAGTAATGGGTTGGGCTTGCATAAAAGACATCAGAAATTAGGGTTGTTTATGAGCTGAGCCGAGCTAGGGCAAGCTAGGACTCAGCTCAATTATAAACCAAGCTGGCTCGGCTTGGATTCGAAACCGAGCTGAAAATCAAAGCTCAGGCTCGGCTCGGCTTGGTTTGGCTCGATTTTAAAAATAAAAATTAGTACATGGCTCTAAAAATTAAGCAGTCTAACATATTATTCAATACTTCAAAAAATATATCCAAAATAAGTTTAGCCTAATACATCACAAGCCAAAATCAAATTAAACAACACAAAATAAGTTTTAAACTTCTACGAATGTAATCAACATTCAAATAAGTCATAGATATCAAATTACAAAGCTAAATACATGTAAATAATAATTAGTTTTTTGTATTATGTTATAAGTAAAATGATTAATGATCCAAGCTATGCCTAGCGGAGCTAACAAGCGAGCCAAACCGAGCCAATCCGGCTCGTTACAAGCCGAGCCGAGTTAGACTCACTTTTAAACCGAGCCGAGCCGGCTCGACTCACTTTCAAACCGAGTTATACCAAGCGAGCTTTTTACAAGTTAAATCCGAACGAGCTCCAAGCCAGGAGCTTTCTAAACAGCCCTATCAGAAATAGAGATGGGAATGGACTATTTTTTCTATCATTCTTTCTCCAGAACACTCTCTCTCTCTCTCTAGGTGCAAGATCTAGAGTTTCATTGGGCTAAAATACAGTAGGTCTTTGTGAGTTTGTTATCAGATCTTCACGATCATGATTTGATTTGAAAAGTGTCGTTTATGTCTGAGATTGTAAAATGTTTTGGAGTTTAGTTTCTTGTTGAAAGTTAATAAGATTTTAATCTTCTTGTTGCTGTTAGAAACTCGGTTACCAATTTTGACGTACACCCCCCCCCCCCCTAAGTTGGTAAGCTATTGCTATATCTCTTTTTCACACTAAGACCATCCGCAATAAAAGACGGGGTGCCTTATTCCCACATACCCTATATCTTATTTTCACATCCTCTATTGTATACGAGCCGTATACAATTATACGGCTCGTATAGAATGTTTTTGAATAGGAAAATGCGCAGGGAATGTTTTTTTTGTTTTATTATATACGGCCCGTATACAGTTATACGGGTCGTATACATGTGTATATGATTTGTAAAACGTATACGGCTCAATTGATTTATTTTTGTGGGTTTTTGATGTTACCACATGTATACGGGCCGTATATATTGGCGTTTTTTCAAGTATCACGTTTTATTCCCGTAAAAACACAATCATTCTAGGGTTTCTAAACTCTTCATCACCTTTAACAATGTCGATAAACGTTGATCGGAACATGCCGCTTAAATCGGAGCACAGGTAGAGTAACGTTACCGATCAGTCCGTTGATGAAAACCTTAGCGATCACAGAGATCTTCGTGTTGGTTATTTATCGATTCCGAGTAACTAGCAGAAGAACCTGACACAAACAAGTTCTCCACAGTTTGTTATTCAGATCTCTGTTCGGTCATCTTTCCAAACTACAACACACGATACTTTTAATAAGCTGTCATAGTTGTCAAATTCGATTTCAACAAATCTTTTCATTTTCCTTCAATTTCTAAAACATTCTCTGTTACATGAAGACGTGTCGGGTTCTTCTACTAGTGGTATTTTAATGAAGTATTGAAGATTGAATGTGCAAACCCAACCGTTTTTTACTACGGAAACGATGGCTATGCGAAATACAAACCGCAACCGTTTTTTCCTACGGAAACGGTGGTTATGCGAAATACAAACCGCAATCTTTTGTGACTATGGGAAACACAAGTTTACTTTTTGAGCTTGATGGATGTCCGTTATCTCAGTTAAGGCGGGCATTGTTTAAATCTGAATATAACTAGATGTTACGTGTATCAGCGTTGTTTATCACCCTGTGTGAGCATTGGAAACCCGACAAACAGTCTTGACAACTGTGACAGCTTATCTATCTATGTGTGTCACATCCATCCTGTTATAGCAATCGATATGATTAATTTTACAGATTTTTTCTAATTAGCGTTGTTAACTACCAAAAGAATGCATACACAAATAGTTCTAGTGGATGAAGCAAAGAGACCGTTGTGTATCTGAACCAGGTTCTCAAACAAAACTACTAAAGATGAGTTGGTGATAAATATCGGAGCTGTTATCTCGGTTGTTCAGTACTTTCGTGATAATACAACAAGCAGGCATTGATTTTGCCAAGATTGAAGGAAAGAATCTGGTCATAAGCGTTGTGGATTCTTAGCGTTATTTGAATGTAAGTGGATCGAGTGATACGCTTATCTATTCTGGTCAAGGTGGGCATGGTTTTCAGTTATTTATGTCACTTTGTGTGTTGACAAAGCTGACAAACACATTGGTATTTTCTCAAAATGTGCAAACTTGAAGAATCTCACATTAAAGGAGTTTGCAACAACGAGATCAACGTATACAGGTGCAAGAGAATGGCGAGTTATTTTCAGTTATTTCTGTTGATCCACAAATTCCATTGTTTAAATCAGAATCAGGTTCTCAAGACAAGGATCGTTCTAATAGATTAAAGAGAATAAACCATTTTTTTACCATTTTTTACCCATAGTATACGAGCCGTATAATATTATACGGCCCGTATACAATCATCGTATACATTGTATACGATCGGTAAATTTGTTTTTAACCGAGAGTATACGGCCGTATAAACGGTATACGGTCCGTATACATATGGTAAAAAATGGTAAAAACTTCTAGCATTACCTTGTTAGTTTCTCAAACACTACTAAACATCTGCTTCCTGGATCTGAATCAGAGTGTTAACTTTGAGTCAAATCCAAACCCTCACCCTCAAAATCAACCAGAAACCAAAGGAAAAATGGCGAGTTATTTTCAGTTATTTCTGTTGATCCACAAATTCCATTGTTTAAATCAGAATCAGGTTCTCAAGAAAAGGATCGTTCTAATAGTTTAAAGAGAATAAACCATTTTTTACCCATAGTATACGAGCCGTATATTGTTATACGGCCCGTATACAATCATCGTATACATTGTATACGATCGGTAAATTTGTTTTTAACCGAGAGTATACGGCCGTATAAACGGTATACGGCCCGTATACATATGGTAAAAAATGGTAAAAACCTCTTTAATCTATTAGAACGATCCAATAAACGAAGAACAAAGGCTATTTACAAAACACAGGTTCATACAGTGCTGTAATAGGTAGTTCGTTGAGGAAACCAAACGTAGACGGAGATGATAGGCCTGGTAACCGAAAGAGAAATCAATTGTATTTTTTTAGTTGCTTCTCTTGTTAAGTTTCTGAACCAACCGAAATCCACAAATTCCAACAGTTTCTTCGTAGATTCCGTCCGGTTTCCAAACTCTTTCACTCAAACTTAATATTCACTGTAGTGGATGCAAGCATAAAGTTAGAAAAATACTCAAGAAGATTGAAGGGTACACAACTTAAGCTCAACTTGAACGGACGATATGAGTCAGGCGTTGGAAGGATTGTAGTAATAGGACATTGGTACCACTGTGAAAATTGCATCAGGAAGCTCAACTTGACTTGACATTGGTACCACTATCAAGTATGTCGGGTTCTGCTAATATTATCTTGACAGTGGATCGAGTGATACGCTTATCTATTCTGGTCAAGGTGGGCATGGTTTGTTCGGGAGTAAATCACCACCCAAAGATCAACAACTTGTGATTGTCGGGTTATGCTAGTTATTCGGAATGTTTCGAATCATCACAAATTCAAGTCAAGGATCGTTCTAATAGATTAAAGAGAATAAACCCTCGTTTATTCATCTTCATCTTCAAGAACAATGATGAACAGATGATGTTTTTTTTTCGCAGAACGTGACAAAATAAGGATATTCGCATAAACATATATTCGTTTCATAACCTCCTCCTATAAATCAACCACAACTGACAAAGATCCTGAATTAGAAACCATCCTATGTCTTTTACCAACCGAAGAGGCAGCAAGGACAGATAATACTTCATTTGTCGAGAAACCATACTGTCAAGAAACTAACATCTTTTACTCATAAACCCTTAAATCCCAACGCTTCATTTGTAACCGTAAGGATGATGCAAATTTGTACGTAAAGATCTCTACACAAACTCTTCTACATCTTTTAACCAATGGACTCAGACTCATACTACTCACCCTCCCTTGAGTAAAAGTTTTCCCGACGACTCAAGAAAATCCACAATCCTGTGTATGTGCTTGTGCTGTAGAAACCGGTGATGAATTTGTGTACACAACTGAACGTTAATTGATATTGTTTTAGACAACAACAGATAATGAACAGATTGTTGGTGGATAACGCAAACAAGTTCTCCACAGTTTGTTATTCAGATCTCTATTCGGCCATCTTTCCAAACTGCAACACACGATAAGTTTAAACTTTATAGTGTGTGATTTGACCATGAAATGATTGGAGGTGAAGGTTCAGTGCACGAAAAGTTTCTTACGAAATGTACGTGACAAAACAAGTATGTTGGGAATTAAACGCATGTCCGTAATCCCGCGTTGATAGCTTCCGTTTTATTCAGACTCCTTACAACTCTCATCAAATGCCTCACTCTTACTTTTATTCTATAAATATTAAAAAAAGAATAACACCATGCCCGTAATTCCGCGTTGATAGCTTCCGTTTTATTACAGTCATACGACACGTTTTCTTGTTCTTCAATCTTTGTTACTTGTTAATGTTTTATTTTTTTCTACTTTTAGAAAGGTTTGAGCACCTCACGACTGTAAAATATCTAGTGTGATTTACACCTGAAATCCCTTAAATACTTGAAAAATCAAATTTTTCGTTCCATACGGGCCGTATAAGAGTATACGGCCCGGCCCGTATACACGTTCGTATACATTGTATACGACCAGGCAAACTTATTTACACATGGTGTATACGGGCCGTATACTGTTATACGGCCCGTATGGAATAAAAACAACTGACAAAGTCTGTGCCAGCAGACTTTGTCAGTTATTTTTATTCCATACGGGCCGTATAACAGTATACGGCCCGTATACACCATGTGTAAATAAGTTTTCCCATGTGTTAATATTAGGACCCTAAAAGACTCTAAGATCTTAAAACGTGTTTAGCCAGTTGTCACGTCATAAAAACACTTAAAACCATCGTCACATCATCATCACCTTTTTAATTTTTAACCACTTATTTACAACATCCATTCTCTCTCAATATATTTATATGTTAAAAGTCCATAGTTAGCGTTTTGGTTTTTTTTTTTATTGAAAAAACTAACACCAAAAACATCCCTTAAAAACAAGTTAGCAATATGATGATTTGGTAAGAATGACCATAAAAGTATATTGGCAAAAAAAATCCCTTTGGTTTGATCTTTTTAGAACGGTACGAAAGAAAAATGAAAGTAGGTACCTTAGAGCATCCACAAAAATGAGAAAAAACAAGTATGTGAGTGATGATTAAGGAGAGAGGAGAGAGAGTGTGGTCCCATTTTCAGAGGAGAGAGAATTGTTGTGAGAGGGGCAAGTTAGGCAGGAGAGAGAAGATTGCCACCTCATCTCGTTTTTTCTCCCCTTACTGTGATGCTCTTAAATAAATACATGTGCATATATTTGAGCTGTCAAGCATACGTGTCTAAGACATTCCTCAATATTATTATGCATAATATAATAATGATTAGTGGTTGAGATTTGATAGAAATCTCATAACGTGCTACCATTTATTAATTTGCTATGCTTAGCTGATGCATCTGTCAGGCATAACTCTCGGAAGATAAGAATAATCTTTAAAATATTATATTACTAAAGTTCACAAATATTGTCACGAGGTGAGTTTGGTATCTTAAATTTTTGGGTAAATTACTTTTTGAGTCCCTGTATTTTATGAGTTTTAACCACTTGAGTCCAAAAGCAAAAAGTTTAACGACCTGAGTCCCTATAAGCATTTTCTTTAACCATTTGAGTCCAAATTTCTAACATTGTTAGAATTTTTTGGTTAAGTATTGTTAAATGACCAAAATACCCTTATAGTTATAAAAAAAAATAAAGAATATTACAAATACCTCCGTCACAGCCATGGAGGACTCCGATCACTGTTAACTCACTCAGTCTCTCTCTCACTCTCTCCAAACAACCACCACCGTAACAATTCTCCGGCCACCGGTAAGCTTTCTCTCCGGCCGATCTATTCTCCAGCCACTTTTCTTCATCCGATCACTGTTAACTCACTCCCGATCTATCTCTTACTAAACCAAAAGTCCCCAACCACAAAAAACCCTAGCCGCCTTCGTCACGATTCCATCTCAAAATTCCCAGCAAGAACAAAGATCATGCCACCGAAGGCCCAGGCGATGCCAAGGATACCAACACCGCCGCACTGGTCAGCGTTCAATTTAGGGTCAGTGGTGCTCTTGTAGCCGATAACGGTCAAGACGGTAATATAAAGGAACAAAAGAGTGGCAATAAACTCAGCGATCAAGGCACGGTAGAACGACCATTTCATGAGCTATTCCGGGTCGATAAACAGGGCATCTTTCGTCATGGTTGCTAGGTGGATTGTAATTATGAAATTGTGGAAAAACTGTTGTCCAAACCACACTTAATTGTGTAAATGTAAATTTCGTTTTCACTGACCGACCGACCCATTTGATGTTGTCCCACCACCTTAACAACACAAAACTTTTATTTTGCACCTTTGGTTAGATGATCGGCAGGACTATTGGTTAGCTTTGGTTTGTTGATTTGGTTTGTTTTGTGTTTTAGATTTGCGAATCAATCATTATCAGAGGAACATTGCCAGGTATGTTTTTCTTGATCTGATGTTATTTTATAGAGACTAGTATCTCTTCTGTCTTGATAATTGTGGAGAGTTTGACGTCATCGGTGGTGGGGTGAGACAGTGGTGGTGGGTGTTTGGAGGTGGCGGTAGTGCGATGGTGGTGGCAGTGGTGGGGATGATGGTGGGGCAGTGGTGGGGATGGTGGTTGTGCGGTGGAGTGTACTGATGTGCATATAAGACTTGTACTTTGTGTGTAAATGACCAAATTACCCTCATAGTTAACAGACTTGGTGGATGGAGTTAGAAATTTGGACTCAAATGGTTAAAGAAAATGCTTATATGGACTCAGGTCATTAAACTTTTTGCTTTTGAACTCAAGTGGTTAAAACGTATAAAACACATAGACTCAAAAAGTAATTTACCCTAAATTTTTCTGTACTAACACAATTATTGTCACGAGGTGAGCTTGGTGGAGAAAGAGGCCACCCTCCAAAAGTTTTGTAGAACGCCACTGAAAAATCCGAAGTGACTCTCATCACCCCCTTCAAGTTTAAGTATATAGCACTTCAAGTCCTCCAAATTTAGAGCAACAATATATAGCACGGGTTTATTGTTGTTAGGTTTAGGTGTATTTTATGGTCTTAAATTTTTAATATCATGTATTCTTTTCATTGTGTGTAAATGAAATTTACTCTCAAGTTTAAGTAATTGCCAAAATCGTCCCTGAGGTTTGGACACATTTGTCATTTTCGTCTAAAATGACACTTTTGTACCAAATTGCCCCCAAAGTTTGTAACTTTTTGTCATTTTCATCCAAACCACTAACTTAGTTTATTTTTTCTTTTAAGTTGAGGATATTTGGATGAAACTGGCAAATATAAAACCACAGGGACGATTTTGGCAATTTACTCAAACTTTTTTAAATTTCTTTTATTTAATTAATTTTGTTACATATATAATAAAAAAGAATTTACATGCAATTTTTATATGAAAAAAATAATAGCTTCACTTTAACTAGAAAAAATAAATTGAGTTAGTTATTTGGATGAAAATTTATAAAAATTATGTGACAAAACTATTAATTTTTTTTTCTAAAAACTCTATGTATATTCTTTTTTATTATATATGTAACAAAAATAATTAAATATAAGAAATTAAAAAGGGTTTTAGTAAATTGCCAAAATCGTCCCCGTGGTTTTATATTTGCCAGTTTCGTCTAAATATCCTCAACTTAATAGAAAAAATAAACTAAGTTAGTGGTTTGGATGAAAATGGCAAAAAGTTACAAACGTTGGGGGCAATTTGGTACAAAAGTGTCATTTTAGACGAAAATGGCAAACGTGCCCAAACCTCAGGGACGATTTTGGCAATTTACTCAAACTTTTTTAAATTTATTTTATTTAATTAATTTTGTTACATATATAATAAAAAAGAATTTACATGCAATTTTTATATGAAAAAAATAATAGCTTCACCTTAACTAGAAAAAATAAACTGAGTTAGTGATTTGGATGAAAATTTATAAAAATTATGTGACAAAACTATTAATTTTTTTTCTTCTAAAAACTCTATGTATATTCTTTTTTATTATATATGTAACAAAAATAATTAAATACAAGAAATTAAAAAGGGTTTTAGTAAATTGCCAAAATCGTCCCCGTGGTTTTATATTTGCCAGTTTCGTCCAAATATCCTCAACTTAATAGAAAAAATAAACTAAGTTAGTGGTTTGGATGAAAATGGCAAAAAGTTACAAACGTTGAGGGCAATTTCGTACAAAAGTGTCATTTTAGATGAAAATGGCAAACGTGCCCAAACCTCAGGGACGATTTTGGCAATTAACTCCAAGTTATTTTAATCATAATTTTTTTTAGTCTGAAATTATCTTTTATCTTTATTTTGTGGTGGCTAACTTGATATTTGACGAAATACGTATTTGTCTCTATATATAAGTTGTAAATACTTTTATAATTACTAGTAGTAAAATCCGTGTGCAAACACGGGTGGTTTTTAGAAAACCATGCATAATACATTTTAATAGAAACGATATATAGGTATATATATATATTGTACAAAAACTTGTTATCTATTATAGATAATAGACAACTATAAACATAGATCATAGGTTAATATATCAATTACATACGACTATTTGCATTCTCATATAAAAAAAAAGAGTACCCACCCATTGACAATATAAACTGTTTCTGAAGTTGTACTATGTTTAATTTGTAATTACTTTTCATGGTTTTAAAACAAATTACAATTCTTTAAGTAAAGTTTTCTACAAAATATCCAAATCTCTTTGTTCACTGTATATTTATGAATATAGATTAAAATTAGGCACCATAAAGTATCATATTGAAATGATATATCGAAAGTCGAAACCATATAAAGTTAAACGCCACTACTTTGGTGGGTGTTAGAGGCTTTGTGTCTCTTAGGGAGTGATCAGGGTTCAATTTCTGTCATAGAGTAAAATTTAGTGTAATTTAGCAGTAGTGTTATGTAACATTTGACGTTAAAAAAAATATATAAAGTTAAACCTATCAAAATGGTATGTCTAAAAAAAAATTAGTCATTCCATAAGATCGAAAAATATAATTACCAAATACATCTTTTTAACATTTAGTTAATACTTAAGCTATAACCTTTGTTAATCGTGCATGCATTTAAAATTAAAAGATTTTAGTTTTTTAGTTATGGGGTGTAGAGGTACACAAAAAACTGTACCTAGAACCAGACCCAGTAAAAAACCCGGAACCGGTTCTTTTAATACCTAGTTATTCTATACCAAAAACCGGAACCAACTCTATCCGCAGGGTATAGATATGATATGCTTTTGATCTTAATACCTGAAACCGGAACCAGAAACGGTTTTTTGAATACTCGATATAGGTTTTTTGAATACCCGATATATATTATAATTATGGGTCTAAACTCATTTTACTTCGTTGTAAAGAATCATTATATACTTTATGTTAGTACATTTACTTTTTTTTAGATTGTACAATGCATATTGCCTGGTAACTGAAAAGATAATTTCCTACCTGTTTGCACATAATTGTGGCTTTAGTTAGTTTTTATGATCCTAGCGATCATATTAAGACATGTAACCGAACTACACTGATGGAAAAATGCAGTGGCGGATCTAGGATTCCGACCAAGCGGGAGCGTTTTATAAATAAGCGGTAACGAAATCGAAAAAACGTCAAATTTTTCCAAAATTTACACTATAAACGTCAAAAATTTTCCGACCTAGCGGTAGCGGACGCACCCCCGAGGTTGTTCATACATCCGCCCCTGGAAAAATGCTTAGGGTAAAAGAAGTCAAGTATTATGAGATACATGTTTTGGTTAGGTGTATGATTTTTGTTTTATTGAGCTTAGTTGTGCTTTGTTTATCTAGTTTTGGCTTCACATTTAAAATGAGTCGCTATAATTTTATCTACCCTTTGTGCAGGTTACTGGCCCCAACTTTATATTATTTATTGGAATAATAGATTTTAATAATCCCAACTGTTGTCCGTTGGCTGGCATCGGTCCAAATTTTAAAATTCCTACTGGCGGTCTCATATTTTCACATATTAGCCTTCAATAGACCCTAGCTAACAGAACCCTAACGCTGATAGTCTCCGGTTGCCGGAAAAACGTTTTTGGTATGAAAAAGGTTCCTAAAGGTCCGATCTATGGTTACAAACTGGGTTGGGATGAAAACTTTGAGTTTTCCGGCTAAAAAGTTGAGTTTTCCGGCCAAAAAGAAGTTTTCTGGTGAAAAAAGAGTTTTTCCGGCGTCCTTAATAATTAGGGTTTTTTACTAGAAAAGGTTCATAAAGGTGCTTAATAAGGTTACAAAGAGGTTTGAGACGAAAATGTTGAGTTTTCCGGCCAAAATGGAGTTTTCAGGCCACAAACGAGACTAACGACATTAGGGTTCCGTTAGTCAGGGTCCATTGAAGACCAATATGTGAAAGGATGAGACCGCTAGTTGGAAATTTTGAAGTTGGGACTGTCGCCGACCAACGGGCAATAATTGAGATTATTAAAATCCATTATTCCTTATTTATTTGGTTTTTGCAATGTGCTATTCTTCCTTCTGTATGTAATTTGTTAGTATAAAGTTAAAAAAACCGAAAATAAGGTATTAGAAAACCTGAAAGTAAGGTATTTTAATGTCCGGCATTTTAAGAATCGGAATCGAACCCTACCTTGTACCCATGTACATAGGTTATGCTTTTTGGTCTAATGACCGTACCCCGAACCGGACCGCTTATAACAATAACCGGTTCCAATCCTTAAAAAAAATTGGAAGCAGTTCCATACCCAAAACCAATTATTAAAAATATCCGGTTTATGCACCTCTAATGGAGTGAGCAATTTCCTATCTTAACAAACCGGCCCAACTAACCAACCACAATACAATATTAATCTTCCATCACCATCAAGCACTAATAAATCCATTACCATCTTATAGTATCAGATTTAGTAGAAGACTTAACCCATGTGTAGACAATCAAACATGCATTTGTTAAGCTTTTCCTTAATAGTAAGAATTCATAACAATATTTTTTTTCAAATAGTTATATACCTACAGTTTTGCCATCTAACCACATGTTTGATACAATAAAGATAGATTTATTATTTAATGGTGCAATGATGCTTTTATTTTGGTGTTTCTTTGGTATCATGTAGTCAGTCTCTCATCTTAAGTATGGACAAATACTTAAAATATAGTTTTAATATTCATTTTATAATTTGCATACAAAAACATATATACATTCTTTCCAATGAAAGTACCTTATGCAAAATATGAAATACAATTCTATATCCTTAATAACAATTAATGGATATTACATGTTTCTATGTGCTCATCTGATGATTAACTGCTAGGTAACTTTTTAATACCAGACAAAGATATATTGTTTGGAAATTACCTTCATACTGGCGTTGACCCATCGCATTGTCATCAAAAGTGGGCGGCGACACCGCCACACGGACGCCAAAAGGGGGTGTCAAGGGCCTCTCTGCCAAGCCCTTAACATGCATGAATGTTGAAGATGAGATAAGGTCCACCAGGGGTTGGTTACGGTACAAATCATATTTATCATACAAACCGTAAGAACAGATCCTAGCACTTAAAAAAGTTAATTTGGCACATACTAAAACAATACATACATAAAAATAGCACTTTTGAATTATATTAGTACATAAAAATTAACCAAGATAATTGATTTTAGCATATATGTGAATGATATTAGCACTTTTCTTTATATCAGCACATTGAAAACAAAAGGACTATACAAATAAAGAATTAATTGGTTGTTAGCATAATTATTGGGTATTCAATATAATTGATATTATTTAGGTTATTATTTTACCATTTTTCTATAATTGGTTGGATGACACATGACATTTTTTAAATGGTTCTTACAGTTTTTATATGAAATATGGTTTGTATTTGATCCTACTTCAGGTCTACCATTGCAACTTGTCATCTTTTTTCTTTTTTCTTTATTTTTTTTTTCTATTTTATTTATTTAATCTTTTTACTTAAACCAACCCATCATTATTTTTCTTTATTTTTTTCTATTTTCTTTATTTATTTATTTTTACTTAAACCATATCAAATTTATGAAAAAGGTAAACACTTTTTAGTTAAAAATCAAACGCAAGGGATTATTTTTTTACAATTCTAAAGTCAAAAGGGGAACATTTAAAACCAACCCAAAACCACAAGAACCTTCTAGCAATTACCCCAAAATCATGCTACAAAACGTCGCCGTTCTTTCCTCACCACCAGTTACCAGCCCAATCAGTTTCAGATCTTCATCGGAAAAAATGGCCGAAATAATCGACATTTTGCCGAAAGAATACGGCTACATCATCCTCAACCTCGTTGCCTACTATTTCCTCAACTTCTACATGTCCTTTCAAGTCAGCAAGGCTCGAAAGAAGTAATATTCCAACCCCTTCAATTCTGTTTTCCGGTTTATGAAACCTAACTAACAATTTTATTATTATTTGATGAAGGTACAATGTTATGTACCCTGCACTCTACGCTACTGAAGCGGATACCGAGGATTACAAACTCTTCAACTGTATTCAGGTTTGTACAGATCTGTTGAATTGTATCATCAAATGTTTTCGCTACCGGTTGAATTTACTTGTTTGGGGTTTTGTGGATGTGCAGAGAGGGCATCAGAACTCGCTGGAAACCCTGTCGATTTTCTTTGTTTTGATGGTTGTTGGAGGGCTTAAACACCCGCTAATATGCAGCGGTTTGGGAGTAGTTTACTCGATCGCTCGGTTTTTTTATTTCACCGGTTACTCCTCCGGAGATCCTAACGGCCGACTCCCCATTGGGTATGTCAGTTCTTCAGTATGTTATGATTTGTTTGTTGAAATAACTAGGGCTGTAAACGACTTGTTTATTAAACGGGTTAGAAATAACTAGGTTTGTAAACGAACTAAACGTTTAGCGAACAGTTCGTGAACTGTTCGGCGGGAAGTTTGTTTATGTTCGTTCGTTTGATTAATGAATGAACATGAACAAGAAATTCCGTTCGGTTAGTTAAATGAACAAACACGAACAAATGTCTCGTTCGTTTAGTTGCGTTTGTGAACGTTCGGTAATGCGTTGGTGAACATTCGTTCATGTCCGTTTGTTTATATTGCTCATTAAAGATTTTCTTTTATATTCTTTAGTTATTTTACTAATTTTGTGAAAATAACATTAAAAGTGGGGGATGCTTAATCATATATCATGTAGTGGCGTTGATAGCCGAAAGACAAGAGGGTACATGCACTCATTGGTATTTTTGCCAAGACTTAGTTCCTTATGTCCAAGGCTTGATGCAAAACTACTATGGAGCCGGGGGGTCTCACTGGAAGCAGCATTTCTATTCCTACGGGGTAGAGGTAAGACTGTCTACATCTTACCATCCTCAGACCCTACCTTAGCTTTGCTATTGGTGGGATTTACTGAGTATGATGATGATGATGATCTCCTTACCCAAACAAATAAAATAGGAAACTCTGTCTCCACCTTATTGATACACCGTTCCGCTTTCCTTCTCATTATTCACATCGAAAAACATTATCAACCTTCGTTCAACGATTAGGCTTTCAAGGTCTAGTGCCGCTCCCTCTCACCATTTGTGTTTGTGAATCGTTCGTGAACATATTATATCTTTAACGAATGAACATGATAAGGCCTTGTTCGTGTTCGTTTACAGCCATCGAAATAACAACTAAATTAAAATCTGATGATTTTTTTTATATGATTTGTTATTGAAATCACTCAATTAGGATTTAGGATCACAAAGTTTGGTATGTGTTGACATTTTTGTTCTAACACATGGTCTGGGTTGACTTGGTAGTTGAGAAATGGTGGTGGCCTTGTAGTAAGCATGATCACATTAATTAACATTTATATTTGGTGGTTGATGATGATGAAATATGGAAAGAGAAGAAATTTTAATGTACTTTGAATATGGTATTTGGGTTGATGGTGGAAATATTTTAAATGGGGTAAATAGGTCAACTCGAATACGACCTGTTTATTAGACGGGTTAAAACTAATAACTAGAAGCTTGATTATTTTTGTGTCGGATTAAGAATTAGCATCCTTATTGTTATTGAGTATGTTTTGTTTGCAGGGGACTCAATAATTTGGCACTGTTGGGACTGGTGATAGTTAATATATGGTTTGGGGTGAGTCTTTTGAAGGCATAAATCAGAAGAAGCAGTTGACAATGTGAAGAAAATCATGTTGTATGGGTCCTGAAATAACTTTGTTATCACTTGTATTGTTTATGAAGTGTTGTAGACTTTAGTTGATCTGTACCATAAAGAAGGGGTGTTGGAATAATTGTTCCATACACCTTTTCTAGTTGCAACATTTGATATTTCATTGATCACATCTTTCTTTTTCTTGTTAATCATGAATCATGTGGTGACATTGATAGCCGAAAGACAAGGGAGCACATGCACTAATCGGCCTTTGTCTTAATTGCTGAGTGTTATGTGCCTTATGTCCAAAGCTTGATGCAAAACTATTATCGAGTCGGAGGTCTCACTGGAAGCAGCCTCTCTATTCCTAACGGGTAGAGGTAAGGTTGTCTACATCTTACCGTTCTTAGACCCTACCTTAGCTTTGCTATTGGTGGGATTTACTGAGTATGATGATGACATCTTTCCTTTTCTTGATAATTAAGAGATGTTAAGGGTTGATGCTCCCTATAGTATATGTTCAGAATTCATGGACATTGGCCTCTTAGTAGGGTCCAAGGGGCAGAGCTCTTAGGCGGGGGTCCTAGGCTGGCGCAAGCAAGATCCAAGGGACAAAGCTCCAAATGAGCCTACAGCGAGTAAAAAAATCCGATTACAGTGTCTAATTGCTTATAGAATTCGCTTCTATTATGGTCAGATTGCTTGGTTCATCATTAGTAAATGATTGTTAGCTTGGTTTAAAAAAGCGTGCCTGAGGAGCCCAAAGGTGCAAAGGGCTAAGCTTTAGGTGACACAAGGCGCAAAGGGTTGCACTCTAGGTGACATAAGGCGCACGTTTTACATAATCACCTATTTATAGCTATATTTTGGTTAGGGGATGCTAAAAACTATGAAATATATAATACTTTTTTACATAATCACTTTGCGTACAAAATTGGTTAGGGGATGCTAAAACCTATGAAATATATACAACTCTTTTACATAAACACCTTGCGTACAAAAAACACATAAATTTTGCGCTTGCGCTTTACTCCTCGGTTTTAGAACAAATATTGTTAGGGGCTGTTTGTTTGCATCTTATTTGCCTCTTAATACCCAATGTCTGACTGAGTCAGACATCAGACTGTTTGTTTTAACCCTCTTAAAACTTACCTAGGCTCTTATTTATCACTGACCGGGTCATACATTGGAAGGAGTCTGACCCAGGCTCTTATTCACAAAATACCCCTTTGCCCTAAAGAAGAAACCTGTTCTTCCTCTCCCTCTTCACAGACCATTAGGCTGAATCCTGTGACACCAGAAAGGGAGATAGCAATAGAGGTGCTAGAAAGAGCAAGTTCGCCGAGATAACCGACCATCATGACGGAGATAACCTGCAGCAAGTACTGCGATAGAGTAACCGCCACCATCGAACCTGCAACATATCCTAACTTCTTCATCTCCGTCACCATCGACCTCCTCCACCATCGACCTCCTCCTCCACCATCGACCTCCTCCTTCACCATCGACCTGAGTCCACTCCGCAGCGGCGCCTCCTCCTCCACGATGATGAAGTTGATGCGACGCTGGATGTAGGTAAATGATGATGATGATCTGATGTGGTTGATCATGATGAAGAATGATGGAAAGTGAAGATGAAGAAGAAGAGCAGAGAAACATTGGGGAAGTGAGAGAGAGAGAGTACTAGAACTTTGGTTTTAAAGCCAGTTGGCTTTTTTTTTTTCAGGGGTAAAAATGTCATTTTACACATTATTCAGATGTGCAACCAAACAGCGTTTTATTGGTTTAGCACTTACTGGTTCAGACCCTCTTACCCATTCAGACCTCTTATTCATTCAGCACTTATTGGTTCAGATGTTGCCAAACAGCCCCTTAGTTTTAACTGTTTATCAATATAAATTGGTCCATCAATAACAAATTTATCAACTGCAATGGTGCTCGATAGTAACTACAAACAACAAATTGGTATCATTAGTGGCTGGGTTGTCAGCACTAATTGTGCATCAATATTACGTGAGGGAGTTCTTGCTGATAGAGCTTCTGCTAAAGGTAACCGACTAAATGCCAACCGTTTGAAACTCCATCTTTGTGTTATGACAACGTTGAAGGGTGTTGGGAAGGACATATCAACTGGATTTCAAGAACCCGGTGAAGCCAAGGGTGGCAATGGTTGTTGTGGGAGGAGACGACAAGTAGAAAACCAGCTTTGTGTTATCGGCGGATTGTGCAAACTGCATTATTGATTCGAGTAATGTTAAGAGAAAGAGAAGCGGATGGTTACATTCGGCTTAGTTATAATGATTAAAAGTGTTACGCGCAAGCATAGAAAAGTTGAGAACAAAACCATTAATATAGACATACTGAAGTGAACCATCCATGTAGAGGAATGTCCCGATTCGGCCATTCCGGGTCGGTCACACCCATAATAAATACAATGTAGATACAACAAATATCTTAGAGATATTCCGATGCAGATAAAGTATCTGCCAAATCTCCTAAATACGGATCTGATCTTCATGCAACTAATTCTCCATCAAAAGGGGAAACCCTAATTACCACCAACTATAAATAGGGGACTCCTCCCCAATATTGTACAGGTTTTCCTCTAACCCTAAACTCTTTCTACATTGAGTCCAATTCTGACCTGAGCGTCGGATGGTGGTCCAGAGACCTCGGTCTCTGACCCCTTCTACGTGTTCCGTGATTTTGCAGGTCTGAAATAAGGCGGAGAAGACGAGGTGTGGCTATATTCGTTTTCATCACCGTTGAAGTACAGACCCATGTAGGTTCATGCTTCCACAATCCACCATCAGTGTAAGGGGAGTGGGGGTGGTCAGTAGTGGTAGAATTCCATCACTCACAAGCATCCAATCAAGTTCCGTCATGTCATCAACCACTATTCTATCACTCATAAGCCTTTTTTAGTGGCGGTGGTCATCACTAGTGATGGAATTCCATCACTCACAACCATTTTTTTTGTTTTTATAAAGTTTATAAAAAAAAATCTTACAAGTTTATAAAAGAAACAATTTTTTTTATGACAAGGACCAAACCTGCCAGTTTTAAAAGTTGAAATTAAAAGGAATAAGATTTAAATAAGTTTTGTAAATAACTATAAACCACAGGGACTGAATGTGTTAAAAAGGAATCAAAGTTTTCAAAAACACCGGATCCATCTTCTTCGACTTGCACCGAGTTTTCCGGCGAAGCCAACAAATTTCCGGCGAAAAACATCACAACGTACAAGTATTAATACACAACGTACAAGTCATACACATACAATCGAATACTTTACAACGCGTGAAGTTTTCCACGCGTTGTTTCTTTCACGCGTTGTGGAAGGTGGTGGCGGCGGTGTGCTATATGGAACAATGAGTGATGGGGGTGCCATCACGGACCACCCCCAGTCCCCTAATTAACTTAAATTATTATAAACACGTGAAAATTAACAACTTTTATGTGCATGGTATATTTTTCTTTCTTGTATATAGGTAGAGAGGTCAACAGGTGCGGATAGCATGAACTATAGCTAGTTCAAACAGACAGGTCAATTGGGTATGCTGCCAGGTTAAAATGAGTTCGGGTTGAACTAGCTTTAGGTCAAAACAGGTTTGAGCGTAAACAAGTCCGGGTAAAATATGCTTACTTCAAAACAAGTCATTTAGGAAAAAAAATTGAAATACTTTCACTCGTTAATTTTAAGACGGCCTGTGGTGGCAGTGGGGACCCTGACGGCAACCGAAGACGTGTGTGGTGGTGACGATGGTAGTGGTTGTGGCAATGGTGCTGGTTGACCAATACATTTTATACACAATTACTTGTGTGTTTATTATTACATGCATTGATTATGATATGAAATATATACTTTAACTAGTTAGATGCCCCGCCCGCGTTGCGGGGCGGTGGACGAATAATGAGCGAGTGTTAGGCAGCAGCTCATTGACACGAAAAACAACTAAATCGAGTCAACCAATAAAAAAAAAAAACACTTTTATATTTTTGATAAAAAAATACTAAAACAATGGCAACATTGTAATTTTTAACTGAGGGAAAGGTGTATTTTTTGACTGGGGTAAAATCGTAAATTGCCAAAAGCTAAAGTAATGGCAGTACTGTAAATTTGAAGGGGGGGAAATTTGAAATTTTTATAGGGACAAATGCGTAATTTTGCACCTAGGGTAACAGCGTAATATAAATTTGAACTACGGGCACAATCGTAATTTTAAGCTGGAGGCAAAAGCACAATTTTATTTTGAACCGAGGGCAAAATCGTAAATTTGAGTTTGGGGCAAAAGCATCATTTTATTTTGAAGGGGGGAAAACGTAATTTTCAACTGAGGGCGAAATCGTAATTTTTTTAACGGGGAAAAATAACATTTTTTACTGAGGGCAAAATCGTAATTTTTATAATTTTATTTGGGACAAAAGCGTAATATTATTTTTAGCTGGGGGGCAAAACCGTCATTTTAAAACGTATATAAAATAATAAACTGGTTGGTCCAATGGGAGAGTGTCAGACGAAATCGAAATTTTGACTTGAGGGCAAAATCGTAATGTTGACCTGGAGACAAAAGCGTAGTTTTAGTTTGAGGTAGGGGCAAAACGGTACTTTACAAAAAAAAAAAAAAAAAAAAAGCTTAAACCTGCCGCCCATTGTGGCCAATGGGAGGCCATCACCGACACTTGCATTTGTAGTATTGTATAATGGGTTCTTTATATTTTGTATCTTACATTGAGAAAATGTTCTAAAATGATAAATTGAGAGCAAATGAATGAAAGAGCAAAAACGAAAATAAAAGAAAAACCAAAGTCTCAACATTTGTGTAGTCTTGCAACAGGAAGCAAACTAAAAATTACTGGGCTACAGTGACATAATTGGGCTACCGGCTACATTTAAAAGTAAATGGATTATCTATTGATTAAAAGTAGCCCAAAGGATTTCAAAGCAGCTCACGCAGGAACTAAAAGGGATTTCAATTCACTTGGGCTGTCGAAAAACTCACGGCTCTTCAGAAAAAACTCGCTCGATATGACTCGCTTTGAAACTAAGTCTAGCCAGCTCGGTTAGGTTAGAAAGCAAGACTAGCTCGGCTCGTATCGAACCGGATTGGCTCGGTTTAGCTCGTTTGTTAGCTCGGCTCAGTTTAGCTCATATTATTTCTTTTAATATAAATTATTTATAGATATAATAAATTTTAAAAAAATTAATTATTATTTGCATGCGTTTTGGAGTGCAATTGGATATATCTGACATATTTGAGGGTTGATTATGATGCTAATAAACTTATATATGTTGTATCTTGTTGAAATTTGAAACTTATCATGTGTTTGGTTGAACTAGATTTTGGTTTGCAATGTATTAGGTTGAATTTGTTTTGAATATGTTATTTTGAACTATTGAATAATATTTAGACTATTGAATTTTAAAATATATGTATTATTATTATTATTATTATATTAAATCGAGCTTAATTAAGCCGAGCCAAGTCAGCTCGTTTAAAAACCAAGCCGAGCTTGAGGTTAGATTTTCAACTCGGATTCAAATCTAAACCAAGGCCAAGCCGACTCGATTTATGATCGAGCTGAGCACGAGCTTGCCTCTGCTCACCTCATGAACAACCCTAGAATTCACGACAGTTTTTGGGAGTGTCTGATCAACAGTTCGAAGTTTTGGGGTTTGATCTTTGACAGAGAGAAGATGTAGCAACGACAGTCGCTGCTTTTGGCCGGACTGGCACGAGAACCATGACCAAGTTTGCTTCTTTTGTTAATATGATCAAGCAGTTTTTTTTTTTTTTTTTTTCACAATGACAACCAGTATTCTAGTTTGATTATATTTATTAAGACTAGGATTTTGTTTGTGTGTTTGAACTTTATGAAATTGTGCTCATTAAAATGTAAATGCGTATGGTTGTATTCGTGTTAAAACATTTTTGTTTAAATATAAAAGATGTTTTGTAATTGATTTATCGAGATGGTCGTTCCTCTATAGTAAAACTATATAGGGTTGTGAAATTTCCCTTTGTGATTGGATTGTCATAAATAGTTATGGTTTATTATTGAATCACCAAAATATCATTTTGTTACCGAGAAACTCCATCATCTTGTAATCTAACTTATAATAAAAAACTCCAAATAATGTCACATGGCATTCCTTCCTTCAACCTTATAAATTTTATTTATATTTGTTTAATAAATTTCTTTTAATATTTATACATATTAAAACAAATTGATGATGAATAGTGTTTTTCAATTTTTAAATAATTGTTTTATTTTTTTTAATAATATTTAATTTGATAATTGTTTTATTTTTTTAGGAACATGATCAGGAGAAAACGATTCAAAGTGTGAGAATGGTGAGAATGATTCTCAGCCACAAAATCTTAATGGTTTGTGGTTGAGATTGATGCGGTGACATTTTTGTAAATACTAGGGGTCTTAGAACTAGCAGGAGGGGTAAAATAGGAATATCCAAACAAAGGTGCACATGCTAATCACATGTCATTTCCCACGGTCATATTTAAACGCCAATAACTTTTTTGTACGTGATTATTTTTTCATAAAAATCACACCATAAAACTCAACGGTTTTTTTTAATCTTTCCAACGAGTATACTATTGATATACTTTTCGAAAAAACTGAATTGGGTTTTTATGACGTTTTTTTTGAACTGGGTGTTTTATGGCGTTTTAGACTAGGTATTTTCATTGCGTTTTTCTGAACTATGTGTTTTTATGGCGTTTTAAATAGATATTTTCATGACGTTTTTTTTTCTAAGCTGAGTGTTTTATGGCGTTTTCAACTGAGTTTTTCATACCGTTTTTCTGAACTGGGTGTTTTATGGCGTTTTTAACTGGATATTTTCATGTCGTTTTTTTTCTGAATTGGATGTTTTTATGGCGTTTTATTTGAACACCCAGTTAATGTGGGTGGATTTTTTTGACAATATTACCCTTAGTTTAATTTAGCAACAATGCCACATGTCAACGCCAAAATTGTTCTCATCGTTCTCACACTTTTCACCGTTTTCACTAAATTTTGACCCTATATCCCCACCAAGCTAAATGCTAAAAACTAAAACCCCTAAAAAACCTAAAAAAAGCCTAACCCCCCCCCCCCCAAAAAAAAAAAAAAAACCTAAACCCCCCTCCCCCACCACCCAAAAACCTAACCCCCCCCCCCCAAGTTAAAATGCTAAAAACTAAACCCCCAAAAAACCTAAAAAAATCTCAAAAAAATCTAAAAAAATCAGAAAAAAAAAATCTAAAAATTTGTTTTTTTTTTTAAATATTTTTTATGTTAAAATCGCTACTTTTAGTAGCAAAAATTTTTTTTTTAATTTTTTTTTGGCTTCGAAAAGTAGCGATTTTTTTATAAAAAATATTAAAAAAAAATTTGTGTGATTTTTAGCTATTTTTAGGCATTTTTGGTTGTGTTCACATTGGTTCTCGCGGTTCTCGCAATAAGAGGTGGTTCCTAACGGATCTTTGTCCTATATATATATATAGGGCAAGGATAAATCGAAAACCCGGTTGAGTTGACTAAACCCTAGAAACCCAATAACCACCATTGATGATACTTGATGGATGGCTAGGATGATTTTTGGGTGTGATGTCCTGATCTAAATTACTTTTTGGTATAATATATAGATGATAGTACACCTAAAGGGTAAAATGGGGAGAAATGTTACAATTTATCTCTGCATTGCATGTTGATGTTGAGTATGATCAGAAGACTAGTATTCATTATTACACTTCAAACCTATGCCTCCTAGCTCTATTAAGTATTGATTCAAAACAAAAATTCAAAAAACAAATGCCCCAAATGTAGTTCACAAATCTCTCTATCTCTTTCTCTCTCTCTCTCTCTTCATCCCCTTCACACCAAACTTCGCCGGAGATTTTGCACCGCCAAAACAGTTGACATTTCCACAATTCTTTAACAATCTCTCTCTCTCTCTCTCTTCATCCCATCCAGACCACCTTCACCGGAGATTTCCACCGCCAAAAAAATCAGCAAATTATCTTCCT
The DNA here is from genome assembly GCA_030545235.1 of Helianthus tuberosus. Lineage (NCBI taxonomy): Eukaryota > Viridiplantae > Streptophyta > Magnoliopsida > Asterales > Asteraceae > Helianthus > Helianthus tuberosus. Next base: position 134,848,482 of record CM060433.1, read on the forward strand.
CCACACCAACTTCACTGGAGATTTTCACCACCATCGGAGTTTCAAATGCGTCGGTGTTCTTAGAAAAAGGTAACACCTTTGTTTTTCTGTAGAAATCTGTGTTTTTTTGGTTGTTTACATTTTGAAACAAAAATGTAGGGTTTTATTGTATACTTCTCCATTATTGAGATGCAGGTGGTTGTTTATCTAATATTGCAAAAAAAAAAAGTGATGTTCGGGGGTTTGTGTGTATTGGTTTGGAAAACAAATGATGTTACCAAAATTAGGGCTGGAACCATTGCAGCGGTGGTTACCAGATCCGGTGTGTGAGTTAAGATCCAGATGTTAAATAGATCTGGCAGCTTGAAGAAAATCGCACATGAATATGAATATGAATATGAAGATGATGATGATGATGATGAATAAGATACGAAGATGACGATGAATCAGATATGAATCTTGTTACTTTTTTTAAATTCTCTTTATGTTTTTTTTATCTAAAATTACACATTTTTTGTAAGTGTTTTTAGTTGAATCACCTCTCTCTCTCTCTCTTTATATCTTTATCTTCTATTTCATTTCCAGTTCTTAAAGATCTTCATCCAGATCTAAAAGTGATCTGAATCCAAAAGATGATCCAGTTCAAAAGATCATCATCCAGATGCTCTCACTTTTTTCTGGATATGTTTTTTTTTTGTTCAAGAAGATGAATGTTTTTAATTTATTGATTTATCAATTTTTTGTGTAAAATTTGTTCAAGAAAAAATGCATGTTATATTTTTTCCGTGTCACATAAATAATGTACGATTACATAAAAATAAAGTGCATTGTTACACTTTTTTAGATTATTGTAAAAATAAGTGTGTTGTTACATTTTTTATGTTACATTTTATATGTTATGGATTTTTTGGTTTTGTTTTTACCATGTTACATTTTATTTTTGCCTCAGATTTTTGTACATTTTTGCTGTATCCGTGTTACATTTTTTTTTTCACTGAGATTTTTGTACATTTTTTCTCTATGTGTGTTTGATCATGTGCTTTTGTTGATGGTTGCTTGAATATCTTTTTTTTTTTTTCAAAAACGTTTCGTATTGTGAGGAATGTTGATGTTTTTTTAATTGAAATACAGGGAAAAAAGGGATCTACCACAAAATTGGAAAAAAGGTGTTAAAGGGAAACTAATAAGTATTTAATCTCAAATTATTATTACATTAATTTGTATAGCTTGTGTTTACGGATTTCTTTTGTAACATTGCGGAAATATTTTGTTTTATGTATGGTGCTGTGATTAGATATCTTATTACCTGGTTATATAAAAAAACTTTTGGGATTTGTTTTTTATTTATATGTACAAATGTGAAATGAAACAAAAAAAATGTCTATGTTGTAGCATTAATGTGTATTTCTATGTAGGATAAAATATGAAAAAATGATTTTTGTAACATATGACTCGGTTTGTGTAACGTATAATGATTTTTGTAATTGGTCTTACATACGCCAAGTGAAAAAATGTACATCAATCAGTTGTTACATCAAAACACTGATGTGGTTTTGTATAAAATGTTCCTATAAAATGGATGCAAATATTATTAAGGGTCTTTAACAACCGTTCATTACCAAAAAGATTTAGCAAATATGACATACACTTTGAAGTGACATAAATCAAATTACACAATAGGAAAAAAAAAAAGTGACAAAGTATCAATTCACTGATGTGATTATTATATAAATAAAATAGGTGGTGGTTAACAGTGAAAAAAAGAGTGACAAAGTACCTATCTCTGGAGCATCCATTTAATGAGGAGTGTGGTTTCACTGATGTGATTATTATATAAATAAAATAGGTGGTGGTTAACAGTGAAAAAAAAGAGTGACACCATATTTAAAAAATAGTAAAATATGGATCTGTTCTTCATTGAGATATGAGATATATGACACCATATTTATAATACATAAAACAAAAAGAACAAAAGATGTGTGATAGAACAAGGGGCCCATAGAACAAGTACACTGCATAATAAATGAAACAGAGGAGAGAAGAAGCAAAAGTCAGCCGTCTCAGCCTTACACATTCAGTCAAAGATCAAAGAAAATGACGAAATTACCCTTGTCTCATCTTATACATACATGCGACGTGGATCAATCCTAGCCACATGTGTGAGTTTTCAGGGTTTAGTCAACTGGAGTGGGTTTTCTCCTTATAATTAGCCTATATATAAAGACTTTGTTTTAATTATATATATATATATATACACATAATTAAAACAAAGTCTTCATAGATAATAATTTTGAATTTTAAAAAAATTATATATATATATATATATATATAGGGCTGAGTTCATTTCAGAACTCTAAATAACTACAGAACTTTCAGAACTCCTAATAAACAATCATTTTATATATAAGTTTTTCTATTTAGGATCTTTTTATCATCTATTATATGTATTTCTTTGATTACATACATGTTAAAGGTATTTTACATATGTTTAATTGCCAAAATTATATATATGTGTCATAACTAATTAAATATATGTAAAAAACTAGTTTACATATGTGTAATTATAAAATTACATATAAAAAATGATAAAATTACTCTTAACACGTACGTAATCGTAAAAATACACATAATAAATGATAAAATTATCCTAAATATAAAAATCTATATCTCTAATAAAGCAAACCATTAGGGGACACATGTCACCCAATGGTGCAAGCCAACTAAGCATCCACATGGGCAATGAGGTGGCAAAACTCAAATGAGAGGACATGTGGCATAGCTGTGGTGAGAGTATTGGAGAGGCTTATTATATACGCTTCAGTTACTACATCTCTCTCAATTTTTCAATCATCTTTCCTTTTCTTATTCAAAACCCATTACTCTCTCTCTCTTTCGATGACCGTGTAATTAGTTTCTTTCCTAAATCAAATTGTTGACCATCTCTCTCAATTATCAATCGCCTTCTTCCGAAAACCCTAAAACAAAAATCATCTGCCTCCATATCTGAATCAACCCTGTGTGACAACCTTCAATCCATCTTCAAGACCCAAGACTCTACAATCGACGGTAACGTTTGATTCGTTGATCTTCTTATTAAATATATTCGATTTGTCTTCCTCTTCTCTATCAATCGTGTTTATACGATTTTGTTTCTTATTATTTGAGGTGTATTGTTCATTCAGGTGTATGGCTATTGTTCTTTCAAAATTGGGGTCAGATCAAACCGGTCGATTTTCCTCGGTATTCTTTTCATTTGTCTCTGTCAAAATTGAGTTTATATCGCAAGTTCTTTGCTTTGTTTTAATGTTGGTTGCTCGATATCATGTTAAACATTGATGTTCATCTGAAATCTAAAATATTGAATCATATTTGATATTTTTTTATATATGTTAATGTGTTTATTGCTTGAAATATAGAATCATTTCTGAAATTTGTATTCTTGATTTCTGTTTTTAGTTTTTTTTTTTGAATTTTTGATGACATTTATAGCCGAAGAACGTGTTTACAAAAGGTAATGTGCCCTAATTCTGGTATTTTTTTAGTACTTTTTTTCCAGTATTGTTTGATCACAGTTTTGAAATAACAATGTGCCCTAATTTTGATGGAATAATGTATGTTTATATTGTGAAATCAAAGTGCTTGATATTATAACTCGATTTAATAATGTATGATCACAGTTTTGAAGGAACAAATGGCTCTAAATTGAAAAAAAATGTATGTTTATATTATCAATTAATTGGTAATAAATGAAATACCATGTATACTTGTGGACATTTACTTTGGTACACCCTTAGAACATAAGAGCCACTTTGGGGCTCCATTGTTTTCTGTAATGTTGCTTTTAGAATATTTGAGAAAGAAAAGGAATTTTGATTTTTGAGACATCATAAACATGATTGGTGTATGGGTATCTAGCGGCTGAAATGCTAGACAAATGATGGTGTGAGAAAAGGTTTTTGAAGTGTGCACATGAACATGGTATCTATTAAATGAATAGTGAAAGTGGTAACAACTTTACTTAGATATAGTACAATGTGAAGCTACTGAGTTTTTTTATAACAACTTGGCAATAACAATAGGATAAAACTGTAGCTACATATTATAAGCAAACACAAAGTTACATTCCAAAGATGTCCAACTAATTAAACTATGTCAGCTTTGAAGTCAAAATTGTTGATATTCACCAAGCATGGTCAAAATTGTAGGCTTGGAAGCTTTTGCACTATTGGCCGAAGAATGCAGGAAATTAACGTACTAGGTGGCCTTATTGTCCCAGTTTAAGAGCACCTTGCCATTTTCTAAACCAAAACCCCTATCACGTTGGAGCGAGGTATGGTTTCTTTCTATTTATGGTGACAGTGAATCCGCCTTCACTTGAACAAATTGTTTTAGGCTATGATTCTTCATTCTTGATACTTGATAATAGACTTTTGTCAACAAGGATCACATGTTTTGAGAAGCAGTAAATTTAGGTTATATCATGTATTTGAACAAATGGAATCTATCTATTAGTACATAGATTTAGACTTAGACATATTTAGCATTTTATTATTTTCACTTGAATAAAAATTAGTCATATTACAACTTTAATTTTAGGTTCTTCTCTTTGGATTGCTAAACCGAGTACTGGGTATCGTACAAATAAAAAATATCGTTTTAATAATATGGCTATGTTATAATTCTTCCAATAATAGTTAAATTATTTTAATTATTTGAAAAATAAAGTTTTATGTTCCATTTAACAGAGTCATGGTTGCAGGTGGCGGAGGAGACCTCCGGGCACTAGACACAACAGCAGCAGGTGGTGGTTGAGTCGATTAATGTGTATGATGGCATCTCAATCGTCAATCGTCTGCGACAACGATCAATCCATCTTCAAATCGTAATCCGGTATGTGAGGTTACTGTTTTCGAATTGAAAACTGATTGTTATTTTACGTTTTTGTAAGATTTGAATATAAACTGTAACTGATTGTTATTTTACGTTTTCGTACGATTTGATTCTATTTTATTTAGGGTTTATAATCCTAGGTGATAGTGCACGGTTTCTTTTATGTTTCCTTTTTGTTTATAATGTGCAGTGTATAAAGTCTAATTTTTTATAATGCTTGCATGTTATGTTGGTACTGATTTTGGACAATCGTTCGTCATCTTCTGATTTTTGTTAATGGTTGAATGTATGTTGGTACTGATTTTGGACAAAGATTCGTCATTTGCATATTTTTGTTAATGCTTGAATGTTATTTGATATGCTTGCAGTTATTCACTTTTCTTTTAATCGCAGCCTCTCATGGATAATCTTGAAGTACAAACGTATGAAACATTTGAAAAGGACAGCGTCAAATACATTCAGGTATCTCATACTTTATTGGTTTTAAATGGTGATTCAAGATTCTCACATATTCATGTTTGTTAATGCTTATTAATTTACACTTGTGATTGGAAGTACCAAAGGGCGGTCAGTAAAGCGTTGGTGGATAGGATCCCCAATGAGAATGCATCTACTACAACCGTTGTTAACTTCAGATGCGTGCTTTATGTAACCCTAACCGTTGTTTGCAGGTATTGATGGTTGTAGGTGCTGGGCGAGGACCTCCTGTTAGAGCATCTTTACAGGTAATGCATATATGGTCAATGTGGTATTTTTGGCTTATTTCCTTATGAATGGGTTGATTTGGCTTATCTTTTATCTTTGTTTAATTGTGAATAGGCTGCTGAAGAAACTGGGCATTAGTTAAAAGTTTATGCTATAGAAAAGAATCCAATTGCAGTTGTTACACTTCATGTAAGTTGTTTCTCAAGTGCTTGTATCACTAAATATATAATTTTCCTATTTCAATCAAGTCTGCCTATTAACTTGTATTTATTTATACTTGTATTTATCATAGTTATATAGATATATATTTTTTTTTTGAGTGAAATCTGAAATATGAAAGTGACTTTTGTTTTTGAATTGGTGGAATTAGGTTTTTTTGGTTGTGATTTTTCAGATCTGTATGTAAGAACACGTTTTTAAAACTGATGCTTCTTGAGTGAAACATGTAAAAGGTAAAAATCGAATCACTCCTGTTTGCAATAATTGGTTAGTTGTGCGTGTGGGTAGGCGCGTTGAATTCGTGTATACATATTGATTGATGATAGCTTATTACGGGTTATAAATCAAGAGCTATCCCATGCTTCAGGAGATATAAAGCCCTCATAACATTTTCATACCAAAGATATTGTTATATAATGTTATAATATGCTGTATTTGATTTTGGAAATTTTGTTTTCATTCGTTAGCGTTTGAGCAATTCTTCAACTTTCTCGAGCCTGTTGGAGACGCGTATTCGCTAAAAGCTCACTTAAAAGCGTTAGAAAGTTTTGTAATCATGGTTGCTACGGCTGCAACTGCGTCACTATTTCCAGTTTCCTCCCTACAACCCGACTCTGGTGCGAAGAATTCCGGTAATCATAAACGTGGAATTAAGTCGGTGTAACTTTTAAGCTAACACGATGGTTTTATATTGTTAAACTTTATGCTTTTCCAGGTTAAGACTGTTTTTGTGGATGGGTTGCCGGCTTCATGGGATGAGGATCGAGTGCTGGATATTCTGAAAAAAAACGGGTCGGTAGGAAAAATTGAGCTAGCCTACAACCCCAGGTTTGTACTTTATGATTTCATGTTTTATTAAATCATTTGATTTGTTCTGGTTGATTGTGTGCAAACTTTTTCAGTTTCTAATACCTATTTGATGCTGTTGTTATTTGGAAAATTGTATCTACTTGATTGAAGAGTATTTAATTGCTTAGGGCGATTACTAAAAATTGTAGCTTTAAGTTGCTATGGAACTTACTTCTTTTAAACAAAGCAGTGATCTAAGAGTTGGAATAGTTGTGTTTGGACCAACTGTAAATCGGATAGAAAGGGGTCTTAGAGTTAAAGGGGGCAATTTTACACTAATAATTCAGTGATATATCCGTGATATATCATTATATCGGTCAAATATTGGTGATATATCGGTCACATATCGGTTATATTGGTCAATATCGGTACCAATATTCTGACCGATATTTGACACCGATATTTTGCTAGGGTATCGATATATCACGGATATTAACTACATAGATTTAGTCATTTAATATTAATTATAGGTTGTCAATGTGTTTGTGTGTGTGTGGGTTGGGGGGGTTCACTGGAGTTATTTGATTCTTGTGCAAAGTGTGCCTCTGCTCGGGATCCGGTTGCCTCGGTGAGCCTTTTAAAACTCAAGATTAGGCAATGTGGATTTATCATGCATGAAGAATGACCTTACATATATAAGTTTCAAGTTAATAAATTGTGCTTTATGTCATGCATTACGAGTAGGGGTGGCAAAATGGTTGGGTTGGGCAGGTTTGGGTAATGGGTTAGGATGGGTATGGGTTAGGTCCGTTAGGATGGGTTTATTAAGAAATGGGTTAGGATGAGTTTAGGTCAAGATGGGTTTTTGTCAAGGTGGATTTGGGCATAATAGGCTAAAAATTTAGAAATTATCTACCTGGGATTTGTTTTGAAGTTGGACATGTATGGTTGATCATGTACGTTTTCCAATTTCCACTTAAAATTTTGTACCATATTAAAGTTAACTTTAAACATGTCAACCAGGGATGTACATTTCAATTTAAACGTGATCCATTTCTCACCGATATCCTGATTCGAACTTTCAGTTTCGTTCATCTGTTTTGTTTAGATAAACGGATTAACTGGCCGTCCAAATATTATGTGGGTTTCCTTATGTGTTTTTTAATCTATAAACAAGCTGGTATGCTCAACCTGTTTAATAGTCGTATTTAGGTTGGAATATGATTAAGTGAGTCGAATCGTACAAATGTGATGGGTTAGGATGGGTTTTTGTCAAGATGGGTTAGGATGGGTATGGGTATGGGTTAGGGTTTAGGTGAAGATGGGTTTGGGCAAGATGGATGGGTTTTTTTAAAGGGGCCTAAAATAACCCAAAATGTCATGGATGGGTTAACAAGGTTAGTGTTTTCTTTTTAGTGTATTAATATTATTTACTTATTAGTACTTAATTCTTTTCTCATTTTGACTATGACCAAGCACGGGCTATATTGACTATGACCAAGTAAGTTATAAGTTTTAGCATGATATTTCATATTCCCATGAAGGTTTATTTTTTCTCTTTTCTTATGAAAAAAGTTGAATGTATGTTACAGATGGAGAATAGTGTCGTGTTTTTTAGGCCAAAGTTAATTGTGGTCGGTGCAAGTGCCTATGCTCGAGTATATGATTATGTCCGCATGCACAAGGTGAATCTTTTGTTCTAATCTAAAATGTCTATTCTAGCCTCAAGATAGCACATTCCGTTAGGAAGTTAATCATGGCCAACATACTTCTCATCTATAATATGTTTTGTATATTGCAGTGGTGTCTCATATATGTTTGTGTATATTGCAGAGTTGTTTGATGCTACAGTCAAGTTGGTCTTGAAAATCAAGTTGCTTATACTAGACAAAGATGAGATTTAATATTTTTCTGTTTTTTTCTTCCAATGTATGTATTTGTACAGAACATTTCATTTCAAAGTAAATAATATTGTTTTGGTTGAAGCCCGCGTATTACGCGGGCATTAACCTAGTATATAAATAAAAATATTGTTTATTAGGAGTTCTGCGAGTTCTGTAAATATTTATGGTTCTGAAATGATCCTGGCCTTATATATATATATATATATATATATATATATATATATATATATATATATATATATATAGGGGATGGTTAGATAGAAAACCCTATCTATATGAAAAACCTTAGAAAACCCAACCTCCCGACATTTTTTTTTTTTGAAAAAAATAACACATGTAATATACATGTTTTTAAGAGTTTTGGGCCAAAAAAATCAAAAAAGCGCCGAAGGGATCTTTTAAAAAAAAAAAAAAAAATCAGCAAATTCTGGCATTTTTGACTAACACATGTTAGGCGACCGAACATTGCTGAAATTTGTTTATTTTTTTTAAAAATATCCCTTCGGCGCTTTTTTGATTTTTTTGGCCCAAAACACTCTAAAACATGTATATAACATGTGTAATTTTTTTCAAAAAAAAAAAATGTCGGGAGGTTGGGTAAAAATGGGTTCCCTTTTGGGTTTTCAGAGTTTTCTAAGAATTTGAGGGTTTTTTATCTAGCATTATCCTATATATATATATATATATATATAGGGAGAGGATCATGAGAAAACTAGATATAAATGAGAAAACTAACTAAAATCCACTAAAAAGGAGGGGGAGAGACTTTTAATGAAGGAGGGGTAAAATTGGAAAAAAAAATATATAACTTTTCAAACATTTCCCATTTCTCCATACGTTATCATTTTAAAACAAAAATGACACCATTAGATCACAAATTTTTGTATCTTTCATTCAAGTATATTCGAGCATATTTTTTATGACATAAAAAAAGATTTATGGTGTCGTCTTGTTTTCAACACTATTATTATTATAGTAGTGCACATGTGCAATATAACATGTACTACAATTGCATTACATGTTTAAAATTAGCTTTTTGAGTATAGTTTAGCTTTTAGGGTTAGTTTTTTTGGAGGTTTAGGATTAGGATTAGGTTTTTGGGTGTGGGGGGGGGGGGGGGAGGGGGGTTTAGGTTTTTTGGGGGTGGGGGGGTTTAGGTTTTTTTCGGGTTTATTTTTAGGGTTTAGTTTTAGGTTTTCGGGAGGGTGTGGGGGGGGGGGGTTAGGCTTTTGGTGGGAGGGTGAATTTAGGTTTTTGGGGGGGTGGGGGTGGGGGGGAGGGTTTAGGTTTTTTTCGGGTTTATGTTTAGGGTTTAGTTTTAGGTTTTCGGGAGGGTGGGGGGTGGGGGGTTTAGGTTTTTGGGGGGTGGGGGGGAGGGTTAGGCTTTTGGTGGGAGGGTGAATTTAGGTTTTTGGGGGGTGGGGGTGGGGGGGTTTAGGTTTTTGGGGGGTGTCGGTGGGGGGTGGTTTAAGCTTTATGTACAAAAAACTAACCAAAAAAAGCTAAAAAAAAACCTAAAAACATACCAATTTTTTTTTTTTTTACAATTTTTTTAGAAAAATCGCTACCTTTTATGTATGGAAAAAAAATTTCAAAAAAAAAATATATATATATATATATAGGGGATGGATCATGAGAAAACTAGTTTAAATGAGAAAACCAAAAAACTAACCAAAAAAGCCTAAAAAAAAACCTAAAAACATACCAAATTTTTTTTTTTCTAAATTTTTTTTCCATACATAAAAAGTAGCGATTTTTCTAAAAAAAATTGTAAAAAAAAAAAAAAAAAAAAAATTTGGTATGTTTTTAGGTTTTTTTTTAGGCTTTTTTGGTTAGTTTTTTGGTTTTCTCATTTAAACTAGTTTTCTCATGATCCATCCCCTATATATATATATATATATATATAAATAGGAGAAAGATCCGTTAGGAACCACCCCTTATTGCGAGAACCAATGTGAACACAACCAAAAATGCAAAGAACACACAATTTTTTTTAATATTTTTTATGTTAAAATCGCTACGTTTAGTAGCCAAATTTTTTTTTTCTAATTTTAAAAAAAAATTTGTTTTTGCTACTAAAAGTAGCGATTTTAACATAAAAAATATTAAAAAAAATTTTTTAGATTTTTTTAGGTTTTTTGGGGGTTTAGTTTTTAGCATATATATATATATATATAGGAGAAAGATCCGTTAGGAACCACCCCTTATTGCGAGAACCAATGTGAACACAACAAAAAATGCCTAAAAATAGCTAAAAAACACACAAATTTTTTTTTTAATATTTTTTATGTTAAAATCGCTACTTTTAGTAGAAATTTTTTTTTAATATTTTTTTTAGATTTTTTAATATTTTTTAGGTTTTTTGGGGGTTTAGTTTTTAGCATTTTAGCTTGGGGGGGGGGGGTGGGGGTGGGGGTTAGGTTTTTTTTAGGTTTTTTGGGGGTTTTAGTTTTTAGCATTTACCTTGGGGGGGGGGGGGTTAGGTTTTTTTTAGGTTTTTTAGCTATTTTAGGTTGTGTTCACATTGATTCTCGCGGTTCTCGCAATAAAGGTGGTTCTCACATGAACCTTACCCTATATATATATATATCGCATGATCCTTACCCTATATATATATATATAATTACAAAGTCTTGATGAACAATAACTAAGATAAATAAAAATTTGTTATAGAGTTGTTAGTGGTGTCTTAATTCTTTATCTTTTTTTTTTAAATTTCAATTGTTCAATTCTTAAAATATTTTTATTTAAACTAAATATGTTTATTTTAGTTTGTTATAATCTTTTGATTCAACTAAAAGATTTTTTTTATCACATATATTATTTATTTATATATTAAAGTAGAGGGAGCATGAAAATAACAACAACAACAACAACCATACCCAGTAAAATCCCACAAATAGCAAAGCTACTTATAGGGTCTGGGGAGGGTGGGATGTAGACAGACCTTGCCTCTATCCCTAGGGATAGAGAGGCTGCTTCCAGAGAGACCATCGGCTCCAAAACGAACATCATACAAACACACAAAGTCAAAGAGTATAGAAACAAGCAGTCTCACATACCAAGAAAGTGATCAGAATGACACAATATAATGTCAATCATGTATAATAGTATACAACATCATTTGGTCATAAACACAAGAAGGCAATCACCGGAAAAGTCACTTAAAGAATAAGAAAAACATACGTCCCTAATATACACCTAAGACCTTACTGCACTATCCTTTAGAAGTCCTTAACCTTAATTCTACGCCTCCACGAAGTCCTATCTTGGACCATGTCCTCAGAAAGAGCATGAAAATAAATAGCTTTTTTAAAGTATTGTTCATTTAATATATATATTTTTTAATAATTTGCGCACATTAACTTTTTTTAAAAATAATCTAAATACACATCTATGTATTTTTTCCGACATTCCGATATAAATCTTATTGAAAATGGATACCATGCTGCTACCATGTCGAAAATAAAACCGACTGAACAACATAAGTGATGGCATTCATATTTATGGTTTTCGGTAAATCTTATTGAAAGTAGACACCGTGTTGCTACTGTACCGAACGTAAAACCAAAAGAACAACTTCGATATTTGTTACCGGTATTTATATTTTTGTTTTTAGTTTCAATAAACTGATATTGTGTCGCTACTGTACTTTATTGTACCATATTGAGCCGAACTGAACAACATCGGTATTGACACCATGTTTTTTTATGGTTTACGGTCGATGTAAAGCAGATGTTGATTGATATACCGAATGCATGGATTGTGTCGGTACGAAAACAAACCGAATCAATACCGATTGAGATCCCGCCGCGAAGCGCGGGGGAAATCAACTAGTTATACATATCAAAAGAAAGTTGGGATGAATAGTAAAATAATAATATTTTAATTATTATTACTAATAATAAACGTCAATTTTCCTCTCACAAGGGGGTGTAATCAGGAAAGGGGGGGGGGGGGGTGTGTATAGAATGAGCCTAAATTTAAACGAGAGAAAATCATAATTTGACTAGACCAATGAGGAAGTCCCAGACACCGCGTTGAGTGTTGAATACATCAACTATTTTCGTTTCATACAATATTAAATAGGAACTTTTAGTTACAAATAATCATAATATATAAAAATACGAAAGATAAATAACATATATAATAAAAATAAATAACAACCCAAACTAAAATAACCCTGGGCCGGTACCGGTATTACGTTTTAAACCGGTATACTGGATTTTACCGCCGGTACAAACCTTATGCCGTTTCCCTTATTTATCGTGGTGTTTCGTACCGAATTTACATCTAGAAACGGTAATACCGGTATAACCGGCCGATATTTACCGGTTTTTAAAACATTGCTTAAAATATGGTTTATAACAAAGTATTCACAATTTTCACACACGACATGTTCATGTTGTGGAGTTGTTGAAAGAAAGAACATGACACTCATTGAAACTGCAAGATCAATGCTAGCAGACTCTGGATTACCTTTGTCATTTTGGATAGAAGCTGTTAAGGGTGTTCCCAGCTTTGGTTTTCTTTAAGAAAAGAAATCATTAAAAACACTTCTAATATTTTGTTACAATATACAAGCTTTGGTTTTCTTTAAGAGAACATTTTGCTACAAAAGTGTTGTATTTAAACTCAATAAAAAAATTGCCATTTCCAATGAAAATTCACGACCAAAAACTTTGTCAATTTCATCCAATGTTGTTGGGAATCCATTAGTACTTACCGACGGGTCACATGAATTTCCAAAATGAAAAAAAAAAAAAAGATATTTGTAGTTGGAAAACCAATCGTTTTATAAATCCATCACTATTTATCATTAATTCGCCGCTAAAAACATGTTAGCAATTCGTCGCTAAACATCCGTATTTTGAAGTGATGACAAAATCGTAATTTTAAAGCGGGATAAAATCGTAAATTTGTTGAGCCGGTAGTGGAGTGCCAGACAGCTGCCTGGCACTATTACCCTAGCCTAGCCGCCCATTTGACCCAATCATTGTAAAACACTATTACCGCATCTTGAGAATGTAATATAGTAGAAAGTTGGGATGAATAGTAAAATAATAATATTTTAATTATTACTAGGTTTTTTTTATACGCGCGTTGCGCGAAAGACATTTGTGTTTTCATTGAAGCAGCGGAACATTAGATGCCAGTTATCAAAAGGGCTGACCATGGTTGTGGCCTACTTATGTTATAGTGTTTACATGTTACGCTCTAACGTTCACAACACCGAATGTAACACCAAATTTAGCTCAGACAGTCAAATAAGTGCCAAATGGGTATAACTTGCTGGTTTAATTAGTCAATTTCGCAACTGTATTTAGCAGTTCAGCTGAAAGTTTTCGGCCATATCTACCCTAGACAACCTTTTTTACACGTCTAATCAGAACAATTTGTTGACCCATATTCACAAAAGGAATGGATATATAGCACTAATTCAACCAACGATATAAATAAAATTACCTTATCATGCAAACAACTTACTACAATGTGTATGATAAATGGATTATGCAATCTACCAAATTATGAACCGGTGGCAGAGCAAGAAGTTTATTTAAAAAAATCAATATAATCCCATAAACGCATAAAGCAAAAATACTTGGGTGTTCTCAAAACCACAAACCATAACTAAATCTTAGTTGCAGCAACAACAACACATACAAGGCTGATGGCTGATGAACAACAATGGTGTAATCACTGTTGAATTACCCAATATTCGCCTAATTTTCCCTAATCGCATCGGTCTAATATCCTCAAAATTACAAATCCTAACTGAATCTTAGTTGTAACAACAATAACAACAAAACATACACAGCTGATCAAGAACAATGGTGCAACCACTGTCAAATCACCAAACATTAACCTAATTCGGTAATTCCCCTAAACTCATCAGTTAAGATCCTCACACACTCAATAACACAAATCTCCACCTATAACCACACTATTTCTCCAAAAAAATAATAATAAATAAAATCCTCTTAACAATTAACAATCAACACAACAAATTCGAAACAACTTACACAGCGATCAGGTGTACCAACAGTAGCATCGAGAACACGAATCCGAGCCTTGGTATCTTCACACATCTTCTTAATAATATCTCCTTTTCGTCCAATTATGCTCCTAACCTTCAGCACCGGCACTATGAGCCGAAACACGCAATCTCCTGGCCATCCCGGCCACTTCTTCTCCAGCGATACCGTTCCCTCGCCGTAGCCGGTGGATTTTTAGCCACCGGATCCGTCTCCGTCGCCATACCCGGCAGAATTGAGGCGGTGATTACAGATTGAGTGGTTTCTGTAACCGTGCCATTGATTGTGGGTAGGTAGAAGTTGATTTAGGTGGGGGTAGAAGTTGTGACGGTGGGGGTTCAAATCTGCCATTCAGGTGGGTGGTGTTGTGTGAGTTTCGGGTTTGTTCATTGGCGATGGGGGTTCAGATCTGTTCTTGTGGGTTGAAGGAAGAAGGGGGTGGGTGGTTGCGGTGGGGGTGCTGGTTGCGACGTTGAATGATGGTGGTAGAAGCGGTGGTGGATGGTGGTAGAAAGAGAGAGGGCATAGGGTTTCAAAACCCTAATTAAGCTAGATGATGGATATGAAGGGAGAGAGAAATCTTGAAGATGACGGATATGAAGAGAGGGAGAGAAATCTGTGTGCTGAACACCCGTTGTTACTGGAAACAATATTCATATTCATTAACTTGTCAAGTGTCTATATGTGAGTGGATGTACGTGTCAAGATTTGAATGGTGAGGTCACTATTTTACTATTCATAAGGTTTGTTTTTTAATATATAGGATAATTACTAATAAGCATCAATATTATTAATATATATTATTTTTTATTAATAATAAGGATTAACATTATATATATATATATATATATATATATAGGGTAAGGTTATTGTAAAAAAGACCAAAAGTGTGAGAAAGGTAAGAAAGAATCTCAGCCATTAGATCTAAATTAATTGAAAAGGGTAAACAAGTAATTTTATCATTAATTCAATTAATTAAAAACTTCCCATAACCGCCACCTTAATTATAGGAAGTATATAACACCATTCAGCAAGTATATAACACCATTCAGTAAGTATATAAACCATTCAGCAAGTATATAACACCATTCATTGACTAAACATCTGATCGAAACATATTTTTTTCTCTATATAAGTATAGCAATATGGTACTTACAGTAGAAACTCTATAAAATAATACACTTGGGACCACCAAAATTTATTAATTAAAAGAGTTATTAATTAATCAATAAATTAATAATTATTAATTTATATATTAATTAATATTTTATTAATTTATAGTAGAATACTTAGTTTACAAACACCTTTCAAGCTTCCACTTAATTATTGTATACAATGCATGTATATCAAATGAACGGCCCAATTTGAAAGAAACCTTCAATCTCCCACCTTATTATGCTTCTTGTGTTCAATGTATCACTTTATGGACATTAAAAATATTTTCTATATAAATACAAGATCAAAATAGGTTAACACAAACAAATCATACACACAACATGGCTTCCCATCTTAAAGGTGTGAAAAAAACAACAATGACAGACGAGATTCGAAGAGCATTATGCAAGCACAACAAGGATAATCCAAGAAGAAAATGTAGTTGCACAGTTGTTGACTGATGAAGAAATTATTGAAAGCGTTATTGGAATTAATAAAGATGATATCGATGAAGAAGATGATGAAAGTTCTACAATGGAGCCCCCTTCGTGAAACGAAGCTATTAAAGCGGCAATCACATTGAACAATTTCTTATTGAGCTATGAGAAAACAACACCAGAAGTTCTTACCATGCTAAGGAAAATTAGAGACGAGATTCAAGGGGAAATTGATTTCAACAAAAAACAAAAGACAATTGGGTCATTTTTCAAGAAACCTTCATAAATCATTCATTTAATATGCTATATATAAGGAATTATTAATTTATAATTTATATGGGGTCTAAAGAAATTATCAAAAATGTATTATCTTATAATTTTAGCGAATTATTAATTTAGCACCCTATCCCCGAGTCGGGACCGGCAAAAAATATTATCTTAGAGAGTTTATTAAATAATCGAGTATTAATTTATCGAGTTTCTACTGTATATTAAAGATAAAAAAACGCTCGTTATTATGGTGTAATTTTTTTTTAAAAAAAAGTTACGTATAAAAAGTTATTGACGTTTAAAAAAGACGGGGGGAAGTTACATGTGCATTACCTAATTTCTAGTGGGTTTAAAAGACTATATTGCCCCTAGATATTTCAAATCAGTCCAAATTAATGAAAATATTTTACAATTTGGTCCCTATTGATCTCAACCATTAGATCAAAAGATCTAATGGCTGAGATTCTTTCTTACCCTTCTCACACTTTAGGCCTTTTTTACAGGATCCTCAACATATATATATAGGGAAAAGATCTATAGAAAACTTATTTGTGGTAAGAAAACCTGAGAAACCCTATTTATAACCATTGATTTAGATCATCTAAGGGTTCATGATTTTTTAGGCTTTATTGATTTAAATTAATTACTTTCTTTGGGTTGATGAGTGGATTGAGGGGCATTTGGGTAAAATAACATGTACCAGGTACAAATTATATATTATAATATTAGAACCATCATTACCTCATGTCTCATTCTCTCTCTTCTTATTCAACTTGTCACCATCAAACCATCTTCATCCCATATCTCTAATTCTCTTTCTTCAAGATTCATTCATCCCATATCTTTAATTCTCTGTGTTCAAGATTCAAAATTCTAAATATCAAACCATCATCACCCCCATTCGATCTCTTCATTTGTGTGAACGACGACAAGATGAAGTTTTATAAAGAGAGAAAGTTGTTGTTTTAGAGAGAGAAACAACAATCTTCATCGTGTTCATTGGAAGGCTCTAGATCTGGTAAGTGTTTTAGAGAGAGAAAGTTGTTGTTTTAGAGATAGAAACAACACTCTTCATCGTGTTCATCTGAACACCAAGAACAACAATCTCTTGAGTGTTTTATTTTGAAAAATCATTTCAGACTTGATTTTTTTTTTGTTAAAATGGCTGTTAATATTTTTTTGTGTGCTCAAAGTGTTCTAGTAATGGGTAAATGTTTATGTAGTTTGCAAGTTTTTGTTTTTGTGTTAAAATCATGTTGAGTTTTTGACATTCTCGGTTGTTGTTTGATTATAAATGTATATATTTTTAAATGTTGAAATGTTGTTTTAGATGTGTTGTTAGTTGTCTTGTATAAACTTCATTCGAATATCACATTTTCATTACCTTTAGAAATTACATCATTTAATAGTTGATGATCTCGTTTATTTTACATATAAAAAGTTGTGTTTTTTGCTGGCATAATTAGCAGGTACATATGTTGTAACAATGTTACACATGTTACTTATAGTTACACCAGCCCTTTTTTTGGACATAAAGAGGGGCTGCACATATGCAACACATGTTTGTAACTTGTGTTACACTGGAGGTTGTGTGATAACATTATGTAACATGTGTTACACATGTAGCCATTAAGATAAATGCTTGTGATCAAATAATTAAAATGCATGTGAACAAAGATATCTTTACTGTTACTTCAAAACAATAAGCAATTGTAACATGTGTTATATTTGTTACAATTGCTTATTGTCTATTGTTTTGAAGTAACATTAGAATTGTCAAAAAGATTCATTCATTGTTACTTCTAAAAATAGGCACTTGTAACATGTGTTACACATGGAGCCATTAAGATAAATGCTTGTGAACAAAGATATATTTACTGTTACTTCAAAACAATAAGCAATTGTAACATATGTTACAAGTGTTACAATTGCTTATTGTCAATAGTTTTGAAGTAACAATAGAATTGTCAAAAAGATTTGTTCATTGTTACTTCAAAAAATAGGCACTTGTAACAAGTGTTACACATGTAGCCATTAAGATAAATGCTTGTGAACAAAGATATCTTTACTATTACTTCAAAACAATAAGCAATTGTAACATGTGTTACAATTGCTTTTTGTCAATAGTTTTGAAGTAACAATAGAATTGTCAAAAAGATTCCTTCATTGTTACTTCAAAAAATAGGCACTTGTAACATGTGTTACACATGTAGCCATTAAGATAAATGCTTGTGAACAAATATATCTTTACTGTTACTTCAAAAGAATAAGCAATTGTAACATGTGTTACAGATCTGCAATTTTTAAATTTCTGACACATGTACATGTGTTACACATGTAGCCCTTATGCCAAGGGGTTTGGGAAATAAGATAAATTCATTGTTACTTCAAAACAATAGGCAAATTCTAAGATGTGTTACACATGTTAAAATTGTCTATCGTTTTGAAGTAATAATAGGCATGCTAATATGTGTTACTTCATCTTCACAGGATAGTGATGTTTACATCAACAAATCAGTACCGTACAAATATGTAAGTACACTATAAAATGCCAATATTCATCAGATTGTGTGTAACATGGTATACCATTTCAGTGTGATCTTTGTTCTATGTTACCAGAAGGAGACGTTTGTACGTTACCTAGAGGAGGTAAACCATCCAAGGAGTTCGGTGATCAAGGGTTTGGAAATCAAGAAGAAGCTTGATTGGGCCACGAGTGGGAACGGTACAACTGTGGTATCTTCTTAATGAGGCACATGGAAAAGTTCAGGGGGTTGCATGAACCATTTGAAGCTGGGTTTAGTACAAATGGGAGCAGGAAAATGAAGGAGGTGAGAAAGTTGCGGATGAAGTATGCCACTCGTATTCTGTTTTCGCCCTCTAACACTTTGAAAGGCAAGATAGAAGCCGCCTCATTTAGGGGGGCACACTGACTGGGGTTGTCGCAGTCCCCGATCCCTAATCCCCGGGAACGGGCGGCCGCGAGCCAGTTTCGGTGGTATCACGTATTGTCTAATTCGGCAGCGGAATTTTTCATCAGGACCGTAGTTAGGAAATAATTGATCAAAGTAAAATACCACATTTTCATAACATTAAATACATGGGATAAAACCCAAGTTCATAGTACACACATTTTCATAGGAATAAATACTATTTTATTTAATAAAAACATCTATTTTATTTTAGGTAACTTTATTGCCACTTTTCTAAGCCTTCAGTGCTGTCCAGCTGGCTTCTATTTGGCTTTCATAGTTTGTTACCTGAAACGCGTTTTAAAAACATTTATCAGTGGGAAATACTGGTGAGTGAATCCCAGTTTAATCAAGTTCAAATAAAAACCATTTCACAGTATTGAGGGCGATCTCGCAATTACATTTGTTTCCAAGTTATATCAATTAACATCCATGGTACTGTCAGACCCGACTTGTGGAAATGTTACTCCTTGACCAGGTGGTAACAAATTTTGTATACAAAACCCCAACATACTCATGATAATTATATTTTTACAAATACTCAATAACTGCTTAATATATAATTAATTGTATGAGGTTTTGTAAAAACAGTTAACAAAAAGCGGATCAACTCACATTGCTGTCTTAGATTTTCCGTAAGGGTTTTCTGGTGACAATCTAAAATTCACACAAATGCATACGCGTTAGTATAATAACTCATTTTAACATTAGTAATACCCTCCCCGAGACGGCATTCCAACGACTACGTCGGGCAGAACCACGACAGCCGTTACGGAACCCTAGATGAATCGGGCAGCGTATCTAATACGTATCCAGGGGTTATAATACTTACAACGGAGCAGAACTTCGCTATTTAGGGGGTATAATACCCGTATATTATGTCTACTATTCAGAATTGAGAGAAAGATTTCGAATTTGAACTATCAGACTGAAGATCCGTGGCCATCTACTTATAGTTGCTGAGTTTGGGTTCTACGCGGCCAGCGTAAATGTAGCCAAGGGGCTACGCGGCCTGTGTCAAAGCTGGTCAACAGACTAGCTTGTCCGAGTCAACAACTAGACTCGCCGTGTGTTGGGCCACGTGGCGGCCCAGGGTCGTGCCAAGTTTTAAGTTTACGCGGCCCGCGTAAGAGTTGGGGTGGGGTTTACGCGGCCCGCCTCAACTAATAAAATTAGATTTTTAATTAAATTTAATAATATTTAAGGTATTCGGGGCCCGTTTTCACGTATGGGGTGTATTTTGGGACATATTGGGATATTTTAAAATATATTAGGGTATCGGAAATAATTCGAGGATGTCAGTTTATTTAGGATTGTTACATCCTCCCCACCTTGTTTTAGAGCTCGTCCTCGAGATCTACTGGAACAAGTGCAGATATTTCCTTTGCATTTCAGATTCAAGCTCCCATGTGTACTTAGGTCCTCTTTTGGAGTCCCATTTCACTTTGATCATAACTAATCTCTTATGCTTGAGATTCTTGACTTTCCTGTCTTCGATTTATAGAGGCCTTTCCACAAACTTGAGTTTTTCATTTACCTCTATATCCTTAAGAGGTACCATCAGCGATTCATCAGCTAAGCATTTCTTGAGATTAGATACATGAAATACATCATGTATTCCTGCCATTTCCTCTGGAAGTTGTAGCTGATAGGCTACAGGTCATATTCTTCTAATAATCTCAAAAGGTCCAACATACCTGGGACTTAGCTTTCCTCTTTTGATGAATCTTACTACTCTTTTCCAAGGAGAGACTTTCAACAATACTTTGTCTCCTACTTGAAATTCCAATGGTTTGCGTCGGTTATCAGCATAGCTCTTCTGTCGATCACGTGCTGCTTTCAGTCGTTCCTTGACTTGAATGATCTTGTCAGTTGTCTCTTGTACTATCTCAGGTCTAGATAGTTGCTTTTCCCCAATTTCTACCCAACAGACTGGGGTTCGACACTTTCGTCCAGAAAGTGCTTCGAATGGTGCAACATTGATACTTGTGTGATAACTATTATTATAAGAAAATTCTATTAAAGGTAAGTGATTGTCCCAATTACCTCCGAAATCAATTACACAAGCTCTAAGCATGTCCTCCATTGTCTGAATTGTTCTTTCTCTTTGTCCGTCTGTTTGAGGATGATAAGCTTTGCTTAGATTTAACTTGGTTCCCATGGCTTTTTGGAAACTTGTCCAAAAATGAGAGGTAAAGCGGCTATCCCTATCAGAAACAATTGATAAAGGAATTCCAAGTAATGAAACTATTTCATTTACATATAATTTAGCTAGCTGTTCCATACTGAAAGTTTCCTTCATTGGTAGGAAATGAGCTGACTTGGTTAGCCTATCTACAATCACCCAGATTGTATCATTACCTTTCTTTGTTTTGGGTAATTTAGTAACAAAATCCATTGTTATCAATTCCCATTTCCACACTGGCATTTCTAATTGTTGTAACAAACCTGAGGGTTTCTGGTGTTCAGATTTAACTTGTGAACAAGTTAAACATTTAGAAACATAGGTTGCTATGTCCTTTTTCATTCCTATCCACCAAAAATTCTTTCTTAAATCCTGGTACATTTTATCATTTTCAGGATGCATCATATATTTAGACTTATGGGCTTCTTCTAATATACGATGACGTAGGTTTCCTAATTTAGGTATCCACATTCTCTTTTTATTGAATCTCCAAATTCCATCTTTTCCTTGTTATAATTCCTTAATCATACCTTTTAATTTTTCAGTATCATCCTTGATTACTGATTCTTGTGCTTTTCTAATTTGATTATTTAAATCTACTTGTAGATTTAATTTAAGAGAACGTACCCTTTTTGGCTTTTCATGATACTTTCGACTTAAAGCATCAGCAACTACATTTGCTTTTCCTTCATGATACTGGATATCAAAATCATAATCACTAAGCATTTCCATCCAGCACCTTTGTCTCATATTCAATTCCTTTTGCCAGAAAACATACCTTAAACTTTTATGATCGGTAAATATAATAAACTTACTACCATAAAGGTAATGTCTCCAAATCTTAAGGGCAAAAATTATAGCTCCTAACTCTAGATCATGGGTTGAATAATTCTCTTCATGATTCTTAAGTTGTCTAGACGCATATGCTATAACATTTTGGCGTTGCATTAATACACATCCATAACCTAACTTAGAAGCGTCACAATAAACTACAAGGTCTTCCGTTCCTTCTGGTAACGCTAGTATGGGTGTATTAGTTAATCTTTGCTTAAGAATTCTAAATGCTTCTTCTTGTTTTGGTCCCCATTCAAACTTAATGGATTTACAGGTTAACTTAGTTAAAGGAATGGCTATTCTAGAGAAATCTCGAATAAATCTCCTATAATAACCGACCAATCCTAAGAAACTTCTAACTTCGGTTGGTGATTCAGGGGTTTTCCATTTGGTAATCGCCTCGATTTTTGTTGGATCCATATGAATTCCTTCATGATTAACTAAATGTCCAAGAAACTGTACTTGTTCTAACCAAAACTCGCATTTGGAAAATTTAGCACAAAGCTTTTCCTTTCTTAATAGACTTAAAAGTGCGTGCAAATGTTTTGCATGATCTTCCTTACTTTTAGAGTAAATGAGAATATCATCTATGAAGACAATTATGAATTTATCCAAATATGGCTTACATATTCGGTTCATCATGTCCATAAATGCGGCTGGGGCATTGGTTAAACCAAATGGCATGACAGTAAATTCATAATGACTATACCTTGTTCTAAAGGCGGTCTTAGAAATATCCTCTTCCTGTACCTTTAATTGATGATATTCCGATCTTAAATCGATTTTAGAGAAAAATCGAGCTCCTTGCGGTTGATCAAACAGATCATCGATTCTCGGTAATGGGTACCGGTTTTTAATCATGACCTTGTTTAATTCACGGTAGTTAATGCACATACGCATTGATCCGTCTTTCTTTTTAACGAATAAAATAGGTGCTCCCCACGGCGACGAGCTTGGTTGTATGAATCCTTTTTCCAGCAATTCATCTAATTGTTTCTTCAGTTCCTGCATTTCAGTGGGTGCCAAACGGTAAGGTGCTTTGGCAATCGGCGCCGTTCCTGGTAGTAGGTGATTTCGGAATTCGACTTCTCTGTCTGGTGGTAGTCCTGGTAATTCTTCTGGAAATACATTTGAAAACTGAGACACTACTGGAATGTCTTTTAATTCTTTTCCTTTAGTGTTAGTGATTATAGAAACCAAATACACTATAGACCCTTTTCTTATATAGCTTGCAGTTTTCATCACAGAGATGAATTTCGTGGATCTAGATGGTCTATCTCCTTTAATTGTGATCGTTTTACCTTTTGGAGAATTTACTTGGATTGACTTTTGATCACATAAAATACTGACTTTATTGGTTATTAACTAATCCATTCCTAAAACGACATCAAATCCTGCTAGATTCATAGGATAAAGGTTTGCCATAAACTTTTGGTTTAAAATTTCTATTCTTGCTCCCTGCAAGATTTCAGAAATCCTAACTGTTTTTCCATTAGCTGTCTCTACTAGACATTCTTGTGGTAGTTTAGTTAATAACTGATTTAGAAGTTTGCAAAACGAAGTATTAATAAAACTTTGGTTCGCACCAGAGTCAAATAATACTTTAGCAAAAACATCATTAACTAAAAACGTACCAGCTATCACGTCTGGAATCATCTTGGCTTCATCTGCAGTCAGAACGAATGCTCTAGCATTTTTAGTGTTCTTGTTGTTCGCAGCTGGAGTCAATTTCTGACAGTTTGTCTTGATATGACCTTTTTCTCCACAGTTGAAGCACAGTCCATTACTGGATTTTCTCCTGCAGTCTTCTTCCTTGTGTCCTGGCATCTTGCAGAAATTGCAAAGAGTGGAGCATTTTCCCGAATGCTTTTTCTTGCAGACCTTGCAGAAAGGTGCAGAGGTAGAACCCATATTCCTACGATTGTAATTCCCAGAATGGAATTCTTGGGTAAGCCTTTGGGATAAGTTTCTCCTCTGGTCTTCTTCTCTAGTACGGATTAATTCATCTGTCAAGGTGTTTGCTAGTTCTACAGCTTCTTCTATAGTTTGTGGTCTAGCTGCCTTGACTACATGTCTAATATCTCCGATTAATCCCCAGATGTAACGGGAGATTAATACCGGTTCAGGTGATGCAAGGGTTGGTACTATTCTAGCATATTCAAAGAATGTAGTAGTATAGCCCTTACTATCTACCCCGGTCATCCTAAGGTTCAGAAACTTATTAGCTATCTGTTCCTTTTCATTGGGAGGGCAAAATTTCCTTTCTACCATATTCTTAAATTCCTCCCATTCTATGTTGTATACCCTATCACTTCCTCTAGACTGAAGGATAGTGTTCCACCATTCTAAGGCTGAGTTCTTAAACAGATTAGAAGCAAACATTATCTTATCTTCTTCAGCACACTTGCTTATTTTTAAAACAACCTCAGTCTTTTCTATCCAGCGTAAAGCTGCAATAGGTCCTTCATTGCCCGAGAATTCTATTGGTTTGCAGGACCAGAATTCTTTGTAAGAACAACCATAAGGCATGGTTCTTCTTCTTTTGGGAATGGGCACTTGAAGTACGGGTCAATTGTTTACGCTGTGTTCTGGTTCAATTGGTCGCTTACTGCTATGTTTACTTTTATTATTCGCTTCCTGAACAATTTGAATAATAAATGGCATTGCATCTATGATTCCTTGTGCCACTATGTGTTGGACGACACTATTATCCATTTGGTTTCCATTGTTATTGATACTTGGATTCTCATTAACCAAGTTAATGTTACTCTGGTTATCGTTATTTAGATTATCTTGATTTCCTTCGTCGGCCATCTGAATTTTAAACAATTACCCCGTATTAATATCACAAAATAATATTCAATATAGTCAATCACATGACACACATTTTAGCCAAAAGCGTCGATCATTGCGACTTACTCTATTCATATAGTATGCATCTATTACATACCAGTACTGAAATTAAAATTAAAATACCGACAGAAAGAAAATTACACTAATAATAGTAGGCATCCGTACACACATATTTTATTTTATTTTTATTTTATTATTATTATTACTATTACTGTCTCCTCCATCACATCACGGATATGGATTCATACAAAAATCCATATTGCGCTCGTCGTACTTCCAGACGAGTCGCTCTCCCACCTGTCGCATTCTTTCACTACTTTCTAGAATTTCCTCACCAAATGTCCTAAGTTTTTGTACGTTTTCTGCACTCATTGGGGGTGCAGGTTCTAGGACTAGGTTTGGAATCTGGGGTGCGGGTTCCTGGTATGGGGGTGTAGGTGCCTGGAACCGGTAAGGATCTTCTAAAAACTCCCTAATGTATTCATCGTGGTAATAGGGATCTAAAGGATCCAAACCTGGGTAGGCTCCTAGAGTTGACATGGGCATGTCTTCATGTATCGGGTAACGTTGCACATAGTCCCTATTGTTGTCCCACCAGGGGTCGTAATTTGGGTCTAGGGGGTTTGGTGCTGGTACCCTAGGTATTTCTTCCGGATTGAAGTCATGCATTTCTACTTGGTTTTCAGGGTTTTCTATTTCCATGGGTTGGTCAGGAAGTGGTAGTTGTGGTTGGGGTGCTATTATTTGCTCCAAATTAGGGTCAGCTGCTGTGGTTGCTAAGATGTGGATGTTGGCTATACCCCTATTTATCATGTCCTGGGCATAGGCATCGGTTTCTCTTTTGGCTGCTACTAGTACCCTTTGTTCTTGTAACTTTTTCATACGCTTTCTACGTTCGTGTGCCCTTCGACTGAACCATCCCCTTTTTTTCTGAGGAAATGGCTCCTCGGACTGAGCCTTAAACACAAATATTCCTTCTTCCGTATCAGCAGAGTACCCTGAGAGGGTAGGCTGAGAAGAGGAGGTGCCTTCACTTCTAGGCGAACCAGACAATTGACGATACGCGTCAGATGGTCCTTGGTCGCTCATACTGTAAACTAACAAATAGTCAAATAACACATAACAATAAAATACAATTATGCACGTAGTTCCCTAATTTATTTCCTAACAGATTGAATTTTGATATCAGCAGAACACTTCTGTGGCTGAATCAGTGGCTTAGCTCTGATACCACCTCCTGTCGCAGCCCCCGATCCCTAATCCCCAGGAACGGGCGGCCGCGAGCCAGTTTCGGTGGTATCGCGTATTGTCTAATTTGGCAGCGAAATTTTTCATCAGGACCGTAGTTAGGAAATAATTGATCAGAGTAAAATACCACATTTTCATAACATTAAATACATGGGATAAAACCCAAGTTCGTAGTACACACGTTTTCATAGGAATAAATCCTATTTTATTTAATAAAAACATCTATTTTATTTTAGGTAACTTTATTGCCACTTTTCCAAGCCTTTAGTGCTGTCCAGCTGGCTTCTATTTGTTTTTCGCAGTTTGTTACCTGAAACGCGTTTTAAAAACATTTGTCAGTGGGAAATACTGGTGAGTGAATCCCAGTTTAATCAAGTTCAAATAAAAACCATTTCATAATATTGAGGGCGATCTCGCAATTACATTTGTTTCCAAGTTATATCAATTAACATCCATGGTACTGTCAGACCCGACTTGTGGAAATGTTACTCCTTGACCAGGTGGTAACAAATTTTGTATACAAAACCCCAGCATACTCATGATAATTTTATTCTTACAAATACTCAATAACTGCTTAATATATAACTAATTGTATGAGGTTTTGTAAAAACAGTTAACAAAAAGCGGATCAACTCACATTGCTATCTTAGATTTTCCGTAAGGGTTTTCTGGTGACAATTTAAAATTTACACAAATGCACACGCGTTAGTATAATAACCCATTTTAACATTAGTAATACCCTCCCCGAGACGGCATTCCAACGACTACATCGGGCAGAACCACGACAGCCGTTACGGAACCCTAGATCAATCGGGCAGCGTATCTAATACGTATCCAGGGGTTATAATACTTACAACGGAGTAGAACTTCGCTATTTAGGGGGTATAATACCCGTATATTATGTCTACTATTCAGAATTGAGAGAAAGATTTCGAATTTGAACGATCAGACTGAAGATCCGAGGCCATCTACTTATAGTTGCTGAGTTTGGGTTCTACGCGGCCCGCGTAAATGTGGCCAAGGGGCTACGCGGCCCGCGTCAAAGCTGGTCAACGGACCAGCTTGTCCAGGTCAGCAACTAGACTCGCCGTGTGTTGGGCCATGTGGCGGCCCAGGGTCGTGCCAGGTTTTAAGTTTACGCGGCCCGCGTAAGAGTTGGGGTGGGGTTTACGCGGCCCGCCTCAACTAATAAAATTAGATTTTTAATTAAATTTAATAATATTTAAGGTATTCGGGGCCCGTTTTCACGTATGGGGTGTATTTTGGGACATATTGGGATATTTTAAAATATATTAGGGTATCGGAAATAATTCAAGGGTGTCGGTTTATTTAGGATTGTTACAGGGGTAGTGTGGTCTTTTCTACTGTTTTTGTGGTGACCATCTATGGTGGTTTTTATAGTTATCTTGGGTACCACAACTTTTGTTTATAAGAAGTCAACTGGATGGTAATATATGCGTGGTGGTTTTTGTAACTATCCTAGTCACCACAATTTTCATTATTATAAATTATAGCCATAACCCAAAATACAATATGACCATTCTGGTCTTGTCTGTAATATGTTAGTGTCTGGATGTTAAACAGTTATGGTGGGAAATGTATTTGGTTACCAGTTATCAGTTATCAAATTGGCCAACACAATGTTAAACATGTGTTACTAGTTAACATGTTTTATTCATTACCAATTGTAAGCAAGTAGTAGACGAGCATTGGGTGGTCAAAATATTGTTTCAATTGTAACATGTGATACTCATTAACAAGTGTAACGTGTGTTACACAGTATGAAGTAGAAAACAAGGTATATAGCTTTACTGTTACTTCAAAACAATAAGCAATTGTAACATGTGTTACAAATCTTACGTAAGTATATGCAGCACATGGTTGAACATGTAAGTAACATGTGTTACATACGATGTAGTAAATAAAAACAAGGCACATATATACGAATCTTAACATGTTATTTCAATTGGAACATGTGATACTCCTTGAAACATGTTACATAAGTGTAATGAACACATGTTAACATGTTATTTCAATTGTAATATGTGACACTCATTAACACATGTTATGTAAGTGTATGTTGTTTATCAACATGTTACTTTAATTGTAACATGTGATAGTCATTAACACATGTAACTTACGTGTGTAAACAAGACGCATCTATACGTATCCTAGTATTCTATGAGCTACACATGTTACATAAGTATAGAGTGCGTAACATGTATACGTATGTAATAACATACGTATAGATGTAACATGAGTATATGAACCATAAGGCTTACGCATGTTACATGTGTGTATGAAACACACTTGGTATATATGTGTATGAAAAACACTTGGTATATGTAACGTGTATACATCCAAACATGCTATACATGTGATTTGTAACACAAGTTACAAAAGTATATGCAACACATGGGAATCATTGTCATGTAATATAATCCAAGTAACCACAAAAAAGTAGTGTTTAACACAAGTAATACATGATGGTTTCATTGGTTACCGAATTGGTTACGGGGGTGCACCCTTTTCAAAAAACAAAAATAGGTCCTTAAACATAAAAACCGCCATCTAAGTGCACAACAAAAGTTTTTAAAACTTACTTAATGCTGGTAAACGTAGCATGTAAAAGTGGTACCATATACAAGAACATACACATCTAGTGAAATAAGTTAAGGGCAACCATGCCATTGTCAAATTACAACCAAAATACATGTTGAAACACGAGCGGGATATTGTTTATGTTTTACATGAAACGTACATACTTTAAACTAAGTAACGAAGAACATACTGAGCATCACCAATTAACTTGCAAAAAGTAGCATACATAAACAAAAAAAAGTACTGAATAATGCGTGTTACACACGTAACAGTTTTGCTGCTGCATCGAGGTGCAAAGTCCAAAATACTGTTACACGTACATAACACGTGTCAAAAATTTGGTGTATGGTCAGTGATTGTAAAGACTTGTTGAATAGCCTGTTTCATCGACGGGTCCTGATCGTTTAAGATCAACCGGGGTTCAGTCCCATGTGCTTTCAGGAATGCTTGGAGTGCCCATTTATAAGATTCAACAGTCTCATTTAAAAGCAACCCAGCACCAAAGGTCACACAATGTATGTGGTTGTCTACACCAGTGAATGGTACAAAAATCATGTTGTACCTGGGAAAAAAAGGGGGTGGGCGGTTAGCATAAAATCATGTTACATGTCGGTGTAACACATGTAACAGGTCTCAGAACTCAAAATAAAATGCATATTCTTATTCCAACCCTTAAAATTATGCAGATACTTGTCAGAATGCATGTTGTTATTTGAAAAAAGATAGACAATTTTAAGATGTGTAACACATGTTACAACTACCTAATGTTTTGAAGTAACAATGAAGGAATCTTTTTTCGGAACATTATGCAAATACCTGTTAGAATGCCTATTGTTACTTCAAAACAAAAGATAATTCTAACATGTGTAACACATCTTAGAATTCCCTATCGTTAACAATGAATTTATCTTTTTTCCCAAACCCCCTAGCATAAGGCCTACATGTGTAACACATGTACATGTGTCAGAAATTAAAAAAATGCAGATCTGTAACACATGTTACAATTTCTTATTGTTTTGAAGTAACAGTAAATATATATTATTTCACAACCATTTATCTTACTTAATAGTTAGATGTGTAACACATGTAATATGCCTTACGTTTGTTAGGAAAGATTGTAGAATAAGAGCTACATGTCTAACACATGTTACAACAGCCTATTGTTTTGAAGTAACAATGAAGGAATCTTTTTTCACAACATTATGCAGATACATGTTAAAATGCCTATTGCTACTTCAAAATAATAGATAATTCAAACATGTGTAACACATCTTAAAATCCCCTATCGTTAACGATGAATTTATCTGTTTTCCTAAACCCCCTGCCATAAGGCCCACATGTGTAACACATGTACATGTGTCAGAAATGTAAAAAATGCAGATCTGTAACACATATAACACATGTTACAATTGCTTATTGTTTTGAAGTAATAGTACAGATATCTTTTTTCACAACCTTTTATCTTAATCGTTAGATGTGTAACACATGTAATACGCCTTACGTTTGTTAGGAAAGATTGTAACATAAGAGCTACTTGTGTAACACATGTTACAACTGCCTATTGTTTAGAATGCTTATTGTTACTTCAAAACAATGGCAATTGTAACATGTGTAACACATCTTAGAATTACCTATCGATTTGAAGTAACAATGAATTTATCTTTTTTCCAAAACCTCTTAGCATAAGGGCTACATGTGTAACACATGTACAACTGTCAGAAAATTTAAAAAGGCAGATCTGTAACACATGTAACACATGTTACAAATTGTTTTGAGGTAACAGAATGTGACAACCCTCATTAAACCAGGTATCCATACAATTAATTAATTACAATTAAGTGCTTAATGACTGTGCTGAATTACTTAATTGCTTTCTGATTACTGCATCATACATACATGTGCATCACATATTACATAATGTCACATCATTATCACAGACAAACTTTAGTGACATACATGATGCACAAAACACAGTTAGCACAATGAGCGGATAACTCAGAAATATACTGACAGTGCCAGTACATAGACAGACAGTGTTTTGAGGCCCAGTATGAGCCAAGGACAAGGTACTACACTAGTATGGTGTGTAGGGAAGTGAGGACCATAAAACTGCATCACTAGGTGATAGTTTGAGTGCCGGAAAGTGCCTAAAACTCACTTTAAGTGCAGAATTCTGCATTTTTCAGCAAAATTCAGCTTTTTAACATACTAGTTTTATGCAGAAAATTGACTAAATGGTCCTGAATGCTTTCCTAAGTGTTGGGAATTAATTGTGTCACAAAAGGTTACATAAAAGACACTATACGGTATAACTTAGCAATTTAACGAACCGGTATCAAACCGAACAACCGGACATTACCCGGGACACCAAAATTTTACAAGAAACATTGTTTTATTAATTTTGGACTAGTTATGGTCCCCGAATACCCCAACACATTATATAATGCACCATACACATATAACACTAGATATTACACTTAACCTCCAATTATTTACCTACTATCATCAAAAACTTACAATTACCCCCCCCCATGCCCATTTACGGTCCAAGGGACCCACCAAAATCACCACCATATCCCACTAGATCTTGTTTCATATTTTATTTAGATTTAGCTTGATTTGGTGAACAAAATATAGATGTGATTATTATAAGTATGGTCCATATCTTGCAAGATCATCTCATTTCTTCTCACTTCACAAGTTTCACCCCAACTCCCTCAACCTCTCTCTCTCCCTCTCGGCTCACACTAGTGCTGCCACCATCACCACCTTGTCACCACCATACACCCATTTTTAAGCTTGTTTCAAGTGTTAGAAGGTGATACATGGAGCTTGGAGCTTGAAGATCTTGAAGAATCCTTCTCATTTGCTTTCATCATCCACTTTTCATCATCTTTTTCACTAGTGTTCTTCCCTAGCTTAAAGCTAGTGGTAAGATCTCTCATAACTCTTGTTTACTTTTATTTTTATGGTTAAAAGATGTACATTGTGATGAAATAACAAGAACACTAAAAGACTTGCACTTAAATCTTGAAACATAAAGATGATATGTGATGAAATCTTGTTGGATTAATGTTGATTAAAACATGCATGGCATTTGATTGTTGATTTCTTGATAATATGATGTTGATCATCATATGGAACTTGTTAAAGTATGATTAAAAACATGGTTTAACAAGTTAGAAGGTGATTATGGGTTTACATGAAATAATCATCTTCTAGACTAAACATGAACTTGAAAGTAAAAATGATTTTCTTACAAAGTAATAAACCTAGTGAACTAGTAAACTTGTGAATCCAAGACTTGTGTATGATTTTCCAAGAAAAACCAAGTTGAAAAGACGATTTTTGAAAGATCATAACTTTTCTTGCACTTACATTATTTTTGGAAATAAAATAAGTGTAGGAAGGCTAGTAAAACATGAAGATGTTGTAAATAAATATTTTTGTAAAATTTGTTCACAAGTTGTTAACACCGAGATTCTTTAAAAATGAGATTTTTAAAGGGATGAATACACTTTGGAAGGTAACTAAGGCCACTAAACGCTTTACCAAGTTACTACACGTTTTTGTGAAATATCAAGTTCATGATTATTATATAAAGCATATAGTTTTTGCTCTTGGTGATGTAAAGTGTTTAAAGATTGATTGTTGATGGTTATTGTGATTATTTTGAAAAGAAAATGATATGCTAAATAGCATGGACACCTCCATTTACAAAGGGAACTATGGCAAAATTTTCTAAAAATTCCAACACTTAGAAAATATTTTTCTTGACAAGTGTTTACAAGTATGTTTTAAACTATGATTTCAATATAAATTTTGCCATAGATTTTTGTAACAAAAATACAAGTATTAGAGGATGATTTTTGTAAATAAAAATGAGTAAATATATATTTAGAATATATATTTTGTATTCAGACACTTGTGTGGATATTTGTTTGATTTGTGGAGTAGTTATATTATTTTAGGGAAAAATAATATATCTTAACAAAAGACCATGAAATTACAACTCCAAAATAATGCCAAAAATCACAAGGAATAAATATTTAAGTTACACACTTGTTATTGTGGAACCAAACGCTAAAATATAACTTATGAAATATTCCGGAACACACTTTTACAAATATATTTTTGGTAAATATTGTTTTGGATACAAGAAGTGAAAATATATTTTTGGGAAAGATATATATATATATATATATATATATATATATTGGGATACACTATTTTTGTCAAATAAGTTATATATATTTTCTAAGTGGGACTTAAAAATATATTATTTCAAATTCGAATATACATGTACAAATACCCCCATCATTGGGAAGGAAATACGGAGTTAAATACTTTAGAAGTATTAATACGAATAATTATAACTTGGAATAACATAAGAACGCAACTCAAAACATTAAACTCTAAGCCAAGGCATGGCCCGTTCGTCTAATAGACATTAGTACGTTGTAGGTTGTCGTGTAGCTGGCAGAGTTTGAGTTACGGTACAAGACGCACTACTGTGAGTTCATGTCCCCCTTTTCTTTTAACTGTTTTCAGTTTTATACTTCGGGGGTGAAATACATGTTACAATTATTACGGACATTTTCATACATGGTATAGTTAGCTTAAGGAGGGTTTACTACTTAGATCATGTGAGTGGTGGGTACAACACTTAAGGCCATTAATCCTCGTCGTAGGACCAAGGGACATGAGTGATAGATCTATTTGGGTGTAGCGAGCCCACACCCATGAGGCCAGGGTGGCCCATAGTGGTGACTGTGTCTTACAGCCGGAACAAATTTGCTAGGTTTGAGTACTTCCTGCACCATTTCACACATACCAGTGGCTTTGCAACCCATTGGTGATCTCTTTTTCCTTATTGCTACATACCAGGGACTTTTATACATACAGACATACTTTAACGGTTTATACACAAAGACATACACATGAACTCGCTCAACTTTTGTTGATTTTTCAAACTACATGTATTTCAGGAAACTAGTGGATCTGGCAAGGTATGCAATGTGTCTTCAAGCTGCGTAGTGAAATAAAAGATGTCATCCAGGGTCGTTGAGTTTAGGGGGTGTATCCCATTCCTGGACGGGTTACATAATTCTAAACTCAGATTTCTATTTAAGTACTTTTGTTGAATCCTTGAGAACTCATTTAAAACAAGTCATGGTTTGTAATATTCGGTAGCGATGTTTTAAGACAAGCATGTTGTGGTATTTCTAAACTTTATTAATGGATAGACATCTCGTGTTTTTATCATATAGTATTGTTATGATTGTTTGCTATGGTATTAAGAAGTCACACCAAATAACCACGCTTCCGCAAAAGTCAGGGTGTGACAGCTTGGTATCAGAGCCTCGATCATAGCGAAGTAGGATTCTTTCTCGAGTCTAGACTATGATCATTAGGGCTCTCACGAAAACGTTTTCATTGCATACACAAATTGTCCAGATCCAGGAAACACATGTTTTTACAAATAAAAGACACAAAATACATTTTAAAGAATTTGTTTATAATTCAGTCTTAGAGGCTGAGGGAATTCTGTCTTAGAGACTGAGGGAGTTCAGTCTTAGAGGCTAAGGGAATTCAGTCTTAGAGACTGAGGGAGTTCAGTCTTAGAGACTGAGGGAGTTCAGTCTTAGAGACTGAGGGAGGTCAGTCTTAGAGACTGGGGAAATTTAGTCTTAGAGACTGGAAGGTTTGGTCTTAGAGACCAGGGAGTTAGTCTTAGAGACTGGGAGATTTGGTCTTAGAGACCAGGGAGTTAGTCTTAGAGACTGGGGAAGTTTGGTCTTAGAGACCAGGGAGTTAGTCTGAGAGACTGGGTGGGATAGTCTGGGAAGACTAGGATGCATACATGATTACATCGCTATTTGCTTACATGCTTATCTGATATATGTGTATATGTTGTGGTTGTGTTACAGACACCATGTCATCTTCTTCTGATAGTGGAGTGTCCGACACGATAGACCCCATGGCTATTACCTCGGATTATGAGATAGCCACGGACCCGGAGGTTTATACATCAGACACCACGAGTACCGACGAGGATGATTTTCAGCCCTTCGCCCTACCGGACTTTGGAGACGTCATGCCTTTAGCTGATGGTTTTCTTGACGGGGATCTACCTCCTGCTCAGATCCCTGCACCTATTCCTCCTGCTGCTCTTCCCGTTGAGGATTTACCACTCGACGGTATGTTAGATGACGACATCGATCTATTCATCGAGGGTCCCCCGGAGGATGACCAGGATGGCGGGGCCCCGATGGATGATGATATTCCACTTGCTGATATTCCGGTTGATGACCTTGTTGTTCATGTGGTTGAGGTTCCTGTTGTTGATGCCGTTGTTTTGCCACCTGTCGAGGCTCCTGTTGTGGAGGCCTTACCCGATCCGTCTGGTCCCGACTCGATTGAGTCTGTATCATCCGCCACTCTTCACGCCCAGCACTACTCCACCGACACTGATTCAGACATGGCGATGTCTGCTGCACCCATTGTTCCCCATGACTTTGACCCAGATCCTGAGGTTGAGTTTGTACCTGCTGAGCCACTCGTTGTGGCACCTGTTTTTCCGGTCGATCAGCTCCTCGATATGCCCACTGATCAGGAACCTGCTCCAGCTGATCCAGAGCCAGAGGTTTCACCAGGGCCTGTTTTCGCTCACGACCCCTTACCTGTGCGCGACCCTATTCTTGTTGATGCACCAGTCGTTGCACCATCAGTTACTGATGTCCCAGTTGTTGCACCTCTACCCGACCCTATGCCTGTGTTTGTTGACCGTGCACCTTTTGCTACATACATTGATCCTAGATATGCTCACACCCGTAATGGGTGGATTGAGGATGACGATTATCCTCCTTTTGTTCGACCAGTCACTCCCCCTGCTGCACCTGTCCAAGCGCCCTTTGATGTCCCACAGTTTCACCCTCCCGTGTCAGACGTCCACCGCATGGATTTACCCATCACTTTTCTTCAGGACATTCCTCATCCCCGTCCAGGGGAAGGACCTTCTACTCAGCAGCATGATCACATACCACCTATGACAGCAGCCTTTCCATTTATACCCCCTTTTGCACCTGCTGCACACACTGCTTTTTCTTCTTCAGCACCCACGGGCGAACCATTTATGTGGTCTTCGCCCAACGCCATGCCTTTGTCAGATCCATACCATCCTTTTCATGTTGGGTATACGACGGATGATATACTTTTATCCTTGCAGTTACAGCAGGATGCGTTGAGCCGACGAGTCCAGGAGCTGGAGAGGATCCCGCGTCCTCCCCCTTGTCATTGCCAGTCCCCATTTGCGACACCACCAGCTCCTCTCCTACCGAACCCTGATTCTGATGTCCGCTTCCTCACTACGGACCAGCATATTGCTTACCTGCTGCGTGTTGTCCATGCTCTCGAGGAGGATTTGGCACATTTGCGCAGATTGATTTTCATTCCTCCACCTCCTCCTCCTCCACCATCAGCTTGAGGATTTTTGGTTTGATGCAGATGTCATGCTTTTGATGAGAGTACAGCGATTGAGCCTGCTTGCGTAGCATTTTGAAGACCACATGATGACTTATAACTTTTGACATTTGACATTTGACTTTTGATTGTTGTAGATTGTTAGACGATTTAGACAAGGGTGATGTGACCCTTAGTCTCTTTTGATGTACGATACACTTGTAAAACTTGTAAACTGTATTTGTGGTCTTGTTATATGATAGCTCAATCACAGCGTTCTCATTACATGCGTTGTTGGATTATTGGTTTTGTGTTATGACATGGGATGTTATGTGTTATTGTGTTGATGAATGTTATTACATACGCATATTACTTACTTACTATACTTACTGTGACCTGACCGATATGATCTTCTTTTAGAAGCTGCCTCCATGACGAGACACACGTTTGCCCACTACTGAGGCTGAATTACAGGAGCAAATTACCGCAACAATAGCACAGTATGAGGCCTCACGCGCGGAGACTAGCGGGAATACCTCAAGAAACAGCAACCCACCCAATGGTAATGTCCAAGTCACTTGAGACACATTACGTTACATTTGGATAATTCTTACACATCCGCTAATGCTTTCTGTAAATGATATTGCCTGTACAGGCTGTACCTACAAACAATTTCTGGATTGTAAGCCCTTAAATTACGACGGCACTGGGGGTGCTGTTGCTTTCATCAGATGGACGGAAAAGAAGGATTCGGTAATAAGGATGAGCAAGTGTGCTCCTGAAAACCAAGTTACTTACGTCTCAGGACTCTTTCTTGATGGTGCTTTATCCTGGTGGAATCTACAAGTCCAAACCCAAGGAAAGGCGGTGGCGTATGCATTGACATGGGCTGAACTGAAAGAGCTCATGCCGAAGAAATACTGTTCACAGGCCGAAATACAGAAGCTAGAAACTGAATTTTGGAATCTCAAAATGGACGGCCCAAAAATTGCTGAATATGTGCAAAGATTCCACGACTTGTCACGCGTTGTGCCATATATGGTTGATCCTGAATTTAAACGCATTGAGCGTTTCATCTGGGGATTGGTACCCCAGATCATGAGTATGGTAACAACGTCCAAGCCTCCAACAATTACCGAAGCCATTGATCTCAGCGTGGCACTTACAGAGGAATCCATCCGGTTAAATAAGTTTTCAATTTCTGATCCGAAGAAGAAAGAAACTCATGTTGAATCCTCAGGAGAGAACAAAAGGAAGTTCTCCAATTTTAAAAAGAGTACCAGCAGCGCAAGTAAGAAAAAGAACGTGAACCCACTCGAGGAAGTTAAAACTGGTGCTGGAGTCAAGGGAAGAGGATATATGGGCGCTCTGCCCAAGTGTGATGTATGCCAGTATCATCACTCCGGCCAGTGCAGATCAAGGATGTGTGAGTCTTGTGGGAAGACTGGCCACTCAAAAGAAACATGCTGGGCTGGTACTGGTGTTGGTCGTAGTAATCAAAGGGGTTTTGGTAACAACAACTGTGGTGGTAACGGATATGGGAACCGCCCACAAGGAAATAATGGAGGCAATGGTAATCGTGGGAATTTTGCAAATCAAGCTGGGAATCGCAACCAAAACAATGCTCAAGGTGGTAATGGGAATGGTCGAGGACCAGGATGTTTTAATTGTGGAGACATGGGGCATTTCAAGCGAGAGTGCCCGAAACTCAATCAAGCACAAGGCAGAGTCTTCAACATAGGTGCAAGGGAAGCACGCCAGGATCCCAATGTAGTTACTGGTACGTTCCCTATTAATCAACGCTTTGCATCTGTCCTATTTGATACTGGTGCCGACTATAGTTTTGTATCGCTAGAATTTAAAAGTATGCTTGGGTTAACTGCTAGTAAGTTAGATATTCCGTACTCAATTGAACTGGCTAATGGAAAGCTAGTTAAAATGAATGAAGTCATCAGAGGATGCGTAATAGAGCTGGGAGAGCACGAGTTTACGCTGGATCTACTGCCAGTCGAGCTGGGAAGCTTCGACGTGGTAGTAGGAATGGATTGGTTGTCAAGCAACAGAGCCGAAATTATATGTCACGAGAAGACCATTCGCATCCCAATGGCGAATGGAGAAACAATTGTAGTACATGGAGAGAAGCGCGATACGCCCTTAAGGATCGTTAGTTGCTTGAAGGGTAGAAAATGTTTGAGGAAGGGATGTGTTGCCTTCTTGGCACACATCGTGGATAAAGAAGCCGCTGAGCCGAAACTTGAAGACATTCCAGTCGTGAAGGAGTATCCTGAAGTCTTTCCAGAAGACTTGCCAGGATTGCCACCACAAAGACAAGTCGAGTTCCATATTGCCTTAGTTCCAGGCGCCGCGCCTGTAGCTAAGGCACCCTATCGACTTGCGCCTTCGGAAATGCAGGAGTTGTCGACACAACTTCAGGAGTTGTTAGACAAGGGATTTATCAGACCAAGCTTCTCGCCTTGGGGAGCTCCAGTTTTGTTCGTTAAGAAGAAAGATGGTAGTTTTCGCATGTGTATCGACTACAGGGAGCTTAACAAGTTGACTATCAAGAATAGATATCCTTTGCTGAGAATCGATGACCTGTTCGACCAATTACAAGGTTTGACTTTTTACTCAAAGATCGACCTTCGATCGGGTTATCACCAG
Organism: Helianthus tuberosus; assembly: GCA_030545235.1. Taxonomy (NCBI): domain Eukaryota; kingdom Viridiplantae; phylum Streptophyta; class Magnoliopsida; order Asterales; family Asteraceae; genus Helianthus; species Helianthus tuberosus. Next base: position 134,887,680 of record CM060433.1, read on the forward strand.
TTGAGGATTCAAGAGGAGAGCATTCCGAAGACTGCCTTCAGAACTCGATATGGACATTACGAGTTCCTGGTTATGCCGTTTGGTCTGACAAACGCGCCAGCTGTATTCCTGGATCTGGTGAACAGAGTTTGTAAACCGTATCTTGATAAGTTTGTGATCGTGTTCATTGACGATATTTTGATCTACTCGAAGACGAAGGAAGAACATGAGCAACATCTAAGAGCCATCTTAGAACTACTTAAGAAAGAGAAGTTGTACGCTAAGTTCTCGAAGTGCGAGTTCTGGTTACGCGAAGTCCAGATTCTTGGTCATGTAGTCAATGGAAATGGAATCCATGTGGATCCTTCAAAGATTGAAGCAATCAAGAATTGGGAGACTCCAAAGACGCCAACCGAGATTTGACGGTTCCTAGGTTTGGCTGGTTATTATCGAAGGTTTATTGAGAATTTCTCGAAAATCGCTCAACCGTTGACCTCCCTTACGCAGAAAGACAAGAAGTTTGAATGGGGAGACAAACAAGAAGAAGCATTTCAGTTGTTGAAGAACAAACTTTGTGACGCACCGATCTTATCTCTACCCGAAGGCACTGACGACTTCGTGGTATATTGCGACGCCTCACGTCAAGGTTTAGGCTGCGTGCTGATGCAGCGACAAAAAGTTATAGCCTATGCTTCGCGCCAGCTTAAGGTTCACGAGAAAAACTACACCACGCATGACTTGGAGTTAGGCGCAGTGGTCTTTGCATTAAAGATCTGGCGACATTACTTGTACGGCACGCGATGCACAATCTTCACTGATCACAAGAGCCTGCAGCATATATTTGATCAGAAAGAGCTTAACATGAGACAGAGACGTTGGGTAGAGTTGTTGAACGACTATGATTGCGAGATCAAGTATCACCCAGGGAAGGCGAATGTAGTTGCTGATGCCTTAAGTCGGAAAGAAAGGATTAAGCCCATAAGGGTTAGGGCCTTGGAAATGATTGTTCAGACCGACCTCACGTTGCGCATTCGTGCTGCACAAAAGGAAGCTCTTAAAAGGGAAAACCTTGTGAATGAATATCTCCGTGGGATGGAGAAGGAATTGGTACCAAAGGAGGATGGAACATTATGTTTCTTGGGAAGAATTTGGGTTCCTTTCCTTGGTGGTCTGAGAGACGTTATTTTTTATGAGGCTCATAAGTCACGATACTCGATCCATCCAGGATCGGATAAAATGTACCAAGATCTAAAGGATTTCTATTGGTGGCCAAGGATGAAAGGTGATGTTGCGGTTTATGTTGGAAAATATTTAACTTGCGCCAAGGTAAAGGCCGAGTACCAGAAACCTTCAGGTCTCCTGCAACAACCTGAAATACCCCAGTGGAAGTGGGAACAGATTTCAGTGGACTTTATAACGAAATTACCAAGGACGCCCAAGGGCCATGATACAATTTGGGTGATTGTAGACCGTTTAACGAAATCTGCACACTTTTTGGCAATCAAAGAGAAAGACAACACGAGCAAGTTAGCTGAGCTATACCTGAGAGAGATTGTTGCACGTCATGGAGTGCCTCTCTCAATTATCTCTGATAAAGATGGAAGATTCGTGTCAAGGATTTGGCAATCCTTCCAAGAAGCTTTTGGTTCTCAGTTGAATCTGAGTACTGCCTTTCACCCGCAGATAGACGGACAGAGCGAACGAACGATTCAGATGTTGGAAGACATGTTGTGAGCTTGCGTAATCGATTTAGGTGGAAGTTGGGACACTCACCTACCATTGGTTGAATTTTCATACAACAACAGTTACCATGCAAGCATTCAAGCCGCACCGTTCGAAGCTCTCTATGGACGCAAGTGTCGATCACCATTATGCTGGGCTGACGCAGGTGATAGACAGCTTGTTGGCCCAGAGTTGGTTCAAGAGACAACAGACAAGATCTTCCAGATCCGAGAACGCATTAAAGTGGCTCGTGATCATCAAAAGAGTTATGCGGATCGAAAAAGGAAACCTCTGGAATTTGAGGTGGGAGATATGGTTTTGTTGAAGCTTTCACCCTGGAAGGGTGTGGCACGCTTTGGGAAGCGTGGGAAGCTGAATCCACGGTACATTGGACCATTTAAAATCCTGGAAAGGATTGGTCTTGTAGCCTACAAGTTGGATCTACCTGCTGAACTAAATGGCGTTCATGATACATTTCATGTATCAAACCTGAAAAAGAGTCCAATTCAAGAGACAGTTGTCATTCCTGTCGACGAAGTTCATATTGAGGACACACTCCACTTTATTGAAGAACCAGTTGAGATTACTGATTGGAAGATTAACAAAAAACGCAGGAGTAGTGTCAAACTCGTCAGGGTTCGATGGAATGCACGACATGGCCCAAAATTCACGTGGGAACGTGAGGATCGAATGAAGGAGAAATACCCACAATTGTTCCCCAAGACCCCTGCAACTAGAAGCAGAACTTAAATTTCGGGACGAAATTTTCTTAACGGGGGGAGAATGTGACAACCCTCATTAAACCAGGTATCCGTATAATTAATTAATTACAATTAAGTGCTTAATGACTGTGCTGAATTACTTAATTGCTTTCTGATTACTGCATCATACATACATGTGCATCACATATTACATAATGTCACATCATTATCACAGACAAACTTTAGTGACATACATGATGCACAAAGCACAGTTAGCACAATCAGCGGATAACTCAGAAATATACTGACGGTGCCAGTACATAGATAGACAGTGTTTTGAGGCACAGTATGAGCTAAGAACAAGGTACTACACTAGTATGGTGTGTAGGGAAGTGAGGACCATAAAACTGCATCACCAGGTGATAGTTTGAGTGCCGGAAAGTGCCTAAAACTCACTTTAAGTGCAGAATTCTGCATTTTTCAGCAAAATTCAGTTGTTTAACATACTAGTTTTATGCAGAAAATTGACTAAATGGTCCTGAATGCTTTCCTAAGTGTTGGGAATTAATTGTGTCACAAAAGGTTACATAAAAGACACTATACGGTATAACTTAGCACTTTAACGAACCGGTATCAAACCGAACAACCGGACATTACCCGGGACACCAAAATTTTACTAGAAACATTGTTTTATTAATTTTGGACTAGTTATGGTCCCCGAATACCCCAACACATTATATAATGCACCATACACATATAACACTAGATATTACACTTAACCTCCAAGTATTTACCAACTATCATCAAAAACTTACAATTAACCCCCCCCCCATGCCCATTTACGGTCCAAGGGACCCACCAAAATCACCACCATATCCCACTAGATCTTGTTTCATATTTTATTTAGATTTAGCTTGATTTGGTGAACAAAATATAGATGTGATCATTATAAGTATGGTCCATATCTTGCAAGATCATCTCATTTCTTCTCACTTCACAAGTTTCACCCCAACTCCCTCAACCTCTCTCTCTCCCTCTCGGCTCACACTAGTGCTGCCACCATCACCACCTTGTCACCACCGTACACCCATTTTTAAGCTTGTTTCAAGTGTTAGAAGGTGATACATGGAGCTTGGAGCTTGAAGATCTTAAAGAATCCTTCTCATTTGCTTTCATCATCCACTTTTCATCATCTTTTTCACTAGTGTTCTTCCCAAGCTTAAAGCTAGTAGTAAGATCTCTCATAACTCTTGTTTACTTTTATTTTTATGGTTAAAAGATGTACATTGTGATGAAATAACAAGAACACTAAAATACTTACACTTAAATCTTGAAACATAAAGATGATATATGATGAAATCTTGTTGGATTAATGTTGATTAAAACATGCATGGCATTTTATTGTTGATTTCTTGATAATATGATGTTGATCATCATATGGAACTTGTTAAAGTATGATTAAAAACATGGTTTAACAAGTTAGAAGGTGATTATGGGTTTACATGAAATAATCATCTTTTAGACTAAACATGAACTTGAAAGTAAAAATGATTTTCTTACAAAGTAATAAACCTAGTGAACTAGTAAACTTGTGAATCCAAGACTTGTGTATGATTTTCCAAGAAAAACCAAGTTGAAAAGACGATTTTTGAAAGATCATAACTTTTCTTGCACTTACATTATTTTTGGAAATAAAATAATTGTAGGAAGGCTAGTAAAACATGAAGATGTTGTAAATAAATATTTTTGTAAAATTTGTTCACAAGTTGTTAACACCGAGATTCTTTAAAAAATGAGATTTTTAAAGGGATGAATACACTTTGGAAGGTAACTAAGGCCACTAAACGCTTTACCAAGTTACTACACGTTTTTGTGAAATATCAAGTTCATGATTATTATATAAAGCATATAGTTTTTGCTCTTGGTGATGTAAAGTGTTTAAAATTGATTGTTGATGGTTATTGTGATTATTTTGAAAAGAAAATGATATGCTAAATAGCATGGACACCTCCATTTACAAAGGAAACTATGGCGAAATTTTCTAAAAATTCCAACACTTAGAAAATATTTTTCTAGACAAGTGTTTACAAGTATGTTTTAAAATTTAAACTATGATTTCAATATAAACTTTGCCATAGATTTTTGTAACAAAAATACAAGTATTGGAGGATGATTTTTGTAAATAAAAATGAGTAAATATATATTTAGAATATATATTTCGTATTAAGACACTTGTGTGGATATTTGTTTGATTTGTGGAGTAGTTATATTATTTTAGGGAAAAATAATATATCTTAACAAAAGACCATGAAATTACAACTCCAAAATAATGCCAAAAATCACAAGGAATAAATATTTAAGTTACACACTTGTTATTGTGGAACCAAATGCTAAAATATAACTTATGAAATATTCCGGAACACACTTTTACAAATATATTTTTGGTAAATATTGTTTTGGATACAAGAAGTGAAAATATATTTTTGGGAAAGATATATATATATATATATATATATATATTGGGATACACTATTTTTGTCAAATAAGTTATATATATTTTCTAAGTGGGACTTAAAAATATATTATTTAAAATACGAATATACATGTACAAATACCCCCATCCTTGGGAAGGAAATACGGAGTTAAATACTTTAGAAGTATTAATACGAATAATTATAACTTGGAATAACATAAGAACACAACTCAAAACTTTAAACTCTAAGCCAAGGCACGACCCGTTCGTCTAATAGACATTAGTACGTTGTAGGTTGTCGTGTAGCTGACAGAGTTTGAGTTACGGTACAAGACGTACTACTGTGAGTTCATGTCCCCCTTTTCTTTTAACTGTTTTCAGTTTTATACTTCGGGGGTGAAATACATGTTACAATTATTACGGACATTTTCATACATGGTATGGTTAGCTTAAGAAGGGTTTACTACTTAGATCATGTGAGTGGTGGGTACAACACTTAAGGCCATTAATCCTCGTCGTAGGACCGAGGGACATGAGTGATAGATCTATTTGGGTGTAGCGAGCCCACACCCATGAGGCCAGGATGGCCCATAGTGGTGACTGTGTCTTACAGCCGGAGGCCCGGTAACAAATTTGCTAGGTTTGAGTACTTCCTGCACCATTTCACACATACCAGTGGCTTTGCAACCCATTGGTGATCTCTTTTTCCTTATTGCTACATACCGGGGACTTTCATACATACAGACATACTTTAACGGTTTATACACAAAGACATACACATGAACTCGCTCAACTTTTGTTGATTTTTCAAACTACATGTATTTCAGGAAACTAGTGGATCTGGCAAGGTATGCAATGTGTCTTCAAGCTGCGTAGTGAAATAAAAGATGTCATCCAGGGTCGTTGAGTTTAGGGGGTGTATCCCATTCCTGGACGGGTTACATAATTCTAAACTCAGGTTTTTATTTAAGTACTTTTGATGAATCCTTGAGAACTCATTTAAAACAAGTCATGGTTTGTAATATTCGGTATCGATGTTTTAAGACAAGCATGTTGTGGTATTTCTAAACTTTATTAATGGATAGACATCTCGTGTTTTTATCATATAGTATTGTTATGATTGTTTGATATGGTATTAAGAAGTCACACCAAATAACCACGCTTCCGCAAAAGTCAGGGTGTGACACAGAAAATGGTGTAACATAAGAGCTATATATGTAACACATGTACAACATGTTCCATATATTAGGTGTAATATATCTACTAACTTGTTTGTCTGGTAAGTAGCATCGAACGCTAACACATCGCCAAAAGCCTTGTAGTTTAGCTTGGAGATCTCATCAGCCTAAAACACAGCCTTCAATTTCCTATCAGATATGTCCAAGACCTGATTATACCATAAATCATAAACTTGTATAGTCATGGGTTTCAAACACCAACACAACAAAAAGAAAATACAAATTGGTTGCCTGATTGTGCAAGATATTAAAAAATTTGAAAAAACTTCAAATAAGTTAAACAAAAGGATCCAAAACAAATCATCTAATCTGCAAAAAAACCAAAAAAAAAAAAAAACAGTTAACACTACCTGGAAAAGAAACCACAATTGTCAGGTAAAAAAAAGAACAAATTTATCCTTCCAACCACACCAACAAACATGTGGATGGCAGGGTATTCATGATTGACTCATAAAAAAAGAAGAACACGAACCAAAAGAAGATGATTATCCAGAAAGAAGATGATTGACTCCTAAAAAAAGAAGAACATAAACAAAAAAAAATATGATTGTCTCCTAAAAAAAGAAGAACAGAATTTTGATTCATTCACATACCTGAAGAAGATGAAGCTTGCTGGAAGTAAACCGCCGGTGATACATTGCCGATTAAGTTGTTTCGGAATACACGGCTAGGAGAATAAACCTGAAGATCAGACACGAAGTCATGTGGGTCGGCCATGAAAGATGGAAGAAAGCAATGGAGTTAGGGTTTTTGAGGAAGAAAGGAATGAAGGATGAAGAAAGAAGAAAGAAATGGAAGTTCTGTATATATTTTTTGATTAAAAAGGTGATGGGTTGATGGGTAATAAATGTGACTTGATGGGATGGGGAAGAGGGTGAAGTGATGGCTTGAACAAATGACCAATTTGCCCTTTGAACATGTGTTTTAAAGATATGATGTGGATCAATCCTGTCCACAAAATTCAGGTTTTCCAAGTTTTCTAGATTAAATGGGTTTTCCCTATATACTTACATTATATATATATATATATATATATAGGTTCCTATATATATATATATATATATATAGGTTCCTATATATATATATCAATTTTATATGATTTTTTTTATTATTCTCTAATTATATTTGGTAATAGTATTTCTAACTAACTTCGTAATATTATTGGTTTTACTTTTGATAAAGTGACTCGGTATCGCTATCATATTGTACCGTACCCGAACAACATCGATACCAATACCTTTATTCATTTTAATAATATCCGTTTTGATAATTTTGTTTTTATACAACTTTGTCTGCGAAGATAAATGAATATCGGTACCAGTTTCGTGACAACCTGATCCAATCGATATCCTTCGAACAACATCAAAGCCAATACCGGTGACGGTGTTCATTTTTATCGTGTTTGACCAATGTAAAACACGTGTTGATTTCTATACCGAGTGCATATATCAAACCGGTACTGCAACGAATCAAATCAATGCCCATCGAATAACCGCGATAATGTAGAACAATAATGCGCAGGCAAATAACAAAATATTATTATACATATTAGTAGAAAGTGTGGATGAACAATAGTTTAAGACTTTTTTCAATATGTCGAAGTTTTTATTATTTTATTGTTTTATAACTTTAATTGTTTAAACATATTTTTTTCTAATATAACTTTTATGATACGATTAAAGTATCTGTTATCAAACAAGAAACCAAATAAATTAATGCATAATGATATTGATATTGTTCGATTCGGTTCGATACAGTATGGTAGTGTAACGCCCCACATTTTCATAACTTCCTTAATTTAGAAATCAACTATTGAAAATCTGTTTTAGAAGCTTGCCTCTTTCAAAAAAAAAATTATCCGTTGTAACGTCGAAAAATCTTATATCTTTAATTTAATTCGTTATAATTATGGTTATTTATTCATTATTTTAATTAATTAATTTTACTATTTAAAACTTTATTTTTATAATAATCTAGTTAAATCTAGTTAGATTTTAAAGTTAGAAAAATACAAACTAACCTAGTTAGTTTGTTTATAAAGTTAGTTTGTTTTAAAATATGACATAACATAAGTCTATTGAAGTTCAGGGACTAATTGGGTAATTGGCTGAAACTTCAATGTTTTAAATACAAAAAAAATATATAAAAGTAGTTAATTAATTAATTTAATTGACTTAAAGGTTATGTAGATAACCTAGTTAGTATAAGAAATCAAACTTAAAACAAGTCAAGTTAATTATTTAAGTAACTTCTTAAAATTAAGGGAATATTTGTGCATATACTTGAAACTATAAAATACCCCAACCCTAACCTTGAGAGCATCAGCCGACACTTGCATTTCTCTGCCTCACCCTCTTCCTCACGAGCTTCGGTGACCGGAGTCGAGCCTTCCGGCGTCCCGCACACCCTCCAATCAACCACACCCCCCTCTGTTTCTGGTCCGATTGAACCACCGACCACCACCGCACTAGTGGTGGCACACAACAACAGCAGCAGCGAGCAGCACCACCAGTGGTGGCGGTGCTCAGCGGCGTCGTGGCTCTTCAGCAACGGAGATAGAGAGCTGATAAGAGAGAGAGAGAGAACCGAAGAGAGAGGCGACGGCAGTGGCGTAGTTTGCGGTGGCGGCGGAGCTGCTCTGGTTCGGGTCACTGCGCCGGCACCGGCACCGGCTCGGTTCAGTTACTGACAATCGGTTCGGGTTAGAAGCGGGTTCAGGTCTTGTTTGTTTAATTTCCGATTCAATTTTCGTTTCAGTTTTTGTTTTCGGTTCAGGTCATCGGAGCTCCGGGCCGGCTGACGATGGCAACGGATTTAGGTCTCGGTTCAGTTGACTCGGGTGGCTCGGGATCGAGTTTGGATTTGGTTTCGGTTCAGCTTTCGTTCTCGGGTTCGAGTCCCGTTCGACTTCAGTCCACTCCGGTCATCACCCGGCTCCGGTTCGGGTTTCAGTTTCAGCTTAATCTCAGATGTTGGTTCAAGCTTGGCTCGGGTCTCGGTTCAGCCGGTTCAGACTCGGTTCGGTTCAGGTTAGTCTCGGTTCGGGCTTTGGTCTTTGTTTCTATTCAAGTCTCGTTAATTCTTTCGTTTATTCAGCAGGTTCGGGTCCTGTTACAATCGGATTCGGTTCGGTGTTCGGGTCAAACCTGGTCAAAGCGGGTCAACCGAGGGCTCGGTGCAGTCCGTTTACGGGTTCGGGTCATTGGGTTAATCATGAGACGCGATATTTTAACGACGCCAATATTACAATAGTATCGTTTTGTATTTTGTTATCACGTGACCGTATTAAATTTAAATTGTTTATAAAAAAAATACATAGAAATACATATAGATACTCATTGTTTATTTATTATTGAATTTTGACAAAAACATTGACGACTTGTATCGTCGGGATCGTCCAAAAACAGAGGAAACTCTGCCCAATTTTCGTTAATATATATATATATATATATATATATATATATATATATATAGGGAATGGATATATAGGAAACCATTTATTAGGGAGAAAACTAAGGAAACCAAATTGTGACCATTGATCTTGATCATCTAAGGGTTAAGGAATTTTGATGGTTATTGATTTAAATTTAATACATTAGTTATGTTGATGAGTGGGCCAGGAGGGTATTTGTGTCAAAGCATCACCATATCTTATTCTCTCTCTTCTGTCACCATCACCATCAAACATCATCATTCTCTCTCTTCCTTTTCCTTTCTTCTTCTTTAGAATTCAAAATATCTCCTTATCTCTCTATCTTCTTCTTCTGTACACACACCATCATCATCATCATCATCCATTCTATCTATGTACACACACCATCATCCATTCTTCTTCTTCTGTACACACACCATCATCCATTCTTCTTCTTCTTCTGTACACACACCATCATCATCATCATCATCATCTCCATGTTTCAAAATAAACACCAAGAACACACACAAGTGTGTGTGAGAGAGAGTTCAGGAGGTAGAGAGAGAGATCCAGATCCGGTGTGGGGATTCTGATTACAAGCCGTCGTTCGACATCCAGATCCGGTACAAATCTTCATCATTTCCGGCGTTTGCAGCGCCGTCTACGGCGGTGGCGGCGGTGTAGAGAAACAAGCCGTCATTCGACATCCAGATTCTGATTACAAGCCGTCGTTCGACATCCAGATCCGGTACAAATCTTCATCATTTCCGGCGTTTGAAGATCTTCATCGTGTTCATCACACGGTTTCTAGATTCGGTAAGTGTTTTTAGAGAGAGAAAGTTGCTATTTTAGAGAGAGAAACAACAATCTCTTGAGTATTTTATTTTGAAAAATCATTTCACACTTGATGTTTTAGTTAAAATGGTTGTTTATAGGTTTTTGTGTAATGGATGTTTTAAAGATGAACATGATTCTTTTGTTAAAATGGTTGTAAAAATGGGTAAATGTTTATGTAATTTGCAGGTTTTTGGTTGCTTGTTTGAGGCTTTTGATCTGAATAGTAACTGTTTTTTTGGGGGGTTGGTTGCTTGTTTGGGCTTTTGATCTGAATAGTAACTGTTATTGTGTGTTATACTAGGAGGTAACACATGTTACATGTGTTACGATAACGAAAGAAGGTAGATGGAGAAACCGATGAAGAATGGGAACAAGAAGTAGATGAAGGGCAAGTGGTGGGTACCTTTGATGTTGTACAGAAGTTACCCTCCAGTGTAACACATGTTACAAACATGTGTTACATATGTTCAACCTCTTTGTTACCAAAAATCAGGGCTGCACATATGTAACATGTGTTACAACATGTTTTTACCTACTTGCACGTCTCTATTACAAATGGATGAAAACAGTTTTTTTAAAACATCCACGATGTAACACTTGTTTATTTGAAAGTTCTTAAAACAACCGTTGTAACACGTGTTACATCTTTTTACTCAGCTGTGCATTTTCCTTTTTATAATCCCATCCTCAACGTAAAGATACATCCAATGTAACACGTGTTACAAAAGGAAATTACCTACTTACACATCTCTATTACGTTGATTTAAACAGTTATTTAAAAACATCCAGTTTGCAACACTTGTTTATTTGAAAGTTCTTAAAACAACCGTTATAACACGTGTTACATCTTTTTACTCAGCTGTGCATTTTCCTTTTTATAATCCCATCCTCAACGTAAAGAGGGGGGTTGCACATATGTAACACATGTTACACTTGTTTATTTGAAAGTTCTTAAAACAACCGTTGTAACACGTGTTACATCTTTTTACACAAGTTACTTGTAGTTACCCCAACCCTTTTTTGGTATTTTCAGCTTTTTGATATTTTCAGTTTGTTGGCCAATAATTTATGGGTTGGGTTTGTGTTAGGTTTTATGAATTGGATTTGCTTTATTTTGTTTTCTGTTTTTTGTTTAAATTGGGCATCCCAATTATTGGTAGATAATTAGTTTGAAAATCCATAATTGTTACAGTAAAGGTTTCAAAATTTTGTTGGCTAAGTTGTTCTTTTTTTATAATTAGTGTTAAATGTTTCAAATTTTTGCAGGCATAACTAGTTACGTATGTTACATTTCTGCCAGCTACATTTCTGCTAGTTAGAAGTCGATGAAGGGCAAGTGGTGGGTACCTTTGATGTTGTACAGAAGTTACCCTCTAGTGTAACACATGTTACAAACATGTGTTACATATGTTCAACCTCTTTGTTACCAAAAATCGGGGCTGCACATATGTAACACGTGTTACAACAGGTTTTTACCTACTTGCACGTCTCTATTACAAATGGATGAAAACAGTTTTTTTAAAACATCCACGGTGTAACACTTGTTTATTTGAAAGTTCTTAAAACAACCGTTGTAACACGTGTTACATCTTTTTACTCAGCTGTGCATTTTCCTTTTTATAATCCCATCCTCAACGTAAAGAGGGGGTTGCACATATGTAACACATGTTACACTTGTTTATCTGCTAGTTAGATTCTAAACTGTTTGTCCTGTATGTTGTAACATATGTTACACTTTCGGACAATATATGGTGCATACATTGTGTTACACATTTTGTTTTGATATGAGTGGATATTGAAATGGTGAATGGTAATTGTTGTATCCTCATCTTAGCAAGTACTCTTTTGCTGACTACTAATATTTGTGTTTTTCATTTCTTGGGCAGGACTGGGACTGGGAAGAAACCTAACAAAACATTATGTGTGAAATGATGCAGATAAAAACTCAAAATTTAGGGAGTCTTCAAGTTCAGGGCATAATTGGGTAGAAGGTAACTAGTGTTAGTTATGTTACTACTATTTTTTTAATCAATAGATTAAAAATACTGGAGTGTAACTTGTGTTATTACGACTTGACCATAGCAGTTGCAACCAAACGAGAAGGGATCTTGGCAGGAAAAAAAAAGAACTACAATATCGGATATGACAAAAGGTGGCCATAAAGCGAAACAAGGTAGATGGAGAAACCAATGAAGAATGGGAACAAGAAGTCGATGAAGGGCAGGTGGTGGGTACCTTTGACGTTGCAACTATTGATATAAAACTAGTTAGTTTTTTTAAGCATTACAACTATTGATATACAACTAGTTAGTTTGTACGATACTAAGCAGGTCCTATCTGTTGCTTAATCAGGTTACATATATTACACAAGATGTAACATGTGTAAATTGGAAACACTTGTGTAACACTTCAGTGTAACACATGTTACAGGTTGTATCCCTTAAACTCCAAAGTCAACGTAAGTCATTCTCTAAAACACATAGCAGCCAACAAAAACATTAGCTTGTTTTAGTTCTTCAAGTTTGTCGTCAAGGCTAACTCATCACTAAATAATCATTCTTCCGTCGGATTTCTTGTTTTAGTTCTTCAAGTTTGTCGTCAATGCTAACTCATCAGTAAACAATCTCTCCAAAACATTAGCTTTCTTTCTCTAAAACACATAGCAGCCAACAAAAAACACACCATCTTTACCACGAAAACCTGATGATGCGTTGTAATCCTTCGGCGGGCTTCGCTTCTTAATTACCATCTTCATCTTGAACACAAAACATCTATTCACCTATGAACAAAACAAGTACACCAGTATTAATCTTCTATAGTTAAACTTATTGATCTCCTATGTAACATGTGTACATGTGTAAAGTTTTGTTGTAACACCTGTAACAACTATGTGTAATATGTATAACGTGGCTATACATGTGTTACCTCACTAGTCTAACACATGTTATAAACATGTGTTACCTATGTGCAGCCCCCATGTGTGTCCAAAAAAAGGCTGGGGTATCTATAAGTTACTGGTGTAACGTTGTTACTACATATGTAGCTAATTATCCCACAAAAAAACACGACTTTTTATTGGTAAAATTAACGTGATATTCTGAATAAATTATGAAGTTTATACATTTTAGCATTTAACAGCCCATCTAAAAAACATTTTAACATTTAAACTTACTATTACATTATGTATAACTGTGTAAAACCCTGTATGCAACATATATTACCCCGAAGTGAAACACATGTTACAACATATAGGACAAACAGTTTAGAATGTAGCTAGCAGAAATGTAACATATGTAGCTAACATATGTTGCAACATATAGGTCACATGTGTAACCTATATATGTAACATAGGTATACATCTTTAACCAATTGGGTGTAACACATGTAACACCATATATGTAACACATGTTACCCGCAGTAACACACGTATAGCCATCTTACACATGTTACATATGGTCTTCACAACAACATCCATCTTCACAACACATAGCAGCCAACCAAAAAACACACCATCGTCACCATGAAAACCTGATGATGCGTTTTAATCCTTCGGCGGGCTTCGCTTCTTGATAACCATCTTCATCTTGAACACAAAACATCTTTTCACCTGTGAACAAAACAAGTAAACAAGTAAACAAGTAAACAAGTGTTACAAAGTTGATGTTTTAAAAAAAAACTGTTTTCATCCATTTGTAATAGAGACGTGTAAGTAGGTAAAAACCTGCTGTAACACGTGTTACATTTGATGTATCTTTACGTTGAGGAGGGGATTATAAAAAGAAAATGCACGTCTGAGTAAAAAGTTGTAACACGTGTTACAACTGTTGTTTACAGAACTTTCAAATAAGTGACAAGCCGGACGATAGCCAGTGGTACAAATGGATGTTTTGAAAAATGTTACACGTGTTGCGTTGGATGTATCTTCAAGCTGAAGATGAGATTATAAAAAGGAAAATGCACAACATTAAAAAAGTTGTAACACGTGTTACAACGGTTGTTTTAAGAACTTTTAAAATAAACAAGTGTTGCAAAGTGGATGTTTTTAAATAACTGTTTAAATCAACGTAATAGAGACGTGTAAGTAGGTAATTTCCTTTTGTAACACGTGTTACATTGGATGTATCTTTACGTTGAGGATGGGATTATAAAAAGGAAAATGCACAGCTGAGTAAAAAGATGTAACACGTGTTACAACGGTTGTTTTAAGAACTTTCAAATAAACAAGTGTTACAACGTGGATGTTTTAAAAAAACTGTTTTCATCCATTTGTAATAGAGACATGTAAGGATGTTACACGTGTTGCGTTGGATGTATCTTCAAGCTGAAGATGGGATTATAAAAAGGAAAATGCACAACATTAAAAAAGTTGTAACACGTGTTACAACGGTTGTTTTAAGAACTTTCAAATAAACAAGTGTTGCAAAGTGGATGTTTTTAAATAACTGTTTAAATCAACGTAATAGAGATGTGTAAGTAGGTAATTTCCTTTTATAACACGTGTTACATTGGATGTATCTTTACGTTGAGGATGGGATTATAAAAAGGAAAATGCACAGCTGAGTAAAAAGATGTAACACGTGTTACAACGGTTGTTTTAAGAACTTTCAAATAAACAAGTGTTACAACGTGGATGTTTTAAAAAAACTGTTTTCATCCATTTGTAATAGAGACATGTAAGGATGTTACACGTGTTGCGTTGGATGTATCTTCAAGCTGAAGATGGGATTATAAAAAGGAAAATGCACAACATTAAAAATGTTGTAACACGTGTTACAACGGTTGTTTTAAGAACTTTCAAATAAACAAGTGTTGCAAAGTGGATGTTTTTAAATAACTGTTTAAATCAACGTAATAGAGACGTGTAAGTAGGTAATTTCCTTTTGTAACACGTGTTACATTGGATGTATCTTTACGTTGAGGATGGGATTATAAAAAGGAAAATGCACAGCTGGGTAAAAAGATGTAACACGTGTTACAACGGTTGTTTTAAGAACTTTCAAATAAACAAGTGTTACAACGTGGATGTTTTAAAAAAACTGTTTTCATCCATTTGTAATAGAGACATGTAAGGATGTTACACGTGTTGCGTTGGATGTATCTTCAAGCTGAAGATGGGATTATAAAAAGGAAAATGCACAACATTAAAAAAGTTGTAACACGTGTTACAACGGTTGTTTTAAGAACTTTCAAATAAACAAGTGTTGCAAAATGGATGTTTTTAAATAACTGTTTAAATCAACGTAATAGAGACGTGTAAGTAGGTAATTTCCTTTTGTAACACGTGTTACATTGGATGTATCTTTACGTTGAGGATGGGATTATAAAAAGGAAAATGCACAGCTGAGTAAAAAGATGTAACACGTGTTACAACGGTTGTAAGTAGGTAAAAACAGTTAGTATTCGGATCAAAAGCCCCAAACAAGCAATCAAACTAACAAAAACAATTACTGTTCAGATCAAAAGCCTCAAACAAGCAACCAAACCAACCACATTTTTTTTTTTTGTAAAATAAACGAGATCATCAACGATTATATTATGGACTTTTTAAATGTAACTAATATATAACAACAACAACAACAACACACAACAACAACAACAACAACAAGAATCATTATCTCAATTCTAAATTTTTTTAATACATTTAAAATAAAAAAAATACCCAACAAACTATCAAATCTATTTTACTAATACACACACAAAATCATTCAACTTTTACCAAATAAATAACATTAAGACATGGAACCAGCCCATGTCATACTTGTGAGTATGTTCTTTGTGTTCTAACAAGTTTTTTTCTCAACCAAAACCCATGTAACTAAACGATTTCTGACCTGCTTCTCTCTCACACAATTGTGTGTGTTCTTGGTGTTCTAACAACTTTCTCTCTCTAAAACCCATGAACCAAATGATTTCTGACCTTCTTCTCACTCACACACTTGTGTGTGTTTTTGGTCTTGGTGTTCGAATAACTTTCCCCCTCTAAAAACTCATGCAACCAAACGATTTCAGCCTGCTTCTCTCGCACACACTTATGTGTGTGTTCTTGGTGTTCTTCATGAACACGATGGAGAATCTTGTTTCTCTTTCTCTCACACGCTTGTGTGTGTGTTTTTGGTGTTTCTCTTTCTTTAACAATAACGAATTCAGGCTTGCTTCTCTCACACACACTTGTGTGTGTGTTCTTGGTGTTTATATTGAATCATGAAGATAGAGAGAGAATGGATGATGATGATGATGATGATGGTGAATATACAGGAAAACAAGATAGAGAGAAGAATGAGATATTTTTGAATTCTCAAATGTGTTATTTTAGAGAGAGAATGGATGGTGATGGTTTGAAAAAGGTGATGGATAATGGGTTGAAAAAGGTGAAAAGTACAAAGCACAATATTCAAAGAAAAAACAAAAAGACCAAAATACCCTTAAAGCATGAGTTTGGATGAGGTGATGTGGATGAATGTGGACCACATATTCTAGTTTCCTAAGTTTTCTCACTAAAATGGGTTTTCTCCATATACTTACACTATATATATATATATATAATATAGTATATATATATAATATAGTCGAACCGCTAGTATATATATATATATATATAATATAGTCGAACCGCTAGTGAAAACGTAGCAGATTCAAATAACTTTTACAACGATAAATATAAATGTATATTTATTTTTGACGACACTCCTGTAATACTTTTGATGGACTTAATTTAAAATTATTGTATAAACTATATAAACTACATATATATATATATATATAGTGTAAGTATATGGAGAAAACTTAGCAAACTAGAATATGTGGTCCACATTCACCCACATCACCTCATCCATACCCATCCTTTAAGGGTATTTTGGTCTTTTTGTTTCTTTCTTCTTTATTGTTGTCACCATCACCATCACATCATCATTGTTTCTCTTTCTTCTTTCTTCTTTTATTTGAGAATTCAAAAAAACTCCTGTGCATTCACCATCATCATCATCCCTTCTCTCATCCTCTCTCTTTCTTCATGTTTCAATCACCAAGAACACACACACAAGTGTGTGTGAGAGAATCGTTATTGTTAAAACCCCTTCGTGTTCATGAAGAACACCAAGAACACACACACAAGTGTGTGAGAAAGAAGCAGGCCTGAATCATTCAGTTGCACGTGTTTCTAGAGAGAGAAAGTTATTAGAACACCAAGACCAAGAACACACACAAGTGTGTGAGAGAGAAGCAGGTCATAAATCATTTGGTTCATGGGTTTTTAGAGAGAGAAAGTTGTTAGAACGTCAAGAACACACACACACAAGTGTGTGTGAGAGAATCATTTTTGAAGATCTTCATCGTGTTCATCAGACGGGTCTAGATCCGGTTAGTGTTCTACTAATAGCAAGAACACACTAGATTTTTTTGTTAAAAAGGTTGTCAATAACTTTTTGTGTGCTCAAAGTGTTCTAGTAATGGGTTAATGTTCATGTATTTTGCAGGTTTTTGTTTTTATGTTAAAATCATTTTTAGTTTTTTGATATTTTCAGTTTGTTGACCAATAATTTATGGGTTGGGTTTGTGTTAGGTTTTATGAATTGGATTTGCTTTATTTTGTTTTCTGTTTTTTGTTTAAATTGGGCATCCCAATTATTGGTAGATAATTAGTTTGAAAATCCATAATTGTTACAGTAAAGGTTTCAAAATGTTGTTGGTTAAGTTGTTCTTTTTTTATAATTAGTGTTAAATGTTTCAAATTTTTGCAGGCATAACTAGTTACGTATGTTACATTTCTGCCAGCTACATTTCTGCTAGTCGGATTCTAAACTGTTTGTCCTGTATATTGTAACATATGTTACACTTTCGGACAATATATGGTGCATACATTGTGTTACACATTTTGTTTTGATATGTAACACATGTTTGTAACGTGTGTTACACTGGAGGGTACCTTTGATGTTGTACAGAAGTTACCCTCCAGTGTAACACATGTTACAAACATGTGTTACATATGTTCAACCTCTTTGTTACCAAAAATCGGGGCTGCACATATGTAACACGTGTTACAACAGGTTTTTACCTACTTGCACGTCTCTATTACAAATGGATGAAAAACAGTTTTTTTAAAACATCCACAGTGTAACACTTGTTTATTTGAAAGTTCTTAAAACAACCGTTGTAACACGTGTTATAATCCCATCTTCAACGTAAAGATACATCCAATGTAACACGTGTTACAAAAGGAAATTACCTACTTACACATCTCTATTACGTTGATTTAAACAGTTATTTAAAAACATCCACTTTGCAACACTTGTTTATTTGAAAGTTCTTAAAACAACCGTTGTAACACGTGTTACAACTTTTTTAGTGTTGTGCATTTTCCTTTTTATAATCCCATCTTTAGCTTGAAGATACATCCAATGCAACACGTGTTAGGTTTGTTACGTGTTACAAAAGGTTTTTACTTAATGTAATAGTAAGTTTAAATGTTAAAATGTTTTTTTTTAAGATTGGCTGTTAAATGTTAAAATGTATAAACATCATAATTTATTCGGAATATCTCGTTTATTTTACAAATAACTTCTGAAATATTACTTGTGCTATTATGTATTTACTATGGCGGTTGTATTTGCAGGAGTGAGGAGAATGACCAGGTCCGTGACGGGTAGGCTGGCTTGGCTAATAAGCGAAAGCAGAACGATAAAGAAACAGAACGATAACGAAAGAAGGTAGATGGAGAAACCGATGAAGAATGGGAACAAGAAGTCGATGAAGGGCAAGTGGTGGGTACCTTTGACATTGTACAGAAGTTACCCTCCAGTGTAACACATGTTACAAACATGTGTTACATATGTTCAACCCCTTTGTTACCAAAAATCGGGGCTGCACATATGTAAGACATGTTTGTAACTTATGTTACACTAGAGGGTAACACATGTATGATCATTTTTTGATCATTTGTATATATTTAAGTCTGTATAAACCTACAACATTGATACCCCCAAAAAGGTTACACATGTTACGACAGAATGGGAAATGTGTAGCAACGTTCAATACTGTTGTTTCACTCTATAGTGTGTAACATGTGTGACATGGCGTTTGTCAGTAAAACATATAACTTGTAAAGTGATACGACTGTATCTTTAAAACATGTTTACCTATAAGTACTTACATGTTACAGGTTGTATCTTTAAAACATGTTTAAACTGGAAACAGGAAACACTTACAATGTATAAAGCAAAGTTACAGAAGATGTAACATGTGTAAAACTGGAAACACTTGTGTAACATTTTGGTGTAACACATTTTACAGGTTGTATCTTTGAAACATGTTTACCTATAAGTACTTACAAAATATAAAGCAGAGTAGGAACACAACTTTTAAGGATGTTACATACATTGTAGAGAAGATGTTACATGTGCACACACAATTAACATGTGTAACATGACGACAAGTGTCATGTGTGATCTTTTTTTGTTACCCTAGGGTGCTAAACGTATTACAATGTTCATAACACACGTAAACTTATACTAACATCCGTCCCTATATCCACAGATGATATAGAACATACTCCACGTTACCATATTTACTAGTATTCTAATGGCACTAAATTGTGGATACCGAATGTCAACGAGCAATATCATCCTATTATTGTTAAATCATACGTCACACTGGAAGAACTTCTTGCCATGTGTAAGACTTATAACCAATAAGCTGGGTTCAATGTAAAAAATATACGTTAATGCAGTTTTTTTTATCTACTAATAACATTGTTAATAACAAGTCTAGGTACTTATGTAACATGAAGTGTATCGTTTGTCCCTTTAATTTGTTACACTAGTCTCATATACTTATAGTTACATATATTACTTGTTTGTTCATTGATATGACATTTTGGATGATGTAATGTTGTTACATATGTAATTTTGCTAAGTTTAAATTGACACCAAAGGGGCTGACATATGTAACACATGTTTATAACATATGTTACAATATGGGTATATATGTAACACATGTATAGCAATCTTACACATGTTACATATAGGTGTTACATGTGTTACAACGTCAAGGTTACACATGTTACATATAGTTGTTGCATCCAAAAAAAAAATTGTCTTCACAACAACATCCGTATTCATCCAAATATTGGCATACTAACAATGAAAATAAAAATAAATTTTATATCAATAGTTGTAATGCTTCTAAAAATTGCCTTCACAACAACACCATCGTCACCACGAAAACCTGATGATGCATTGTAATCCTTCCGCGGGTTTCGCTTCTTGATAACCATCTTCATCTTGAACACAAAACATCTTTTCACCTATGAACAAAACAAGTACATCAATATTAAATATTCTATAGTTAAAACTTATTAATCTTCTATGTAACATGTGTAACGTGGCTATCAGGGGCGGAACTAGAGGGGGGTCAAGAGGGTCCGTTGACCCTCCGGTCACCGGAACTTTTTGAATTTTTATTTATAAATTTTGAGTTTTTGAAGAATAAACTTAGAGATGGACCCCTTAATTTAAACAAGTATAGAATATAAGCTTATGATGACCCCCTAACTAAATCGTTCTGGTTCCGCCACTGGTGGCTATACATGTGTTACCTCTCTAGTGTAACACATGTTACAAACATGTGTTACATATGTGCACCCCCCCTATATGTGCAAAGTCCAAAATACTGTTACATGTACATAACACGTGTCAAAAATTGGTGTTTGGTCAGTGATTGTCGTCAGCTGAAAAAGATAGACAATTTTAAGATGTGTAACACATGTTACAACTACATATTGTTTTGAAGTAACAATGAAAAAAGATATCTTTACTGTTACCTCAAAACAATAAGCAATTGTAACATATGTTACACATATTAGGAAAGATTGTAACATAAGAGCTACATGTGTAACACATGTTACAACTGCCTATTGATTGAGGTAACAATGAAGGAATCTTTTTTCACAACATTATGCAGGTACATGTAAGAATGTCTATTGCTACTTCAAAACAATAAATAATTTTAACATCCTTAACACATCTTAGAAGGCCCACATGTAAAGGTGTCAGAAATGTAAAAAATGCATATATGTAACACATGTTACAAATGCTTTTTGTTTTGAAGTAACAATAAATATATTTTTCTTCACAACCATTTATCTTAACAGTTAGATGTGTAACACATGTAATACGCCTAACGTTTGTTAGGAGACATTGTAAGACAAGAGCTACATGTGTAACACATGTTACAACTGCCTAATGTTTTGAAATAAGAATAAAGGAATCTTTTTAAAATGCCTATTGTTACTCCAAAACAAAGGACAATTTTAACATGTGTAACACATCTTAGAATTGCCTATCGTTTTGAAATAACAATAAATTTATCTTTTTTCAGAACCACATAGAGTAAGGGTTACATGTGTAACACATGTACAACTATCAGATAATTAAAAAAGGCAGATCTGTAACACAAGTACCATATATCGTCCGAAAGTGTAACATATGTTACAACATACAGGACAAACAGTTTAGAATCTAACTAGCAGAAATGTAGCTGGCAGAAATGTAACATACGTAACTAGTTATGCCTGCAAAAATTTGAAACATTTAACACTAATTATAAAAAAAGAACAACTTAACCAACAACATTTTGAAACCTTTACTGTAACAATTATGGATTTTCAAACTAATTATCTACCAATAATTGGGATGCCCAATTTAAACAAAAAACAGAAAACAAAATAAAGTAAATCCAATTTATAAAACCTAACACAAACCCAACCCATAAATTATTGGTCAACAAACTGAAAATATCAAAAAACTAAAAATGATTTTAACATAAAAACAAAAACCTGCAAAATACATGAACATTAACCCATTACTAGAACACTTTGAGCACACAAAAAGTTATTGACAACCTTTTTAACAAAAAAATCAAGTGTGTTCTTGCTATTAGTAGAACACTAACCGGATCTAGACCCGTCTGATGAACACGATGAAGATCTTCAAAAATGATTCTCTCACACACACTGTGTGTGTGTGTTCTTGGCGTTCTAACAACTTTCTCTCTCTAAAAACCCATGAACCAAATGATTTATGACCTGCTTCTCTCTCACACACTTGTGTGTGTTCTTGGTCTTGGTGTTCTAATAACTTTCTCTCTCTAGAAACACATGCAACCGAATGATTCAGGCCTGCTTCTTTCTCACACACTTGTGTGTGTGTTCTTGGTGTTCTTCATGAACACGAAGGGGTTTTAACAATAACGATTCTCTCACACACACTTGTGTGTGTGTTCTTGGTGATTGAAACATGAAGAAAGAGAGAGGATGAGAGAAGGGATGATGATGATGGTGAATGCACAGAAATTTTTTTGAATTCTCAAAGAAAAGAAGAAAGAGAAACAATGATGATGGTGATGGTGATGGTGACAACAATAAAGAAGAGAGAGAATGAGATAGGGCCTTTTTGACACAAATACCCTCATGGCCCACTAATCAACATATGTTATGTATTAAATTTAAATCAATAAACATCAAATTTCCCTAACCCTTAGATGATCAAGATCAATGGTCACAATTGAGTTTCCTTAGTTTTCTCACTAAAAAATGGTTTCCTATATATCCATGCCCTATATATATATATAGGCAAAAGATAAATAGAAAACCACTTTTAGCTAGAAAACTCGGGAAACTCTAAGCTCCCGACATTTTTTTTTTGAAAAAAATAACACATGTAATATACATGTTTTTAAGACATTTGGGCCAAAAAAATCAAAAAAGCGCCGAAGGGTTTTTTTAAAAAAAAATAAACAAATTTCAGCAACTTTGCAATGTAACACGTGTTACACAAAAAATGCTGAAATTTGTTTTTTTTTAAAAAAAAAATCCTCTCGGCGCTTTTTTGTTTTTTTTGGCCCAAAAGTCTTAAAAACATGTATATTACATATGTTATTTTTTTCAAAAAAAAAAAAATGTCGGGAGCTTAGAGTTTCCCGGGTTTTCTAGCTAAAAGTGGTTTTCTATATATCCTTACCCTATATATATATATGTATGTATATATATATATATGTATATATATATGTATATATATATATATATGTATATATATATATGTATACATATATATATATATATGTATACATATATACATATATAGCAACCAGTTATACTTTATATTCCACTTCAAATCTTCCATCATAATTCCGTTACTCATGCACCATCGTTTGCCCATATAGGGTGACCTCGGTGTTCCATCCTCCTAAACTTATACACTCGTCAACACTTGGATAATCGGAAGACTTAGTAATTATGTGAGTACACTTGACCCATTTTCCTTTTAATACACTTTGGGTGCAACATGTTTTACTTGTTAAAAATGCACGATTCACAAACATGCTTTATTCAATCAATCCTTATACATGCTTTGTTATGCTTAAGTTCATGCTAGAATTCATACTACTTGTTAACCCGCCTTAACAATTATAGCGCTATAGGAGTAGCACACCACCCGACGGGGTTTTGTTAAGTTATATTCTTTACGGTCTCGATATTGTTATATCGAGGGATGCTATTATTCATACTTTACGGTCTCGATGTTGCTACATCGAGGGATGCTATTATACTAGTGGACACTTGGGTTTGACTTTTAGTTATACATGATAGTTTGACCTTGTATACCAAAATGCTATGTTGGATTGAAAATACTTTTTTATACATATGACACGAGTCTAAAACTTGTGTACTCGCCAATACCTTTGTATTGAACTACACTTTTAAAACATGTTGCAGGTTTAGCGATGATGTTGGTGATGCATGGAATCAAGTAGGATGCCTAGATACTCACTTTAAGTTTTGTATACTTTTGTAATGTTATTTATGTATCTCAAGTTTGTGCATTTTGATTCCAAATGATGTAAATGACTCTTTAGTAATGGAATGAAATTTACTATTTAAATACTTGTCACAATTATTAGTGTTATGATGTATCTTGCAATCTATTTCGTCTCACTCCGATGTTTCCGCCATCGGTTGGGGTGTGACAGGTAGTGACACAATGTCAGTTTATCAAAAGAAAAAACAATATATAAATACAGTATGGTAGTGACACGATATTGATATTGTTTCAATTGGTTTCGATACGATCTGGTACGGTACCAGCACGAACATGGAATACAAACGAATAAGACCGATATCAATTGAACAACATCGGTACCGGTATCAATATTTTGTTTTATTGTTTTCAATCGATTATTTTAGCAAGTGCTGATATCGTAACGATAGAACTGATACCTAGGGCTGGCAATTTATACACGAGACACGAATACACGACACGTACCTACACGACTTTAACAGGTAACAGGTAAGACCTTAACAGGTTTCGTGTACTAAACAGGTAGACACGAAATTACCTGTTAATTTTCGTGTCTAAACAGGTATAATACCCGTTTACCTGTTAAGTACCTGTTAGTACCTGGTTATTTTTAAAATTAAATAAATATATAATATATATATATATATTAACCTAACCCTAATTCTTTTATGTCCAGCCGTCACTCATTGAGTCATTGTCTCATTCTCTTCTTCAAGTCTCAACTCTCAAATCTAAGTCTCTTCTTCAACTCTCAACACAGGTATTACACAGCCGATTGAATCAAGCCCGACTCCGAGTCCGTCACCGCCCGGCGCCGCCGTCGCCAGCCTTCCCTTTCACGGGTATGATGTATCGATTTATGTTTATCTTTCTATTCGATTTATGTAACACCCATGTTCTTGTATATGGTATGATGTATCGAATCGGTTTCTTGATGTATCGAATCGGTTCTTGTTCGGGTATGTATCGATGATGTTGGTTTGTTCGAATCGATTCATCATCGGATTCTTGGTTTGTTCGAATTAACTGGCTTTTGCTCAGTTAATTCACATGATATATCCGGTATGTCCATTTCACATAGACAGCTAGTAATTTACACTTCCCAAATTCATTTGGTGTGAGTATATGATTAGTTAATTCACATGATATATCGAATCGGTTTCTTATGTTTTAGTCTCTGTGTTCGGTTATTTTTATCAATTTGATATGAGTATATGATTAGTTGTTATTCTGCTATTGATTATTAGGTGTCGTGTGTCGCTTGCAATGCATCGGATCGGGCGTTCTAGGTTTCCGATAATTTTGTTGTTATCCATTAGAATAACTTTAATTTGATACTGAATGATCTAGATGCTCAAAAGCTTGATTGGGATGATGATATGCAAGAGTTGGTTGATCAGATGGAGTATTTAAGGTCATCCAATCTTTAAATAGATTGTTGTTGAGAACTTGAGATTTTTATAGTGTAGAGATTTTTAAATAGATCTATTTCCTAGTGGTATTTGAATTCTGGATTTATGTTATGAATCTGATGTTGTTTGTATTGTATACAGCTAGGGAGATGGTGGAATTGTGAGGAGGCTAAGCTGCTGTTCTCTTGTATCCTTTTTGTTGTTTGGGTAAAAGTAAACCAGTCGTATAACTTTAACTGATCACCGCTGTTTGATTTATCTTTTATCTGCAGGGGACAAAGTGTTACAAAGAGAAATCGGAGTGTTTCTCATTCTTAAAGAGTTAAGACCCGTATTCGTAGATGCAATGGGTTCGCTTGAAGAATGATAAACTGCAGTAGACATGGAATGAAGACGTGAGGTTGGTGTTATGCATAAGTCTTAAAGTTAAAGATGTCGGTTTGTTTAGGTAATATTGCAATGTAATATCTCAATAGCTTGATATGAAGGTGAAGGCTGTCTGCTTAAGGGTGGGTTTAAGTTTCAAGGTTTGTGTGGATGATTGTGCTTAAGGGTTTATGTTAAAGATTCTGTATAAGGCTTTAGGGTTCAATACTGGTATTTTTATCACACGGTTGGAAGTTATTGCATCTATCAAGTGGTTGTTTACCTTGTGAGATTAAGCCATCAGTTGGATCATAACTTGGTTCATTGAATGCTTTGTCCATTGTTGTTAAGAATTTAGGATAGTGGTTGTGTTTTTAGCAAGGCAGGTTCATGAGGGGTGTGTGTGTGTGTGTTTTCTCCAGATAACATGTCATGTGGCAGCATCAATGAAGTGTCTTTGGTGTAACAAATACCAAATTGAACTTCAACTTGCAAGGCAACCAGTCATCACCCTATTCCATAGGCCACATGATAGCCAACCTTTTTGGTTTTCTTAAAATGTTGAGGCTGGAGATTAGAGTTGATATTTATTAATTTATTTGTATGTTATGTATAAATGCTTGCAATGAGAAACTATATGAATATGAATATGTCCAATTATCCATGATTAATATGACTAATTGACTATACTTATTTTGTGTGTAGGTTTGATTGTTTGAAATTGAAGATTTGAGAAGAAAGACCAATTGGAACTTGGAAGTTTGGGACTTGATATTGTTTTCAATATATGTTTTGATTATAATTCTATGTGTTCTTGTCTTAAATTTGTTAAGGAGCATGGATTTATGTTTTATTTTAAGACTTTTATGAACTTTCGTCGACTTTTGTTTCGCTGAAAGGTTGTCTAATATGTGTTTCTAAACAGCTATTATCGTGTACTATCGTGTATTATCGTGTATACCAGGTATAAATAGATTCGTGTTCGTGTTTGGGTTACAGGTACACGATAAATTTTCGTGTCGTGTACAGGTATACCCATTTCGTGTTCGTGTCTTATCGTGTTCGTGTCTTATCGTGTACGGGTATACACGATATGCCAGCCCTACTGATACCGGCTGAATATTCCCACCGCGAAGCGTGGGGAAATCACACTAGTTGATATTAATTAACAACCAATATATAGCTATCACTTATTTTTATCCTTATCTATATCTAAAATTAATAAATAATTTCAATTTTGCAATTTAGACTCTTTGTTTTTTACTTTTAACTCAAAGTTTTTCAAGTTTTGCAAGTTAATCCTAACTCTTTTTTATTTTCAATTTTGATCCACCATACTTTTCATCTTTCCCAAGTTTTTCGTTTCGTTCTAAATTTTGTGAGTTAACGCACCGCAACGCAACGTGCGTGTGGGGTTCAACTTTTTTTCGTAGATTTTTTTCCCGTTTGACTGGCCAGTCGCGTCACATCTATTTTTCTGCGTTTGACAAGTTCGTCCAACACGCGGGTCCTGGATGGACTTATTTATTTTTTTTCTATTTTTACGTTTCGGATTAATTTCTCAGCAACGAGCGTGCGTGATTCAAAAATTTTACGTCTGCTTTTCGCTCGACCTTATTTTTTTCCTGTTTTTATTTATTTTGTTTTTATGAGCTTTTCCGGTGTTGGTGGTCGCTGACAATGGTATAGTATTGCTGCTACTTAACACAGTTTTATAACAAACCCTGCAACGCAGGGGCTTAATACTAGTATCAAATAATGTGACAAAGTTTTAGGCATGGTATTCAAAACCAGACCAACTGGATTAGGACCTGAAAACTTCACCAATTTGATCCAGTACTTATGGGCTACTATGTTTTGGGCCGGTCAGTTATATGTTAAGTTCCGGTTGAACTAGAGTCCAATGGTTGGATTGAGATTATTAACTTTTCGCTTTTTATTAAAATATTTTTATATTTTAAGAAAGCTACTATAAAAAAGATATTGGTGTTATATAGGGTGATACTATTTACACCCCCCCTATTTACTAAGGCCATCCGTAGTCATAACGCCCATTTGTGGGCGTTATGCGACACGTGGCGCGCCACGTCAGCGTGTGGGCGTTATGGGGCCTTATGCATTTAAGCCCGTAGTCATAACGCCCCTACCTCATCATTATCCAATTAATTAATAAACCCTTAAATTATACATATATATGTATATATATATGTCTGTGTGAGTGTATGGAAAAGAAACAACAAGCATGGCGCCGCGATAAATCTCGCGCCTCCCCCATTTTTCCGACTGATGGCGCCCTCCGTGGCGGTGTTCCGGCGCTATGCCGGCGCTATGAGGGCATACCGCCCAATTATGCCGCCCCACTACGTTCGGACTAATTACACCCCCTATCAAAAATATTACATCCATCAATCATTTGTTTTTTGTTTTTAGTCTTTTTAGTCTTTTTTGTCTTTTTGTATTATATTTTATTGTCTTTTTTGTCTTTTTGTTATTATTATTATTATTATTATTATTATTTACTATTAGTAATGAATTATTATTATTATTATTATTATTATTAAGCTTATTACTTAGACCACCCGTAGTGGGGCGGTATTTTTAAAAAAAATTGAAAAAAAAACGCCGTAAAACGCCCCCCACCCCATTACACTAGGCGTGTTTAGGCGTTTTTTTTTTGAAAAAAAATGTTGTTGGCGTTTTAAATAAAACGCTGAAGGTTACAAAGGTTTGAGTATGACATGTTTGACTGGCCAATGGGAGTGGTCCAAGTGTAATTTTTTTTATCTATGTTTCGTGTACCATGTTTCATGTCCCACAATTTTTTTTTTTATCTATGTTTTGTGTCTAAGGTTTCATGTCCCACAATTTATTTTTTTTATGTATGTTTCGTGTACCAAGTGTAATTCAAAGACATCTTTTTATTTTTTTACCTATTAGGTAAAAAGGAGAGCATATTATTGGTGTATAATATAATAATGAAAATCAAAGACATCATATTATTGGTGCATTATATAATAAAAAGGAGAGCATATTATTGGTGCATAATATAATAATCAAAGACATCATATTATTGGTGCATTCACTTCAGTTTGATAATTCTCATATTATCGATGCATTAACCAATCCAAGTATACCTTTTGTTGAAGAACCTGATGTTAAAAAAAATACTCGTGGACGACCAACTACAAAATCCAAACAACAAAAAATACCGAACCCTGCAATTGCTAAACCGCCCCTTCAACGAAGCTACTCTCAGAAGCCTCCAAGGCACAGTCCGTTTGGGAACTCCCAAGATCATGATTACACTCAAGAGCCTGCAAGGCACAGTTCATTTACGAACTATCAAGAGCAGGATTACACTCAAGAACCTGCAAGGCATAGTTCATTTGTGAACTCCCAAGATCATGATTACACTCAAGAGCCTTGGAGACATAGTTCATTCGGGTATCTAGAGACTGATAATTATGTTGGTTACATCAGTCCAGACGTGAACTATCAAGTGCCTGGTGAAACAAGTCCGTTCATAAATCAAGATATTTATGGAAAAAAAAACCATTCAAGGACTATGATGATAATATGGGCTACTACGCCAGTCCATTTGTAAACTGCCAAGTTCCTGGTGAACCAAGTCCGTTCATGACACAAGATACAGACGGACAAGGTTTTTTTGCCAACCTTTTAAACACACCGGGATATTATTTCATGGGATTGAACCAAGATATTGTCGGACAAAGTTCTTTCGCCAACTCTACAAGTGCGCCAGGCTATGACTTCATGGGGTTGAACCAAGATCAAGCATCACAGGTGATACACAACTATATTCATCTAATTCCAAAAATCTTCCATGCGTATTTTACACGCATACATAACGTGTTAGGTGATGGAAATTGTGGGTTTCGGGCGACAGCTTCTGCTCTCGGGTACGGTGAAGATGAATGGTTATTTATCCGGAGGTCACTGATGGAAGAGCTACTCGAGTTTAGAAATAAGTACACTAAGGCTTTCTTAGGCTCATTTGAAGATGTGTTAACGTCCTTGGATTGGTCAGGATCGGGGGTTGCACCAGAAAAACACTGGATGATTATGCCAGAGACAGGATTCTTGATTGCGAAAAAATTTAATGTAATCGTTCATTTTTTATCTCAAGAACAAAGAAACAGTTCGACTTGTTTTTCGCTTTGGAGAGGCCCTCACCGGTTCCCAAAAAAAAATAATTACAATTGCACACGTGAATGATAACCATTTTATAATGGTAGAATTGCAAGGAGAGCATCCAATTACCGGCACAACCAACCTATGGAAATTATCAAGAGAAAATGATGCAGCTGGCTGGGAGAATATATTTGAATCACGTCAAAATATGTATAATTCTTGGATAGCCCAACCTGCTATATTTGGGGGGTGTATAGATTAAACCTCGATATGTAAATTATTAAACCTCGATAATAATTTTGTAAAAAAGTACTTATTTTTATATAGCTTTTGTTACTGCTATAAATATAATTTGATAAATTATATCAATAAAAACTAATAACAAATAATATATCATTACTAATAATAATAATAATAATGATAATAATAATAATACTAACTAAATAAATAATAAATAAATAATAAATAACTAATAATTAAATAAAAGAATAAAAAAAAGACAACAAAAAGACAAAAAAATCTAAAAACAAAAAGCAAATGATTGATGGATGTGATGTTTTTGATAGGAGGGGTGTAATTAGTAAATAGGGGGATGTAAATAGAATGAGCCTATATTAACGAGTAGACATTGAATTCTATCCCAAATTCCAACTCCTTTACACCCAAATAAAGTTTCTAAAGGGTGCTACTATACACACTCCCCCTATTACTTTCTACACCCCCCCTCCTCTCACATACTTACAGGTGGGGCCTGCGTGGGACCGACAGTTTTCCTCTCACAAGGGGGGTGTAGAAAGTAATAGGGGGTGCGTATAGAATGAGCCTTTCTAAATTTTCAGATATCTAAATTAAATACTCTAACAAAGTTCCAACACCTTTAAGCCCATTTCCCTCTCAAAGAAGTCTATTATTCATTATTTGTTTTTTTTCTTATTTTTTTTATAGATACGTACACCAATGTAGCCAACATAATAATATAATGCCCAACTGCTCCGAGTAGCAAACTAGTAGTGCAGTTGGTTAGAAACCATGTGGTTTTCAAAACATAGGTTTTGAGTAACTATGAAGTCGACCGAGTAGTTGTTGAAAGATATATAAACATGTTAGGAATGCAATATGCATGTAAACATTTTTGGGTAAAAGAAGTTTGAGTCAGGGTCGTCTCGTTAGGCTTTTCACTCTAGACACGGGCCTAGGGCCACAAATGAATAAGGGCCTCTATTTTTTTAGTAAGTTATTATATATAGTATGTGTTTTTTAGTAAGTTATTATATATAGTATGTGTGTTAAGGACTAAATAAACAAATTAGTTGCAACATAAAACAGTTTTCTATTTAAAAAAACGGCCCGGTTAGAAACTCGAGCTAAGCTAATATACATAAATAGGGTGCGAACGAGCCGAGCCCGAGATCGACCAAGCTCGAGCTCGAGCTCGATTAAATTATGAGAGCTCGGGCTCGAGCTCGGCTCGATTCGAGCTTTGTTTCCAGAGCTCGAGCTAGGCTTGTTTGTATTTTCTCAAGTTCGAGCTCGGCTCGGGCTCGGTTCGTTTATTAGTGTATTAAATAAAAATAATATAAATAATAGACTTTTTAAGCTCGCGAGCTCGATAAGTGAAGCTCGGGCTCGTTTACTAAATAAGCTTATTTTTAGGTTCGAGGTCGGCTTGTAAACAAGTTTACATAAGCTCGGCTCGACTCGGCTCGTTTACACTAAGCCTCGATAAAGCTCGACGAGCCTAACGAGCTTCACATGCGAGGCTCGAGCTCGGGCTCGATAAACAAACAAGCTTGTTTTTTAGGCTCAAGCTCGGCTCGGGCTCGATAAGGCTTGACTCGTTTCGAGCTTTTTTTCGAGCCGATCTCGAGTAGCTCGCGAGCCGCTCGGCTCGTTTGCACCCCTAAATAACGTAATTGCATACATTAGTGTATTAGTCATTAATTATAAAATCCCTCAATTAGAGCTGCCATTATTGTTGTTATTTCCCATTTGTCTACAGCCAGCGAATCAGTGGCCGTTACAACTTACAGTGATTTTAGCTTGTATTCTTAGATGCATGCTCTTTTTTTTGTGAAATTATACAAATTTAAAGGCCTCCACTTTGTACTTCGCTTATACCTAATAAAACGTCGAAGTGCCGTGGTTTGAGTCAGTGGCGGATCTAGGATTCCGACCAAGCGGGAACGTTTTATAAATAAGCGGTAACGAAATCGAAAAAACGTCAAATTTTTCCAAAATTTACACTAAAAACGTCAAAAATTTTCCGGCCAAGCGGTAGCGGAGGCTACCCCTTACATCAAGGTAGATCCGCCCCTGGTTTGAGTCGTTTGATACATCACACATGAAAGTTGGTGTATGGAGAGGAATGAGTTTAAAGGTGAAAATAAAATTTGGAAATTTCCTTGAGAAGGTGGTGCACTAGTACTAGGTGGACCAAAGTAGTTAAAGTAGTGTGGGAAACACCTAACTTGAAAAAGTAAGCTTTTGACTCATTAATCATGAAAAGAAATTATATTTAAATGAAAATATTTTGTGACTCTCATAAATCACTCATCTTGATAAATCTGTAGCGTTGTAAGGGTACATAAGCCAATTGGTATGCGTTTTTACATTTTGACTAAATACTTTAGATAATTATTTAATGTTCTTATAGATGTTGTAGACGTGATATGGGGTTGGATAGTTCGTCTTCCCAAAGAGACGAGTTTGGAGGATTTTGTGATAATAAAGTAACAATAAACACAAAAAGGTAATCTTTATGGTAATGTGATCATTTACATGACTAACAATAAAAGTTTATGTTTTCAAGTAAAAGCATAATTTTGTAATGTTACATGTTAATGAATCTATGTCACGGGTATGGTTTTGTAAGTCATCATGTTCACCAATTCAAGCTTGATTTTGTTTGTTTTCCCTGGCTTTAGATTGCTTTTCGACCGAAACGAAACATAGACAATTCGCTATTTGACCATATCGAATACAACAACAACCGTACCCGGTAAATCCCACAAATAGCAAAGCTATTGACAGAGTTTGGAGAGGATAAAATATAGGCACACCTTTCATCCATCCATAGAGAATAAAGAGGCACTTGCAGATGGACCCCTGCCATCGAAGACAGACAGTAGACAAGCAAGAACTAAAACAATCTATGAACAGAGGCTAGAGCTACTAAATAATAAAAGAAGTGATAGAGATGTAACATAGTGAAACAGAACATATATATAAAATCACAAGACCACAGATAAGCATATATGAAAGACATAAACAATGCAACAACCACCTCGACTACAAGGAAAATCTAGGTATCCACCCTAATGCTCATATACCTAAGGAATCTCCTCCTAAAAGTCTTTAACCTTAATGAATCAAAAATGAATTTAAAGTTGTTCAATACTGTTTACAAAGTGAACAACATGAATTTGAATTGATTTGTTCGGTTATAAACCCATTCAAGTAATTAATTTCATAAATTGATGCAAAACATGGCAGTTGATTTACTAAACACTTATGTGAAATTATGTTAATCGTAAGGTTGAGTGTACTATAACATTCGTTTGAACACGCATGTGTTATGCATTATGTGTTATATGAAATAAACATGAGTTTGACATGAATGATTTGGTGTAGACATACATATTGTGTGTTTTACCGAACAAAACAAGGTATGACATGCTGGCGTGGACCCATGGTATATCCACGGGTCAGCCATCGTCCATTAAAAAAGATTAGTATTATTCATACACTAAAACCCTAATCACTCCAATAGGATATTGGTTAAGCTCAAAGATCGCGCAATGAAAAAAAAAATCTCGCATCCACATGAATGAGGTGTAAACATGTATCATATTGCTTTAATGATATAAAAAAGCACCACCGAAAATTAAAGTGTCGTTGAGGCTTGAGGAAAATCAACATCGTTAGCCTCACCCCAAGGATTGATTCTCATAACTGAATTTACATATAACATGGTAGTAAATGCTTTTAGAAACATGTGAGGGAAAGTCATACCAATTTGGTTGTTCTCTCATTTGTAGTGGAGTTGGTGTGGTTTTCATATAAGGGTGGAGGGTATGATTCAAACACTTTAGGGTGTTTGAGTTTTCTCTACCCAATAATCTCATGCCATGTCAACTCTCCCCCCCCCCTTTCACTCCCCATTTTCTACTCAAACACTAGGAATGATTCATACACATGGAGAGTGGTAAAATTTAAAAAAAAATGTGATTGGTTGAAAGGGTTGGGACCCACCATTAAACCCCCCCGCTCTCCTCCTTCCCTTCTCTTCCCGCATCGGTGAGTAGTCACCGAAATCACCCCTCCCCACTCACCGATCCACCGGCAATCATTCACCGTGCGGTGAAACCACTCCCCGCTAGAACTCCCCGACATCATATCGTCCGGCCTAACCAAATTTGTCTTTCCCCATTCGATGATTAATGGTACGACCTAGTATGGCTTGAAAGCTTACATGCAAGCATTTAATGCTAGAAATGACGGCACGACATATAATTCTTGGTTTGCCACGTCATGTTTATAGTGGCCCTGTTGTGTCTATTTAGACCATGTTTTCACTTTACTCAGATTATGTTTTCACTCGGTCGATAGATAACTTAGACTAAAGATGTTCAGACCAACAAAGTCCGGTGTAGTGATGCAATTTCACTCGGTCGATAGATAACTTTGTTGGAAATTTTAGTGAAAATGAGTTTTTCACTAAATATTTTGGACATCAATAGTATTTATATATGTGTTGTATAAATAATTATTTATGGGTTTGTGTTCAAACTATGTCCAAATAGAGTTGAGATGAATGAGATATCGAAGCTTGAAGTTGTATGTTTGGAAAAAACATAGATGAGAAAAATGGATTGAGATTTGTCATCTTGTCCCACATAGGTGGAACGACAAAACTTAAAGTGGTATATAAGGAGGAGCACTCCTTGAAGGCAAACACTAGTGGGGACCCAAAAGGGTGCATCGCACCTGCACACATGCACGTGTGACGTGGGCTATAAGCCCAATGTGGTGCGTTGTGTAGGATCGTTGTATGACCCGAATGAGTCGATCAGAAGAGTTGTTTATCCGAATCAAAGGCGGAATCAATGAAACGGACGCTCGATTCAATTTAAATATCTCTTGTATTGATTATGAGAATATTACAGCACCTAAAGACAATTCGGCAGCACTTTGTTACCGAACACAAGACCTTTATTCCGTTTGGAATGACACTAGTGCTCTCCTATTTATAATGGATGTGATTCCGCTTGAACTTGACCAAGGCAGTTTCAAGCGGAATTAGCTCCAAACCTGCTAAATTCAGTTTCTAGCACCCGAGCACTGATCTATCCTATCTTATCCTATTACATGACTCGATACAAGACGAAGTCAATAGACATAATGTACTAACAGACTCCCCCTTGGATGTTGACGAAGTCTTCAGTGTTGAGTCTTTATCATGACACATCTTCAGTCTTGATCAGTCTTCATACTCTGTCTCTGGCTCTAACACTGCAAGCATCCTATCAATCTTTCTCTTCTTCTCTCTATCATTGAATGATGTACCAGGATCTCATCACTGACTCTATCCTTAACAGCTTCTTCAGGCTCCCCCTTTCGTCAAGCTTCCGTGCTTTAGGGATCGACACCTTGCTTTCCGGTTATAAGCTCCTCCTTGCTTTGAGCTCGTCTTCAGACTCCCCCTTAGACTCAGCTACCGGGATCGTAGTCTGGTATCACATCTGCAACACTTATACGTTTATAAGTAACAACATTTTAAATTTTAGTTATCCAGGAATTGTAACCTGGCACTTTTCAACTTTCTAAATCAACAATTTTCATGAATTTGGCAGTTTCAGGATCAAAAACTGACTCTATTACAATATAAACATCCAAATCCCCCATAGTTAATCATCCAAGTCCAAACTAATGACCTTGGAGATTTCACAAACTGTTTTTGATTTTTGATTAAAAAATTTCAAGTTTCAAATTAATGAACTTGTTTTATTTTCAGAAACACAATCAGCTTACTCAGATTTTGACACTCAGCATTTCAGACATCAGTTGTCGAAAATAAAGTAGAATCAAAAATCTTTTTGTATTTTCTGAAATATAAAGCAGTAACGAAATATTTATAAACATATTTACATACAATATTTTTGTTTGAGTTTGCGTCAGAGGATCATATCAGTTTTTGACAAGTCACAAGTACCGTTGAGCTTAGTTACACATTAAGAATTAAACAATTCACTTAGATTGTCGATATACTGATCCACTTAAATTTTCACACAAATTTCAACTGATTCAGGATACGAATTAGGTGTATTAAGAACTTAAACTCATTCATGTGTCCCACCTCTTGAATATACTCCCGTATCCAGATCCCAATATTCAGTCTTACAGGTGAGTATACCTAGATGATATCTGTAAGGGGTTAAATTGCGAATATCGTGAGAGCTCAGGTCAGAACTTCCGTTCAGCAGAGAGATGACGGCTTCGACTTTTGGTGTGTCCCCTTTAGAGGATCTTTTCTTCAACAACAATGATTATCAATTTTATTGTTTCGTCATTTTTGCTGAGGGCGGCGCTAGATTTCAAGCAAGCAGAAAGTATTATACGGGGACTAGGCCATTGCTTTCGCAAAATCAGAAGTCCCGGGATAATACCCCAGATATCACTAAGCATAAAGACCTAGTATCTCAGAAAGAGGGGTCCTTCAAACGAGATTTCAGGGGTTACCTATATATCCAAGTAGTGTTCCCCACGAAATAAACAAGTTTGAATTTAGGTTTATATCCCGAAAAAGTTTACTAAATGTATAAAAATCTACCGGCATATCATCAGTGAGACTGTTTAACGCTATAAAATCATTACATTTCTTTAGCATACTGTAACTGTCTACTGATGTACTATCATTTCCTCTTTTTACACAAAAACTCAAATTTTGAATTTTATCATGTTTTTGGCTTTTTCAAAATTTCAAATATTTTTGTATTTTCTAACAATATTACTCCCCCTAAAATGCAAAATCATTTAAAGAAAATTTGACAACCAACACTGATAGCTTTGTCTCGCCATCCATTTTCTGCTTAAAGTGCTCTGTTTTGCAGAAAATATAACATACCCCCATGATTTACAACACATTGATATTTTACAGTTTGAAAACCGTTTTTCAATCTTGTGAAATTAATCATGTTTGTTCAGCCGTGAGGGTTTCGGCGTATTCAATCAACATATTTTTGTATTTTTGAATATTTTGACAAAATAAAAATATATTTTTGGTTTTTACATTTTTCAATTTTTAGGGTTTTTGAAATATTGTTTATTTATTTACAGAAAACAAACAAACTCCCTGTTTCAACCAAACCAGGGTTCAGCAGCCTTCTCCTCCCGTTGTGCCAGGCTGCTCCAACTTCCATTCTCACAATCTTTGGTTTTGTTGAGCACCTGCACATTCAGACTACTTGATTACTTGAACAATTTAGCTCAGGTTTGTTGGACCTTAGGCATTTCAACACAATATGTATTATGCAGTTTCGGAAAATCTTTGTCATCAAAGACCTTTTCAACTTTAGCTTCAACTTTCTCATCTTTTACAGAAATCTCTTGTTTCTTAACACTCCATGTTTGACCTTTCGGAGTACCTCTTTTTTTAAAAATGTGACTCTTTTTGAATATTTTGATTTTGAACAACAACTTTTGGTTTCCAAAACTCTTGGGGTTTTGTCATATCAACGAATATTTTCCAACTTTGAGTTGTTCTGACTCTGGGTGTGTGAGAGTTCCAGGTCTGTTTTGAATCGAACCTATTCAGGTTTGATTTCCAAGTTTGGTTCGAAACAAAATTGTTTGTTTTATACCTCCAAGTTTGTTTTGAATCAAATCTGGTCGACCTTTGTTTCACATCCTCAGATTTCTGTTTCTCAACATTTTCAGACTTCTTTTTGTCAACATCCACAGGTTTCAGATTCGGACACTTTCGTGCAAGATGTCCTATCTGATCACACTTTAAACATGTTCTCTTGGACACGTCTTTGACCTGTGGTTGTTGCTTTTTCTTTTGAGCGTAGAACTCCTCATTAGGCCGACGCCTAAATTTGAGTTCTTTTTCTTCTTCTGAACTTGTTCCATGAACAAAATTCATCTTTGTCTGAAAATTTTGCGATTCATTTTTATTCCAACTTTGTTTCTTTTTATAACCCAACCCAGCCTTCATGTTTTTCTTCTTGTAACCAGGTTTGTTATAAAAAGTTTTGTGACCTTTTCCAGCAAACTTTGAAATTTCAGATTTCTCAATTTCAACCATTTTGAACACTTTATCAACCTTTTCTGAAATCACATTCTGAATCGGGAATACAACATCTAAGAATAATTTGTCCGATCCAATCATGGTATAAACCAATCCTTTTGAATCTTCATTCAAATTTTTCTCGGATTTTGTGTCTTTCAGGTATCCATCATGAAAATTACCTTCATTTTCATCCTGTGATTCAGATTTACCTGTATCAACCGACTCTTCTTTCAACACACTTTCGACGACTTTACCTACCACCTCTGAATCACTAGAATCATCAGATTTGGAATAGATTATGTCAATGTTATCTGGCAATTGATCTACCATGTTGAAAGCCTTTTCGACCTTTTCATCATCATAAAATGCAAACTTTTCCGGTGGTGGAACTTGATGAAACTCTGAGCCAATGCCCTTTTTGTTCTGCTCAGACTCACCATCTCCTGGTTTTATATTGAAAATACGTTCAAGCATATATGACGACACGTGATAACTCTTTAACTTGTTATTATCCTGTTCTAAATCAGCAGTCTGTCGCTTTAGCTTAGCAATATCCTCAATATAGGAATTAACAACACCTTGTTTTATTTCATACATTCGCTTAAGCTCTTTAGTTGTTTCAGATAAGTAATTCATTCTTGATTGAGCAAATTTCATTTCATCTTTCACCTTTTCATATGATTCTTTTGTAATGTGATATGCCAATTTTATTAAATCATATTCTTTCTTCATTTCTTGACAAACAATTTCTTTTTGATCACATTCTTCTGTTTTATTTTCAAAACATTTTCTTTTAAAATTTCATTTTCTTTTTCTAACTTTTTACATTTTTCAAAAAGTTTTTTTTATCATTTTCTTTCAAAACTTTTTCGTTTTCTAACATTTCTTTGCATTTATTTTTGAAAACTTCTTCAATTTTATTGAATTGTTGGTCTTTTTCAGTACAAGCACTGCACGTTTCATGCATTTCTTGCACTGTTCAACGATTTTGATTTTAGTTTCAGAATCAGAATTTACCTCAGTGATTGTCAACTCAGTGTTCTCTGCTGCATCTGTCTGATCAGCATCTTCTTTCTTACCAGCATCATCACCAACATCACCAGCAATTAAACTCTCATTCTTCACTTCTTCTTCTGCTTTCTTCACATCTTCTCCAACTTTGTGTTCATCAGTAACAGCTTCTTTCACAACTTCTACATTTCTAACAACTTCTTTCTTCTCAGTTTCTTCAACTTGCTGTTCTTTAGTAACAGCTTTCTCAACCTCTTCATTCACCTCAACTTTTTCTTTTACTTCTTCAACAATCTTCACACCTTCTTCCTTAACAACTTCAACTTTTACTTCCTCAGCTACCTTCTTCAATTCTTCAACCATACTCTCAACATTCTTCTTCATTCTCTCTTCATCCCTCTTCCTCAAGCTTGAAATCATAACATCTCTTAAGAGTTTTTCAAACTTCTTCACATAAGTTTCGTCTTTTCCGACATTTGTATAGTATTCAACAGAACGAGGAATTACTAGAAGAACATCATCATAAACTATGTCCTTTTTGGGAACAACTGGTTCTCCATTTCTGTTCACATAGCATTCTTGTTTGTTATCCCATCTCTTATTAATCACAGCATCTTCATACTCTTCTTGCATATCATCCATTCTATTCCAAGCAATGCTTCTTTCTCTGCATGTTTTCTCACTTAGAATCTCTTTTCTTGTTTTCTCTTTGATTTCAGCAACAACATTTTCTTCTTTGTTTTCCTCTTTTATTTCAGCGACAAAAACATAATGTTGACTTTTTGATGTTTTTCTGCTATGAGCTGTAACTATATTTTCCAAACGATCTTCTTCTGGACAAATCTGACTCCAATCATATCCTTCGTCATCATGGAATACAACAAGTGCTCTTGATATTTCTCTGGGTTTATCTTCAATCATTTTCGGCTCTTCTTTGCTTCGATGGTAGATTGCCTTTCGGTAATAATCATCATTGAACGGATGTTCATTTCCACCAAACGCTGAATTATTGCACTCTCTCTTGAAATGACCTTTTTGCTTACATTTGAAGCAGGTCACTTTGGACTTGTCAAATCCAAGTTTTGTTGATGCACCGCCTAATGATTGTTTCCCAGTAATCTCCATATATCTCTGAGCTCTGCGGATGCAACTTGCCAAACACCAGCGGATGTCAATGAGTTCCATCTCTTCCGGATCAATCTGGTCATAGTCTTCTTTGGTCAATTAAGAGTTTCCAATTTTGCCTGCAACTAGACCTTCATATGATTCCAAAACTGATGCAAGAAAGCTCATTTGCTGTTTAGCTGCATTGATGCTCATAGCCGGAGAATTTTTCAACTTAAGAGCAATGTTACACAGTATCTCCTCTGTTTCTTCAGAACTAGCTTTTGAAGCAGATGAATGATAACCCGGATCGTAACTTGATGAGCTTTTCTGAGGTTCTTTTATCCTCTCACCACTGAATGTTGTCTTTGGTGAACTATCAGCTTTCACTGAAGGTAAATTACCTTTGTAATACAAACCAACATTCTGTTGATGTGAAGAACTGCTCATCTTGCTTTGTTTCTGCAACTCCAGTTCATGAATTTCAATCTTTTCTATCAAAACATCAAGAGAAATTTCATCATACAAAGCATCATTTTTCAGAATAAAACCAAACGTTTGCCACTGATCAGCTTGTGGTAACGCTTCTATGATCTTATCAATGATTTCCTCTCTTGTTTTGACAATGCCAAAATGATCAAGCTCAATTTTCAAATGACCAAATCTTTCTATCATTTGCCTAACAGATTCACCACTCAGACTATCAAACAAATCGAATTCTTTCTTTAACAAAGCAATTTTGTTCTTTTTGATTTGTTTACCCCCCTCAGCTTTAACTCGTAAAGCTTCCCAGATAGATTTCGATGTTCCGTCATGTTGCAGAAAAGCAAACATATCATTTCTGATTGATGATTGTATCAAGGCAATCATTCTCTGTTCAGCTGAGAATTCGGCTTTGTCTTCTTTGGATAAACCTTTCAGAGGAAGATCTTCTCCTTTATCATCAGCTGGTCTCTTATACCCAAACTCCAAACAAAACCAGCTTTCATGAGCATACGCTTTTGCCCAATTGATGAATCGATCTTTCCACCAAGTATAATCTTCAATGCTTTCCAGAGTTGGTGGTTTTGAATGTGTGCCGTAAAAATTATTATGTTTGATGTTCTCATTAATCACTTTTGTAATGGTTTTAGGAGTAACAGTTGTGATTTCTGAAGACTCGGATGTGAACGCGTTGTAGAACGTATTGTAGAACTCTTCAGCCATGATTTGAAATTCTTGAATAACCTGGAGACAAAAACAATCAAACAAACACAATCAGTTTAAACAATCTTAAACAACTTGAAACAGACTGACACTCGGTTGACGCGAAATGATCTTGACGCGAAAAAGTCCACTTTCAAACGGAATAAAGATCTCAAGCGAAATAATGATTTCAAACGAAATCACTTTTGGAGCGAAATCACATGTTCAAACGGAATAGCAGCTTTCAAGCGGAATCCCTAGGTGACACTTCAAACGAAATCAGACTTCAAGCGGAATCACACTTTCAAGCGAAATCAAATTTACTTTCAAGCGAAATCCCTAGTTTCAAGCGAGATCTTCAAGCGGAATTACACTTTTAAGCGGAATCAGATGAATTTTCAAGCGAAATAGTAGATTCAAGCGAAATCACCCGTAAATTTCAAACGGAATTACCTTTTGAAGCGAGATCAGGTTGACTTTTCAAGCGGAATTACGAAGCTCGTTCAAGCGGAATTACGTTTTTGGTCCAAATTTGTCACTTTTAAGCCGAATTTTGGTCTGATTCTTTCAAGGGTTTGTTAAAACACTGTTTCGCATGTAATGTGTGAAATTCAGTCCATTTTGTCTGTAAAATCTTGTTCAATTTGAAAAAGAAGGTGTAGAAGTCAGAAAACAATGAAATCAAGCTGAACTCTTCTTCCTGAGCTCTGATACCACTTGTAGGATCGTTGTATGACCCGAATGAGTCGATCAGAAGAGTTGTTTATCCGAATCAAAGGCGGAATCAATGAAACGGATGCTCGATTCAATTTAAATGTCTCTTGTATTGATTATGAGAATATTACAGCACCTAAAGACAATTCGGCAGCACTTTGTTACCGAACACAAGACCTTGATTGCGTTTGGAATGACACTAGTGCTCTCCTATTTATAATGGATGTGATTCCGCTTGAACTTGACCAAGGCAGTTTCAAGCGGAATTAACTAAGTTAATTTCGCTTGAACATGCTCTTGACACTTTCAAGCGGAATTAGCTCCAAACCTGCTAAATTCAGTTTCTAGCACCCGAGCACTGATCTATCCTATCTTATCCTATTACATGACTCGATACAAGACGAAGTCAATAGACATAATGTACTAACACGTTGTTAACTTCGTATACCGCCTTTGTATTTTTGCCCATGAGCGCGTGGTCAGATACATGGCGGGTCCTCATATGGCGCACCTTTGGGTGGCGTAGGCGGATGCCATGCCATGGCATGGCGCATGACGATGCGGCGCAAGCTTCTTAGGCGCATGGCGCACGTCATTGGCCAAGGCGAAGACTGTAAGTGGCGCACGAGTTTGGATGGCTCATGACCAGGTGGCGTCCTGGTATGCGCAATGGCATGTGTGTGGCACGCGACTCCATATGGCGTGGCGTGAGATCCTTGAAGCGTGGCGCGCAGACTGACAGGACAGTTCAAGCGCACGCAGGTTTGCAACAGTAATAGAAGAGCTGGTTGGACCTAGTCAAACTAGTTGTTTCAAACCGTTTAATGCGTGTCATGATGAATATGACCGTTTTTGACTAACCACTTAAGTCCATTTAAGTAGAGATTAAAGTCCAATTCATTATCTTGTTTATTACAAGATTAATGTTATAATTATGATAGGATTAATGTCTGTTTTTATTACTAGTTTTAATGAGGTTAAAACTATGGGTGTATATATATGAACTTGGTGGTTCATACTAAAGAGATGAATAAAATAGACATTCTCTTTGCTCTTGTTTTTCCTTTGAGAGGAGTACTCTGAAAATACACAACTTCATCTTTTTCCATAACACCAAATTATACCCGATGTAATATCGGGCGTGAGAGTCATATTCGGCAGTACAACTACTGCTTCGGTTGTTGTACCCTGGGAGACAGAACCGTCTGAGAGGAGGCACATAATTTGTTTTA
The DNA here is from genome assembly GCA_030545235.1 of Helianthus tuberosus. Lineage (NCBI taxonomy): Eukaryota > Viridiplantae > Streptophyta > Magnoliopsida > Asterales > Asteraceae > Helianthus > Helianthus tuberosus. Next base: position 134,931,355 of record CM060433.1, read on the forward strand.
AGGGAAGCGTGTTGAACACGTACCTCAACCAAAACTGTCAACGATAATTTGCTTGTCTTGCAGCGGAGTTTCCTACAAGAAGGTGCCGTTGAAGTTTTCCAAATATGTCGACTTGAATCAAGATTGGTACAATGTATTTGTATTTTATTTACTTTTTGTATAGCTTTGTAACCGGATTGTACTAACATATTTCCTATGAATAACGAGAGTCTCGTTATTATATATTTTGTAATATATTTTATTGAAAACGTGAACCTAGTTTCTACATACTTAGACTAAAGATAAGTCAGTCACATCACTAGATAAGCCATTAGGCCATGGGGTATGGGGCTTGGGCGTGACCACTTTGGCGTGGGTTTGAAGCCGGGCGTGGGGCGGGCTAGCAAGGTGACATGGCGGGCTTTCAATGGCCATGTGTCAACTCATACCCCCAACCTAAGCCCCACCATACCCCATGGGCGTGGGTTTTTTTTCCCATTCCACGTGTCAACCAATGCCCAACCCAAGCCCCAACCCAAGCCCCACCATACCCCACGGTCTTATATTAACGTAGTCGCAATCTCCCAACAAATCACACTCGACAACATCTTAAAAGAAAATGCCCACACTTAAGTTTTTTTGGGTTGTTTATGTACAATGTAACATGATTTCATCCGTAGTGAACACACGTGGTGCTTCGTATAATTATTACGAACACTGTAAAAGTATACTTACTTTAGCTTTAACTTTTTAGATTTTTGAAAAACAAATACCTTTTTAAACCATTAACTTTTAAAGACTTTAAATCATATTTGAAACTAAATACTCTCTCTCCTTTATGACACTATAATAATTTTATTTATTTTATTTGGGATAAATATTCATGATAAAATATTGTAGTTATTAAAGTATTAAAAAAAATGTTCAAAAAATAATTGACTGAATACAAGAATGAATAAGATTATCGCATAAAACAGACCGACTAGTACCAAACTCAAACCAGATCCACGACCCACATGCGATTCTGATTCCTTTTGCTTTTTGTATCCCTAGATGACCGTTGTATCTCTTATCCGTATTTAAAATTTAACAAATTTACACTTACAGTCCTCAAAATATATAACCTATATATTCCTTTCCATAATATTTTTATATTAACTCTCCAAATGGAAATTACACGAAATAGAAGGTAAACGGGCAACAAGCTACGCCACTCCCTTTTTTGAATAGCGAAACCAAGTCTTTTAAAAACTAAATCCATAGATCTCGAGATCATAACATTACTATGTATGATCATTTGGACTTGACTAAGTATGTACACAGTCTCTGATGCAAATTTTCTAGTTCTCCGTGTACATTATGCCCTTGCATCTAATAAAAGAGAAGAAAAAAAAAAAACTATTGCTTTGTATTTAAAGCAGTGTGCGGCCTCTTTGCAGAAGGCGATGAGGTGAAACCCGAATTGCTACCGGTGCCAGTGTCTCTCACTATGAGCTGTTAGGAAAAAGAACGTGTTCATAGTTTTGCCGAAGACTCGGCATCAGGATTCTCTTTTCTCAAGTTTGAGTTGAGTAATGATAAATGTTATTTGTTTAATAAATGTTGTATGTATAATAATAACCTTAATTTCCAAAACTAGTTGTTTTTATAAATAGAAATTTAAACTATCAATAAATCATTTCTTAAATGCCTCTTAAAAATTCAACTAACAATGTGTCTTCATATATTTGACATTTATTGTCCTGCCTTCATAGCTCAGTTGGTTGAGGGCCGGTTTGGTCTCCTAGAGGTCACCGGTTCGATTCCCGCTTGTGGCGAAAGGGGGTAGGACACCCGTGCGCAATGATGGTGACTAACCCACCGAGGGGGGTTTGATCCTGAGCGTCACCCCGGTTTTCACCCGGCTGTTACTCCAGCGAGGAAACTCGTGTGGAGGCAGTACGGTTTCCGGGGGAACGCCATCCAAGTCTGATACCGTACGGGGCCCGATAAAACATCGTCGGCAGATCTTGGCTGGGGAATACCGTCTTCGACGGGGTTCAGTGACAATGGGTCACTCATAAGAAAGTCACCGTTCAAAAAAAAAAAAAAATATTTGACATTTATTGTTTCAACAAAGTATATGACCAAAGTGGACTTCACTTCATACATGATGGTGTATTCTTGTGGTGATTTTGAAACTTCAATAAGTTGGGAGGCATATAAAAAAACTTTCAAAAAGTTACACTCTCCACCCTTTAACAAAGCCCATTTTAACAACGGCTAGTTTGGCACGTTCAACACCAGTCAAAATTTGAATTATTATTATTCCTAATTTAAAACCAAAACAACCACCAGATTTCCCCTTCACCCTTTCCCCCTTTCATCTCTGCAACCAACAATGGGTGCTTGCTGTAGCAAAACTAGTAACACAACAACACCAACACCTTCAACCCCTACCCCACCTGAACCCAAATTCACACCTAACCTTACCAAACCACTTCAAATCAAGAAACCCACCATCCCCATTACGGCTACACTTACACAGCAAGAAGTTCCGAAGAAGGAAGTTTTCGTCGTGAAACATCGAAAGAGCCACGAAACAGATAGACATTCCGATCAACCAACCCAAGTAACCCGAAAATCAACTGATAGGAAGGAAAAAGAAAAAGAAAAAGCCCCTAATTCTGTTCCGAATACCGAAAATTCCCAGCCTATCGTGTCGAATGGTGAATCGGGGAAAGTGGTAAGTGCAACGGTGAGTACGTCTAGTTGTACGAAGGAAGAAGTGGATGCGATTTTGATCCAATGCGGCCGGCTTAGCAGGAGCTCATCCGGGGTTAAACCGGGTGGGGAAACGCCTACTCGGGGTAGGAGGTATTCGGGTTCGAAGAGGAGTTTTGATTTCGATATGGAAACCGGGTTGAAGAATGATGTTGATGATGAGGTGCGGCCGCAGCGGGATGTTCGGGTTTCGTCTCCTTCGGGTAGAAGGAGGAGTAGGGAAAGAGATCCGCAGCAACAAAGATCTGGAAGTAAAGAAAGAGGAGGCGCAGCGGGTGGGCGGAGGGTTAGTAGATCCCCAAATAGGAGATCTGAATCACCAAACCCTAATTCGAATGGCGGTTCGGGTACGGGTGGGGGTGGGGGTGGGGGTGGAAATAGGTCTGGGAAGATGGTTTCGGTTCCGGCTACTGATAAGAGTAACAATGCTGGTGGTGGAGAGGTGGCTGCTGCTGTTGTTGGTGGTGCGGTGAAGAGGATTCAGGTAAAGAGGAATGGTGGAGAGGCGGCGGGGGGCAGGACTGCTGCGTCTCCGCGGTCTAGATCTCCGGCTAGGGCGAATCTTAGGGTTTTGAATGAGAATGAGAATCAGAACCAGCAGCCGGTGACACTGAGTCGAAGCAATTTGAGGAAGGCGGAACAGTCTCCTTATAGAAGGAATCCGCTGGGTGAGATCGACACCAACGCTGCTGGATCCGAGCAACCAGGAAGCAAAGTAAGTGTTTTCTCTCGTCGTTTAAGCTCTAGCCCGGCTCATTTAACTTACAAGAGCTCAGGCTAAGGCTCGGCTCGTATCGAGCTCTGATGTCAAAGCTCGAGCATGGGTCGTGAGTAGTCATTAAACCTCATTTATTATCTATTCATTAATTTACATTTATCTTTATGTATATATTTTTTTTCATATGGTATATATATTATTTGGTTAATTTTATCATAATTTTATATACACAAACTTTTAAAGTGAAGTTAGACTCGGGCTCATTTATTAAACAATGTTATTTTTAGACCCGAGCTCGTTTGATTCGATTAAACACAATTTGTTTGATTTTATCTTCATGGATTAATAGAGTTCATATCTTGTTTGCAGAAACAAAATTGTGAGAAGACTATAAACAACAAAACCAACAATGCTGCAAAGAACAGCATAGCCAAAGAAGCCCAAATGACAGATGAGGTTAAACCCGCAGTCGAAAATCCAAAACATAACCAACTTGTATCACGAACCCGGTCTTCTCGTCTATCACGAGACCTAGACATCAACCCGGAAGCTTTACTCAGCCCGAACCCCAACCCGACATCCTACGCTAGTTTATTACTTGAAGACATCCAGAACTTCCACCAGAAGAACCCCACCAACACCACCACGGCTCCAGCAGCAGCACCGCCAGCTTTCTCCCTCCCGGCTTGTGTCAGCAAGGCGTGCTCGATTATGGAAGCTGTAGCAGACCTGAACTCCGCCACAAGCTGCAACGATCGTCAGTTCAAGAAAGAGAATCTCGTGGAGTCTGAAAAAGCGGCTGATAATGATCTGATGGAGCCGAGTTTTCACAAGTATGTGACGGTGCAAAGGGGCAGTGATGCGGATGCTGACGAGCAAGAATCGTCGGGCAGCAATAGCTTTGCGGGTAGTCAACAGTTGTCGTCTTGGGAGCCGAATTCGGGTGATTCCACAAATTGCTGGAGTTCGAATTCAAGGTCAAATGGTCGAGATAACGAAGTGCAAGGTCAAACGCTAGACTATCCGAGGAATGGAATAGGGCGTGGGCGATTGGGAGTTCATGGTAGAAGTGCTTACTCGCTGCCGAACAATGCTACTACAGTTGCTTCAACATGATATGTTTCTTGGTCTTAATTAGAGTAGATTTCTTTTGTTTGTTTGTTTGTTGCATACTTGCAACTATGTAATGCATTTGATTCTAGTTTTAAATCTTAAAGAACCATGGTTGTTTATTGATCCAGTGTCCAACACCTGTTTTAGTTGACTTCTACATTTGATCTGTGCATTTTTACTTGTATCTAAAATGGTCAAATTTGATTTTTCATGTACCATTTCTAATGGGGGTATCATTCTTTGTTCTCACATAAAAGTTTATCAGACTTTACATTATACTAGTTTTTGATAGAAAACAAACCACAAATAGAGATCAACTATAAGGCATACCACTTCATTAAAGTATTCCTATATTCCACGAAAAAAAGTTACCATATGTGATCAAGGCATCAAGGCTCATTTATACGTCCAGCCAGTGGTGAAGCTTGACCTGAATGACCCCGCGGGGGGGGGGGGGGGGGGTGTCGAAAATGTATATACCCAAAAATTCCTATAGAACCGGGGGGTCGAAAACGTATATACCCAAAAATTTCTATACGAAAACTACATATATAACACCACTCGCCATGGATGAACATTGGCGAGTCTCACAATCTTCATCATTATATATGATGTTATGTAAAATGGGACAGATAGATTGATGAGGTCAAGACAATGGGCTCAATAGGACTGATGATCAAATACAACATCAATCCCATGAACAAAAAAGATTATGCAAGAAGAGTATTATTAACTGATGGAACAATCTTGCTCATTGGGACAATGATTTTAACATATATTCTCAAAATAAACTTCATACTTATTTCTAGAAACAAATAAAACCATATATGCTCATTGCAGCTGTCAATGGGCCGCTTGAACGCAACTATAACGTGGAACTGAAGGTGAAGTCGCAGATGAGATTAGCTTATTGTTCTTCATCTTCTTCAACGGAGTTTGATTCTTAGTAATGCCATTTAATGGAGGTATGTTTTCTTTATTATCGTGGCATTGTTATATTCCCTCCATCTTCCACAAGAGAAAAATTAGTGTAACAATGATAAAAGCTTGAAGACAGTTGGTGATTAGAGGGAATTTAAATATGAATGAATGGTATCAAGAAAATCTTAAGTTCTTGTATAAAATCCTTTACATTTTTCACAACTTGTTTATATTTAACGGTTCTCATTTGAACGCAAACCACCACTTATCATGAAAACATGATTGTGGTGGTCATGTAAGCGACTAAAGAGATGAGCGTGACAACCTTTTATGTACTCATGTTACATTGGTAATCAAATTCTGAATATAAAATAAAAATATTGACACCAAAAATCAAGTTTGTGTTAAAAAAAAATTGGATCTGTCAAGCAAGAATGGTCATAATTAGTTTTAATGAAAAAAGACGCCGTTGCCGGGGATCGAACCCGGGTCACCCGCGTGACAGGCGGGAATACTTACCACTATACTACAACGACCGTTTTTGTTATCTACTCATTTTAATGACTAAAGTTCCGTTATCTGCTAGTTGAAACATTTTAATTATTGGTACATCACGATGCTAAAGAATGAAACTGGAAAAATGTGTGACATGCGTCATCTTTTATGTTTTAAAAAGTTTTAGGAAACTCAAATGTTTCATACTTCAATATTACTTATACAAAACGATCAAGAAGTGAAAGCACATTTTGGTAAAAGGGTCAAGTTGTGTTTCAAAACGTAATTTGTGATTCAAAACTAGTCAATTGGGATATTGTAATATTAATTTTAAATAAATGAAATTTGGAAGTTTAAACTACCTATCTTATGAATTAGGTTACAAGCCCATGTCTTTATATAGCCTAGTGACATTTTGAGGTTGGAATAAGACTTAGGGACCATTAGGTTTTGGATTTGATTTCGATAAGTAGGGTTTTTGTTGGTGGCAAGATGATACTACAATGGTCCGTCAGTGATCCAAAAGTAAAGTGTAATTTGGTTCCCTGTGGTATGTTGTCAGAATCAATCTGAGTTTCTATTTCTAAAATAATGAATATCCACCCCCGCCCCCCCCCCCCCCCAAACAACCACCTTCTCACTCCTCCATACCTTCTCTCTCCTCCTCCGTTTGATTATTGTGTTTGTAAAATATAAATAGTCTAAAAAAGTGTTTGGATGAAAAAGTGATTATCTGCCTCCAAAACACAGTTTTGGAAAAGCATGTACCTACATGCTTTTTCAAAACACAATTTTGAAAACGCAAAGTCTATTTTGAAAACGCATAATCTGTTTTGAAAACGTAACACCAAACACCCCCTTAGTAGGTTTTTTGTTGATGATAAACAACTTGTTACTTCATTTATTTATTATGGTCTTATAAACATATTTTTGTTCGGATTTATTTACTAATAATGTGAGTTTTGTTTTACTTTTACACACTAAAGTATTTTTCCATCCTAATAGGGTCTTAAAGTGAACCCAAAAAAACAGGTTGTGAAAAAACAAAAGTATGGAAGCCAAAGCATATTTTAATGGCATTGGTTCATGCAATGAAAAGGTGGTGGTGTGGTGGTGGTATTAGAGAGAGAACGGTGGTGGTCGTCGGGTTTTAGTAGTGGGTGTTGTCGTTACGGGTTGGGAGTGAAGGTGGTCAAGCTATGTAGATGATTGGTGATGGTTTTATGGAGACGAAAGACGTTGGTGTTTGATGTTGGTGGTGACAGGTGGTGGTGGTTTTGTGTAATGGATGGTGTTTCGTGTTGAGTTTTAAAGATGACGATGATTGTCACACCCCAACCGATGGCGGAAACATCGGAGTGAAACGAACGAGATTGCTCAAAGACTTCATAACGTTATGTGACAATAATTTAATGCAAAACCGTTTTCATTCATAACAACAAATTATCAAGTACATCAAAGGAAATTCAAATACAACATTTAAAAGACAAAGTACAACAAGTTTACCATAACAAAATAATCAAATCTAGTATTGCGAGCGTGTTTCTAAGTCATTCCTACTAGATTCGTCACGAGCATCATCATCAACCTGTAACATTTTAAAAGTATAGTTCAACGCAAAGGCATTGGCGATTACACAAGTTTTAAATACATAGCATAAGTATAAAAAGGATTTCTCGAATCCAACATGGCAAATTTGTTCATAAGGTTAACTAACATGCATAACTAAAAGTCAAACCCGAGTGTCCACGAGAATTATGTGCATCCCTCGCCACAAAGGTGACGAGACCGTTTATGTATAATAAGCTTAACATTACCCCGACGGGCGGCGTGCTACTCCTATAGCGTTATATATGTTAAGATGGGCGTGCTAAGTTAATGACAAATAGCATGTATGTATTCTAGCATGAACCTAAGCATAACAAAGAGCGTGTATAACGGATTGAGCGAATAAAGTATGTTTGTGTGTATTTGTGTATTTTGATATGTTAACATGTTACAACCCAAAGTGCGTTAAAGCGAAAAAGGGGTCGACTGTACTCACAGTTTTGCAAGCTTCAAACTCGATAATCCATGAAGAGTTGTTGAGGTTGGAATCACCAAGTCACCCGACAAGGGTAAACGAATGTGCGTAAGTTTATGGAATTGGAATGAGAGATTCGGACTTGAAATTTTAAAGTATCAAAAGTATGTACATGAAAGTAATATCTAAGTCTAAATGCTTGTTTATGACACTATGATTAAGTGGTTTCATGGGTCCCAAATTGTCCATTAGAAATTTAGAATCATAACAAGTATCTTAGAACTATAGATATATTAGCCTAGGTTTATGGCGAATAATCATAACTTGATTATCATCACAAATTCAGCCAAATTTATATAGTTATATGTATATTTATAAGGTAATAATATAAGCTAATACTATGTCCAATCAAAGAATGTCATGTAATATCATGTATTGTCAGGCATGGAGGTTGAAAACATCATTATATGATTCACCACTACACACACCATCATGAAGATGGTGGGAGGGTCATGAATATCATGTAAGTAAATCTATTCTAACAAGGCTCATGTGACCAAGTACACTATAACCCGGGTGTGCCCACACATCATGGAAAGAATGAACTAAGTGAGGAGGGCTAGACGGGGCTAAGGTACTTTGAGTCTAGTAAGTCACAAGAGTGTTCGTACACAAGGTTCAAATGAAGGAGTGGAACTTAGTTTGGAAAGCCCAAGCTTCCATTTGTTCACATTTCACAAGTCACAAGTTCATCATATGGAAGATGATGACTTGTGCTTGTTTTCATCATCGAAATACCATGTACAAAAAGAAATAAAGTGAGTATTTGAACTCATAACTTTGATGGTAATCACCCTAATACAAACCCACAATCATAGACTTGATTGTGAGCTTGATGGGCATAAGATTCCATCAAGTTATAAACATAAAAGTGAACATACAAGAACATGTATAAAAACAGAAAGTTTAAGGCACTTTGGACCTCAAATATGGTGAACCAATCCTGCGGTGCCATATCAATTATACTTCAGAGTACCTTAGAACCACAAAATACTGGCGACGTCTACCAATAAGTACCTTATAGCTTTTTTTTAACTTTAATAAACTAAATGTAAATAAAATTTATTTTTTATTAAAAATAAAAAAGGTCACATAAATCAAACTAAAAAAATGAAAACTGAAAATAATAACATACAACAACTTAAGAAAAAAAACTAAATATCCGCTAACGTGGGTTGGTGTGGTCGATAAATGTCACCACCAAAAATGCTACCTCGGCTCGAACAACCCTCTTGTTTGCTATGCTAGTACCGACGCCTTGTTTGCTCGAACCGACGCCTTTTTTGCTCGAATATGCACCTTAGGATTTTTTTTGTGTGAATCCGTGGCTAAAATGAGAGTGAGTTTGAGAGAAATGAGTTTGGTTTAATTGGAAGTGAAAATAAGAGTGTGTGGTTTAAAATAGGAGTGGAATATATACAGAAGTTTAAAAAATAATTTCATTTTTTGAAAACCCCAAACGGTAACATTTTTTGACCATTGAACAGTCGAATGTTACCTTCTCGTGCAACAAAGGTTACCCGGAAACCAAACCCACCTGGGCTACCTTAGGGGGTTGCGACGGTGTTACCGCTCGGTGGAGTCTAGGGCCGAGTAATTAGCGGTTCCGAACCGCCAGAACTGGGGAACCAAACCGGAACCACCAGATCCTAACCGTATTGTTGTATTTCGGTTCCGGTTCTTAAATTTCGGAATAAAGGGTTCCCGGTTTGGTTCCGGTTATAACCGACGAGTCCGTTTAAAGAACCGTTAGAACCGGTTTGGGTTTAAACTTTAAATAATATATTCAAAACCCTATTAATTTATTTAAACTTTAAATATTATATTTAGAAAAATGTTTCTAGGATCAAAGAATATAAAAATAGTTTTTATATAATGTTTGAATGAAGTTTTTATGATGGTTAACCAAAATTTTTTTTAGTTGATTTTTGTTTTTCACATTGTATACTTGCATTTCATGGTTTGAAATATTTTATTATTGCTATGTTTACTTTGATCGTTTGAATTTTAGACGTTGCAACTCTTAGTTATATGTTTTATACGGTTTGATTGTTTTAAATATTTTATTTTGTTGTTAGTTTTAGGATTTAATTGACAATCGGTTCTGGTGAGAACCGTTTAACCTGGTTCCGAACCGAAACTGAATGGTTAAATACGATTCGGCTCTGGCTCTTATATTTAGCATTAAACGGTTTCAGTTCAGTTTAGTTCGATTCGATTCGGTCTGGTTTGCACACCCCTAGTGGAGTCCATGCATGTTTTTTTTCTTTATATTTTCGTTGTTATAAAAACGAAAAGGTGAATAATAATTGCAATATACAATACGTTTTTTTTTTCTAAAAAAAAGGAAAATTGTAAGGTAACACTTTGGTTTTCACACTAGGAAAGAGATTAGGAAAGAGATCAGTGTAGGAACTAGGTTCACTTTTTATAAAATATAATTACAAAATATATAATAACGAGACTCTCGTTCTTCGTAGGAAATATCATAGTACAATACCGGTTGCAATAACTAAATAAAAAGAATATAAAATTTAATTTTATATACCAATCTTGATTCAAGCCGCATCTCTGGTGGGTACTTCACGTGCGTTTGATAGCATCCTAGACTCGAGTATTCATCATCTTGAGTCTTGAAAAATACTCCTTGACTGCAACAAAGAGTATACTAAAACGTTGATGATTTTGGTTGAGGCATGTGTTCAACACGCTTCCTTTAAAACATATTTCGCGCCTCTACTAAAGAAACGCGTCTGTCTCCCAGGGTACAACAGGCGAAGCAGTATGTACTGCCGGAGATGGCCACGCGCCCGAGGTTACACCGGATAAAATTATAGTGTTAGAACTTGTGGGAAATAATGGTATGAAGATGATAAAATCGAATAGAGAAAACATATCTCTCTAAGTAACACATGGGTCTTCAAGTATCTCCAAGAACTCATCTATTTTTTTTTCATCTAAAAAATTCCACTTTCAATTCTCTACTTGTAATTAGCTTCATCAAGTTAGACACAAAACCTACTTTGCATACAAGAGATATGGGGTAGAGAAGAGTCTCACTTTATTAGAGATTTTTATTAGAGAAATAAACTCTAATAAAAACTAATAAATTGACATAAAAACTCTACTAAAAGTCTCACTTTATTAGAGACATAAACTCTAATAAAAACTAATAAATTGATATAAAACTCTATTTAAGAGTTTATCACCCATATGAAAAGTCTAGTAAATAATTATAATTTTACTAAATTATAATTTCACTAAATTAATATCCATTCACACCATCTAAATTTTCAACAATCCCCCACATGAATGGAGATCGTTCAAAACACATAAAGTTTCCAATGGAACCTCGACCGTTGAGTTTTGCGTACGACAGGTAGGTGTTACCTTTTGAACCTTCGCTCATGAAATGCACTTAGCCCACTAGCTCTGAGTAGATCTCGATGTCTTTGAACTCGTCTGCCGTTTGTGTAGATGACAATACACTTCACACAAGACTCTCCCTAGCCGGGTCATCTCCTCATAGTCGTGTCCAATAATGGTCGTGGAACACTTTCCTGGTTCTGCGAGAGCTCTAGGAATTGTGCCCTCAATTCCATTCGAAGCGACCACACTTCTCTCTAACACCCTTTTATACTTTGGGGCTATGTATAGCCATATATACTAGCTTATGCATATCATTTATGCCCCCACATTGACCACCTTTAGGCATATGAGTTAGTTGTCCTATTGAACTTAGATCTTTGGATCTCCAGTCAACTAAGTTAGGTGTCCTTCACATACCGTTTTTCCATGGGCTTTAGTCCCATTCCATAACTTGATCTCTAATAAACCCTCAGGTTGTTGGATCCATAACATTAACAAATAACTTTGCGTATTTGAGATCAGTTGTCATGATGTGCTCTTAACTCGTAAGTTAATTTTGCCTATTGTCAACTTCTAAGACTATAACTCCAGTGGCCATCTGAATCTGGTTATAATATATATGTCTTTGTAAGATACGCTTATCATTTAAGGCAAACACATCTTCATTATGCACTACGAACTTTGTGTCCTCAATATAGTCGTCTGTTTGCAATGTTAGATTGGATTACAAAATCCTTATTGCCAAACTTTTATGATACAAATGCAAGACACCCCCACTTTTAAGTGTTATAGGATATCATCCAGATGGGGTAATGAAAACCATTTCTACATACCCTTATAGGGTTGTTTCTAAATGGATCCTCCCCCACATTTCTTGCCATTTGATCAACATTTCCGTAACTTCACTTATGATGACATTTATACACATATGATTGAACAAGATCAACCTCATTGTATCAGTGAATTCAACTCATACTGCATTAGCTTACATAAGCTTCTGATCTAACCAAAACAACACATGCCATTGTCATAAGTTTGTCACCAACTTAGAATAATTCTAATTTAACATCTAGAATAAGCTTAGACAATGAGTTATCCTCATTAACTTTTCGAACAAACTCTTAAAAAGTTACATGTCTTTTCCTTATAATGAATGAAAATTCTCCCTCAACTTTGTCTATACATAAATTCTTTTTGTGTTCATACACATTTGAATGTTTAGAGTTAATTAGTCTCCGTCAAGACCCATAATTAACCAAGTACTAGTCTAGCATGCTTTAGACTACAAAACTTTAGCATGTGAACAGAAGATGCATCATTCTGATTCTTCACAGCCCTAAGGATATCATAATATCACTTTGCAACATTCATCCCTTGTTAAGACAAAATAATGAGACTTATTCATAATCCTAAAACATCAATATTTAGGAAGGTCTCACAAATTATTGTATATAGCACATAGCTAAATTTCATCATTCATTTAAGGAATATAACGTGTTTACCTTTCCAACATTCTACCATTGACTCATAAGTACTTAAACATAAGTCTTAATCCAAGTCACTTGGTGAACACATTCATCACCAACAAGATGAATGTTTCTCGTCTACAATCACTATTATGTGTGAGATAGAGTCAACTAGATCGACACTCAACAACATGGCATTCATAATTTGCCATAAGTGATTTGCACACATCTATTGTTATTCATTAGGAGATATGTATATTTAGGATGCTCTCCTAAATGAAGGTAAAATCTCCATATAGATCTAACAATAATCAAGTGGTAGACGCATCTACTTATAAATCTCGCAAGATTTATTAAAGGTATACAATAACATATAGTACTTTTACTTTCATATGTTAGAATTCACACTTGTGAATTTTCCAATGACTTCTAATGAAGTATGTCGACATGAATGTCGTTAGTGTATTTCATCTCAATACACTCACTACATTCTTTCATTACTCACTCATGATGTGGTTATACATTTGATGTTTTGTTTTTGACTTTTAGTCAATGTAACAACTCTCAAGTTATTTATGTCCAAGTATTTTCATCTACTATCCGTTTAAAACCATATTTTTAAAAAAAATGTATAACCGATGTTATAATTATTTTCCACAAAAATAATTTATACGTCACAACCATTAGTGATTTATTTCTTTGTAAAAAAATTGCATGTGTTATCCAAAGATATTGAACACAAAACAATAAAATACATTGGAAACTAAATCGTAAGTTGTAACACCCTTAGATTTTAACTAGAATTAATCACTAGATTTATACATATTTATGCCAAAAGATACTAGATTTACATAAGTCTTAGAAGTTTCATAAAACATATTCAACACTTGACCAAATTAGAACATTCAAAAGTTGTTTGAGAATTTAGATACAACCCGTGAACAAAATTTAAGTAAGATTAAGACACATAGCGGAAGCTTCAAAAATTGTGTTCGGTTCTTCGACTTTGCTTGATCACCATCCATACGGTCCATCTAAACACCTAGGGTCAAAACCAATTAAAACATTAGTTTGACTTTGGCACATAATATTTAAACATATAAATCAATCATCAATTAATAATAAAACAATTTAAAGTTTTTTTTTCTGGGTTTACCGTAAATTACGGTCATACCGTAATTTACGGTGAGATCTGAAAGCTTATGGTCACCGTAAATCAGGTGGTTTTCACCGTAAACAATAAACATCTACCGTAAATTACGGTGATACCGTAATTTACGGTAATACCTGGGATTTCAAGTTTTGTTTTCTTGTTCTATTACACCAAGATTCTAACTCTATAAATTTAGGTTTTTCTATGATTCCGAAACCTTAAAACCCCATATTTCTCAAAAGATACATATTAATCAATCATCAAAGATCTTTCCTTCATATTCCTATGTAATAATCATACCTTACTTGATTTGTTCGACCCGTTTAGGCACCAAGAATTAATCATCAAGCAAGGTAATTCGGACATAGATTTTCTAACAATTGTTTTAACCCGTCTCAATAGATTAAGACGAATAGTCACTTACTTGATATATAGATCTATCTTGTTTACCATGTTTTCAAAACTACAACATAAAACTATCACATAACTTACAATTGTAACGAAACGGTAATTTCGTACCTCTAAAGCACGCCTTTCCCTCGTGAATTTCCTCCGGCTTGTCCGCTTGATGATCCGGACTCTTTGCCTATAAAATTCAGTTTTTACAACTTGTTTAGAACTCTTTTCATGACCATATTCATATCATTGTGAAACATGATCAAATCTGCGTTCTCATCATATTTTTATCATTTAAATCCTCTCTTAGGCATTTCAGCAAACACCTCATAGGCAGAAATTTATTTATATCTTTCGTATTCAATTTCATAGCTTGCTAATTAGCTATCTTGACAACAATAAGGCCCTCCTATAGTGTTTTAAGCATTATATCTTTCTGAAATCACTTTCAACAATCAAATTACACTAGAATAATCATTCTAAACCCTAGTGTTCATCTTCATCTTGTAAAACCCACAACCCACCTTCAAGATGTTCATGGAGCTTTCTGAATTTGGTCATGATTTCTCAAATAGTTAGCTAGGTTTTACTTCTAAACACCTAATCAGCTTTAATCTAACCAAATAACACACATGCAAGCATCTAATTTCAGATTTTCAAAATCATGAGAATCTCAAGTTGATAGATTTCATCAAATTTCACATACCTTAGAATCCTCTTGCAATGAGGATTACAATTCTAGGCTCTAATTTCGATTTCGACCTGGATTGAGCCTTCAATTTACTGATTTAGTGAATTTTTAGGTTTTGAAGGTGGGGTGTCGCCCCCCTGTTCTTTCTTGATCGACCAGCCCCTTGTAAAAGGGGTGTTTGGTTTATTTTTATTTAGTAAATCAAATTTAGTTTCAAGTTTAACAATTTAGGCCCCTCAACTTTGTTCATCATATCTTTTAGTAGCTCTAAACCCTATTATAGGCTATTTCTAGTAAACTAACTAGCTAGGTTAAAATTCTAGTTAGTAAATTCTTGTCTATTTATACTTTATAGTTCCAATATAAAGTGTTATATTTTCGGGGTGTTACAAGTCCACCCCCCTTAAAAGGGTTTCGTCCCCGAAACCGATTTACGTACCAAATAATGTAGGGTGAAGACGTCTCATCTCCTCTTCGGACTCCCATGTAGTGTCCGAACCTTTCCTATGCTCCCATTTGACCTTGACTTGGTCAATTTGTTTATTTCGTAAATGTTTGACCTTTCTGTCTAAAATCTCCACCGGTCTTACCACATAATTCAGACTATTATCCACTTCGATATCATCGTAATGGATATAAGTCGTTTCGTCTGCTAGGCACTTTCTTAATTGTGATACATGGAACGTGCCATGGATTCCACTTAGCTCCTCTGGTAGTTCAAGACGGTAAGCTACCTTGCCAACTCTTCCGATAATTTTAAATGGCCCGATAAACCTTGGGGCTTAGCTTCCCCTTCTTTCTAAATCTAATAACACCTTTCCATGGGGACACTTTTAGCATGACCATGTCACCGACTTGAAATTCAATTGGCCTTTTCCTTTTATCAACATACGCCTTTTGCCTGTCTTGAGCCGCTTTCAAGTGTGCCCGAACTTTATCGATCTTTTCGTTCGTAGCTCGTACTATGTCTTGGTGGGCGAGTTCACGTGGACCCACTTCACCCCAACAAACCGGGGTTCGACACTTCCTACCGTAAAGCAGTTCGTATGGTGCCATTTTAATACTAGATTGGTAACTGTTGTTATACGAAAACTCAACTAACGGTAGGTGAACATCCCAACTGCCTCCAAAGTCGATTATACACGCCCGTAGCATGTCTCCCAATATTTGTATCGTTCTTTCACTTTGTCCATCCGTTTGAGGATGGTACGCAGTGCTAATGAACAATTTAGTCCCCATTTGTTCTTGGAAATCACGCCAGAAATTCGAAGTAAACCGGGTATCCCTATCCGACACGATGGACACCGGCACTCCATGACGTGCTATGATTTCATTGGTATAGACTTCTGACATCTTTTCTGACGTATAAGTCTCACGAATCGGAATGAAGTGAGCACTTTTCGTCAATCTATCCACCACTACCCATATGGCATCAAAACCACGATTTGTCTTAGGCAGCTTGGTTAACAGGTCCATTGTAATATGTTCCCATTTCCAAACCGGAATTTCTAACGGTTGGAGTTTACCGTATGGTTTCTGGTGCTCCGCCTTGACTTGTAAACATGTCAAGCATTTTTCCACATATTTCGCCACGTCCCTCTTCATTCCGGGCCACCAATAATTTTGTTTCAAATCATTGTACATCTTGGTCGCACCCGGATGAATTGAATAACGGGATTTATGAGCTTCATCAAGTAGAAGCGCCTTTACTCCACAGGTATGTGGGACCCATATCCTTCCGGATCGAGTCTTTAACCCGTGATTCCCATCCGACAAGTCTTTCAACTGACCAATTATTCTTTCCTTCTTCCAATTCTCTTCTTTTACTGCTTCTAATTGCGCCTCTCGAATACGTTCAAGTATACCCGAGGTTACCACTAGTTGCATTGATCGTACTCGTATCGGGACATAATCCGCTTTTCTGCTCAGAGCGTCCGCTACCACATTTGCCTTTCCGGGGTGATAATGTATCTCACAATCATAGTCTTTCACCGTTTCCAACCATCGCCTTTGTCGCATATTTAACTCCTTCTGATCGAAGAAGTATTTCAAGCTCTTGTGGTCGGTGAATATGGTGCATTTTACCCCATACAAATAATGCCTCCATATTTTTAATGCAAATACCACCGCTGCCAGCTCAAGATCGTGCGTGGGGTATTTCTTCTCGTGTATCTTCAATTGTCTCGAGGCATAGGCTATTACCTTGCCCCGTTGCATCAACACGCAACCGAGCCCCGATAATGAAGCATCCGAATAGACCACCATGTCTTCGACTCCGTCCGACAATGTCAGTACCGGAGCTTGAGTTAACTTTTCTTTTAGCGTTTGAAACGCTTTTTCTTGATCGATTCCCCAAATAAACCTTGCTTTCTTTTGGGTTAGTTTCGTTAGCGGCGACGCAATCTTGGAGAAATCTTGAATGAATCTCCTATAATATCCAGCAAGCCCCAAAAAGCTTCTAATTTCAGAAGGGTTCTTCGGGGAATTCCATTTTAACACAACTTCTATCTTTGACGGATCCACCAATACTCCGTCGGCATTTATGACATGACCTAAAAATTGAACCTCTCGTAACCAAAAGGCACATTTAGAGAATTTTGCATATAACTTCTCTCGCCTAAGTGTCTCTAACACTTCTTGTAAATGATGAGCGTGTTCAGCTTCATTTTTCGAGTACACCAAGATATCATCGATAAACACGATGACCGACTTATCCAACATTGGCTTGCAAACCCGGTTCATGAGGTCCATGAAAGCAGCGGGTGCGTTTGTTAGCCCGAACGACATCACGAGGAATTCGTAATGTCCGTACCTTGTGCGGAAAGCCGTCTTCGGCACATCTTCTTCTTTGACCTTTAGTTGGTGATACCCCGATCTAAGGTCAATTTTGGAAAACCAATTCGCGCCTTGTAATTGGTCGAATAAATCATCTATCCTCGGGAGCGGGTACCGGTTCTTTACCGTGAGTTTGTTTAACTCTCGGTAATCAATACACATACGCATGCTCCCGTCTTTCTTCCTTACGAACAATACCGGTGCGCCCCAAGGAGACACACTCGGCCTTATGAATCCCTTGTCAAGCAGGTCTTGGATTTGGGACATCAACTCTTGTAGTTCCGACGGTGCAAGTCGGTATGGGGCTTTTGCTACAGGTTTCGCGCCCGGAATCAACTCGATCCCGAATTCTACTTCCCGTTCAGGCGGTATCCCCGGTAATTCTTCCGGAAAAACATCTTCATAATTTCGTACTACCGGTACATCTCCAATCTTTCGTGATTCTTTCTCGGCCTCATTTGCATAAATTATGAATGCCTTGCATCCTCGCTTCATGAGCTTGTGAGCTTTCAGCATCGAACATACTATGGGGTTGCCTCGTTTTTCGCCATAAATGGTGACGTGTTTTCCGCTCGGAGATGTTAGTTTTATCTCTTTGCGAAAACACACGACCTTTGCATGGTATTGAGATAGCCAATCCATCCCAACGACTACTTGGAATTCTCCCATCGACATCGGAATTAGATTTATCAAATATTCTTCATCGTCAATGCTCAATTTACAGTTTTCACATACATCACAAACAATAAAACTCTTGTTATTACCTATCTCTACTTCTAAAGGCACAGGTAATTTTGTTAGAATAAATGAAGGATGTCGAATAAACCCATATGAAACAAAGGATTTATTCGCACCCGTATCAAATAACACGTGTGCGGGAATTGAATTTACAACAAATATACCTGAGACCACGTCAGGTTCAACCTTTGCTTCTGCGGCAGTTAGTTGGAAAGATCTTGCCTTTGCTTTCGGGGCTTCACCTTTCGGTTCTTGCCCATCCTTCTTTCCAACCAGTTCCGGGCATTCCGACTTCTTGTGACCCGTTCGATAACAGTTGTAACAAACCGTCACTTTCTCCGGGCATGACATAGCCATATGTCCCGTTTTCTTGCATATGGGACAAGGCTTATCCTTGTAACGACATTCGCCCTTATGATTCTTCCCACAAATTTTGCAACCTGATGTACTACCTTTAGCATCTGATTTCTTTGCTGATTCATTCGTTCTTGCTTTCTTGGCAGGGCTTGGATTTACATCTTGTGCCCTTCGTTCACCCCGTTCTATACTCTTCTTCAATTCAATCTCCCTTTCCCGAGCAGCATTGACAATCTCGGTAAGGGTCTCGTACTTGGAAGGGGTTATGAACTCTCTATACTCCGCGCTTAGCATGTTATGATAATAATAGACCTTTTGCTCTTCATTCGTTATCAAATCATCACAGAACTTCATTTTGTCCATAAACATCCCCGTGATCTTGTCTATGGATTCACCTTTGTGTCTGAGTTGCATGAATTCCTCCTTGATTTTATTTATGACCGCCTTGGGACTATGGTGTTTAAGAAACGGCGTCTTAAACTCCTCCCAAGTCATGGCCTTAGCCGCTTCACTTCCAATCTCCTTCTTTTTGTTATCCCACCAATCCTTCGCTTGACTCCTTAGTTGACCCGTACCATAGGCTACGTAGTCTTCTTCGTCACAATGGGTTCTCTCGAATACCCCTTCGATGTCACTTAGCCATCGTTGGCACACTATTGGGTCAACCTCCCCATTATATGTTGGTGGTTTACAAGCCATGAATTCCTTGTATGAACAAGGCTTTCGTCCTCCACGCTTTTCCTTTGCTACATTTGAATCATCTTCCAGTTTCTTGATTCTATCTTCTACTATTGATAAAACCGTGTTTTGGATTTTATCAATAAAGCCCGACAAGCTATTTTCGATCGCCTTTCCAACCTCTTCGGCAATCACTTCCCTCACTTGTTCGGTGACTCTTGGCACCGTATTATCATTGCCTACATCAGCCATCTCGATTTCTGAAATGTTTACATAGATTTGTTAAACATTCCATTTATAACACATGCTTTACTTGTTTTGATTTAATCAAGTTCATAACTTGATTTAATCATTCTTGTTTCAATTCAATCAAGTTCGTAACTTGATTTAATAATTCTTGTTTCTATTCAATCAAGTTCGCAACTTGATTTAATAATTCTTGTTTCATGCATTTCTTGTTTTTGAGTGAGCTTACACACTCTTTTCATGCATATTTGTTCATTTCTCATTTTATACATAGTACATTATTTATTAACAAAACAAGTTAATTCTTACCGGACGATCGATCAAGCTTGAACCGAACACTTATTGACAACCTTGAGCTCTGATTACCAACTTGTAACACCCTTAGATTTTAACTAGAATTAATCACTAGATTTATACATATTTATGCCAAAAGATACTAGATTTACATAAGTCTTAGAAGTTTCATAAAACATATTCAACACTTGACCAAATTAGAACATTCAAAAGTTGTTTGAGAATTTAGATACAACCCGTGAACAAAATTTAAGTAAGATTAAGACACATAGCGGAAGCTTCAAAAATTGTGTTCGGTTCTTCGACTTTGCTTGATCACCATCCATACGGTCCATCTAAACACCTAGGGTCAAAACCAATTAAAACATTAGTTTGACTTTGGCACATAATATTTAAACATATAAATCAATCATCAATTAATAATAAAACAATTTAAAGTTTTTTTTTCTGGGTTTACCGTAAATTACGGTCATACCGTAATTTACGGTGAGATTTGAAAGCTTATGGTCACCGTAAATCAGGTGGTTTTCACCGTAAACAATAAACATCTACCGTAAATTACGGTAATACCGTAATTTACGGTAATACCTGGGATTTCAAGTTTTGTTTTCTTGTTCTATTACACCAAGATTCTAACTCTATAAATTCAGGTTTTTCTATGATTCCGAAACCTTAAAACCCCATATTTCTCAAAAGATACATATTAATCAATCATCAAAGATCTTTCCTTCATATTCCTATGTAATAATCATACCTTACTTGATTTGTTCGACCCGTTTAGGCACCAAGAATTAATCATCAAGCAAGGTAATTCGGACATAGATTTTCTAACAATTGTTTTAACCCGTCTCAATAGATTAAGACGAATAGTCACTTACTTGATATATAGATCTATCTTGTTTACCATGTTTTCAAAACTACAACATAAAACTATCACATAACTTACAATTGTAACGAAACGGTAATTTCGTACCTCTAAAGCACGCCTTTCCCTCGTGAATTTCCTCCGGCTTGTCCGCTTGATGATCCGGACTCTTTGCCTATAAAATTCAGTTTTTACAACTTGTTTAGAACTCTTTTCATGACCATATTCATATCATTGTGAAACATGATCAAATCTGCGTTCTCATCATATTTTTATCATTTAAATCCTCTCTTAGGCATTTCAGCAAACACCTCATAGGCAGAAATTTATTTATATCTTTCGTATTCAATTTCATAGCTTGCTAATTAGCTATCTTGACAACAATAAGGCCCTCCTATAGTGTTTTAAGCATTATATCTTTCTGAAATCACTTTCAACAATCAAATTACACTAGAATAATCATTCTAAACCCTAGTGTTCATCTTCATCTTGTAAAACCCACAACCCACCTTCAAGATGTTCATGGAGCTTTCTGAATTTGGTCATGATTTCTCAAATAGTTAGCTAGGTTTTACTTCTAAACACCTAATCAGCTTTAATCTAACCAAATAACACACATGCAAGCATCTAATTTCAGATTTTCAAAATCATGAGAATCTCAAGTTGATAGATTTCATCAAATTTCACATACCTTAGAATCCTCTTGCAATGAGGATTACAATTCTAGGCTCTAATTTCGATTTCGACCTGGATTGAGCCTTCAATTTACTGATTTAGTGAATTTTTAGGTTTTGAAGGTGGGGTGTCGCCCCCCTGTTCTTTCTTGATCGACCAGCCCCTTGTAAAAGGGGTGTTTGGTTTATTTTTATTTAGTAAATCAAATTTAGTTTCAAGTTTAACAATTTAGGCCCCTCAACTTTGTTCATCATATCTTTTAGTAGCTCTAAACCCTATTATAGGCTATTTCTAGTAAACTAACTAGCTAGGTTAAAATTCTAGTTAGTAAATTCTTGTCTATTTATACTTTATAGTTCCAATATAAAGTGTTATATTTTCGGGGTGTTACAAGTCCACCCCCCTTAAAAGGGTTTCGTCCCCGAAACCGATTTACGTACCAAATAATGTAGGGTGAAGACGTCTCATCTCCTCTTCGGACTCCCATGTAGTGTCCGAACCTTTCCTATGCTCCCATTTGACCTTGACTTGGTCAATTTGTTTATTTCGTAAATGTTTGACCTTTCTGTCTAAAATCTCCACCGGTCTTACCACATAATTCAGACTATTATCCACTTCGATATCATCGTAATGGATATAAGTCGTTTCGTCTGCTAGGCACTTTCTTAATTGTGATACATGGAACGTGCCATGGATTCCACTTAGCTCCTCTGGTAGTTCAAGACGGTAAGCTACCTTGCCAACTCTTCCGATAATTTTAAATGGCCCGATAAACCTTGGGCTTAGCTTCCCCTTCTTTCTAAATCTAATAACACCTTTCCATGGGGACACTTTTAGCATGACCATGTCACCGACTTGAAATTCAATTGGCCTTTTCCTTTTATCAACATACGCCTTTTGCCTGTCTTGAGCCGCTTTCAAGTGTGCCCGAACTTTATCGATCTTTTCGTTCGTAGCTCGTACTATGTCTTGGTGGGCGAGTTCACGTGGACCCACTTCACCCCAACAAAGCGGGGTTCGACACTTCCTACCGTAAAGCAGTTCGTATGGTGCCATTTTAATACTAGATTGGTAACTGTTGTTATACGAAAACTCAACTAACGGTAGGTGAACATCCCAACTGCCTCCAAAGTCGATTATACACGCCCGTAGCATGTCTCCCAATATTTGTATCGTTCTTTCACTTTGTCCATCCGTTTGAGGATGGTACGCAGTGCTAATGAACAATTTAGTCCCCATTTGTTCTTGGAAATCACGCCAGAAATTCGAAGTAAACCGGGTATCCCTATCCGACACGATGGACACCGGCACTCCATGACGTGCTATGATTTCATTGGTATAGACTTCTGACATCTTTTCTGACGTATAAGTCTCACGAATCGGAATGAAGTGAGCACTTTTCGTCAATCTATCCACCACTACCCATATGGCATCAAAACCACGATTTGTCTTAGGCAGCTTGGTTAACAGGTCCATTGTAATATGTTCCCATTTCCAAACCGGAATTTCTAACGGTTGGAGTTTACCGTATGGTTTCTGGTGCTCCGCCTTGACTTGTAAACATGTCAAGCATTTTTCCACATATTTCGCCACGTCCCTCTTCATTCCGGGCCACCAATAATTTTGTTTCAAATCATTGTACATCTTGGTCGCACCCGGACGAACAAGTCTGGTTCGCTCGAACGAACAAGTCTGGTCCGCTCGAACGAACAAGTCTGGTCCACTTGAACGAACAAGTCTGGTCCGCTTTTGTAACAAGTCTGGTTCGCTTTTGTGACAAGTCTGGTCCACTTTTGTGACAAGTCTGGTCCGCTTTTGTGACAACACTTTTGTGACAAATTCTGGTCCGCTTTTACAGACAAATTCTGGTCCGCTTTTACGGACAAATTCTGGTCCGCTTATTTGAACATCAGCAGGTCAGCTTATTCGGACATTGAGTAGGTCAACTTATTCGGATGTTGAGTAGGTTAGCTTATTCGGACACTGATTAGATTCACTCATTTGATCGTCACTACAGATTTGTCGAGTGTATTCGAACGATGACAGAAATGATTTTTGATGAACAAGAAAATAATACAATTGAAAACCTGAATAATTGGTATATGAGAACTGTGGATACCAATTATAGGAATGTGAGTACGGACATTTGGATTAAAAGTTTTGAATTTTTCATATGTCAAAAGGATGAAACTTTGAATGAGATGGAAACACGATTTAAAGTTCTAACGGACAATTTGTGGAGAAAGGGTATTAGAATGTCAACTGATGAACATATATTGAAATTGACAACTGCATTACCTGCTAAATGGGATGAATTCATGGTTGAGCTAAAAAGAAAAGATTTTTTCCAAGAGCTTAATCCACATCAGTTCTTTAATGAGGTTCTTGCAGAGTGTCGTAAGGAAGAAAAGAAAAGAAGGGAGTTTTTGAATGAGATAGAAAAGAATTTACAAGATTTAGAATTGGATGTGATTACAGAAATCGATAAAAGAGTTCGAATATGTCTTGCAACAAAGAGGAATCTGAAATATGATATTAAAAGGAAATGTTATATTGATGAAAGTATGAATCCTTTTAATTTTGTTAAACTTTTTGGTGCAGGAACATACAAGATGGAAAAAGATCAAGATTCAAAGATTGAAGAATCAGTGAAGAATGAATCTTCGAATTCTGCATCAGTGTGTTTTACATGTGACAGCTTAAAGACGGAAAATGACAAACTCGTGAAAGATGCGGAAATTTTGACTTTGGAAGTCAAAGAGCTGAATGATAAGAAGCAAGCTGATGATAAACAGATTCTTGTTTTGAATGAAACCTGTGTAAAGCTGAACTATGAAAATGACAAACTGTTAAGTAACTTGAACAGTTTGACATTGGAAAATCAGAAATTGAAAGAAAAAACAAAAGTTTTTGAAGAAAAAATTAAAAGTTTTGGAAATGAAAAAGTAAAAATTGAAAAAGATTTTCAAAGTCAAATAAAAATTTTAGAAGATGAGAGGGATTTATTTGTTAAAAACAATCTTGAAAAACAAATTGAAATCAATTCTTATCTTGAAAAGATTATTCGACTTGAAAAGGAAGCAGAATGTGCTCAAAAGAAAATCAAAGAGTTAGAAGGTAAAATCAAGGAATGGGAACAAAAGTTGAAGGTGTTTGTGAATACTTCAACTATTCCTTGTCCAAAACCTTTAAATTCAGTTCCAATAAGTGACAATGTCACAAACTTTGACAAAGTCAAAGTTGAAGATTGTGATGAGAAATCTGATGATGAAAATAAAAAATTCGAAAAACAAAAATTGTTTTTGAAATTAAAAGAAAAGTTTCAAGAAACTGTTCCACAATCAACTGAAAAGGGAGAATGCTCTAAGCAAAAACCTTTGAAGAAGAAAGTGGAACAAAAACAAAAAGAGAAAATTTTGAAAAATGTTCAAAAAGAAAATAAAAGTTCATCAGATCAATCATCCAATCGCAATAAAAAATTACAAAAAGTAAAAAATGAAAATTCAAAAATTGTTGGCAATAAGTGGTGCAGGTTTGACCACAGTGCTTCAAAGCCAAATTCAGCTTTCAGGAGGAGTGATGATCACCACAAAGCCAGACAATGCTATGATCTGAGTGTTTGGTGTGATAGTGGTGATTGGTACGATAACAGAATGTGTTACAGCTGCGGATATCACGGACACATTGCTGTTAACTGCCAACATTGGAGTTATGAGACCAGGAGGTGCTTTAATTGCAATATCAAAGGTCACATTGCCAGAGATTGCCCAAGGAAATCAAATGAAAGATCGAGGGTTGTATCTCAGAAAGTGGCAAGAATTCCAGTCAAGGTCAAGCCCGAAGAACTAAAAGTTCAAAAACCAAAAGTTCAAGAACAGAAAGTTCAAGAGACTAAAGTGAAGCTTTCTCAAGGGCAAAAAGACAGACTGAGGAAGAAGAGGAAGAAAGCGAGAGAATATTTGGAGAAGATTTTGTCCTCGGGTTCATCTGTTGGTAAAAATAAGAGTTCTGATGAATCGACTTCCTCGATGGCAAAGTCAAGCAAGACGAATTCATCGGATACAAATCTGAGGACGAAAGAGGAAAAGAAGAAGAAGAAAATGGTCGGCGATGAATCTGATGTGTCAAAGTCAGACAAGCCACCATCAGGCAATGAATCTGACAGGTCAAAGTCAGACAAGCCATGTTCAGGCAATGATTCTGGTTCGTCAAAGCCAGAGGAGCCATTGGTTGAGGTAAAATTGGAGAATTCAGGTTTAACAATGGATGATGAAAATTTTCCATCATTGTTGAACAAGAATTCGAAATCACCCAAGGCTGGTCAGGCTTGGGTGAATCTGTTTAAATAGAAAAACCTGACTTGCCGGAACTCCCAGGTTGGTAATTGGGGAGTAGGAATCGGCATATTTCTTGAGAAATTCACTTCGGTGATATTTCGACTTTCAAGTGGTAAATCAGGGACATTAAGTTGTACTTGATTTTCTACAAGTGGTTTTGTTGTTTAAATCGGAAATGTTAAATTTTACAAGTGATTGAAGAAAACAAAGTGATGAAAGATCCCCATGTTTGTGAAACGTCACACAAAACTTATTTTCTAGAAAAACCATTTGATTAAAACAAACTTAAGTGTTTTGAGATCATAATGGGAAAATAGTTTGTTGTGAGGGGGAGTTCTGATTGTTTATGCCAAGTGGATGGCGAATTGAAGTGATTTGATATCAGTTGTCAAGTTGGTTGTACAGTTTAGTTTCAAATTTCCTAAAATGTGTTTGCATTTTAGGGGGAGTAAGAATTTTTAGAAAATCCAAAAACATTTGAAAATTTGAAAATGTCAAAAACATTGAAAAAATCAAAATGAGTTTTGTTGAGACAAGAGGAAATGATAGTAAATCAGTGGACTATCACAGCATGCTAAAGATATGAAATGTCAAAAGTGATAAACGGTCTCACTAAAGATGTGACGATAGGCTCAGCTAGACTAGTAGATTTGCGAGAACGATACAAACTTAAATCAAAAAGCCTAGTTCTAGTGGGAAACACGGTCAAAAGCATAGTACTTAGTTTTGTCCTTCTTGATTGTGTGCCTGCTCAGTAATCGCTGAATGCCAAAAGCATAAACACTGGTTAAGTTTGTGAACTTTCACAACTTTGCTGAAAAGTCGCTGTGATTGTGCATTTTATTTTGCAAAGATTTAAACTTGTCTTATTTCTTTATTTTGTTTAAGCATCGGACATCCTCTGCGTATACGTGAGTATCGACCTGGATGTTGTTGCCTAAACGTTCTGCTTTATTTTCTTTGGTGTTTCGTTTAAGCTTTGGATCACCTCTGCGTATACGGGAGTATCGACCTGGTGGTTAAAGCCTAAACAACTTCAACTTATTTTTATTTTCTTATTTTGTTTAAACATTGGACTTTCTCTGCGTATACGGAAGTATCGACCTGATTGTTAATGTTTAAACATTCTGCTTTGTTTTCGCACAAATCACAGTCGATAAAAGTTTAAAGGCATTACTTGAGTCAGTGTATTGCATGATGAGGGGATATGCTGAGATCGTGGGGTCCATAAGAATTTAGTGCTATCTTAATATACCTTAACGTATCGGTAAGCATGTCGAAAGTTTTTAGATTGAGCTTAAGAGGACAATCATATCGTCAATCAACGTGAATCGTTTAGAGCTTAAAACGATTAAAAGCTTAACGGTGCTTGTGTTTTGTCTAAAAACTGATCTGATCTTCTTTCGCAAACTCACAAAAATATGCTTGTATATATTTCATTTCTGCATTTAAATTTTTGTTATTGCATTTATGTTTTTGAAAAATCCAAAAAGATTTTCGACAACTGATGTTGAAAAGCTGATATTCAAAATCTCAAAGGCCAAACAAGATGAACAGACAGGTTGGTTAAATGGATTGAAATGTTTAAGATAATTCATTAATTTGAATTAGAAATTGAAATGTTTCAAATTTAAAAGGATTTAAATGTGAAAATTCTCAAATGTTTAGTTGATTCATTAAATTGAATCACAATTATTTTGGTTTGTGATAGAGTGGTTGAGTTTTGCAGGTTTCTGATCCTGTTGCTACGGAAAGCCAGGAGGTATAGCAGAACCTGGGGAGAGCTTAAACTGATAAAGCCAGGATTTGATTTCAATGGTGATAACAAATGACAGACGGCGATCCCAGCTCGATGCTAGGGGAAGTCTGATGAAAGTTAGAGCCAGAGAAAGGTCTAGGTACATGATTCCAGGAAGGAGTTCCTGAAGAAGACTGAACGAGATTGAAGAGCTGTCAATGATTGAAGACTCTCACTGAAGATTCCGTCAACATTCAAGGGGGAGTCTGTTGGTGCAGTTGTCTGTCGACTACATCTTAGTTCGAGTCTTAGGCTAGGGCTGATTGTAGATTGATTGGAAATCAAGAAACACATAAGTATAGTTAGGTCCGCTTTTATGTCATTGTATATTGTGGTCCGCTTATGTGTCAATAGTCTGGTCCGCTCATAGGGTAATAGTCTGGTCCGCTTTTGTGTCAAGTCATATAAGCGAACCAGCATGTCTATATATAGAGGAGTAGTCTGAGCGGTCCAGAACAGTTCGGTGTGTGTGTTTTTGAAGGTGTAACGGCGAAGCCCTGCCAATTTGTCTCCGGATCTTGTAAATTGTTAGCAGATTAATAAAAGAGACGTTAAGTAGTGAAATCAAGCTTTACGAAGACCGAATCAATGAATTCCGCCTCTGATTCTGTCTAAGCACTCTTCTGATTGACTCGTCAGGTCGTCAAACGTTCCTACACTAACCGCTTACGGAAATTACTTTCCGTTACGTTCTCCGTCAACAAATTTTCCCGCCCAAACTTCGGCTATAAATAAAGGATAATTCAGGTATAATTTCTCAAATTATTCTCACTTCACTTTACTACTACTTCTTTTTCTTCATCAAACCCTGTACTTATTCTCACGCCGGAGGGTGGTCATGGAGAGAACCCCCATTCTCCCCGTGGCGAGTCTAACGGCTGTTTGTTTTGCAGTTGTTGTTCGAAGAAGGAGATCATTTACCCCCGAATCAAACGAGAAGAGTTAACCCTTTTATGCAGATTCAAACCCCCTGGTTCAATTGATTCCGGTCAATTAAACCAGTGTTTCTTCATTGGCGCCCACCGATTTCTCAGTTTTTTTCACATCTTCTCATTTTGATTTACTTTCTCACCTTCGTTGTTCAATGGAAGAAACTCCAACAAATCGTCAATTCGGCCCTCGGCCAGTACAACGTTAATCATCCGAATGACCCTGTTACTCCAGGAGCATAACTCGAGATCCCGATAAGCTCAATTTTACCTCGGTGAAACTCCTATCTCGTGGTATGTCAGATCTCAGGGTGTCATAAACGTAGTATACGCACAGCTTTGTGCACAGACTGCTCCTCCTGTCACTCAGTCACGAAGACCTGCATCTCACGTACGGGCGCCATCGGCACCATGTACTTCTCACCATGATGCACCATCACGAGCACACGTAGACGACACAGTAGTCTACTCCAGATCTCCTACCAGGTATGAATCTACATACTCCGGAACTCACCGAAGGGATTACCATGATGAGCCATATTCTCACAGAAGGCAGTCAGTTTACTCTCAGCTGGGCCTGCGTTCTTACCAGAAGCGGGACACCCAGACCGACGAATATGACAAAAAATACCATGAAGGAGATAACACAAGTGTGTTCATCCGGCTGCAACGGGATCACAAAAATTATAAACCTCGTGTGGTTTATAACCTGGATGCAGAGCACGATTACAACTTAATCTACCGCCCGGCAGAGGTAGCGGAGAATTCAAAATTTATCAGTGAGATTGCCTTAGCTCCCTTGGAAAAGGCGAAACTACCATCAAACGTTGGAAAATTCAATGGCATGACAGATCCGGACGATCACCTTCATGTATTCACCAGCGCAGGCCTGGTAGGAGGGTGGACCTTGCCAATGTGGTGTCACCTATTCATCCAAACCCTGACAGGAGCAGCTCGACTGTGGTTCGATGAATTACCGGTAGGGAAGATAACGTCGTGGGTGGATTTAAGAGAGAAATTCCTGGTGCACTTTAGCCAACAACGAAGATCTATCAGAGATACTGCCGATGTGATGAATATTGGAGACGTGATGACGAAAGCCTGGAAGACTTTATCACGCGCTACAACAAGGAGTTGTTAGAGATTGGAGATGTCCATGAACACTTGATTCGAGTGCAGTTCAAGTATGCAGTGCGCTGTGATGACATGATCAAGGTTCTGTCCAGAACAGAAGGCTTACCCAAGAGTTGGGAGAAACTAATGGCTGCAGCAAAGGTATAATCGCAAACCGGGCGCAACTTAAGCTCTAACAGGCCACCACCACCACAAAATCATCCACAAGACATGAGTAGTAGCAGTGGAAAGAAATTCAAGAAGAATTGGCGTGACTCAACTTCTGGAACATACTCATCTAACGACGCTCGGGCGACCATAAACAAGCTCGCAGCACAAAGGGAAACAAAACAAGAGAATAGAGAGCGGCAGTGGACCCCCTTAACGAAAACTCCGGCGGAGGTGCTCAGCATAGAGGACTATCAGTTTAAAACCTCTCCGCCAATTGAAAACAAGAGGGGTCAGGATCCGAATCAGTATTGTGACTACCACAAGGATAATGGTCACGCTATAAACAATTGTATAAGCCTCCGCACTGAGATCGAGAAGGCACTCAAAAGTGGTGAACTTACCCACTTACTCCAGAATGTGCGGAAGGATATTAAACAAATTACTCGCAGCGATGAACGACTAAGAAAGCTAAAAACTAAGCGGCGCAATAAGAAGATAGCATACAGTAGCTTCTTCTCATGATTGGTTAGGTTCTTTAACTTACCAATCCATGGCATAGAACTATTAGTATGAGTAAGTTAAGTCCCAATTTAATTATCCTAAAGTAGACAACTTTGTACCACGTCCTCTGAGCCTTATCATTAATCAAAGCAAAGTTAGTTCTATTATTTCTATGTTTATTACAAAGTGCTTGCAATTCATTTTGGTAACCGCAAAAACATTATGGTAACCTTAACACAAAGTCTCATGAACGGTCAGTGATCACACGCATCGCGCAAGGCCCAGCCTTACGTTCACACATGAGCTTTATACCACCTTTATTCGTCTTACCTAATCAAAGAAATTGTACTCATGCAAAATATTGTAATTCAAACACATTTCATAATAGTTACTAGCGCATCATACGCCTTAACAAGAAACTATGAACATACACGGCAGTGTATAAAATAAGTTACTTGCGCCACAGCGCATTAACAGACAGGGATCCACATCCCAAACCTAAACTTAACTATCTATTGTTCATACAACCACAAGAATAAAGAAAACCTAAGCTAGGTCTTCTGTGACAACCCTCATGATTGCATGTATCCATACGATTAATTAATATTAAATTGTGCTTAATGACTGTGCTTAATTACAACTGATGACGTAACTGCTTTATGATTTCTGCATCATACATACATATGCATCACATACTAGTCTTGTGCAGAAAATTGACTAAATGGTCCTGAATGTTTTCCTAAGTGTTGGGAATTAAAAGTGTTACAAATAGTTACATAAAAGACACTATACGGAACAACTTAGCACTTTAACGAACCGGTATCTAACCGAACAACTGGACATTACCCGGGACACCAAAATATTGCAAGAAACATTGTTTAATTATTTCTTGGCTAGTTATGATCCCCGTACACCATAACACCCACTAGAAATCTACTAACTAAAACATGTAACCTTATACTTGGATTTGAACTATTATTTACATACTTACCATCAAAGTTTCATTTAACCCCCCCCCCCCATGCCATTTACGGTCCAAGGAGGACCTCACCAAGATCACTACCTTACTTCCCATATCTTATTCATATTCTATTTAGATCTTTACTTGATCTAGTGAACAAAATATAAGAAGAAATGATTATAAGTATGGCTCCTAGAATACAACATCACTCCATATCTTCATCATCACTTCACAAGTTCATCCCACTCCCTCAACATCTCTCTCTCCCTCTCGGCTCTACTTAGAACCGCCACCACCATCACCTTGCAACCTCCATACATTCATTTCAAGCTCATTCCAAAGTATTAGAAGGTGTTTCATGGAGCTTGAAGCTTGAAGGACTTGAAGAACTTTCATCACTTGCTTTCATTATCCATTTTCATCATCTTTTTCTCTTGTGATCATCCCTAGCTTTGAGCTAGTTGTAAGTTCTTGATTAACCCTTGTTTACTTCTACTTTAATGGTTAAAAGATGTAGTATGTTGATTATCACTAGAACCCTAAAAGACATGAACATAAATCTTGAACATAAAGATGTAAGATGATGAAATCTTGTTAAAATAATGTTTTTAAATACATGCATGATCTTGATTGTTCGGTATGATGAATCTGTTAGAAAGTAGCATACAACTGCTAAGGATGATACGAAAGTATTTATACAGTTGCTGAACATGATAAAGAAACCCAGAAACTTGTTTTATAAAAGGGTATGTGAAAACAGAAAACTGTTCGGTGTTTACAGCCAACTTCAGTTGGCTGTAACCGGGTCATAACTTAACGAAAAATTGATTTTCTTGAGTCTATAACGTGTTATTTCCAAAAAACACTTCAAATGGCACTGGAATCATATTTTTTTGAGGTCGTTTGCTATTTTTAAAGGGGCGTTTTTCACAGCAGCAAAAAATGCGTTTTTACTGCAGAAAATGTGTGTTATGTTTTTCATCATAACTTGAAATTTGTGTAGAATTAGCTCATGAAATTTGTACTGTAAATGACCACTGATATCGTTGTAATGCTCCAACTAGAATTTCATCAATCGGACTTACGATGAATTTTAAATGAATTATTCCGTGGACTGCAGTAAGAAAGTGACGAATCTGATTGCAGTCCGGTAAATGATTTTTTATAAAATATTGGTAATGAATTGGATCCCGATATTTTTACACAATAATATTTTGGATCGTTTAAAACATTCTTTAAAAATTTGGGAATTTTTGGAGTAAGTTAACTATTTTATTAAAATTCCCGAATACAGCCCAGTTTTGAATGATTAAAGCTGAAACGACATAAGTAGTAATTTGCGTGTCTAAATGTCGGGTATGTTATCTGAGAATGATCTAACGTGTTATATGTCAATGAAAGTGTTATGTGCAATATCGTATGTTTGCTTTTGAATGGTTATAGATAGTTTGTTTATATGGGCGTGAAATGTTAACGTGAGTGCGTGTTATGTGATATAAGTAATGAGTAGATAAACCGTACGTAGGATACGTATTACGCATGCACGTGAAACTGATTGTTATATGTACCATGTTAGGACGTGCTTAATTCCTGATTATTAGAGTAACTAATCTAACCGAGCAAACCGAGGTGAGTTCACACTCCTTCTAAGGCATGGGATTCCCGGTGGTTGGGAATGGGTTAAAGAACTAAAACGGAACCTGCATATCCTCCTTAGGTAGGATATGTACCGCCATCCTCCATGGGTAGGATGCCAATATTAATCCTGCGTATTCTCCTTGGGTAGAATACGTACGTTCGTCCTCCTTGGGTAGGACAACAACCTTAAAACTTACTAGACAAAACTCTATCATTAAGTCCCTCATTTTTTATCGACTTAATCGCCGAGGCCGATGGCGAGCGGGTCATTAGTTAATAGCGCTATTAGGGTTTGACAAACCTCACACCGTGCCGGTAGGACGGGCGTGTACTAATGGATCATGGCAAACAGTCAATGATGATAGACATTGACTTAGGGCACAACTTACTTTCGTCAGTAGTCGATTTGGTAACGGTCTATGATTCACATAGGGAAGCCCCCACTGATTATGGATATGGTTTGGGGAAAAATAAAGACACTGGTTAACTCGTGGTTTACGAAACAACTTATGGTTTTCAAAACAAACCTTAAAACTAAACAACCAATTGTGAACTCGCTCAACATTGTTGTTGATTCCTTGTTACATGCCTTGCGGGTCGTTAGGTATTTGTGGACCTTGCACGAGAGGAAGGAGTCGTTGTGGGACATGGACAGTGTGTGCCATGTTATACTTGCTAAACTTATAACTTATGTTTTGGTTCTACGATTTACGCTTCCGCTGTTTAATTTGAACTTGGTTAACTAGTTTTTGAACACCAATTATATTGCATGGTTGGACTTTATCTATTTTAAATACATTGTTCAATATGATTGGTGGCTTGATCCTGGTCATGTCACGCCTCCAGCGGTGATACTCCGTATGTGGATTCTGGGGGTGTGATATCTTCATTCTCATCCTCTTCTTTGTCTGGGAAGACCTCTCGCAGCTGCGTCACGTAGTCTTCAGATTGTAGCGCAACAGTAATGAGATCCATGACTGGAAGCTGTAAAGTATTAAATTGAGTCTTTGCAGCAGCAAGAGCAGCTTCGGTATCAACACCATGAGTAGCAGACCTACTAGTATCCTAGTCAACCTTTAAAGCGTTAACCACATGATGGGAACACTCTGCATAATCGTGGGCATACCGATCATTTCGCGTAGCAACCAGTAGGTGCGCAACTGTTTTGTCCAGTTCTTCAGAATTAAGAGCTGAGTCGACAATCTGCACAAGTTAAAAGAAGAATAAGAAGACGCGCAAACATCTCCAAATGTTATAAAAAATAGATTAACTTACGGTTTCAATTCCGCAATCTTTCAACCACAACATGTCACTCTTCAATGGTTCAAGCTCACTGTCCGCCGTTGCCTGCGCAGTCTCGGAGTTTTCCAACTTATCTTCAGTCTCGGCAAGACGGCGGGAAGTCTCAGCCTTTTCAGTCCGTTCAAGCTCCAGATCTTTTTTAGCAAACTCAACTTCCGCCTTAATTTGTTCCTGCTAAGATAATAAAGAAGTAAGTTCTTCAATCTCCTTATCTCTAAGGGCTAGGGTAGCGCAGGTTTGCACCTCTCTCTGCTCGCTCCTTTCCCTATGAGAGCGGGCCTCATCACGTGCTGCTTCAGTCTCAGCTTTTTCTTGTTTCAGCTTCTCAATCTGCGCATCTTATTTTTTCAACCTGTCAACTTCAGCCTTGAGATTGTTGATAATGTTGCGGAGGCCTATTTTCCCTTTATTATCTTTCTCGCAAATTTCCCTCCAATTTTGCGTTGCTTAGAAAGGAGAGCAGCTTCAGCCTCTGCCTTTCTTCTACACCCAGCAACAGACCATTCTTCCGTTTTCAGATCACTTTCAAACTTGGCTCGGTCAGCTTCTAGCGTAGCTTTCATATGAGCCACCTGGGCCTCATCCTCAGCAATTTTTTTCTTGGACGCCTCAAAGGCAGCCCACTCTTTGCACATACTACGCCACTCACGCACTATACGGTGCGTAGTAGACGTATACCTGGCAGCTTCCTCAAGGTAAGCATGCTCTTGGGCACGATCTTCTTGAAACTCAATCTCTGCAGGAGGAAAGGTACCCTGTAACCAGTCACGACACACCCTCCAGTTTGAGAAGGTATCACCTTTCTTCAAATTCCAAACTG
This sequence comes from Helianthus tuberosus, assembly GCA_030545235.1. Lineage (NCBI taxonomy): Eukaryota > Viridiplantae > Streptophyta > Magnoliopsida > Asterales > Asteraceae > Helianthus > Helianthus tuberosus. Next base: position 134,966,760 of record CM060433.1, read on the forward strand.
GAGTATGGACTTCAAATGCCTTTCTCTCCGAATACATTTGTAGTAATGATCCCCCAAAGTTTCATCCGGGCGAAGGGGATCATTCTCGTCATCTTAGGAAGAGGCACCCTGATCTCTAGTTGGGTCCTTCTCAACATTCACCGGCGCCGGAGTTGGAGCAGAGACAGGGTTTGGAATTACTGGGTCTTCGGGAACGAATTTCCCTTTTCCACATCATGTGCCATAACTTCAGGAGACTTAAGACGAGCAGACTCAACTTTCGCAATCTCTGAAATAACAACCTTCTCCGCTTCCACCATAACTTCAATAGGTTTTTCAACCTCAGGGTTCTCTGCCTCAGCAGTCTTCTCTGCCTCATCTTCACCAGCGGCTTTGGTACTTTCTAGCTGCTCGCTGATCGGGGCGCGAGGAGGTGAAGGTGGAAGATCCTCATTAACCGCGGATGATGGCTTCGCATGCATAGGGGACCTTGGTTTTTCTACAAACCAAAATACATATTACAAACATGCAATGCGCATAGAAAACGAGTGAAGAACAGGCTTACCTGGATGTAACACCACGTAAAAACGTGTTCAATTATGTATAGACACGTGTCCTAGATTCTAAGCATGTGAAAGATTTAGTTTGAAGGACCAAAGTTGTTAAACAGTGAAACTATGAAACCACAGGGACTAAAAGTGTCAACATGCCAAACTTGTGCCTCTGAATAACCATACATGATGAATATATTCTTAAACGAGTGATTGATTGGATATAAGAAGCCGTTTATAAAAATAATCGGAAGATTATTAAATTATAAGGGTTAAAAGTGTCAACATGTCGATTCTGACCTCTGAGTGACCTTTTAACGAAACCGAGGCTTCGAAATATTCAAATATACACTTAAGAATAAGTGGTATAAATTTCACGTGGTTTCAAGATCGTTAGGTATGTTTTCAAGACTTTGGGCTATAAGTGTCAACTTGATGAAACTTGCTTTCATAGGGATATTTAACGAACCGTAGCCTAACGAAGTTAGTTCATACATCCTTGAGCTTCAGCAAACTGACTACAAGGGCCCTACATGTCAACATTGAGGATAAAAAGGGTTAAAAACGACAAGGGACTGAATCTGCCAACCTTGAAACTTGTTTTACCAGTTCAGCAGGTCCACGCGGCCCGTGTAAGCCCCCCCTACGGCTTACGCGGCCCGCCTCAGCATGCCAGTAATAGAAAAATGTTGCCAGGTGCGGGTTTTGGCTGTTCCACCGCCTTAACCTAGTTTGTAACGACCTAAGGAGCTATAAGTCGGTTTAATTCATCAACTAGGACACCTGGGGTGATCCCAGGGCCTCCAACAACACCTGGAAGTGATCCATGATCTTGCAATTCACTATATAAAGGGACTTGCTATTGTGTTCATAAGCACATTTGCAACCATCTTCCATTCTACTACTTCTGGAGCTTGCTTAGGACAAGGAGAAGACTTTGAAGTGTAGAAAAGACTGCTAGGACCTTTAGTAAGCCTCTAATATCTTGTTTAGTCGTTTTAATTAGCTTAATTACTCTAAAGTCAAACTTATTGTAAATTTAGTTTGACTTTCATTTTAATTACATATGGACCAGCCACTGATCAAATTGAAAGTGGTTATGGGACCATGTTAAGGTAGGTGACTAAACCCTAAAAGGGCACCTCCTAATTATCTCGTTTGACTGGTCAATTGTCGGGTCAAAGTAGTTTCACAAAAAGTCAAACTGGACAGAATGTTTGAAAATGATTAAAATTAATAAACCAGAGGTTCTAAATTATATTTTAACATTCTAATGACTTGGTAATTAATATTAAAACATGTTTTATCAGTCCTAACCCGGCAATTAATAGTCTAAGGTCAGTTTATAACCGAAAGTCGCAAAAGCTTGACTTTTGCTTTGACTTTCAGTTCTGACCGGTTTAAGCTTAATTCTCCCATTGTTTTAAGCTTCCATTAGGACCACATTACTTAGTAGTATAACCCTCTGGAGTTATATTGCATGGTGACTAGTGGTTTGAATTATATGCACTTGATCGTAATTATGCTTAATAATGCCATAAATGCCCTTTTGAGACACAATTGGGATTTTTAACAATGTGGATGGACTAACACCTTTTCTACTGATATTTAGACATGTCCCAAAAATTTGACATCAGTTTGAGGTCTAGAATAGGATTTATGCTCAATAGCGTAATTAAGGAGCTTTTTATTATTTAAATAGCGTAATTAACATAAAGCCTATCTAAACCCAATTTTTAATACCAAAATTTTTACCTACTGTTGTAAAATAATATTTTGGGATTTTTGAAGATTTTTATTTATTTTTAGGCTGAGCATAACATAGGATTATAGCTTGAATTCGGTAATTGTCGGTTTTACCCTTTTCATGCATAAAATGAGTTTTACATAACATTTTGATGTCAAACTTTTTGCTACTGATTTTATATGTTAAATAAAATATTTTGAACTTTCTAAACTGAACAAAAACTCAGATTTCCTAATTAAACCCAAATATCCCTTAAAACCGACTTTTAAGCGTTTTAGCATATGGCTTGAGTTAAAACTATATTTGATATATAAAACTTATTACCCACTGATGTTTTAAGCTAATTTATATAATTATACAATAAACCAAAGTTTTTAAACTCAGAAGTCTATTTTGACCTTTAAAGCCTATGTGAAATTACCAAAATGCCCCTACGGTGCATAGTTTGGTTATATAAGATAAATTTCACATATATAAAATACCCTACTGATATAACTCATAAAATACATATTTTTACTAATTAAATCAGACCTGAAACTCAGTTTCATATTTAAACTCTTTTATGGGCATTAAAATTACCAAAATGCCCTTATGGGACTTATTTTGGTTTAAATTACTTTTTGGGCATATATGTTAACATCTTACTGATGTATTAACATAATTTGAACATAATAATGATTAAGACCTGTATATAATTTATTGGGTTACCTGTTACGCATTTACGCGTTCAGATCAGCTTATGTGACTAGTTTACATAAAATAGCCGAAACGGGTCAAACCTTATCATTAAATCCTCAATTTCCAGAATGTGTTTGGTTTACCCATATTATACAAGTATCCAAGCTTGTCGGGTCTAAACCACATTCTATTCCGGTCTCCACTTAATCTAGCGTTTAGAACCGTAAGGTTTCCTTCTAGCTAGCCGGTCTAAGTGCTTGACTAAATTAAAGACCCTTTAGCATCCTAATATGTTAATAAACCTTCTATACAGATTAAATAGCTTTCGGTAGAAGGTGCCTTCGAAAAGCTCTAGGATTTTACTGCTAGCATCAGGTAAATACTTTTAACTTATTTTCCCTTATACGGGCTTGGGATATGGTATTATAATAATACCACTTGGTCGGGTATGAAATCATTTAATCGGATTGTGATTAATAAATTTACATAACCCGTTTTAATCTGTCTTGTTTGATAACATAAGCATTGGGGGTTAATTCGACCGTGTCCTGGATATCCTCGGCTCATTTCATTTGAAAATGGCCACGACCTATGCACGGGGTGTAGGCATACACCTGACAGATGCAAATGCTAAAATATAAACCCACATGTTGGGGATAACTCCTTTGTGGGTTCTATAAGTGGTGAGTTGGTTAATCACGACCGGCTTCCAACCGGCCCCAATTGTAAGACAAACATGTAAATCTGTATACAAGATTATAAGTAAATAATTGTCCCAAGTTATAAAAGATTTGTGCCATGTGTACTTAAATCAATTTTCATAAATGTTTTCAAAAGAGTCAGTTAATTGTATTTACCAGTGTAAACTGACGTATTTTCTTAAAGACTGATTTGACAGGTACCTCTCGTAATAGGCTGGAGCTATTAGGTGTCATAAGAGGATCTTGCAAATCCGTAGATACCTGAAGTCTGTTATTTTGTTTCTTTGTATTTATTTATGATCCGCCTGTGGATCTTATTACATTCCAGTCTGTATATTCTGTCACTCGAACACTCAGACATTATGGTTTGTAATAGTTTATTCACCAAGCCTTCCGCTGTGCTATTATATTGTGTGTATTGACTATGATGATATCAACTACGTCACGATACTCCCCGCCGGGCCCACCGGTAATATGTGGAAATATCGGGGTGTGACAGGTTGGTATCAGAGCCAACATTGAGTGAATTAAATACTAACCTTTTGTGTTTAATCTCAATGACACAATAAGCACATTCCTTAGACTCTTGAGTCTAGGCAAATGACCTAGGATTTTGCTCTTAACCTTCCTCTTATTGTTTTATTATAGTTACTTGTTTTGACAGGTGTTACCACTTGGAAAAATGCCACCAAGAGTAAGAGGAAGAGGCAAAGGACCAATGCGTGGAGGACCGTCTGGCAGCGCGGGACCCTCCCACAGACGTACACCGTACGATTCCCTTTCCGGCTTCGACTCAAGGGATAATTGGAGCCATAGCGTTGAACCAGCAAGACATTCTGTCTCGCTGGGATCCTCACCATCTGATCCTCCTTACTTTGAGTTGCCCGTTCCTATCGAACCCCAGCATTCTCATCATTCGCTGGAATCTCATCATTCAAACCAATCACACCACTCATTTCAATCTCATCCTTTTCATCACTCAGATTCTACTTACTCTTCGCATAATTTAATCCGAATGACTATGTTAACAACTTTTTGGGCTACAACCCTTTGGGGCCTGAGGATCACTTTTCTCAGGAAATGGAAATGGATGATGACCCAGATCCAGAATTGCAAACAGGAACACCAGGCCACCCAATAAGCGTCTCAAGCGGTTCCCCATTTCAGGGATCACCGTACCATGGGCCCGACTCATATCAAGAGAGGATGGCACAGTATGATTGGTTCTTTACACCTTCATACCATAACTCCCCAGCCCAACCTCCCTTGGTTGAACCCCAGCTCCAAGCTATTACCCCACCATTACCAGTTGAGGAACCACCTCAACAGCCTCCCGAGCCGCCAAGGCGAAGGAGAAATGCTAGAATGTCTGTACGTGGGGGGACCACGATTTGCATCTCCTCATGGATCAAGTTCTTACCCTCCTATCCCAGAGGACCCACAGTTGGGCGGACCCTCACACACAGTGCCGGAAGTCAACCCTCCACCAGTTTCTCCCGCACCACTGCAGCCACCGTTGGGTTTCGACAATCCGATCCCAACATACCCAGGTTCATCCGGGTATAACCCATCGGGATATCCATCGGATTATGGAACCCATGATCTGTACCTTACAGCTGCACAATACCATCATCTTTACCCTTCTTCTACTTACCCTCTAGTTTATCCAACTGGATACCCAGGGCAGGGTTATCAATACCCGCCATACCAGCAACCTCCTTCTTTTCAGCAGCAGCAAACTCAAGAAATTCTAGAGAGGTTAGATCGGGTTGAACATGAAGCCCATGAAACTAAGAAGAAGCACAATGGTTTTGTCAAAGGTCTTATGAACATTCTTAAGGGCAAGAAGAAGTAGGAAACTGTTGTTTCATGTTGTATTCCAATAAGTCCCTGCGAGGACGTTTAATTTATTTTTCTTGTACCAAGTCCCTGCGTGGACTTACTTTCTGTTTCAGTAGCCCCTGCGTGGGCAATTTGTGTTGTTTTTTTTCTCAAGTCCCTTTTTGGGCAATGTTGTACTCATTTCGTAGTTTAATAAAGTAATTTCGACTTTAATTGTGTATTTTATTACATTATTGCTATATCATTTCAAATTTATTGATCTGCCAACAAATTTCTTAAAGGTATAACCTAGCCAAAATAGTAAATGGCTATGATGGTACAACCTTTTTAAGATAATAACACTCTGTTAACATCTGAAAACATGTTAACAATCCTGAATTTGTGCGGTACGAGAAACCACACAATCTTCCTATGTACTTGGACTTTTCCAAGTCACTATTATAGCTTATATGATCAAACATGAATCATGGCTAATAAACATCAATATGATGTATACACCACAACATCCATTAGAGATGTATGCTTATAAGCAAAGGTGTAAAAATGACAATGAAAGTGTTGATTTATAGACTTCTTGTCAAAAAGGCGATGAACTTTGTTCAACCCTTAAGGAAATCAATGATTATAATCGTCCTTGTGACAAGGCTTTGTGCCATCTAAATGTCCTTTGAGACAAGCTTTGTGCAATACGAATATGTCTTCATGACATTGACAGTGTGATTTATATTCCCCTGTCTAATAAAATATAAAGAATTATATCTCCTTGATTATTATTATTTTCTTAAAATGGTCCATATGGTTTAATACCATGACCATCTAGTCATCAATATTATAATTCATCATATAATTTAAATATATCATTATTGTTTAATATAGTATTCGAAAATGGCTGGATCTGATGAGGCAAATAGCCACCCTCGAGGAGAAAACAATAATGAAGCAAGAGTAAATCTCACAAATGCTGAACTGAAAGCAATGATCGATACTGCAGTTGCCCAAGCAGTAGATAAGATATTTAAGGAACCGAGCAATGTTCGGTCCATAAGTCATTCGAGATCCCATTCTCAACCCCATACTCATAAGAAAAGTGAGTCTTAGCACTCATCTAATCAGGGTAGTGAGCCAAAGAGGCAGGTTGTCCTTGAGCCGACTCCCAGGAACACCAAGGGTTGTACCTACAAGTACTTTGTCTCCTGTAAACCGAGAGATTTTACAGGAGAAAAAGGTGCAATCGATTGCATGAAATAGTTAGATGAGATGGAGACTGTGATAGACATCAGCGGATGTGCAAAAGAGGATATAGTGAAGTTTGTATCACAATCCTTCAAGGGCGATGCCCTCACTTGGTGGAAAGCATTAGTGCAAGACACTGGGAAGGTTCCTTTGTACAATCTGTCATGGAACAAGTTTGTTGATTTGGTTAAGGAAACCTATTGCCCTCAGCATGAAGTCGAGCGTATAGAGACTGATTTCCTCACCTTAGTGATGAAAGATCTGGATTGTAGATCCTACGTGACTAGCTTCAATTCAATGTCAAGGTTGGTACCGTATTTAGTCACTCCTGAACCCAAACGCATTGCGCGTTTCATCGGTGGTTTGGCTCCCGAAGTAAAAGGGAACGTTAAGGCCTCTAAGCCAACTACTTATAGATCTGTTGTGGATCTATCTTTGTCCCTCACTTTGGATGTTGTGAGGAGTAGGGCAAAGAAAACCACTGATGATGGGAAGAGGAATAGAGAGGAAAGGAAAAGGGAACTTTAATTCCAAGAAGGGGCAGTCAAGCGATAAGCCCAGATGCAAAACCTGCAATAAGAGGCACTTTGGGAAGTGCAACCAGGACCCACAAGCCAAACCATGTGCGATCTGCAAAAAGAAAGGGCACAAATCTGTAGAGTGCCGGAATATTAAGGATGCAACCTGTTACGGTTGCAATGAAAAGGGGCACATCAAAACCAATTGCCCCAAGAATGCTAAGAAGCCCGAGGAGGCAAGGAAAACCAATGCAAGGGTTTTCCAAATGAATGCTAGGGAAGCAGTGAATGACGAGAACGTCATAACAGGTACCTTCCCCATTAATAATAATTATGCTAGAGTCTTATTTGATTCAGGTGCTGATAAGTTTTTTTGTAGACCATAAGTTTTGTAAGTCACTGAATTTGCCTATTAAGACTCTAGACATAAAATATGAGGTAGAACTTGCCGATGGTACCTTAGAAACAACTTCAACTCTGCTTGATGGATGCTTTATATCCATCAAGAATCATTCTATTCCGCTATCCCTCTTGCCAATGAAGTTGGCTGGGTTTGATATAGTTTTGGGCATGGATTGGTTATCGCGTAACCAAGCCCAAATTGCCTGTGATAAAAAGCTAGTTATTATCAAAACCCCTTCTGGTGAATCTGTCACTATTCAAGGAGATACACAATACGGGTTGCCCAGCAATGTGTCTATTCTCAAGGTATCACAGTGTTTAAAGAGCGGATGTGTCATTTACATGGCACAAGTGACTGTGAATGATCCGAAACCTAAGATTGAAGACATCCCAATCATCTCTGAGTATCCTGATGTCTTTCCTGACGAGTTACCTGGATTACCTCCTGAGAGGCAAGTAGAGTTCAGGATAGACATTCTTCCAGGAGCTTCACCTATTGCACGAGCTCCTTATCGCTTAGCACCTACTGAAATGAAGGAACTTAGAACTCAATTAGATGACTTATTGGAAAAGGGTTTTATACAACCTAGTTCTTCACCTTGGGGAGCTCCAATATTATTTGTGAAAAAGAAGGACGGATCAATGCGTCTATGCATTGATTATCGTGAGCTAAACAAAGTAACGATTAAAAATCGTTATCCTTTACCCAGGATCGACGACTTATTTGATCAGCTCCAAGGAGCGAGCTTCTTCTCTAAGATTGATTTGAGATCTGGGTATCATCAACTTAAAGTTAGGACTGAAGATGTGCCAAAGACGGCCTTCAGAACGAGATATGGACATTACGAGTTTTTAGTAATGCCTTTTGGGCTCACTAATGCACCAGCAGCATTCATGGACCTCATGAATAGAGTCTGTAAACCATACTTAGATAAGTTTGTCATTGTCTTCATAGATGACATACTTATCTACTTTCGTAACCAAGTTGATCATGAGAAGCATCTTCGATATATCTTAGGATTACTTCAACAGGAGAAGCTATATGCTAAATTCTCCAAATGTGAATTCTGGCTTCGTGAAGTCCAATTCCTTGGACATGTTGTCAGTGAGCAAGGTATCCAAGTAGATCCCGCTAAGGTAGAAGCCGTAATGAATTGGGAAGCACCCAAGACTCCAACTGAAATTCATAGCTTTCTGGGTTTAGCTGGATATTATAGAAGATTCATTGAGAACTTCTCAAGAATAGCTGCACCATTAACTTCTTTGACCCGTAAGAATGTTAAGTTTGATTGGGGTCCGAAACAACAAGAATCCTTTGAGATTCTTAAGAAGAAATTGAGCAATGCTCCGGTGCTAACCTTACCTGATGGAATTGAAGAGTTTGTCGTATACTGTGATGCTTCACACACCGGTATGGGTTGTGTGCTTATGCAACGAGGCAAGGTGATTGCCTATGCATCACGACAATTAAAAGTGCATGAGAAGAATTACACCACCCACGATTTGGAGTTGGGTGCCGTTGTATTCGCACTAAAGTTATGGAGACATTATTTGTATGGAACTAAATGCGTGATCTTTTCTAATCACAAAAGTCTCCAACATATGTTCAATCAAAAAGAGCTCAATATGAGACAACGCCGTTGGTTGGAAACCTTAAATGACTATGATTGCGAAATTCGCTACCATCCTGGTAAAGCGAATGTGGTCGCAGATGCTCTAAGTCGAAAGGAAAGAGTTAAACCAATTAGGATCAATGCCAAGAGCATTGAGTTGAAGAATAGTCTGAATGAAAGACTATTAGCTGCACAGAAGGATGCTGCTTTGGAAGTTAACCTTCCAAATGAAAAGTTAGGTATAACTGCTGAACAGTTAGCACCTGGAAAGGATGGAATTCTCAGAATGAATGGAAGAATTTGGGTTCCTATTCAGGGAGGACTTCGAGATGTAATCCTCCAGGAAGCCCACAACTCCAAATATTCAGTTCACCCTGGAGGTGACAAGATTTATCAGGATTTGAAAGCTAATTATTGGTGGATAGGGTTGAAGAAATCTATTGCCAACCATGTAGCTAAGTGCTTGACCTGTGCTCAGATTAAAGCTGAACATCAAAAGCCATCAGGTCTACTACAACAGCCAGAACTTCCCACATGGAAGTGGGAGATGGTAACTATGGACTTTATAACGAAGTTACCGAAAACAAAGCACGGAAATGATACCATATGGGTCATAGTTGATAGATTGACAAAGTCAGCACATTTCTTACCCATCAAGGAGACTCGTAGATCCGATAAATTAGCCTAGTTGTATGTAGATAAGATTGTAGCTCTTCATGGCGTACCGGTATCTATTATCTCTGATAGGGATACTAGATACACCTCACACTTTTGGAAAAGTTTCCAACAATCTTTAGGTACACATTTGAATTTTAGTACTGCTTACCATCCTCAGACTGATGGACAGAGTGAGCGTACAATTCATACTTTGGAAGACATGCTTCGTGCATGTGTTATCGATTTAGGTGGTAGTTGGGATGACCACCTGCCATTAATAGAGTTCACCTATAATAATAGCTACCATACAAGCATTAAGGCTGCGCCTTTTGAGGCATTATATGGTAGGAAATGCAGAACGCCTGTTTGCTGGGCAGAAGTAGGAGAAGCTCAATTATCAGGACCTGATATAGTCCTTGAAACAACAGACAAGGTTGTCCAGATACGAGATCGCCTGAAAGCTGCCAGGGATAGGCAGAAAAGTTATGCGGATAAGAGGCGAAAACCTCTAAAGTTTGAGGTAGGCGATAAAGTTCTATTGAAATTGTCACCCTGGAAAGGTGTGGTGCGTTTTGGTAAAAAGGGCAAGTTAAGCCCTAGGTATATTGGACCATTCGAAATTATCGAATGTGTCGGCCGTGTAGCTTATAAGCTAAACTTACCTGAGGAGCTGAGTGGAATTCATAATGTGTTCCACATTTGTAATCTCAAGAAATTCCTAGCCGATGAATCTCTAGCCATGTCTGATAAGGACGTACAGATTGATGAAAGTTTGAGATTCGTTGAAAGACCTATATCGATCGAGGATCGACAGGTTAAGAAGCTCCGAAGAAAGCATGTGCCTATAGTAAAGGTCAAATGGGATGCCCGTAGAGGTCCCGAATATACGTGGGAAGTCGAGTCCACTATGAGACAGAAGTACCCTCACTTATTCTAATAAATATCGGGGTCGAGATTTCTTTTAAGGGGGTGAGGATGTAACACCACGTAAAAACGTGTCCAATCATGTATAGACACGTGTCCTAGATTCTAAGCATGTGAAAGATTTAGTTTGAAGGACCAAAGTTGTCAAACAGTGAAACTATGAAACCACAGGGACTAAAAGTGTCAACATGCCAAACTTGTGCCTCTGAATAACCATACATGATGAATATATTCTTAAACGAGTGATTGATTGGATATAAGAAGCCGTTTATAAAAATAATCGGAAGATTATTAAATTATAAGGGTTAAAAGTGTCAACATGTCGATTCTGACCTCTGAGTGACCTTTTAACGAAACCGAGGCTTCGAAATATTCAAATATACACTTAAGAATAAGTGGTATAAATTTCACGTGGTTTCAAGATCGTTAGGCATGTTTTCAAGACTTTGGGCTATAAGTGTCAACTTGATGAAACTTGCTTTAATAGGGATATTTAACGAACCGTAGCCTAACGAAGTTAGTTCATACATCCTTGAGCTTCAGCAAACTGACTACAAGGGCCCTACATGTCAACAATGAGGATAAAAAGGGTTAAAAACGACAAGGGACTGAATCTGCCAACCTTGAAACTTGTTTTACCAGTTCAGCAGGTCCACGCGGCCCGCGTAAGCCCCCCCTATGCCTTACGCGGCCCGCCTCAGCATGCCAGTAACAGAAATATGTTGCCAGGTGCGGGTTTTGGCTGTTCCACCGCCTTAACCTAGTTTGTAACGACCTAAGGAGCTATAAGTCGGTTTAATTCATCAACTAGGACACCTGGGGTGATCCCAGGGACTCCAACAACACCTGGAAGTGATCCATGATCTTGCAATTCACTATATAAAGGGACTTGCTATTGTGTTCATAAGCACATTTGCAACCATCTTCCATTCTACTACTTCTGGAGCTTGCTTAGGACAAGGGAAAGTGTAGAAAAGACTGCTAGGACCTTTAGTAAGCCTCTAATTTCTTGTTTAGTCGTTTTAATTAGCTTAATTACTCTAAAGTCAAACTTATTGTAAATTTAGTTTGACTTTCGTTTTAATTACGTATGGACCAGCCACTGATCAAATTGAAAGTGGTTATGGGACCATGTGAAGGTAGGTGACTAAACCCAAAAAGGGCACCTCCTAATTATCTTGTTTGACTGGTCAATTGTCGGGTCAAAGTAGTTTGACAAAAAGTCAAACTGGACAGAATGTTTGAAAATGATTAAAATTAATAAACCAGAGGTTCTAAATTATATTTTAACATTCTAATGACTTGGTAATTAATATTAAAACATGTTTTATCAGTCCTAACCCGACAATTAATAGTCTAAGGTCAGTTTATAACCGAAAGTCGCAAAAGCTTGACTTTTGCTTTGACTTTCTGTTCTGACCCCTTTAAGCTTAATTCTCCCATTGTTTTAAGCTTCCATTAGGACCACATTACTTAGTAGGATAACCCTCTGGAGTTATATTGCATGGTGACTAGTGGTTTGAATTATATGCACTTGATCGTAATTATGCTTAATAATGCCATAAATGCCCTTTTGAGACACAACTGAGATTTTTAACAATGTGGATGGACTAACACCTTTGCTACTGATATTCAGACATGTCCCGAAAATTTAACATCAGTTTGAGGTCTAGAATAGGAGTTATGCTCAATAGCGTAATTAAGGAGCTTTTTATTATTTAAATGGCGTAATTAACATAATGTAACACCCCGAAAACGGGTTTAGTAATTAAACCCCGTTAATACTAAAGAGCGGGTAGAATACCGTTAGCAGAAAAGATTAACCCGCAAATTATTAGGATTCAAATAAATAAGCCTAATAATAAATAAAAAGAGAGCAAACGACTTGAGAAGACAAGAGTTCATAAGGAGCCCGAGTTAACGGGACTTAAAATAAAACAGGTTTTTAACTTCCCGAACCTACTAAGTTGGCTAGGAATAATTAACCTAGTTAAGTAATATGAATTTAAGTGATAAACTATGATGTAACACCCCGAAAATATAAATTCTTTTATTACTAATATGATGTTGGTAAATAAGCAAAATAAACTAACTAGGAATAATTCTAACCTAGTTAGATAGTGACTTATGAGTGGGTTAAACCCTTAAAATAAAATAAAAACAAAATTGGAGGGACTAAAGTTGTCAAGTGTGAAACTTGACATATTAATATCAAAAATACACCAAACACATGTGTCTGGTTCGAACAAAACGCAGGGGAGCGACCAGGAACCCACTTCAAACCCTAGTTCACCTTTAATTTCTCAAATTGAAGGTCAAAATCCAGTCTAAATCAAAATCCAAGCACGAAATAGTGATCCCCACTGAAAAAGGAGTCATAAGGTATGTAAATTTCATAAAAAATCTCTAATCGAATTTCTAAGTGATCTTAGGGAATTCGAAATCTATGAGTGCATGCTTGTTATAAGATGAAATAGGAACAATATAGTGTCTAGAAACAAACCCTAGACAAGTATATGATGAAATTAGGTCTAATTCTTGTGAATTCATGATCACCATGAAGTAAATTCAGATTGGTTGATGCTAAATTCGTGCATGTGATGATTTTAGGGTTCTGATTTGCTAAAAATAGTGTTATAATATCATAAACATGTTTTTAATTGAAAGCTGAATTCAAACAGCTTCTGATCAGAATTTACAGCCGACTTGTATTGGCTGTAACGTGGACAAAACGTGACATAAACATGTGTTTCTTGAGTCTAAAATGTAATTCCAGGAATTATCTTTAAAACCCCAATGGAATTGCATTTTTTCGACTTAAATTGAATGTTTTATGAATTTTTCGGTATCGAAGGTTCAGGCTGCGTTTTCTGGCAGAATTTGCAGCCCATTACGAATGTCATAACTCAATTTAAGAATTGAATTATGATCTCAAATTTTTACTGTAGGTAGCTTCAGGTAATTCCAAAAATCTCCAATTGGAGTTTCGTCAATCGGATAAACGAGGAATTTTAAATGAATTTTTTCGTAAGCTGAAGTCAGAAGTGACGAATCTGATTGCACCTTAGTAAATGAATTTTTTCGAATTTTTGGTAAAGAGTTAGATCTTGAAATTTTAACACAAGCCCTAACCCTCCGAGTGGTAAGTCACATAAAAAAAATCATAATTTTTGAAAACTTGTAAACAGGTTAAACATGTCACCAAAAACAGCCTATTTTTCGGTGATATGAACTTGCCTAATTGATGTTAATCTTAGCTAAATGACAAATTATAAACTAGTTGTTAAATATATGGCATGCTTTAATTGATAAGTGTGTAAAAAAAGGGGTCCATAGGGTGATGGCCATTGTATAGAATGACCAATCTAACCATCTTATAGATGTTATGATATAGTTTGACTCTAAACAAGCTAGGTGGGGGCTTGGAGAGGAACAGGTCAAACGGATCAAGGATGCGAAGAATGTTTACGCGGACGCGAGGTAAGTAAAATCTTACACCCTTTTTATAAGACATGCATTTATTCATAGATTGTAAATATGACAAAAGCTATATCCGAAATATGTTTCCGATACGAAATAATACGGGACATATAAATGATGAAAAACCTTGGTTAATAAAAAAAGGGATCTAATGGTAAAATCTGTAATGGGTCGGATGGGCGAATTGGTACTTAAAGCCATGTTTTGTTATGTATGTAAACGTTTGGTCATATGGGCCAAACGAGCCAAATGGTGATGAAAACACCATTTAGCAATATCGACTAACATTTGGTTGTCAAGTTATATGTTCTCAGGATTGAACAAAAAAAATTTGAATAATTGCGTCGCTTTGGATTAGCGGCTAATAAAAGCAAGGTATAAAAATGAAACGGGTCTATATGTTGACCGGGCCAGGTACGCATTATTATGTTGTAGCTAAAAGTGCTATTTTGGTCAAATGATTGTTGGAGTCTTTCGTCGTAAAGTTGACCGAAAAGCCCTTAATGGGTAAAACGAGCAAACGACCCCTAGAAGCCGTTTAGAAACTTGCATTGTAATTATGTAACCCTTAGATACATGTAAGAGTTGTAGGCATAAACTTCGTAGTTCAAATGCCTAAAAATGATCATTTGCGTAAAATGACTAGTTGAAGGGTAGAATTGAGGAAAAGGGGTTCGTTATGTTAAATCCACCACAAGATAGTTGTGGTGGATTATATATAGTTAATTAGATATGGAAATATTGTAGTGTAAAAAAGAAAAGAGCAAGTTTTAGACTAAATTGCTTAAATTCCCTAAACGGGTCAAAACAGTTTATGTACATAGCTTGCGTACTAGTCGCACAAATTATAGCAATTACGAACCCGAGCTAAAGATTTTGTGTTAAATACATTGGAACATGTATTTTGATTAGTTAGAAACAAGTTGGTGGTTTTAAATACAAACGGGTCAAAATGTTGATTTTGAATAATAAGCCGAATGCTTAAAAATTTGGAATTTTATTAGTTTGAATGCTGAATTTTAACTCCATGAAATGGATAATTAAATTCCGGTCGCGTAGGAAAAAGAATCACGCGGGAGATATAAAAGCTGGAAAACTATCTTTAGTTGTCGTTTGACGCGTAGAACTTGTTTAAACTTATATTTAAGTTATCAAAACTAACTTTTATGTTGGTTTTGATCATAGGTGAATATCAAGAGTACCCGGATGAAGATCAAGCGACGAAAAGGAACCGAGCACGTGAAAAAGAAGCTTCCACAAGTCGCGTCGTCGTAGCTTTTAAACGACGAACTCAATTACACTATGTTGTTCTAAACTGTAATTTGTAAAAGTTTTTAATAAACCCCAATTTTGTAATATATATGTGCTCATAATCACATGTTTATTTTCGTAAATTATACGAAAACCGTTAAATAATATTAAGGGTGTTACACATAAAGCCTATATAAACCCTATTTTTAATACCAAACTTTTTACCTACTGATGTAAAATAATATTTTGGGATTTTTGAAGATTTTTAGGACTAACATTCCCGGTCCTTACCAACTTAAACCCGAGTAAGTAAATGACGATACATTCCCGGTCCTTACCAACTTAAACCCGAGTAAGTAAATGATGGAGGCATTAGGACTAACCCTTTTTATTTCTACACCATTATTTTTCTTTTTTTACCACCTACCCAAAATCCCCCTAGTTAGCCCCTTTGAGCCTAAACCTTTTCATTTCATAACCCAAACCAAACACCCTTTTTACCCACCAAAACCTTTTTCATTTTTACCCCTTTGTTTTAGTAACAAGTTCGATTTTTCGTATGACTATTCAAAAAAAAAAAAAAAAAATTGTGTTGATGATGAAGCAAAAGAAAATAAACAAACAAGTTACAAAAACAGAAAGTCATACGAAACAGAAAGTCATACGAAATAAAAGTTAATCAAAAATAACTTTGTTTGAATAAATAGCTTCATCAAAATAAAAGTTACAAAAACAGAAAGTCATACGAAAACCGACACTTGTTACGCTTTTTAGCCCTTTTTCTACTAACCACTAACCACCAACCCAAGCACCTACCTTTAACCCAAGCCTAACCCTTCACCCACAAAGTCCTCTTGATATTTACAAAGGTATATAAGTTAAAAAGGAGGAAGATTGATTGCTTGGCAAGCCTATGGTAGAAGTAAGTTCCATGCCGCTCTCGAGTGATCCACAAAAATACATTTTCGGCCGAGTGTTGAGTGATCCCCGTGAGGTATGTGAACTTGTATATAAATAGAATTTTAAAAAGGCATGTTATGCCCTAATAAGTAATTTATCTTATGAAACGTTTTAAATAAATCATGACGAATAGGATTGTAAATAAATAAAAATAAAATTAAATAAAGAATCTTGGAAATCCCGACACTCTACGACAAGCCCAAAAACCTTCTTCTCTACCCATTCCATTTGGGAGTGTAATGGCCACATATTAAAGAGTTTTGCTTGAGGACAAGCAAAGATTCAAGTGTGGGGGTATTTGATGTGTTAAAAATGCAACATATAAATTTCATCAAATGAGGCATAAAACTAACCCTTTTTTAGTACTAATGTTGGAAAAAGTGTGCTTTTGTCTTCCTTTTGTATTTTCAGGATTAAATGAGCTCAAATTAACAAAAGAAGCAAAAAGACATCAAAATCCAACATAAATACAAGAAAAGGAACAAGACGTGACATGCCCGACCCCACGACAGCATCTTCCCAAGCAAAACAAGAGATCAGAAGCCTGAACACGCCCCGTGCTCATCCAGCACGGGGGCGTGCCCAAGTGTCAGCAGAAAAGACAAAGTGGTAGAAGCTTCTATTGCCTACCACGGGGCCGTGCTCAGCGGACACGGGGCCGTGGTCAACTATAAGATTCGCACAATCCAGCAAATCTGCATAGTACAAAGATTTTTCTGCACCACGGGGTCGTGCTCAGCGGACACGGGGGCGTGGTCAACTAAAAAGACAAAACTGCATTAAATGAAAAAAGAGAAGGATGTGGACACGGGGCCGTGCCCACTGGACACGAGGCCGTGCCCGAGCTTCTGTTCAGCCTATAAATAGAAGTGCTTGGCTCAAGCTCAAACCATCCCTTGGCACACCACCTCTCTCACACTTCACCCACTACCCACCACCACCACCATAACACCATCATCCACCACCATCATCCATTGTCCATCGTAGAGTGTGTGAGTCGTCTCGGGATCCAAGATTGATCGTAAGAGTTCTTGACAATCAAGGCCATGTTTGCCTAAGTCTCTTACATCACTTGGTGAAGACAAAGTGTCTAGTGTAGTACTTTTTATTTCTAATCTTTTGCACTTTTTACTTGGTTTTGTATTAATGACTTTAATAACTAGTTACTTATGTTGAAGGTGATCTTTCCTTATCGTTTGTCCGTGGTGTCTTGGCATTATTTTACTGTTTATATAAAATAAAAGATTTTCACCATTCATATCTCCACGGTCTATATGGAGGTATGTTGGCTACCTGGTCGGGGGTTAAGGGAACGGTTTGGTAAAGGTCTTGCCATTGTTCAGCGTTTAGAGGTCCTGCAATGGACCTGGGTCAAATTTAGTAGGACCTCCTTCGATACTTAACGGTATTGGATGGCGGGGGTCCAAACTCTTTGATCCCCTCATAAGTTAACTACTATTAATACTATAACCCGCCTTTTTAGGACTGTATCCCTGCTGACTCAGACTACTTAGTCGAGGGTAACGTCACCTCCAAAAGAGGGGCCTACCATAATTTGCATTAATAACTTAATTAATTATCTTCCAATAATCCACCCTTTTAGGATTGTATCCTTGCTGACTCAAACTACTGGGGTGAGGGTAACGTCACCTTCAAAAGAGGGGCCTACTACAATAACTAAGATAATATCTTAAAATAGTGCAAAAGTGCGGAAATAATCAAAGGTTACACTAGATACGAGTCGGAACCAAGTGATTCATCTTGTCTATCTGTTTTTTTTTTTTTCAGCATTTTAGTTAGTTTTTATTTTTCTTAGTTTAAAACATTTTTCTAAACTTTTTGATTTGATTAGACGTTGAGGATAAACCAGTACTAAAAGCTCTTGTGTCCTTGGACGACCTCGGTATCTTACCAACACTATACTACGCTCACGATGGGTGCACTTGCCCATATGTGTGTCTAGTGTTAGTAAATATCGTGTTTTATAAATTTAAAACTTGACTAAAAAGTGTTAAAGGGGCTTAAAATATACACCTAAAATATATAACATTAGAATACGCATCAATGACCTCAGTAAAGATACCCGATGAATGGGTAGGATTCTGAGTGAACGCGTAAGCCAAGAGACGGGAGCGCGAATTGAAAGTCCAAAGACTCGGAATGAGAGTTATGACTAAAAGACGACAAAATTTTGCAAACATAAATTTTAATAATTATATTCAACTATTTTAAAGTTGAACGGGTCGAATAAAGAATGAAGTTTGACGTTCATAAGTGATGAAACCTCACACAAATAAGTCAAACGAGATAAATAAAATATAAGAACTTGGTAGTACAAATAAGCGCAAACTGAACAACGGTAGCACGAATATTAATGAACCTATGAGATGGGTCGTAAAGGAATGTAGATAGGAAAAACGCAAACTAGCGAAACAAGAATGTTAAAAACATTAAGATAAAGAACCCGGGTAACGGGTCGTAAAGAAGTATAGGTAAGAACCGGGTAACGGGTCGTAAAGAAGTATAGGTAAGAACCGGGTAATGGTAAGCGTAGGGCAAACCGACATATAAATGACGTTAGAAGCCATAAAATCGGAAGGATGATTCGAAGGAAAACAAATGTAGCCTCAGACTACGGTCAAGGTCAAATGAAATCCAAAAAGCAAAAGTAAATGGTTCTAAACATAAAAAGGGTACCTTGACACCATAAATATATATACAGTTAAGTAAAGACACGAATAAAAGATGATATACGGGATCATCATAACCTACGGGATTATGAATAGTGTTAAAGTCTACGGGACCAAAAAGACCTTCGGGTCACAAATAGAAAGAAACGAATTGTAGGGGTCTCACCTAAAAGGGGTAAAAAGGTGAAAATCTAAATAAATAGCCTACGATGGTAAGTGAAAGAACCTACGGGACATATGGGTCAAGCGTGGGAATTCGTTATAATTCCCCGCATTAAATAATAACTAAAAGGAATAGATCCTCAGAAGTAACATTCCTAGAAATGAGGGAAGACGTAAGACAAAGAGGAAACGTAAACTAAAAATTTAGTTTTAGTCAAAAGCAACGTTTTAACAAAACATAAGTGGTATGAGGTGAATTAGAAAATCTTAAACACACATGAGGCCAGAGATGGCAAAATAGTATACCCGGGTGACGAGGTATGAAGTGACGGCGACTAATTAGTCTAGTCGGTAAAACTATTCGAAGTCAAGATAGTGTCATGACAAATACCAAGCGCTTGTTAATATAAGACAAGCGCGGGATAAAACATGTTAACAAGACTAACGCGAATGAGTGGTCAAGTGACAACTCGGTCGATAAAGATAAAGGATATAAGCTAAAAATAACGGCCCGCGAGGCCTTACACATGAAAGACGTACGCGTCAATATAAATTAAAATGTTAGATCGAAAGGAACGAATGGATATCTTGAAAACGAAACTAAGTTCGTTTAGTCTAAATTAAAAGAAATACGTAAATAAGGTTTCGGGGACGAAACCTCTTTAAGGGGGGTAGACTTGTAACACCCCGAAAACGGGTTTAGTAATTAAACCCCGTTAATACTAAAGAGCGGGTAGAATACCGTTAGCAGAAAAGATTAACCCGGAAATTATTAGGATTCAAATAAATAAGCCTAATAATAAATAAAAAGAGAGCAAACGACTTGAGAAGACAAAAGTTCATAAGGAGCCCGAGTTAATGGGACTTAAAATAAAACGGGTTTTTAACTTCCCGAACCTACTAAGTTGGCTAGGAATAATTAACCTAGTTAAGTAATATGAATTTAAGTGATAAACTGTGATGTAACACCCCGAAAATATAAATTCTTTTATTACTAATATGATGTCGGTAAATAAGCAAAATAAACTAACTAGGAATAATTCTAACCTAGTTAGATAGTGACTTATGAGTGGGTTAAACCCTTAAAATAAAATAAAAATGAAATTGGAGGAACTAAAGTTGTCAAGTGTGAAACTTGACATATTAATATCAAAAATACACCAAACACATGTGTCTGGTTCGAACAAAACGCAGGGGAGCGACCAGGAACCCACTTCAAACCCTAGTTCACCTTTAATTTCTCAAATTGAAGGTCAAAATCCAGTCTAAATCAAAACCCGAGCACGAAATAGTGATCCCCACTGAAAAAGGAGTCATAAGGTATGTAAATTTCATAAGAAATCTCTAATCGAATTTCTAAGTGATCTTAGGGAATTCGAAATCTATGAGTGCATGCTTGTTATAAGATGAAATAGGAACAATATAGTGTCTAGAAACAAACCCTAGACAAGTATATGATGAAATTAGGTCTAATTCTTGTGAATTCATGATCACCATGAAGTAAATTCAGATTGGTTGATGCTAAATTCATGCATGTGATGATTTTAGGGTTCTGATTTGCTAAAAATAGTGTTATAATATCATAAACATGTTTTTAATTGAAAGCTGAATTCAAACAGCTTCTGATCAGAATTTACAGCCGACTTGTATTGGCTGTAACGTGGACAAAACGTGACATAAACATGTGTTTCTTGAGTCTAAAATGTAATTCCAGGAATTATCTTTAAAACCCCACTGGAATTGCATTTTTTCGACGTAAATTGAATGTTTTATGAATTTTTCGGTATCGAAGGTTCAGGCTGCGTTTTCTGGCAGAATTTGCAGCCCATTACGAATGTCATAACACAATTTAAGAATTGAATTATGATCTAAAATTTTTACTGTAGGTAGCTTCAGGTAATTCCAAAAATCTCCAATCAGAAGTGACGAATCTGATTGTAGCTTAGTAAATGAATTTTTACGAATTTTTGGTAAAGAGTTAGATCTTGAAATTTTAACACAAGCCCTAACCCTTCGATTGGTACGTCACATAAAAAAATCATAATTTTTGAAGACTTGTAAACAGGTTAAACATGTCACCAAAAAACAGCCTATTTTTCGGTGATATGAACTTGCCTAATTGATGTTAATCTTAGCTAAATGACAAATTATAAACTAGTTGTTGAATATATGGCATGCTTTAATTGATAAGTGTGTAAAAAAAGGGGTCCATAGGGTGATGGCCATTGTATAGAATGACCAATCTAACCATCTTATAGATGTTATGATAAAGTTTGACTCTAAACAAGCTAGGTGAGGGCTTGGAGAGGAGCGGGTCAAACGGATCAAGGATGCGAAGAATGTTTACGCGGACGCGAGGTAAGTAAAAGCTTACACCCTTTTTATAAGACATGCATTTATTCATAGATTGTAAATATGACAAAAGCTATATCTGAAATATGTTTCCGATACGAAATAATACGGGACATATAAATGATGAAAAACCTTGGTTAATAAAAAAAAGGGATCTAATGGTAAAATCCGAAATGGGTCGGATGGGCGAATTGGTACTTAAAGCCATGTTTTGTTATGTATGTAAACGTTTGGTCATATGGGCCAAACGAGCCAAATGGTGATGAAAACACCATTTAGCAATATCGACTAACATTTGGTTGTCAAGTTATATGTTCTCAGGATTGAACAAAAAAAATTGAATAATTGCGTCGCTTTGGATTAGCGGCTAATAAAAGCAAGGTATAAAAATGAAACGGGTCTATATGTTGACCGGGCTAGGTACGCATTATTATGTTGTAGCTAAAAGTGCTATTTTGGTCAAATGATTGTTGGAGTCTTTCGTCGTAAAATTGACCGAAAAGGCCTTAATGGGTAAAACGAGCAAACGACCCCTAGAAGTCGTTTAGGAACTTGCATTGTAATTATGTAACCCTTAGATACTTGTAAGAGTTGTAGGCATAAACTTCGTAGTTCAAATGCCTAAAAATGGTCATTTGCGTAAAATGACTAGTTGAAGGGTAGAATTGAGGAAAAGGGGTTCGTTATGTTAAATCCACCACAAGATAGTTGTGGTGGATTATATATAGTTAATTAGATATGGAAATATTGTAGTGTCAAAAAGAAAAGAGCAAGTTTTAGACTAAATTGCTTAAATTCCCTAAACGGGTCAAAACAGTTTATGTACATAGCTTGCGTACTAGTCGCACAAATTATAGCAATTACGAACCCGAGCTAAAGATTTTGTGTTAAATACATTGGAACATGTATTTTGATTAGTTAGAAACAAGTTGGTGGTTTTAAATACAAACGGGTCAAAATGTTGATTTTGAATAATAAGCCGAATGCTTAAAAATTTGGAATTTTATTAGTTTGAATGCTGAATTTTAACTCCATGAAATGGATAATTAAATTACGGTCGCGTAGGAAAAAGAATCACGCGAGAGATATAAAAGCTGGAAAACTATCTTTAATTGTCGTTTGACGCGTAGAACTTGTTTAAACTTATATTTAAGTTATCAAAACTAACTTTTATGTTGGTTTTGATCATAGGTGAATATCAAGAGTACCCGGATGAAGATCAAGCGACGAAAAGGAACCGAACACGTGAAAAAGAAGCTTCCGCAAGTCGCGTCGTCGTAGCTTTTAAACGACGAACTCAATTACACTATGTTGTTCTAAACTGTAATTTGTAAAAGTTTTTAATAAACCCCAATTTTGTAATATATATGTGCTCATAATCACATGTTTATTTTCGTAAATTATACGAAAACCGTTAAATAATATTAAGGGTGTTACACATAAAGCCTATCTAAACCCTATTTTTAATACCAAAATTTTTACCTACTGATGTAAAATAATATTTTGGGATTTTTGAAGATTTTTATTTATTTTTAGGCTGAGCATAACATAGGATTATAGCTTGAATTCGGTAATTGTCGGTTTTACCCTTTTCATGCATAAAATGAGTTTTACATAACATTTTGATGTCAAACTTTTTGCTACTGATTTTAAATGTTAAATAAAATATTTTGAACTTTATAAACTGAACAAAAACTCAGATTTCCTAATTTAACCCAAATATCCCTTAAAACCGACTTTTAAGCGTTTTAGCATATGGCTTGAGTTAAAACTATATTTGATATATAAAACTTATTACCCACTGATTTTTTAAGCTAATTTATATAATTATACAATAAACCAAAGTTTTTAAACTCAGAAGTCTATTTTGACCTTTAAAGCCTATGTGAAATTACCAAAATGCCCCTACGGTGCATAGTTTGGTTATATAAGATAAATTTCACATATATAAAATACCCTACTGATATAACTCATAAAATACATATTTTTACTAATTAAATCAGACCTGAAACTCAGTTTCATATTTAAACTCTTCTATGGGCATTAAAATTACCAAAATGCCCTTATGGGACTTATTTTGGTTTAAATTACTTTTTGGGCATATATGTTAACATCTTACTGATGTATTAACATAATTTGAGCATAATAATGATTAAGACCTGTATATAATTTATTGGGTTACCTGTTACGCATTTACGCGTTCGGATCGGCTTATGTGACTAGTTTACATAAAATAGCCGAAACGGGTCAAACCTTATCATTAAATCCTCAATTTCCAGAATGTGTTTGGTTTACCCATATTATACAAGTATCCAAGCTTGTCGGGTCTAAACCACATTCTATTCCGGTCTCCACTTAATCTAGCGTTTAGAACCGTAAGGTTTCCTTCTAGCTAGCCGGTCTAAGTGCTTGACTAAATTAAAGACCCTTTAGCATCCTAATATGTTAATAAACCTTCTATACAGATTAAATAGCTTCCGGTAGAAGGTGCCTTCGAAAAGCTCTTGGATTTTACTGCTAGCATCAGGTAAATACTTTTAACTTATTTTCCCTTATACGGGCTTGGGATATGGTATTATAATAATACCACTTGGTCGGGTATGAAATCATTTAATCGGATTGTGATTAATAAATTTACATAACCCGTTTTAATCTGTCTTGTTTGATAACATAAGCATTGGGGGTTAATTCGAACGTGTCCTGGATATCCTCGGCTCATTTCATTTGAAAATGGCCACGACCTATGCACGGGGTGTAGGCATACACCTAACAGATGCAAATGCTAAAATATAAACCCACATGTTGGGGATAACTCCTTTGTGGGTTCTATAAGTGGTGAGTTGGTTAATCACGACCGGCTTCCAACCGGCCCCAATTGTAAGACAAACATGTAAATCTGTATACAAGATTATAAGTAAATAATTGTCCCAAGTTATAAAAGATTTGTGCCATGTGTACTTAAATCAATTTTCATAAATGTTTTCAAAAGAGTCAGTTAATTGTATTTACCAGTGTAAACTGACGTACTTTCTTAAAGACTGATTTGACAGGTACCTCTCGTAATAGGCTGGAGCTATTAGGTGTCATAAGAGGATCTTGCAAATCCGTAGATACCTGAAGTCTGTTATTTTGTTTCTTTGTATTTATTTATGATCCGCCTGTGGATCTTATTACATTCCAGTCTGTATATTCTGTCACTCGAACACTCAGACATTATGGTTTGTAATAGTTTATTCACCAAGCCTTCCGCTGTGCTATTATATTGTGTGTATTGATTATGATGATATCAACTACGTCACGATACTCCCCGCCGGGCCCACCGGTAATATGTGGAAATATCAGGGTGTGACAGGTTGGTATCAGAGCCAACATTGAGTGAATTAAACACTAACCTTTTGTGTTTAATCTCAATGACATAATAAGCACATTCCTTAGACTCTCGAGTCTAGGCAAATGACCTAGGATTTTACTCTTAACCTTCCTCTTATTGTTTTATTATAGTTACTTGTTTTGACAGGTGTTACCACTTGGAAAAATGCCACCAAGAGTAAGAGGAAGAGGCAAAGGACCAATGCGTGGAGGACCGTCTGGCAGCGCGGGACCCTCCCACAGACGTACACCGTCCGATTCCCTTTCTGGCTTCGACTCAAGGGATAATTGTAGCCATAGCATTGAACCAGCAAGACATTCTGTCTCGCTGGGATCCTCACCATCTGATCCTCCTTACTTTGAGTTGCCCGTTCCTATCGAACCCCAGCATTCTCATCATTCGCTGGAATCTCATCATTCAAACCAATCACACCACTCATTTGAATCTCATCCTTTTCATCACTCAGATTCCACTTACTCTCCCGCATAATTTAATCCGAATGATTATGTTAACAACTTTTTGGGCTACAACCCTTTGGGGCCTGAGGATCATTTTTCTCAGGAAATGGAAACGGATGATGACCCGGATCCAGAATTGCAAACAGGAACACCAGGCCACCCAATAAGCGTCTCAAGCGGTTCCCCATTTCAGGGATCACCGTACCATGGGCCCGACTCATATCAAGAGAGGATGGCACAGTATGATTGGTTCTTTACACCTTCATACCATAACTCCCCAGCCCAACCTCCCTTGGTTGAACCCCAGCTCCAAGCTGTTACCCCACCACCATTACCAGTTAAGGAACCACCTCAACAGTCTCCTGAGCCTCCAAGGCGAAGGAGAAATGCTAGAATGTCTGTACTTGGGGGACCACGATTTGCATCTCCTCATGGCTCAAGTTCTTACCCTCCTATCCCAGAGGACCCACAGTTGGGCGGACCCTCACACACGGTGCCGGAAGTCAACCCTTCACCAGTTTCTCACGCACCACTGCAGCCACCGTTGGGTTTCGACAATCCGATCCCAACATACCCAGGTTCATCCGGGTATAACCCATTGGGATATCCATCGGATTATGGAACCCATGATCCGTACCTTACAGCTGCACAATACCATCATCTTTACCCTTCTTCTTCTTACCCTCCAGTTTATCCAACTGGATACCCAGGGCAGGGTTATCAATACCCGCCATACCAGCAACCTCCTTCTTTTCAGCAGCAGCAAACTCAAGAAATTCTAGAGAGGTTAGATCGGGTTGAACATGAAGCCCATGAAACTAAGAAGAAGCACAATGGTTTTGTCAAAGGTCTTATGAACATTCTTAAGGGCAAGAAGAAGTAGGAAACTGTTGTTTCATGTTGTATTCCAATAAGTCCCTGCGAGGACGTTTAATTTATTTTTCTTGTAGCAAGTCCCTGCGCGGACTTACTTTCTGTTTCAGTAGCCCCTGCGTGGGCAGTTTGTGTTGTTTTTTTTTCTCAATTCCCTTTTTGGGCAATGTTGTACTCGTTTCGTAGTTTTTTTTTTCTCAAGTCCCTTTTTCTCAAGTTTTTTTTCTCAAGTCCCTTTTTCTCAAGTCCCGTTGGGTTCCGCCTTTGGTTTTTTCTTTTCAGGGCCTATGCTCAGGTTAGACAACTCACCTATTGGAAAAAAGCAAATTTTGCAAAAGTTACGCGCAAAAGCAGCAAAAATCGTATTACAAATTCCAAAAAGAATCATAGTAAAATTACCAGCATCGGTTGGGGGTTACGCGGACAAATCTTCGTCCCGCGGTAGAACAAAATTCTTAACAATCTGATGATACCAAAGCTCCTCATCAGCCCTTTTTGGCACAGTGGCCATCCTCCCACCTTCTCTCTCAAAGCCAACAACATATAAAGAAACAACTGACAAAGGGAAACGGGGTAAAATTAAAAAAAAAAGGTCTAGAATCTTACTGCTATCACCCTCCATGTACACCGGTTTGTCTTCTCGATTCATCCGCCAGCAAAGGCTCATACCAGCACCAAGTAGGGCATTTTTTCTGGCAGAGAAATCGATGGAACATCCTTTATATCCTGGTACCAAGCCTCCGAGTAAGGAGTTTGTATAGTCTCCGTTACAACATCTTCTTTACCCCTGAAAACCATCTTCATCGGGATTACTCCGGCTTTAATAAAGAAGAATTTTGGCTTCCAATCTTGAAAAGATTTTGGGGGGCTCAACAAGATCTTCTTCACCGAAGCATGTTGAATAAATGAATAAAAGCCCTGTGAACAATGCGTTTGATGGAATACTCGAAAGCGATCGACCGTCGGCTCAATATGCATCCCTCAGCAGGCAAATTCGAAGTGACGAACCCGAACCATCCCAATAGGGTGCATTTGGGAGATATGAAACTTGTAAAACGAAAGGATGTCAAGAAAGAACTTCGTTACAGGCAATCTAAAATTGCCTGCAGATAAAAAATCCCAAAAAAGGGTAATGTATCCGGCCGGAGCGTCTGCCGCCGTCTGACCTTCGTCAGGATATCGAGCATCCCAACTGTCAGGAAACTTGAAGTTTCGAACCATACCATCGAAAGTTTCTTTCGGCCACTTTAATGGTGGAAGACCAGACGCCATCTCTTTAGAAGAGTCTTCGTGGTGTTCTTCGGTTGACATAAAGGGGGAAATTGCAAGTTTCTTCAAGAAATTAACAGAGAAGATGAAGAAGACTCAAGAGTAAAAAATAAGGAAACAAAGGCAATCAAAAGATTTATATACCCACCGTCATCAATGACCTAGAAAACCGCAAAAACACCTTTTTCGGAGAAAACACGGTTATCGAACCACCAGGGGCGAGTGGGAATAACAATGACGCGAGTTCACGCGCACGTGGAAGCTACGATCGGCGACGTACAACTGACAAGAGACAGCCTGTCACACGTCAATAATCATCACTGCACCCTTTCACCTGCCAAAAGTAAATATTTTCAAAATCGAAATCATGAGCAAGAGTATCTTCCCCAAGAAGACTCTCCATTTTTCGTGCCCAAAAACTCCACAGCAAAAATCACCCACCTCTCATAGTCCAGTGCTCCACTTATTTGCATAACAGAGACACTAGACTGGGGGGACTTGAAGGGGTAAGGTCCCAAAAACCTTGCGCAGGTGCTTGAGACCATACCACAACCTCGTCAATGAGCTCTCTTTAGAATAAACCTTGCGCGGCCGCGCACTGGTTCTAAAAGAGAACTTAAAAAGAAAAACAGTATTTAACATCTGCGTGCCAAAAGGAACTAATAAATCCTTACGCAAGCTCCCATACAACAGATAGGATAAAATCCTAACAATATCTCCGCGCAAAAGTCACCCAGACTTGGACAAAAATAACTTTTCTGTCATAACAGAATTAGCATAAGGAAGAGCCACATAGGATTACAGCCGTAATCCTTCTAGAAAACTTTATCATGCATAACCATTCGGTTATAACCGAATAGCCACGTGGAAATTTAGGGATGGCAAAAATGCCCGAGCCCGACGGGTATACCCGAAACCCGACACAAATGGGACGGGTATACCCGATACCGAACGGGTATTGGACCGGGTATGGGATTAGTCTTAAAAATTTTCGCGTGTATGGGTCGGGTATGGGATTAGGTGATACACGACCCGATTACCCGAAACCACATACCCGTTTACCCGAACTATATACCCGAAGTTTTTAATTTATATTTTAATTTTCCATCACCCCTTATCTATTAGTGATTTATTTTAGTATGTTCATAATGTGAAAAAATAAATTTTCTTTTAGCATATGTATTTGATGATAGTATTTATATTTTGTATATTGTGAAGTATATAAATATAAGTGTGTAAATATTATAAAGTTATTATTAATTTATGATAAAACTTATATGTATGTAATGTATATTTTAATTTATAATAGTTGTTGCATAAATAAAATTATATAATAATTATAATAGTAAAAAATGTATTTGGAAATCCCAATATCTTGTAACAAACTTATGGGTATACCTGATACCTGCGGGTATAACCGGTACCTGACGGGTAATTACCCGACATATACCCGACGGGAATTGGGTCGGGTATGGGACATGATTATTACTAGTACCCGACTCGAACCCGACCCATCCCTACGTGGCATCATCCCAAGCACCCCTCAAGGTCACGATGATGGCACTAACTTGGAGAAGGATCCACACTTGCCCACTTTCCACGTGGCATCACCCCAGCCGTTGATCATGACCACGATCCGTGTGCACACACACTCGTTAGTGATTAACGGTGGGGAAAATAACCGCTTACGGAAATTACTTTCCGTTACATTCTCCGTCAACAAATTTTCCCGCCCAAACTTCGGCTATAAATAAAGGATAATTCAAGTATAATTTCTCAAGTTATTCTCACTTCACTTTACTACTACTTCTTCTTCTTCATCAAACCCTGTACTTATTCTCACGCCGTAGGGTGGTCACGGGGAGAACCCCCGAATCAAACGAGAAGAATTAACCATTTTATGCAGATTCAAACCTTCTGGTTCAATTGATTCCGGTCAATTAAACCAATGTTTCTTCACAAATGGATTTAGAAATCACAAATTAAAGTTGGTGATAAATTCTACACAACTACACCATTACTTTATGGTGATTTAATTTTTGAAGTCAATCAAACATCAACTTCAATGTATGACCTTTAATTTCTAAATCATACAAAACATTAAAATCAATGCTACACCAAATTACTTATATAAAATGTTTACATAAAATATTTCAAAGCATTTGTATTTTAACCATTTTTAACAATCATGTTAAAATGAAAGAAATCCTAACGCGCACGTTAGAAATATTAACATTTCCACAAAATGTTAATTCGACTTGCTAAAAACACATATATGATTCAAATGAATAAGTTATTTCTAATACACACGTTAGAAACTAAACAATTAAAAAATTGTTTCCAAACTAACGCGTTTCATGAACGTTTCTAACACACATGTTAGAAGACACATGATTACAAAAATCATTATAAGACTTATTTGTTCATATCAATCCATTGGTGGATGAAGAGTCTACTTTTAATAGAGACTTAATTAGAGACATAAAACTCTAATCAAATAACATAAAACTCTTATTTAAAGACATAAAAAAACTCTACTTAAGAGAATTTAACGTTTACAAAAAACGTATGGTTTACACCAATAATTCCAGTCTAACACACATGTTAGAAAATTTACCGTTTACAAAAAATGGTTTACACTAATAAACCCGATCTAAAACAAAAGTTAGAAAAATTAACGATTCCCAAAATCGTTTCAAAAACCAAACGGTTGAACCAAAACTATTCGTTTTGTACCACGGTATAGGATTTTGTTGATACATATTAATTGGACACGACTCGGTTCGGTTCGACTCAGCTCGGCTCGGTTCGGTTTGGCTCGGTAAGGTTCGGCTCAAGCCCGACGTCACGACATTCCTCCGTCGTGCGCCCCAGAGTTCGACACGCGAAGCATGGAGAGCCGCGGATCAATTCCCGTTTACACATCACCATGACATCATCATGATGATGTCACATGTTGACTAATGCTTGCAAATCTGATTTGTGAGAATTCATGTGAACGTATATATAAAGCTTATTGGGCCTCCATCAGACTCAATAAGATTTGGGCTTACATCATGTTTAGTTTGGGCCTGACTTGACGAAGGTTCCATTGAATGACGAAGATTGATTTTGGAACATGTATGAAGAAGGTTCCATTGTTCGTCAAAGATAAAAGTGACGAAGGTTACAACCTTCGTCACATGTGAAGCTTCGTCATCAACCTTCGTCACACATATGAAGGTTCGCCGTCCACTTCAGTATATAAACAGCAGACTGAAGACACAGATAGTTAGACAAGTCTGAATAGATTTGAGAGCGAACACACTGTAACACACACACACTGAGAGTTTACAGAGACCATTTGTAAACACCGCATTGTAACCGTTTCATAGCATTAATACATTGAGTGTTAATCGTTGAATCTTGTGTCTAACGTGTTCGTAACTTGGTTTAACTTACCCGTTTGGATTCCGCACTCTCGGGTTCGTCGGAAAACAGGGAATAGAGGTTTAACTCGATCCTCCGGGTGGACCTACAATTGGTATCAGAGCTTTGGCTCGATTCCTTGTTAAAACCAAGTTTGTGTTCTTGATTTTTCTTAGTTTTTAATGTGTTTTTCTTGAGTTTTGATCTTTAAAGTTCATACATTTTCTGGAAAAACGTTGTTAAAATCTTGAAAATCTTGGTAGTTTTGCTTCTAGTTCATATAAAACCTTGTTAAAACTCTTGTATACATTTTAGTATTGGGTTTTTATTGAACTTTATTGCGAAATTGTTGTTCGGAAAATTTTCAGGTTGCCGGAATCATCATATAGTTCATCAGATCTTCAACAAGTTCATATTTTTCTTCAAATATTGTTTATGTTTGATCTGTATTGTCTTTTGAATTAAAGTGATTATTGTGTTTATTTATATTAAAATACAAGTGTTTGACAATAGTGTAAAGGTGTGATGATGGGTTGGTAAGAAAAAGGAACTTTGAAAAGAACAAAAGCATGGCTTAAAGTTGAAAATTGGTGTAATGTGTCAGGAGAAGAAGATAAGGTTTGTTCGAAATATCTCACCAAACATTAAACCTTCGTCACATGCAGACAACCTTCGCCACTAAACAACCTTCCCCATACATTTCAACCTTCCCCACACACAAGTATCTCACCAAACTTCGTCTCAAACAACCTTCGTCAAACAGTCAAATACAAACTTCGTCAATTTCAATCACATGCAATCAGACTTCGACGAACCTTGCCAACCTTCGTCAAAAGAAGACATAACACGACGAACCTTATAAACCTTCATCAAATTTGTCTTGGCCGAACCCTCCATCCTTCGTCACACATATTATTGATCAAACTTTTAACCTTCGTCGATCATACTTATATTTTTAAACAGAAGCTTTAAATCTTATAGTTAACTGTTTGATTTGATTGTTTTAACCAGGTACTCTTCATTACATATTAAAAATGAATCCGGATTGGTGGGGTACTCCGTCTAATGCGGAAAGCAAGTATAGAAGTACGAGATTATCGCCATCATGGGCCAAATCTCCCGCACCCGCTTCTAATACGGAAAGTAAGTATACAAACACGCGTTTGTCGCCATCATGGGCCGAATCTCCCGCACCCGCATCTTCGCTAGCGAATCCAATGACGACAGGTCAATGGGCGTTTGTTTCAAATCAAACTCCAAGTATTCAAAGTATACTCCTAAGCGAAAGCGAGACCGGAAGTCTAAATCGCCCACCGAAACTGATGCACATAAACGAATATCCTGGATGGGTAGATAGATTCCATACGTATGTCAATGGGCAAAACACGGAATTGTGGTTACGTTTTACTATAGATTTCGATCAAGCTCTTGAGGTTGCCGCTTCAACTGCCGCTACATTTGCAGATCTTACTGAAGACGAGAAAAAGGCATAGGATCTAGAAAAGAAAGCATATGCTATTCTGACTCAGGCGATGAGCAAGGAAATATATCATCAGTTCGTCAGCTTCAAGACGTCAAAGCGATTGTGGGATGCATTGAAGACAAGGGGTATAGGAAATGAAAACTCACGCCAATTGCGACATGATTTACTCAAAAAGGAGTTTGATGGTTTCACTTGTATGGAAAGTGAATCTTTGGGAGATATGACAAGTCGATTCTATCATCTGCTGACTGAATTGAGTAATTATGGGGTAGTAACAACTCCAGCAAAGGTAGTCACAAAGTTTGCTGATGCATTGCCACCTCAATGGAATAGTTTCTTGGAAATCCTGAAGTACAATGGCGCATGGGCAACGACAAACATCAATGACTTCGTTCAGCTCTTGGAGAACAAAGATCAGGAAGAAACCCTAAAGGCGAAAAGGGTTCCAGTGCGACAAAATCCTGATATGTATTATGGAACTTCTACCACTTCTGCAAGACCAGTTTCACATGCTCCACTTCAAACGGCGTTTGTCACAAGCACAGATTTATATGGCAATACGATACAAGTTCCTGTAAAGCCAGCTCCAACCACAGACTTGTATGGAAATCCACTACAACCAGCTCCACAACAGCAAAGCTATCGGCCATCTACCGTAGCAACAGACTTGTATGGAAATCCACTTCCTGCTCAACAACAAGCTTGTTATGGAAGCACATCATCTGCTGGTCAGCCATCAAAGTCAAATACAGTACGGCTTGACACGTCAAACTTCTCCAAAGTTAGCGTTGAAGTAGCTAAAGATCATATGGAGATACTAAACACGTTGGTGAGCTCGTATTGTGGGTTGATTGCAGGGCAGATCGGAAACATCAATCTAACTCAAGAAGATTATCAGCAGATCGATAAAGAAGAGATGGATATGATGGACATCAAATGGGCTTTCGCCAGTGCTGTAAGGCGAGCTAAAGACTTCATGGAACGGACGGGTAGAACCAGCTTGGAAAGCAAGAAAGATCCAAGTATGGGTTCGACAAGCAATCCGTCAAGTGCTTTAACTGTGGTGAACGTGGTCATTTCAAGCGTGAATGCACAAAGCCAGCACAGCATGGGAACCAGAATCCTTTCAGAGGTCAAAGCAACCAGGCGAATCAAAATCAAGCCAGGAATGACGATCGCACCTTGGTCCCTGCAAACAATCAAGCAGGACCATCAAATCCCAACCAGGCTCTTGTGGTGCAAATAGATGAAGGTTGCGACTGGTCAATGCAATTAGGCATTGGTGATCAGGGAGGAGCAGCTTGTTTTGCTGAAACTGCTAAGGATTTGAAGAACACCAGTGGTGGAGAATCTTCCGCCAGTGGTGGTGAATCTTCAAATGAAGAAAGTTCTGGTTATTCAAGGAGTTCAGATGAGGAAATCTCAACCTCAGGCGAAGATTATTCTGATGATGTATCTAGTGGAAGAATCGATGCAGATATCGATAAATTGTTAGGAGAAGCTGCAGTAGGGAATGATCGAAGATCTATTCTGGTGGATCAAGCTGCTTATTCTTCTTCTTCTTCTTCTCTTCATTCAGCCTTTATGGCTAATGGCGGCAGTTCATCAAGCCAGGTATGTGTCGATGAACCAACTGTTGTTAATTGTGATAATTGTGCTAGCTTAAGTGTTAAATGTGCTGATTTGGATGCTAATATGTCTGAGTTACAAAGCAAACATGATGCTTTAAATGCTGAATTGTTTGACTTGCAAAACAAACATGTTTCTTTTGATGCTAAGTGGTGTGATTTGCAAAGCAAACATGAGGCTTTGCAAAACAAATATGAAGTGACAAATATCCACAATCAAAAGTTGATAGTGGATCTTTCGAAATGCAAAGAGGCTAACATGTTTTATGAAAACCATGAAAAGGAATTTAAAACGGTGGTTGCAAATTTAAGAAAAGATAAAACCGAATTGACAAAAATGGTTTCAAGAAAACAAACTGACATAAACTGTTATATCAATCGTCTTGAGATCATGCAAAAAGAGTTAGCCTGTACAAAGTGTGAAGGTGAGGCGATCCGGCTTAAGCTAGACAGTTATTTAAACTCTAGATATGTGCTGGATCACATCATTGGCACACAAAAAGAGAAAAGGATGTCACGTGCATTGGATACAAGAAATGTCCACCACCTGTTAGACAAAATTATAATGCCATGCCTGATGAGGAGAATAGAACTCATTATGAGGAATCTGTTCCTTTAGACATTGAGGAATTTGCAACGGGACTTGGATACAAACTGGAAGTATCATCAGATTCGGATGTGTCAGCAGATACATGTGTGTCTCCTGCTGAACAGAATCAGGATCCTCCAGTTATTGTTGAGGATGCTGATTCTTCTGATGATGAATCCGATGATACTGACTCAGCAAAGTCTGATGCGGTAATCAAAGAAGAGGACATACCTCTTGAGAATCATATTCTATGTGATCTTCCCGCAAAACCTGCTAAGACTGCTCTGGTCGAGTCCACGTCTGCAAAAGAGTCTGAGAGTGTGAATTTGCTGTACACTCTTGTTGGTGATGATAAAATCTACCCTGACAAAGATTTTCCTATTAAGAATGTTAATCAATCTTTAATAAATAAAATTTTTGAGGATTCAACAAGTAAGTTTTTGGGAAAGACAGGATCACACGTTGTGGTAACACAGTGTCCTCCTATCCCAAAGGCTGAAGTTCGAAAACAATGTGGCAATCAGAAATTACCAACAGTGAAAAAGCAGCAAAATAGCACCAAACCAAAAGGTAAATCACCGACTCAAGGTCAAAAAAACAGACTCAGAAAAAGGACAAGAAGGTGAACTTTGTGAAATCAAAGGGAACGGATAAAATTGACACATTTGAAAACAAATCTAACCTAGATTTTGTTAATCAAGCGAAAATTTTGAAAAGAAATGAACAAAACAGTTCAAAACCAAGTACCTCGGGATCACAAAGTTCATCATCGATAAGACAATCACATGATGCTTCGGGGTTTGTAGAACGAAGATCATGTTTTTCATGTGGTACATTTGGACATATTATTCGCAATTGTCCATATCTTCATAAACAAAAAGCCAAACTTGATGATCCCCATGACCAAACTGACCGCAAGCGATCTGTTTCATCAAAACCAGATCCCCGTCTTGTAAAAGAAAGGGAAAAGAAACAGAAACGTCAACAGGTTAAGAAAATTGAAAAGGCAATTAAAACCAACGTGGTTAACAAAACATCTGTTTCTGTCAAACCAGACAACTCAAAAACTTCAGACAATCATGAAGTTAAGGTTTTAAATAATAAAACTTGTAAAACAAAAGAGACTTAGAAACAAAAACGGTTACTGATTCAGGGGTAACATCACAATTTCCACAACATCGAGAAGTTCAAGTAACTTACGTTGATGAAAATGGAAGACCCAAGACCACAAAGGCTTGGGTCCCCATCTCCAACTAATCAGGTGAGTACATGTGCAGGGTGTTCCAGGAGGAACTTTAAGCAGTCATTGGATTGTTGATAGTGGGGCATCCAGGCACATGACCGGCGACATGAAGCTTCTCTATGACGTTAAATCTATTAGAGGAGGTTATGTTGCTTTTGCTGGAGATAAAGGCGGATATATTACTGGAGAAGGAATGGTATCTAACGGGGTTGTAAGTTTTGACAAGATCAACTTCGTATAACAACTTGATCACAATCTTCTCAGCGTTTCACAAATCTGTGATAAACAGTTTTCAGTACACTTTGACGCAAATGGATGTTACGTGCTGAAACCCGGCTTCAAGATTCCAAAAGAATGGATTCTCTTATCAGCTCCAAGGATAAACGATTTATATGTCCTTGATATGAGCCAAGCAATTACAACGACTGCACAAGCAACTTGTTTCATTACAAAAGCCATGGAAAAAGACTCAATCTCTTGGCACAGACGTATGGGTCACATTCACTTACGGAAAATGAATCATTTGGTGTCGAATGAATTAGTGAATGGTGTTCTTCTTAAAAATTTCCATCTTCAAGACGTCTGTGTTTCATGCCAAAAAGGAAAGCAAACTAAGAAGCGACATCCGACAAAGAAGATCAACACGGTGGCAGTTCCTCTTGAACGTTTGCACATGGATTTGTTCGGTCCTGTCAAACACAAAAGCATCAGGAATGATCAATACTGCCTCGTAATAACTGATGATTATTCAAGATTTTCTTGGGTGGCGTTTATGGCTCACAAGAGTGAAACTTTCGGTATTATCAAAAACTTGATCATTCAGATTGAGAATTTGTATAAGTTGAAGGTTAGGCGGATACGCAGCGACAATGGTACAGAATTTAAAAATCATGCCATGGCGGAGTTTTGCACATCAAAAGGTATTCTTCACAAATTTAGTACGGCTTATACTCCTCAACAGAACGGCGTCGCTGAACGTAAAAACCGTACATTGATCGAGACTGCTAGGACTATGTTGGTAGAGTCACAATTGCCGATTCCCTTCTGGACTGAAGCTGTGTCCTCTGCTTATTATACATTGAACCGAGTCCTTACAGTCAAATGGCACAACAAGACCTGCTTTGAGCTTCTTCACAAACGGAAACCAGATCTGTCATATCTTGAACCGTTTGGAGCTCCTTGCACAATGATCGATCCTAATGGAAAGTTTGGGGCAAAAGCTATTGAAGGTCACTTTCTTGGTTATGCCACCCCGAACTTAAGATTCTGGAATCTACAGACTAAAAGGGTTGAGGAATGGTCTGAAGTCAGAGTACAAAGGCACACTTTGCCAGTCAAAAATCCAGGTCAACCATGGATGTTTGAGTACGATGACTTTTTCAATTCGATCAATGTTGAAGCAGTTGAAGAAAATGTTGCTGCAAGGATGTTTTTCGAGAGTGACAACGCAACAGAATCACTGTTGGTTCGTCCAATTATTGTCAATCAAGAACCATCTTCAGTGAACAATAATGCTATCGACAATGAGGATTTTCATGATGCAACCGAACTGAACGAATCTTCAGAGGATGAATTTCTAGATGCAGATCAAGAAGCTCCTACATCAGTAGTACATGGTACTTCAGAGGCTACACCTCCAGTGGACGCCTCTAAAACAGCTAAAGCTACTGCATCATCCTCTTCGTCAGTTCCGGGTATTGAATTAGTTGTTGATCTAAATTTCAACAATCTGGGTACAAACATTTCAGTTCCAGATAATCCTGAAACAAGGATTCACAATACCCATCCTCAACAAAACATCATCGGTAATGTACAGAGTGGCATTCAAACAAGAAACATGTTGCGAAACAACAATAATGCAGGCCTGTATGCTGCGATTCGAGAATCTGGTCAACAAAACGATTGGTCTTTTGCGTGTTATGTCTCACAGGAAGAGCCAAGAACTTGGAAAGAAGCTTTGAAAGATAACTCTTGGGTTGAAGCAATGCAGGAAGAACTGCAACAATTCCAGAAACTTGGTGTCTGGAAGCTCGTAGAGAAACCTGCTGATTACAAGAAGATTGGTACCCGTTGGGTGTATAAATGCAAAAAGGATGACCGTGGTATCGTTATTCGAAACAAAGCAAGATTGGTCGTTCAAGGTTTTCGTTAGATTAAAGGTATAGACTACAACGAAGTGTATGCACCTGTTGCACGTCTGGAAGCAATTCGAATCTTTCTGGCTTATGCCTCATTCAAAGGATTCAAGGTTTACCAGATGGACGTCAAAAGTGCATTCTTACATGGTCTAGTTGAAGAAGAGGTGTATGTTGAACAGCCTCCAGGTTTTGAAGATCCTATTCATCCCGATCGGGTTTGGTTGCTGAACAAAGCTCTCTATGGTCTACATCAAGCACCACGAGCTTGGTATGCAACCTTATCTAATTATCTGTTGGAGAATGGATTTCGCAGAGGTCTTATCGATTGCACTCTCTTTATAAAAGAACAAGATGGAGATCTTCTACTGGTACAAGTATATGTGGATGATATTATATTTGGTTCTACTATAACAATGTTATATGTAGGGATTTCGAGCGTGTAATGCAGGATAAATTCGAGATGAGCGCTATGGGGGAGATGACTTTCTTTTTGGGCTTGTAAGTGCAACAAACGAAGTCTGGGATTTTCATCCATCAGACTAAGTATGTTCAAGACATCCTGAACCGATTTCAGATGCCCGACACATCGCCCATTGGTACCCCACTGCAGCAAAATCATGGAATTAATCCAGACTTGAAGGGTGAAGTTGTTAGCTCTTCATATTACCGCGCGATGATTAGATCCCTTATGTACCTCACAACATCAAGACCAGATATAATGTATCCAACATGCCTGCTAGCCAGATATCAAGTGAACCCGAAGGCCTCACATCTTGCAGTTGTAAAATGGATTTTTCGTTATTTGAAGGGTTGCCCTGACACCGGTCTATGGTACCCTAAGGATGATAACTTTGAGTTAGTCGCTTTCAGTGATTCTGATTTTGGCGGATGCAAAATCGACGGCAAATCCACAACGGCTGGATGCCAGTTTTTAGGAAATCGCCTCCTAACATGGCAGTGCAAGAAGCAGACTTGTGTCGCTACATCAACTTGTGAAGCTGAATACATTGCTGCCTCAAGTTGTTGCTCCCAAGTCCTGTGGATACAACAGCAAATGCGTGATTACGGTTTTGAATTCCTAACTACTCCTATTTTAGTCGATAATTCTGCTACTTTATCTATCACTAGAAATCCTGTGCAGCATTCAAAGACCAAACACATCGAAATTAAGTATCACTTCATACGTGATTGCTTTGATAAAAGGCTAATCGATGTTGTTAAAGTCCATACCGATGACCAACGTGCCGACCTTTTTACTAAAGCATTTGATAAATCAAGATTTGACTTTTTATTATTGGTAAACGGCATTAAGGTCAAGCAAGAGTAATCCGCATCGGAAAATCGATCTTTGTGTTTTTAAAATTATTGTAAGTTTGTTGATTTTAGGGGGAGTAAATCCAAAATTTGAAAATTAAAAAACATCGAAAAATTTCAAAACCCAAAAACAACAGAGAAACAAAAATGAGTTTCCTGGCGAGCAAAAGAGAAAATGATAGTACATCAGTGGTCTGTCTAAACCTCTTTAAACTGAAATGCAAAATGAAAAATGTTAAGCAGCTCTATATAAGATGTATCGGTAGGCTCACAATCATCTTAAAGTGTGCAGGGTGATATAAACTTAAATCGACTGAAGACCAGGTGGGAACCACTCATTGGCATATGGTCTTAGTACCG
Source organism: Helianthus tuberosus (assembly GCA_030545235.1). NCBI lineage: Eukaryota > Viridiplantae > Streptophyta > Magnoliopsida > Asterales > Asteraceae > Helianthus > Helianthus tuberosus. Next base: position 135,006,633 of record CM060433.1, read on the forward strand.
AAATTTCGTTTGAGAGATTGCCGAGGTTCTGAGATATGTGGTCTTTATGCTATTTATCATCTGGGTATCATGGTCGTTTCTTTTACCGAAACAAACGGAGAGGACGTCTAGATCTTCCATGATATCATACATATGTGTACATACTGCATACGACCTCAATAAGTGATCAACAATCACATGTCCACCAAATAAGTGATAATATATCACATTTATCCGGGAGTCAAGTTCGTCTCTTTGCTGTACGAAAGTACTGACTTGTTCACGGACTTGCACCTGTGCCCTTCATGCATCTGAAAATCAAGTTCCTCATCAATAAGTGATTCTATCACATAGGGCTTGTTTTCAATCAAAATAAGTGAGTTTCTCACATTTTCATATACGGAAAAAACAGATGATAAATGGTATACTCACCAGTAAGATGAACTCTCGTGATACGGGAATGTGTCGTGATGTGGATGAACACCGGTCGGTAAGTATAAATCATACCTTAACGTATCCCCTCGCCATGATTACATCTGATAAGTTGAGCTTATGTGGATAACAATACCGATAATCGTTATAGGATGTTTATCAACATGTTAACAAAAAGAACAACAAGAGCGTTTTGGCATGACCATACACTGATATGATTCTCTTACCCTCGACACTCGCAAAAAGAATGTCCGTAAATATTTATTTAATGCTTTCAGTTTCTGCATCTCTGTATATATTTATTTACTGCTTTCAGTCTTTACATTTCAAATTTTCAAAATACCAAAAAGATTTTAGGTGTGTTTTAATATAAACTTTATAAAAGCCAAAAAGATTTTATTTCTATCTTATTTTCGATTGAACGATGTTGGATCTCGAGTCTTCGTTTCCTGAAATCTGAAGAAAACCAAAACGACTAAATCTTCATAAACGGTCGAAATTTGCAAGTTTTGAAAGTTAAAAACCAAAAGTGAACAATTTGTTAAACTTTCAAACTGTCGGACGGTAGTTGAATGAGAATTGGTCTCATATGTGTCATTTGTTTAAATGTTAACTATATTCCAAGCAGTTGTTCTCATTGCGCGTTTAGCTTTCTTGTATGTGCAGATGCGACATCCAATCAGCTAAAGGCGAAGAGAACGTGTTAGATGAAAAGCTTCGGAATGAAGACACGACATGGACGCACTCAAAAGATCAAGATGATCGAGTTGCCGCTGACCAATCAGTCAACACCACAAGGATCTAAAGAATTGAAGATCAAAAGATTCACGAGCATAACTCAAGGGAGAGCTTATGTTAAGGGGGAGTCTGTTAACACACTTCCTAAATGAAAAGGGGAGTTTGTTGATACATTTTCTACTTACAACACGTGAAGACTTTGAAGATCCTCCGACATGGAAGACATGGAAGATGAACCTCTCGAGTAGCGTCCAAGGGGGAGTTTGTTGATACATATTAATTGGACACGACTCGGTTCGGTTCGACTCAGCTCAGCTCGGTTCGGTTTGGCTCGGTAAGGTTCGGCTCAAGCCCGACGTCACGACATTCCTCCGTCGTGAGCCCCAGAGTTCGACACGCGAAGCACGGAGAGCCGCGGATCAATTCCCGTTTACACATCACCATGACATCATCATGATGATGTCACATGTTGACTAATGCTTGCAAATCTGATTTGTGAGAATTCATGTGAACGTATATATAAAGCTTATTGGGCCTCCATCAGACTCAATAAGATTTGGGCTTACATCATGTTTAGTTTGGGCCTGACTTGACGAAGGTTCCATTGAATGACGAAGATTGATTTTGGAACATGTATGAAGAAGGTTCCATTGTTCGTCAAAGATAAAAGTGACGAAGGTTACAACCTTCGTCACATGTGAAGCTTCGTCATCAACCTTCGTCACACATGTGAAGGTTCGCCGTCCACTTCAGTATATAAACAGCAGACTGAAGACACAGATAGTTAGACAAGTCTAAATAGATTTGAGAGCGAACACACTGTAACACACACACACACTGAGAGTTTACAGAGACAATTTGTAAACACCGCATTATAACCGTTTCATAGCATTAATACATTGAGTGTTAATCGTTGAATCTTGTGTCTTACGTGTTCGTAACTTGGTTTAACTTACCCGTTTGGATTCCGCACTCTCGGGTTCGTCGGAAAACAGGGAATAGAGGTTTAACTCGATCCTCCGGGTGGACCTATAGATTTAAGATTGTATCTCAATCTCAAGAAATCCAAACACAACAAGTTGTACCACATACATATTTCCCAAAAGAAAATATTTATAAGATCATAATCTTAAAAAATATTTTTTTATTATAAATCCTTTTGTGAACCCAAAATCCTTATAAATAAGGTTTTAAGATTGTAGCAACAATCTCATGAAATCTGTTTTAAGTTTGTAGGAACTAGGTTCACTTTTAATAAAATATAATTACAAAATATATAATAACGAGACTCTCGTTCTTCGTAGGAAATATCATAGTACAATACCGGTTGCAATAACTAAATAAAAGGAATACAAAATTTAATTTTATATATCAATCTTGATTCAAGCCGCATCTCTGGTGGGTCCTTCACGTGCGTTTGATAGCATCCTAGACTCGAGTATTCATCATCTTGAGTCTTGAAAAATACTCATTGACTGCAACAAAGAGCACACTAAAACGTTGATGATTTTGGTTGAGGTGCGTGTTCAACACGCTTCCCTTAAAACAGATTTCGCGCCTCTACTAAAGAGACGCGTCTGTCTCCCAGGGTACAACAGCCGAAGCAGTATGTACTGCCGGAGATGGCCACGCACCCTAGGTTACACCGGATAAAATTATAGTGTTAGAATTTGTGGGAAATAATGGTATGAAGATGATGAAATCGAATAGAGAAAACATATCTCTCTAAGTACCCAACACATGGGTCTTCAAGTATCTCTAAGAACTCTTCTATTTTTTTTCATCTAAAAATTTCCACTTTCAATTCTTTACTTGTAATTAGCTTCATCAAGTTAGGCACAAAACCTACTTTGCATACAAGAGATATGGGGTACAGAAGAGTCTCACTTTATTACAGAAATAAATTCTAATAAAAACTAATAAATTGACATAAAAACTCTACTAAAAGTCCCACTTTATTAGAGATTTTATTAGAGACATAAACTCTAATAAAAACTAATAAATTGACATAAAACTCTATTTAAGAGTTTATCACCCATATGAAAAGTCTAGTAAATAATTATAATTTCATTAAATTAATATCCATTCACACCATCTAAATTTCCAACAGTACCGATACCAAATTGTAGCTAAAACCAAAACTGAATGTACCGTATATGTTCGGTCAATATTGGTATGGTATGGTACCATTAAAAATCCTAAACCGGTACCCTACCGCATGCTGTACCGGTATTTGTTATGAACTTTGCATCCCTGTTTCACACTACTAGAAAATTGTTGTGTTTCCGAGCAATATTTTCGCTGAAAATCTGTAAGAAACTGTCGTTTCCGACCAAAATTATTTCGTCTTGAAAAAGACAAGTGAAAAAAACCCTACCGAGTTAATCTGCCTATTTTTTCTTGAATTTTGTTTTTAATTTTAAAACTACGGATTGCGTACTTGGTTTGGGTAAAAAGTAATAACTAAAAAAGTCATTATTTTATAAATGTTATTTTATTTGTTTAACTAACTTAAATCGCTTTTATTTATTTTAATCAAGTTTTTAAAAAATGATTTAGAGATAAAGAAAGATGGATACACGGTGTTGAGAGTTTAAGAATCTTTAGTGAGGACACACACACTAAAAAGATGTTTGACTTGGTACTGGAAAATATCATTTGAACTTGTGGGAAATTGTAACGGCTTCATGTAGGACATAATTTGGACTTCATGGAAACTGCAAGTCTATTGATTCCATGCCCCTTCACCTTCTTTAACTCTACAATAAGAACACAGGTAGTGTTGCATTTTTCACCACCTGTATGCATGTTTTGATCTAAACATTGTGGCCAGAAGTCTAAGGTACACTACACATCTTTAGAAGGTCCACTTTCTTTCTGTCAATCTTCTTTTTGTTCCATTTTCACTTGTTTCTCACAGGCAAAAAATCTTACCTTTTGTTATATTGTTTTAAGGATCTAAAGGCACAGCATATAAGTGGGAAATTAAAGGGATCATGATGATGACATTAGCTAATAAGAAGAAACCTGAAAACAAGGGAAACCGATTGGTTTCCGAGGTTTTTTCTTGGTCTCTTAGTGATGTTCTTGACAGAAATCTCTACATTGGCAAGGTTTGTATATATACCAAGAAATCTTAGATTTATTTTTGTTGGTTTTCATGAATATTTGCCGATTACTTTTTTATTTTGAGGTGATCTAGCAAAATGATAAGTATACACATGACAAGCGAACTCATGATCGACTATGCTAACATGACAAAACTCAAAAATTTGCTTCTTGGACTAGCGGACTCTCTAGAAACCAAAACATGCTTAAAAACCTCATAGAAACGCTTATGATTTTGCCAGCTCACCGGAAAAAAAAAGCTGTTTTTGCCATCTTTGAATATTGTACTAATTTAACAGGTATCGGAGATTCCTAAGACATTTTCTTCGGTATCTGAATACACCAACTCATTCATCCATCCTCTTTTTGAGGAGACACATGCGGATCTTATATCCAACATCCTAGGAGTCAATCGTTGTCCTACCTTCGAGATTTATGGTATACATCCGGCTAAATCATTGGTATACACCATTTTGCTTAGAAAAGGTCGACTAGGATCTTATGAACCTGTGGTTGGAGATCTTATCGCGTTGACTGATGTAAGACCAAAATGTGTGGATGATCTCAAGAGGCCAAACATGTCTTACCTTGTAGCTATAGTTCTTCGCATGAAGGAGAAAAGTAATACACTTTATGAACTTCATGTTTTATCATCGAAACCAATCAGTCTGGATCGTTCTGGGAATGACGTAAAAAAAATTGTTGTGTGTCTTACAAACTTGACAACAAATATACGCATTTCACAAGCACTTCACGCAGAGGTAGGAGAGCAAAAGAAGATGTTTGAAACACTGCTGAGAGTTGATTATTCTGTAAGAATTAATATCAGTCATATCTTTTCTTTATTTGTTCTAACTAAGTTTTTCTTTTTTTGGGAAATAAATTAACAATATACAATTTTTTAACAGGTTGAAGAAAGTTGTGTTGAGTGTTGTCTTGATAAAACTAGAGACTTGTTTTTGTATAAGATAAAGGAAGCTCTTAAACGTTTTCAGCTTGATAGCTCACAAGAAGCTGCTATTCTGAGTTGTGTTGCTTCAAGAGCCTGCGGTCACAAGAATACGATAAAATTAATCTGGGGTCCTCCAGGAACTGGAAAGACGAAAACCATCAGTTCGTTATTATTCATGCTGCTGAAGATGAAATGTAGAACTCTAACATGTGCTCCAACAAATATTGCGGTTTTAGGAGTTACTAAACGAGTTATGCAGTTAGTGAGGGACTCTTTAGTATATGATACTTATGGTTTAGGGGACATAGTTTTATATGGGAGTAAAGAGAGAATGAAGATAGACGAATGCGAAGAACTTTCTGATATATTCTTAAATTTACGTGTCGCGATTCTTTCTGATTGTTTAGCTCCATTATCGGGATGGAAAGGTTGCAGTGAGTGGATGATTCGTTTCCTTGAGGATCCCGAGGAACAATATCAGTTGTACTTGAAGGAAAAGTTAATAGTTGATGAAAGTGAGAGTGATGATGATGATGATGATGATGATGAAAAAGATAATTGCAGCATTGAAGATGACAATGAAGGAAAGTTGCGTAGTGAAAAAGAGGAGTCGAGTGACTCGCATATGAAGAAAGCATTGAAAACTAAGAATTGGAAGACAGTCATTGTAAGTACATTGAAAGATGAAAAGAAAGGTAGAAATAACAAGGCAACAAATGAAGATGAAAATGAGCAGTCTTCAAAGAAAGATTCAGATGAAAAGTATTGTAAACACGATCTTTTAACTTTTGAGGAGTTTGTGACAAACGGTTTCAAATTTCTTGGAAATCGTTTAATATATTGCATTGAAGGTTTATACACACATATGCCAACATCTTTCATTTCAGTAGAGGTAGCAAAAGAAATGGTTGAGCTTGTTAGTTCTCTTAAAAGTATCAGTAAATCGATAAAACAAACAGTTGCAATGAATATTGGGTTAAAAGAAGCCTTCAGATTCCCGTGTTTGAAACTCAGATACCTTCAACAGACACTGCAGTTTCCAGAATTTAAAGTGGATTATGAAATTAAAAGATTTTGTATGGTAAATGCTTGTTTGATATTTTGCACAGCATCAAGCTCCATTAACCTGCTTACAGAAAAATCAAAACCTTTGGAATTTCTTGTGATTGATGAGGCTGCTCAGCTAAAAGAATGTGAGTCTGTTATCCCTTTGCAGCTCATCGGTCTTCGCCATGTTATTCTTGTTGGGGATGAAAGACAACTTCCAGCCATGGTTCAAAGCAAGGTTTTCATCTTTTCTATACATCCTATATATATTTTATATAGAACCTTTTTTACCTATAATTGTTATTGCTTATGGGTCTCAGTATTAGAGTATTAACTAACTGATTGTAACGTGTTATAAGATTTGTGAGGAGGCTGAATTTGGAAGGAGCTTATTTGAGAGGCTTGTGTTACTAGGGCATAAAAAGCATCTTCTAAATGTTCAGTACAGAATGCATCCATCCATAAGCCAGTTCCCAAATAGGGAATTTTATAACAAAAGTATCCTGGATGGTGTAAATGTCAAGAGCAACACTTACGAGAAGCATTTTCTTGATGGAAATATGTATGGATCGTACTCGTTTATAAATGTAACTTCTGCTAAAGAGGAGTTTGATCAGAGCCATAGTATGAGAAATGTCATGGAAGCAGCTCTTGTTGGTGAAATTGTTGCAAGTCTTTTTAAACGTACGCGACTCTTACTTTTTTATGTCTTTTTGTTATCAGCCATTTAACTTTTGTTGATGTCTTCACAGAAGCTGTTGCAAGAAAACAAAGGGTAAGTGTTGGTTGCATCTCACCATACAAGGCTCAAGTAAATGCATTACAGGAAAAGATTGGCAAAAAGTACACTGGATATGAAAATTGTTTCACTTTAAATGTCCGGTCAGTTGATGGATTTCAAGGGAGCGAAGAGGACGTAATTATTATATCCACAGTGAGATGTAACGGCAAAGGATCTGTTGGTTTTCTTTCAAATCATCAGAGAACAAATGTGGCATTGACACGTGCCAGGTAAGTATATATACGAACTAATCTGGTTTGCCTTTTCTTTTAGATCTTTTTTCATAAATTTGATCGTTTATGTAGACATTGTTTGTGGATATTGGGGAACGAATCGACGTTGGTGAATAGTGGAACTATTTGGAAGCATTTAGTTGTTGATGCTAAGAATCGTGGCTGTTTCTACAACGCTAGCGAAGACACAAACTTGGTTCAAGCTGCTAGGAATGCGTTGGCTGAACTTGGCCAACTTGATAGCTTATTCAGCATGGATTCATTACTTTTCAAAGAAGCCAAATGGCAGGTATGAAAGCGCGCTAGTAACGAGAAATGTCATATGTAATCACTATCAAACACATTTTAAACTGACTTTATTTGGCTTATTATAGGTGAAGTTTAGTGACACATTCTTAAAAACCGTAGCAAGACTCACGGACCATGAAATTCGTAACAAAGTGGTTTCTCTTCTGGTCAAACTTTCGAGCGGTTGGCGTGAACCAGAAAAAGCTGGAAACTGTAGATTGAATACAGAAGGAAGTTGTACTCTTATTGAGGAGTATAAGGTTACACAAGACTTGTGTTTGATATGGGCGGTTGATATTGTAGCACAAGATTCTGTTTGCATTCAAGTCTTAAAGGTGTGGGATGTGTCATCTCCCAATAAGTTTGAAGAACTGTCAAAGATGTTAACGGAAAAGGTTTATGGGAATTATACTGTAAATATGATTAACCGCTGCAAGGAAAGACGCACTGAAGGGTACGTCTGAATACATAGACTCCGATCAAGAGTTACCGTTGATTTGATTTAAATTAGTGTTTTTAAACAGTTTTTTTTTTTTTTTTTTTTTTTTTTTTTTTTTTTTTTTTGTAACTGTCAACAGGAATTTGATGCTTCCAGTTACATGGCCTATGAATTCAGACACTGATCAAAGTTGGTCATTGGCAAGTCGTTTAGCTGCATTGAGCTTGAGTAACCAGCCTACATCATCAAGAGCGTCAAGTGACTGGTGAGTTATAGGAGCATGGTTGATGGCTAATAAGTTTTTGTATCTTACACAAGTCTGATTAATTTTTTCATCTTGTTGTGTTTAGGAGGTTTGGTAACAGGAGATCCAACAAGTATGGTGATTCAAGGTCTCATGGAAGGGGAAGCAGGTGGTAAAGAAGCTCTTTTGTGAACCAAGTATGAACGATTTGAGGGTGGTGTGTTGAAGTTTTATCAATGTGTCTTGTTTCTTAAAACACTGATGTGAAGTACCTTGTTTGCTGCTTAAAGATTGTGTGATTCTAAGTTTCTAATCTTGCTCATTTGGATAATGTTTTTAATATATTTACTCAAAAGTTTTAAATATGGCAGATCAATAAACTTCATACTTATTTCTAAAAAAAATAAACGATACCTTTTCGTCTAAAATTAAGCCTCAACGATTGGCAACGTTCCTCGTCAGCTGTCCATGGACAACTTGAACGCGACTGCAGACGTGGAAGGTGAAGTCGCCGGATGTTGATTCAGAGAGTCGTGGATGAGATTGGTTATGCACTAATGCTCATAAGGGGCTTCCTGTGCTTGTTGTTGTTGATTAAAGGGATTTTAAATAGGAATGGATGGTTTCAAGAAAATCTTGAAGAAATCTGAAGATTTTAAAGTGACCGTTTGGGAGATTTCCTAATTCTTATATATTTATTTTTCTTTATCTTTGAATGGCCAACTTTCATTGAAAAGACAAACAAGCAAGACACTAGCAGCCCACAAAAGAACAACTGAAAAGAAAAATTACACCAATCTTCTCAATTCTATCTTTTAATCGACCACCTATTTTTTATTCAAAGGAGTATTAGAGAACATGTAGTTGTTCATCGCTTTCCAAATACACCAACAAGGCGTCATGGGAACATTTTGAAAAGCTTTCCGTTTCTTTTTATCAAGCTGGGCAGAAGCTTTCCTAAATTCTTACAAGTGTGACATCCTTCATGCACTCATGCTTATTTATTTGAAAGGCCAACAAAAATACTCTTTTAAAATTAGACACTTAACACACCAGAATGTACAGCACCAAAACAAATCAAACACCCATAGAAAACCCAACATTTTTATTGCCTCCAACAGCCTTGACAAGTTCACTTGTTTCCGGTTGAAAATCATGTCATTTCGGCTTCTCCAAACGCACCAAATTGCATTTTGACTGTGATACTATAGACTGCCAACAGAGGGGGAGTTTTGCACCAATGCACTAATGTTACATTGTACATGTAAAAACTGTAAAAACTGTTTAGGTAGAAAGTGTGAAAGCACCGGATCGATGACGAACATCAAACATTGCACTTGATTCAAGACATGAAGAACAAAATATGAACAAGATAGAAATATGTAGAAGATGAATCTCTTTATTAACGAATCAGTCATCACAGATTACATACCAAAAGAGTATACATCATCTACAAGCTGGTTTAGATCACTAAGATCTAAACCAAGCTTTCTCTCACTAACACATAGTCTCTCTCTCTCTAGGATGTGCACACCAGGAGGAACAAGAAGTTAGGAGAGGTGCACAAAGCTTCTCTAGTGTTGCCCTAATCTACCCTATACAACACATATATATAGACTAGGGACTAAACCCGGACAAAACATATTGTCCGGGATATATAACAATGATAATCAACGTATTCCGAGTTTAACATCATAAACTCGGAACTGATAAAACTTCCGAATTCTAGACTTGGCTTTGACTTTGTTGACCTTTGACCAGAACTGATAAAGCACAGTTACCCGACAGGAACTGCACTTACAGACTCCCCCTTAACTGTTGCTATCAGTTCTGTCTGACACTGATATCTTCAGTCACCGGATACTGCACTTACAGACTCCCCCTTGACTGATGATATCATGGCTGATTTCAACTTTGGCTGAGACTTGATCTTTCTGGCAGAGCATCGCGATCTTCAACCCTTCTAATAAAAGACTTGCTGAGGATCACTTAAGGCCGCTTTGAGAAACCCGAAGAACCAACATCAAACACTGTAGATCCTCCCCGTCAAACTACTCCCGAATTAAGTTAACGCGAACCGACCTACAACCACATGTAAGAATATCGCTCGATACATTAATCTTCAAACCTATCCGACAGCAGAAAGAAACATTGGATTTCCAATGTCCAACCTTGAACACTTCAAACTTCACTAAGACATGAAGTTCAGTTCGATAACTTAATAACAAACTGAACTCCGTAAAAGTACATCCATCATCTTGATCAAAAGTCTTCAACCCTTCATGAATCAATCTCCTATCTTCACAAATCCGCTAAATCCCCCATGGCTTTCATCTCCGACCTTCCCCTCAAATCAAGAAGCCCCACATTATTTCAAGACCAGAACTAATCTTCTCTACTCTAAACAGCAACTTAATAAGGCTCAATCTTCAACTAGTCGTCAACCGAGAATTCACCTTCATCACGTCAACACTTGATTAATAACATAAACACACTTGACAAAACTCCATCACACACGAGCTATTTCACGCACAAGCTTTTTATTTACGAAGAAAATTGGAAATTTTTACTCCCCCTCTTTCTTTGTAAACAATACAAAAATCCAAGCAAGTCTTATTCTCTTCACCTCCTCACTTGATCCGGACAACATAAGTACCATAAAACTTTTCGATAATCCGAAACCGACTTCAAGTTTCCAAACTACACATAATTCTGAGTCTTAGTTAGTTATCCGGTACCCCAGGTAACCCGAATAACTAGAAAAACTCGGAACACGCACAACTCGAAACTTCCGAACAACACAAACTTCTAAATTTAGCTAAAAAATCCGGTACCCCAGGTAACCCGAAATTCTTAGCAAATTTGGAACCCGTAAAACCCAGAAGCTCTTGAAACCTTGGATCAGATCATCAGAACAGTATGTAAAATACAAAGGAATTCGAAACAAGCAAAGAAATAAAGGAAGCTCTGAAGAAACCCGGGGGCTGCTATCCGAAAGACTAATCTCGGAACAATCGAACTACTTGTTTCAAACCTCCGGAGACACATAGAAACCTGGAGCTTGAAACGGAAACTCAGACCAAATGAAGTGATAAACTCGGAGTAACTGAAAGGCTTAAAACTCGGACCGAACACTCAAAAATTAAACTCGGACCAAAGATCAATTGTCTAAACTCGGACAAGGTACTGAAGATATAAACCTCGGACTAAATAAAGTATAGGTAAAACTTGGACTTAAACCTTGGAATTTAAACGTTGGACTTAAACCTTGGACTTAAACCTTGAACTCAAACCTTGGAACCTTGGACTTAAACCTTGGAACTTAAACCTTGGACTTAATCCTTGGAACTTAAACCTTGGACTCAAACCTTGGACTTAAACCTTGGAACTTAAACCTTGGACTCAAACCTCGGAACTTAAACCTTGGACTCAAACCTTGGAACTTAAACCTTGGACTCAAACCTTGGACTTTTGGAATCTTTTATAAAACTCGGACAACAAATGACTTAAAATGAAACTCGGACCTAGAACTTTTAAGTAAAACTCGGACAACTTTTACTAAAAGTGGAAAACTCGGACCAAGAAATGAGGTGTAAAAATCGGACCCAGCTTGAGAACCAGCTTCCGGATTATTTCCCCAGTGTGACTTCACACTGGTTCACCAAAACCCCGGAAACACAAACACAAAATTAAAACACGGACAAGATTTTTTGGATCAAAACCCTAGAACTGCAACAAGAAAAACCATCATAGCCGATGAACAACTTAATTTTCTTCATGTTTTATGCAGAATCTTCACGTCTTCAAGATGTTTGGCGGAAACAAACATCAAATCAAGAGCAATGGTGATTCGGAAGGCGGTTAGACCATTCCGAATCGGTAACCATGCTCTGATACCACTGTGAAAGCACCGGATCGATGACGAACATCAAACATTGCACTTGATTCAAGACATGAAGAACAAAATATGAACAAGATAGAAATATGTAGAAGATGAATCTCTTTATTAACGAATCAGTCATCACAGATTACATACCAAAAGAGTATACATCATCTACAAGCTGGTTTAGATCACTAAGATCTAAACCAAGCTTTCTTTCACTAACACATAGTCTCTCTCTCTCTAGGATGTGCACACCAGGAGGAACAAGAAGTTAGGAGAGGTGCACAAAGCTTCTCTAGTGTTGCCCTAATCTACCCTATACAACACATATATATAGACTAGGGACTAAACCCGGACAAAACATATTGTCCGGGATACATAACAATGATAATCAACGTATTCCGAGTTTAACATCATAAACTCGGAACTGATACAACTTCCGAATCCTTGACTTGGCTTTGACTTTGTTGACCTTTGACCAGAACTGATAAAGCACAGTTACCCGACAGGAACTGCACTTACAGACTCCCCCTTAACTGTTGCTATCAGTTCTGTCTGACACTGATATCTTCAGTCACCGGATACTGCACTTACAGAAAGATATGTAGGTTGTGGCATGAGGGTTGTAAGACTATGGAGTGGGAGGATATGAAGAGGGGATATTAAGCGTTATGCGGTAGTCACGCCAGCAATGGAGTGTGGTAAAAAATGCAAGGAGTGAGGGCATAAAAGTGACATTTTTAAAAAATAAATAATTAAACATTAACTAATTAAAACAAATCCAAACAATACCCACCAATCACAGCTTCGGGAATTGACACGATATGATCAGACGATAAAATCGCCCAAAAGCTGCTCCAAGATCGTCCAAAATGGCAAAATAGCAAAAAGTAGGGTTTCCATGCGATTTGGAACGTATTTAAACATGTGTTCACAGACTCACATTGTCGCGCCACACGACCAGGCATTTCTCACCATCATGTGGCGCGAACATCACTAAATTGGACTTTCGTTGACCTGGCATGGTCGCGCCACACGACCATCCCTTTTCTCCCCGTCGCGTGGCGCGGCAAGGTTAGTTTCCAGCACTATGATTTTCTTCCACTTCTAGGTACCGTCGGCCCCGTTTTTCGACTTGGATGTTCTTTTCACCTCATTTAGGCTTCGTTAAACCTGAAAAACCAAACACTTGATAAGCACATATACCAATACGAATAAACACGTTTAAGTACTTAAAACCAACATAAACCTATACAAAATACAGCGTGTTTTCACACGCACATTACATCCCCACACTTATCTTTGTTTCGTCCCGAAAAAGTTGTCTGCAATGGAATCACAATCAGAAGCATCGGTTTTCAATATATGCAGTTATACGTAAAAAAAATCGTAACACACATTAACTGAGATTGCAGGTATATGATTCATTTAAACCCAACAGCCGGTTTCTAAGCCCTTATTCATAATTCATTAAGTTCATGTGAATTATTCATCTATGGATCCCACACTCAAAAGACCACAACGCTACCTAATCTCGTTTCAAGCTTATGAGGTTAAAAGATACCTATCTACCGTCTTATATAAAAAATCTTATGTATTTCTGATTAAATTTATGATGGATAATGGATGATGTTATGAGCTTCGATATGCTTTTGTTTATGATTAGCTTAACAAACATACCTCACCTGAGTCACCATCCCAGTGGTTGATGTCACAAACTTCACATATTTTTCATTTTTTTCTAACTCCACCTAGAGGGTATGTACCACCCGAGTCACCATCCCACTGGCAATACCATAGGCTTTGTCAATACACAACTAGCTCAGATAAATGGATTGATGGAATGTATTTTTTTCGGGCGCCACCTTCTTGTGGATTTATTTTCATAAAAAGAAACAGATGTGTCATTTAACCGGAATACTTATAAGCTTTTTATTTATAATGGTACCCCTTATATTCTCCACACTTTCGGCTTTGCTATAGCTCCTAAGACGAGAACCCACAATAGTCCTAATATTTAAGTGTATTATATCTATCCCAAGTGAGGTAAGGGTGGTCATCACTCATCACTCACTCACATTTACCAATCAAGTTCCGCCATGTCATCAACCATTATTCCATCACTAGTGATGGATTTTAGTGGAAATGCCCATCACTCACAACACCCAACAATACCCATCACTTACAACACTCAACAACACCCAACAATACCATCACTCACATCATCTTCACGCGTGATAAATACCACGCATTCTAAAATTGACATGTTGAAAATGATGGGTGGCGGTGGTGTTTTGCTTTGTTCCACGCGTTATAGATCTCCATCACGAAGCTTTATTCCTCCACCCCGGGTTGTCACACCCCGACCACGTAAAACATCAAATCGTGGCGGAAACGTCGGGGAGTGTTGTAACGGAATTATTGTTCCACGACCATGGTAATTAAAATTACATTTTTATTCATAAACCAAAGGTGGAAAACATTGTTTTAAACAAGAACCAAAGAGTACACAACATAATTAAACTAAGTCTATCTTTATTTTAAGTCTCTAAGGCACAGGTCCGCCCTAGTGTGTCACGAACATCCTATGCAACAGCTCCTGCAAACACATGTGAAAATAGGTACGTCAGCATAAAAATGCCTGTGAGATACATAGGTTTTAAGAAAATAGGATTCATGACTTGAGTTTAAAGAAATGTTTAATAAAAATTAAGTCATGAACCTTGTTAATTGTTTTGTTTTATAAATCATTTGAAAAACGATAGCAAAATCAGATGATAGGTATATATAAAAGAATAGTGTATGGTTAAAAGAATAACCAAGTAAAAAGAGTTTGTATAAACCAAGTTATTTGTAAAACAATGTTTAAGTGAAAATGTGTTGTAAATGTAATATGTCTAAACTGAAGTGGTTTAAATGACGCTACGATATGTAATATCGTACAAACACTTATATATAGGAAGTACCAGCGGCGTATCCACCATGCTTGTATCATATTACACACGCCTCGTTATTTAAGTCACTCAAACCAACCAACATTGTAAAATCTCCATGTTTAGTCCAATAGTCAAATGTCATAGTATAATCCAAGTTGAGTATAAACCATTTAATGTGTAAACAGAAGTTATGTATGGTAAGTAAAGTGAGACTACTTAAACCACAAGTAAAAATGTACAAAACAAAGTATTTTGAATAAACCAAAAGTTATGTTTTGTAAAATAAATGCATGTTTTATTGATACAGACACTTATGCGATTAGTTAAACGCATACATTCAAGCCTTGAGACAGACGGATAACCCTAAGTAAAGGTTATCTAAAGAAATGTTTTCGGATTCAGTCATTCCTTTCATCCAAACAAACCTAGGATGTCAGGAACGGGATTTGTCAAGTCCTATGGTACCATTACTTACTACCGAGCGGCATAGCTAATGTTAGTGAATGTAGTTTAGTCCCGTTGTACAAACCAAATGTCATACCAAAAACCAACATGAAATGAAAGTAATGTACTAAGTATGCTAAGTTAACATACAAAGCAGAAAAGTCATGTAAATCAATGTGCTAGTATGCTAAGTTAACATACAAAGCAGAAAAAGTCATGTAAATCAACGTGCTAAATATGCTAAGTTAACATACAAAGCAGAAAATGTAATGTAAAACAATGTGCTATCATGTCAAGTAAACATACATAGCAAAAGAAGATGTAATGTAAAACAATGTGCTAAATATGCTAAGTAAACATACATAGAAAAACAAAATGAAATCATGTACTAATAGTGTACTAATGAACATAACAAGTATATGATATGAAAACATGGAAAGCACGAAAGTAACAAGTAGGCACATGTGTTTCACCCGAAAACATTTGGAAAACAGTAAAAAGGGGGGGGGGTCTATGTACTCACATGAGATTGCTTAGAAGTCCTAGGATAACCACCAAGCAATGCTAGAAGATCACGGAATCAAACGGCACCTAATATAGGTAACTACATTAATAAACGGACCTATTCGGAGGATCGGGTAGCATTAGGGTTCGTAAACCAAATGAGTGTAGGAACTCATGTAATGCGGTTTAATTAACAAAGCCTACATACTAAAACGAAACTTATCCTAAGTGCTTTTGACCCGTTACGACCCGTTTAGGTAGCTTATGCTACTTTAACGCGTCGTTCGCGTAAAACGCGTTCGTACCGCCTAACTAGTCCTATGACAAGTAATATATGCCTTAACATGTATAATATTGTTGTTAAATCAGTTTAGATGTCAAAAGTTATGTTACATAGGCTTAAAATGAAATTTGGCGCGAAAAGGGCATTTTGGTAATTTTCCTAAGGCATAAGAACTACTTATCACACAACTAACTAAACGTCGTGACCATAAGGTTTAACCTCGGAAGGTTATTCCCTATACAACTATGGTCACCTAATGTGTTTGGTTGGATCCTAAAGATCGACCAAATGGGTCGGGTTCGAAAGCATAAGCGATTGATTAGATCGCTTACCCTTACGACCCTAGACAAGCACAAATCTAAAAGTGACGAGCTAAGCATGTTAAAACATGCTTAACGACTTTAGAAAACAGGTTTGGTATCAAAACAAACGGTTTTGATACCTAAGAGTAGTTTGGTTACAACATACGCATGAATACGCATTTTGGCCGAAACTACGACTCGTCACTGAGCCTAGATAACGTGGTAATCAGTAGGTATAGTCACTAGGGACTATAACCATCGTGATTACGCTCACGTTATGAAGTTCAAACGAACTTCGCATTGACCATAAACTGGTCAATGCAGAAAGTCAAACAAAGTTTGACTTTAACGCTAAAACGAATGAAAAGAATGAAATAATACTTACAGAGGGTCCCCGCAAGTTTTGAACCCGATTTACCCTCAGGTATGTAGTGTATACTTCAACTTAGAGGGCCAAAATCAGATTCAAATGTGGGTTTGAGCAAATGGGGTGGAGGGGTATTTATATATTTCTTAGGACTGTTAAGATCGTTTCTCGTAAACCGAGCTTTGATCTAAGCCGTACACATCAAGCCCACTGATTTACAAAACCATGGGAGCCCCTAGTATTGCCCAAAACCATGTGCAAGGGTGGGTAACAGCTGGATCAAGCTGGAAAACACATTCTGCTGAACTGGGAGGTCCTTACGGACTGTATGGATAAGTGCTTACGGTCCGTAAGCCTTGTGCAGACCAGCAAAGTTTGATTTTTGGCAGAACAAGCCCCTTTGCGCGTATCGTCGTGTTTTTGCACTTCTAACACCCGTCAAACCCATTTTTAAGCTTCACAAGGATGTTAAAGCATAGGGAACATGAAACATGCTCAAAATTATCTCGGATGTCGGTTCGTTTGGCCGTACGGTTGCGTTGTTCGGTTAATTACGACGGAAGTCGTAACGGACGCAAAAACGGTCCAAATTGCGCGACGAATGGATTTTTCTTATGCCAAACACTAAAATAAAATATTTTAGTGCTTACATAAATTTTTGAATGTCCGGATGTATTCAGAACGTAAGTTATGCGCGAAAATGCAAACTTATGCACTTTTGACGCTTTTAGTCCCTGAATGAGCATAAGGTTTATTTTAGCACACCGAACACCTCAAAGCCTATTTCTAAGCTATGTAAAGGGTATTTAGGGTGTTTTTAACTTATGATCATGTTCCTGAATGTTCGTTACAGTTCAAATTGACATACTTTCGCAGTTTGTCAAATTTAGTCTCTGTAAGCGAATTAACTTGATTTTGCCATACCTAAGCCTTCAAAACTTATTTCTAAGTTATGTAAAGGTTATTTAAGGTATGTTAAGCATATGTTGATGTTCCGGAGTGTTTGTCGCGTTAAACTGATCACGTTTACGCACCAGTTTGCGTATAACCCTCCAGAAAGCGATGTAGAGTTTGAAATTGAATAAAAATCAAAACATGAAAGACGTTGAACATAAACAAACATTGGGATTAAATAACGTTGTTTTATTGATAACTGAACTGTTTACAATGATTACAAACACAGGTGTCACACGGGTCCCCTAAGAAACCTGTCAACCGGCTGGGCCTACCCACATATCCTAAGTTAGACGCATGCTCGAGCGTTTGGTTATCTTCTATATATAATAACTGAAAAGTCAACGATCCGATTTACCTATCATCTTCCACTTTGTTTGCAAAATATTTACGGGACAATTTCATATATTTTCAAATTTTATGGATTTTGGAATTATTCAAAAAAAAAAAAACTTTTCTTTATATATTATTTTTTTCATGCAAAACCTAACTAAAATGCTAGTTCCCCCTCCACACACTTAAAATCTACATTGTCCCCAATGTGGAAGGAAATACGACTCATAAATAAAAAGAAAAAAAGATCTATACAAAAGACCGGAACAAAATGCCCTGGTTAAAGAGTAGGATCCTCGTGAATGTTCCACAACGACCATATAGCATTTCTTTCGCGGTCGTGTTCAGCAAATACTCACGTTGCTCTCTACAAGCGATGTTCAGATCATCCCCGTCCAAATCGAGATTTTGTATGGACAGTTCTGACTAAATCCTGATCGGCATATGATAAGCTCCATTCATGATTCGAAGAATTCACCTATACAAACTCAAACAGGACACCCAAGTGTAATACCGAACTAAACAAAATTAAATAATACAAAATAATAGAAAAATATTTAAGGATTTTTGTTTTGTTTTTGTTTTAATTTTTAATTTTTTTTTGTATTAAAAAAAACTAGAAAAACACTAAGCGCATTAATTGCCCGACAATGGCGCCATTTTGACGTAGCTGTCATAGGCTTATCAAAAGTATTTATTTTAAACTTAAATACCTACGAAGTATAAGCAAGTAAGGTCGTATCCGCAGGGAATTTGTGGTCAGTGTTTGCCATTTTAACCCATCTAACTCATTTTTGACAGCTTTGGTCCCTGGACTTGTTTGCCATTTTAACCCATCTAACTCATTGTTTAGGTCATGCGAATGGTATTAAGGCATATGTAACTTGGATTTTGTTCTGTAAATGTTGTGAATATCATTTTGCTTGATCGTACGATTACGTATTGCGTAAATAAAATATACAGTTTTATAAAATCATGAAGACTATCGAAAGTGTACAACCTTTGAAATGTTGCTAATGTTACACGAAGCTCTTTACACATTTACTCGTAGAGTTCGTCATATCTTCTCTTTAGCGAAAGTATACTACAAATTGGCGCACCCGACACTTCGCCGCCTAGTCTGATCTTATTTCTAACACGTAGAATATAAAAAATAGATATCACTTGAAATGCATATGAAGTGTTTAAAAAATAAACGCCACTAGAAATGCATATAAAGTATCTTAGAAAAAAAGATGGCACTTGAAATCCATATAGAAGACTGAGTAAACTTTGGAAAAATTAAGCACACATACCACAAAATCACTCTCTTTGATGCATGATCAGACCATGCTGAGAAATTTTGTCTAACAAATTACAACAAAATCACTCTCTTAAGGTATCTTTCCATTTTCATACTCTTTGATGCATGATCGGACCATGCACATGTCTTTTTTAAACAACACGATTAAATGGACATTAGGCTAAATATTATGTTTGTTACAAGAAGTGATATGGGCGCCCAGTGTAAGGTTAAAGGTTAGCGTCTCCAAGTAACTTCAAGCATAAAGGTCATAATTTGTAATTTACCCAAAAAAAAAAAAAAATCTAAACAAAGATTGTTTGCATCAGAATTGAAATATATATAACTTTAACACAAGAAAATTGTCACGTTTTCTACTTTTACTAATGACCCATAGAATCCATTAACCTACATATTTAAGTTTCAAACTTTTTTATTTGAAAGGTAAACAAACATTTATTCAATCAAGAACCAACCAGGCAACCAACCAACTAGTTGGTTCAACACCACAGTAGAGTACAAAAAGAAAGATGTTATAGAAGCATACAATATACATTAAATTCACACCACTAAGACCAAGATAAATTGGGAGCCTTGGACCAATTTTTTATCCAGATGAACCCAAGATGTTTAATCTCCTCCTTTATGTCTTCCATGCTCCTCTTCTTTTGCTTAAAAATTGTGTCACTGCACTTCCAAATACACCAAACTCCCACTTGCATGATGCCATTTATCAACTTCTTCCATCAGACCCCCTCGCATGTACTCCAAAATTCAGCACATCATTAACCTCTAAAATAGAACTATTTGGGACCCTACACCATGATGCAATGAAGTCCCACACCTCTTGCGTCAACCTGCAGGTAACCAGTAAGTGCTCCAAGATTCGTCTGCCTCGCCACATAGTTTAAAACTGAAGGACCCAAAGTGAACATTCCTCTTTGCAAGTTCAGTCATGATCAGAAGACGACCCAAAGAGACCCTCCAAAGTAAGAAGTTAACCTTAATGGGGACTAAATTGTTCCATGCAAACACGTGCCCATCGTTCGCCGAACCTCTCTGTTCCAACTCCTTTTTCATACTTTTAACTGTTAAAATGTCATCTTCCTCTAGACACCATGACACCCAATCCGTTCCAACCCCAATATTAACCGTCACCAGGTCCCGAAGCAACATTTCTAGCTGCTCTTTTTCAACCGATGAGGCAGGACATTGTACCCATTATAACCGTATTCCGGGTTTTGCCGTTTATCATAGTCATCCTCTCAAACAAAGTCACATTTTTAGCCTATATCTAACTCATATAGTTGAGGCAACCTGCTGCACAACGGGTTTTTAGACAATCACTTGTCTTTCCAGAAAGATACGAGACGACCGTCCCCTGGGACACATCTGAATATAGCTTCTAGGTCCATCCCAAACTCACCCACGTCCTGAGCGACTTTACCGATTTGTTTCCAAACCCCTGCGACTGTCATTATCCTTGGAATAAACTGCCACATTCTAGAGTTATAGTGTACCCTCCATATTACTTTGGCCATAAGTTATTTATATTTAACTTGAACCTCCACCATCATTTCGCCAACATGGCCAGGTTCGCGTCCCGTAGAGACCCAATACCCAATCCCATGCGATGTTTTCAACCTACGGATCCAATCCACCTTCCTCTGGTCCCTGACCCCCCGTAAATTAATCAATAAAAAATTCATTGGATCACAATGTGTACCTTTGCCAAGAATTACATCACTAACTTGACCCCGAAATCCTTTCAATTGAAACCCCACGCGAATTCCGGCATCAATAGTGGCATTAGTTTCATCCTCCATAGCTGTATCTAGCACCATTGCATCGCTGACTTCATTTTCTTTAGTCGAGTCATCATCCTTCTGCAACGAGCGAGAAGAAACAATGTTTGTCTGAAGTTTAGAACACGTGTCCTTTAGGCGATTATCACTCTCTTCGTCGATCCTTTCTGTAGCTCCCTCATAATTGCTTTCTTTATCTACAATTCTACATAATTAATGAAGTTAAAGGATCTTTCTCTGTGTTTCTGTTGTGTCTCCTCCGTATCCCCAAATAGATCCCCAATTGGGCTTAAATGTTCTGGGCTTCTAATTCTTCTTGGCCTTTTCCTAGAGGCAATAGGTGGTTCTTGGACCACAATACCATTTAGACCCACCATCTTTGTCTAGCCTATATCAGGACCTTCCATGGGTCCCATGGCCACCACATGCTCCTGTGAATTTTTTTCATGTATTGGATTTTGTACCCCTAAGGTACCCCTAGACACCAGACCTTCACGCTATTCCGAGTCATCATGCGCATTTCCCACTACCGCCGACGTATCAAATTCCCAGCTTACCGAAACGTCGCCTGAGCTGGAGTGTTCATCGGCGCTGGAGATTCCATCGTCTCATCCCTAATTTCCCCTTCTTCAACGTCGAAATCAAGACCCATGATTGACCCCGATGAGTACACCGGCGAGCACGACGTTTGTGAAACAAGCCTTTTGATTACCAATTGAAACCCGCAATTTTGGTCCTTCGATACCCATACTTTATATTCTTTTTCATTCCACACTATTGCCGCCTCCTCGTCGATCCTCTTATCTAATTCAACGGTGACCCACACCCAACCACACACGTTATTTGGACCCATCCAAGAGAACTCAACTTCTCCGAGGGCCTTGCCATATAGCTCCCCTATGCTCCGGTACAATTTGTTATCTCGTAGTTGTATGGACACTCCCTCGACCTTTAGCAAGACTAGACGTTGGTAAGTCAAGTCCTGGCCCTTCCAAAGAGTGGTCGATGCAATCACACTACTCGATACACCCACCTCCTTGTCCATAAACTCAAGTGCCAATCTTTTTTCTTTGAATACTATCATGCACATCAGACCTTCGAGCTAATAAACTTGGTTTTCAACATAGCCCCCAACATCCACCAACGTTCTTATCTCTTCCAATGCTACCACATCTCTCACCTCTACAACCACAACCCTCATCAAGCAATGATCATGGTAGGAGGCAATTTTATCATTAGCCATAACTTGTTTTGGTGGCTGATCCGCTTTCTTCCCTGCTACCAAGTCACGATACATCACTTTTTTGACACCCCCTTTTGGAACATACGTCGGTACCGGCCTAACCTGAGGTGCAGGTTTTTCCGGCGCATAATTCCTCCTGTCATTCAATGGTTGGTGCTAAACTTGTTATGGTACTTATAGAACTTTGCCACTGAAACGCTCAGCTTGGCCTCAAAGATCTTTACCGTGTTCATTCCTTGCAGCACCGCCCTAATGTCCGTCACTCCAACCAATCTGACAAAACCGAATAAGTTGCCCCTGATGTCTCTCTTCTTGGCTACGTAGGCATCCTTCACAACCCCAGGTGGCTGAAAAGCCTTCCACAACAACGTTTTTGAAACACCCCCTGGTAAATTCGTAACAAAGAAAGTTGTTACCGGCAATCCATTACCTATCTCCCTTCGTTTTTTCCGATATGTAACATCCGTCCAAGTTCTCCCTCCACTCATGGTAATCCGCTATAAGACGAAAATTTACAACAGAAATTATTTACAAAACTTTAGGGTGTCCGGGGCACTTAGCGGGGAGGCGTGCGGTGAGCCAAGTCCCCAAGCGGGAACACCGCCGCCATCAAATCGGGGAGGCTAATCGGGGAGCGGGAGTGGGAAGAGTTCACCGATGAGATTTGTATATATTTGAGTTTTTTTTTTCCTTGTGATAATCTAATATACATGCTGAGTTTGTGAGTTAATTTTTGAGACCTGTTACACTTTCAAATAAGAAGAGGAGGAGGAGGAGGAGGAGGAGGAGGAGGAGGAAGAAGAATGAAATGTTCTATAATTTTTTTATTACTTTTAAAAATACCCTTCAAATTTGTTTTAATTAAATGAAATGTTCTATTTTTTATTTTTATTTAGTTTTAATTTATTTAAATTATGTTTTACTTTTATAAAAATATTTATATAAAAAAATAAAACCAAGTCCCCCAAGAGAGGAATGCCGCCATCAAATTGAGGGTGTGGAGGGAGTTAAGGGGGGAGTTGACGTGGCGCGTGGTGATTGGGTGTGTGTAAGAGAGGTCACTCCCCTCTTAGAGGAGTGCCCTCTCACCCTTACATTCAATATATTATTTAAGTTTCAAACTAACTAACAAATTAAATACTAGTACTCTAGAAGATAAAAATTGGTGGCTTTTTTTTTTTGAAAAATAAACTTTATTAAAACAATCTCCAACCCAAACGGGCAAAAGGCCAAACAAAACAACAGCTCCCCCAACCCAAACGGGCAAAGGGAAAAAAATTACGACATGTACAAAGGGTATTTACACCATTTCGCCCAGCTAATATAATTAGAAGATAATCTATTTTTAACCCAAGCATAACCCCTCGATTTTATCTCCCCTAATATATCTTGTGGACTATTTTTCTTCTAGTTAAAAACCACCTCGTTCATTTCTTTCCATATGCACCAGCAAACCAGTGGCGGAACTAGAACATTAACGCAGGGGCATCCCAAAAAATATTTTTTTACCGTGTAATCATACAATATTAAAAAAAAACGACAATAAATAAATAAAGTAACACAATTACCTAATAGATTTGTCCTCTTTTTTTTTCATAACTTGAAATCGTTCCATCACATCGTCGTCTTTTACTTCACGTAAAAAAATCCTTTTCGACCGCACAAACCATAGCATTGTTCAAAAATTCTTGACCCATTCGATTGCGTAAATCCGTCTTGACAAGCTTCAATTTCGAAAAACATCTTGGCCCATTCGGACTTGCATCAACATCATCATTTGCTTGGATATCATTATCAACATTCGGACTTGAATCAACGTCATTCGGAATTGTATCATTATGATTAATTTCTTGGTATTTTCTTTTGAAAAAGTTCCCAACTAAAGCTTGTTTTTTGGATTTTGGTTTCGTCATCACTTCAAAGAATTCAACAATCAAACAATCAATTAACAATCAAACTAACAACCAATAATCAGCCAATAACAACAAGTAACAAGAATAAAACTAATGAAGCTAACCAATAATCAGCTAATCTTCTGTTCGATATGAACGTCTATTCGTCTCGTCTTTGACTATCTTCGATGACTCGATGTGCGGCTGCCAATTATCAAACAATTATCAATCAAAATCAAACTAACAAGTAACAGCAGCAATGCAACAGCATGTTCTATCAATGAAACTAACAAGTAACAGCACTGCTTCAACGTCAAAAAAAAAAAAAAAAAAACAGTATATCAAATAACAAGTCCGAATGTTCTATCAATGGCAGCCGCATGTTCGAACAATTATCAATCAAAATATAAATAACAATCAATCAATTATCAAACAAATAACAATGAAATAACAATCAAACCAACCTGTATTATGTTTCTGACGTTGCTACTGCCAAATCAAATACCAATTCCGTTCGATTTCACAGCTGTTCTCGCCTTCTCGGCTGTTCGTTCGATTTCGATTTCACTGTTCGTTCGATTTCGATTTCGCTGTTCGTTTTTTGGGTCTTTTTTGTGTTCGACAATCAACCTTCGACATCTGACTATTGGAGTCGACGTTTGATATCCCTTACTGATTAAACATGCCGCCCAAATCAATAATCATTCAATCTTGGGCTATTATTTACTTATTTGGGCTTACCTAATGTGCTATTATTTACTTATTTGGGCTTACCAACTAGGCTTATTATTTTGTAAAAAAAAAATTTGAGGGGTGTTCTCGTACTTGTTCAAGGGTGTCCTATGTAAAAAAGTCCCAAAAAAATTTTTATTTTACACTACTGGTAAAAGCTTGAGCCGTAGCCCAGGCTACGCCCGACACAAGGTCAGGTCCGCTGCTGCAGCAAACAATCATAGTCATCCCATAAATGATCTTTTCCGCCTTCTTACCACTCTTAATGACCTTGTGGATATCTAAAATGTCTTTGAACTCAAAAAAGAATAACGGCTGGATATTACACCAAACGCTAAAGGCCGACCACATCCGAATAGCAGCCAAGCAAGTAGTGAACAAATGCTTCACCGTTTCCTCGAATTCGTCGTAGAAAGGGCACATGACCGAGGTTATATCCACATTCCTTCTTGTTAAATTAATTCGCGTTGAAAACCTATCCAGGTTACCTTTTCACGTCATAATATTACATTTGATGGGCGCCCATTTATACCATACAAAGTTAGGAGGGTGACAATTACCTCTGTTTATAATCAAAGCCTTTTTGGTGGCTATCAAAAGAAACTAAAAATATGCTGACGTGGACTGGAAATTACCATTTCAATTTCTAGGGAACTGTAACGGTGTTATGGAAGCTACAGTTTGGACTTCGTGGAAACTACAAGTCTAATGATTCCATGCCTCTTCATCTTCTTCAGTGATTTAATAAGAATTTGTAGGATTAATCTTGACGTTTCCGGTTCAGGTCATGGATACGGGTCGGAAATGGAGCTTCGTAGGTCAAATGGGTTGGATAAATTTAGTTAATTAGTCACATGTTTTTATTGTTTTAAATAGAACATGGGTTATTGTTTGTTAGTTGAGTCAAGTAATGGAGAAGTGGTCATAGTTAGTTAGGTTTTCCTTTATTTACGTTTGCATGAGTTGTATATATATTAAAACTTTGAGAATGAATAAAGTGTGGGTTTTGAAGCAGTAAACAAAAATCTGTTCGTGAGTTTATCTTTGAGTGTTATAAGCTTTGAAAACCCAACAATTGGTATCAGAGCTCCAGGCTCATACCGTGGGTTTAGCGAGGTCGAGAAACGAAGGCCGGTTTGAGAGTCGAATGTTAGAGAAGGGGGAGCAGCCCTCTAAACTGCAAGGTCTATAAGAGACGTAGAGATTGGTGTTGAAAAGGAGAGGTTCTTAGTGAACTGAATACGGTTCTGAGTGAGCCGGGCGAAGTCATCGAACAAGAAGATCTTAGTGATCGAAGAAGGGTTCTGTGTGAGCCGTATGAAGAAGAGTTCTGAGTGAACCGATCGGTTCTTAGTGAGCCGGTAGAAGACGAGGAAAATGAAGAAGATGATCTGTGTGATTAAGATTGGTCTATGTGAACCTAGATTAGCGAGATCTGTGTGATCAAACGTACCTGCTCTGTGTGTTGCAGCCGTGAGAAAGGTGATCTCTGTGATCAAGAGAGGAAAACCTGGTGGTGCGGTTTAGAGAAAGAACCGACGTTGTGTGATCGAAAAAAAAACTCTGTGTGAGTGGCACGGGAGATGACGATATGTGATTGTGCATGATTCTGTGTTGAATCGACTGATGAAGCGTTCTTTGTGAACCGTGTGACGCGTTCTGGGTGAACGAAAAGCCAAGAGAAGAAGGCTTATAATGTGTTCTACGTGAAAAAAAGGGAGAAGAATCTGAGTGATTCATGGTGGTGATTCTTTGTGAATCTAAAAGCGTGAGAGAAAGAAGTCCCTTGGGTGGTATCGGCTGGTACATACAAGGAAAAAAAAGAGGTACTCCTCAAGAAGATAAAAAAAAAAGGTGTTGGTATATGGTTCTTAACCTAGAAGAAGGGTGACTAATTTGTTTGAAAAGTCAAAGATGGAGTCTTTTTTTACTGCTGTGCGAGAAAGGAAAGAAAGCAAAAGGGAAATCAAATCTTACTTGTACTGTACAACTGTATGATGCATGAATGCAAGAGTTTTTGTTTGTTTTGGTAGTGAAGAACTGTACGAGGAAAGAGAACAAAAAGGAGGGAAGAATAGCAAGAGAAACTAGAAAGAAGGAAGTGCAAGTGAGCAAGGGTGGACTCAAGTCGGATCTTCGTGAACCGATTAAAGCATGAAGCAAGTTTAAGCATGAAACCTGATCTGTGCGGTTCGTTTAGCATGACGCAAGTGATCGAGCAAGAAAGAATGAAGAAACGGGTCAAGATTAAGGGGGTGAGTGTAGGATTAATCTTGACGTTTCCGGTTCAGGTCATGGATACGGGTCGGAAATGGAGCTTCGTAGGTCAAATGGGTTGGATAAATTTAGTTAATTAGTCACATGTTTTTATTGTTTTAAATAGAACATGGGTTATTGTTTGTTAGTTGAGTCAAGTAATGGAGAAGTGGTCATAGTTAGTTAGGTTTTCCTTTATTTACGTTTGCATGAGTTGTATATATATTAAAACTTTGAGAATGAATAAAGTGTGGGTTTTGAAGCAGTAAACAAAAATCTGTTCGTGAGTTTATCTTTGAGTGTTATAAGCTTTGAAAACCCAACAGAATTTAAGAACAAAGGTGTTGCATTTTCACCACATATTTTGATCTAAACATCTGGAAGGTACAAATCTTCTTTCTATCCATACCGTATTCTTTCAATTTCACTGATTTCTGTTCTAGAGGTACTGTGCATCTTTGTGAACATTCGGATGTACATTACTTCACAGGCAAACTACCTTAGTTTTTGATATTATTTGTTCCCATATTACTCTCAGTACAGTTGCGTTTAACTGCTTATGTATTGATTGCTAGCTCCATGGGTTCTTACGGATCTAAGCCAGAACAAGAAAGTATCATGATGGAAGATACTGATACGGAAGAACCTGAAAACAAAGTAAACAGTTTGGTCACCGAGGTTTTTTCTTGGTCTCTTAGTGATGTTCTTAACAGAAATCTCTACAATGGCAAGGTTAGTTGAATTATCTATAATTGCTATGCTGCTAGCTGAATATCAATCTTGTTGTGTTCCTGTCTGTTGGGTTTCACGTATCTATGTCACCTTTGAATCTCGTACAAATTTATCAGGTATCAGAGATTCCGAAGACATTTTCTTCCGTATCTGACTATATAAACTCATTCAAGTATCCACTTTTTGAGGAGACACATGAAGACCTTCGTTCCAAGATCCTAGGAGTCAACCGTTCTCCTACGTTAGAGATTTCTGGAGTAGAGCCGGCTAAAGGTTTTGTACCTGACGAACATCTATTATACACCGTCTATTATGAAAGACGCCAAGGATCTTATGAACCTGTGGTTGGAGATCTTATCGCGCTGACTGATGTAAGACCAAAATGTGTTGATGATCTCAAGAGGCCAAAGATGTCTTACCTTGTAGCTATAGTTCGACTTAGACGCATGAAAGTGGAAAGTTCATTGTGTGAACTTCGAATTTTATCATCAAAACCAATTACTAGGAATGGTGATAGACATTTTGTTGTGTATCTTACAAACTTGACAGCAAATGATCGTATTTCGCAATCACTTTACACCCCGGTAGGAGAGAAAAAGAAGATGTTTGAAACATTGCTGAGAGTTGATTCATCTGTAAGAATATAATTTGTTTGTTTACACAAATGTTGCTTTTTTGGAAAATAAATAATAACATGTAACATGTTTTAACAGGTTGAAGAAAGTTGTGTTGAATGTTCTCTTGATGAAACTAGCGACTTGCTTTCGTTAAATATGAAGGAAGTTCTTAAATCTTTTCAGCTTGATAGCTCACAAGAGGCTGCTGTTTTGAGCTGTGTTGCTTTAAGAGACTGTGATCACAAAAATACCATAAAATTAATCTGGGGCCCTCCAGGAACTGGAAAGACAAAAACAATCAGTTCATTATTATTTATGTTGCTGAGGATGAAATGTAGAACTCTAACATGTGCTCCTACCAATATTGCGGTTTTAGGAATTACTAAACGAGTTATGAGATTAGTGAGGGACAGTTTGGTACATGATACATACGGTTTAGGTGACATTGTTTTATTTGGGAATACAGAGAGAATGAAGATAGACGAATGCGAAGACCTTTATGATATATTCTTAAATTTACGTGTCAAGATTTTTGCTGATTGTTTATCAGGTTGGAAAGGTTGCAGTGAGCAGATGATTTGTCTTCTTGAGGATCCTGAGGAACAATACAGGTTGTACTTGAAAGAAAAGGTAATAGCTGATGAAGGTGCGAAAGATGGTGACGATGAGAAAGATGATAGTAGCATTGAAGATGATAATGGCAACAGTTTGTATACAGAAAAAGAGGAGTCGAGTGACTCGCATATGAAGAAAGCATCGAAAAGAAAGAACTGGAAGACCATCACTGTAAGTACTTGGAAAGCTAAAAAGAAACGTAAACATGACGAAACTTTTGAGGAGTTTGTGACGAACTGGTTCAAATATCTTGGCGATCATCTAATATCTTGTATTAAAAGCTTGTACACACATATGCCAACATCTTTTATTTCCGTAGAGGTTGCGAAAGAAATGGTTGAGCTTAATGGTTCTCTTAAATGTATCAGTAAATCATTGAAACAAATAGTTGCATCAAAAGAAGTGTTAAAAGAAGCCTTCATATTCCCTTGTTCAAAACTCAGATACCTTCAACAGACACTGCAGTTTCCAGACTTCAAGAAAGATCATAAAATTAGGAGATTCTGTTTGCTACATGCTTGCTTGATACTTTGCACGGCATCAAGCTCCATTAATGTGGATAGAGAAGAATCAAATCCTTTGAAATTTCTTGTGATCGATGAGGCCGCTCAGTTAAAAGAATGTGAATCCGTTATACCTTTGCAGCGTAACGGTCTTCGCCATGTTATTCTTGTTGGGGATGAAAGACAACTTGCTGCCACGGTTCAAAGCAAGGTTTGCAACTTTTCTATATATATTATTGCTTCTGTTTTTTTATTGAAGTTTTAACTAACTGATCGCAATGTGTTTTAAGATTTGTGAGGAGGCTGAATTTGGAAGGAGCTTGTTTGAGAGGCTTGCGTTACTAGGGCATAAAAAGCATCTTCTAAATGTTCAGTACAGAATGCATCCATCCATAAGCAAGTTCCCAAATAGGGAATTCTATGAGAACAGTATCTTGAATGGTGTGAATGTCAACAGCAAGGCTTACGAGAAGCGTTTTCTTGATGGAAATATATATGGACCGTACTCGTTTATAAATGTAACTTCTGCTAAAGAGGAGCTTGATCGTAGTCATAGCATGAGAAATGTCATGGAAGTTGCTGTTGTTGGTGAAATTGTTGCAAGTCTTTTTAAACGTACCGCATCTGATCACCCTCTCTTATGTCTTTTTATTATTAGCCATTTAACTTTTGTCAGTGTTCTCACAGAAGCTGTTTCAAGAAAACAAAAGGTAAGTGTTGGTTGCATATCACCATATAAGGCTCAAGTAAATGCATTACAAGAGAAGATTGGCACAAAGTACATAGATTATGAGCGTTACTTCACTGTGAATGTCCGGTCAGTTGATGGATTTCAAGGGAGTGAGGAGGATGTAATTATTATATCTACAGTTAGATGTAATAGCAAAGGATCGGTTGGTTTTCTTGCAAATCATCAAAGAACAAATGTGGCACTAACACGAGCCAGGTAAGTAAACATAAAAACTGGTTTTTCTTCTTCTACATTTATTTTTCTTTCCTGTCGCATGTTTTTTATTAATCTCATTCAATGTTTATGTAGACATTGTTTGTGGATATTGGGGAACGAATCAACTTTGGTGAATAGTGGCACTATTTGGAAGCATTTAGTTGTTGATGCTAAGAATCGTGGCCGTTTCTACAACGCTAGCAAAGACAAAAAGGTGGTTGAAGCTGCTAAGAATGCATTGGTTGAATTTGGCCAACGTGAGAGCTTATTCAACACGGATTCATTACTTTTCAATGAATCCAAATGGCAGGTATGAAAGCATGCTAGGAATGAGTAATGTCATCTGTAATCACCATCGAACACATTTTTAAATTGCTTATTTGGCTTATTATAGGTGAAGTTTAGTGACATATTTATGAAAACAATTGCAAGACTCACTGACCATGAGATTTTCAACAAAGTGGTTTCTCTACTTGTCAAACTTTCGAATGGTTGGCGTGAACCAGAGAAAGTTGGAAACTCTCTAGTAAATACAGAAGGAAGTTGTACTCTTATTGAGGAGTATAAGGTTACACAAGACTGGTATTTGATTTGGGCAGTTGATATTGTAGCACAAGATTCTGTTTGCATTCAAGTGTTAATGGTTTGGGGTGTGTTATCTGCCACCAAATTTGAAGAACTGTCAAAGATGTTAATGGAAAAAGTTTATGGGAATTATACTATAAATATGATGAACCGCTGCAAGGAAAGACGCACTGAAGGGTATGTTTGAATACACAGACTCTGATCATGAGTTATTGTTGATTTGATATAAATTAGTGTTTTTCAAGCAGTTTTATTTATTTATTTATTTTTTTTTTTTTTGTAACTGTCATCAGGAATTTGATGCTTCCAATTACATGGTCTATGAATTCTGACACTGATCAGTGTTGCAAAACTCGGCCGAGTACTCGGCTTGTACTCGGTGATCGTCCCCTAACCTTGAAGAGTAATTGCAAATCGGCTTTTATAAGTTGGCCCCAACTCGACCAACACGATCAACGACTCGGCCGTCTCGCTCAACGACTCGGCCGTCTCAGTCAAGGAATCGGCCGTCTCAGTCAACGAATCGACCAACTCAGTCAACTACTCGACCAACGCGATCAACTACTCGGCCAACTCCTTAACCAACTCAGTCAAGGAAGTCCACCAGGTATGGTGATTCAAGATCTCATGGAAGGGGAAGCAGGTGGTAAAGAAAGCCTTTTGTGAACCAAGTATGAACAAATTGAGGGCGATGTGTTTGAATTTTAACAATGGATCTTGTTTCTTAAAACAGATGAAGTACCATGTTTTGCTGCTAAAAGATTGTGTGATTTTAAGTTTCTAATCTTGCTCATTTGGATAATGATTTTAACATATTTACTATAGCAAATCAATAAACTTCATACTTATTTTTAAAAACAAATTAAACGATACCTTATTTTTATCTAAAATGAAGCCTCAACGATTTGCAACGTTCCTCATCTGCTGTCCATGGACAACTTAAACATGACTGCAGACATGAAACGGAAGGTGAAGTCGCTGGAGGTTAATTCATAGAGTCGCAGATGACACTAGTGATGTTCATAAGGCCTTTCATCACTTTAGAAATCGCGAAAGGAGTATCTGAGAAGATATAGTTGTTGGCCTTCCAAATACACGTACCTTGATAAGCCTTCCGTTTCTTTTCCTAATTCTTATTTAATGGTTCCACTTGAACTCTGTCGGTCCCTTATCACGATTGCGGCAGCCGTGTAAGTGTGACATTCTTCAAGCATGTCATTTCGGCTTCTCCAAACTGCGGCTTGTACCACAGACAGCAGACAGGGGGAGTTTTGCACCACATGTCACATTTGTAATTTATCTTTGATAATAATAAAAAGGGTGAATTGCATATTTCCCCTTATAAAACTTTTTAATTGCGTATTTACCCCTTCTTTAGTTTATAAAATTGCAAAGAGTAAATTACAAGTTTTGTCCTTTATGTATGTCCAAAATTGCAAGCGCTGTCCTTTGTCTTTAAAATTGATGAGTTTTGTCCTTAATGTTTGCAAATCTTGCACGTTATGTCCTTTAGGCCAAACCCAGTTAGATTTTTCAGTTAAATGAAGGCATGTGCAGGGCACATGAGGGTAGAAATGTCATTTCACCTCCCACTTGTTTTTCCCTAATTTAAAAAAGGTTTTAGAAAATAAAAAAAATTATATATAAACCTCTCTCTCTACTCTCTACTCTCTCTCTCTAAAACACCCACCCTCACCAGTCACCTCCACCTCCCCCCACCATCTGCCATCACCCACTCCCACCCCGACACCACCACTACACAACCACTGTCACAAGCCAACTGCTGCAGCAGAGATAACAGTTCTCCTTGACTCAGAGGCAAAGGATTTCTTGCTAATAGCCCCTGTAAGTGTTTGTTTGACCAAATTCAAAACTAAAACATGAGAAAAGTCGTACAAATCAAACAATTTGCAGATATGTAAAAGATTAAATAAAATACCTGAGAGCATAACCAAGACACGATCCTGACATCGCTTCTTTGAAGGGCAGCAGTAAAAGCTTCTTCGTATTTGTGCTCGTATACAAGTCTAGAAAGCTCTTTCGTTGGATCCAGAATATGATGTGTGTGTGTATATAAACATCAATATAAAACTATAACATAATCTGACCTTCTCATGGAAACTGCCAATTGGTCCATTGCTTATTTGAGTCATCAATGGGTTGACTGATTCTGGATTTGTCCCTGCAAGTGCAAGATCTACCAACTTCCTTTGACCTTCGGCTATTTCACCACCACATCACCTCCGTCCTCCACCCACCACCTCCCTAATCGGCTAATCCCACCCACAGTCAACCCATCCAAACCCACCACCACCACCAAACAAAAAAATCCCCAAACCCTAACAAATCCCCAAATTCACCCATTTCTTCGATCTAAATTCACGAATCAATCACAATGAGCAATCAAGCGGAATCATCGGACTCGTCAGTCACACTTCAGTTCAGTCGATCGTCACGGCGGAACCCTAGCCGCCGCCTAGGGTTTAGATCTGCGAAGGAGGTTGTGGTGGATTTTGGTCTGCAGCGG
Organism: Helianthus tuberosus; assembly: GCA_030545235.1. Lineage (NCBI taxonomy): Eukaryota > Viridiplantae > Streptophyta > Magnoliopsida > Asterales > Asteraceae > Helianthus > Helianthus tuberosus. Next base: position 135,040,615 of record CM060433.1, read on the forward strand.
TTGTGGCGGTGATGGTGGTGGTGTGAAGGGGATGGTGGTGATGATTGTGGCAGTGATGTTGGTGGAGGTGGAGTTGAAGGGGATGGCGGCGGTTGTGGTGGGGAGTGAAGGTGGAGGTGAAGGGTATGGCGGCGGTGGTGGAGGTGAAGGGTATGGCGGCGGTGGTGGTGCATCTCCTCCGTATATGGAGAGAGAAGAGAGAGAGAAGAGAGCGAGAGAGAGTGAGGGAGGAAGAGAGAGTGCAGGTTTTAATATATATTTTGATTTTCAGATTTTTTTTAAATAATAGAGATAAAAAGACTATTATACCCTCATGTGCCTTGCACATGATCAGTTTTAACCAAAAAATCTAACTGGGTTTGGCCTAAAGGACATAACGTGCAAGATTTGCAAACATTAAGTACAAAACTCATCAATTTTAAAGACAAAGGACAGCGCCTGCAATTTTGGACATACATAAAGGACAAAACTTGTAATTTACTCAATTGCAAATATACCCATTTTAAAACACTTTATTTAAACTAAATTATATAATGACTATGTTACCCTTAATTTTACTATAAACTTAAAAAATGTATATTTACCCATGTCTTTGCTAGTTTTTGTGTCTTTTTCAAAAAACAAATTGTATTTATTTTTGTTAGATTTAGCTACTTAGTTTTTTTTTGTGATTTTTTTATTTTTAATTATCTATCAAGAGCTAAAGTAACAATCATAAAAAATATGTGTATTTTCCATTTAAATGAAAAAAAAAACAAATGCTAAAACTTTAATCGATTACCGTACCAAATAATTATCTCAAGTTATCGATAATAATTTATTAATTAAAGAAAACCTAAAAGAAATTAAAATAAAACTTTACTCCATTACCTGCTCCAGGCTCTACTCCTACTGTCGAATGAACTTTATGTGAAATAAACCATTTTCGTATGGAAATCTTCTTATATGCAGTAACATACCCAGTTATATTTAGTAGCTCTCAAATGAGTTTCTAACAGTGACTAGGGAGTAGTTCTCCTTTGGATCATATTTAGATGAACCTCGTGATTTTGACAATTAAGAGTGGCAACATGATGAAACAGACATCAAGATCGAATAGTAAAAAGAGATAAAATTGAACCTAGCTTTGTGACCCTAAGGTAGGGAATAGCAACTAATGGAAGAGTCACCGGCCGCAGAATCGCCGAAAAGAGACGGCGGCGCCGGCCGTGGAATAGCTTGAGAAGGACGCCGATAGAAACTGAGGAGTTGTAATTTTGTTGTTTGTGTATTTTACACGTAGATTTATATCTGATCTTTTAATTTTGATAAGGATAATTTAGTAATTTTAATAAACAAGGATAAATATGCAATATTAGTTTTGGTTTGAGTAAATATGCAATTGAGAGTATTTTTTTAAGGGGAAATAGGGTAAATATGCAATATTAGTTTTGGTTTGAGTAAATATGCAATTGAGAGTATTTTTGAAGGGGAAATATGCAATTGTTCTTAATAAAAATATTGACACTTAAAATAACATATGGAATTGACACTTAAAAATATTGACAGTTAATATAAGTACGCCGTTGCCGGGGATCGAACCCAGGTCACCCGCGTGACAGGCGAGAATACTTACATCTATACTACAACGACAGCTTGTGAATTCTTCCAGTTTAAATTATTAAAGTTTCGTTACACTACGCTACGCAATATTTATTTCAATGAGGCGCCACAAATCTATCTACTATAATAAAAGAAACCAATGGAGGGACACTTGTCATTATTCTAGAGCCTCCTTAATTATAGATAATAATAATTAATTAATTTAATTTTAAATTCAGGAAAATGTCGATTCCTTATAAAAGTCACAAATCTATATCCAAATTTAACTTTCAAATGGATAACTATGATCTCAAAGCATAAGAAGTTTAAAATTCGTTTACCAGAATTAGCCACCAATATCCACATAGAACTCATATTAAAAGTCTAAACAACTTCAAAATCATACAAATTATGTTGTTTTATAAATTGGATTCATTGGAGTTCGATACCTTTTTTTTTTGTTGGTTAATTACTTTAAGATGGTTAAGACATTTATAGTTTTTGATTTATTGAATTTGTTATTATATGTTTATGTATGTTGAATACATGATCAATAATAATTTGACTATTAAATTGAGAACCAATATTATTATTAATTATAAAAAAAATACAGAAACTCTTAACCTATATTCATTATATGATAATTTTAATTTTGTAGCCAAAAATTAAGATTTTTTAAGGGGGAGGGAATTTAACAACTTTTAAAATGATTTTTTAGGGAGAGAGTATGACAAGTAACAAGGGGTACGTTTAACCCACCCCAATGACAATTATTATTACTTGTCAACGTTTAGCCACTTTTGTTTGTATCTTCGAGTAAAGAACCGATACGAGAATTTTTTGGCAAGATGGAACGACTCTAACTCGCTTATGGTTATGAGCTTGGAGGAGGAAGATGATGACTTCAAAATATTTGAGGAAGAGTCATGACCTCTTGTGACCTTTCATTTAACTGGAAGCAAATCTACCGTATAGCACTAATAGTATTAAAAGAATATATTTAGGTTATTTTTACCTTGATTATTAGTAATAGTATAAAAAAATGGTGGGAAATGTTTAAAAAATAAACTTAACAAAATTTATAATTATCACGTGAATGTTCATTTTGTTAAATACATATTTTGACAATTCTATAGGTTAACAAATTGCATTATACTTTGTTCAATTATTATTCAACCGTGTAATGCATATACTTTTTAAAACATTATTTTTTTTATTATTAATCATATAACATTACATCTATATTAACTCATTTATGTCAATCTGGTATATAAATGTCTCTGTCTTTGTTTTACAGGAAATATTTATTATATAGTTTAAATTGTTCAACCCGTGTAACACACGGGGAACTAACCTAGTAATTCACTATGAAAAATTAACTAGTTTAAGCCTTTTGAGCCTACTTTTTATTATTATTGATTTTTTATGGTTTGGTGAGGAGTTATATTGATAAAAAAAAATATATGTAGGTTGTGGCATGAGGGTTGTAATGGCGATAAAGCATTGATGGGTTCAATTTTAGCCGTTTAGGTAACCACAAGAACAATCACAAAGTTCTTAAAATTAAATTGCATCATTCTTAGTGTTGATATTAGTGAAGGTTACCCTCCAAGGAGCAAGAGAGGATAGAGAAAAAGTAGACCTCGAATATGATTTGTTTAGCTTTCTATTTGGATTTACGGTACAAAACGATAACTATTTAATTAATAATCATGTATCATCTAAGCCAATACAATTTATAACCTAAATTTGTGTAATCGTATTAATGAAGTAATGAACAAATATCTAGCTCGTGTTTTGGAACTATATAAAACTTGTTTAGTAAAATATATAACTATTATAGATATAACTGAAATAAATATAAAGCGTGTAGCTATGTAAGATAAAATTATTTTTGTTACGAATATATTTATTATTAATGTGATTATCAACACAAAAAAATAGATTAGCTTTCTCTCCAAGTTTTGTACATCTATATATACCACTATTGTAATCAAATCTATGAATGAAATATCAATCTCTTTCTCTCTACATCTCTTTCTCTTATTGTTTGCTATTAGACTAGTAGGTCGTTTCACAACACGTTATCAGCACGAGAGTGTTTTCGTCAAAACCCTAATCCCCATCCATGATTTATCATTCCCACAACCACCACCTGATGATTGTATGTTTTGTTCGTCACACATTGGTCGGCAACTTTAATACATGATCTGCATGACAAATCCGACCTAAGAGAAACTAGATCAATGGTATGTTTCTCTCTTAATATATCTCATAGCAACATCATGACTAAATAATAATTAATGCTCATAAATATTGGTGCTACCAATTTTTCCTTGACCAATTTACTTTTCCTCAAGTAAATGTCAATAGATACACGTATGGTTTTATGAAATTTCGAAAAGAATTCATGCAAACGTTAGCATCATATACTATTGTATCTTTATTATTTATGGGTTTTAAAAGTATATTTAAAAAGTAAATACGTGTAGCTAATGGAAGATATATATTTGTTATGAATGCATCTATTTTATGGCCCAACCCAATGTTTATGGGCTTTAGCTTTTTAGGGTTTCTATTGTACTAGTATATATATACAATGTATATGTAAGATGAAGATGATGATTGAATCAATTTTCTCCCTATATTTCTCTCTTGTTTTATCACACGTTATCAGCACCTTTGCTCTTTAATCGATTTCTCAATCGGATTTGTTTTTTTTTAATCATATTTTCTATTGGAGATTCGAGTATGTTCCAACAACACCCTCGTCATCACCAAACCCACATCAAAGATTACCAACAAGTTTCTAAGTTCCAAAACAAATCATCATCGTTCTTCTCCATCTTTGACTACTCGCTTCGTAACAAGCATCCCTGATCACCGATTCCGCAGGCCGTCACCAACCGTGGCTTCTTCTGTTTTGTTGCACGAACCGCACGTTAGGGTTGCGATGACAACTATAACAAACATCATCTCTATAATCGTTATTAAATATTAGAAAGTAGCATGCACCGTCGCTTACAGTTGGAAAAGAACCACCACGTACACCAACAAGCACTGAGGGAGGTTACGCCACAGGTGTTTCGAAGCAACTCCGGTACATCAATTCTCGTCCATTATTCTCGATTCGGTTTGGTCGACAACCAGGTAACAATTATCAAACCCTCTATTTTTAAATTATGCTTATGTGTGCTTGAACTAATTAGATATTTCAGTTGGGATTTTGTACCTACAAGTGGAGTTTTAAATATAAATAGATAAAAACTGGGTATAAAAATATCTAATAAATCGGATGGTATACCACAAAGTGAATAGAGTGGGCTTTCTTGTAAAGCCAGACTTAGTTTCCTAACTCATCTGCACACACATGGACATACCCCGAGCGAACATTTGTTTGTTTTTTTTTCCCGTCCCCAGCGAACCTTTGGTTGACTACGTTTTCAAGCTTAGGTTTCACGCCTACAATATTAGTCATATAGAATACCTACAAATACACGATGGTTTGCTTGAAAGTAGGCCAGAAATGACGAATAACGAGAGAAGTGGCAATCGTTCTAAGTCATAAGGCAATGAAAATGGGAAGAAGATGAAGTGGTCAAACGAACGTTGCCACTTGCCAGAAAACTAGGGGTGTTAGCGGAGATGGTTGTTGAAAAGAGTAACTGCCGGATTTTCAGCCGACATTTTTGGTAACAGCCACCGAGATTTAAATATTAAATCAGTAAATAACTATTAATTTAAAGCTCATAACACGTACTAGAAGCTACGTGGAAGTCTGGAAGATGATATTCCCTTATTTTTGTTTATTATTTATTTATTTATTTATTTATTTTATTTTCACTAATTAAAAACTCATTTATGAGTTAAAAAAAAATTGGGTTTACTTGCGACTTTATATAATATGTGGATAGGATTTTTTTATGTGGGCTGGACTAAGCCTCCTCAAATTAAATCAAAATACATATGTCTACAATTGTATTATTTAAAATGTAACTTGTTAATTAACAACAATTATATTATAGTTATTTTACTTAGTTGTGATTAGCATATACGTATAGTAAGAAAATCTGATTTCACATAAAGCTTGTCTTTTTGACATGTTAGATACTAAACAACCACGCTTACACGAATATTATTATGCTTTAGTGATTTGATAATTCAGATTGTTACAATGTTACATAGTCAACATACGTAGGTGTATGGTTATTTTTATATTTATTTGTTGTTGCTAAACAAATATTAATAGACATTATATAGTCATTAGAAAAATGCCTTCACACGAAAATGATGAAAACTAGCTATGAAAATAGTTAATGGACTTTAGCTTAAGTAAACTACTAATGAGAACCTGAAGTTCTCTCAAATGTATACAAAGTCTCATTTGTTTTCATAACAGCTGTTTTCAAAGACGTCTTTGGGTAACATATTGTCTAGTAGTGGACAATTTTTTTACTACCACATGATTCCCCTACAAACATGATGAATCTCCTCCATACATCCTCAAATATTGAAAAAAAAAAAAAATAGAATCCCTCACCATTGAGGATACACTGGACAAACTTCAAAAACATAATTGACCACCAGAAGTTGGCCATCCTCTCTAAAGCTTGCTATAGATTTTCTCCATTTGCAAGTGTGCAAATTTGAAGGTAGTTTACACTACAAGTACAACTCTGATTCTTTTATGGATATATCGGAATCGAAATCATGTAGAGAAAAATGCACTAGTGTTGACATATCCACCGAGCAATATACAAGTTCCTACTTAATTCTCTAAAGCGAATGCGGTAATTTTTATTTTAGTGCCAATGGATTAGAAAGATGGTTATTTGACCCCAGTAGAGGTCATGGATGATTATGATCAAACCCAGCATCAGTAATCGAAAGGGGGGTATGTAAAGGGGAGATAAAATAACCCTTTACATATGAGGATTGACTAACAATTAATACACTAAAATAATGTAATACATAGAAGCTCCAGCAGAGCTATCACAAATTTGGGTGACAGATGTGTTGTATAATACAAACAACAAAACTAACACTATAGAAAACAAAATAAATATTTTTCTAAGTTGTCTCCGGTCAAGACACTATTATGAAAGTTATTTCATGTATTAGTAGCATAAAAAAATGCTCCAGAAGAGCACCAACATCTTACCCATAGATTCCAATTTTTATAATTTATAATGTCTCATATTTCTAGTACATTCTAATGAAAAATTATTAAGTTTTCATTTATATTAATCGTATATATGGATATAACTTTGAAACCGTCACTAGAAAAGATACCAAATATCTACAATATTCCATGTGACAAATATGGCTAGAAGACCATATTAGAAAACTAAGGTTTTGCCAACAAGAATATATCACACCTAATAATAAATTACATAAAATTAAATATGGTGAGTAACTAGAAGTTACTAGAAAAATACACGTTCACCATACGACATGGCCAAAAATGTCATCCAGATAGCATCGTGGTATGCTAAACAATCAAAAGTGCTAACTAGCACCTCTAAGTTATCTAAAAGCAATGCTCCCAAAATGCTTATCATATGTGTAGTTAGTTGTTCTTGACAAATTTTTTTTATACCTTTCCAAAAACAAACTCCAACAAACAATCCCTCTTATATGGGACCATTGAAATATACAGATGGCTGAACTAAGGCATTCATACATGGTTACATGTGAGTTTTCAGCTACCCATATGTAGCATACGCCCAACACTATGGAACGTTGGTCTTTGATGTGACAACCCGTAACTTCAAGGTACAAACCGGTTGTTTCGCTTTTATAAATCGAATCCTACATTTATTTTATTTGATGAATTAAGTATGTTCATGCGGAATTATATTTTATCCATGTCGCGTTGAACTAACTCGAGCTGTTTGAACCATAGCCACGTCCTGCTAGTCGACCCAACCTACTCGCGCAACCCGAAACCTTTAAGGGTCGAAACATAGCTGGGACATTATACATTACATTTTCCAATTCATTGTACATATATATATTTGTGGGTTTAGTATAATAAAAACTATAGTTGGTATTGTGTAAAAACAATATATATATATTTACAATCTTCAAAACCCAATGTTTGGCAGCCACCCTCCCATTTGTGGCCCACACCTTATTTTTTTATTGTTCTCGGCCCAACACAAGACCACCGCCCACCTCCCTTATCTCTGCGTTATATTTACGTACATGCATTCGGATATGATCACAATTCCATAAAACATAAACCCTAATATCCTCTTCCCTTTCATCCAAACCGACGGCAGCCCCCTCCACTTGAAGCAAGACCCTTCCTGTTCGCGACGTTCTCCTCCGAATCCCGAGTCTCGGTTAGTAAACTTACACTTAGTTTGGCTTGAGTTCTTAATATAATAGATGGTGATTATGTTTGATAATGATTAAGCGATTACATGAAACTATATGGAAGTATATGCTTGTTTGTTGGTGTGTATATGTATTGTTCATGCTCGATGTGTAATATATGAAATATATATATACTGTTCGATTATCTGTACACGAATCTTAGTAATACTTGTAATACTATTATTGTTGTTTAGTTGCACGCAATATGTATGAAGTATATGATGGCTGGATTCGCTTTACTCGTACCGGTCGACTTCGTTTTAAAGCCATGAAAATTGTACATGAATCCTAGTAATACATGTGTACGTAACTGCGTATATCTATATCATACATTATATTCGAAAGAAAACATAGGGAGTAGGTTTGAATAATAGTTTCGGTTCGATTTCGGCATAATAATATGAACGCGGATACGGACCGGCATGTTTGGTGTAGACATGAGATTTTATATGTGAATATATGGATACCGTGTTCGGTCGATCGTTGGTAGTTTAAAGTTGTTTTGATATCATCAACTGATCGATACTCCATGTTTCTTTTCACATGTGTGAATGTGTTATATGATGTTGAGATGTAAACCACACTGTTCGATTAATGCATGAATTCTCTTGATAAAATGCTAATCCTAGGGACCGAGCAACATAAATATCACGGTTTGAGTAGGAGGCTCAGATCTGTTAGCTTGATGATCACATTAATGACTCATGGTTCATGTTGTTTTTCATATTGTTGTTTATGGAACTGGGTTTTTTTTTAGGTAGAGTACAATTGAGTGTGCATGGGGTATAACCCACCAAAAGTGATTTGAAAGGCTGCCATGTTATATGATTTCTTGTCTTATATGACTTAATTGAAATGGAAAGCATGATGATTGTGTTTATGATGAAACGCACACTAAGCAGCCGGCCCCACCTATAAGTATTTTATGGGCTGCAATTATGTTTACATGTTTTTTTGACTTGGATTATATATGATGCCATCTGTGCTACTTGTTAAATATGCGAACGATTACGTGAATTACTTGTATGCGAATCTGATTAGACGTAATAACTATAATAGGACGCGATTGATCAAAAGTTATTTTAGCAAGTAAACTATCTGCCGAGCAAATTGAGGTGAGTTCACACTTTCTACAAGGCATGGGATTCCCAGGGGTTGGGAATGGGTAAAGGATTTGAACTGAAACTGCGTGATCTCCTGGCTTGGGACACGTACACACCCTCTTTATTGAAGGGTGACAACACGTACTAAGAACTTAATCGGAACCTGCGTAATCTCCTAGTTTGGGGATTACGTACACACCCTCTTTACTGAAGGGTGACAACACGGATACTAGACCAAAACTCTCTATCATGAAGTCCCTCCTTTTTATATCGACTTAATCGCCGGGCCAATGGCGAGCGGGTCATTAGTTAGATAGCGCTATTTAGGTTTGACAAGCCTCACACCGTGCCGCAGAGGACGGGCGTGAACTAATGGATCTGGGCACTAGTCAATGATGATAGACATTGACGTCAGGGCACCAACTTTAGTCAGTGGTCGGTATGGTAAACGGGTCTAGTGGTTAACATGGGGAAGCCCCCACCAACTATGGATATGTTTGGGAAACAGGGTAAACTGATTAACTTACAACTTACAAATGAATTCCTGGTTTTTTTGAAACAACTTAACAATGAACACCAACCGTGGACTCGCTCAACTTTGTTGTGATTCGTTGTTACATGCCTTGCAGGTCGTTAGGTATTCATGGAGCTTGCACGGGAGGCGAAATCGTTGTGGGAACATGGAATGTTGAATCCATGTTAAACATTTACACTTTATAAACTTATTACTTATGTTTGGGGTTTTTGGATTTATGCTTCCGCTGAATACTTTTACTATGCGTTTGTTTTAAACACCTTTCATATTGTGAGGTTGAATTTTTATTTATGACTTACAATGTTCAATATGATTGGTGGCTTGATCCTGGTCAGTCACGCCTTCCAGCGGTGATACTCCGCATGTGGATTTTGGGGGTGTGACAGATTGGTATCAGAGCCATTGGTTATAGTGAACTTGGTTTTAAAAAGGGGAAAAACTTTTTGATAAAACCAGACTATAACCTGTTCAGTGCTCAACGATCCACAACGACGCTTCGCTCCACGTGCAAGACTCAACACTCTAGGTGGTATGATTTATTTTTGTATTGCCTACTTGCTAGTTTACATTTACATTGTGTGTTGCATATGGTATGCCCAGTTAGAGTAGTAGCATGTTATCTATTAACCCTGATGCGTTATATATGACACCCGAATGTTTACTTGAAATTTGACAAGTGGTGGTCAAATTCTTTTCTGTTCCCTCGTCACCGCACTACGACCATTGTTTAGGTGTTCTAGCTAGTCATACGCTTATCTAGACATGACGTCGCCATCTGACCATCCGTACATTCGGATTGTACGTCAACATTCACGAAGACCAGACTTGGCTCAAACGTACTTGGATTTAGGAGAACTATACCCACGCATACCTGTTGACGAACCTTATCACCTTCGCCTGTCATCGTCACCAGAAACGAAGCAGCCACAATTACACGCCTTCGTCGTTTTGCAGCTCGCAACCTTACCCACCAAACTCTATTTTGGACAAATGATACACTCGCGCGACCGCGATGCAACGAACTTCCCTTTTTGTGCCATGCCGCCATGCACCACTACTGGAAATTACTTCTAGACAACAGATTAGCTGGTCGAGTCCTTCGGTTATTGATGGACCCCTGTTTTCGCTCGATTCTTCGTATGAACCTCATTAATTCCCCGTTTCTTCGATTGGCAACTGATTTAACGAAATGCCAAAAACCATACCATGATTTTCAACGATCACAAGACTACCTTATTACCTTGTTGGATGGTTTATTCTTATTCTACTTGATTAGCCCTCATGTATACCCAACTTAGCGAATGGAAGCCATTACTGGTGAAATAGTCTTCAGGACAATTGGGGACAGAGTTATGGATCACTCAACCTACCGGAAAACACGATAATTTATACGTTTACCTGACCCACCTTACACTACAAGAGACGTACTCTATTGTCATGATAGTTTTTCTTTCATATGCGGAATCTTTGTACTAGGTCTTGCACTAACACGTGAATATTGATTAATGATATGTCCAATTTCTACCATTGGCTTAGACCAAACCATCGCCCTCTTACCACAGTGACCTTACGTTCTCACTACTCCATGCTAAGATACTGAAACGAACACGCTCTAGCTTAAAGAAAGTGGAAGGCTCGACTTTCGATCATTGGTGATCACTCCTCGAAACCTTGAGGGTGGCGGTGTATTGTTGATACGATCATACTCCCTTGAACACGTTTTCGCATTTTTCCTTTGGAACCTCACAACTACACAGACGTAAGTTGGATTCATTCGCACGACCCAAGAAACTATCTAACTACTGGTTTTCGAATGAACTTATGGTTTTTGAAAACAACTTTAAACCGAACCTACCTAAAGAACTCAGCGGAGTTCACAACGTATTCCCCGTGTCAAATCTGAAGAAGTGTCTGTCAGATGAGACCCTCATAGTTCCTCTGAAGGAACTCACTATCGACGATCAGTTTCGATTCGTCGAGGAACCTGTAGAGATTACAAACCGAGATGTTAAGATTCTCAAGCATACCAGAATACCTCTTGTTCGAGTTCGCTGGAACTCCCGTCGTGGCCCAGAGTTCATCTGGGAACGAGAAGACCAAATGAAACTCAAGTATCCCCAGTTGTTTGAGAAAAGTGCAACCACTACTGAGGCTGAAGCTACTACAGAATTTCGGGACGAAATTCCAAATCAACGGGGGGATGATGTGACACCCCAGGAAAACCAGGAAACAACGCAACACAACTAGCTTCCTCAGTAACCACGTGCTAAATTTCGGGACGAAATTTCTTTCAAGTTGGGGATAATGTGACAACCCGTAACTTCAAGGTACAAACCGGTTGTTTCGCTTTTATAAATCGAATCCTACATTTATTTTATTTGATGAATTAAGTATGTTCATGCGGAATTATATTTTATCCATGTCGCGTTGAACTAACTCGAGCTGTTTGAACCATAGCCACGTCCTGCTAGTCGACCCAACCTACTCGCGCAACCCGAAACCTTTAAGGGTCGAAACATAGCTGGGACATTATACATTACATTTTCCAATTCATTGTACATATATATATTTGTGGGTTTAGTATAATAAAAACTATAGTTGGTATTGTGTAAAAACAATATATATATATTTACAATCTTCAAAACCCAATGTTTGGCAGCCACCCTCCCATTTGTGGCCCACACCTTATTTTTTTATTGTTCTCGGCCCAACACAAGACCACCGCCCACCTCCCTTATCTCTGCGTTATATTTACGTACATGCATTCGGATATGATCACAATTCCATAAAACATAAACCCTAATATCCTCTTCCCTTTCATCCAAACCGACGGCAGCCCCCTCCACTTGAAGCAAGACCCTTCCTGTTCGCGACGTTCTCCTCCGAATCCCGAGTCTCGGTTAGTAAACTTACACTTAGTTTGGCTTGAGTTCTTAATATAATAGATGGTGATTATGTTTGATAATGATTAAGCGATTACATGAAACTATATGGAAGTATATGCTTGTTTGTTGGTGTGTATATGTATTGTTCATGCTCGATGTGTAATATATGAAATATATATATACTGTTCGATTATCTGTACACGAATCTTAGTAATACTTGTAATACTATTATTGTTGTTTAGTTGCACGCAATATGTATGAAGTATATGATGGCTGGATTCGCTTTACTCGTACCGGTCGACTTCGTTTTAAAGCCATGAAAATTGTACATGAATCCTAGTAATACATGTGTACGTAACTGCGTATATCTATATCATACATTATATTCGAAAGAAAACATAGGGAGTAGGTTTGAATAATAGTTTCGGTTCGATTTCGGCATAATAATATGAACGCGGATACGGACCGGCATGTTTGGTGTAGACATGAGATTTTATATGTGAATATATGGATACCGTGTTCGGTCGATCGTTGGTAGTTTAAAGTTGTTTTGATATCATCAACTGATCGATACTCCATGTTTCTTTTCACATGTGTGAATGTGTTATATGATGTTGAGATGTAAACCACACTGTTCGATTAATGCATGAATTCTCTTGATAAAATGCTAATCCTAGGGACCGAGCAACATAAATATCACGGTTTGAGTAGGAGGTTCAGATCTGTTAGCTTGATGATCACATTAATGACTCATGGTTCATGTTGTTTTTCATATTGTTGTTTATGGAACTGGGTTTTTTTTTAGGTAGAGTACAATTGAGTGTGCATGGGGTATAACCCACCAAAAGTGATTTGAAAGGCTGCCATGTTATATGATTTCTTGTCTTAGAGCATTCACATTCAATCCATCAAATTATACATACATTCCACTAAAAAACAACCCCTATATCAATACATTTCCACTAAAAACAAATATTTTTTCTCTCTCCTTTCAATTAAATAATATTATCATTACATTTTTCTCTCTCCTTCACTCACAACCACTTTCAATATATATTAAAAAAATTATACTGGATGAACAGTGTCCACCCAAATATACAGATGAACAGTAACATTTTCTCTCTCCTCCACTCACAACCACTTTTTATACCCTTTATAATATAAAAACCTCTCCTCTCATTATTTGATGGATTGAATGTGAGTGCTCTTATATGACTTAATTGAAATGGAAAGCATGATGATTGTGTTTATGATGAAACGCACACTAAGCAGCCGGCCCCACCTATAAGTATTTTATGGGCTGCAATTATGTTTACATGTTTTTTTGACTTGGATTATATATGATGCCATCTGTGCTACTTGTTAAATATGCGAACGATTACGTGAATTACTTGTATGCGAATCTGATTAGACGTAATAACTATAATAGGACGCGATTGATCAAAAGTTATTTTAGCAAGTAAACTATCTGCCGAGCAAATTGAGGTGAGTTCACACTTTCTACAAGGCATGGGATTCCCAGGGGTTGGGAATGGGTAAAGGATTTGAACTGAAACTGCGTGATCTCCTGGCTTGGGACACGTACACACCCTCTTTATTGAAGGGTGACAACACGTACTAAGAACTTAATCGGAACCTGCGTAATCTCCTAGTTTGGGGATTACGTACACACCCTCTTTACTGAAGGGTGACAACACGGATACTAGACCAAAACTCTCTATCATGAAGTCCCTCCTTTTTATATCGACTTAATCGCCGGGCCAATGGCGAGCGGGTCATTAGTTGGATAGCGCTATTTAGGTTTGACAAGCCTCACACCGTGCCGCAGAGGACGGGCGTGAACTAATGGATCTGGGCACTAGTCAATGATGATAGACATTGACGTCAGGGCACCAACTTACTTTAGTCAGTGGTCGATATGGTAAACGGGTCTAGTGGTTAACATGGGGAAGCCCCCACCAACTATGGATATGTTTGGGAAACAGGGTAAACTGATTAACTTACAACTTACAAATGAATTCCTGGTTTTTTTGAAACAACTTAACAATGAACACCAACCGTGGACTCGCTCAACTTTGTTGTGATTCGTTGTTACATGCCTTGCAGGTCGTTAGGTATTCATGGAGCTTGCACGGGAGGCGAAATCGTTGTGGGAACATGGAATGTTGAATCCATGTTAAACATTTACACTTTATAAACTTATTACTTATGTTTGGGGTTTTTGGATTTATGCTTCCGCTGAATACTTTTACTATGCGTTTGTTTTAAACACCTTTCATATTGTGAGGTTGAATTTTTATTTATGACTTACAATGTTCAATATGATTGGTGGCTTGATCCTGGTCAGTCACGCCTTCCAGCGGTGATACTCCGCATGTGGATTTTGGGGGTGTGACATTTGACATGGTTTAACATTGCTCTTTGACAACGCAGTTGTAGGGACCATTGTTAGGCACAATGTGAAGTATAGTGAGAGGCATGCGTAGTCGAGACGGAATTCGTCTGTTAACGACTATAAAATCAATTCAAAACCAACTGCTTATCACAAATACTCCCCATTACAACTGGTCTCCTGAAGAGAACCAAATTTCCATTCTTTATACTAGGTTGTTCAGCCTATGTACCAATAACACCAACATAACATATGAAATGGGATATGTACATAGTATTCCCAGTCTTAGGGGGAGACTTGAAAATGAAAGACTGACAACCCAAGAAAATGCATCATCATTATTGAATTTAGACCCCTGAAGTGGTCTATATAAATCTGAAGTCCAGAGGAGCGTAAATTTGCAAATAAAAGCAAACGAAATACGAGATGCATTCACAAACACAAATAGAGTGACAAAGTCACATATACCAGCACTTAACTCACCTGCTCAAATTTAAGTAATCACAAAATGATTACCATATTAGAAAAAAGTGGGAAGTAAACTCGGTTCCAATATATAAATCCCACAAATACGAAAAGAGCAAGGCAACGCAGTTAGTGTAATCCCAGAAGAGGTTGCATACAAAACCTTAAAAGAGGTTACTGATAAAATCCTAAAAGAGATTAACGAAATCCTGGAAGATATCAACGAAGCCCCAGAAGAGGATAATGGAGTTTCCAGAAGAAACTCAGTTACCAAACAAGTATGAGATCTCAATAACTTATGTACAAAAGTACAATATGGAACCGTAATGAAACACGCGTAAAATGATATATTTGAATATGCTATAGCAATAGATGTAATCAATGAAAAGATTACGTACATAGAAAGTGTGCAAGAGTGTATGCACAAAAAATAGCCAATATGGCTAGATGACTTAAAGGTCAAACTAAATTTGCTCGACAAACTAAACGTTTTCGAACCTGCAGTTCGAACGCCCATAGACGTCAAACCAGTAGGTTATAAATGGGTGTCTTTATATAAAAAGAAACGTAAAAAAATGAGTTTTTGCGATGTAAGGCATGCCTTGTAACATAAAGGTTTTTTTCCCGAATCCCAGTAGTTGATTATGAGGAAACGCATACCCCTATAGTGGATGCGATAACCTTAGATGTTTTAGCGGCCTCGCAATTTCCGAATGACTTCAGACAAAACTTACAGATTATAGATGTCGTCACCGCATACTTCTACTGGATAACTGAAAGAGACATCTATATAAAAATCCCTGAAGGATTAAGAATGCCTGAAGCATTATAAAACATACTCCCATATGTGTTTTATAAATCTCTAAGAAAACAAGTCATATGATGTATATTGACTTAGTTAATACTCTGGAAAATTGAGTATATGTTTGATAAAATGAGCTATATCTATTTATCAAGATTCACTCTTAATGTTCACTATAATCGCAGTTTACAGTGATGATGTAAACATCATCGAGAGGAACTATCAAACTAAAGAGGGAAAATTTTGAAAGACCTTTACACAGTGTAGTTATTCTCGACCCGCAGTTCGAGTATATATGTAATATTTTTGCTCATCCATTAGACTACATCCAAAAGATGTTATATGGATAAAATTCATTTGTTGAGTACGTTAATGATTGTCGAATTGCTTGACATATGGAAATGATTTTATCGTCCCTAAGAAAAGGATGGATAAATAACGGGTCCGGAAGTACCATACTTAATTACGATTGGAACATTGATGTATCTAGCAAACAAGACGAAACATGATATTGCGTTCTTGATAGATGTATTGGCAAGATTGTAGTTCTAATCTAATATGTTACACTCTTTTTCCCTTTACTAAGTTATTTTCTATCAGATTTTCTTAGTAAGGTTTTTGATGAAGCAACATAACTGATCTAGCAGCACCAGTTTATCTTATAAGTACTGAAGTACCTTAACATCATCCTGGAGCATGTTGTTAATTATGTATAATGCGCAGTGCACTCTTTTTCCCTTAGTTACGGTTTTATCCCACTGGGTTTTTCCTAGCAAGGTTTTTAACGAGGCATAATTACAAAGCGTGTTAAATGATATGGGATTCAAGACATGATATTTTTCATGAGAAAATATGGAGTCCCAACTATCAGATTATGATAATGAAGGATATATATTAGACCCCCACAAAACTCAATCTCAATCTAAATATGTCACTAATGGAAGTCAATGGTTTCAACACATTCAAGACAGGTGAAGACTTGAGTTAATTAAAGGAAGCCGAATTATACAATTTGAAGACAATGCAAGCTGAATCAGAAGAAGCCGAATTGTACTATTTAAAACACAACCTGAATCAAAAGAAGCCTAAGCAAAAAAGACGACATCAAAGATCAAGCCAAGCGGTTATTACTTAAGATTGAATTCCACCGACTAAGAGTTATATATATATAATTGAGGGGGAGTAATATACGTGTTGTACTCTTTTTCCTTAACTAAGTTTTGTCCCATTGGGTTTTCTTAGTAAGGTTTTAATGAGGCAGTATAACTGATCCTGAAGTGTCAGTTAATATCGGTCCTGAAGAACCGAGCCAATATCTTCCAATAGTATAATATAGATACTGTATAATAAAAAATGTCTAAGGGGGAGTGTTATGAATGCATCCATTTTATGGCCCAACCCAATGTTTATGGGCTTTAGCTTTTTAGGGTTTCTATTGTACTAGTATATATATACAATGTATATGTAAGATGAAGATGATGATTGAATCAATTTTCTCCCTATATTTCTCTCTTGTTTTATCACAATATTAGAATTAGAAAAACAATTATAATTTAGTGAGGTTTAATTGTTTGGATTGAACAGTGCACTTTCACAACAATTGTGATCAATGGTTATTATTTGTGATTTTTTTTCTTTCCAAAATACAAGGATCAAATATAAAAGTGAAGATTTGATTTGAAAACATTCCATTTTTAATCATCGAAGTTTACAACGGAGCTCTTTTAACCTATTAACTATGATCTAATTAGTTTTATTAAAGGGTAAATTACTTTTTGAGTCCCTGTGTTTTATAGGTTTTAACTAGTTGAGTCCAAAAGCAAAAAGTTTAACGACCTGAGTCCCCATAAGCATTTTCTTTAACCATTTGAGTCAAAATTTCTAACATTGTTAGAATTTTTTGGTTAAATATTTTTAAATGACCAAAATACCCTCCACATCATCCATATACAAACCCCATCATCTCCTGTATCCCATTCTCTATATAAAAACCCCATCATCTGCTGTATCCTTTTAATCACCCCCATTCTCTAGACATCTATCACCACCACCCTCAACCACCAGCCCCACCACTACACTACCATCATCCCCATTACCGTACCATTATCCCCACCACACCACCATCATCCTCACCACCGCACCATTATCCCCACCACACCACCATCATCCTCACCACCGCCACCATCCCCACCACTATCACCACCACCGTAGACACATCACGTTGCAAAGGACCCACACCGTGATTGACGGCGGCAGCGAAAGAAGACCCCGGATTGGCTTTCAATTTGGTGAAAAGAATGGAGGGTGTGGGATTTCGCGATGTTGTTACGGGTTAGATTTGATTCGGGAAGGACGGATAAAGTGAACCAGATGTTGCATAGGTTGCAGGCGAGTGTGCGGCAGGTTGGTGAGGATACGACGAGGTTGATAGAGGATTGGTTTCGGTCGGATTATGCAGCGGGTGTCGGGGTGGCTTGCAAGAGGGAGACACGGGCTGATTTTTTGCAGTTTCAGGTATAATCATGCGTTTCTAGTTGTTTGGTTTCATCATCGTCGTCTTCTTCTACTTGTATGGATTCAGATGCCCCCATTTAGATTTGGATGAAGTGCAATTTGTTAGTTTTATGATAGATGTTGAAATTGGGGATAGATAATAGTAGTGATAATTGGAGATTTGTGTTTACTGGGAGTGTGGGAAAAAGAGGGATTGATGTAGATCTGAAGGTGAAGGTGTGATGTGGTGGTGCAATGTAGGTGGAGGTTTTTTTTTTTTTTAATACAGGGACATTTATTATTTTATTTTTTAACTATAAGGGTATTTTGGTCATTAACCAATACTTAACCAAAAAATTCTAACAGTGTTAGAAATTTGGACTCAAATGGTTAAAGAAAATGCTTATGGGGACTCAGGTCGTTAAACTTTTTGCTTTTGGACTCAACTAGTTAAGACCTATAAAACACAGGGACTCAAAAAGTAATTTACCCTTTATGAAATTAGAATTTGGATTTCATAAATTCAGGATGTCGATAACTATCTAGATTAGATTTAGATATATAATTGAATTCGTAATTTTTATGAGATGTTTTATGTTAGTTAATTAAATCACTGTTATGTATATATATAAAACTTCATATTCACTAGATGAATATTTTGATTACCTTAATTACAAAGTTAGGCATTCCATATGATTCAATTTTGATTGTTATTGTTATTTTTAACAAATTAAATAGGTTAAATTAAATGACCCCAGTATCAAAATTGGTTTAATCTATTTGTTTTGTTTGTACTTCAACAAGGGTATAAATCTTATGAAACATTAATTTTATTTCTTGAACTCGCTTTGTTTTCATGATGAGATATTTGGGTTTTGTTATATTTGGTTGTCCATCCCGTTCCTTGTTTCGTTACAACCATAGAAAAGAAGTGTAACAGAATGATCATGATGAGAGTTAAGCTTCTCTGTTGACAACATCAAAAGGTATGTAATTTATAGCGTTTTAAATTTGGATGTTATTTATAACTCCAATGTTGAAAAGTTCTCGCACATGCATAGATATGTTGATGCCTACATTATCCTTAATGAATTGTTAGTTTGAAGTATTGACACATGCCTATTAATAGATGTAACAACTCTCATCAAAAGTCATATTTATTAAATTAATTTGACCAATAGGAAACCCTAATTGAGACACCCAAGTGATTCTGTATATGTAACACCTCAAAAACGGGTTTGGTAATCAAACCACGTTAACACTAAAAGACGGCTAAAGAACCGTTAGTGGTAAAAGTTAAGCCAGAAAATATTAGAATTTATATAACTAAATCTAATATTAATAAAAAGAGAAAAAGAATGTGTTTGGGAAATAAAATTTGTAGAAGGCCCGAGTTAACGGGACTTAAACTAAACTTGGTCATAGATTCCCAAGACCCACTAATTTAATTAGGAATGTTTAACCTAGTTAATAAGTGGGGAATATTGTTGGAAATAAGTAGGTTGTGCCCTACTTAATTAACTAATCAAATTAGAGGGGCCAATGTTGTTAAAATTGAAACTTATATTATTAATTTTAATTAAAAACAAAAGCCAAACACCTCATTTGTGAGGTCTGGTCGAACAAGAACACAGGGGGCGACATATGCTCCCCACCAAACCCTAGAGCATGTCAAAATTGATCAGATTGAGGGTTCAAATAAGCTCCAAATCGATTTTCAAGCACGAATTAGTGATCACCTTGTTGAGAGGATCATAAGGTATGCAAAAATTTGATGTTTTGATTCATCTTGAATTATAGGTTAATTGTGAAAAAACCGAAATTGAGCTTGATTATCTCTTGCATGGATTAAACTAGAAGTAATATGGCATCTAGGGATAAACCCTAGATGATTTCTTGTTAAAACCTAGCATTATACTTGTGGGGTTTATAATCACCATTGTAGGTGATTAGTGAGTTTGTAGAAACCAATTAAACACTAGAATTACGGTTCTTATTCTAGTGAAATCTGAATTTGTGTGGCAAATCTGAGATTATTGATGTTAAAAATTAGTATAGATTTGTTAATTGAAGTGAAATTAGATGAAAATAACATGTCAAGAACCTAGTAATGGTTATGTAAAATTTATGCCCACTAGGTGTTTGTTAAAATGCCTAAACGAAGCTAAAATGTTGAAATTCCATGTGAAGTGTGCATTTGAGTATGTTGATAGATCAATTGACTTCTAGGAAGTCAAACTAACCAATGATTTAATCAAGTGATAAAGTCGACATAAGACCCGTTAGATGGAGTAGTCATAATTGATAATGACTAATCTAACCATCTTATGAATTATGATGATAGTTTGACGTCTAACGAGCTAGGTGGAAGCTTGATGAGTGAGCGGGTCAAACGAATCAAGTGTGAAGTAAAAGCGTGTTTCGGATGCAGGGTAAGTAAAACTTACACCTACTTGTAGTATACGTGTTTATTTTATAGGCGATAAATACGACAAAGGATTTGGTTCGAATTATGGGTTCCGACACGAAACGAATTGGTTCGGAACGAATAGAAACGTTTTAAACCATGATTAATGGTGAAAAAGGAAAATATGGTAAACTAATCATGAATTGGTTAAGAGTTTAAGAGTTTTTCTTAAGGTTACCTTATAGCGTAACTAGTAATGGGAAATTGGGTAAAAATGGAAATTTAGTCAAGTATCGATTAAAGTAAATTAAAGTTCAAAAGGGGCACCCGTGGCGTAAGCCGAACGGGTAAAAATATATGAAAAGAGTTTAAGAGAAAAAAGGGTATTGTGGCAAGAATCCGAAATGGGTCGGATGAACAAATTGGTAATTAATAACCATCTTTTGCTACTTATGAAAATGCTTGGTCTTGTAGGCCAAACGGGTCAAATGGTGTGATAACACCATTTGACAATATCGATTAATATGGTTGTCAAGTCTTGTGTTAACAGGAGCGATTAGCGATTTGGTTAATTGCGTCCATAGAATTTGTGATAATAAAAGCGAGGTATAAATCGGGTCAATTTGTTGACCCGAGCCAGGTACGCAGCAATGAGATTACATTTTAAATGTGCGATTTGATCATAATTGTAGTGAAAGTCTTTCATCGTAAATGAAGGACTAATGTTGATAAATATACCTTTGATGGGTAAATCAGGCAAACGGCTCCTATGGGTGGTTTGGGAATCACGTATTATAATCATGTAATCCTTAGATAAGCATCAAGGTGATAGGCATAAACCTTTGTGGGTCAATTGCCTAGAAATAGGTCTTTTTTTTCGTAATATGACAAACCGAGAAGTAAAACGCAACTTAAATAGTTTACTATATTAAATCCACCACAAATATAATTGTGGTGGAAGACCATTTGAGAACTAATGTGAAAATATGGTGCTAAAAATGAATGAGCGAGATTTATGCCTAAAAGGACATAAATACCCTTAACGGGTCAAAATAAACATTTGAGTAAAAACGGGTTCAAGAATGTATGTAAACCGGGATTTTGAATCTCATATGATAAACAACAATGAATTTATGGAATTTATGAGAAATCGGAGTCAAATAAATATGATTGTTTGACAAATACAAGAATGGGTCAAAATTTGGGTAAAAGGGGTAATAAGCCGAAGACTTAAAAGTCTGAAATTTTGTTAATCCGGATGTGGGATTTTAACTCCATTAGATGGAGAATTAAATTACAGACGCGTAGGAAAAAGAATCGGGTAAAACGGATGTGTAGTTTGAAAGTTATGCACATTTTCGTAAAAAACTTGAATTGCTGAAAAATGCAGGTTGCAGATCTGAACCTGCTGGAAAAGTGTATCCCCCGCGCCACGCGACGGAGGAAGTAAAATGTGTCGCGACACGCGACGGGTGTTAGCGGCCCGCGTAAGCCGGGCAAGACCTGGACGCGGCCCGCGATGGCCACCTGAGCTGGCTAAAATTATTGTTGTTGACTGTTTTGGCATGCGGTTTCGTTTAAACATGTTTTAAACGCCTTATAACTGACTCATTTCATGTTTTTATGAAATTTAGGTATGATTTACTCTTACGGAGAACGATCAAGCTCAATGAAGAACCGAACATGATCAAGAAACAAGCTTCCGCACGTTGTTTTATCGTCACTTTTGAATGACGAACTTAATTACATTACACTATACAGATAACTTTGTAAAAGTTTTAATAAACCTGCATAATTATACGAATGTGTAAATATAATTACACATCTAATTGTCAATAATAGTACGAAATTCGTTAAATAATATTATGGACGTTACAAGTTGGTATCAGAGCCTTGGTTTAAGAGATTCAAGTATGGTGGGAAAACTATGCTTGGACTTAAGCCTTATGCTCTTAATAAAGATTGGTGTTCGGTTCGAGGCTTGATCGCAAATCCGGTAAGTACGTGTATTCTAATAGTTTAGCATGCTAAAGTGTTGTAAACAACACATAGGGCTATCGTGTGATACACGTTACCCCAATTAAAATGATAGATATAGTTGACGAAAATACGCGCGTTGACGCGTATAGTAGAAAAAAAAGCCTTGTATTATAATACGGGCGATTATTGAAGTTGACGTTACTAACTTTTGTGAATGATTTAATTGAAGGACACTCACGTTTGAAGACGACGAGAGTCAAACGAATTGTGGATATAATGATGGAATGGTCCGAAGTATGACAAGAGGAGCATGCTCACCGAGGACTAAATCGCGTAACGACCGCGAACAAGCTTTATGGCAAGGAACGCCCGTCGGGGCAAACATTACCAGGTGCACATTTTAAATAATCGCACAAATAGTAATATGCAACAAATAAGTAGAAATTGAAAGTTGCATATGTAGATTAAAAACTTGGAAAAACCCGAATAGAAAATGTATTCGGGATATTGTTTCCAAGAGAAACAAATAGAGGCGTTACTTACATAGGGCGTGATGTGAAAACTATAAAAAGGTCATGTGTGTCATGTGTTAACCGCTTAGTCTGGCCAAGTAAGTAGTGGCATATGATACCATGAACTTCTTATGGCGGACACGTTTACATCCGATGTAGTAAGGGCGGGGTGAATGGGACTAACTTAAAAGTACCCAAATGAATCAAATGAGCAAAATATTTGATAATAATGTAAACGCACAGCCGGGTGACGGAAGCGTATTACATTAGGATGATGAGCCCGAGTGAAGGGGCAAAGATTAATGTAAAAGGATTAAGGTATGCAATGGGGAGGGGTGTGCTTACACTCGAACCCGGAGAATGCAAATATGACTCTTAACGGGCCGATGTTGTAAAACATCAAATTTGAGAACAAAGTAGCAATATAAAAGCGAAACGAAGTCATATTGCATACCGTAAAGGTTGCAATAATAACGACTTCGGTAAAACACCCGGTTGGTGGGTAAGGATTTAAACACATGCGTAGACTGAGAAACAGGAACGCGAAATAGAAAGTCAAAAGACTCGGAATATGAGTCATGACTAAAAGATAACAAGAATTTTCGCAAACATAAATTTTGGGAATTACGTTCAACCATTTCAAACTTGGACGGGTCAAATAAAGAATGAAGTTTGACATTCATAAGTGATGAAAATTCACCCAAAATGAATCAAACGAGTCAATTAAGGAATAACGCTTAATAAAATAGGAAAACGCAAAACGGTGAAATCGGAAGGCTAAAAACAAAAAGATAGAAGGACCCGGGTAATGGGTTGTAAAGGAGTATAAGTATGAACCGAGTAATGGTAAGCGTAAGACAAACCGACATGTAAATGACGCTAGAAGTCGTAAAGTCGGAAGGATAGTCCGAAAGTAAACAAATGAAACCTTAGACTACGGTTAAGGTCAACTAAAGTTCAAAAGTAAAATTAAATGATTCCAAACATAACAAAGGATGCTTTAAAGCTATATATGTATAAATAGACAATTAAATAAAGACTAGAATAAAAGATGATCTACGGGATCATCATAACCTACGGGATATTAATTAGAGCAAGGGTCTACGGGGCCAAATTGACCCACGGGTCACAAATTGAAGCAAAAGGATCATAAGGGCCTCGCCTCAAAGAGGTGAAAGCCTAAGGAAAATAGCCTACGAGGTTAAATGAAGGAACCTACGGGTCGATAGTGTGAGGTAAGGGAACTTGTTACGATTCCCCGTATAAAACTAAGAACGGAAAACAATAAATTATGGGTTGTCAATATCCTGGTATGGGTAATTGACAAAAGTTAAAGAGAAGATCCTAAAACTAAAACTTCGGTTTTAGTAAGAAATAACGTATTTACAAACATAAATTCTAATAGGAATTTAAATAGTAAGCATAAAAGATACAAGTCTTGACACTGATAGGCGCAAGATGACATATTCGAAAAGTGATATTTTCGAAAAATAAAAGGTCGATATAAATTAAACATGATGTGACACGATTACGGTCAAGAAATGCAATGTGAAAGTAGAATCACATTATAACCAAGCGAGTGGTAAAAAGTAACTGGACTAATAAGTCTAGTTAGTGAGACCGGTTAAGGTCATTTAAATAAAATTGGTCGCTTGTAAACGGTGGATTCAATATAACTGAATCGAATAAATGAGAATGAAAACAAAAGAAATGGTTGCTAAAAGTGAAAGATTTCACTAAAGACCTTTAAACGGGTCAAAGTAACGGATTCATAAGGAATTCGATAATATATGAAAGCAATGGATATCGCTAAGTTAACTAAACTAGTGGAAATAACGAGATTACGATGTTTCAAGTCGCACTATGCCGTATGAGTTATGTAGACAATTAGTAACCAAAAAGATGTTGACATACTTTTCTGGTAATACAAACTATTGGATAAAAGTATAAGTAATGTTTAAAAGATTTCTCGAATTGAATACATTGAGTTAAACTCAATGAATTATGTAAGAAAAGGTTTCGAGGACGAAACCTCTTTAAGGGGGGTAGACTTGTAACACCCCAAAAACGGGTTTGGTAATCAAACCACGTTAACACTAAAAGACGGCTAAAGAACCGTTAGTGGTAAAAGTTAAGCCAGAAAATATTAGAATTTATATAACTAAATCTAATATTAATAAAAAGAGAAAAAGAATGTGTTTGGGAAATAAAATTTGTAGAAGGCCCGAGTTAACGGGACTTAAACTAAACTTGGTCATAGATTCCCAAGACCCACTAATTTAATTAGGAATGTTTAACCTAGTTAATAAGTGGGGAATATTGTTGGAAATAAGTAGGTTGTGCCCTACTTAATTAACTAATCAAATTAGAGGGGCCAATGTTGTTAAAATTGAAACTTATATTATTAATTTTAATTAAAAACAAAAGCCAAACACCTCATTTGTGAGGTCTGGTCGAACAAGAACACAGGGGGCGACATATGCTCCCCACCAAACCCTAGAGCATGTCAAAATTGATCAGATTGAGGGTTCAAATAAGCTCCAAATCGATTTTCAAGCACGAATTAGTGATCACCTTGTTGAGAGGATCATAAGGTATGCATAAATTTGATGTTTTGATTCATCTTGAATTATAGGTTAATTGTGAAAAAAACCGAAATTGAGCTTGATTATCTCTTGCATGGATGAAACTAGAAGTAATATGGCATCTAAGGATAACCCTAGATGATTTCTTGTTAAAACGTAGCATTATACTTGTGGGGTTTATAATCACCATTGTAGGTGATTAGTGAGTTTGTAGAAACCAATTAAACACTAGAATTACGGTTCTTATTCTAGTGAAATCTGAATTTGTGTGGCAAATCTGAGATTATTGATGTTAAAAATTAGTATAGATTTGTTAATTGAAGTGAAATTAGATGAAAGTAACATGTCAAGAACCTAGTAATGGTTATGTAAAATTTATGCCCACTAGGTGTTTGTTAAAATGCATAAACGAAGCTAAAATGTTGAAATTCCATGTGAAGTGTGCATTTGAGTATGTTGATAGATCAATTGACTTCTAGGAAGTCAAACTAACCAATGATTTAATCAAGTGATAAAGTCGACATAAGACCCGTTAGATGGAGTAGTCATAATTGATAATGACTAATCTAACCATCTTATGAATTATGATGATAGTTTGACGTCTAACGAGCTAGGTGGAAGCTTGATGAGTGAGCGGGTCAAACGAATCAAGTGTGAAGTAAAAGCGTGTTTCGGATGCAAGGTAAGTAAAACTTACACCTACTTGTAGTATACGTGTTTATTTTATAGGCGATAAATACGACAAAGGATTTGGTTCGAATTATGGGTTCCGACACGAAACGAATTGGGTCGGAACGAATAGAAACGTTTTAAACCATGATTAATGGTGAAAAAGGCAAAATGGTAAACTAATCATGAATTGGTTAAGAGTTTAAGAGTTTTTCTTAAGGTTACCTTATAGCGTAACTAGTAATGGGAAATTGGGTAAAAATGGAAATTTAGTCAAGTATCGATTAAAGTAAATTAAAGTTCAAAAGGGGCACCCGTGGCGTAAGCCGAACGGGTAAAAATATAAGAAAAGAGTTTAAGAGAAAAAGGGGTATTGTGGCAAGAATCCAAAATGGGTCGGATGAACAAATTGGTAATTAATAACCATGTTTTGCTACTTATGAAAATGCTTGGTCTTGTAGGCCAAACGGGTCAAATGGTGTGATAACACCATTTGACAATATCGATTAATATGGTTGTCAAGTCTTGTGTTAACAGGAGCGATTAGCGATTTGGTTAATTGCGTCCATAGAATTTGTGATAATAAAAGCGAGGTATAAATCGGGTCAATTTGTTGACCCGAGCCAGGTACGCATCAATGAGATTACATTTTAAATGTGCGATTTGGTCATAATTGTAGTGAAAGTCTTTCATCGTAAATGAAGGACTAATGTTGATAAATATACCTTTGATGGGTAAATCAGGCAAACGGCTCCTATGGGTGGTTTGGGAATCACGTATTATAATCATGTAATCCTTAGATAAGCATCAAGGTGATAGGCATAAACCTTTGTTGGTCAATTGCCTAGAAATAGGTCTTTTTTTCGTAATATGAAAAACCGAGAAGTAAAACGCGACTTAAATAGTTTACTATATTAAATCCACCACAAATATAATTGTGGTGGAAGACCATTTGAGAACTAATGTGAAAATATGGTGCCTAAAAGGACATAAATACCCTTAACGGGTCAAAAAACATTTGAGTAAAAACGGGTTCAAGAATGTATGTAAACCGGGATTTTGAATCTCGTATGATAAACAACAATGAATTTATGGAATTTATGAGAAATCGGAGTCAAATAAATATGATTGTTTGACAAATACAAGAATGGGTCAAAATTTGGGTAAAAGGGGTAATAAGCCGAAGACTTAAAAGTCTGAAATTTTGTTAATCCGGATGTGGGATTTTAACTCCATTAGATGGAGAATTAAATTACAGACGCGTAGGAAAAATAATCGGGTAAAACGGATGTGTAGTTTGAAAGTTATGCACATTTTCGTAAAAACTTGAATTGCTGAAAAATGCAGGTTGCAGATCTGAACCTGCTGGAAAAGTGTATCCCCCGCGCCACGCGACGGAGGAAGTAAAATGTGTCGCGACACGCGACGGGTGTTAGCGCCCCGCGTAAGCCGGGCAAGACCTGGACGCGGCCCGCGAGGGCCACCCGAGCTGGCTAAAATTATTGTTGTTGACTGTTTTGGCTTGCGGTTTCGTTTAAACATGTTTTAAACGCCTTATAACTGACTCGTTTCATGTTTTTATGAAATGTAGGTATGATTTACTCTTACGGAGAACGATCAAGCTCAATGAAGAACCGGACATGATCAAGAAACAAGCTTCCGCACGTTGTTTTATCGTCACTTTTGAATGACGAACTTAATTACATTACACTATACAGATAACTTTGTAAAAGTTTTAATAAACCTGCATAATTATACGAATGTGTAAATATAATTACACATCTAATTGTCAATAATAGTACGAAATTCGTTAAATAATATTATGGACGTTACAGTATAAACCCTAAAATTTTCATAATTTTCAGAATCAGGATCAGGGCCCCTAAAACTCAGGGGGGGGGGGGGGGGTAAACCCTAGTTACGATTATCTAAATAAGTTGCTGTCAAAAACGAATTTTACGAAACCGTCAACTCAGCAAGCCTACACACACACGGGGCTACCCTATGAAAATAGGTAAGTCGTCGCGTAGTGCAACGACCATAGGGGTGACCCGTCGCGCTACGCGACTGGGTCAAATTTCATGTATAAATAGGGGTGTCTGGGACTTGAATTATGGCGCTTGAACGACGTTAAAACTCAAAATATACGCTGAGTTATAGCAGAAACAGTCCAAAACACACACACGATCACTAATTGCTGCCGCAATACAGGGTAATAACTCGATCGCTGATACGATTCAATGTCCGATCGATTAAACTATCCAATGGATGTTTAAGTGCTGCCCACATTAGGGTTTATGCTTTGTCATTCGTCGTTAAATCCATGGATGTTTAAGTATCGCACTTTGTCATTCGATGTGAGGGTTTAATCTTGTGAGTTATCGTAAATGCTGTATTAAGTTACTAACCGACTTGTGTGCATGTTATTAAATTTAGGTTAAAAGGCTAATCAGTAGGCTAGGCTCTGCTCAAATTAAATCTGCAATGTGAGTCATTCTCTTTTTATCAAATTACTTTCAAAATCATGTTTATTTTTAAAGTTATAAATTACAGTGATTAAGTATATGTAGTCACCAAATTACAGCCGGTATGTGGGGTATTGTGCACATTACTGCTGTTTTATCACTTTAGGTGGGCGAACCTAAGTAGTGATATTCGTCACTATTGGGTGAACGGACTCAATAGTGATATGAGCATAGTCACAGATCCGGTCGAGTGACAAATACCATGGGTAGTTGGTTGATATCTGAAACATTGTAATCTCTCTTAATACTGTAAATTATAACAAAGGTGTCATTTAAATAAATAGAATGATTCACCAGTATTTCCCGCTGACAAAACCTTTTTCAAACATGTTTCAGGTAATCTATTGTGATTCAAGAAAAGTGCCGAGAAGCACTACAAGCTTAAGGAAGTGGCTCAATATAAAATAAGGAAACATGTTTTGTAAAAATAAAAGATTTCTCCGTGAAATCTTATGATTGTAAATTATCGGGGTTTATCCCGAATTGTGAAATAAAAATAAATCGGGAAATTTCAGTTTAAAAAAGATCCTAAAGAAAACTTCCGCTGTCGACTTAATTAAATAAATACCACGGGATTTTCTGTCCCGCGGCTCCTGAAACGGGTCAAACCGGGTCGGGGGCCGTGACAGAAAAAGGTGGTATCAGAGCCACTGATTTAAGCCAATTAAATATTTATAAATACTTAAAAAAATTTCTACTTGTCATTTTGTGATTATGTGTTTTATTAATTGAATATTTGTGTATAGTATGGGTAGGCAAAAGCTGTCAAACATCTATCTTAAATTAGATAGGTCATCAAACGAGAAGGGAAGTTCATCCCAAACAAAATCCTCAAATCAGTCTGTAATTCCTGATGAAGGAATATTTGTGCGAAAGGCACAATATGAGGAACCACTTTCTCCTAGTAAAAGAAGTCTGATTATTAGGAAAAGTAAAGAGAAAATAAAGAAATTCCGAGAAAAGAAGATTAAACAGGAAACCCAGGAATTAACCAGTAAATCACCTTGGGAAGACAAGTTAGATGAGAAATGGGCAGATCTTTATATGCTAGCTACTGTAGCAGTTAATGCAAATCTTTAAATAATTTTACCCAAGTCTTAGCACCTTTATCAACTACAGTCCAGAAACTTTATTTCAGTAAATAAATAAATTTACAATAAAACCTAATATGTTTTAATTTTCATTTGTTTTGTAGTTACCCAGTCTGAAATAATATTTAAAGGTTTTCTATGAAATTTTGTTATAATTTTTAAACTTAGTAATTGTGTGTATTTTGTATAACAGCATGAGTGACTTGTCTGACGCCCTTCAGAATTTAAATCTCTATCCGGTAAAAATAGAAGTTTCCAGAGATTTCAATAAGTATATACCTGACATAGAAGAACCTATTGAATTCAATGCTCCACCTCCGGAGAAACCCAAGCCCAAGAAAAGGAGGAGATGTGTGGGATGGAGGCGTGTGCGTAGGAGGAAACCCGCCACTAGAAAGATTCCCAAAATAGAAAATCCTTTAGATAAAGGGAAGGGAATTGATGAAAGGGAAGAGTCTAGGCATATGGGAAGGCAGTTTGAAGAATATTCAAAGCAAATAGAAATAGAGATTGGAGGAGGTTCTAAACAAACCCAGATAGAAATGGGAGAAAGCTCTAAACAAAATCAGGAAATGACATTACAAGAAGAGCTAGATTTTATATTGGCAAGCTGTGATACTATTCAGCCTGTCAATAAAAAATGCTTTTACTCATCCTATTGAAACTCAACTTCCAATCAATTTGGAACCAGCAATCCCAGAACCTATAGTCCACACCCAACCTTTAGGAATGGATGAATGGTGGACGAATGATTGGCAGTTCCAAAACCTGCTCAACAGTCCTTATTCCTTTCTTCCTCAATTTGACCCAGAACCTATACCTAATCCACCTATGAGTAATGAGAATTTAGCTGAACTCCGTCACTTTGGCGAAGAACTGGTGGATGCAGGAAATAGGATCAGGGAAGTAGGAGAACAGATCTCCTGGAAGTATGATGAGAGGGAGCGCCGTTATTAAAATATTAGCTGACGAGGGATAAGGGGTTTATGGGAAACTGTGGTTGTAAAATAAATAAGTAGAATATAGTTGAAGAATTAACTTAAAGTAAAACTTTGTAAATGGTGTGTATTGATGCATACTATATAAAAATGGGAATCGAGAAATCGATAGTTTTGGCCATATGTGTGTATGTGAAATTTGCATGATTATTTTATATTTATTCGATACTAATAAATTATATATATTAATGATCAGATGGAAAACGTTAATAATGAACCAGTTAATGAAGTAAACCAATCTGAGCAACATCCGGGGGATCAATATATGACTAGGCAAGATATCGAAAATATCGTTGCTCAGGGGATAGCCAATGCTATTCCAGCAATAGTTGCTGCTGTTAAAAATCCAATCGAACCTCAACCAATCATTCCTAGCAAACGTATTTCTGAAGACAACTTCAGTAATAGCGTAAATGGAGGCAGTAATCATACTAATCACAATAATAATCCACGACAGGCTCCGCTCCCTAAGAAAATGAAAGCTGCAACGCCTGGTTGCACGTACAAAGAATTTCTTGCTTGCAAACCCAGTGAATTTGCAGGCAATGAAGGAGCAACTGTGGTACTGCGTTGGTTAGAAAAAACCGAGGCAGTAATCACAATAAGTAAATGTGATAGAGACGATCAGGTTATGTATGCATCAAATCTGT
Organism: Helianthus tuberosus; assembly: GCA_030545235.1. NCBI lineage: Eukaryota > Viridiplantae > Streptophyta > Magnoliopsida > Asterales > Asteraceae > Helianthus > Helianthus tuberosus. The sequence goes on from CM060433.1 coordinate 135,072,669, forward strand.
TTAAAGAAGGGGCGCTAGAATGGTTGAACACGGTGTTACAAGCAAAAGGAAGGATGATGGCGTATGCTATGAACTGGGAAGAATTTAAGAGTCTTGTAGAAAGAAAATTTTGTCCCGAATATGAAAAAGATCAAATGGAAAATAAGTTCTTAAACCATAGAATGATGGGTGTAGATTGTCGTGGTTATACTTCGACATTCTTTGAATATGCTAGAGTGGTACCAACGCTGGCTTTGCCAGAACCGGTACTCATTTCTCGCTACATTTGGGGACTGATTAGTGAAATCTATAACATCGTTAAGGCTGCGAGACCTCGTACTATTGACGATGCTGTGGAATTAGCTAACACCCTAACTGATGAACTGGTACGCACAAGAGATGAAAACAAGAAGAAGGAACTGGCTCAGAAAATTACCCAAGGATTTCGTGTGGGTAATAATAGCAACTTCAAGAAAAGAGGAACAGGGCAATATTCAAATCCTCCATTTTGCAGGAATTGTAAAAAGAAACATTATGGAAGATGCAATATAACCTGCAACTTTTGCAAAACTGTAGGACATCGTGAAAAAAAAACTGCAGAAAGAAAACCATAATTTGCTTTAATTGTGGAGAAGCAGGGCATTTTAAAACAGAATGTCCTAAATTGGAAAAACCAGCAGACAACAAAGCCAAGACAGCCGGTGGAGCTACTAAGAAGAATGTTCGAGCTTTTCAGTTAATTACTCAGGAAGCTGAGATGATTCCTGACGTAATAGCTGTTACTTTCTTAGTTCACAACATTTACGCCAAAGTATTATTTGACTCTGGTGCAAACCAAAGTTTTATAAATACTTCATTCTGCCAAGCTCTTAATATACCCTTAATCAACATTAGGCAGATTTTTACAGTCGAAACGGCTGATGGAAATTCAGTTAAAATAGATAAGGTTTTGCAAAATGTAGAAATAGGACTTTCAGGTCATAAATTCTCTGCAAACCTATTACCTATGAAATTAGCTGAATTCGATGTTGTGTTAGGAATGGATTGGTTAGTAGCCAACCATGCTCGAATTCTTTGTGATAAGAATTCCATAGAAATTCAGGCACCCACTGGAGAAGTCATTATGATTATAGGAGATAAACCACGTAAGCCCATGAAGTTCATATCAGTAATGAAAGTTGCTAGTTATGAACGGAAGCAAGGAATAGTATATATGATCTCAGTAATCATTAGTACTAAGGGTAAAGAACTTAAGGAAATTCCTGTAGTCTCAGAATACCCAGAAGTATTCCCAGAAGAATTACCAGGACTTCCACCAGATAGGGAGGTAGAATTTAGAATTCATCTAATTCCAGGAACTATACCGATAGCTAAGGCACCTTATCGGTTAGCACCCACAGAAATGTTAGAACTGAAAAAGCAATTAGATGAATTACTAAATAAAGGTTTCATACAACCTAGTTCATCCCCGTGGGGAGCACCAGTGTTGTTTGTAAAGAAGAAGGACGGTTCAATGAGAATGTGTATTTATTATAGAGAATTAAATAAAGTTACAATTAAGAATCGATACCCATTACCTAGGATTGATGATTTATTCGATCAACTTCAAGGGGCTAGATATTTTTCTAAGATAGATTTACGCTCCGGATATCATCAATTGAAAGTACAAGAAGAAGACATACCTAAAACTGCTTTCAGAACTAGGTATGGTCATTACGAGTTTACAGTCATGCCCTTTGGGTTAACGAATGCACCTGCAGCATTCATGGACATGATGAATAGGATCTGTAAACCATATTTGGATAAATTTGTAATTGTTTTCATAGACGATATACTTATTTATTCAAAAAGTCGGGACGAACATTGTCAACACCTGCATGCACTCTTAACTTTGTTAAGAAAAGAAAAACTGTACGCCAAATTCTCGAAGTGTGAATTTTGGTTGCAAGAAGTGCAATTCTTAGGACACATGGTAAATCATGAAGGTATTCATGTAGATCCTGCAAAGATAGAGACAATTACCAAATGGAAGGTTCCACAATCTGCAATGGAAATTAGAAGTTTTATAGGTTTAGCTGGATACTATAGACGGTTTATTAAGGATTTTTCCAAAATAGTTGTACCATTAACTAAGCTAACCTATAAAGCAGTTAAGTTTGAATGGGGACCTAAACAAGAAGAAGCCTTTAGAATCTTAAAACTGAAATTAACCAATGCTCCAATCCTAGCCTTACCGGAAGGAACGGAAGATTTTGAAGTATACTGTGATGCTTCAAAATTAGGATTTGGATGTGTGCTTATGCAACGCAAGAAGGTAATTGCGTATGCATCAAGGCAATTGAAAAAGCACGAAGAAAACTATACAACTCATGATTTAGAATTAGGAGGCGTAATTTTTGCCCTTAAGATTTGGAGACATTATCTGTACGGAAGTAAATTTACTGTCTATACAGATCATAAGAGTTTAAGATATATATTTGGGCAAAAAGAGTTAAACATGAGGCAAAGGAGATGGATGGAAATCTTAAGTGATTACGACTGTGATATTCAGTATCACGAAGGAAAGGCAAATGTAGTTGCAGATGCCTTAAGTCGTAAATATCATGAAAAACAAAAGCGAGTTCGTGCTCTCAGATTAAATCTACATATAGATTTAATGGAACAAATAAAGGATGTCCAGGAAACAACAATCAAAGATGATGCTGAAGGGACGAATAAAAGAGTTAGAACAAGGAGTTGATGGAATTTGGAGATTCCACAAAAGAAGAATTTGGGTACCTAAGCAAGGAGAATTAAGAAATCAAATTTTAGAAGAAGCTCATAAATCTAGGTATACCATGCACCCGGGAAACAATAAGATGTACCAAGATTTAAGAAATAACTTTTGGTGGATAGGAATGAAAAAGGATATAGCCCGATATGTTTCTAAGTGTCTTACTTGCTCACAAGTTAAGGCAGAACATCAGAAACCTTCAGGACTACTACAACAACTAGAGATGCCGGTATGGAAATGGGAACTCATAACAATGGATTTTGTTACTAAGTTACCCAAGACCAGAAAAGGTAATGATGCGATTTGGGTAATTGTGGATAGATTAACCAAATCAGCTCACTTTCTACCTATGAAAGAAACCTTTAGTATGGAAAGATTGGCAAAGTTGTATGTAGATGAAGTCGTATCCTTACATGGAGTTCCACTATCCATTGTATCAGATAGGGATAGTCGTTTTACTTCTCATTTTTGGACAAGTTTCCAAGAAGCCATGGGAACTCGACTAAATCTGAGTACTGCATATCATCCTCAAACAAACGGACAAAGTGAAAGGACGATCCAAACTCTAGAAGACATGCTCCGAGCATGTGTGATAGATTTTGGTGGAAATTGGGATGATCCCTTACTTTAATTGAATTCTCCTATAACAATAGTTATCATTCAAGTATTGAAACTGCCCCATTCGAGGCACTATATGGAAGAAAGTGCAGAACTCCAGTTTGTTGGGCAGAAATAGGAGAAAGTCAATTGTCAGGTCCTGAAATAGTGCAAGAAACGACCGACAAGATTACACAAATCAAGGAAAGACTGAAGACAGCTCGAGATCGCCAAAAGAGCTATGCAGACAATAGACGCAAGCCACTCAAGTTTCAAGTTGGAGACAAAGTACTATTAAAAGTTTCACCTTGGAAAGGAGTTGTTCGATTCGGTAAGAAAGGAAAGTTAAGTCCAAAATACGTAGGACCATTTCCAGTGATTCAACGTATAGGACCAGTTGCTTATCGTTAACAACTACCAGAGGAGTTAGCTGGAGTACATGATGTATTTCATGTATCCAATCTCAAGAAATGTCTATCAGACGAATCTTTGGTAGTACCTCTTCAAGACATAGAGGTAAACGACAAGTTAAAATTTGTTGAGAAACCTCTTCAGATAGAAGATCGAAAAGTGAAGTTTCTCAAGCACAAACGACTAGTGCTAGTTAAAGTTAAGTGGGATTCGAAGAGAGGAGCTGAATACACTTGGGAGCTGGAATCAGAGATGAAGCGAAAGTATCCTCAATTATTCCAGTAAATCTCGAGGACGAGATTTTTATTAAGGTGGGGAGGATGTAACAACTCTCATCAAAAGTCATATTTATTAAATTAATTTGACCAATAGGAAACCCTAATTGAGACACCCAAGTGATTCTGTATAAACCCTAAAATTTTCAGAATTAGGATCAGGGCCCCTAAAACTTAGGGGGGGGGGGGTAAACCCTAGTTACGATTATCTAAATAACTTGCTGTCAAAAACGAATTTTACGAAACCGTCAACTCAGCAAGCCTACACACACACGGGGCTACCCTATGAAAATAGGTAAGCCGTCGCGTAGCGCGACGACCATAGGGGTGACCCGTCGCGCTACGCGACTGGGTCAAATTTCATGTATAAATAAGGGTGTCTGGGAATTGAATTATGGCGCTTGAACGATGTTAAAACTCAAAATATACGCTGAATTATAGCAGAAACAGTCCAAAACACACACACGATCACTAATTGCTTCCGCAATACATGGTAATAACTCGATCGCTGATACGATTCAATGTCCGATCGATTAAACTATCCAATGGATGTTTAAGTGCTGCCCACATTAGGGTTTATGCTTTGTCATTCGTCGTTAAATCGATGGATGTTTAAGTATCGCACTTTGTCATTCGATGTGAGGGTTTAATCTCGTGAGTTATCGTAAATGCTGTATTAAGTTACTAACCGAGTTGTGTGCATGTTATTAAATTTAGGTTAAAAGGCTAATCAGTAGGCTAGGCTCTGCTCAAATTAAATCTGCAATGTGAGTCATTCTCTTTTTATCAAATTACTTTCAAAATCATGTTTATTTTTAAAGTTATAAATTACAGTGATTAAGTATATGTAGTCACCAAATTACAGCCGGTATGTGGGGTATTGTGCACATTACTGCTGTTTTATCACTTTAGGTGGGCGAACCTAAGTAGTGATATTCGTCACTATTGGGTGAACGGACTCAATAGTGATATGACCATAGTCACAGATCCGGTCGAGTGACAAATACCGTGGGTAGTTGGTTGATATTTGAAACATTGTAATCTCTCTTAATACTGTAAATTATAACAAAGGTGTCATTTAAATAAATAGAATGATTCACCAGTATTTCCCGCTGACAAAACCTTTTTCAAACATGTTTCAGGTAATCTATTGTGATTCAAGAAAAGTGCCGAGAAGCACTACAAGCTTAAGGAAGTGGCTCAATATAAAATAAGGAAATATGTTTTGTAAAAATAAAAGATTTCTCCGTGAAATCTTATAATTGTAAATTATCGGGGTTTATCCCGAATTGTGAAATAAAAATAAATCGGGAAATTTCAGTTTTAAAAAGATCATGAAGAAAACTTCCGCTGTCGACTTAATTAAATAAATACCACGGGATTTTCTGTCCCGCGGCTCCTGAAACGGGTCAAACCGGGTCGGGGGCCGTGACAATAGACTAGATTGTATGCTTAATAGTTTAGTATTAAACTAATGGGAGTTGAACTTAAATATTGCTAAGTTGTTGTGCAAAGTTATGGCTAATCCTTTTAAATAATTACGGTAAAGATGATGCAAGTGTTGTTTATGTTTCGAAATAGAGTAACATAGATTTGTACGTAAGATATATTTGTGATTGGTTATACAATAATAGATTATTACATAAGTTTTATGTGTTTGCTTATAAATAATGAAAAAGTCTCTTGTTTCATAAATGCCAAAAAACTTATCATTACTCGTTTTTATATGATGACATGCTATAACATGATTGTATAATATGATTATATGGCGTGCCTTGTATTTTGTATACTATCATTTATTTTGTATATGGTATTTGAGAAAACAACTAAACCAGAGTTATGGTTTATTATCATTATCATAAAAGAGTATAAATATGTTTAGATATGACCCTCGAAGTGTCATACTTCCTCCCTGAATCTCATTATCAAGTTATAAAAGGTTGTAAGATATTTAATCGATTAATCTTATTTGACTCGAACATTTAGTTACTTCTCTATTCGTATTATGTAAAGAGAAGATTATTTATAAGGAAAAATCAGATCAAACAATTTCCATTTGTCATATCTCAAATATGCTAAAGTCGCAATATTATGGAACCATGAAACTTTGTTGGTTCTACTCCATTCACTGAAGTGAATGTGATAGTGATATAACATGATAATGATATAAAAGGGAGTGATAATATGCGAATAACATGTGGAAATAATGATAGTGATATAACATGATAGTTTCAAATGATATCTCTCTCGTGTCTTACTTTTGTATTACATACGTGCAAGTATTACATCTACGAACATAAATGAGACGTTTATGGATCATGATATTTGATTGGCATGACCGGTTAGACCACGCCGAGTCAATGATGATGTGAAACACAATGAAGAACTAGAAGATTCTTCCTGACAATTAAAGATGTCTTTGCTCTCAAGAAGAAATTAATTATTTACCAACCAAGATAGGGTGTGAATCCCTAAATATTCTGGAATAAAGAAAGGACACGTATATCCAAATATGATACCATTTAGTGTTTTAAATCGATGCATCGTCTAAATGGTTATCAAATCCACAACCTGAAGTTTGTGCGATTGTGGCTTATCTAATGTGATAGCAAGCATATTAATCTAGATTAGTATATCTATTTGGTAATAATGAATTTGATCCCAAGTTATTAACGATCATTGGAATAAGTGTTACTGTTGAGATGATCACTAAACGAATACTATTGATTACAAAGCCAATGATCATGAAAGGAGCAAAAGTTCATTTAGGTACATGTAATTTACATGCAATAACATTAACTCACATCAAGCCAAGATGTTGTAATAGTTTCTCCCCATTATAGTTGGTTTTTGGTCAGGAACCAAAGATGTCCCTTCTAAGATTTTGGCTGTGTGGTATAAGTTGAAAATGATCCACCACTACGCACAAAGATGGGACCTTACAAGGTGGTTGGGAATATATGATAACGAATAGGGCCTTTCACGAGATATTTATTTATGGCTCAATTAATTGATATCCATCTAAATGGATTAACATTCCCAACATCAGGGGGAGATAAAAAGCAGTTGGAAAAGAAATGAGTTGGTATGAATTATCATTGATCCTCAAAACTAAAAGTGTGAACCAGAAGTTCAAAGAATAACTCATTTACAAAGATTAGCGAATCTAGTACCAGACGCACTCACTGAGCATTCACTGACCTTAAAAAGGTGACTATGTCACATATACCAACTGCTAATGCTCCAATTAAGATGAGTGTCCCAGAAGGACAATAACCACATGTTTGTAATGAGTCTATTGCACGTCTGAAGCGTGGTAGACTACTCGATTCCAATAATAAAATTCCTTGAAAGTTGGAGCAACTAATTAAGATGGTCAAGTCGGGGTTATATTAAAAAGGTCTCCTGAAGAGACGGTAGACATGATGGTTCAAGAAGAACCTCAGGTACCTGAAACTAAAGAGATCTCGATAAGTTGTATCATGTCTAAGATATGTATGGAATCGAAATAAAATCGACGTCGTTATACTTTTGAATATAATATAGCGCTTGTAATGATGAAATGATGAGGATCAAGATTTAAGATCTGCCTATGAACAAATACAAAGAAATAATTGGCCAAAACGAAAAGACGCAAATGAGGCAGAGTTGAATTCTCTATTGAAATGGAAAGTTTTTGGACCAGTAGTCCATACAACAAATGTTGTAAAACATATTAGAAACAAACAGGTATTTTATGCGAATAAATAAATGAAAAGTAAATGGTATAAGGCAAAATTGGTGGCACAAGGATTTCGCAAAGACCTAATATTTATTATGAGGAATCGTATTCTCCAGTGGTGGATACAATAGCTTTCCAATATTTAACTAGTCTGGTAATAATATTAAAGAGAGAATTGACACGCGTCTTATGAATAATATTTATCACTTGATACTGAAAGTTTACATGAAAGTCTCTGGAGGATTTAAATTATCAAAATCATGTAAATAAAGTTCTCGAGAACAATATGATCGTTGTATACATATTCATATTTGAATACGACTGAACTCCTGATGAGTTACCTAAAGGTGAATTGAAACATCTTAACGATGTATGTCTTGTGCACCAATAATGATACATAGAAAACTTGTACATGATGATTATGATATCTCAATAAATAGTGTACACGCATTGTACAATATGGATTTTGGAGATAAAAGCAATTGTTCATGACATTTTTGCATATGATATAGATATCTATGTGTTAAATGAGCAAATTTTATGCAGCAAAACTTCTAAAGAGTGAAAGCACATGCATATTTGGATAATATGGAACAAATTCCCTCTTGGATTGATAATAGCATTGATGTCAAAACCTCAAGAACATACTATATGAAGTTGATAAAATATGTATGGACTAAAATAGTCGAGTCGAGTGTTGTACAACTCGAGATATTCGCATAAAGAGGGATATAACTTTGATTAAATTAGCCATGTTTTATCAACATTCTATTTTTAAAAGTTCAATATAATCGCAGTTTACAGTGATGATGTCTACACATCATCGAGAGAAACTGTCAAGCTTTTAGAGGGAGAATTTTTGAATGACCTTGGCACGGTCTAATTATTACTCGAACTGCAGTTCAAGTATATATGTAATTATATTTTATCAATCCCTCAAGTACATCTAGAAGATGATGTTGGGAATAATTGAACCTTAAAGTATGTTAAAGGTTGTTAAGTCATTTGTTATAAGAAATGCTTATTATCATCTCCTACCAAAGTCGAGATTCTCATTCTAGAAGTACCATCGTTAAATGCATAAGTGCATTAAAATGTTTTGCTAGCTATGTATGGTTATAATATCTTTCACTTGAGCTTATTGTCACGATATAACCTTTGTCAAGCGAAGAGACATTGGAATGAGTTCAACGAAATATTTCAGGTATAAACGATATTTGATTAAATTTTACTAACCCATCAAAACAAGTTTGGTTAGTCTTGTAGATGCAGGAATGCAACTAAACACAGTCCTGGACATATGCTATTTTTTGGAAGGAGGCACCTAAAGTCTTGTTAGAAGATTATAAAACATTGATCAATATAAAGAATTGCACATTAAGGGATTGAGCGACAAATCATTGACTACAAAAGCTTTGATCAACTTTCAAGGAAAATGGACACACGTCACTTAAAGGATACATGTTAAAATGAGGGGGAGACTTATTTAACTTGCACTCTTTTTCCCTTGACTAAGTTTTGTCCCATTGGGTTTTCTTAGTAAGGTTTTTAACGAGGTAACATACCTGATCTAGAAGTATCAGGGGAAACTAATGCGCATTACACGCTGCACTCTTTTTCCCTTAGCTATGGTTTTGTCCCACCAGGTTTTCCTAGCAAGGTTTTTAACGATGTAGCATCAAGCGTATTATGTTGATAACCAAGGGGGAGTGTTATGAATATATTTATTATTAATGTGGTTATCAACACCAAAAATAGATTAGCTTTCTCTCCAAGTTTTGTACATCTATATATACCACTATTGTAATCAGATCTATGAATGAAATATCAGTCTCTTTCTCTCTACATCTCTTTCTCTTATTGTTTGCTATTAGGCTAGTAGGTCGTTGTTTCACAACAATTTTGTAGTTATTGTTTTGATGGTATTTTATATTACCTTCATATAATCAAGATTCTTAAATTTTTCATTTAAATTACTTACAAGATTTTTGTTCATTTAAAGTCAGTCAATATTCAGCAAGTGTTCTTGTGATTTTTTTTTTATAAAATTTAAAATTAAATGAGGCAGATGAAACATATATAAATCTATATTACTATTCAGTAATTATTATTTTATTACTTAAATTGAGTAATTATGAAACTTTGTTATTATTTAGAGAATGTTTATTCTTCACTTATTTATCCATAGTGATACAGATTAATTAATTATGTCAAAAAAAATTTATTGAGATACAACTGTTTGAAAGGGGGGTTTTTAATTTAACTAAATGTAAAAACAATTTATAATTTTTAGATTAAAAAGAAAAGCTAATTAAAGTGGTTGGAAATTTCAGATGTTAAAAACTAATTTCAACAACATGACAATTTCTTGATTCGGTTCGACTTACGATCATTAACGGTCACAGTGCAATGACCCTTTTTAAATAATAGTTTGTATCAATACTAGATGTCACGCAGTTCGGACATCCACTCTATCTAATGTCTAACCAAACGTCGTTCGTTGATTAGAGCCAACCCGCTACTCTAAGCTCACACCGTTCGGATTTTAGCGTGCGGGTTGCGTGATAGAAGTATCGATTATAATCAAACACTCACGCCGTTCGGAATGTTTAATTATATTATATAATTCTATAATAGTTTGGGTTCATAGACAAACTCAAAATATTATTTGTTCCTTGTGTCAAAAATTAAAACTTTATTAGAGTTCTAAAAATTGATTGAATTTATTAGAAAAAATAATAAGTTGATCAAGTTTACTAACAATCTAATATTTTCCAGATTGAATCCGTATAAAAACAAGAATCATATAAACAAACCACTAAAATAATCGAATCTAACATGCTCGTTTCACATAAGGTTGTGAACCAAATCAAAGAAAATAAATGGATTTGGGTTCGTTACAAAGAAGATTTGTTCACTATTGCAGAATTTAGGGACAAGATAATGAAGAAGAAAAACGATGGACCTAATGACACGGCTTTTAGATGGAATAATTGGTTACCTCCAAAAGTTAATCTCTTTTGTTGGAGAGCTTTAATGGGTAAAATACCGTCTAAGGTGGGGTTGGTTTGTAGAGGTGTCCAAATTGGAAGAAGAGGATTCGGTTCACATTTTGTTTTCGTGTATGTGGGCGAAATTAATCTGGTGGAATGTTGGGAATTGGTTAAAATTAAACGGGCCCAACCCGTCGTCTATAGGAGCTGAAGCTATTCATGTGGTTAAATCTCTTAATGGCTCAAATAAGTGGAAACGACTGGTTGAAGCTGTGCTATTTTCTACGATGTGGAAAATTTGGAAATATAGAAATTCTAAGATTTTTGAAGGGAGATGGGAGCTGGTCCCCAAAATGTTAGATGGAATTAAAGAAGATTCTTTTGTGTGGATTAAACATAGGTCGAAGTTCAGGAATTTAAACTGGGATCGTTGGTGTGATTTCAATATTAGGGATTTGCTTATGTAATGTTTTCTTTTCTCTGTATTTCGGGACTTCCAGTGTCTAGTTGGCTAGTTGGCCCCTCCTTTTGGCAATAAAATGTTGTCGTTGGTTGTTCAAAAAAATCAAAGAAAATAAACCCTAGTGTTGAAACTATAAAAGTTTAGCCAGACATGGTGGATAAAACAATTAAGTCTAATAAGAAACAACGGTGAGGATCAAATAGGAAGTTTATTTTGGCTAGGAAGGATAGGAAGCAATAAGATTATGATATGTGGCAAAATTTAAAATAAAAATGAAGGGTATTTTAGTCAAACCACAAATTAGTATCAGGAAACCCTAGAAAAAAACCCAGCACGTCTTTCTCTTTTATGATTCATCTCACCCCTACACCACCACCACCATCACCACCACCACCACCACCACTACCCCCTCTGTCACTGGAAGCGTCGTAGCTCCTCTTGCCTTGTCGCATTACCTCCGTAATTTAAAAAAAGGCCTTGAAAACAGAGCTGAAATACAAAGAACTTGATGGCTATGACCTTGGTGGAGTAATCGATATCCCACTTGAAGTAAGTTTACAATTTCTAATTTGCTGTGTTTTCATTTTGTAAGTTCTTTTTTTGCAAAAAAAGTATGTTGACGGTGACCACATTTAAATGATAATTACATCAAGATGATGATGAGGATGAATGTACAGCTCAAAATTGATTTTTTTAAGTATTTGTAAAATGCAATTTTAAGGGTTGATTATTTTAAGTATTTGTAAAACGCAGTTTTACTAATTATTGAATGTTTCAACATTTCCAGTTATGTATTTGTAAAACGCAATGTTATAATGTAATGAAAACACACATCTTATTGTCTTTTTGTCTATTGTTTTTTATAACACAACGGAAAAACATATTTTTTGCGTGTTTTCAGTCCATTGTGTTTTAGAAAGAACACTTTCTTTTGTGTTTTTAGGCCATTGCGTTTTAGAAATGAGCCATTTTTATGTGTTTTCTGGCCATTGCGTTTTAGAAAAACACATTTTTGAAGTGTTTTTAGTCCATTGCGTTTTAGGTAAAACACATTTTTATGTGTTTTCAGTCCATTGCGTTTTAGAAAGAACACTTTCTTTTGTGTTTTTAAGCTATTGCATTTTAGAAAAAAAAGAGATTTTAAGTGTTAATTTTTTGTCCATTGTGTTTTATAAAACACATTTTAAAGTGTTTTTGGTCCATTGCGTTTTAGGTAAAACACATTTTTATGTGTTTTCAGTCTATTGCGTTTTAGAAAGAACACTTTCTTTTGTGTTTTTAGGCTATTGCGTTTTAGAAATAAGACATTTCTTTGTGTTTTTTGTGCATTGCGTTTTAGAAAAAAGTCATTTTTTACGTTTTTTGTCCATTGCGTTTTACGCAACTGGGTTTTCGAAATTTTTTTTTGAAAATATAGCAATAGTATAATCGTTTTAAAGATAAAAAAAAACACTCGTTTTTGGTGCAATTTTTATAAAAAATAATATCGTATGAAAAAAGTTATTAACGTTTAAAAATGGGGGGACTTGGAGGAGAGAGAAACTATTGTCCTGGATTGACTAGAATGCCCTTACACAAATCCATGCGCCTCTTTCTTCTCTTCAATTTCACCCATTTAATCTTAGCCCTTGATTAAATCAATTGATGGTCAACATTACTTTCTAGCCTTTCTAGCCAAAAAAACTTCTTATTATATCCTAACCTTAAGAAACAAATCATTCCAGAATTAAAACTTGCGAAAAAAACAGGTTTTTGTTGTTCTAGAAATCACCCAAAAGAAATAAAAATTCTTGCGATCTCCACTGAAGCCGTCAAAAGCAATTTCCCCCTTTTCTCTCGTCTAGGTTGTTGGTGATTATGATATATTATTTTTGAGTTAAATGCTCGGATAGTTCCTGTGGTTTGGCCTTTTTTCACCTTTAGTCCCCAACTTTCTAAAATTACAGCTATAGTCCCCAACTTTTCAATTTCATTCCCGGATATATAGTCCCAGGCACGGATGAGGGTTAGTTTTCTCAGTTAAGTTGGTGTGAAATAACTATAATGTCCTTGCTATTAAAAATTGTTTGGATCTGAGTTTCTTAAGATTGTGTTTTTGTTTGAGAATAAAGAAGATGAAAGAGTAATTGCAGCGGAATAATAATGGAAACAAACTTTCACACACAATCAAACAGGAGAATTGCTTTCAAACAAACATGTTTATCATTGAACCGAATGATCAAATTTATTTCAATCTTTAATTACAATATGCATGCATGTATTACAATCTCCCCCTCAGCCTGAGCTCACAGAGTTTGTTAGTACATGAAGACAAGTGATGAAAGAGCTAATAGAACAGTACAGGGTACTGTTCTATTTATAGGCACGAGCAAACCACTGTGGCATCTTTGCTGACGTCACCATGAAAGTGACATCTAACCTCCTAACAACCTACAACCACTGATCTATTACAAGCACTGTTGTCTAACTACTGATTACAATACATTACAAGGAAATAAACTAACTACTGCTTCTCCTTCCACTGTTGTGACTCCAGCAGTACTTTGTTTCTTCAGCAGTGCTTGAACCATGACAGTAGATTGAGCATCAGTGTTTGTCTTCAACAGTCTTTAGCAGTTGTTGAAGGACAACAATTGTTGTAGAGGATCAGTGGATGGATGTCATCAGTTGTTAGGGCCACTTCCAAGGGGAAATAATGAATACAAACATCTGCTTATTCTGGATCCACTGATCTGATCCGGTTTTGGCTTTAATCAACTGTTCCTTTATAGGGTTCAATCCCAACAATCTCCCCCTGGAACAGATGATGCCAAAACCCTTCATTATTATGGATCTTTATTGTATCATCAACAGTTCCCTGACTTGTCCTTTGAATTGTAATTCAAAGTCCAAGGAATCCGTGTCATCCTCATCCCTGCATAGTGTAAGATCAAGGACATCTTGCAGATCTTCAACACCCAGGCCCAGTGCTTGTTCCCTTGATATTTTCTTCACCTCACCACTGGATTTGATCAGAGTCAATACATGGGTCTGTTTGTCAGATTTTCACTTTAGTATTTTTGAATCCAACGGGTTTCTTGGGATAGTTTTTATTGATGATGAGTTTGGAGATGGTGGCCTAGTGATAACAGGTTGAGCAGTGTTTGAAGATTTTGCCAATTCAGGGTTCACTGTTATCATCTGCTTAAGGACCATTTTTATAATGGCATCCCCTGCTGCTACATCTTCTGGTGTTTCTGCATCCATCTGCTTTTGTCTCCTTCTTTGATAAAGGATGGCAGCAGGTGGAACAGTGGGTTTCCTGATAGGCAGTTTTTGTGGCTTGGCTGGAACCACTGCTTCAGGATAGTCAGGCTTTTGTGGAACATTTGGATTTTTCTTTCTCAATTCTTCCAACTTTTTTGTAACTTGCCATGACTTTATCTTCTTTCCACCTTGTCACCTGATTCCTTGACCCAAAATCAGCAACAATGGGCTCTTCTTTCATTCTCTTCAGCCTTAACACTTTATCTGGTACATTTTTCTTGTACTTTGACCAGACAGAAGGAGTGTGTTTCACTTTGTCTTTGTTCATTTTTTCAATTCTTTCTAACTCCTCTTTGAGCTCACCAATAGTCCATTCTTTATATTGAGCCTTTTCTCCCTTGTATTTCTTGAAAGCCATGATGTGTTCAATGTAATCTTTTCTCATGCTTTCATCATCTCTTTCTGATAGTTGCTGACAAAGATTTTTTGAAAACCTTTCCAAAGTACTGGCCTGAGTGAGCAAGTATTGATAGTATCTTTGAATCTCCTTGTCAGATTTTCCTTGTGAGTTTCTTTTAGAGATATCCTCTGCTTGTTGAGCCTTTAACTTCAAATATTCTTCTATGTTATTAGGCCTAGGATATCCTTGAAGAAATGACAAACTCCTTTTAGCAGGGTCATCTTCAATGTAGAAGGATTTGATCTCCTCAATAACTGCTGGAAGATCTAAAGGAAACTAGACACCTGCAGGAGTAATGGCAGTGTTTGCTTTTTAAACTTGTGCTGAAGAGAGTGGAACATGGTTTGGAATGGTAACAAGGGTCAGTGGTTATGAAGATGTTGGAGGTGGTGAGGTGTCATCATTGACAATTACCCTTCTCCTTTTGGGTTTAGGAGAGGTTGGTGGTGTTTTGGTGGGTTGAGTGGTGGTGATTTGAGTGGTGGTTGGCTGACTAATAGTTGTTGAAACAACTGGTGTTTTAACCACTGTTGTCATTACAATAGATGATGTATCACCTAATGTCTTCTGCTTTTTAGCAGGTGGTGTTGGTGGTAATGAAGTTGTTTTTGGTGGTGATGTGATTTTTGGTAAGGCAATGGATAAGGTGTGTGTTGAAGTAGTAGTGGCAGTTGTTTGGGTGACAGATGTTGAAACCACTGAAGTACCAACAGCTGTTGATACAACATGTGTTTTAACATCTGTTGGTTTGGAAGGTTGATGTGAGGAGTTTGGGGATTGTGTTTTGTGGGTCTGGAAGGTGTGGATTTGGGTTGCCTCACTTTTCTAGTGGACTGTTTTCTTTTGAGCTCAGAATTTTCTACATCCTTGGGCTCAGAAACACCCTGAACTTTCATCTCCATATAAACTTTCTTCTCCTGCTCAAACTTAGATTTACCCTTTGCCTCCATATCCTTTTTCACACTTGCTTTTGCATCAGCAATTGCATTTAAGGTTACATCAACCTTTTTGGAACCATCTGGCTTAGGGATGTCTGCAAGCATACTGGAATTATCTGGTGCAATGTATAGACCATCTTCATATCCCTTTTTCTTCAACTGCCTCATTTTCTCCCCCTTTTTTGGCATCATTGGGTGGAGGATTATCAACAAAGATTATAGTAGGAGGAGAAGTGCCAGTGGTTTGCAGCAGATGGGCTTTGATTGTCTTGATGTCTGCTTGTGTATCTTTAAACCTTGCTTCCATGAGATTTCTTATCTTTTGAACTTGAATTTCATGCTGCTGATTAGCATATTCTCTTTGTTGGTGAAGCAGAGGTTGAAATAAACTCCAAAGCTCAGTGGGAGTGGGAGCAGATGATGAAGCAGATGTTGCAGCTGGTGCAGCAGTGGGTGTTGTCTTTTGTGCTTGTAACAACTGTTGCAGCATGTCTTTAATTTCTGCAACAGATGTATCAAGTTTGTCTACCCTCTCCGTCAATTCTCGGTACATTAAACCATCACCCAAGTTAATGGGATCATCTGATTTCCCACTGGCAGTGGTTGTATCAGCAGTTGACTTAGGGAAAGTATCCCAAAAGTCATCCACTGATGCCCCTTTTTCTTGGTACTGGGGACTTCTTTCTTCAGTATGGGAGACCAGTTTTAGTGAACCAGTGAAAGCTGGAAACACCCTGGTTCCCAAGGAAGAAATTGCCTTCAAGGGAGGCTCACTTATGAAACTACTGCCCAAGTGTAAACCAGTGGGTTCAACACTTGTAGTAGCAGCTCCACTTGAACTACTGACAGGAAGTACTTGTACTTCCTACAGTGTAACCTCCTCAACTATTGGTTGGCTAACAGTGATTGGAACACCAGACTCAGTCACTTTCTATGGCATATTCTCAATAACAGGTGATTGAGAAGAACTGCTTTATGTCTGGGCCAGATCAACTGCATCCAATAGAGGTAAAATGGTTGGTGGAATTTGTGCA
Source organism: Helianthus tuberosus (assembly GCA_030545235.1). Lineage (NCBI taxonomy): Eukaryota > Viridiplantae > Streptophyta > Magnoliopsida > Asterales > Asteraceae > Helianthus > Helianthus tuberosus. The sequence goes on from CM060433.1 coordinate 135,089,559, forward strand.
GTGAGGATGGGAGTGGAAAGAGAATTTGCCCCGGGCAGTGGGCTGTGGATGATGGAATCAAGTGATTCCAGAGCATCATAATTTGGTGTCCCTGTTCTTACAACCTGTTCTTTTTGAGAAAAAGCAGGAGGAGTTTGGGGCTCATCTTGAGATCTTTCTACCAACTGCTGTGAGGAAGTAGCAACAGTGATTTCTGGTTACTTTTGTGTTGTCACTGGTAGTTGCTCTGGGATCTCATCTTCCTGAGTTACCTTTTTGTGAGGTTTGGAGGGCTTTTGGGATTTTTTCTGTTTTGGTCTTTTGGTGGTTTTAGGTGTGGGTTTCACAGTGTCACACCCCGATATTTCCACGTATTACCGGTGGTCCCGGTGGGGAGTATCGTGACGTAGTTGATATCATCATAGTCAAACAACACAATTTTAAATGCACAGCGGAAGAAAAAGATGAATCACATTACAAACCGAATAAATAGTAATATCAAAGTGTAAGGACCTTCAGAAATGTCCTAAAACGACCCGTAAGTAAAAACCTAGACCCCTAAAACCCTACTGTGCATGAAAAATCAAGAAATCAAGATTTCTGGTTCTCAGGCGGGCCGCGTAAAGGATAGGCAGACCCTTACGCGGGCCGCGTCAACCTTAAGTTGACCGGATAAGCGTTCCCGGTCCACGTGTCACACACGTGGCATGCCTACCAGTGACATGGATGCCCTAATCTACGAATAGACCTCCACGCGGGCCGCGTAAAGGTCGAGCTAGGGTTCACGTGGGCCGCGTGAGACCCGTTTTTCACCTATAAATAGATCTGATCCCGAGCAGTTCAATGGTGTCGAAATTTCAATAAAAAACACGAAGTAGACTGCTCAAAAGTCGAAAATTATATTCACAGTAGTGAAGCGCTGCTATGATATAGGGTATTAACTCGATCGCTGCTATGATTCAATGTCCGATCGACTGAAACTATCCAATGGATGTTTAAGTGCTGCCCATATTCGGGCCATACTTTGTCATTCGTCGTGAATTCGATGGATGTTTAAGTATTGCACTTTGTCATTCGTTGTGAGGGTTTTAATCTCGTGAGTTATCGTAAATGCTGTATTAGTTACTGGCCTAGTTCGTGTGCATTGTTATTTAAATTAGGTTACAAGGCTGATCAGTAGGCTAAACTCTGCTCGTTTAAATCTGCAAAGTGAGCCATTCTCTTTTATCAAAAGTATTTTACAATACTCCAATTATTTTCAAAGGTTATAATTACAGGGATTAAGTCATGGTTATCTTGAATCACTGGCTAGTGAGGTATTGTGCACATTACTAATTTCTCACAGTTAGGCTAATAAATCCTAACAGTGATAATCATCACTACTTGGGGAAAGATTCAATAGTGGTATGACCATCGTCACCAGGAGGTGACACGACGCCAGATAAAAATAAGATAAAAGCCATTGTAATCGCTCTTATACTGTAATTTATAACTATGTGTCATTTTATTAAATTTGAGTGACTCGCCAGTATTTCCCCGCTGATAAAATATTTTCAAAACATGTTTCAGGTGACTACTGTGAACCAAGGAAAAGTGCTACGGAGCACTAACAAAGCTTGAAGTAGTGGCTCAATTAAATAAATAAACATGTTTTGTAAATCAGGGAATTTCTTGTGAAATTCCTCTATTGTAAATTACGGGGTTCATCCCGCATTATGAAATAAAATAATCGGGCATTTCAAGTTTTAAAAAGATCCTGTAAAATCTTCCGCTGTCAACTCAATTAATAATTACCACGGGTTCCTGTCCTGCGGCTCCTGGACCGGGTCAAACCGGGGCGGGGGTCGTGACAGGAAAAGGTGGTATCAGAGCCACTGATTTAAGCCAATTAAGTATTTACAAATACTTAATTTTAGTAATTGCCATCATGTGATTACGTGTTTTATTAACTTACTACTTGTTAGTTACAGTATGGGTAAGCAAAGACTTTCGGACATCTCTCCTCAATTAGATAGTTCACCAAAAGATAAGGGAACTTCATCTCAATCAAATTCCTCAAAATACTCAGCAGATACTGAGGAAGGAATATTTGTCCGTAAGGCACAGTTTGAGAAACCACTTACCCCTAATAAAAGAAGTTGGATTATTAGAAAAAGTCAAGAGAAAATAAAGAAGTCACAACCAAAAGGAGTGATGAGTAATAAGGAAACTCATGATATAGACAATAACCCACCATGGGAAGATGAGTTAGATGAACAATGGGCAGATCTCTACATGTTAGCCACTGTAGCAGTAAATGCTAACTTATAATTAAATTGCCAAACTAGCACCAGCACCTATATCATCTCTATGCCAGAAACTTTGCCTGTTAAATAAATAACTTAGTAAGAAAAGATAGACTAAAATAAATTATCCCCTAATATGTTTTTAAATTTCAATTGTATTTTGTAATAAAGATATATATATATATATATATAAACCGCAATATTTTGTTTTAATCAATCTATTTATATAAATATTAGATTTCTTTATGTGATTATTCAATTTTAACCAAGAATTTTGTGTGTTTCTTCATATCTGCTAAACAACATGAATGAGTTGTCTGAAGCTCTTCAGAATCTCAATCTCTATTCTGTTAATGTGGAAGTTTCCAAAGACTTTACTGGTTATTCTGCCGATGTTGAGGAACCTATGGAATTTCAAGCTCAACCTCCAGAGAAACCCAAGCCAAAGAAAAGAAGAAGAATTGTGGGTTGGAGGCGTGTGCGCAGAAGGAAACCAGTAACTAGGAAAGTTGCCAAGATGGAGGACCCAATGGATAAAGGGAAAGGAATAGAGATTGGAGAAAGCTCCAAGCAAGCCGAGGAATTGCCGTTGCAGGAAGAACTAGATTACATACTAGCAAGTTGTGATATCCTTAAGCCTGTTAATGAAAACCTTTTCCCTTATCCTGCCGAAACCCAGCTTCCAGTAAACTTGGAACCAGCCATCCCAGATCCCCTTGTCAATACCCGACCTTTAGGAGAAATGGAAGAATGGTGGACCAACGATTGGAAATTCCAGAATCTTTTAAACAACCCTTATACTTTTCTCCCTCAGTTTGACCCAGAGCCTGCACCCAATCCACCGATGAGCAACGAGAATCTAGCTGAACTCCGCCATTTTGGCGAGGAACTGATGGATACAGGAAATCAAATCAGAGATGTGGGAGAACATATATCCTGGAAGTACGACGAGAGGGAACGTCGTTACTGAAAATGCTAGCAGATGGGATAGCATGTGAGGGTGGAAGCATGTGTTTAATAAGAATATAATAATCAAAATATAATCATATGAAATAACTTAAAAATAAAACTTGTGTAAGATAACCAGTGTGTATGGATGCCTATTATAATATATAAAATATCGAACGTCGAAAAATTGACAATTTTGGCTATACTTGGTAAACGTGATTATGTGCAATTGTTTTGTTATGTTTTATTATTAATTATTTTCTGCTAATTACTTATATAAATTAATTACCAGATGGAACACGCTGGTAATGAACCCGTTAATGAAGTTAATCATTCTGAGCAAAACAATGAAGATCAATTTCTGAATAGGCAAGATATCGAGAATATCGTTGCTCAGGTAATAGCCAATGCTATTCCAGCAATTCTTGCTGCTGCCCGAAATCCAATTGAACCTCAACAAATTATTCCTAGCAAACGTACACACGGTGACAATTTCAGTAATAGTGTAAACGGAGGAGGAAACCCTACTAATAACAACAACGATGGGATGCAAGCCCCACTCCTTAAGAAAATGAAAGCTGCAACACCTGGTTGCACTTACAAGGAGTTTCTTGCCTGTAAACCGGTTGAATTTGCAGGCAATGAAGGGGCGACTGCTGCACTGCGTTGGTTAGAGAAAACTGAGGCGGTGATTAAAATAAGTAAATGTACTGAAGAAGACAAGGTCATGTACGCGTCGCATCTTTTTAAAGAAGGGGCGCTAGAATGGTGGAATACGGTACTTCAAGCCAAGGGAAGTGATGCGGCCTATGCCATGAATTTAAGCAACTGGTGGAGCGAAAATTCTATCCCAAATATGAGAAAGAACAAATGGCAAATAAGTTCCTGAACCACCGGATGGTGGATGCAGATTGTCGAGGGTATACTTCGACATTCTTCGAGTACGCTAGAGTTGTACCAACCCTGGCTTCGCCAGAACCGGTGCTTATTTCCCGCTATATTTGGGGATTGATTGGCGAAATCCGTGATATTGTTAAAGCTGCGAGACCTCGCACTATTGACGATGTTGTGGAATTAGCTAACACCCTAACGACGGACTAGTGCGTACGCGAGAAGAAAATAGAAAGAGGGAAGTAGCCCAAAAGATTACCCAGGGATTCCGTATGGGTAACCGTAGTAATTTCAAGAAAAAGGTAACTAGGCAATCTGCCACTGTTCCATTTTGCAATGCCTGCAAAAGAAAGCATTTCGGAAGATGCAAAGGGTATTGCAATATCTGCAAAATTCCGGGGCATCAAGAAGAAGATTGCAGAAAGAAGAAAGAAACAATCTGCTACAACTGCGGAGAGGCTGGACATTTTAGGCCAGACTGACCGAAATTAGCCAAACCAGCTGATAACAAAGCCAAACCTGCAGAAGGAACTACCAAGAGAAACGCAAGAGCCTTCCAGTTGACTACTCAGGAAGCAGAGCTAATTCCTGACGTAATAGCTGGTACGTTCTTAGTTCACGACGTTTATGAAAAAGTATTATTTGACTCTGGTGCAAACCAAAGTTTTATAAATACTTCATTCTGCCAAGCTCTTAATTTACCCTTAACCAACCTTAGGCAGATTTTTACAGTCGAAACGGCAGATGGGAATTCTGTTAACATAGATAAGGTTTTGCAAGAAGGAAAAATAGAACTCTTAGGCCATAAATTCTCTGCAAACCTGTTACCTATGAAATTAGCCGAATTCGATATAGTATTAGGAATGGATTGGTTAGTAGCCAACTATGCACTAATTCTCTGTGATAAAAACTCCATAGAAATTCATACCCCTACAGAAGAATTAGTGGTGATTACAGGAGATAAGCCACGAAAACCACTGAAATTCATTTCAGTAATGAAGTTGGCCAGTTATTCAAGAAAACAAGAGGTGGTGTATATGATTTCAGTAATCATTAACACAAAAGGTAAGGAACTTAAAGAAATTCCGGTAGTAGCAGAATATCCGGATGTCTTTCCGGAAGAACTACCTGGATTACCACCCAATAGGGAAGTCGAATTTAGAATACATCTAATTCCTGGAACTACACCGATAGCCAAGGCACCTTATCGGTTAGCACCCACCGAAATGCTAGAATTGAAAAAGCAATTAGATGAATTATTAAGCAAAGGATTCATACAACCTAGTTCATCCCCTTGGGGAGCTCCAGTGTTATTTGTGAAAAAAGAAAGATGGGTCAATGAGAATGTGTATCGATTATAGGGAATTAAATAAGGTCACAATTAAGAATCGATATCCATTACCTAGGATTGACGATCTTTTTGATCAATTGCAAGGAGCTAGATATCTTTCTAAGATAGATTTACGCTCAGGATACCATCAGTTGAAGGTATAAGAAGAAGACATACCTAAAACTGCTTTCAGAACTAGATATGGTCATTACGAGTTTATAGTCATGCCTTTCGGACTAACAAATGCTCATGCAGCATTTATGGACATGATGAATAGAATCTGTAAACTGTATTCGGATAAATTTGTAATTGTCTTCATCGACGATATACTTATTTATTCCAAAAGCCAGGATGAACACTGTCAGCACTTGCATACACTCTTAACTTTGTTAAGAAAAGAGAAGCTCTACGCCAAATTCTCGAAATGTGAATTTTGGTTGCAGGAAGTGCAATTTTTAGGACACATGGTGAATCACGAAGGTATTCACGTAGATCCTTCTAAAATAGAAGCAATTACCAAATGGAAGGTTCCGCAATCAGCTATGGAAATTAGAAGTTTTCTAGGATTAGCTGGATACTATAGACGATTCATTAAAGATTTTTCCAAGATAACTATACCATTAACTAAGCTAACCTGTAAAGCAGTAAAGTTTGAATGGGGATCTAGGCAAGAAGAGGCCTTTAGGATTTTGAAACAAAAGTTAACAAACACCCCAATTCTAGCCTTCCCAGAAGGAACAGAGGATTTTGAAGTTTACTGCGATGCTTATAAGCTAGGATTAGGATGTGTGCTAATGCAACGCAAGAAAGTAATTGCGTATGCCTCAAGACAATTGAAAAAGCACGAGGAAAACTATACGACTCATGACTTAGAATTAGGAGCCATAATTTTTGCCCTTAAAATTTGGAGACACTATCTGTATGGAAGTAAGTTTACTGTCTATACAGATCATAAGAGCTTAAGGTACATATTTAGGCAAAAAGAATTAAACATGAGGCAAAGAAGATGGATGGAGATCCTAAGTGACTACGACTGTAATATTCAATATCATGAAGGAAAGGCAAACGTAGTTGCAGATGCCTTAAGTCGTAAGTATCATGAGAAACAAAAGCGAGTTCGTGCTCTGAGATTAAATCTACAGTTAGATTTAATAGAAAAACTGAAAAACATTCAAGAAACAGTAATCAAGGATAATGCTGAAGGAATGAAAGGAAGAATAAAAGAATTAGAACAAGGAAGTGATGGAATTTGGAGATTCCACACAAAAAGAATTTGGGTACCTAGGCAGGGAGAATTAAGAAATAAGATTTTAGAAGAAGCCCATAAATCCAGGTATACCATGCATCCTGGTAACAATAAGATGTACCAAGATTTAAGGAATAATTTCTGGTGGATAGGGATGAAAAAGGACATAGCTAGATATGTTTCTAAATGTCTTACTTGTTCACAAGTTAAGGCAGAACACCAGAAACCTTCAGGTCTACTACAACAATTAGAAATGCATGTATGTAAATGGGAACTTATAACCATGGACTTTGTTACTAAGTTACCCAAAACCAGAAAGGGTAATGGTGCGATTTGGGTAATTGTGGATCGATTAACCAAATCAGCTCATTTTCTACCCATGAAAGAAACCTTTAGCATGGAAATATTAGCAAAGTTGTACGTAGATGAAGTAGTATCCTTACATGGAGTTCCGCTCTCCATTGTATCGGATAGGGATAGTCGTTTCACTTCCCATTTCTGGACAAGTTTCCAGGAAGCAATGGGAACCCGACTAAATCTAAGTACTGCATATCATCCTCAAACAGACGGACAAAGTGAAAGGACGATCCAAACTATGGAGGACATGCTCAGGGCATGTGTAATAGATTTTGATGGAAATTGGGATGACCACCTACCATTAATTGAATTCTCCTATAATAATAGTTATCATTCAAGCATTGAAGCTGCCCCATTCGAAGCACTGTATGGACGAAAATGCAGAACTCCAGTCTGCTGGGCAGAAATAGGAGAAAGTCAATTATCAGGACCCGAAATTATGCAAGAAACTACCGACAAGATTACTCAAATCAAGGGAAGATTAAAGACGGCTCGAGATCGCCAGAAGAGTTATGCCGATAATCGACGCATGCCGTTAGAATTCCAAGTTGGAGACAAAGTACTATTGAAAGTTTCTCCTTGGAAAGGAGTAGTTCGATTTGGGAAGAAGGGAAAACTGAGTCCAAGATACATAGGACCATTCCCAGTCATCCAACGAATAGGACCAGTTGCCTATCGCTTACAACTACCAGAGGAGCTAGCTGGAATACATGACGTGTTTCATGTATCCAATCTCAAGAAATGTCTATCAGACGAATCTCTGGTAGTACCTCTTCAAGACATAGAGGTAAATGAAAAGCTAAAGTTTATCGAGAAGCCACTGCAAATAGAAGACAAAAAGATCAAATTCTCAAGCACAAAAGATTGGTACTAGTCAAAGTCAAATGGGATTCCAAAAGAGGACCCGAATACACTTGGGAGTTGGAATCGGAAATGAAGCGAAAGTATCCTCACTTATTTTAATAAATCTCAAGGATGAGATTTTAAATAAGGTGGGGAGGATGTAAAGACCTTCAAAAATGTCCTAAAATGACCCGTAAGTAAAAACCCGGACCCCTGAAACCCTACTGTGCATGAAAAATCAAGAAATCAAGATTTCTGGTTCTCAGGCGGGCCGCGTAAAGGATAGGCAGACCCTTACGCGGGCCGCGTCAACCTTAAGTTGACCGGATAAGAGTTCCCGGTCCACGTGTCACACACGTGGCATGCCTACCAGTGACACGGATTCCCTAATCCATGAATAGACCTCCACGCGGGCCGCTTAAAAGTCGAGCTAGGGTTCACGCGGGCAGCGTGAGACCCGTTTTTCACCTATAAATAGATCTGACCCCGAGCAGTTCAATGGTGTCGAAATTTCAATCAAAAACACGAAGTAGACTGCTCAAAAGTCGAAAATTATATTCACAGTAGTGAAGCGCTGCTACGATACAGGGTATTAACTCGATCGCTGCTACGATTCAATGTCCGATCGATTGAAACTATCCAATGGATGTTTAAGTGCTGCCCATATTCGGGCCATACTTTGTCATTCGTCGTGAATTCGATGGATGTTTAAGTATTGCACTTTGTCATTCGTTGTGGGGGTTTTAATCTCGTGAGTTATCGTAAATGTTGTATTAGTTACTGACCTAGTTCGTGTGCATTGTTATTTAAATTAGGTTACAAGGCAAATCAGTAGGCTAAACTCTGCTCGTTTAAATCTGCAAAGTGAGTCATTCTCTTTTATCAAAAGTATTTTAGAATACTCCAATTATTTTCAAAGGTTATAATTACATTGATTAAGTCGTGGTTATCTTGAATCACTTGCTAGTGGGGTATTATGCACATTACAAATTTCTCACAGTTAGGCTAATAAATCCTAACAGTGATAATCATCACTACTTGGGGAAAGACCCAATAGTGGTATGACCATCGTCACCAGGAGGTGACACGGCGCCAGATAAAAATAAGATAAAGGCCATCGTAATCGCTCTTATGCTGTAATTTATAACTATGTGTCATTTTATTAAATTTGAGTGACTCGCCAGTATTTCCCCGCTGATAAAATATTTTCAAAACATGTTTCAGGTGACTACTGTGAACCAAGGAAAAGTGCTACGGAGCACTAAATAAGCTTGAAGTAGTGGCTCAATTAAATAAATAAACATGTTTTGTAAATCAGGGAATTTCTTGAGAAATTCCTCTATTGTAAATTACAGGGTTCATCCCGCATTATGAAATAAAATAATCGGGCATTTCAAGTTTTAAAAGATCCTGTAAAATCTTCCGCTGTCAACTCAATTAATAATTACCACGGGTTCCTGTCCCGCGGCTCCTGGACCGGGTCAAACCGGGGCGGGGGCCGTGACACAAAGTATCACAACGGACTGTAACGGATCCACAGGCGGATCAAATAAAAAGGAAACATAGTTCATCAGATTTAAAATGCATCCAAGCTTGCGAGACTCTTATTGAGGCTAAGGAGAGGCCAGCCTATTTCGATTAGTACTTGCACTTAACCTTTTTTGGGAAAATACGTCAGTTTACACTGGTAAATACTATTAACTGACTCATTTTGAAAAGGTTTAGAAAAATTGATTTAAATGCACAAGGCACAAAACATTTTATAACTTGGGATAATTATTTATATATAAACTTGTAAAAGAATTACATGTTCGTTATACGTTCAGTAGCCCGGATTGACACCGGGTTAAAGATTAATAGACACACCACATGATATAGTCCCGCGGTGAGTTATTCCCGAAACCGGCGGTTATACCTTATTATTTAGATATGCACTGTCGGGTGTACGCCTACACCCCGTGCTTAGGTCGTGGCCATTTCGTAAAATGATGCCAAGGATATCCGGGACATGGTCATTAACCCCCCAAATGCTTTAAGTAAACAAAACAATTTAAACAGGTCATATCAATAAATTAACCTTCATACGATCAAAAATTCAATGCCCGACCAAGCGGTATTTTATATACCGTACCCCAAGCCCGTATAGGGAAAATAAGTTAAAAGTATTTACCTGAGCAAGTATAATTCACAAATAGCAAGTGCAAGTAGCTTTTACTGGGTCTCCTAATCTGGAACAAAGGTTTTTAATAACCTATTAGATTCCTAACGGGTCTTTAATTAAGCCTAAACTTAGACCGGTTAGGTTTAAAAGAAGATACGGTTCAAACGCACGATTAAGCGAAGACCGGAATAGAATGTGATTTAGACCCAACAAGTTTGGAGACTTGTGTAATATGGGTAAACTAAACATATTCTGGATTTTGAGAAAAAAATGATAAGGTTTGACCCGTTTCGGCTAATTTATGCAAACTAGTTACATAAACCGTACCGAACGCGAATAATGCGTAACGGGTAACCAAATGAGTCATATACAGGTTTCCTAAGTTAATATGCCTTAAACATGTTGTGATATTAGTAGGATACCTTCCATTATGCTCAAAACGAATTTAAACTCAAACTATGCCCCGTAGGGGCATTTTGGTCATTTTAAAGCTTATAAAAGAGTTTAAATATAAATCTGAGTTTCGGGTCTGTTATAATCAGTAAATATACTTAATTTAATAGGTTATATCAGTAGGGTATTACATATATGTGAAATTTACCATTTATAATCAACTATGCACCGAAGGGGCATTTTGGTAATTTCGCATAAGGTTTAAGGGTCAAATATGGAAATCTGAGTTTAAAACTTTTGCTTATTGTTAAAGTATAAAAATTTACTAAAAATATCAGTAGGTATCAAGTCTTATATATTTAAAATAGTTTTAGTACGTCTATGCGTTTAAAACGCGTAAAAAGGCGATTTTAAGCGATTACCGGGTTAAATAAAGAAAGCTGATATTTTTATCATTCCAGAAGGCTTAAAATAATTTATCTATCATATAAAATCAGTTGAAAAAGGTTTGGTATCAAAATGATTTGTAAAACACATTTTATAGGCCAAAAGGGCAAAACCGGCAATTACCGAATCAAGCTTAGAACTCTATGTTATGCTCAGTCTAAAATTATATAAAAATCTTCAAAAATCCCAAAATATTATTTTATATCAGTAGGTAAAAAGTTTGGTATCAAAAATTAGGTTTAGATAGGCTATACGCTAATTACGCCGTTTAATAAATAAAAAGCTTTCTAATTACGCTATTGAGCATAACTCTTAATCTAGACCTCCAATTGATGTGAAAATTTAGGGACATGTTTATAAATCAATAATAAAGCTTATTGTCCTCTCACATTTTCAAAATTCTTGTTTTAAGGCCAAAATGGCATATTGGTCAACATTTAGGCATATAACGGAAACTTGCATATGAATCGGATAACTAATGAACCGAGTTGTATAACCTCAGAGGGCTACGCTAACATGTAACCTGGTCCTAATAAAACTCTAAGGCATTTCTAAAACATGCCCTAATGGGTCAGAACTGAAAGTCAAAGCAAAAATCTACTTTTGCGACTTTCGGTTCCGAACCGAGCTTAAATGGAAAATTGTCGGGTTGAACATGCCTAGACATGTTCTTACATTGATTACCAAGTTATTTGAGTGATAAAACAGGTTTCATAGCTTCTACATCGTTAATTATGTGTTTATGCGAAAATTAGCTTTCTGTTGACTTTTTAAAATTAACTTTGACCCGACAATTGACCTAGTTAGAGTGGGAATCAGAGGGTGCCCTTTTAAGGGTTTATTACCCACATAATTACCAACTCAAAGCTACTTTCAATTCGTGATTTGACTGGACAAACTTTAACTAATCATGAAGTCAAACCTTAATTACGACGGTTTGACTTTAGGCTAATTAACTAAGTAAAACTGAATTAAAGAAGGTTAAGGACACTTAAAGAAGTCCTATGCATGACTAAGAATGCTTGGGAAGTGCCCTTGAGCTCCAGAAATCTTCAGAACAAGTGTTTGGAAGCTTTCCAAATGATGTGCTCAAAGTGTGAGTTCACAAGTGCAACCAAGGGCTCTATATATAGCCAAGGAAGATCATGCAGATGGATCCAAGTGTTATGGCAACTCCAGGGATGAAGACAAGTGCCTAGGGACGTGTTTCAAGGAGCTAGAGGGTGGCAAACTCACTGAATCGCGTAAACATGCAAGCTACCACATTTAAACAGGTTTTTCTGAGCTGGCAGTCCATCGCGTCGCGCGACGGATGAGGGTCTCACTGGTGGCGTAGCGCCAGCAGGTGGGGGGTCACCAAACAAGTTTCAAAAAGTGACACTTTCACCCCCTGGACTTTCTGATGCGTAATTTCTTCCATTTTAGGCACTTTTAACCCTTGAAATTTACATTTCTATGATCCATGAGATAAAACCAATCATCATTAGGTCCGGTTTCATTAAATGATAACCGAAAACACAAGTTTTTCCTCGTTGACGCTTTTAACCCCTTAATTACGAAAGTTAGCATATCTTTCTCATACGATATCGAAACCTTGTGAAATTTTTACCACTTATTCTTGGGAGTATAATTAATAGTTACAAGGATCCGGGTTCGCTAAAAGGTCACTCAGAGGTATAAATTAAACATGTTGAGACATTTAACCCTCTCGTCTTGTAAACTTTCACTTTCTTCCACAAACGGTTTCACACGCTTCACGATACATTCGTTTTTGGGTATAAACATCATGTAGGGTTTTTGGAAGGCATAATTATCAAATGTTGACACTTTGCATCCTTATATACATATACTTTCTTCGTTTGTCAACTTTAGTCTCTTATAATCAATCCGTTACACGTTTAAAGTCCATGACACGTGTCGATACTATATTGGACATGATTTTGCGAGGTGTTACATCCTCTCCCCCTTAAAAGAAATCTTGACCTCGAGATTTATTGAAATAAATGAGGGTACTTTTCTTTCATTGTGGACTCTACCTCCCATGTATACTCGGGACCTCTACGGGCATCCCATTTAACCTTTACAATCGGTACATGCTTCCTTCGAAGCTTCTTAACCTGTCGATCCTCAATCGACAAAGGTTTCTCAACAAACTTCAGGCTCTCATCTATGTGTACATCCGTATGCGGTATGACTAGTGATTCATCAGCTAGACATTTCTTCAGATTGCAGATGTGGAATACATTATGAATACCACCGAGCTCTTCAGGCAACTTTAACTTATAAGCCATTGTTCCGACACATTCGATGATCTCGAATGGTCCTATATACCTTTGGCTTAACTTGCCTTTCTTACCAAATTGCATCACTCCCTTCCAGGGTGATACTTTAAGTAGAACCTTGTCGCCAACCTTGAACTTTAGAGGTTTACGCCTTTTATCTGCGTAGCTTTTCTGCCTATCCCTGGAAGCTTTGAGATGATCTCGTATCTGCACAATCTTATATGTCGTCTCCATGACTATATCGGGTCCTGTTAGTCGGACATCTCCAACTTCTGCCCAACAAACGGGCGTCCTGCACTTTCTCCCATACAAAGCTTCAAAAGGTGCAGCTTGAATACTGGAATGATAGCTATTGTTGTATGAGAATTCAATCAATGGAAGGTGATCATCCCAACTTCCTCCTAAGTTAATAACACAAGCTCATAGCATATCCTCGAGTGTCTGTATAGTACGTTCACTTTGACCATCTGTCTGAGGATGATATGCAGTGCTGAAATTTAATCGAGTGCCTAGGGATTGTTGAAAACTTTTCCAGAAATGCGATGTATACCTTGTATCCCTATCAGAGATGATAGATACTGGCACTCCGTGGAGAGATACAATCTCGTCCACGTACAACTGAGCTAACTTATTTGAGCTGTGTGTTTCCTTAATCGGTAAGAAGTGGGCTGACTTAGTTAGTCTATCCACTATAACCCAAATAGTATCATTTCCCCGTTTTGTCTTAGGTAACTTGGTGATAAAATCCATTGTCACCATCTCCCACTTCCAAGTGGGAAGTTCAGGCTGTTGTAGTAGACCTGACGGCCTTTGATGTTCAGCTTTGACTTGCGCGCACGTCAAACACTTGGCTACATAAGTAGCTATAGACTTCTTCAAGCCTATCCACCAATAATTTGCCTTCAAATCCTGGTACATCTTATCACTTCCAGGATGAACGGAATACTTAGAACTGTGGGCTTCTTGGAGGATAACATCCCGTAGTCCTCCATAGATCGGAACCCATATTCGTCCATTCAATCTTAGGATTACATCCTTGCCATATGATAACTGTTCAGCAGTTACCCCCAACTTTTCATTAGGATAGTTAGCTTCTAATACGGCTTCTCTCTGTGTGGCTAACAATCTTTCATTTAAACTGTTCTTTAATTCAATGCTCTTGGCATTGATTCTTATGGGCTTAACCCTTTCCTTTCTGCTCAAAGCATCGGTGACCACATTCGCCTTACCTGGATGGTATCTGATTTCACAATCATAATCATTCAGTATCTCCATCCATCGCCGTTGCCTCATGTTCAGATCCTTCTGATTAAACAGATGTTGAAGGCTCTTGTGATCAGAATAGATCACGCACTTGGTTCCGTACAAGTAATGCCTCCATAGTTTTAATGCAAATACAACGGCACCCAATTCCAAGTCATGGGTGGTGTAATTCTTCTCGTGCACCTTCAACTGTCGAGAAGCGTAGGAAATAACCTTGCCTTTCTGCATAAGCACACATCCCATACCTGTGTGCGATGCATCACAATAAACCACAAATTCTTCTATTCCATCAGGCAATGACAACACAGGTGCATTGCTCAACTTCTGCTTAAGAAAGTCAAAAGACTCTTGCTGCTTAGGACCCCAATCAAACTTAATATTCTTTCTAGTCAACGAAGTTAGGGGTGCAGCAATCCTTGAGAAGTTTTCAATAAATCGTCTATAATACCCTGCTAAACCTAGAAAGCTGCGAATCTCAGTGGGCGTCTTTGGCTCTTGCCAATTCATGACAGCTTCAACTTTAGCGGGGTCCACCTGGATACCACGCTCACTAACCACGTGTCCAACGAACTGGACTTCACGAAGCCGAAATTCACACTTTGAAAACTTGGCATAAAGCCTTTCTTGTTGAAGAAGTTTAAGAATACACCTAAGGTGCTTCTCATGGTCAGCCTGATTCTTTGAATAAATAAGAATGTCATTAATGAAGACAATGATAAACTTGTCCAAGTAGGGTTTGCAAACGCGATTCATGAGGTCCATGAACATTGCTGGTGCATTAGTGAGCCCTAACGGCATCACTAAGAACTCGTAGTGACCATATCGAGTTCTAAATGCAGTTTTGTGCACATCTTCATCTCTAACCTTCAGTTGATGGTAGCCTGACCTCAAATCGATCTTGGAGAAGTAACTTGCCCCTTGCAGTTGATCGAACAGATCGTCGATCCTGGGCAATGGATATCTGTTCTTGATTGTAACCTTGTTTAGCTCTCGATAATCAATGCACAACCGCATTGATCCATCTTTCTTCTTAACAAACAGAATAGGTGCTCCCCATGGAGACGAGCTAGGTCTAATAAAACCTTTTGCCAACAAACCATCCAGCTGAGTTCTCAACTCTTTCATCTCAGTTGGGGCTAGGCTGTAAGGTGCCCTTGCAACAGGTGCTGCTCCAGGTATGATGTCGATTCTAAACTCCACTTGCCTATCTGGCGGCAAACCAGGTAGTTCTTCAGGGAATACTTCTGGATATTCAGAAATGACAGGGATGTCTTCAATCTTATGTTTCGGCTCATCAATAGTTACATGTGCCATATAAATGACACAACCCTTTTTCAAGCACCTAGATGCCTTAAGCATAGACACTTTCTCAGGCAGTCCATACTGGGTATATCCCTGAATGGTAAGTGGTTCACCAGACGGAGTCTTGATTACCACCTGCTTCTTGTTGCAAACGATCTGGGCTTGGTTTTGAGATAACCAATCCATGCCTATAACTATGTCGAAACCGGCTAACTTTAAAGGAAGCAAGGATAATGGAAAATAGTGGTTCCAAATGGATATGAAACATCCATCTAACACGGTTGATGCGGTTTCTATGGTTCCATAAGCTAATTCAACCTCATATTTTATGCTTAGGGTTCTAACAGGTAGATTTAACAGCTTACAAAACTTATTATCAACAAATGACTTATCTGCTCCCGAATCAAATAACACCCTTGCATAAACATCATTAATAAGGAAGGTACCTGTTATCACATTATCGTCCTAAACAGCTTCTCGTGCATCCATTCGGAAGACCCTAGCATTGGTCTTTTTCCCATCCTCAGCCTTCTTTGCAAACTTTGGGCAATTGGACTTAATGTGCCCTTTCTCGTTGCAGTTGTAGCACGTTGCGTCCTTCATTTTCTTGCAGTCTAAGGTCTTGTGCTCACCTGACTTACAAATCCCACAAGGCCTCGGCTGCGATTGGGATTTCGACTCGAATCTGCACTTCCCGAAATGGTGCTTCTTACAGATTTTACACTTGGGCTTATCGCCCGACTGATGACCATCCTTTTTAGTTCCAGAACTCTTTTTGTGGTCGGAATTCCCTTTGTGTTTCTTATCCGAACGCCGTGAGTTATCATCCTCACGCTTCCTCTTTTCAGCATCGGTGTTTCTCAGCGATCTCTGCCTGACCGCGTCCAGAGTCAGAGATAATGATATATCATCTGCAAATCTAAAAGTAGCTGGTCGAGAGGCTTTCACACTCGCCTTGATCTCTAGGGCTAAACCCCCTATAAAATGAGCTATTCGCATGGGTTCCAGTGTCACAAGATAAGGAACCAACCTTGACATTGTGTTGATGTAACACCTCGAAAATCCACGTCCTATAATGTGTTGACACGTGTCATAAGTTTTGAACGTGTGAAAGAATGTTCTAGAAGGACTAAAGTTGACAAACAGGGAAGGTATGTGAATGTAAGGGTTCAAAATGTCAACAATGGATATATATACTTTACAATAACCCTACATGATGTTTATACCCTTAAACGAATAAATCATGGATCATACGAAGCTAACGGTGAAAGAAAGTGAGAGATTTCAAACTACAGGGGTTAATTGTGTCAACATGTTTAAAGTATACCTCTGAGTGACCTTTTAGCAAACCCGAAGCTTTGTAACAATTAATTATGCTCACTAGAATGCACGATAAAAATTTCACAAAGTTTCATTATCGTATGAGAAAGTTATGATAAAATTCACACACGAGGGGTTAAAAGCGTCAACGATAAAGTTTATGACTTTTCGGGTGATAACAAAGTTAACCAAGGACTTAACAAAGTGGGTATAAGTCTTGAAGCCCTTATAAGTAATTTAGGAGGCTCATAATGCAAGAAATAATTATCGAAACAAATTTTTATGGGCCAAGGACCAAAACATAAAAATCTGAAAATAGATTTGAATCAGAAGGGGCGTCGCGCGACGCGAGGGTCCCCTAGGGGGTCTACGCGTGACGCGAGGGGCCCTCTGATTCTGAAAACCTTGGCTAATGTCTTCTAGGTGCATTGTAACCGACTTAGAAAGATATTTTTCACTCCATGGGCGACCCCTACATGCTTTTAGACCTTAGGGACACTTGTGGATGATCCATGATCAGTTGTAGCATGATTTGTCATGACCACAAGCCCTCAAATTCACTATAAAAAGGCCCTCATGTTGCAACATTTTGATCACACCTTCCATATGCATTTGTGGAACTTCATGGAGCATAAGATCAGTCCCCAAGCATCTCTAATCATACATTAGACCTTGGTAAGTAACCTTGATCTTCCTTAATTGAGTTTTACTTAGTTATTAGCTTAAAAGTCAAACCGTCGTAATTAACGTTTGACTTAGCGATTAATCATTAATGATCCAGTGATTAGTCAAATTGAAAGTTGTTATAAGTTGGTAATTATGTGGCCAATAAACCCTTAAGAGGAAACCCTCTGATTCCCGCTCTAACTAGATCAAATGTTGGGTCAAAGTTGTTTATAAAAAGTCAACAGAAACTTAATTTGCGAATTAACATGTAATTAGCAATGTAGAAGGCGTGTAACCTATTTTATCACTCACATAACTTAGTAATAAATGTAAGAACATGTCTAAGTATGTTCGACCCGACAATTTTCTGTTTAGACCCGGTTCGGAACCGAAAGTCGCAAAACTTTTACTTTTGCTTTGACTTCAGTTCTGACCCGATTTAGTAGGATTTGGAAATGCCTTAGAGCTTCCTTAGGACCAGGTTACATGATAGTATAACCCTCTGTGGTTGGTTCGTTGATTGTCCGATTCGTTTACATATTTCCGTTAATTGCCTAATGTTGACCAATATGCCCTTTTTACCATAAAACAAGAATTTTGGATATGTGAGAGGACAATAATCTTTATTACTGATTTATAAACATGTCCCTAAATTTTCACATCAGTTTGAGGTCTAGATTAGGAGTTATGCTCAATGACGTAATTAGAACGCTTTTTAGTAATTTAACGGCGTCATTAGCATAAAGCCTATCTAAACCCAATTTTTGACACCAAACCTTTTACCCACTGATGTAATATAATATTTTGGGACTTTTGAAGATTTTTAATTATTTTTAACCTGCTCATAACCTAAGGTTATGGCGTTGATTCGGTAAATACCGATTATACCCTTTTTGTGTATAAAATGAGTTTTACATGGTATTTTGACACCAATCCAATTGCTACTGATTTTATATAATAAATGTAGTATTTTGAACTTTATAACCTGATCAGAAAACTCAGATTCCCTGTATAACCCGGAAATCGCTTAAAACGGCTTTTTACGCGTATTAAACACCTAGTATGGGTTTAAAACCATTTTGTCATATAAGACTTATCACCAACTGATATAACCTGATAAATTAAGTTATTTTTCTGATTATTTCAGACCCGAGTCTCAGAATTAAAATTAATCCCCTTTTCAATCTTTTAAATGACCAAAATACCCCTACGGGGCTTAAATTAAGATTTAACTCGTTTTGGGCATAACGGAAGGTATCCTACTGATATCACAAGATACTTAAGGTATATTAACTTAGGAAACCTATAAATGACTCTCATGGTTACCCGTTACGCTTCTTACGCGTTCGGTTTGGTTTATGTAACTAGTTTGCATAAATTAGCCGAAATGGGTCGAACCTTATCGTTTTTATCTCAAAATCCAGAATGTGTTTAGTTTACCCATATTATACAAGTCTTCAAACTTGTCGGGTCTAAACCACATTCTATTCCGGTCTTCGCTTAATCACGCGTTCGAACCGTATCTTTCATTAAAACTAACCGGTCTAAGTTTAGGCTTAATTAAAGACCCGTTAGGATTCTAATAGGTTATTGTAAACCTTCGTTCCAGAATAGGAGACCCGGTAAAAGCTACACGCACTTGCTATTTGTGATTGATACTTGCAAAGGTAAATAGTTTTAACTTATTTTCCCTTATACGGGCTTGGGGTACGGTATATAAAATACCGCTTGGTCCGGCATTGAATCTTTAATCGAATAGAGGTTAAATCATTGATATGCTCCGTTTTGAAATGTTTTGTTTGCTTAAAGCCTTTGGGGGGTTAATGACCATGTCCCGGATATCCTTGGCATCATCTTACGAGATGGCCACGACCTGAGCACGGGGTGTAGGCGTACACCCGTCAGTGCATAAATAAATAATGTGGTGTGTCTATTGATCTTTAACACAGATCGGGCTACTGAACGCATAAGGAACATGTAATTCTTTTACAAGTATTATATTCAAATAATTATCCCAAGTTATAAAAAGTTTGTGCCACGTGCATTCAAATCAATTTTATTAAACTTTTCAAAATGAGTCGGTTGAATGTATTTACCAGTGTAAACTGACGTATTTTCCAAAAAGGTTAAGTGCAGGTACTACGCGAACTAGGCTGGCTTTCTCCAAGCGTCCACAATAAGTCTCGCAAGCTTGGATGTCAGAACTGTTGAACAATGTTTCCTATTTATTTTTTATCCACCTGTGGATTATTCTCAACTGTTTGTGATACTTGATATTACAATTATATTCGGTTGAAATATATCTATCTTTTGCTTCCGCTGTGCATTTAAATATTGTGTTGTTTGACTGTAATGTTACCAACCACGTCACGATACTCCCCCACCGGGCCCACCGGTAATACGTGGAAATATCGGGGTGTGACAGGTTGGTATCAGAGCCAACATTGAGTGAATTAAACACTAGCCTTTTGTGTTTAATCTCAATGACACAATTGCACATTCCTAAATTTTCGAGTCTAGACAAGGAACTTAGGACAAATCCAAATTTGTTTTTAATTTTAACTTTGTTCTTTATATTTCTTGTTGTATCTTTTATTTTGACAGGAAATATGCCGCCAAGATTTAGAAGAGGAGGAAGAGGCAAGGGGCCAATCACTGCCCCCAACGATCACGAGGCCGGGCCTTCGCACCGGCGAACTCCTTCTACCACTATGAGTGCCGATCCTCAGGGAAACCGGAGGAACCATCTGGAGCCCGCTAGACGGTCTGTCTCGCACAGCTCAACACCTCCCTACCGCCACTCTTTTGGGACGCACTCGGAAAACGAGCCCGAAGACTCCCGTCATTCCTTCTTACCATTGCAGCGATCTGCTTCGCACCGTTCCTTTGGCGACCCTACTCCTGTCTTTCAGGGCCGGTTCAACCCAGCAAACTATATTCAAGAACCAGTGGGTTTTAACCCATTGGGACCAGAGGACCACTTCTCAGGAGACAATGCAATGGACATGGACGAGGACACGGATCCCGTCGAACCTACAAGCGGTACCCCCAACCATCCCATCGAGATCTCTGACGGATCTTCCTTCCACGGATCACCCTACGGTGGTCCAGACAGTTACCAAGCGAGGTCTAACCAACATGAATGGTACTTCACACCTTCTCACCATTCACCACCTCACCAACAGCAGCAGCAGCAGGATCCCTCTGGGATTCGCATTTCGTGGCAGTCACGCCACTGCCTCCACCGCCGCCAGTTTATCAAGCACCTCCAGAACCACCAAGGCATAGGAGAACAGGCGCAAGAATATCCGCGCGAGGAGGGGACTTCCACTTTAGCACCCCTCGATACTCCAGTGGCAGTCACTAGCCGCCACTGCATGAGGACCCACAAATGGGTGGGCCTTTAAACCCAATTCCTGAGGTGAGTTCTGCACCAGTTGCACCACAGCCACCACCGATGGGTTTTGATAACCCGATTCCTGCATACGCCGGTTCAATGGCGTACAATCCGTTTGAGCAGCCGGCTCACACTCATTATAACTATGCTAAAGCCGACCCGTACCTGGTCGCGGCAAACTACAACGCCCTACATCCGGAAGGACCGTATGGAGCTCCTTGGGGAGTGGGATATCCAACTCATGGATATCAAGTACCTGCTCGACCACCGATTCGACAGCAGTCGCAGCCACCACGATTTTCCCCACCGGAACAGGAGGAAATCCTCCAAAGACTAAGTCGGGTGGAGCATGAGTTTCAGGAAGAAGGTAGGAACAACAGGGGATTCCTCAAAGGCCTGGTAAGCTTGCTAAAGGGGAAGAAGAAGAGGGATCATTAAATCCCCACATGTACTGTTGTATTTTCTATTTCAATCAAGTCCCTGCGTGGACATTTATCTGTGTATTTAGTCCCTGCGTGGACTTGTCTTTTAGTCCCTGTGTGGACATCTGTTTAAGTAATTGGTCCCTGCGTGGACTTGTATTTTAGTTTGTCCCCTGCGTGGGTGAATTGTTCTGTTAAAAGTCTCGTTTAGGGCGATGTGTACTCTTTTAAATGTTACTGAAATGTTAAGATTATAAATTTCATTTGTCACTATAAGCATAAATATATTATACATGAAATGAATAAATCAAAATCGTTCCTTTTAAAAAATAATCTGCCTATTATATATTAAATAAGAATCTCAAAGGTATATCCTAGCTTACATGTCATTATAAGACTTGGCCAAGATGGTAAGACCTGTTTAAAAGATTCGGATCCCTATTAACATCTGAAAACATGTTAACGCTCCTGGCAGACGTGATTCGTTAAAATCACACACGTCATTCTTATATAAGGATTCTTCAAAAGATTCCTAAACCTAACTTAATGATCTATAAATCATGGGTTTAAATCATCAATTAAGATGATCATATTTTGACCATACATTGGTAATATAGTGCCTACGAGCTATACTCATTGTCATATAAGACAAAAGACAGTAGTAGTCTACGACTCCCTGTCAGAGAAAGGTAATGAACTATGTTCAAACCTTAATGCCTTGATTCTCCGAAATCATGGCTTATGATTTAAAAATGTCCCTGTGACTAGGCCTTTTGTGCTAATAATACAGTTATTGTTTTATAATTAGGATAGGTTATAATAAAATCCTAAATAAATGTGAGTAACAAATTAACCACATGTGGTCTATGTTTACCATGGTTAATGAATTGCCCTAAAAGGCAATTCCATAATAAACTCCCAAATAAATTATTCTCGATATCTTATGTAACAGTTTAAGATACAATGGCGGACTCGGATGAAATCAATAGTCGGCCAAAGGAGAATCCTGACGCCACCAGGTTCAATGTGACTGGCGTAGAGCTCCAAGCATTAATTGACAATGCGGTTACAAAAGCCTTGGATAGGCAGTATAGTGAGTCAAGCGGTACTCGAAGCAGAGCCCAATCAGTACCCCATTCCAAGCCTAAGACTCATTCTGAGGCTCACAGCAAGCCACCATCCAAGAAGGAAGAACCAAAGAAAGACGATGACGATCGTCACTCTTCTAATCAGCAAAGTGTCCCATCTCAAAGGATAATACTGAATCAAGGACCCCATGATAAGGGTTGCTCCTACAAATACTTTGTGTCATGCAAACCCAGGGATTTCATTGGGGAAAAAGGGGCTATAGACTGCATGACATGGTTGGATGAGATGGACACAGTGGTTGATATTAGCGGGTGCGCTGATAGAGATGTGGTAAAGTTTGTGTCTCAATCGTTCAAAGGTGAGGCCTTAGCCTGGTGGAGATCGTTGATTCAAGCTACTGGGAAGATTCCACTGTACAATAGGACATGGGAACAATTTGTTACCCTCATCAGGGAAAACTACTGTCCTCAGCATGAGGTTTAAAAGATTGAATCGGATTTTCTGTCATTGGTAATGAAAAATCTGGATTGCCAAGCTTACCTTACGAGCTTTAATACAATGTCAAGGTTGGTTCCTTATCTGGTGACCCCGGAACCCAAAAGAATAGCTCGTTTCATTGGGGGTTTAGCCCCAGAAATAAAGGCAACTGTAAAAGCCTCTCGGCCAGCTACTTTCAGATCTGTAGCTGATATATCTTTGTCCCTCACACTGGACGCGGTCAGGCAGAGATCGCTGAGGAACACGGATGCCGAGAAAAGGAAGCGTGAAGATGACAATTCACGACGGTCAGACAAGAAGCACCGGGGAAACAATGACCACAAGAAGGGGTTTGGTTCTAAGAAGGATGGGCATCAATCTGGAGATAAGCCCAAGTGTAAGATTTGTCAGAAGCACCACTTTGGGAGGTGCAGACTTGAGTCGAAATCCCAGTCTCAGCCGAGGCCACGTGGGATTTGCAAATCTTCGGAACATAAGACCCTAGAGTGCAAGAAACTGAAGGACGCAACGTGCTACAGTTGCAACGAAAAAGGGCACATTAAGACAAATTGCCCAAAATATGCAAAGAAAGCTAAGGAAGGGAAGAAGACCAATGCTAGGGTCTTCAGGATGGATGCAAGGGAAGCTGTGCAGGACGACAATGTGATCACAGGTACCTTCCTTATAAATGATGTTTATGCGAGAGTACTATTTGATTCAGGAGCTGATAAATCATTTGTAGATAATAAGTTTTGCAAATTGCTGAATTTACCTGTAAAAACCTTAAGTGTGAAGTATGAGGTGGAATTAGCTGATGGAACCATAGAAACCGTCTCAACTGTGTTATATCCATTAGGAACCACTCTTTTCCTTTGTCCCTACTTCCTTTGAAGTTAGCCGGTTTCGACATAGTTTTGGGTATGGACTGGTTATCTCATAACCAGGCCCAGATTGTCTGCAATAAGAAGCAAGTGGTGATTAAGACTCCGTCTGGTGAATCACTTACCATTCAGGGAGATACCCAGTATGGACTGCCTGAGCAAGTGACTATGCTCAAGGCCTCTAAGTGTTTGAAAAAGGGTTGTGTCATCTACATGGCACAAGTGACTATTAATGAGCCGAAGCCTAAGATTGAGGATATCCCTATTATTTCTGAATACCCTGAAGTTTTTCCTGAAGAACTACCTGGTTTACCACCAGATAGGCAAGTAGAATTCAGAATTGACATCATCCCTGGAGCAGCACCTATTGCTAGAGCGCCTTATAGGTTGGCACCAACAGAGATGAAGGAATTGAGAACACAACTAGATGAATTGCTAGCCAAGGGTTTCATTAGACCTAGTTCGTCTCCTTGGGGAGCACTGATGCATGTGAAGTGTTATATATATTAGGTGTATATTTTAAGCCCCTTTAACACTTTTTAGCCAAGTTTTAAATTTATAAAACACGATATTTTACTAACACTAAACACACATATGGGCAAGTGCACCCATCGTGGGCGTAGTATAGCGTTGGTAAGATACCAAGGTCGTCCAAGGACACAAGAGCTTTTAGTACCGGTTTATCCTCAACGTCTGATCAAAAATAAAAAGTTTAGAAAAATGTTTTGAACTAAGAAAAATAAAAACTAACTAAAATGCTGAAAATAAAAATAAAAGAAAAACAGATAGACAAGATGAATCACTTGGTTCCGACTCGTATCTAGTATAACCTTTGATTATTTCCGCACTTTTGCACATAATTAAGAGATTATCTTAGTTGTTGTAGTAGGCCCCTCTTTTGAAGGTGACGTTACCCTCACGCCCAGTAGTTTGAGTCAGCAAGGATACAATCCTAAAAGGGTGGATTATTGGAAGATAATTAATTAAGTTATTAATGCAAATTATGGTAGGCCCCGCTTTTGGCGGTGACGTTACCCTCGACTAAGTAGTCTGAGTCAGCAGGGATACAGTCCTAAATAGCCAGGTTATAGTATTAATAGTAGTTAACTTATGAGGGGATCAAAGAGTTTGGACCCCCGCCATCCAATACCGTGAAGCATTGAAGGAGGTCCTACTAAATTTGACCCAGGTCCATTGCAGGACCTCTAAACGCTGAACAATGGCAAGACCTTTACCAAACCATTCCCTTAACCCCCGACCAGGTAGCAAACATACCTCCATATAGACCGTGGAGATATGAATGGTGAAAATCTTTTATTTTATATAGACAGTAAAATAATGCCAAGACACCACGGACAAACGATAAGGAAAGATCACCTTCAACATAAGTAACTAGTTATTAAAGTCATTAATACAAAACCAAATAAAAAGTGCAAAAGATTAGAAATAAAAAGTATTATACTAGACACTTTGTCTTCACCAAGTGATGTAAGAGACTTAGGCAAACATGGCCTTGATTGTCAAGAACTCTTACGATCAATCTTGGATCCCGAGACGACTCACACACTCTACGATGGACAATGGATGATGGTGGTGGATGATGGTGTTGTGATGGTGGTGGGTGGTGGATGAAGTGTGAGAGAGGTGGTGTGCCAAGGGATGAGTTGAAATGAAACCAAGCACTCCTATTTATTGGCTGAACAGAAGGCTGGGCACGGCCCCGTGTCCGCTGGACACGCCCCCGTGCCTGTCTGACATTCTCTCTCTTCATTAATTGTAATTCGCAATTACAATTAATGCGCCTGCTGTACTTTCGCCACGCCCCCGTGTTCATTGGACACGGCCCCGTGGTGGGCAATAGAAGCTTCTATAGATTTGTCTTTTCTGCTGCTTCTTGGGCACGGCCCCGTGCTGGCTGAGCACGGGGCGTGTTCAGTCTTCTGCCTTCTCTATTTTGCTTGGGAAGATGCCGTTGAGGGGTCGGGCAGTCCACTTATGTTCCTTTTCTTGTATTTATGTTAGATTTAGCTGTCTTTTTGCTTCTTTTGTGAATTTGAGCTCATTTAATCCTGAAAATACAAAAGGAAGACAAAAACACTCTTTTTCCAACATTAGTACTTAAAAAGGGTAAGTTTTATGCCTTATTTGATGTAATTTATATGTTGCATTTTACACACATCAAATACCCCCACACTTGAACTTTTGCTTGTCCTCAAGCAAAACTCTTTAATATGTGGCTTACACTCCCAAATGGAATGGGTAGGAGAGAAGGTTTTGGGCTTGTCGTAGAGTTTCGGGATTTCCAAGATTCTTTATGTAGTTTTATTTTTATTTATTTACAATCCTATTCGTCATGATTTATTTAAAACTTTTCATAAGAGAAATTATTTATTAGTGCATAACATGCCTTTTTTTTTAATTCTATTTATATACAAGTTCACATACCTCACGGGGATCACTCAACACTCGGCCAAAAATGTATTTTTGTGGATCACTTGAGAGCGGTATGGAACTTACTCCTACCATAGGCTTGCCAAGCAATCAATCCTCCTCCTTTTTAACTTTTATACCTTTGTAAATATCAAGAGGACTTTGTGGGTGAAGGGTTAGGCTTGGGTTAAAGGTAGGTGGTTGGGTTAGTGGTTAGTAGAAAAAGGGTGAAAAGCGTAACAAGTGTCGGTTTTCGTAGGACTTTCTATTTTTTTTTTTTGTAACTTTTATTTTTGATGAAGCTATTATTCAAACAAAGTTATTTTTGATGAACTTGTTTGTTTATTTTCTTTTGCTTCATCATCAACATATTTTTTTTTGAACGATCATACGAAAAACCGAACTTGTTACTAAAACAAAGGGTTAAAAATGAAAAAGGGTTTGGTGGGTAAAAGGGTATTTGGTTTGGGTTATGAAATGAAAAGGTTTAGGCTCAAAGGGGCTAACTAGGGGGATTTTGGGTAGGTGGTAAAAAAAAATAATAATGGTGAAAAAATAAAAAGGTTAGTCCTAATGCCTCCATCATTTACTTACTTGGGTTTAAGTTGGTAAGGACCGGGAATGAATCGTCGTGGCAAGTTCTAGAGTCGTAAGAACCAAACGGCTATTCACACAAGAAACGAAAAATGAGCATTTAGTTTAATGATATGTAATTGTATGCTCAATAAAGGCTCAAAACTCACTTTTGTGGGAATGGGTTTTTATGTGATCAAGTATATAAAATCAAATTTTAACTAAGTTTGCTATGCCTTTTCATAATTTTCTTATGTTGGTTCTTTTTATCACGACGCTATCGGTTGTAAATTCGTAAAAATATAACCTTTTTGAGAACTTGAATTTCCCGAGTTAAACCTAGACAAGTAAAAAATGAAATTTTTGAAAAAAATTTGGGGTGATTAGCGGTTCCAATAGAGTTTTGTGTAAGGCTTGTATTTAGGACTTGCAAAATTTCAAGGTTTTAGCATCCCCCCCCCCCCCCACACACTTAAATTACACATTGTCCTCAATGTGTCCCAAAAATAAAATTTTAGGTTGATTAGATGTGTAAAATGGTGTTAAAAGCAAAGATTTATGTTACTGGCAGTCTGGACACGGCCCCGTGGGGACCGGACATGGCCCCGTGTTCAGGTGCCAGTAACAAAAATTAAAGAAAAGAAACAGAAGCCTGGACACGGGGGCGTGTCTAGTGAACACGGCCCGTGTCCAGTTACCTGAACTGGGCATTTTTCTGCAGGGGGTTCAGCACGGGGCCGTGTTAGTTGGACACGGCCCGTGTTGAACCTTCTGTAATGGAGAGATTGATGCCGGGTTGCCTTGTTCTTGTGCATGGGGTCATTTTTCTCGTTCCCCTTTTCATCCCTTACCACCATGAGTGTGTTTTATTCCTTATGAACCATCCAAACTTTAAAAACCATCATTTCATTGCATTCATAGGGAGACCTTACATAGTCCTAAATTTATATTAAACTAGATATGAAAACAAAGAAATATTAAACCATGGAGTTCTAGCCCCTACTTTATTTTAATTAGCAAAATTTCCAAGAAGCTACTAATCTTGGTTAGACAAGGCCTTTTAGAACTCCTTCTTCCGGGTGAGGCTTTCCTCACACGTCGGCGAGCCACTCCTCCACCTCCCTTGGAAGGAGAAAAGAAGGCTCATTGGCATTAGTTTGAGGAGTTTCGATTTCCACCGGGATCTCTTGTTGGTGTTCCACGGGAGGTTCCACCGGAAAGTCTTCCCACCCGGTAGGGTTGTTAATTCCGAGTGCCAGGTTCCAATCCTGTTGAGGGAGGACTGGTTCCATCGGGGGTGCTACAAGAATATTTAACCTCTGGTGCAAGAGGTTAATTTCTTGGAAGCTGCTTTCGAGTCCCACCGTAAGATCGTTAATACGGTCGATTAGGACCTCCTCTACTGATGTCATTTCATCGAGAGCCTCCCTTAATGCTATCACATGGTGCACAAGTGTAGCTTCAACGGAGGGCCTCCTTCCTCTTCGGCTGTTTGATGAATGCACGGAAGATGTTTCGCTGTTTTCACTCGACATTCTACGAAAAATAAACTGAAAAATAGTTTATTTGATGAAACAGTGACCGGGCATGGCCCCGTGCTCATTGAGCACGGCCCCGTGTTCATCTTTCTGCAGAATTTTGGAGCAAGGAAACTTGAAATTTTAAGTTATTTTCTGAACTTGTGGGGTCTTTTTATTAATAACTTAAAATAATGTTACACAACATATTTTTACCAAGATTCCTTGAACAAAACTCATTAATCCCTACCACAAAGTTGGAAGAATTCAAACTTTTTAATGGTAGTTCTTGGAGAAAGATGGAGAAGAAGGAAATGGCTAAAAGAGGAAAGGACAAGATGGGTTATTGAAACCTTCTTTTAGACTTACCTAGGATAGTTGAGAGAAGATTCCTTCAAATCCCTGTCCCAAGTTGGTCCAAATGTGCAGAATTCTTGGCTGCATTTATAGAAAACGACAGCTTCCTGGACACGGCCCCGTGTCCATTGGACACGGCCTCGTGTGCAGGTGGAGTTCTGACACAGTTTGTCCCTATTCTGACGTACTGATCAGAAGGGAATCTTTTGGTGAACACGAGGGCGTGTTGGCTGGACATGGCCCCGTGTCGAGGGACTGTTTTATGAAGTTGTCTAGTTTTTTTTAAGGAACTCACTAGTATCGGGTGGCTCCTGATTGGTTGGAACAACCCCAAAGTTCCTAAGATACCTCAATTGTCCTAAACTAAGGCGAGAACGCAAGAGGTTGTCGGTGAGGGTAATTCCTATTTTCATTCTAGGTGGACAAGTCCAACCCTTTCCCGGGCTCTCGTTAAAGAAGGTGTATGCCGAATCGCTCAGGTCTATGTATGCACCGAACGAAGTCGATGGAGAGTCCTTCACGGCACAATCGGCACAGGGACGACTATCGTCCAAGTCTTTGCTAGGTATGAAGGTATTTTTGGGAGCAACGAGGTTGTCGGAATGCGGTTCCAACATTTCTTCATGGTCATCGTCTTGGGGCGGATTAATAAAATCGTTCCTAAGCTCTTTTAACCAATTCAGAATTAGCTCTTCTAGTTGAAATAACTCGTCAAGGAGCATTTCTCCTAGAATATCTGGCTGGGCGCATTCGAGAGAGAAATAGTGCTTATTTTTACTTTCGCCCCTCTTAAGGTTATAAGGAATCGGTGGGTCTATGTAGTGGGGCCTATAATTTAGAAAGTAACATTCTAATTCTTTATGCTCGCCTCCACATAATTGACACCACGTACCATAAGAGTGCCGAAAGTAAAAACAATTACTATCACTCATGTTTATGTCAGAAATTACCAACCGCCGGGATCTAATGGTTCTGTTTTCAGTAAGTGAATCTTGGGCACGGGGGCGTGTTGAATGAGCACAGCCCCGTGTTCAGCTTACTGTCTGACTTAAAACAGGATTGCCAGTTCCAATGATTTAGCACGGGGGCGTGTTCAGCAGGCACGGCCCGTGCTGAGCTCTGCAGAAGCTGAAAAACTAAGAAAATCCTAAAAAATTAAAAAGAAAAATAAAAATAAATGATTAGGCCGTTGATTCCTAACTTTCTTAAAATCCTTGTGTCCCCGGCAGCGGCGCCAAAAACTTGATGCGTGTGAAGTGTTATATATATTAGGTGTATATTTTAAGCCCCTTTAACACTTTTTAGCCAAGTTTTAAATTTATAAAACACGATATTTTACTAACACTAAACACACATATGGGCAAGTGCACCCATCGTGGGCGTAGTATAGCGTTGGTAAGATACCGAGGTCGTCCAAGGACACAAGAGCTTTTAGTACCGGTTTATCCTCAACGTCTAATCAAAAATAAAAAGTTTAGAAAAATGTTTTGAACTAAGAAAAATAAAAACTAACTAAAATGCTGAAAATAAAAATAAAAGAAAAACAGATAGACAAGATGAATCACTTGGTTCCGACTCGTATCTAGTATAACCTTTGATTATTTCCGCACTTTTGCACATAATTAAGAGATTATCTTAGTTATTGTAGTATGCCCCTCTTTTGAAGGTGACGTTACCCTCACCCCAGTAGTTTGAGTCAGCAAGGATACAATCCTAAAAGGGTGGATTATTGGAAGATAATTAATTAAGTTATTAATGCAAATTATGGTAGGCCCCGCTTTTGGCGGTGACGTTACCCTCGACTAAGTAGTCTGAGTCAGCAGGGATACAGTCCTAAATAGCCAGGTTATAGTATTAATAGTAGTTAACTTATGAGGGGATCAAAGAGTTTGGACCCCCGCCATCCAATACCGTGAAGCATTGCAGGAGGTCCTACTAAATTTGACCCAGGTCCATTGCATGACCTCTAAACGCTGAACAATGGCAAGACCTTTACCAAACCGTTCCCTTAACCCCTGACCAGGTAGCCAACATACCTCCATATAGACCGTGGAGATATGAATGGTGAAAATCTTTTATTTTATATAGACAGTAAAATAATGCCAAGACACCACGGACAAACGATAAGGAAAGATCACCTTCAACATAAGTAACTAGTTATTAAAGTCATTAATACAAAACCAAATAAAAAGTGCAAAAGATTAGAAATAAAAAGTATTATACTTGACACTTTGTCTTCACCAAGTGATGTAAGAGACTTAGGCAAACATGGCCTTGATTGTCAAGAACTCTTACGATCAATCTTGGATCCCGAGACGACTCACACACTCTACGATGGACAATGGATGATGGTGGTGGATGATGGTGTTGTGATGGTGGTGGGTGGTGGATGAAGTGTGAGAGAGGTGGTGTGCCAAGGGATGAGTTGAAATGAAACCAAGCACTCCTATTTATAGGCTGAACAGAAGGCTGGGCACGGCCCCGTGTCCGCTGGACACGCCCCCGTGCCTGTCTGACATTCTCTCTCTTCATTAATTGTAATTCGCAATTACAATTAATGCGCCTGCTGTACTTTCGCCACGCCCCTGTGTTCATTGGACACGGCCCCGTGGTGGGCAATAGAAGCTTCTATAGATTTGTCTTTTCTGCTGCTTCTTGGGCACGGCCCCGTGCTGGCTGAGCACGGGGCGTGTTCAGTCTTCTGCCTTCTCTATTTTGCTTGGGAAGATGCCGTTGAGGGGTCGGGCAGTCCACTTATGTTCCTTTTCTTGTATTTATGTTAGATTTAGCTGTCTTTTTGCTTCTTTTGTGAATTTGAGCTCATTTAATCTTGAAAATACAAAAGGAAGACAAAAACACTCTTTTTCCAACATTAGTACTTAAAAAGGGTAAGTTTTATGCCTTATTTGATGTAATTTATATGTTGCATTTTACACACATCAGCACCAATCTTATTTGTCAAGAAGAAGGATGGATCGATGCGTCTGTGCATCGATTACCGTGAGCTTAATAAGGTCACTATCAAGAATAGGTACCCATTGCCCAGAATCGACGATCTGTTCGATCAGCTTCAAGGGGCAAGTTACTTCTCCAAGATCGATCTGAGGTCAGGCTATCATCAATTGAAGGTTAAAGATGAAGATGTACACAAGACTGCATTTAGGACTCGTTATGGTCATTACGAGTTCCTAGTGATGCCTTTTGGGCTCACTAATGCACCTGCCGCATTCATGGATCTCATGAATCGCGTCTGCAAGCCCTACTTGGACAAATTTGTCATCGTCTTCATTGAAGACATCCTCATATACTCGAAGAACCAAGCTGATCATGAGAAGCATCTTCGATGTATTCTTTCACTACTTCAACAGGAGAAGCTTTACGCCAAATTTTCAAAGTGTGAATTCTGGCTTCGAGAAGTCCAATTCCTTGGATATGTGGTTAGTGAGCGTGGTATCCAAGTGGATCCCGCTAAGGTTGAAGCTGTCATGAATTGGCAAGAGCCGAAGACGCCCACAGAAATTCGCAGTTTCTTGGGATTCGCAGGATATTATAGGCGTTTCATTGAGAATTTTTCAAGGATTGCTGCACCCCTAACCTCTTTGACTAGGAAGAAAATAAAGTTTGATTGGGGCCTTAAGCAGCAAGAATCCTTTTATATCCTTAAACAGAAGCTAAGCAATGCACCTGTGTTGACATTTCCTGATGGGATAGAAGAGTTTGTGGTATATTATGATGCATCACACACCGGGATGGGATGTGTGCTTATGCAGAAAGGCAAAGTTATTGCCTATGCTTCATGTCAGTTAAAGGTGCATGAAAAGAATTACACCACCCATGACTTGGAGTTGGGTGCCGTTGTATTTGCACTGAAGCTATGGAGGCACTATTTATATGGTATCAAGTGTGTGATCTATTATGATCACAAGAACCTCCAGCACCTGTTTAACCAAAAGGATTTGAACATGAGGCAACGACGTTGGATGGAAACTTTGAATGATTATGATTGTGAGATAAGATACCATCCTGGCAAGGCGAATGTAGTCGCCGATGCCTTGAGTCGAAAGGAAAAGGTGAAACCCATCCGAATCAATGCCAAGAGCATTGAGATAAAGAATGGTTTGAACGAAAGGTTGTTAGCTGCACAAAAGGAAGCTGTGTTAGAAGCTAACTATCCTAATGAAAAGCTAGGAGTAACTGAAGAACAGTTATCCTATGGCAAGGACGAAATTTTGAGGTTAAATGGACGAATATGGGTTCCAATTTATGGGGGACTTCGAGATGTTATCCTCCAGGAGGCCCACAGTTCTAAATACTCCGTTCATCTTGGAGCTGATAAGATGTACAAGGATCTAAAGGCAAACTATTGGTGGATAGGCTTGAAGAAGTCTGTAGCTGCCTATGTAGCTAAATGCTTGACGTGTGCGCAAGTCAAAGCAGAACATCAAAAGCCGTCAGGTTTGCTACAACAGCCTGAACTTCCCACATGGAAGTGGGAAATGGTGATGATGGATTTCATCACCAAGTTGCCAAAGACAAGGAAAGGAAATGATACGATATGGGTGATAGTAGATAGACTGACTAAGTCAGCACATTTCCTACCCATTAAGGAGGCCTATAACTCCGACATGTTAGCCCAATTGTACGTGGATAAGATTGTAACTCTACATGGCGTACCAGTGTCTATTATCTTCGACAGGGATACTAGATACACATCTCATTTTTGGAAGAGTTTCCAACAATCTTTGGGCACGCGCTTAAATTTTAGTACGGCTTACTATCCTCAGACGGATGGACAGAGTGAGCGTACAATCCAAACGTTAGAAGACATGCTTCGTGCATGTGTGATTGACTTAGGTGGTAGTTGGGATAACCACCTACCATTAATCGAGTTCTCATATAACAATAGCTACCATACCAGCATCAAGGCTGCGCCTTTCGAGGCCTTGTACGGTAGAAAGTGCAGAACGCCTGTTTGTTGGGCGGAAGTTGGAGATGTCCAACTGACAGGACCTGAAATAGTCTTTAAAATGATGGACAAGATTGTCCAGATTTGGGACCGCCTAAAAGCTGCCAGGGATAGGCAGAAAAGCTACGCAGATCTAAAGCGTAAACCTCTGAAATTCGAGGTAGGTGATAAAGTGTTGCTTAAAGTATCACCCTGGAAGGGAGTGATGCGATTTGGTAAGAAAGGTAAGTTAAGCCCGAGATACATAGAACCATTCGAGGTCATCGAATGTGTCGGATCAGTTGCTTATAAGTTAAAATTACCTGAAGAGCTCAGTGGTATTCACAATGTATTCCACATCTGCAATCTGAAGAAGTGTTTCGCTGATGAATCACTAGTCATACCACATAAAGATGTGCACATCGAAGAGAGCTTGAAGTTTGTTGAAAAAACTATGTCAATCGAGGATCGACAGGTTAAGAAGCTTCGAAGGAAGCATATGCCAATAGTAAAGGTTAAATGGGACGCCCGAAGAGGTCCCGAGTACACATGGGAGCTTGAGTCCACAATGAAAGAAAAGTACCCTCATTTATTTCATTAAATCTCGAGGTCGAGATTTCTTTTAAGGGGGTGAGGATGTAACACCTCGAAAATCCACGTCCTATAATGTGTTGACACGTGTCATAAGTTTTGAACGTGTGAAAGAATGTTCTAGAAGGACTAAAGTTGACAAACAGGGAAGGTATGTTAATGTAAGGGTTCAAAATGTCAACAATGGATATATATACTTTACAATAACCCTACATGATGTTTATACCCTTAAACGAATGAATCATGGATCATACGAAGCTAACAGTGAAAGAAAGTGAGAGATTTCAAACTACAGGGGTTAATTGTGTCAACATGTTTAAAGTATACCACTGAGGGACCTTTTAGCAAACCTGAAGCTTTGTAACGATTAATTATGCTCACTAGAATGCACGATAAAAATTTCACCAAGTTTCATTATCGTATGAGAAAGTTATGATAAAATTCACACACGAGGAGTTAAAAGCGTCAACGATAAAGTTTATGACTTTTCGAGTGATAACAAAGTTAACCAAGGACTTAACAAAGTGGGTATAAGTCTTGAAGCCCTTATAAGCAATTTAGGAGGCTCATAATGCAAGAAATAATTGTCTAAACAACTTTTTATGGGCCAAGGACCAAAACATAAAAATCTGAAAATAGATTTGAATCAGAAGGGGCGTCGCGCGACGCGAGGGTCCCCTAGGGGGTCTACGCATGATGCGAGGGGCCCTCTGATTCCGAAAACCTTGGCTAATGTCTGCTAGGTGCATTGTAACCGACTTAGAAATATATTTTTCACTCCATGGGCGACCCCTGCATGCTTTTAGACCATAGGGACACTTGTGGATGATCCATGATCAGTTGTAGCATGATTTGCCATGACCACAAGCCCTCAAATTCACTATAAAAAGGCCCTCATGTTGCAACATTTTGATCACACCTTCCATCTGCATTTGTGGAACTTCCTGGAGCATAAGATCAGTCCCCAAGCATCTCTAATCGTGCATTAGACCTTGGTAAGTAACCTTGATCTTCCTTAATTGAGTTTTACTTAGTTATTAGCTTAAAAGTCAAACCGTCGTAATTAACGTTTGACTTAGCGATTAATCATTAATGATCCAGTGATTAGTCAAATTGAAAGTTGTTATAAGTTGGTAATTATGTGGGCAATAAACTCTTAAGAGGGAACCCTCTGATTCCCGCTCTAACTAGATCAAATGTCGGGTCAAAGTTGTTTATAAAAAGTCAACGTAAACTTAATTTGCGAATTAACATGTAATTAGCAATGTAGAAGGCGTGTAACCTATTTTATCACTCACATAACTTAGTAATAAATGTAAGAACATGTCTAAGCATGTTTGACCCGACAATTTTCTGTTTAGACCCGGTTCGGAACCGAAAGTCGCAAAACTTTGACTTTTGCTTTGACTTCAGTTCTGACCCAATTTAGTATGATTTGGAAATGCCTTAGAGCTTCCTTAGGACGAGGTTTCATGATAGTATAACCCTCTGTGGTTGGTTCATTGATTGTCCGATTCGTTTACATATTTCCGTTAATTGCCTAATGTTGACCAATATGCCCTTTTTACCATAAAACGAGAATTTTGGATATGTGAGAGGACAATAATCTTTATTACTAATTTATAAAGATGTCCCTAAATTTTCACATCAGTTTGAGGTCTAGATTAGGAGTTATTCTCAATGACGTAATTAGAACGCTTTTTAGTAATTTAACGGCGTCATTAGCATAAAGCCTATCTAAACCCAATTTTTGACACCAAACCTTTTACCCACTGATGTAATATAATATTTTGGGATTTTTGAAGATTTTTAATTATTTTTAACCTGCTCATAACCTAAGGTTATGGCGTTGATTCGGTAAATACCGATTATACCCTTTTTGTGTATAAAATGAGTTTTACATGGTATTTTGACACCAATCCAATTGCTACTGATTTTATATAATAAATGTAGTATTTTGAACTTTATAACCTGATCAGAAAACTCAGATTCCCTGTATAACCCGGAAATCGCTTAAAACGGCTTTTTACGCGTATTAAACAACTAGTATGGGTTTAAAACCATTTTGTCATATAAGACTTATCACCAACTGATATAACCTGATAAATTAAGTTATTTTTCTGATTATTTCAGACCCGAGTCTCAGAATTAAAATTAATCCCCTTTTCAATCTTTTAAATGACCAAAATACCCCTACGGGGCTTAAATTAAGATTTAACTCGTTTTGGGCATAACGGAAGGTATCCTACTGATATCACAACATACTTAAGGTATATTAACTTAGGAAACCTGTAAATGACTCTCATGGTTACCCGTTTACGCTTCTTACGCGTTCGGTTCGGTTTATGTAACTAGTTTGCATAAATTAGCCGAAACGGGTCGAACCTTATCGTTTTTATCTCAAAATCCAGAATGTGTTTAGTTTACCCATATTAGCAGTAGTTCTCCTTAATCAACGTCATAAACTGATCCCAAGACAGATTGTACAATGGGATTTTTCCGGTAGCTTGGATCAAAGACCTCCACCACGCTAGTGCCTCGCCTTTGAGTGACTGAGATACAAACTTTACCACATCCTTATCAGCGCAACCACTGATATCTACCACAGTGTCCATCTTGTCCAACCATGACATGCAATCAACTGCTCCCTTCTCCCCGGTGAAATCCCTGGGTTTGCAGGAGACAAAGTATTTATAGGTGCAACCTTTAGCACGTGGTTCTTGATTTAACACAACTCTCTTAGATGGAACACTCCTCTTGTTTGATGAGTGATGAGAATCACTCTTGTGAGCGGTATGCGTTCTTGAGGGTGGTTTTGAGTGTGGCACAGACTGGGTCCTTACATGGGTACCACTGGATTCATTAAACTGTCTGTCCAAAGCTCGTGTAACAACATTATCTATTAATGCTTGTAGTTCCGCTCCTGCTACATTGACTCTGGAAGTGTCATGATTATCTCTGGGGTGGCTGTTGACCTCGTCTGACCCAGCCATGTAGCTTGAGTGCTACATAAGATAAATATTTTTAATTTTACTCAGAGGTTTATAACAGTTTTATCATTCTAGATGATTTATTAATCATGGTATTTTAAGAAACCATTTTGATTAATTTGTTATGCATATATATTCAAGATTTTTCATTATAATAATCCTTAGTTATAATTTAGAATATATTAATGGCAGAAAGGCCAAGTCACATGGATAGTTTTAAATTTTTATTCATGATCTTACAGGATCAAGGTATTGAGGTTTTAATTTTAATTCATTGCCTCTTCTTAACAGGGGGTCGAAGACCATGACTGTCTTTTGTCTTATATGACAATGAGTATAGCCCGTGGGCATTACATCCCTAATGGATGCCTTAATTAATTAAAAGGATTTGGAAGAATCCAATATAAGGATGACTTATGCGATTTTATCGAATCACATTATGCCAGGAGTGTTAACATGTTTTCAGATGTTAACAAGAATCTGCATCTTAATAAGGATCTACCATCTTGGTCTTGTCTTAATATGACACGTGGACTAGGTTTTGCCTTTAAAATTTAGTTAATATATAATGGCAGATTTATTTTTAAAAGGAATGGTACTTTATTTATTTTACATATTATATTCATGCATGCAATGATAATTAAAATTCAACACATTCCATAATTTAAATCAAAGGAGTACAATAATGCCCTAAACGGGACTTAACAGAAGAACATGCCCACGCAGGGGCTAAACTAAAACAACATGCCCACGCAGGGGCCAACTAAAAGACAAGTCCTCGCAGGGACTGAATACGGAAACAGATGTCCACGCAGGGACTGATTAAACATTAAAGAAATATAATTAAACAAATAAAGGATTTAATGATCCTTTTTGCTTTTCCCCTTGATTAAGTTCACCAGACCCTTGAACATTCCTCGGTTTTGCCTACGGTCTTCCCGAACCTCTTGCTGCACCTGATTCAACCTTTGAAGAATCTCTTGATGCTGTGGTGGCGATATCACTGGCGGCTGCGGGGGTTGCTGATACAGCGGAGGTTGAGGAGGTGGCGGTTGATGATACCCATAAGGTGGGTACCCATAGTGTGGGTATCCAGCTTGATACGGGTCCCCAAAGGATCCTTCCGGATGAAGGGCATTGTAGTTTGCCGCTGCTACCAGGTAAGGGTCGGCCTCGGCGTAGTTGTAATTGGTATGGGCCGGCTGCTCAAACGGGTTATACGCGGCTGTACCGGCGTATGTAGGTATTGGGTTGAAAGCCGCTACACTAGTATATGTAGGGATTTGGTTATCAAAACCCACTGGTGGCAGTGCAACCGGCGCAGACTGCACCTCAGATACAGGGTTTGAAGGCCCACCCATATGTGGGTCTTCGTATAGTGGCGGATAATGGCTGCCACTCGAATGTTGAGGAGTGTTGATGTGGACTCCCCCTCGCACGGACATCCGTACGGTTGTTCTCCTGCGCCTCGGTGGCTCCGGATGCTGTTGTTGCACTGGTGGTGGTGGCAGAGTGACCGCTACAAATCGGGAATCAACGGAGGGATCCTGCTGCTGTTGCTGCTGCGGTGAGTTGTGGTAACTGGGAGTAAACACCCAGTCGGTCTGGTTAAATCTCGCCTCATAGCTGTCGGGACCGCTATAAGGTGATCCTAGAAAAGGTGACCCATCCGAAATCTCGATGGGGTGGTTAGGGGTCCCGGTTGAAGGCTCGGCGGGATCCGTGTCATCGTCCATGTCCATCGCATGGTCGCCCGAGAAATGGTCTTCAGGTCCCAATGGGTTAAAACCCACTGGTTCTTCAATGTAGTTTGCCGGGTTGAACCGGATTTGGAAGACAGGCGTCAGGTCATTGAAGGGTGAGTGGTGTGAGTTGTGGCTCTGTTGGGGTATATAGGATTGGTGGGAGTTGTGGGGCTCATTTTCCGAATGAGGCCCGTAAGAGTTTAGGTATGAGGGGGTGGAGCTCAGCGAGACTGAGCGCCTTGCAGGTTCTATATGGGTCCTCCTGTGTTCTTGAGGACTTCTGCTTTGGGTGTCGGATGGTGTTCGCCGGTGTGAAGGCCCGACTTCATGATCATTAGGGGCGACGAATGGCCCCTTGCCTCTTCCCCTACCACGGAATCTTGGCGGCATTGTAGCTGGTCCTGTCAAAACAAAAAAAAGGACAACAAAGAAATATAAAGGACAAAGTTAGAAATAAAAACAATTTGGATTAGTTCTAAGTTCTTTGTCTAGACTCGGAAGTCGAGAAATGTGCAAACTGTGTCATTGAGATTAAACACAAA
Organism: Helianthus tuberosus; assembly: GCA_030545235.1. Lineage (NCBI taxonomy): Eukaryota > Viridiplantae > Streptophyta > Magnoliopsida > Asterales > Asteraceae > Helianthus > Helianthus tuberosus. The sequence goes on from CM060433.1 coordinate 135,129,228, forward strand.
AGGCCAGTGTTTAATTCACTCAACGTTGGCTCTGATACCAACCTGTCACACCCCGATATTTTCACGTATTACCGGTGGGGAGTATCGTGACGTAGTTGATATCATCATAGTCAAACAACACAATTTTAAATGCACAGCGGAAGCAAAAGATGAATCACATTACAAACCGAATAAATAGTAATATCAAAGTATCACAACGGACTGTAACGGATCCACAGGCGGATCAAATAAAAAGGAAACATAGTTCATCAGATTTAAAATGCATCCAAGCTTGCGAGACTCTTATTGATGCTAAGGAAAGGCCAGCCTATTTCGATTAGTACCTGCACTTAACATTTTTTGGGAAAATACGTCAGTTTACACTGGTAAATACAATTAACTGACTCATTTTGAAAAGGTTTAGAAAAATTGATTTAAATGCACAAGGCACAAAACATTTTATAACTTGGGATAATTATTTATATATAAACTTGTAAAAGAATTACATATTCGTTATACGTTCAGTAGCCCGGATTGACACCGGGTTAAAGATTAACAGACACACCACATGATATAGTCCCGCGGCGAGTTATTCCCGAAACCGGCGGTTATACCTTATTATTTATATATGCACTGTCGGGTGTACGCCTACACCCCGTGCTTAGGTCGTGGCCATTTCGTAAAATGATGCCAAGGATATCCGGGACATGGTCATTAACCCCCCAAAGGCTTTAAGCAAACAAAACAATTTAAACGGGTCATATCAATAAATTAACCTTCATACTATCAAAAATTCAATGCCCGACCAAGCGGTATTTTATATACCGTACCCCAAGCCCGTATAGGGAAAATAAGTTAAAAGTATTTACCTGAGCAAGTATAATTCACAAATAGCAAGTGCAAGTAGCTTTTACCGGGTCTCTTAATCTGGAACAAAGGTTTTTAATAACCTATTAGATTCCTAACGGGTCTTTAATTAAGCCTAAACTTAGACCGGTTAGTTTTAAAAGAAGATACGGTTCAAACGCACGATTAAGAGAAGACCGGAATAGAATGTGATTTAGACCCAACAAGTTTGGAGACTTGTGTAATATGGGTAAACTAAACATATTCTGGATTTTGAGACAAAAATGATAAGGTTTGACCCGTTTCGGCTAATTTATGCAAACTAGTTACATAAACCGTACCGAACGTGAATAATGCGTAACGGGTAACCAAATGAGTCATATACAGGTTTCCTAAGTTAATATGCCTTAAACATGTTGTGATATTAGTAGGATACCTTCCATTATGCTCAAAACGAATTTAAACTCAAACTATGCCCCGTAGGGGCATTTTGGTCATTTTAAAGCTTATAAAAGAGTTTAAATATAAATCTGAGTTTCGGGTCTGTTATAATCAGTAAATATACTTAATTTAATAGGTTATATCAGTAGGGTATTACATATATGTGAAATTTACCATTTATAATCAACTATGCACCGAAGGGGCATTTTGGTAATTTCGCATAAGGTTTAAGGGTCAAATATGGAAATCTGAGTTTAAAACTTTTGCTTACTGTTAAAGTATAAAAATTTACTAAAAATATCAGTAGGTATCAAGTCTTATATATTTAAAATAGTTTTAGTACATACTATGCGTTTAAAACGCGTAAAACGACGATTTTAAGCGATTACCGGGTAAAATAAAGAAAGCTGATATTTTTATCATTCCAGAAGGCTTAAAATAATTTATCTATCATATAAAATCAGTAGAAAAAGGTTTGGTATCAAAATGATTTGTAAAACACATTTTATAGGCCAAAAGGGCAAAACCGGCAATTACCGAATCAAGCTTAGAACTCTATGTTATGCTCAGCCTAAAATTAAATAAAAATCTTCAAAAATCCCAAAATATTATTTTTTATCAATAGGTAAAAAGTTTGGTATCAAAAATTAGGTTTAGATAGGCTATACGCTAATTACGCCGTTTAATAAATAAAAAGTTTTCTAATTACGCTATTGAGCATAACTCTTAATCTAGACATCCAATTGATGTGAAAATTTAGGGACATGTTTATAAATCAGTAATAAAGATTATTGTCCTCTCACATTTTCAAAATTCTTGTTTTAAGGTCAAAAGGGCATATTGGTCAACATTTAGGCATATAACGGAAACTTGCATATGAATCGGATAACTAATGAACCAAGTTGTATAACCTCAGAGGGTTACACTAACATGTAACCTGGTCCTAATAAAGCTCTAAGGCATTTCTAAAACATGCTCTAATGGGTCAAAACTGAAAGTCAAAGAAAAAGTCTACTTTTGCGACTTTCGGTTCCGAACCGAGCTTAAACGGAAAATTGTCGGGTTGAACATGCCTAGACATGTTCTTACATTGATTACCAAGTTATATAAGTGATAAAACAGGTTTCATAGCTTCTACATCGTTAATTATGTGTTTATACGAAAATTAGCTTTCTGTTGACTTTTTAAAATTAACTTTGACCCGACAATTTACCTTGTTAGAGTGGGAATCAGATGGTGCCCTTTTAAGGGTTTATTACCCACATACTTACCAACTCAAAGCTACTTCCAATTCGTGATTTGACTGGATAAACTTTAACTAATCACGAAGTCAAACCTTAATTACGACGGTTTGACTTTAGGCTAATTAACTAAGTAAAACTGAATTAAGGAAGGTTAAGGACACTTACAGAAGTCCTATGCATGACTAAGAATGCTTGGGAAGTGTCCTTGAGCTCCAGAAATCTTCAGAACAAGTGTTTGGAAGCTTTCCAAGTGATGTGCTCAAAGTGTGAGTTCACAAGTGCAACCAAGGGCTCTATATATAGCCAAGGAAGATCATGCAGATGGATCCAAGTGTTATGGCAACTCCAGGGATGAAGACAAGTGCCTAGGGACGTGTTTCAAGGAGCTAGAGGGTGGCAAACTCGCTGAATCGCGTAAACATGCAAGCTGCCACGTTTAAACAGATTTTTCTGAGCTATCAGTCTGTCGCGTCGCGCGATGGATGAGGGTCTCACTGGTGGCGTAGCGCCAGCAGGTGGGGGGTCAGCAAACAAGTTTCAAAAAGTGACACTTTCACCCCCTGGACTTTCTAATGCGTAATTTCTTCCATTTCAGGCACTTTTAACCCTTGAAATTTATATTTCTATGATCCATGAGATAAAACCAATCATCATTAGGTTCGGTTTCTTTAAACGATAACCGAAAACACAAGTTTTGCCCCGTTGATGCTTTTAACCCCTTAATTACGAAAGTTAGCATATCTTTCTCATACGATATCGAAACCTTGTGAAAATTTTACCACTTATTCTTGGGAGTATAATTAATCGTTACAAGGCTCTAGGTTCGCTAAAAGGTCACTCAGATGTATAACTTAAACATGTTGACACATTTAACCCTCGCGTCTTGTAAACTTTCACTTTCTTCCACAAACGGTTTCACACGCTTTACGATACATTCGTTTTTGGGTATAAACATCATGTAGGGTTGTTGGAAGGAATAATTATCAAATGTTGACACTTTACATCCATATATACATATAGTTTCTTCGTTTGTCAACTTTAGTCCCTCATAATCAATCCGTTACACGTTTAAAGTCCATGACACGTGTCGATACTATATTGGACATGATTTTGCGAGGTGTTACACACATCAGTTGTTTTGCTGTTGTGATCACCTTGAGCAGTGGGCTCAACAGCAGATACCTGATGAGCAGTGGTAGCGGCTAAATTCTGCTCAGGAACCTCTGTTTGTGTTTTTGTATTTTTTGACAGCCTGGTAAAGGTTTCAAAAGTAAGGTTGTTCATTTGAAAAGGATTCCCTTGGATTAACACATGAGCATTATCTTTGGAAAATTTCTTATTAAAATAGTAACTTAAAAACCTTGGAAATAGCAAAAATGCCTTTTTATTAACATTAGTAACAAGATAATTGAAGATCTCCTGGGAAAAGTTGAAATTTTCCTTTTGTAAAATAGCATAGCCCAGGTATTGAATCTTCAATGGGATCTCATTAAAGGCAGTTGTTTTATTTGAGACACACATAAGGAGGGTATGAAACAAAAACCTCATGGCAGGAGGAAAACTGCCTTTTTGTAAAGTGTCCTTTTTCATTTCCTCATCATACCCTCTTTCAAGAAAATCAGTTTGATACTCTGTTTTAGGGAAAAATGTTTTACCTTGAAGATCATTGAGTTCAAATACCTCTGAAATTGTTTGAGGTGTTATTTTGACTGAAACACCCTTTATAGAAGAATTGATGGCTAAGGGCTTTTTATCCTTAGTTTCCAATTTAGCATTTTTCTAGAATTCTTGCTAGGTGTCTATGAAGATCGAAGCATCACAGGTCAACAAAGTTTTGTACTTTGAAGACGACATAGTATCAATGATGGAGTTGAAGGTTTCAGTATGAGTGGGTTTTTCAAGTAGACCCAAGTAATTATGAGGAGTTTTGAAAGGAAGTGCCATGGTGATTTGAAAGTGAGTGCGAGAGAAAGAAGACGATGAAGGATTTGAGTGATTTTGAGAGAAATGAATGGTAACTGCTTTGAGAAAGGAATTTTGAATTCGATTCGACAGTGAAAACCCTATTTGGGGTTTGATCAGGGTTTTATAGGGGGAAAAGTGAATGCTGACGTGGCAGCGGTTACAAAAGATCTGACCGCTATGTACTGTCCACGTGCCAACCCCTGATGAGTAATGGAAGACAGTTGTTTTATGAAACCACTGATGGAGTAATATCAGTGGTTGCAACGGTAAAATGAGAACAGTGGGTGACTTTTACTATCAGTGGATAGCCTATTAGTGGTTGAAAACACTGATTTTGAACAACAGTGATTACCAAGGAAAGAAGAGAACAGAGGTTTATTTCAGCAGTGGACAATGTTTAACAGAACAGATGTTTGAAACAAGTCATTGGTTATGGCAGACTTTTAAGGAATAATGAAAATTTCATTTTTAGCTATTTTTAAGGATGGATTTTTGATTTTCTGAAAACATTTTAATGCTTTTATTTATAGAAAAAACAGGATTTGGCCTGTTATTCCATGTTCAGCATGCCAATCCTAGAGATCAAGCTTTCAAACGTGGATGTGTCTAATGCTTTTGTTAGCACATCTGCCAGCCGATCTTTAGTTGGAACATGGTGCAGAGAAATCAAACAATTTTCATAGCAATCCCTCACAAAGTGATGTCTGATATCAATGTGCTTGGTGGTTGAATGAGATACTGGATTTTTGATGATATTTTCTGCTGCCTGACTGTCCAACATGAGAGGTGTCTTTAGGGCAGTGATACCAAAATCCAGCAATTGATTTTGAAGCCAAAGCAGTTGGGCTGTACAACTTGCAGCAGCTATATACTCTGCCTCAGCAGTGGATGTTGAAACAGCTGCTTGCTTTTTGCTTTGCCAAGACACTAAGCAATTGCCTAGGAATTGGCACCCTCCTGAAGTGGAATTCCTTGTGGTATTACATCCAGCAAAATCACTATCTGAGAAACCTAAAAGCTTAATATTTCCATCAGCTGGATACCAGATACCAAGTGTGGGAGCACCTTTTAGGTATCTGAATATCCTTTTTACAGCAATAAGGTTAGACTTTCTAGGGGCTGATTGGGATCTTGCACAAACACATGTTGCAAACATGATGTCTGGCCTAGATGCAGTTAGGTACAATAAAGACCTAATCATGCTTCTATAATGAGTTTGGTCAACCAAATCATCCTTTTCATCAGACATGACTATTTTTGTTGTTGCAATGGGTGTACTACATGGCTTACAATCATCCATCTCAAATTTCTTTAAAAGTTCTTTGGCATATTTTCCTTGATGGATAAAAGTACCATTTTACAGTTGTCTTACTTGGAGATCAAGAAAGCACTAGAGTTCACCCATTGCACTCATCTCAAACTCAGCTGTCATGAGTTGTCTGAACTCTTCACACATTTTAGAACATTTGCTTCCAAAAATGATGTCATCCACATAAATCTGGATAATCATTAAGTCTTTCCCTCTCCATTTTAAAAATAATGTTTTATCTATTTTACCTCTTGTGAAACCAATGGAAAGAAGATAGGTGGAAAGAGTTTCATACCAGGCTCTAGGTGCTTGTTTCAAGCCATACAAAGCTTTGTTTAGCTTTTAGACATGATTTGGATTAAATGGATCCTCAAAACTAGGAGGTTGACAAACATATACCTCTTCTTGAATCTTACCATAGAGGAATGCACATTTAATATCCATTTGAAACACCTTTATGTTGTGGTTGACAGCAAAGGCCAGGAACAGTCTAATAACTTCCAATCTTGCTACAGGGGCAAAAGTTTCATCATAGTCAATGCCCTCTTCCTGTCTAAAACCTTGAACCACTAGCCTTGCTTTATTCTTGACAACAATGTCCCTTTCATCAGTTTTATTTTTGAAGACCCACTTTGTGCCAATAGGACTCACACCCTCTGGCAGTGGTACAAGCTCCCATACTTGTTGTCTTCTGAACTGTTGGAGCTCCTCTTGCATGGCCTCTACCTAGCTGTTGTCTTTCAGTGCCTCTTGGTACTTAACTGGCTGATGGAGAGATAGAAAACCAGCAAAAAGACAGATGTTTTGGGATTGGCAATTGTGAGCACCCCTTCACTGATGTTGCCAATGATTTGGTCTGGTGGATGAGACTTTAAGAAGATAAGATCTCCTTTGTATGGAATAATGGCATTTAATGGTGAGGGCTGCAGATGTGAATCATCTGAGCTAACCACTGCTAGTGACTTTGATGATCCAGCAGTGGCTTCAAATGGAGGTGGAGGAATAGGTGGAAGTGGTGTGGAAACATGTTGACTTTTAGGACTATCAACAGTGTTTGATGATGTGGAAGCAGAGGTTAATGGGCTACTTTGGTCAACAACTATTGATGTAGCAGTGGTTAAGCTTTGATAACTGTTTTGAACATCTGCTGCTCTTCCAATTGATGTAGACTTTTGTTGTGGAATGATGACTTCATAACCAAAGTCTGATGGTGAACTTTGTGATAGACCTGCACTGTTAGTCTTGACAGCAACATTTTCAAAAATAAATTTATCAAGATCAAACAATTCTGCAGGGTTTGCAGGGATTTTCATTGAAGAAAGTTCATTGAACTTCACATTCAAAGTCTCTTCCACTGTTTTGGTCCTTGTGTTGAACACTTTGTAGGCCTTAGCAGTGGCTGAGTATCCCAAATGATATCCACTGTCTACTTTGCCTGCAAATTTTGAAATTGAGTCTTTTAAATTCAAAATAAAGCATGGGCAGCCAAATATTTTAAAGTATGAGATCAGTGGTTTGATTTTATACAGCAGTTCATAGGCAGTCTTTTGATGCCTGGGGTTGATTAAAACTCTATTCTGGACATAGCAAGCAGTGTTTACTGCCTCTGCCCAGAAAGTTAATGGCAAACCTAAATCTGCAAGCATGGTTCTGGCAGCCTCAATCAATGTCCTGTTCTTTCTTTCAACAACCCCATTTTGCTCTGGTGTCCTTGGAATGTTGTACTGCATTACAATTCCTTTTGACACACAAAACTCATCCAACTCCCTATTTCTGAACTCTGTGCCATTGTCACTCCTGAAGACTTTTACTGGCAAGTCAAACTGCTTTTCAACCTATTTTACAAAGTCTTGCAGAATGCCTGCAGTCTGATCTTTGGAATGTAAGAAATAAGTCCATGTAAACCTAGAAAAGTCATCTACAATTACCAAACAATATCTTTTCTTTTTGTGACTCATGACTTTAACTGGGCCAAACAGATCCATGTGCAGCATTTGCAAGCACTTGGTTGTTTTGGACTCTTCAATGGACTTAAATGAGCTTTTATGTTGCTTTCTTTTTAAGCAGGAAACACAATGCTCAGGACAGGTGAACAATTTTTGAGGTAAACCTCTTACTAACCCATGTTTTAACAAAGCAGTGATTGTCTTGAGATTTGTGTGTCCCAATCTCCTGTGCCATAAATTTGTCTCTTTGTTAGAGGCAGCTGAGAACAGACAGGCATCAGTCCTGGGGCTCTCTTTTGACAGATCAACTACATAAACATTTCCACTCCTTTGAGCAACAAGTTGAGTTTTCCATTTTTTATTATTTCTTCAATCTTTGTTACCATTTCTGGTCCAACAATCCTACAACAATCTTTAGTGAAGAATGAGCCATAACCCTTGTCACTCATTTGTGAGACACTAAGAAGGTTGAATTTTAGATTGTCTATTAGATTGACATTTTCAAACTTATCATTACTAGACTGAACTGTACCAGACCCCATCACCTTCCCTTTACTATTATTCCCAAAGGATATATCACCCCCTCCATGAGTTTTGAAATCTTTGAGTAGGGCTCTACATCCAGTCATGTGCCTGGAGCCTCCACTATCTACATACCAAAGACTATCTAAGCATGCAGAAGCTCCCTGCACATCAAGTAAAAGGTTAGTTCATTAGGGTCTCCAAAGCCAATAAGGCTTTGGATGGGGTCTCAACAGTGTCTATGTTAAGTTCGGGTGGATGGACAGTGGTTAGCTTAGGGGTTTGGACAGTTTTGGAACTGTTTTTCTCTAACCACTGTTGGGGGTCTTGCCCTATCATCTGCTGGTACCAAAAGGGATGCCTGTTCACTCTTGGTCTAGAAGGCCTTTTGTAAGCTTTATAAATATATGGGACCCTTGGGTATGGTGGTTGACCTTTACCTCTTTGGTATTGGTTAGCAGGGGGTGCATCAGTCACCTGAACATCTCTTTTAACAGAGGTTTGGTTCAACTGTTTTGTAACAGCTGTTTGAACTGGCACAAACAGTGGTTGATTCTTGACAGATGATTTTGATGAACTCATGGGTGTTTTTGACATGTACTCTTCCTTTTTTACCTCAAAGGATTTCAAGTACACACACTCTTGAGTGGAATGATTTGATTTTCCACAGATGGTGCAGCTCTTTGAAGGCACAACAATACTTGTTTTGTTTAAATCATAAGCTTTTAAATGAAAACAATCCTTGGTCAGATAATTTTTCTTCTCACAAAAGTCACAAAACAAGTTTTTGATCTTTTCTCTTTTCTTCCTCTTTTCAGACTCTTTTACAATAGAGTTTTGAACCACTGTTGGGATGTCCTTAAGAGGAATGACTTTGGCCTTGGGAGCCTTTACACCATCAATGGTTGTGAAGTCCATTGGTTTAAAATTTTCAAGAATGACACACTCATCAGACCATGTGGGTTTGAATTGGTATTTCTCAATCTCCTCAAAAGTTGAGGACCCCACAGATCTTTCTAAAGTGATTTTGTTACCAAGTTTGTCAGTTATTTTTAACTTCTTGGCCATTCTTGTTGGTTGGTATGATTTCAACAGAACCAGCTTGATTTGCAACAGTGTTTTCAACTTGGTCATTTTTCCTAAACCCTATGCCAAATTTTACATTACTTTTAAGTTGTTTTTCAAGCATAATCTCATAACCTTTGCAGGATTCCACCCATTTCTCACAAGTGATTTGGGTAGATTCCAACTCCTTTTTGCAGGCTTGATATTTTTCTATCATAGTCTGGAGTTGGTCCTTGGTTATGCTATGCTCTTGTTTAAGACTGCAGATTTCATTATCTTTTTCAGCCAATTTGATTTTCAGTTCTTTTAATGACCTTTCAAATTGAACTTCATCATTAAGCACTCTATCCCTAAGGTTTTCATTCACCTCTTTAATGTTAGCAAATGCTATGATGCATTTGTCTGAACACAGATTTTTAAGAACCTGAGATGATACCTTAGCTGCAGCCATTGTGACAACTCGAATTTCCGACTTTCTTTATTCGCATTTAATGCACGTTGACTTTGACTATATGGTTGTGTTATGATAAAACCTAGTGTGTTTGCATGGTTATGTGTGATTGTATATCATGTGTACTGTTTGTAGAACTTAAACTGTTAAGAACCCGACGAAACACAAGGCTGTTTCGCCATAACCCATTCTGACGAAACAGGCTGTTTCGCCATGAACACTCCGACGAAACAGAAGTCTGTTTCGCCGGCCCAGTAATTCACGAAGCCCAGTTTGGGCCCAGAACGTAAACTCGCATACTACTACGTGAATCAACCTATTGTTTCACACTTTTGAACACTCTGAAACCCTAGAACACTCTCTCTTCTGTGCGACGGCAACAACCATTGTTCACCATCATCCCTAGCTCTCGAATCCTTGTTTCTTCATCTTGAATCGGTTAGTGTGTGTTTGTAAATCGATTCCATGTTTCTGTGATATCACGATTATTGCTTGTGTATATGATTGATGTGCGTTACTGCTGTGATAAGAGTATGATTATGATGTTATTGATTTTGATATGTATGATGTAGTAGGATTTATATAAAATGGTATGAGAAATTTAATACAATCGAGTGCTCGGTTCTGGATATTGTTATTATGTTCTGATTATGAATCCAAGTTAGTATCTTGATAGGGTACAATGATATGATGTTGTATGTTGATATGTTATACACATAAACTAGGGTTTATGCTAGACAATGACTCTGGGATGATTGATTTATGATGATTCGATATGCACATTGACCTTCGTATGATTTCTGTTATTGATGACGGCTGCTAGAAGGATTAGGGTTTATGTGTTATTCGCATCTGCTGTAACTGATGTCTGCGAAACAGACATCCGACGAAACAGGACTCCCGGCGAAACAGAATGTGTTTCGCCAAGAGTCATCGACGAATTAGAATCCTGTTTCGCCAAACAAGGCCACGACGAAACAGAATGTGTTTCGTCAATTTGTGTTTCGCCGAAAGTGTGTTTCGCCAACTTATGTGTTTCGCCATTATGTGTGTTTCGCCGAACAGTTAATCTGCACAGTAACCTGAGTTAATTCTGTTAAGTGTTAACTGGAATATTTAACTGCTGTTAAGTGTAACCATCTTGTATACGATTGTGAATACGTGCTACATGTTTATACGTGAACAACTTGAACACAAACTGATTTCACATACATGCATACTTTAGGACGGGATTGATTACTTGCGAACACATACTTAGCATACCGAGCAAACCAAGGTGAGTTCACACAAGCCAAGGCATGGGGTTCCCAGGGGGGAATGGGGATTTGATGATTACTGTACATACATAGATGACAGAACCTACTGCTAGACTAGTAACACTTATTGAACGATCATCGCACACCTGCCAAGGACATTGGCCGCGATATTATGACTGACTTCGCACACCTGCCAAGGACATTGGCCGTGAACTAAATTTACAACATCTTCGCACACCTGCCAAGGACATTGGCCGCGAACTAAATTTACAACATCTTCGCACACCTGCCAAGGACATTGGCCGCGATACAAACAAACCTAGTCTAGAATACTTGGGGAATAACATTCCCCAACATCTTCGCACACCTGCCTGGAGGGCCGCGATGGGAAATAATACAATACTTTGTAACGAACGAACATACTACTACTCACACTATACTATTACTGAACTGTTAACTGTGAACTCGCTCAACTAGTTGTTGACTCTCTCTTACATGCCTTGCAGGACCTTAGGTACATATGGAGCTTGCACAGGAAGGAGCAGGTCGTTGTGGGATACGGATCGTAGACGATATTTGAACTTATAACTTATTTTGGGTTTTCATTATTATGTTTCCGCTACTTAAACAATGTTTGGTTATGAACATCAGTCATGTCAAGATGAATTACCTTTTCCTACTTTTACACTTAAATACTATGTTTGATATGATTGATGGCTTGATCCTGGTCAGTCACGCCTCCAAGCGGTGATACTCCGCGGGTGGATTTTGGGGGTGTGACAGATTGGTATCAAAGCCATTGGTTATAGAGAACTCGGTTTTAATAAAGGGAAAACGATTTTGTTAAAACCAGACTATAACCAGAACAGTGCTCTCAACGATCCACAACGACGCTTCGCTCCACGTGCAAGGCTCAACACCATAGGTATTACTATTCATGTTACATTACCTACATGCTAGAACTACATAGAACTATGCTCGTGGTATGCCTAGAGTACAGAACCCACTATATGCTATTACTTGAGAACACTTGTGTGCTTACTCTCTTCTGTCATCGCACGATTCGCGAACCTATCTCACTTACGTTATCTTTACTATGAAGATCATGTCTGGACGTATCAACATGACTCAGGACCAGTTGACGGCCCTCATTAACGAACGAGTTACTGCGGCAGTTGCAGCCGCACAAGCAGGAGGTCAAGCACCTGTTTGCACTTTCAAGACTTTCATGGACTGTCGTCCATCCACTTTCAGCGGCATTGAAGGAGCCGTAGGTCTCCTGCACTGGTTTGAAAAGATAGAGTCTGTGTTTGAGATGTGTGAATGCCCTGAGGCACGCAGGGTGAAGTATGCTACCGGTACCCTCGAGGGTTTAGCCCTCACATGGTGGAAAGCTCAGGTCCAAATACTGGGGTTGGTTGCTGCTAACGCCACCCCATGGAACAATTTCAAAGAGATGATCAAGGAAGAATACTGCAGTCGAGATGATATTCATAAGCTGGAAGTTGAGTTTTTCAACCTCAAGATGACGGGGTCTGAGATTGAAGCGTATACCAAAAGGTCGAATGAGCTTGCGTTACTGTGTCCTACTCTGGTGGACAAACGTATCGAACTTTATCTTAAGGGTCTGGTGCCAGAGATCCAAAGTCATGTGACTTCAGCAAATCATGCCACTTACCAGCAGGTTGTTCAGCTGGCTCACCGTCTCACTGATCAGGCGGTGGAGCAAAACAGGTTGCCTAAACGCATCAGCGCTACTGCTACCGCTACCACTTCGGTTACTCCTGCTACTCCCAGCGACAATAAGAGGAAATGGGAGGGGGATTCTAGCAAGGGTTCAGCTACTGCTCAGTCTCAAGCTCAGCAACGCAAAACAAATGACCACCAGAGTCCGAATCAGCAATCATCAGGTAGTCAAGGGCAGAGTGGCTATCGGGGAAATCACCCATGGTGTAGAAGGTGCAACAAACACCACAGTGGAAGATGCCGCAGGGAACAGTGTCAAAGATGCCTCAAGATGGGTCATGAGGCTAAGGATTGTAGAAGCGTACGGCCAGCAAATCAGAACCAGCAACAACAACCACCTGCTCCACGAAACCAGCCTCAGCAGCAGCAGCAGCAGGGAAACAGGGGATGCTACCAATGTGGGGCTGAAGGTCATTACAAGCGGGATTGCCCTCAGTTAAACCAGAACCAGAACAATAACAACAATAACAATCAGGGCAACGGGAACAACAACAATGGTGGGAACAATAACAACAATGGTGCTAGAGGCCGTATGTTTGTGATCGGTCAGGGTGATGCCAGGAATGATCCCAACGTGGTTATGGGTAAGTTTCTTCTTGACGACTTTTATGTTACTGTACTATTTGATTCTGGTGCGGATACAAGTTACATGTCTTTAAAAGCTAGTGAAATGTTAAAACGTGCACCAACTCTCCTAAATACCAAGCATGTCGTAGAGTTAGCTAACGGTAAGAGTTTAGAAGCCACACACATAGTTAAAGGGTGTAATCTTATTCTCGCTGGTCAGACTTTCTCCATCGACCTCATTCCTATAACATTGGGTAGCTTTGACGTCGTCATTGGTATGGATTGGTTATCTCAACAACAAGCGGAGATTTTATGCAAAGAAAAGGTTATTCGTATTCCTCGTTCGGGCAAGGAACCTCTCGAAGTTCAAGGCGATAAGAGTGGTGTCGTGAGTGGCATCATTTCCTTCTTGAAGGCCCAGAAGTGTCTGCGCAAGGGTCACACAGCTGTTCTAGCTCTCGTCACTGATACATCGAAGAAAGAGAAAAAGATTGAAGATATTCCTGTAGTACGTGACTTTCCTCAAGTGTTCCCTGAGGAATTACCTGGGTTACCGCCTCATCGCCAGGTCGAGTTTCAGATCGAGCTAGCTCCTGGAGCAGCACCCATAGCTCGAGCGCCTTATCGTTTGGCTCCAACTGAATTGGAAGAACTGTCAAACCAGCTACAAGAACTCTTGGAAAAGGGTTTTATACGTCCTAGCTCTTCGCCCTGGGGAGCTCCAGTGTTATTCGTAAAGAAGAAAGACGGTACGTTCAGGATGTGTATAGACTACCGTGAACTCAACAAGGTGACGATCAAGAATCGTTATCCTCTTCCGCGCATAGATGATTTATTCAATCAGCTGCAAGGGTCGAGCTACTACTCCAAAATAGACTTAAGGTCAGGATATCATCAGCTGAGAGTCCGGGATGAGGACGTCTCCAAAACAGCGTTCAGAACACGCTACGGCCACTACGAGTTTATGGTCATGCCATTCGGGCTAACGAACGCGCCTGCCGTATTTATGGATCTTATGAACAGGGTGTGCAAACCCTATCTCGACAAGTTCGTCATTGTTTTCATCGACGACATCCTGATTTATTCAAAAAGTCAGGAGGAACACGAGCAGCACTTACGGCTTATTTTGGAACTTCTACGAACGGAACAGCTATACGCTAAGTTTTCTAAATGTGACTTATGGCTTCGTGAAGTCCACTTCTTAGGCCACGTGGTAAACAGAGATGGGATCCATGTCGATCCATCCAAGGTAGATTCAATCAAGAATTGGCCTGCGCCTCGTACACCAACAGAAATACGCCAATTCTTAGGTTTGGCGGGTTATTACAGACGTTTCATCAAAGACTTCTCAAAAATTGCTCAGCCGCTTACACTACTGACACAGAAAGGTGTTGTTTACCGTTGGGGTAATGCACAGGAAACAGCGTTCCAACACTTAAAGGATAGACTCTGTAGCGCACCTATCCTCTCACTGCCTGAAGGCACGGACGATTTCGTAGTCTACTGCGACGCATCTATCCAAGGTCTTGGATGTGTATTGATGCAGAGGGATAAAGTTATTGCTTATGCTTCGCGCCAACTTAAGATTCACGAACGGAATTATACGACACACGACCTAGAGCTGGGAGCGGTTGTCTTTGCACTTAAGATATGGCGACACTATTTGTATGGTACCAAATGTGCTATCTACACTGACCACAGAAGCCTCGAACATATATTCAAACAGAAGGAACTGAATATGCGACAGCGACGATGGGTTGAACTGTTAAATGACTACGAATGCTCAATCAGGTACCACCCAGGCAAAGCCAATGTTGTGGCTGACGCCCTCAGTCGAAAAGACATTGCACCTAAGCGCGTACGAGCTCTACAACTCACTATACAGTCTAGTCTTCCTTCCCAGATAAGAAATGCTCAGGTGGAAGCATTGAAACCAGAAAACGTCAGGGCAGAAGCCTTACGCGGCTTAAGGCAACGCTTAGAACAGAAGGAAGATGGTGCTTATTACGTAACAGGACGCATCTGGGTTCCACTCTATGGTAATTTACGCGAGCTGGTAATGGATGAAGCTCACAAGTCTCGCTACTCGGTACACCCTGGTTCGGATAAAATGTACCACGATATTAAGACTACATACTGGTGGCCTAGCATGAAGGCCCACATAGCCACATACGTTAGCAAATGCTTGACTTGTGCGAGAGTCAAGGCAGAATATCAGAAACCGTCAGGACCACTCCAACAACCTGAGATACTACAATGGAAATGGGAGCAAATTTCCATGGATTTTGTTACTGGCCTACCTAGATCTCAGCGCGGAAATGATACTATTTGGGTGATCGTGGATCGACTCACAAAGTCTGCTCACTTCTTAGCAATCAAAGAAACAGACAAGTTCTCTACCTTGGAAGACATTTACTTAAAAGAAGTGGTCTCGAGGCACGGAGTGCCCACCTCCATCATCTCTGATCGTGACGCACGTTTTACTTCAGAACTGTGGCAAGCAATGCATAAATCTTTTGGCTCTCGTTTAGACATGAGCACAGCTTATCACCCTCAGACAGATGGGCAGTCTGAGCGCACTATTCAAACTCTAGAAGACATGCTTCGGGCGTGCGTAATTGACTTTGGCAATGGTTGGGAGAAACATCTGCCACTCGTGGAATTTTCATACAATAACAGCTACCACACCAGCCTTAAGGCTGCACCATTCGAGGCATTGTACGGGCGTAAATGCCGGTCACCTCTCTGTTGGGCAGAGGTGGGAGATAGTCAAATCACAGGTCCAGAAATGGTAGTCGATACTACAGAAAAGATTGCACAAATACGACAACGCATGGCGGCAGCACGCGACCGTCAGAAAGCATACGCTGATTTAGACAGGAAACTACTCGAATTCCAGGTTGGGGATCAAGCGCTACTTAAAGTTTCACCCTGGAAGGGTGTGGTTCGTTTTGGCAAACGCGGCAAACTAAATCCACGATATGTTGGACCTTTCGAGGTTATTGAGAAAATAGGCAAAGTGGCCTACAGATTGAACTTACCACCTGAACTCAGTGCAGTTCACAACGTCTTTCACGTGTCGAATCTGAAGAAGTGTACGTCAGATGAGACCCACATAGTTCCCTTAAAGGAACTCACTATCGACGAGCGGTTGCACTTCGTCGAGGAACCTGTTGAAATCACGGACCGGGATGTTAAGGTCCTCAAGAACACGAGAATCCCTCTTGTACGAGTTCGTTGGAACTCCCGCCGCGGCCCATAGTTTACCTGGGAGCGTGAAGATCAAATGGAACTTAAATATCCCCAGTTGGTCCTTGGTTATGCTATGCTCTTGTTTAAGACTGCAGATTTCATTATCTTTTTCAGCCAATTTGATTTTCAGTTCTTTTAATGACCTTTCAAATTGAACTTCATCATTAAGCACTCTATCCCTAAGGTTTTCATTCACCTCTTTAATGTTAGCAAATGCTATGATGCATTTGTCTGAACACAGATTTTTAAGAACCTGAGATGATACCTTAGCTGCAGCCATTGTGACAACTCGAATTTCCGACTTTCTTTATTCGCATTTAATGCACGTTGACTTTGACTATATGGTTGTGTTATGATAAAACCTAGTGTGTTTGCATGGTTATGTGTGATTGTATATCATGTGTACTGTTTGTAGAACTTAAACTGTTAAGAACCCGACGAAACACAAGGCTGTTTCGCCATAACCCATTCCGACGAAACAGGCTGTTTCGCCATGAACACTCCGACGAAACAGAAGTCTGTTTCGCCGGCCCAGTAATTCACGAAGCCCAGTTTGGGCCCAGAACGTAAACTCGCATACTACTACGTGAATCAACCTATTGTTTCACACTTTTGAACACTCTGAAACCCTAGAACACTCTCTCTTCTGTGCGACGGCAACAACCATTGTTCACCATCATCCCTAGCTCTCGAATCCTTGTTTCTTCATCTTGAATCGGTTAGTGTGTGTTTGTAAATCGATTCCATGTTTCTGTGATATCACGATTATTGCTTGTGTATATGATTGATGTGCGTTACTGCTGTGATAAGAGTATGATTATGATGTTATTGATTTTGATATGTATGATGTAGTAGGATTTATATAAAATGGTATGAGAAATTTAATACAATCGAGTGCTCGGTTCTGGATATTGTTATTATGTTCTGATTATGAATCCAAGTTAGTATCTTGATAGGGTACAATGATATGATGTTGTATGTTGATATGTTATACACATAAACTAGGGTTTATGCTAGACAATGACTCTGGGATGATTGATTTATGATGATTCGATATGCACATTGACCTTCGTATGATTTCTGTTATTGATGACGGCTGCTAGAAGGATTAGGGTTTATGTGTTATTCGCATCTGCTGTAACTGATGTCTGCGAAACAGACATCCGACGAAACAGGACTCCCGGCGAAACAGAATGTGTTTCGCCAAGAGTCATCGACGAATTAGAATCCTGTTTCGCCAAACAAGGCCACGACGAAACAGAATGTGTTTCGTCAATTTGTGTTTCGCCGAAAGTGTGTTTCGCCAACTTATGTGTTTCGCCATTATGTGTGTTTCGCCGAACAGTTAATCTGCACAGTAACCTGAGTTAATTCTGTTAAGTGTTAACTGGAATATTTAACTGCTGTTAAGTGTAACCATCTTGTATACGATTGTGAATACGTGCTACATGTTTATACGTGAACAACTTGAACACAAACTGATTTCACATACATGCATACTTTAGGACGGGATTGATTACTTGCGAACACATACTTAGCATACCGAGCAAACCAAGGTGAGTTCACACAAGCCAAGGCATGGGGTTCCCAGGGGGGAATGGGGATTTGATGATTACTGTACATACATAGATGACAGAACCTACTGCTAGACTAGTAACACTTATTGAACGATCATCGCACACCTGCCAAGGACATTGGCCGCGATATTATGACTGACTTCGCACACCTGCCAAGGACATTGGCCGCGAACTAAATTTACAACATCTTCGCACACCTGCCAAGGACATTGGCCGCGATACAAACAAACCTAGTCTAGAATACTTGGGAAATAACATTCCCCAACATCTTCGCACACCTGCCTGGAGGGCCGCGATGGGAAATAATACAATACTTTGTAACGAACGAACATACTACTACTCACACTATACTATTACTGAACTGTTAACTGTGAACTCGCTCAACTAGTTGTTGACTCTCTCTTACATGCCTTGCAGGACCTTAGGTACATATGGAGCTTGCACAGGAAGGAGCAGGTCGTTGTGGGATACGGATCGTAGACGATATTTGAACTTATAACTTATTTTGGGTTTTCATTATTATGCTTCCGCTACTTAAACAATGTTTGGTTATGAACATCAGTCATGTCAAGATGAATTACCTTTTCCTACTTTTACACTTAAATACTATGTTTGATATGATTGATGGCTTGATCCTGGTCAGTCACGCCTCCAAGCGGTGATACTCCGCGGGTGGATTTTGGGGGTGTGACAGCCATCATGGCACAGTCACAAGTATGCTCTTTCTCATCGGTCACCTTCTCTTCCTTCTCATCATGTTTCTTCTCTTCTTCTTCAGACCAGGGGTCAGACAGTGGTTCCAACAGGGGTTCTGAACTTTCTCCCAACAGTACTTCACCATAGGGATGAGCAAATACCGATCCCGTCCCGATCCCATCCCGATACCGATAATCCCGATCCCAAAATTTCATGAATACTTGATACCGATACCGATATCGAAACATGTCGGTTCGGTACTGTAACACCCCAAAAATCGAATTTGAATATGATAAACTGTTTTGTTGTTTTATGGCATGAAATAAAAACAACTAAGTTATTTTTACTTAGTTAAAACTAAGTGTCTAATAGTAGAGAATAAGGTTTGTAGTAAATGAGATAAGATGGCAAACTAGAGGGACTAAAGGTGGAAACTTGGATTGAAGTTTGCAACTAAATAGAAAGTTCAGGAACTTATGTGTGTGTGTGTGTTAGTGTGTGTCGACACACATATGTGAGAAAGAAGGAGCTCTCAAACAATGTCAAATCCAAGAAATTGATGGTGAAAATTTTAAGACAAATCATGCATGGATGAAGAATTAGCATCATCCAACCTTAACAAACACATGGTAAGTTGTAGAACTTAATTTGGAGTTTTTATATGAAGTAGGTTTATGATCAATTCATGAGATTGTATGAAATTAAGGATGAATATGTGATAGAATAACCATATAGGACATGGATTATGCAAGACTTTAAGTAATTTGATGTTTTGTTACAAAACCCACTTATGGTGGTAAGGATGGTGATATGAATGAATTATCCATGTTCAATTCTTGTGTAATTTTGATGTATGATGTGGTATATGATGAATTCTTGTTAGATAAATTGAGCATGATATGAGTTTACTTGATGTTTAGTGGTGTTGATGAATGAAAGCATGAAGTAGGAAGTGAAGCATGAAATACTTGTACATTATGCTTAGATAGTGGTATGCACACCAACTGTTTGATGAAATGTCTATGTGAGATTACTAGATGAGATTGAATGCATGTAATGGATAAAAATGTATAAGATGTGGATGTCATCTATTTGGTGGTAATTGAACATGAGAAATGTATTTTAGATGGAATACATGTATGATTTTTGGTTGGTTATATGAATTGGTAAAAAGTGTGCATTAGAAGGTTGTACTCTATGTTGGAGTGGTATAATGTTCACCATATGTTTGAATAAACTTAATTGAAATTATGGAGTAAATGCACACTAAATGTGAAGCATATGAGATTTGTATAAAGGAGTAATATTGGAATGATATTGGTTTAGCTAATAATTGTTATAGTATTAGTTGTAGAGATATGAAAATGCTAGTATGAATGGAATGGATTACATATATGTGTGCGTGTATATAATTATATGCCCGTATGTGTGTCCTAGAACATGAGTATGAAATGCATATAGTGTTATTAGTATGGTCAACTTTATCAACATAAACGTATGGTTATAAGGATGAAAACTCGTATGCTTAATAGTTCACTTTCTGGAAAGTCAACGAAGGTGAGAATAGTACGGTAGGCTTCCTAACATGAATGTAAGACTCGGAAACTCATACGGTACATGTTATACAATTATGTCTTGTGCATGATGACATGTAGAATTATATGAGCTTGAAAAGATGTGATTGTAGATCTATGCCTTATGTTGTTAAAATTGATTAATGAAAGTCTAATCTAAGATATGAATTGGAAATGATGGATGATATGTATGAGTTTGTATGCTAACCAAGAATATGGATGTGGTGACATGAAAGGATATGAACCACATTAGCACGGACTCAAGCATGGAAGGCTAACGGGTCAAAAGGAGGCGAGGAAGCAAGCACGGACACGGACGCTTAAGGTAAGTGAATTTCGATTCACTTCTTAGTACGTATAATAAATGTTGATATTTATGAATATGGCTTATCTCGTAAGATTATGTACTAATCAGAAATTCTAGGTTAAGTAATATTTTAGTAAGACAAAGATTGTTAACTAAGTAGAAAGCAAAAGGGTGAATTTAAACGGGTCGAATAATGTGCATAGGTAATGTGACGATATGTAATTCGTAATGATTAAGGACCCGGGGTAAGGATTTCAGTCAGTTTTGTGGGAGAATGTTTTATGGACAATTAGAAACTAGTTTCAAGTGATTCGGATGTGAAATGAACAAGTTATGCAAGTTTTAGTATCAAAATGGTAGGCTGAACTGGGCTCTACCGTAGCTTAGCTTACGGTAGCCACCGTAAGCTACGGTAGGTACTGAAGGCCCATCCATCCACCGTAAGGCAGTAAACTGCCACCGTAGCCTTTTTTAGTGCCACCGTAAGCTACGGTAGTCACCGTAGCTTACGGTGGTGGCCAGTTTAATATGTGTGATTTTGGTACCTTGTTCATTCCGAATCTTTGCTTTATTCTATGGCTTATGTTAAGGCTCGGTGAACTTCCGAAGGGTAGTATAACCTATATATTGATCGTAAAAGTTATGTATGTTACTTGAATACGAATATGTAAGTACTAGTCGTTTACCCGCGCGATGCGGCGGGAAACATATCACTTAGGTTAGTGAGTTTAGGGCTATGTACGGGACGGTTCGGTTTTGAGCCATAACCAAAACCAAATTCGCGATGCAACGGAAAACACAACACTTTTTAGTAATTTTAAGGGTGTACATGAGAAGGTTCAGTTCAGTTGGGTCATAACTAAAATCTAAATTTTCAAGGTACTTCAAAACCGGGGGGGTTACAATTCATGACGCGGTACTCATTTTCTGTTAGTTTATCAATCCTCTTGTGATATATTGCTTACTATTTCCATTGGCTTTTTTTATTCGTAGCATTGGTGTGTCATGAGCTTTATAGATAATAATTAAATACTTAAAAAATTCATACATTCGAAACATTGGTGTGTCATGGCTTTTTTTATTCGTAGCATTGGTGTATCATGACTGCCCAAAAGCTTAAGACAACTTATTATGCAAGTTCTTATATTTTCACATTTTTAAATTAATTTATTTCTCTTATTCTTTTAGTTTTAGTTAGAAAATAAGAAAAATCTGACCATTAAATTTCAAACTTTCATCATCTACTTACATTTTTAAATTAATTTATTTCTCTTATTCTTTAAAAAGAGTTCATTAGTTGATAAGTTAATGGATAACCATTTCATGTGAGGATGGTTTGTCACACATCATTAGTTAGGGGTTGTCGCTTCTATATGGAGTTAAAGAATGTATTATTTATGTTTCATACTGTAAATAGATATGTATAACTGATTTTGAAAATTAATTTAACTAATTGGATATTTGTTTACAAACCTTAAATCCAACCTAATGTAACCAACAATTGTACTTGGTGAAGTTTTATCTATCTTTTAATAAGGTTTTTGTTAATTTAATAAACATTGTGTGGTACACCTTCAATAAAAGTTTTTAAACCATGGATGTAATAAGATTAGCACAGTATAAATAGGTATTCTGATAGATCTATTTAAGGTACAACTTGATTGGGTACATTATAAGGAACATGATATCATAAACAAAACCATGATAAGAGAATCAACACTTGTATACCACTTCACCCTCACACCCATTCATTTCCTTATGAAAGAAACGCCTTTCTCAATGCTTTGCCAACTCTTTTTTAGCTTCTTCCAAACCAACCCTGTTTGTTCCAAATTAAGCAGATATAAATTAAAAAAATTTATTTAAAATTTTGCAAAAG
Organism: Helianthus tuberosus; assembly: GCA_030545235.1. Lineage (NCBI taxonomy): Eukaryota > Viridiplantae > Streptophyta > Magnoliopsida > Asterales > Asteraceae > Helianthus > Helianthus tuberosus. Next base: position 135,151,850 of record CM060433.1, read on the forward strand.
AATAAAATAAAAAATAAATAAATCGGAATTTTGTGTGCATCATACCTTTCATACTCATTCAAAGGTCCAAGTTGGTATATTTCTTCCACACCAGTGCGGCCTAATCTCACTTGGGTTGCAAATAATGGGAGTTTTGTCACCTACAAAACAACATTTTTAAAATAATTAATAAACTATGACCCGAGAAAAGGTATAGATATAACAATGTATGTATAAAGCAGTTTTATACCCGAGATTCTATAAAAGCACACTCCACAATGTCAGCATCTCCTCTTAAGCCCTTGAGACAACAATCTGCAAACTTAACTGCCGCATACGCCTGTATAGTTTTGCAGATACTTTATTTTAGTTCTCGGATTTTAAAAGTTTTGATAGTATGAGCCTCATCAAGAATAAATATGAATTACACGACTTAGTACCATTGATAATGTTGCAGAACCAGCCCCAGCTCTCGCCTGAACGGGTTAAACTTAAGTTAATCAAAATCAATCTACGTATCAGTTAGAACGAAAAAAAATAATATAAAGGTGACAGTGTTTTGCTAGTTTAATTATTAACGATTGAAAGGCTAACTCAGGTTATGCTTATACGACACGCTAACTATTTATTTTTTGTTTTTTAAGAGGTAAAACAGTGACAAAAGTTTTAGTTTCGCTAAATAAAACAGTCCCAACTTTTAACCTATTTTCCCTTAGCGATCTCATACTAACTTAAAATTAACCCAGTTAGTTTTTACTGACGTGGAATATGTAGGCTGAGTTTTTACCATGTCAGCAAAAAACTAACTGGCTTAACTTCTAGTTAGTGTGGGATCGTTGAGGGAAAATAGGTTAAAAGTTGGGACTGTCACAAAACATTTCTTTGGTTGGGATTGTTGCTGGCCAATATTCAGCAAAAAACTAACTGGCTTAACTTCTAGTTAGTGTGGGATCGTTGAGGGAAAATAGGTTAAAAGTTGGGACTGTCACAAAACATTTCTTTGGTTGGGATTGTTGCTGGCCAATATGTCATAGTTGGGATTATTAAAATCATATTTTCCTTTTTACTGACGTGGAATATGTAGGCTGAGTTTTTATATTGTATAATGTAAGACACAATCAGTGTAAGATCAAACTCAAATTACCGAAGAATCCAGGCAGTCTTGATAAGTAATAAGTGGAACCTACATCTGGAAATGACCCTAATGCAGTCTCTGGCATTGCAAAAAGCTGCAAAAATGATACCATCAAATTTGTTAATATTGAAAAAAAATGTTGGATTTTATAAAATTTACCACTCTTATGAAACAATATACAATTATACATACATGCATATCATGCCAAATTTGATGGTTGAGAGTTTCTTGAAGTTGAAAATTATGGCAAGAGGCATACCGTATTATCTGTAACTACTCGAAATCTACCATGTATTGCAAGGGCTGCACCACCTCCCATTGCAATTCCTCTAATGAGTGATACCTTCAAGTATGATCTCAGGTTAACATAATGATTATGATACATAAATATGAATTTGTTGATCAATGTAAGATTTTCGTACTTTTTGAACAATTGGTATAAAGACAGCATTGGTTTTGAGCAAGGTTTAAAAGTACGAAATTGTGCCTCGAGGCGTTTTCCCTTCGCCTCAAGAGGCGTACAATTAGAGGTCGTAAGCCTGAGGCGGAACTAAAATATAAAAATAATAAAATTATATATCTTATAAAAAATATATTACTAACTAATTTCATCATCAGATTCATCAAAAACACACATAAAAAGACGTGAAATGTTTGAAATTGGCACAAAAAGTCAAAAACATCAAAAACAAACAACAAAACCCCCTGAGGCACAGCTTTTCTTAGTGCCTCGGCCCTATAAGACCTGAGGCGCCGCCTCAGCTTTTAAACCATGGTTTTGAGAGCCGTTACCTGGGTTTTGGCGTAAGTTGCAACCAGATAATCCGTTGTATATGCCCTTGAGAAAAAAACTGCACCTTGTTTCCAACTACCTGATACAACAGCAAAAAAAAAAATTAAATAAATAAATCATCCCATAAGCAATAAAGCACCATCAAACTCATTTCAACAATTTGCACCATGTGTGCCCAAGAACTGAAGTGTTCATATGGTATTAACTTTTATTTATACCATTAACAAGAGATGCAAAATCACCACCAGCACAGAAGGCCCTTCCTTCACCCAACATCCAAATTTTGGTATAAGCCATAAGTCCATAAAAAATAAATACGCAAACAATATGAAAAACATTTATTATACTCCTAGCTTTACTGAGAAAAAGATAGTTTTTATTTAATGTTATACAGAAAAAAAAAGATTTTGTTTGAATGAGGAATTACCTTCATAATTACCAGCTTCACACTGGGATCCTCTTCATAAGCATTTAAGAGTTCCAAGAGCTGGGATGCCTAGAAATGGTAAATAAGTTAATATTTTTTTCTTTCAAGTTACACAATATAGTTTTCATAATCATAAGAAAACTATGGCAGTAACTAAATAAAGTGTCTGAAACATGTTACATATCATTGTCATCACAGAAAACGGTATAAACTGCGAGAATATGATGGATCGAATATCTTACCATTTCAAGGGTAAGCGCATTTAGTTGCTGAGGCCTGCTTAATATGATGGTTCTCACATTTGAGCTATGTTTGGCCAATACCTGAGATATGAAAAGAAGTTGCCAATTAGTCTTTTAATGTCTATAGTTCTATAATTCGCCTATGGCTCCTGTTTCTTACATTTTCTTGCGACAACACCAACCCGATTTTTGTTTAGCAAGTGCGGCCCGACCTATTTCGAGGTCTAAAGCGAAACTAAAATTTAAGGCCTTTTTTTTTACATAAATACGATAATTTCTGATCGTCTGAACTCATAATCATACTCCGATTTCACTACTTCCAGTTTGCTAAATCATTTTCCGGGTGTCGTTTTTTTAGAACCCCAATTTTCACTACTTCCACCGCACAGTACCAAAAACATACCTGTTTTTGACCCATTACCCAACCCGCCTGACTGTCCATTTTGCTGCCTCTAAAATAGTGATATGCCTTACCTGAACAAATTTGGTTCCACATCTTGAATACACTTTGTCAAGTATTCGGTTTCTTCTTTAGTGAAGGAGCACAGAGGTTTGACCTGAAATATAGATGGAAGTTAGATTGACTTGTTTTAACTTTTGATCCATACCAAAAAAGACCCGTTTCAACCCGAACCCGTTTTGACCAGTTCCCTGACCCAGTCCGTCTTGCCCCTCTTTACCTGTGTTTAGAAATTCTTTTGCTGCAACTTCACCACCAGCAGCTTCCACAACCAAATTATCACTACATTCAACCTACCATGTCTTCAGAAAAATCGCCTTTTGTCGAGTATAAATCAAAATATAGCATAATTTACCTGTCAAAAAAGTAATACCGAAGTGAATCTGCCAGATGCTTCCCTAATCTTGTTTTCATAGTGCTGTTTATACCTGGTAATTTCTCAACAATAAAAGAATCCTTTATCAGTATAAAAAAGATTTCGACAAAATGGTAGAAAAAACAGAACTTACCAACAAGATATATGGAAGTCCCTTTCAACCCAGGTGATACCTCCATCGCCTTCTTCTGAATACAGAAACTGAAGAGGAATCGCAGATCTTAGGGAGGTCTTCTTGAATCGCCATAGAAGGAAAGAGAGTAGATGGAGGCGGATGATAACTGAGAGATCCTGAAACCCTAATATTGTATCCGTGCTTTCTCTTGTGTGAGTGTAAAACTCATATCTGATCTTAAAATGCATGTTCATCTACAACAAACCAACCGAAAACTTCAAAAAATGACCTTAGATATGAGAAAACATTCAGCAGAAAAAAAAAATAAACCTACCTGGATCTTTTTCTCAAAATTAATGGTAGCACGATGCAAAGTTATTAAAGAAAGAAAAAGTCTCAGATCTGGGCTTGTTTTTCTTGCCATCTTCATCTACAATAAAGCAACCAAAAACATCAAAATTAACGGTAGAATGGTAGATTTGAGAAAACTATAAGTAGAAAATAGAAAAAATCTACCTGATTGCAACTACATCGAAGCTTCATCCTTCTGATTTAAAATAGCTTATGGTGAATAGATCCAGATCCAGATCTAAAATCTTAATCTTTGAGAGAGAAAGAGAGAACGAAAAGGAAAGGTGCAGTGAGTACAGATCCATCTTCGATTTGTGTTTTCACAATGGACAAGGTTTTCAAAATGAATGGTCCAGATTATAATCCATGCATAAAAATGAACGGTAGAGATTGTGATCCGTGTGAAGTGTTTTATCTATTTAAAGGGTTGAGTGAAGTAAGGGTATAAGTGGAAAGTGATGTTTTATGGTGCTTAAAAGACTTGTACATTATGCTTTAGGGGTGTTTTAAGGAAATTTTTTTGGACTTTAAGAAGTCCTTCTAATATGCATTATAAAGTAGTATAGATATATATATATACATATAAGTAGGTGCTTATAATTGTATATACAAATGTGTTTTGCCTAAGAAAAGACGAAAAATGTTTATGAGCATGTCTAAGGTTAGATAACCATATGTATAAATTAGTACGGTACGCCAAATGTGTTGTGGGCAAACGGGAATGTATGTATGCATGAATAATTAGATTTGTGATAGGTATAAAATATATGAACTAGTATGTGTAATATGTGTAATATGTGTAATATGTGTAGGTGACCTACCTATAAGTACACGATTATGTGAAAGGGTATACTCACGATGTAACTAAACAAATGTATACGAACGGTTGACGTTCATTGAACGCGTTAGAAGGTAGAATATGGATATGGAGAAGGAACTTGTTCAATAGTGAGCTTATGAGTGAATATTTATTACACATGATATAAGCGAAATAAGTTGATATGACCGGCAAGCAAGTAAGATGATATATTGTTGTAGAATGTAAGAGTTAGATATTGTTGTTATTGAGAGACGTAGAAACATGATGTGTATGTGAACGGGTGGATATATATAGAAGTGATTTCACGCAGTGAGTTTAAATGAAAGTATATCAACGTTACGTATTTAAATGAGGCTATGAATCTTCAATACGTTGTAGAGTATGTGTTGCTGATTGTTTTGTTATTGAGAATGAAATTAGTAATGCAGGTAAGTAAGTGTTGGGCTCTTGAAGATTTGAAGCTCGGTGTAAGGAATGAATCCGAAGAACATCCTATTGAAGTTTTATACAATGAATAATGGCTATGTGGTTATTGATTATTAAGTAATTATTTAATAATATGGTATCACCATTTACTAACATGTTGGTTGTTTATGGTGACCGCAGATAATCGGATCATCTTCATGAATAAAACAACGGGATCGAGTCGAATACCATGGATTGTACGGGGATATGGTCACATGTTTAAAATCATACGTATTGTAATTTCCTTGAGTAGAGATGAATGATGTAAAAGAATTAAAAGAACACAATTCGAACGCCCTTTTAAACAACTTGTAAAACTACAAAGAAAAGAAATTTTAAGTTTCCGTTTTTCCGCTGCAAATATATGGTTAATACATATTAGGGCGTTACAGGTACGGTATAGGTACGGTATCGGTATTTTGAGGGTAAAAGTCGGTATTTTACCGATACCGTACCGATACCAAAAAAACCAAAATGTTGATACCGTTTCCGATACCGAAACATGTCGGGATCGGGATTATCGGGATCGGGATGGGATCGGTATTTTATACCATTTGCTCATGCCTACTTCACCAGCAACAGCAGTAACCACTGCTTCAGCAACTTCATCCACTGTTTCAGCACTTGACTGTCCTTCTTCAATTTCCAGCTCTTCTGGTATTGACTCTAATGCCATAAAACAATATTCATCATTAGAAGCATCATTAGTAGCATAGAGTGCAAAATTTTCATCACCAAGCTCATCAGGTAAGTTGCTCCAGTCAACAAAGCCTTGGGTGAGAAAGCTTTGCTGATCTGGTTGAACCATTGCTGGTGCAGCTTGTTGTGGTGCAACTGGTTGCACTTGAACCTGAGGGACAGGAGCTTGAACATACTGAATTTGTGGGATAGTGGTTTGGACATAATGCACAGGAACAGGGGTTCCAGGGTTTGCATAATGAGTAGTGTTCACATGGGCAGCAGGGGTATAATGGGAATACTGCACAGTGCCTTGGTTATTTTGTGGTCTTGGACTAGGATGAATGATAATAGGTCCATTGTTTTGACTCCTACATTCCCTATCAAAGTGACCTAACCTGTTGCACTTGTAGCATTTGATTTTTGACTTATCCAACCCTACTTTTAGATTCCCATGCAACACTGAGAATTTTCTCCATGTACTTTTGTAAAACTTGCTGGTTCTGACACTCAGCAGTGCAAGTTGGTGTAATATGTCCATTTCTTCCAAGTCAGTTGGATCAAAATACTGAAGGTCATTGAGTTCAAAGCACAGATTGTTAGAGCTCTGGCTTTTTCCATTTGCTGTGAAAGCAAAATTGGATGAGTGAGGATCAGAGTTAAAGTTACCACCAGCAGTTATGTCAATAAAATGATCATAACTCTGATCCTTACTACTGCCAGACTCTTCCTGACCCAGAAGAGCTGTGTTGCCAAATGTGTAGTCATCTGCAACTTTGCCAGACTCTTACAACTTCTTTTTCTGGTTTAACTCCCTTTCATAGGTCAGGAGTCTACCATGAAGTTGAGTCAGGGTCAGATCTTTGAACTCAACAGAATTTCTGGTCACAAAGGCAACTGTATCCCATTTTTTAGGCAGTGATCTAAGAAACCTGCTATTTTGTGTTGACTTAGCAATTTCAACATTAACAAGTTTTAGCTCACTAATGAGACAACTGAATCGCTCAAACTGTTGTGTTAATGTTTCACCCTTAACGTGACAAAAGGTTTCATACTATTGATTCAGAATTTCCCTGTTGTTTTCAATTACTTCTTCAGTTCTCCCAAATTGTTCCTTAAGTGCATCCCACAGCTCTTTGGCACTCAATGTAACAGTCCAGCATAAATTTCATTGGGTAGTGCAGATGCAACGATGCTAAATGCCTTGGCATCCAGTTCAAATTTCTGAAAATCCAGATCTGTATAGTTCTCAACTTTATTAGGTTCGAACTTCTTTGGATCCTCAGCACTCGGCACCATTGGAACATGTGGTCCAAAGATAACCGACTTCCAACATCCGGTATTCTGTTGAGCAAGGATGTGACCCATCCTTCTTTGCCAGATGTTGTACTCATTTCGCTTCAACATGGGTGGTTTGAAGAGTGAACCGATGCTATTGTTAACATCTTGTGATTGTGACGTCATCCTGGTTGTTTTACAGGCACTGATTAATCAACTTTGCTCGTGATTAATCCTTACTCTGTTTTTCAATGAAACGAACAGTTTAAAAGTATCAACAATTATGAGCTGAACTTTTACGTCAAAATGATTGTTAGATCAAATTTGACTATCCTAGCTCTGATACTAATTGTTAGGATCTGAGTTTCTTAAGATTGTGTTTTTGTTTGAGAATAAAGAAGATGAAAGAGTAATTGCAGCGGAATAATAATGGAAACAAACTTTCACACACAATCAAACAGGAGAATTACTTTCAAACAAACATGTTTATCATTGAACCGAATTATTAAATTTATTTCAATCTTCAATTACAATATGCATGCATGTATTACAATCTCCCCCTCAGCCTGAGCTCACAGAGTTTATTCGTACAGGAAGACAAGTGATGAAAGAGCTAATAGAACAGTACAGGGTATTGTTCTATTTATAGGCACGAGCAAACCACTGTGGCATCTTTACTGATGTCACCATGAAAGTGACATCTAACCTCCTAACAACCTACAACCACTGATCTATTACAAGCATTGTTGTCTAACTACTGATTACAATACATTACAAGGAAATAAACTAACTAATGCTTCTCCTTCCACTGTTGCGACTTCAGCAGTACTTTGTTTCTTCAGTAGTGCTTGAACCATGACAGTAGATTGAGCATCAGTGTTTGTCTTCAACAGTCTTTAAACAATCTTTAGCAGTTGTTGAAGGACATCGGTTGTTGTTGATGATCAGTGGATAGATGTCATCAGTTGTTAGGGCCACTTCCAAGGGGAAAGAATGAATACGAACATCTGCTTATTCTGGATCCACTGATCTGATCCAGTTTTGGCTTTAATCAACTGTTCCTTTGTAGGGTTTGTAGGACCGGTTTTGACACCGTACGATTGCGTAACGAACGTTCGACGTGCGGAATCCGTGAACGTACGTGACCGAACACACAAGAACGTACAAATGACGTGATTCTATTGATATGATGTCGTGTACAAAGCCGTGAATCACGTGGAGAGACTTTCTCTCTCTAGACTTTCTCTCTCTATGATTAGATCTCTAAATCTCCAAATGAGCCAAAAGTCTTAAACCTAACACTATAACTCCCCATTTATAGGCACAAGGAATATAAGGATTTCTCCTTATTTACAAGTTTGCCACCTTGCCCTTTTAACTAGATATTACAATAAAAGCTTAGACTTCTTCGGTTTCTGCTACGTACTAGATTGACGAAGGCGATAGACACATAATGCACTAACAGACTCCCCATTGGATATTGTCGTAGTCAATCTCGTAGCATCTTATCTTTCTCTCTTTCGAACAGAATCCCCGTGGATCTGTCTATGAACTTCCGTTTCTCGGTAGTCTCTTTCTTCAGGCTCCCCCTTTCGTCAAGCTTCCGTGCTTTTGGGATCGACACCTGAATTTCCGTATACAAGCTCCTCCAAAATATTTATCTGGCTTTTTGAATCCACGCTTCCTCTTGCGTTGAGCTTGTCTTCAGACTCCCCCCTTAGACTCAGCTGTCGGGATCGTAGTCTGGCTTTCATCGGTTCACAAGTTCAGGATCAATTCCTGGCTTTATTCTGCATCTGCTCAGGATTTGAAACCTGGTTAACCTGCACATCCTCTACCTCAACATAAGTTTCACAAATTTATAACAGTTAGATTTAAGAAACTTACTGGAAGAAATCATTAATTCAACAAACATACTAGTTACATCAAGTTCAAATGAATGACCTTGATTAACTAAACACACAATCTTTCAAAACATTTATATATAACATTCAAAGTTTTCAACATATTCTCCCAACCCAATTCATCATGTTTAGCACTTGGAATTTTGAATATCAGCTCTTCAACATCAGTTGTCGAAAATCTTTTTGTATTTTCAAAATTTTATGCTAAAATACTCCGAAAATCTTTTTGGATTTTTGTTTTAGAGAAATGCAGTAAAGAAATATATATAAACAATATTTTTGTGAGTTTGTGTAAGAGGATCATATCAGTTTATGAAACAAATCACTAGCACCGTTAAGCTTTTGACATTTTAAGTTCTAAACGATTCACATAGATTGACGATATAGTTGTCCTCTTAAACTCAATCTAAAAACTTTCGAAATGCTTACCGATACGTTAAAGTATATTAAGATAGCACTAAAATTCTTATGGACCCCACGATCTCAGCATATCCCCTCATCATGCAATACACTGACTCAAGTAATGCCTTTAAACTTTTATCGACTGTGAATTGTGCGAAAATAAAGCAAAATGTATAAACATTAACAATCAGGTCGATACTTCCGTATACGCAGAGAAAGTCCAATGTTTAAACAAAATAAGAAAATAAAAATAAGTTGAAGTTGTTTAGGCTTTAATCACCAGGTCGATACTCCCGTATACGCAGAGGTGATCCAAAGCTTAAACGAAACACCAAAGAAAATAAAGCAGAACGTTTAGGCAACAACATCCAGGTCGATACTCACGTATACGCAGAGGATGTCCGATGCTTAAACAAAATAAAGAAATAAAACAAGTTTAAATCTTTGCAAAATAAAATGCACAATCACAGCGACTTTTCAGCAAAGATGTGAAAGTTCACAAACTTAACCAGTTTTATGTCTTACGACAATCAGCGATTACCGAGTAGGCACACAATCAAGAAGGACAAAACTAAGTACTATGCTTTCAACCATGTTTCCCACTAGAACTAGGCTTTTTCATTTAGGTTTGTATCATTATCGCAAATCTACTAGTCTAGCTGAGCCTACCGTCACATCTTTAGTGAGACCATTTATCACATTTGACATTTACATTTCTTTAGCATGCTGTGATAGTTCACTGATTTTCTATCATTTCCTCTTTTTCACAACAAAACTCATTTTTTCTTTTTCAATGTTTTTGGCATTTTCAAATTTTCTAAAATTTTTCTCCCCCTAAAATCAAAATATGTTTCAATTTTGATTTTCAATGAAAATTTGAAAACAAACTATACAAGAAACGTGACAAACTGATATCAAATCGCTTCAATTCGCCATTCACTTGGCATAAACAATCAGAACTCCCCCTGACAACAAACTATTTTCCCATTTAGGTTTCAAAACACTTAAGTTTGTTTTAATCAAAATGGTTTTTCCGGAAAATTAGTTTTGTGTGTCATTTCACAAATTTGGGGTTTTCATCACATTGTTCACCTTTAACCATTTTGAAAGATTTAACAGTTCAAGATTCTATCAACACAAACACTTGTAGGAAATCAAGTACAACTTAATGTCCCTGATTTACCACATGTAAGGCGAAAAATCACATTCGTGAATTTCTCAAGAAATGTGCCGATTCATGTTCCACGCTTACCAACCTGGGAACTCCGGCAAGTCAGGTTTTTCATTTAAACAGATTCACCCAAGCCTGACCAGCCTTGGGTGATTTTGAATTCTTGTTCAACAATGGTGGATAATTTGCATCATCCCTTGTTAAACCCGAATTCTCCTTTTTTTACCTCAACACTAGGCTCTTCTGGCTTTGATGAACCAGAATCATTGCCTGCACATGGCTTGTCTGACTTTGACCTGTCAGATTCATTGCCTGATGGTGGCTTGTCTGACTTTGACACGTCAGATTCATCGCCGACAACTTTCTTTTTCTCCTTTTTCTCTTTTGTCCTCAGATTTGCATCTGAAGAATTCAATTTACTTGGCTTTGCAGTCGAGTGAATTGATTCATCAGAACTTTTATTCAATCTGTCCGGTGAACCCGAAGACAAAATTTTCTCCAGATATTCTCTTGCCTTCTTCCTCTTCTTCCTCAGTCTGTCTTTCTGCCCCTGAGAAAGCTTCACTTTCTTTTCTTGAACTTTAGGTTCTTGAACCTTCTGTTCTTTGGGCTTGACGTTGACTGGTTTCTTTGCCATTCTTTGAAATTTAACCCTCGATCTTCCCATTGATCTCTTTGAGCAATCTCTGGCAATATGTCCTCTGATATGACAGTTATAGCATCTTCTTGTTTCATAATTCCAATTCTGGCAGTTAACAGCAATGTGTCCTCTCACACCACAGGTGTAGCACACTCTGTTATCGTACCATTCACCACTTTCACACCATATGCTTAGATCATAACATTGTCTGGCTTTGTGGTGATCATCACTCTTCTTGAAAACTGGTTTTGGCTTCGAAGCACTGTGGTTAAACCTGCACCACTTATTACCAACATTTTGTGAGTTTTCATTTTTAGATTTTTGTGATTTTTGATAATGATTGGAAGACTTATCTGATGAGCTTTTATTTTCATTTTTCAAATTTTTCAAATTTTTAACTTTTTGTTTCTGTTCTACACTCTTCTTAACAGATTTTTGTTTAGAACATTCACCTGTTTCAGTAGATTGCAAAACAGTATTTTTAAATTTTTCTTGTAAATCTAAAAATATTTTTCTTTTCTTTTCTTTTTCATCATCAGATATTTCATCACAATCTTCAATTTTGACTTTGTCAAAATTTGTGACATTGTCACTTATTGGAACTGAATTGATCGGTTTTGGACACTCATATGGTGCCGAAGTCACAAAACCTTTCAATTTATTCTCTAACTCAGCAATTTTGTTCCGAGCAATTTCAGCTTCATCTTCAAGTCGAATGATTTTCTGAAGATGAGAATTTATTTCAATTTGTTTTTCAAGATTATTCTGAAAAATAACATATTTTTCATCTTCTAAAATCTTCATTTGACTTTGAAAATCTTTTTCAAATTTTAATTTTTCATTTTCAAAATCTTTTTCATTTTCTTTTGCATTTTTGATTTCCAATGTCAAACTGTCCAAACTACTCAACAGTTTGACATTTTCAGACGTCAATTTCTCACAATTTTCTCTCATTTCAAGAATATGTTAATTATCAAATTCTTTCTCATCCTTCAAGCTTTTGATTTCCAATGTTAAACTCTCTACATTCTTCAGAAGTTTGACATTGTCTGTTTCTGATTTTTCGCATTTCAAGCATTTTCCATTCATCTCTCCATCATCAGCTTCTTTCTTTGTTTCCATCTTGTATGTTCCTGCACAGAAAATTTTAACAAAATCAAGAGGATTCATATTTTCATCAATATAACAACCCATCTTAATATCATATCTCATAACATTTTTTGCTGCAAGACACACAGTGATTCGTTTTCTTATTTCAATGATTACATCCAAATTTATCTTTTCTGATTCTTCTTTTATTTCATCCAATAACTTCCTTTTTCTTGAATTTTCATGAAACCTATGATTTGTTATTGTATTGATGAAACTTCTTAAATCAAATCGTGATAAACTAGAATCCCGTTTCAGTTCATTCACAAATTTATCCCATTCCAAAGGTAAAGCATTAACAAATCTTGAAATTTGTTCATCCTTTGAAAAATATATCCCATGTCTTTCTAACTTGTAAACTAACTCATCAAACCGTTTTACCAACTTCTCCAATGATTCATTCTTCATACACAACAAATTTTCGAATCTTTTAACATAAACATCCTTATCACCTAATCTCCCACACCAAGATTCACAAAGCCAATCATTTAAATTTTCAAGATTCTTGTTTTCCTTTTCGTTAAACATTTTGATTTCTTGGTATTTGTGCCTTGTAAAACACCTCAAATCTCCTGTAAACAAACAAACAAACGATTAGTTTAACTGGACTGAAAATGTGAAAGTGTTTTGATTAGGCCACACTTTCACTTAAATCTACAAACTCTTAACACCACAAACTCTATGATTGGGCCGTAGAACACTATGCAAATCACATATAATGTGCCGACAAATCACATATCAAAACATCAGATAATGTGCCGCCGTAAATGTCAGCTGATTGGGCCAAACAATCCACTAATCCGTTATAAGATTGAGCCGTGAACTTCACATGCAATAACCGAAATCAAATGATTTAAAAAAAAACAAATTCTGACAAAACTTATTTGTTCACATGCAATATCTGAAATTGGGCCTTATCTAATCAAATCACATGCAGCTGATATATCTAACAAGTATGATTGGGCCTTTAATTTTTCAATCACATGCAAAATTGTTAATAGCCGACACCACTTTAATATGTGTATTTTAATTTGTTTTAAGAGCCTATTGGACCTCCAAGTCCACTAAACTGACAAGTGCCAACTTTGATTACAAACCGATGACTTTAGTGACCGGTAATTTGTATTTCCCAAACAATTCAATTAATTCAATTGCACCGATTTGTTTTAATCAAATGAACCGACACTTTCTGACAATCACATGAACCTTTATAGTGAACCGACAACATTAAATGTTTAACTCATTTCATTGTATCTTGATATGTGAGATGCACATTTTCAACACATTAACCGATGATGTCGATGAGTCTGATTGAACCGTTCTTATAACATGCAATCCTTTACACAGATTCTCAATAATACCTGCTCGATAATCACAACACAGTTCCACACGCACATTTAATCAGATCACATGTTCAAACAAACATACCCTTTCGCTTGAAATTGTTGTCAACTACTCAAGCAAACAAAGATTTTTTTTTTCAAGCGAACAGAACCTTTTCGCTTCAAAATAACACACTTTTCAAGCGAAAGCAAGGTATTTCAAGCGAACTACACTTATTTCAAGCGAACTACACTTATTCTCAAGCGAAACTAACAGATATCTCAAGCGAAACCTCCTGATTCAACCAAAATCAGACCCAAAAAATCAGATTTCTCCTAAACGACTAAGAATTAGATTCTGAAACTTGGTAGGATTGTAATTCAAGTATTTTCTCACAACATACTAAAAAATCAGCAGATTCGGACCGAAAAATCCCGTTCAATTTGATGAAAAACCGTTAAAAACGTGAACAAGTAGTAGAATATGAAGAATTTGACGAAAATCAGATCTGAAATCACTGAAATCTAGTACGAATTTATGTATTTGGTCAGCGCAATCGAGCTCCTAGCTCTGATACCACTTGTAGGACCGGTTTTGACACCGTACGATTGCGTAACGAACGTTCGACGTGCGAAATCCGTGAACGTACGTGACCGAACACACAAGAACGTACAAATGACGTGATTCTATTGATATGATGTCGTGTACAAAGCCGTGAATCACGTGGAGAGACTTTCTCTCTCTAGACTTTCTCTCTCTATGATTAGATCTCTAAATCTCCAAATGAGCCAAAAGTCTTAAACCTAACACTATAACTCCCTATTTATAGGCACAAGGAATATAAGGATTTCTCCTTATTTACAAGTTTGCCACATTGCCCTTTTAACTAGATATTACAATAAAAGCTTAGACTTCTTCGGTTTCTGCTACGTACTAGATTGACGAAGGCGATAGACACATAATGCACTAACAGGGTTCAATCCCAACAATCTCCCCCTGGAACAGATGATGCCAAAACCCTTCATTATTATGGATCTTTATTGTCTCATCAATAGTTCCCTGACTTGTCCTTTGAATTGTAATTCAAAGTCCAAGGAATTTGTGTCATCCTCATCCCTGCACAGTGTAAGATCAAGGAGATCTTGCAAATCTTTAACACCCAGGCCCAGTGCTTGTTCCCTTGATATTTTCTTCATCTCACCACTGGATTTGATCAGAGTCAATACATGGGTCTGTTTGTCAGATTTCCACTTTAGTATTTTTGAATCCAGTGGGTTTCTTGGGAGAGTTTTTATTGATGATGAGTTGGAGATGGTGGCCTAGTGATAACAGTAGATTGAGCATCAGTGTTTGTCTTCAACAGTCTTTAAACAGTCTTTAGCAGTTGTTGAAGGACAGCAGTTGTTGTAGAGGATCAGTGGATGGATGTCATCAGTTGTTAGGGCCACTTCCAAGGGGAAAGAATGAATACGAACATATGCTTATTCTGGATCCACTGATCTGATCCAGTTTTGGCTTTAATTAACTGTTCCTTTGTAGGGTTCAATCCCAACAATTAACAAATAAAACATAACATCAAAGATTAAAAAATAAATGCGGGCCCCACCTAAATTACAACCCGCCTCTTCTTCATCCCAAAACCCATGTAACCACCCACCTCCACTATCATCTTCAACCTCATCCACTGCCACCATCACCCTTCTAACTGTAACTCAACTACTCATAATCCTATCATTACACGTATTGTACTCACCTACTTCCACCTCATATACTAAAAATTCTATCTTTCATTCTCAAACATTCTATACTTACTTAAAAGACAAAGTCGGTGGGGATACCCACCGGCTTTGCCTTGCCCCCTAAAGATTTACATGTTTGCATTTCAAGCCCCTTAGCTTTGCTACAACCCTTCCACTTTTGGAGTAATCAATTTTAGTCCCTTATCTAACTTTACTATTCTTCTACTTTAACAATTGACATTTTTAGCTCCTAGCTTTTTACTAATTTAAATTTCCATCGACAACATTCGTTCGTTAATTTCTTTTGTTTACCAATATCATTTTTTTCTTAAAAAAACTATTTTTCCGTGCATATTTTTATGTACGTATCCGTATAAATTTAAGAGTGTCTACGTTTCGACATAAACTTTTTATGTAAACAAGTTAGGTCAAATATAACACGTTTTCATTTAAAAACCATTTTTACGTGCATATTTTTATGTATACGTCTGTATCAATTCGAGTTGGTCTACATCTGGATATACTTTATTATAATACGTTTTCTTACTTATGTTATGTACCTTTTCATAAATTTTGTTCCGGACAGAGTGGAGTCAAATTGTGGTTTCTTTTTTTCAAAGCTTTAATTCATCCTATAGAATAAGTTATGATTGTGCGAGAAAGATTCAATTTACTTTACGTTGTGATCCAATCGCAATACTTATATAGGTTACATTGAGTTCAATCAGATATGTCGAAACACGCGTTTTCATGTCGAAACACGCGTTTTCATATGCTTAACGCATTACCTAACACTTGAAAAAATCTATTTGATACTTGCGATGTCCTCGCCCCGCAACGCGCGTGGGCCTTATTCTAGTTGTATACTTAATACTCTGTTCATACTATGTATTTTCTCACGCTCATAAACATCACAATTCCCCCAAACTCCTTCATTTCTTCCACAAATTCACACACGAATCTCATCACCCACCACCCTTAACCCCCAATGTTCACACTCTGCATCAATGGCAGCTCACACCTACCCCAAAATCATCATAATTTCAACCATAACACTAATCTACACCTTCCTAATTTCACTCATGTTCAGCGCAACAGATCCTAACGATCTAGCAATACTAAACCAGTTCCTAAAAGGGTTAGAGAATCCAGAGCTTCTAAACTAGCAATTTCACTCTTGGAAGTATGTCTTCACTTGGGGTGTTGAAACTGTCTATGAATCGAATTTCGGGTGGGATTCCTGTTACTTTTAACGAATCTGTTGTTAGAATATTGTGGTTGAATTGTCAGTCTGGGAGGGGATGACTGGAACCATTGATGTTATTGCGACAATGAGGTCACTTACTAGTGTTTGGTTACATGGTAATCATTTTTCGGGTCGAATTCCCAAAAGTATTGGTGGGTTAACCGAGCTTAAAGAGTTTAATGTTAATAGTAATGATCTTGTGGGATTAGTTCCTGAGGGTTTAGCTAGTTTGAAATTGGATAAACTTGATTTGAATAATAATATGTTCATGGGTCTTGTACCTAAGTTTAAAGTTGTGAACTTTAGTTACTCGTCGAACCGGTTTTGTAACCCAGATCCTGGTGTTCCTTGTCGTCCGGAAGTGACTGCGTTTTTTGGAGTTTTTAAACGATTTGGGTTACCGGTCTCGGCTTGTGAATTTGTGGTATGGTAATGATCCGTGTGCAGAGGTGGTTCGGTTTGAGTTGTAGTAAGCAGAAGGTTAGTTCGATCCACTTGTTGAAGTTGAGTTACAGTTAGAAGGGTGATGGTGGCAGTGGGTGGTTGCAGGGGTGTTGGGATGAAGAAGAGGTGGGTGGTAATTTAGGTGGGGCCCACATTTATTATTTAATATTTGATGTTATGTTTTATTTGTTAATTTTTAATAGCAAGGGCATTATAGTCATTTCACACCAACTTACCTGAGAAAACTAACTCTTATCCGCGCCAGGGACTATCCGGGAACGAAATTGCAAAAGTTGGGGACTATAGCTGTAATTTTAGAAAGTTAGGGACTAAAGGTGAAAAAGGGCAAATCACAGAGACTATCCGTGCATTTAACTCATTATCTTTTTTTTCTTGTGGGCAGGCCAAAAGGACAAATGCTAATCTCGTTAAGCTGACCTAAGTTTTCAAGACAAAAGTTTGTAGCAATTAATTTCTCTTTTGTTGTGGTCCACCATACATGAGTCCCATTTAGTGGGAATGGCCTAAAACCCAATTATATTAATCATACAAAATAAATAACTTCATCATCCAGCCATTGTTATCTAACTCCACATTTGATTTGCTAGCACCAATTTAGACATCCTTTTAATGATCGCACACAATCACTCCGCCCCTACAATATCAACAAAAAACAAACCAACGTAGATTCCATTTCACAAAACAATAATGAGGTATAACTATGAAATATGCATGACATGTGACGAAATTTAATATTTACATGTTATAAAAACGTGCCTAAAAATGCAACTAACAAATCTCCCCAAGCTTAAACCTTTCCTTGTCTTCAAGTAAGTCAAGAATAAGAATAAACCGAGAAATAAATACGAAAAATAAAACACATATGCATGCTTAAATTTTTTTTAAACATGTCCCTTTTTCCGGAAAATAAAATTGTAATGAGACTATATCTGACATTATCAACTATTATTACATTCATTCGAACCCAAGAAATACTAACACGTGTACCCACAACTGTTGATATTTGTGTCCCTTTAAACTCAAACCCGCTTAATCACAACCAAATGCTTTCTGATTAATAATATACAAATTTACCAACATGGTTCAATCGTCTCCACGCCTAAGGGTGTTCATCGAATCGAATATCGAATTTTCGAATTATTCGAATCGAATTATTAGAATAATTTTTATTTTTCCTTGAATTCGTATTCGATTAAAACCTACCGAATTCGATTTGAATTTGTATTAATCGAATTCGTATTCGAATAAAAAAACCCAATTCGTATTCGATTAAAAATTCGAATTCGAATAAATTCGATTTAATTCAGATTCTTTAAAAACATGTAAAAAACTTTCAAAATAAAACATAAATTTTAAAGCAGCCATAAAGCACGATATCACCTTAAAAAGTTCTAAATAAAGTACCACAAGTCTAACATTCAAAACGAGAAGTCGGGAATAACCACTCCACATTACAAGTTAATATTTTTACGCTTAGAAATATGTTGATAGATTTGTTACTTAGGTTTTTGTAATGTGCCATGTAGTGGGTTTGGTAATGGGTAATTGTAATACTTGGAAAAAAATTTGAAAATAATTTATAGTATAGCCTAATAAAAGTTATATATGTATTATATATAAAAATAATAAATAAAAATGTATAATTTTTATTCGAATTTCGAATCGAATTTGAAATTATAAATTCGTATTCGATTCATATTCGATTTACATGACTCGAATTGAATCGAATTCGAATTCTTATAATCGAAACGAATTCTTCATAATCGAATCGAATTTAAACAAATTTCGAATTTTTCGAATTCGAAACGAATTCCGCACACCCCTACCACACCCGATACCTATGATAAACATCTACCCAACCTCACGACTTTTTAAAGATTTCCAAAACCAGACTTGAGGCGACCATGCACCCAAATCATGACACAATAGTTATTATTTTTTTCCATTTTTAATGGGTCGGGACTTTTCTCCCTAATTTGCTCAAATATTTTTTCGATTTCGATTTTTTTTCTTTTCAAATTTTTGGCATACATTATGATCTTTTACCCCTTCTTTTTTCTTCTTTTTTATTTATTTAACTATAATAACCTACGAGGTCAATTTTTCACCTCTTAGTTTTTTCAATTTAATTATGGAGGTATCATGATATGTGGAACATGGCGTGTGATAGAGGATATGCAACTAAACCGGTTTTTGTCGGGACTCAATCTTTGACACAAGCATCAAGATAGGAAACTAAAACACACACACACACACTCCCACATATATATATATATATATATATATATAGGATAAGGATCATGTGAGAAGTAGTATGCTAAATGAGAAACTTGAGAAGCATTCTGGATCACACATTTTCCCTAAGCAAAAAAATGCAAAAAAAATGTGAAAAAATACAATTTTTTTTTTTTTTTTTTTTTTTTTGGAAAAATCGCAGCTTTTTCTTTAAGAATTAATTTTTTTTTTTTATTTTTTTTTTATTTATACACATGTGTATATTGTTAATCTTTTAACTATACATATATGTATATTGTCAATTATACATATATGTATATACATGTTTAAAATTGAAAAATAAGTGTTATTTAGGGTTTAGCATTAGGGTTTAGGGTTTAGCTTTATGGTTTAGGGTTTAGCTTTAGGGTTTAACATTAGGGTTTAGTATTAGGGTTTAGCAATAGTATTTAGGGTTTAGCATTAGGGTTTAGCTTTTGGGTTTAGCATTAGGGTTTAGCTTTTGGGTTTAGCATTAGGGTTTAACTTTTGGGTTTAGCTTTAACTTTTGGGTTTAGCTTTATCTTTAGGGTTTGTATTAGGGTTTAGCTTTAGTGCTTAGTTTTAGCTTTTGGGTTTAGCATTAGTGTTTAGCTTTAGGGTTTAGAATTAGGGTTTAGCTTTAGGGTTTAGAGTTTAGGGTTTAGCTTTAGTGTTTATGGTTTAAGATTAACAATATACACATTTTTTTCAATTTTAAACATGTATATACATATATGTATAATAAGAAAAAGCAGCGATTTTTCAAAAAAAAAAAAAAATTTGCATTTTTTTAACCTTTTTATTGCATTTTTTGCTTAGGGAAAATGTGTGGTCCAGATTGCTTCTCAAGTTTCTCAAATAGGGTGGACTTCTCTTAGGATCCCTACCCTATATATATAGAGCGGTTAACATACAAGAGCCCTTATCATACTTCACGTACGCGACAATCCTGGCCGTGGATTAAAAGCGTGATTAATTGTATGCGTGATTATTTAACACTTGCATGATTATTTTCAGCTGCTTATTCCATGCGTGATAATCTGATACATGAGTTCCATGCGTGATAATTCAGTTCCATGCGTGATAATGTGTTCCATGCGTAATAATCACATATATCTGACGGACAGGCTTGTCGCGTACGTGAAGTATGATAAGGGCTTTTGTACATTATACTCTCTCTATATATATATGTATATATATTTAAGGTTATCGCATACAACATTGGTGTTCCTAAGTTAGGGCCAAGCCTATCAACAGATCTCGGATTATCTATGTTTTCTCCCTAAAGTTACCATTTCACGCAAAAGCTTTGACATGCCGAAATCACTAAAATGTCCCTAAAGTGTCTTAAATTCTTGGACAATGTTCAAGTTTACCCTCTTTAAAATAGCTTGTCTCTTGTACGTGTTGCTTCAAAATGTGTACACAATGTAAAATTACCAAAAGGGTAAAAATCCTAGTTCTCTTAATAAGGAGGCATGGGACGCCGCGTGATGGCCGGATATCCACGCGTTTTCACTTGTTATACACCGCTGCCACCTAAAAGTTCCACACGTGGACTTGGTGACGCGTGGTGGTTATCACGCGTGAATTTTCCAAATTGTTACCGTTGATGATGACGTGTGCTGAAGAGGTAGGTGTAATAGAGATGAGCCGAACAAAGACGCAGTACAAAGAGATTCCAGGAGCATGTTGAGGGTGTAATTTGAGGGTGTGCGAATTGAGGCATGTGGTGATGGAAGTAAACCCTAAGAGCTTTTTGTATGGAAAGTGATGGGCTTTATTTGGCCCACTTGTTCAAAGATAATTTGAGGTCGCTTAAACTGAACATTGAAGGCCCAAATCATTTTGACAAAAACCAATTTGAGGTCGCTTAAACCGAACATTGAACTCGTCTTCATCCTCATTTAAGCCCAAACCGATTTAAATGAAATCGTTATTGTTAAGTTATAATTAAAAAAAAAATCATTACTAGTGATGGAATAAAGCTCGATGATGCGACGGAACTTAATTAGATGTTGTGATTGATGGAAAACCATCATTAGTGGAGCGCCCTACCCCTAAGGTAGTATAGATAAATAACTTTAGCACAGATATATTTGTCACATTTTTTATTTTTACTAATGACCCACAGAATCCATTAATTATTATTATTTTTTTTTTGAACGGCAAAACACTAATCCATTAATTATTAACCTACCCTTCAAATATTTAAGTTTTAAACAAGCATTAATGCTAACATAGCATATATGAGTACTCTAGAAATTAAATATGATGTGATGTGTACCGGAAAAGATCATTTGAATTTCTAGGGAACTATAAGACTAGAAGGAGTGGGGGCCGGCTGAGGCCCGGCAAGGACCGGCGCCGGTCCCCCACACCGCCCCCCTCCATCCCACCCTTCCTCAGCAGCAACTCCTCGCCGATCTCGACGGGCCTATCTCCACACACACCAACCTATACATACATGCATATATATATATATATATATATTTAGCCCCATCCTCCACCCCCCCTAGGTCCATCCCCTCCAAGCCACTCCTACGTGGCGATTACTTGGCGGCCCATCCTTTGAGGACTTGCCTCCTCCATACCTTCCAGTCTAACAGTGTTGTGAAA
Source organism: Helianthus tuberosus (assembly GCA_030545235.1). Lineage (NCBI taxonomy): Eukaryota > Viridiplantae > Streptophyta > Magnoliopsida > Asterales > Asteraceae > Helianthus > Helianthus tuberosus. Next base: position 135,173,883 of record CM060433.1, read on the forward strand.
TATACAATTTCTAGGGAACTATAACGGTTTGCATTTTCACAACCTGTATGCATATTTTGATATAAACATCTGCAGGAAGTCTAAGGTACAAATCTTTTCTATCCATAATGCATTCTTTCCATTTTCACTGGTGTCTGTTCTAGAAGCGTGCATCTTAGTTCACAGGCAAAAATTTTTTATATTATTTGTTCTCATATTACTCGGTACGGTTGCTTTTAACTGCGTATGTGTTGATTGCTAGCTCCATGGGTTCTTACGGATCTAAGCCAAAACAAGAAAGTATCATGATGGAAGATACTGATACGAAAGAACCTGAAAACAACGTAAACAGTTTGGTCACCGAGGTTTTTTCTTGGTCTCTTAGTGATGTTCTTAACAGAAATCTCTACAATGGCAAGGTTAGTAAAATAATGTAGAATTATCTATAAGAGGGTGGGGTGGTCACTAGTGATAGAATTCTATCACTCACAAGCACCCAATCAAGTTCCGCCATGTCATCAACTATTTTTCCATCACTCACAACCTTTTTAGTGGCATTGGTCATCACTCACAACACCCACAATACCCCTCACATGTCCCATCACTAAAATCCCATAACGCGTTGAAAAGATTACGGACTCTTGCCTATCACGCGTTGAAGTTTTGGTGGCGGTGGATGTTTTGATTTTTCCACGTGTTGTTGGAGCCTATCACGGTGGAATAACTGACCGCCCCCACCTCCCTAAGTGAAATGCTGCTTAGCTGAATATTAATCTTGTTGTGTTCCTGTCTGTTGGGTTTCATGTATCTATGTCACCTTTGAATCTCGTACAAATTTATCAGGTATCGGAGGTTCCGAAGACATTTTCTTCGGTAAACAACGTAAACAGTTTGGTCACCGAGGTTTTTTCTTGGTCTCTTATATTGGTGTTTTAAACTAAATATAGGTATAGGGGTCGTTCTGTAATTAGTAAGTTAGTTTATGTTATAATTAGATTAGTTAGTAAGTGCGAGGACCGGATGCGACAAAGTGAAAGATTGTAACCTACACTTAATCAAGGGACGCCTCTCCTGGAGACATACCTGTTCGGAATCAGCGCCATCAAGAGAGGAAGCAAGAGACACGATGTTTCAAGGAGACACACCTCTTCAAGATCAATCTCAACCACAAGTTCAAGAGTCGCAACCGTTCGTGAAGAGACACGTCTCTATCATCGCATCTATTCGTTAAGTATATATAGGGTTCATGTATGTCAATTGTAACTGATCACTTTTCATTCAATACAAGCAAGTTTATTATTCTTGATTCTCAATTCTTTTATATTCATACCTGTGATTTGCATGTTCGATTACCAACATTGGTATCAGAGCACCACGTTAATCGATCCGGGAAGCAAGAAAGAAAATCTCAGTGCAAGATTACGAACAAGAAACGATTATTTGCGTTTGCCAATCGAATCGGAGAATCAGAATCAATCAAGAACCAATCGATGGTGTTCGATTTCGTAAGTTTTTTTTTTCTTTTGATTTAATCGAACCGCAAGATAGGAATCAATTTCCAAAGTACGTTTGTTGGTTAGGCTTTATTCTTCTCAAGATTGAAGTTTGAATTCTTTATTTACATACTTCGAGATTAAAGGCAAAAGTCAAACAACATTCTGTTTGTTTTTTTCATTTTTCAAGGAATTTAGAAAAACCTTATTTTAGTATTGAAAGGAAGGTAATTGGTTCCCATCATCAGTTCATGTTTTTTTTAGAAAGAAGTAAAGTTTTATATTTCAAAAGAAAAAAGGAAATCAAGTTTTTTATGTTGAAAAGGGGATCATTAGCATGTTTTTAAAGTAAGCAAGTCAATTTTCGAATCCTAAACGATACGTATAGCAAGAAATCGAACCCGTATCGGTTCTAGCAAGTTAAACCGATTCTTGGTTCAAATAGCAAGTTCCGGATCGTTTAGTTTCAAAATAGCAAGTAGCACGTCGAATCATCACGATTCAGTCTAGCAAGAAACGACCATTCTTGGTCAAAGCAAGAAAAAGCAAGTACAACGGGTCGATCAAATTAAGTCCAATTAGCAAGTTGGTTGGATATTTTTTTTATCACTCGCAATAGCAAGTTAGCAAGAATCTGATCAGCAAGTCGGTCAGAACCTGATTAGCAAGTGGGTCAGGGTACAAAAAAATCTGATTAGCAAGTCGGTCAGAAAAGCAAGAACCTGGTTAGCAAGTTGGCCAGACGCAAGTACTAAGTAAGAAATTTGATCTACACGGTCCAGAAAAGGATCATCCGATCACAAGCAAGATAGGCAAGAAAAGCAAGGCGAGAAAGAAAGGAGGCATGACAGAAAAAGAAGGAAGTGCATCAACGTCACTCCACGAGCAAGGGAATGTATCTCTTCAATGCCCAAAATTGAAAGAGACGAATTACACCCAATGGGCAGTTATGATGGAAACAATCTTGAAGGCATATAGTCTTTGGGAAGCAGTTGTTTCAACGGAAGGGATAAATGAAAAGAAGGCACACACAACGAAAGCACTTATCTTCCAAACGTTACCGGAAGATGTTTTAATGCAAGTTGCTCAGTACGAAAAAGCAAAGGAAGTATGGGATGCAATCAAAGTTCGTTATCTCGGAGCAGATATGGTTCAGAAAGCACGTCTACAAACTTTGAGGAGCGAACTAGAAGTTTTAAAGATGGATGAGAACGAAACAGTAAGTAGTTTCGCAAGCAAGTTGAGTGGTATAAAAGCCAAATTTAAAACTCTCGGTACCACTATCAAAGACAAGAAACTTGTAAGAAAATTACTTATCTCCGTTCCGAAGAAGTTCCTACCCATCGTGGCAAATATCGAACAATATTCGGAAATAGACAAAATGCCATTTGAAGAAGCAGTGGGAAGAATAATAGCTTTTGAAGAACGTCTCAAAAGTCAAGACAAGCAAGAAGATAATAATCAAGGAGGACTCATGATGGCACGTGCAGATAATCAATTTGAAAGTTTGCATCATGGAAAGGGCCGTGGTGTTCAAAACCATGGCAGAAGTCAAGGACAAGGATCTTTCAAAGGAGGAAGAGGACGTGGAAAAGATATGGGTCCAAGAAACCAAGACAAGAGCAAGTTCAGATGTTATGATTGTGGAGAACTTGGTCATTTTGCAAGAGATTGCACCAAGTGGAAGGAAAAGGAGAAAGACACGCAACAAGAAGCCAATCTCGCATTGGAAGAAGAACCAATGCTACTGCAAGTCAAGCAAGTTGAAGACCTTTGTTAAACTATATTTAGTTTACGGGGGAGTATTGGTGTTTTAAACTAAATATAGGTATAGGGGTCGTTCTGTAATTAGTAAGTTAGTTTATGTTATAATTAGATTAGTTAGTAAGTGCGAGGACCGGATGCGACAAAGTGAAAGATTGTAACCTACACTTAATCAAGGGACGCCTCTCCTGGAGACATACCTGTTCGGAATCAGCGCCATCAAGAGAGGAAGCAAGAGACACGATGTTTCAAGGAGACACACCTCTTCAAGATCAATCTCAACCACAAGTTCAAGAGTCGCAACCGTTCGTGAAGAGACACGTCTCTATCATCGCATCTATTCGTTAAGTATATATAGGGTTCATGTATGTCAATTGTAACTGATCACTTTTCATTCAATACAAGCAAGTTTATTATTCTTGATTCTCAATTCTTTTATATTCATACCTGTGATTTGCATGTTCGATTACCAACATCTTAGTGATGTTCTTAACAGAAATCTCTACAATGGCAAGGTTAGTAAAATAATGCAGAATTATCTATAAGTGCAATGCTGCTAGCTGAATATTAATCTTGTTGTGTTCCTGTTGGGTTTCACGTATCTATGTCACCTTTGAATCTCGTACAAATTTATTAGGTATCTGAGATTCCGAAGACATTTTCTTCGGTATCTGACTATATAAACTCATTCAACTATCCACTTTTTGAGGAGACACATGAAGATCTTCGTTCCAAGATCCTAGGAGTCAATCGTTCTCCTACGTTAGAGATTTCTGGAGTAGAGCCGGGTAAAGGTTTTGTACCTGACAAACATCTACTATACACTGTCTATTATAAAAGACGCCAAGGATCTTATGAACCTGTGGTTGGAGATCTTATCACGCTGACTGATGTAAGACCAAAATGTGTTGATGATCTCCAGAGGCCAAACATGTCTTACCTTGTAGCTATAGTTCGACCCATGAAGGAGAAAAGTTCATCGTGTAAACTTCGAATTTTATCATCAAAACCAATTACTGGGAATGATGGTAGACATTTTATTGTGTACCTTACAAACTTGACAACAAATGAACGTATTTCGCGATCACTTTACTCCCCGGAAGGAGAGAAAAAGAAGATGTTTGAAACATTGCTGAGAGTTGATTCATCTGTAAGAATATAATTTTTTTGTTTACACAAATGTTGCTTTTTTGGAAAATAAATAATAACATTTAACATGTTTTAACAGGTTGAAGAAAGTTGTGTTGAATGTTCTCTTGATGAAACTAGAGACTTGCTTTCATTAAATATGAAGGAAGGTCTTAAATCTTTTCAGCTTGATAGCTCACAAGAGGCTGCTGTTTTGAGCTGTGCTGCTTCAAGATATTGTGATCACAAGAATACCATAAAATTAATCTGGGGTCCTCCAGGAACTGGAAAGACAAAAACAATCAGTTCATTGTTATTCATGTTGCTGAGGATGAAATGTAGAACTCTAACATGTGCTCCTACAAATATTGCTGTTTTAGGAGTTACTAAAAAAGTTTTGAGCTTAGTGAGGGACTCTTTGGTATATGATACTTACGGTTTAGGAGACATAGTTTTGTTTGGGAATAAAGAACGGATGAAGATAGACGAATGTGAAGGCCTTTTGGATATCTTCTTAAATTCACGTGTCCAGATTCTTGCTGCATGTTTAGCTCCATTGTCAGGTTGGAAAGGTAGCAGTGAGTGGATGATTCGTTTTCTTGAGGATCCTGAGGAACAGTACAGGTTGTACTTGAAGGAAAAGGTAATAACTGATGAAGGTGATGATGAGAAAGATGACAGCGGTGTTGAAGATGATGATGACGACAATTTTCAAACTGAAAAAGAGAAGTCGAGTAACTCGCATATGAATAGAGCATTGAAAGCTAAGAATTGGAAGACAGTCATTGTAAGTAATTTGAAAGATGAAAAGAAAGGTATAAATAACAAGGTAACAAATGAAGATAAAACTAAGCAGTCTTCAAAGCAAGAGTCAGACAAAAAGAATTGTAAACATGGCGAACTTTTGACTTTTGAGGAGTTTGTGACAAACGGGTTCGACTTTCTTGGAAATCATTTAATATCTTGTATGGAAGGCTTGTACACACATATGCCAACAGCTTTCATTTCAGTAGAGGTTGTAAAAGAAATGGTTGCACTCATTGGTTCTCTTAAGTGTATCAGTATATCATTAAAACAAAGAGTTGCATCAAAAGCGGTTTTAAAAGAAGCCTTCAGATTCCCGTGTTCAAAACTCAGATACCTTCAACTGAAACTGCAATTTCCAGATTTAAAGGAATATTATGAAATTAGGAGATTCTGTTTGGTAAATGCTTGTTTGATATTTTGCACGGCATCAAGCTCCATTAACGTGCAGACATCTGAATCAAATCCTTAGAATTTTCTTGTGATCGATGAGGCTGCTCAGTTAAAAGAATGTGAATCTGTTATACCTTTGCAGCTTAAAGGTCTTCGCCATGTTATTCTTGTTGGGGATGAAAGACAACTTCCTGCCATGGTTCAAAGCAAGGTTTGCAACTTTTCTATATATGTATTATTGCTTCTGTGTTTTTATTATCGAAGTTTTAACCAATTGATTGCAATGTGTTTTCAGATTTGTGAGGAGGCTGAATTTGGAAGGAGCTTATTTGAGAGGCTTGTTTTACTCGGTCATAAAAAGCATCTTCTAAATGTTCAGTACAGAATGCATCCATCCATAAGCCAGTTCCCAAATAGAGAGTTTTATAACCAAAATATATTGGATGGTGCGAATGTCAAGAGCAAGACTTACGCAAAGCGTTTTCTTGATGGAAGTATGTATGGATCGTACTCATTTATAAATGTAACTTCTGCTAAAGAGGAGTTTGATCAGAGCCATAGCATGAAAAATGTCATGGAAGTAGCTCTTGTTGGTGAAGTTGTTGCAAGTCTTTTTAAATGTACGCGCCCCGCACTCGTTTCGTTAATCATTTCTATGTATAGCAATTAATTTTTGTTGATGTTCCTACAGAAGCTGTTGCAAGAAAACAAATGGTAAGTGTTGGTTGCATATCACCATATAAGGCTCAAGTAAATGCATTACAAGAGAAGATTGGCACAAAGTACACAGGTTATGAGCGTTACTTCACTCTGAATGTCCGGTCAGTTGATGGATTTCAAGGGAGTGAGGAGGATGTAATTATTATATCCACAGTTAGATGTAATAGCAAAGGTTCAGTTGGTTTTCTTTCAAACCATCAGAGAACAAATGTGGCATTGACACGAGCCAGGTAAATAATCATACGATCTAATCTGGTTTGTTTTTCTTCTACACCTTTATTCTTTCAAGTCACATAATCTTTTTACTAATTTCGTTTGATTTTTATGTAGATATTGTTTATGGATATTGGGGAATGAATCAACTCTGGTGAATAGTGGAACTATTTGGAAGCATTTAGTTGTTGATGCTAAGAATCGTGGCTGTTTCTACAACGCTAGCGAAGACAGAAACTTGGTTCAAGCTGCTAGGAGTGCTTTGGTTGAACTTGGTCAACTTGATAAATTATTCAACACGGATTCATTACTTTCTAGTGAAGCCAAATGGCAGGTATGAAAGCGCGATATTAATGTCATCTATTATATCAAACACATTTTAAAGTGGATTTCTTGGCTTACTATAGGTGAAGTTTGGTGACACATTCTTGAAAACAGTTGCAAGCCTCACTGACCATGAGATTTGTGACAAAGTGGTTTCTTTACTGCTCAAACTTTCGGGTGGTTGGTGTGAACCAGAAACGGTGGGAAACTCTGAAGTTAAAGTAGAAGGAAGTTGTATGCTTCTTGAGGACTATAAGGTTACACAAGACTTGCATTTGATTTGGGCAGTTGATATTGTAGTACAAGATTCTGTTTGCGTCCAAGTGTTGAAGGTGTGGGATGTTTTACCTGCCACCAAGTTTGAAGAACTGTCCAAGATGTTAATGGAAAAGGTTTATGGGAATTATACTGTAAATATGATGAACCGCTGCAAGGAAAGACGTGTTCAAGGGTATGTTTGAATTTGATTATGAGTTACCATTTGATTTGAAGTAGATTGCTATTTTACCAATTGCTTTTTTGTGTGCAACTGTCAACAGAAATTTGGTGCTTCCAATTACGTGGCCTATGAACTCAGGCATGGATCAAAGTTGGTCATTAGCGAAGCATCTAGCTGCATTGAGCTTGAGTAACAAGATTACATCATCATCATCAAGAGCATCAAGTGACTGGTGAGTTATTGTAGCATAGCTTATGGCTAATAAGTTGTTGTATCTTACACAAGTCTAATTGGTTAATTCATCTTGTTGTGTTTAGGAGATTTGGTAAAAGGAAACCTAACAGGTATGGTGATTCAAGGTCTCATGGAAGGGGGAACAGGTGGTAAAGGAAGCCTTTTGTGAATCAAATATGAACAATATGATGGTGGTGTGTTGGAATTTTATCAATGTGCCTTGTTTCTTAAAACACTCAGATGAAGAATGTGTGATTCTAATATTTGGCACTTTTTTTTGTCACAAAAAGTTGATATATATGTTTGTTCAAGTTATACAACATGGTGGTGGATATATGGTCTTATTTAGATCCATTTACACTATAGCTTTAGGACCTGACCTGTAATAGGTGGTGTAAATGTCCTTATTTATTATAGGATGAAGATGATTCACTCACCAAGAAGACCGTCTACTCGAGCAGTAAGAGTTGATTCAATTGCCAACAGAAGACCGTCCGCGACAACAAGACCATCAGCAGCAGATGATTGAACAGCGGATGCGTTGAGGAGATCAGCCCTAATTGAAGACCCGATACTCTCAACTAACCTGTAAGAAGACTCTTTCTTGGGGCTTCTTCTTAGTCCGTTAGGTAGTTGCCTAGAGCTATTAACTAGACCGAAAGGGGAATAACGACCAGTCTTCCTAAATCACGCACAGTCTCTATAAAAACTTTTAATGGTATCAAATATGTTACACTGTTTTCATGTTAAATCAAGCATTTAATTTCTATGATATGAAAAATAGAGATCACATATACTTCTTAATCTTGTTAGGGATCGCCATTGTTCTCCGTATGATTATATGATGATGGATGTCACATATACAACCTCTCCGTGGTCTTAGTAGGGATCGCCATTGTTCTCTCTAATAGAAGTACGGAGCTCTGTACACAGTTACTCTAGTGTTGATAGAGATTGTCATATTTTCTCTTTAGTGAAGGTTGAGGCCACAGCCCACATGTTTATACAAGGGGTTGAAAGAATACTACAAATTGGCTCACTCCACACTTCTTACTTCTAATACGAAGAGTGTTTAAAAAAATAGATATAACTTGAAATGCATATGAAGTGTTTAAGTTTAGATGTCACTAGAAATGCATATAACATGTTTCAGAGAAAAGATGTCACTTGAAATGTGCATATAGAAGAGTGAGTAAACGCTTTGGAAAAATTATGCACGCATACCACACTCTTTGATGCATGATCGGATTTTCACACTGATTTTTAGCATATATAAAAGTTAGGTTTTGATCATATCAAAAGATGTTTGAATTTAAACATATAATTGAAGGTTGGTAAGCGAAGAGGGAAAGCATGTTGAGAGTTATACTAGAAAAATAGATGTTTTAGTTCACATGGTTCGATTTTCTTTTCATTACTTTATTTTGATAGACATTCTCCACTTTTAAAGATTTAACCAACCACATATCTAGCTTAAACAAATTTGTATAGACTTTAAATGGATTCATACCGGTATAGTCTAGTTTGGATAATCACCCTGTCCTGACCCCGCCAGTTTCACCCATCTCGTTACTTATTGATCCCCAAGCTGATTGTGTTCTACGGTGCCCTAAACCCTTCCCCAAAGGGACTTCTTATAGGAGGGATGGGTTGAGGGCCCAACACATTATTAACACTTTTTTTATAGAGAGGAGTTTGCGACCAGTTTTGGCTTACTTAGGGCTATTAACAAGGTGGTCAATGTGTGACTGGGGGGCGATGTCCCAGGGCCTTGGCGGGGTTTGTTGCATTTGCCCCTTTACGTCGCTGCTCAAGTTGGACATTGGAATTAGGTGTATTGCCGCACTATTTGGAGAAAGTTGGTTTCTAAGATAGCTATGAAGAAGATGGGGAAAGAGATGGCCAATTACCTTAGTGATCACCAATTCGGGGTAGGGATCCCTATTGGGGTGGAGGTTGTGCTCCATAGCGCGAACATGTTTTTCAATCAGTTCCATCTGGATGGGTCGTTGGCTATGCTTACAGTTGATTTCTCTAATGCCTTCAACCTTGTGAATAGGACGGCTCTTCTTGGGAGTTCCATTCTCAGGCTTCGTCCATCTCCCCATGGATCAATTTTCTATATGGACAACCAACTAGGTTGTATGTTGGGGATTATTGCATTGGGTCCACTACTAGGGTTCAGCAAGGAGACCCTCTAGGGCCCCTCCTTTTTGCCTTAGTTTTGCACCCCCCCCCCTGTTTCATCGGGTGCAGGGTTGTTGCAACTTACTTACTTTTCCATGCGTAGTACTTGTACGATGAAACAATTATAGGAGACACTATTAAAGTGGCTAAAACTTTGTTAATCATCAGGTCTGAGGGACCATGTTTGGGGCTTGAGCTTAACATCAAGAAAACTGAGGTCTTTTGGTCGTCGTGTAATGAGGTAAAAACTAATGAAGGTTTGTTCATTTGGGATTGGGAAGCTAGAGTTGGGAGGTAGTCGGGACGACAGTTATATCAATAGTTTGGCTATGAAAAAGAGCTTCATGTGCGGTTGATCTTATGAGATACCTACCTCACTTGTAAGACTCTCAATGCGAGCTCCTTCTGCTTCGCTCTTGTATGTGGGTTACTAAGTTGTTGTTTGGCTTACGAACCTACCAACCCATGCTTGTTAAGGAGGCATTATCTATTTTCTACAAGGGTCTCTGGATGCGATTGAGGATATTGTGGTTTGTGGGGGGGGGGTCATTTATGGGGACTTTCAATGGAGGTTGGCATCCTTGATTCCTTGCTGATCCATTTTTGGGGGTTTAGGCCTATATTCAGCGGAAAATGTATCTACATACGCTTTTGTGGCCTCAAGAGCACAATCTTGGAGTCTACAAGACCACATTCTGCGGAACAGTGGTACCGATGGACTGGACGCTGATTATGGGTATGCTAATAAGGACATAGCCCCTCCAAATACCCAAACTACTTTGGCGAGTGCCTTATATAGTAAGGCCGCTCAGAGTTGGGAGTGAGGCCTGATTTATCCCTGCACTAGAAAGCGGTGTTACACTGTCTACGGGACCCCCCCCCCCCCCATGCTCAATATTTTCTGACCGTTATCCCCAATGAATGGCTAGGCCAACATATGTAAACAATGGAGTATTGGGTTATCCTTAAATACTTATTAATAATCCTTTGTTTCAGGTTGATAAGTCTTGCCCAGATTGCCATAAGGTTTGTTTGGATAACTTTGTGGAACATGTGATCCGTTGCAAGAAGCTACCGGGCTTAAAATACAGACATGACTTGGTCAAAGATGTCCTATGTGATATGCTTAAATGAACAAGAATCTCCGCCAAAGAAGATGCCCTTGTAATTTCCTGACAGGCCCCCTTGAAGGGAGGTCCACTCTTCGACTAGCGGATATTCCTGTGTTCGATTGGGCAGGTGGGAAACACGCTTGTGTGGACCTCACTAGAGTATGTGGCTGGTCAGGTTGTGTTGAAGACAGAATCAGGGAAAATTGTTAAACATGAAAAAGCTTGCACTAGGAATCAGCATGTTTTGTCACATCCTGATATCCTGGTGGGCCCGGATGTGGGGTTTATGCGTAACAATTGTATATCAGTTCATAAATGCAGCTAGGGGTGCAAACGAGCCGAGCTACTCGTGAGCTACTCGAGCTCGGCTCGAAAAAAGCTCAAACGAGCCGAGCTTAAACCAGCTCCAGCCCGAGCCTAAAAACAAGCTCATTTAGTAAACGAGCCTGAGCTTCGCTTATCGAGCTCGAGCCGGCTCGCGAGCCTAAACGAGAGAAAATTCCGTAACGGCTGTCTTAGATTGGGGTGTCGGAAATTATTCAGGAGAGTGTCGGTTTAGAGTTGTTATATCCTCCCCACCTTGTTTTAGAGCTCGTCCTCGAGATCTACTGGTACAATTGTGGATATTTCCTTTGCATTTCTGATTCAAGCTCCCATGTGTACTCAGGTCCTCTTTTGGAGTCCCACTTCACTTTGACCAAAACTAATCTCTTGTGCTTGAGGTTCTTGACTTTCCTGTCTTCAATCTGTAAAGGTCTTTCTACAAACTTGAGTTGTTCATTAACCTCTATATCCTTAAGAGGCAATACTAGTGATTCATCTGCTAAGCATTTCTTGAGATTAGATACATGAAATACATCATGTATTCCTGCCATTTCCTCTGGTAATTGTAGTTGATAGGCTACAGGTCCTATTTTTCTAATAATCTCAAAAGGTCCAACATACCTAGGACTTAGCTTTTCTCGTTTGATGAATCTTACCACTCCTTTCCAAGGAGAGACTTTTAACAATACTTTGTCTCCTACTTGAAATTCCAATGGTTTTCGTCGGTTGTCAGCATAGCTCTTTTGTCGATCACGTGCTGTTTTTAGTCGTTCCTTGACTTGAATGATCTTGTCAGTTGTTTCTAGCACTATCTCAGGTCTAGATAGTTGCTTTTCCCCAATTTCTGCCCAACAGACTGGGGTCCGGCACTTTCGTCCATAAAGTGCTTCGAATGGTGCAGCATTGATACTTGTGTGATAACTGTTATTATAAGAAAATTCTATTAAAGGTAAGTGATCGTCCCAATTACCTCCGAAATCAATTACACAAGCTCTAAGCATGTCCTCCATTGTCTGAATTGTCCTTTCGCTTTGTCCGTCTGTTTGAGGATGATAAGTTGTGCTTAGATTTAACTTGGTTCCCATTGCTTTTTGAAAACTTGACAAAAAATGAGAGGTAAATCGGCTATCCCTATCAGAAACAATTGATAAAGGTATTCCATGTAAAGAAACTATTTCATTTACATATAATTTAGCTAGCTGTTCCATACTGAAAGTTTCCTTCATTGGTAGGAAATGAACTGACTTGGTTAGCCTATCTACAATCACCCAGATTGTATCATTACCTTTTCTTGTTTTGGGTAATTTGGTAACAAAATCCATTGTTATCAATTCCCATTTCCACACTGGCATTTCTAGTTGTTGTAACAAACCTGGGGGTTTCTGATGTTCGGCTTTAACTTGTGAGCAAGTTAAACATTTAGAAACATAGGTTGCTATGTCCTTTTTCATTCATATCCACCAGAAATTCTTCCTTAGATCCTGGTACATCTTATCATTTCCTGGATGCATCGTATATTTGGACTTATGTGCTTCTTCTAATATACGATGACGTAGGTTTCCTAATTTAGGTATCCACATTCTCATTTCATGGAATCTCCAAATTCCATCTGTTCCTTGTTCTAATTCTTTAATCATACCTTTTAGTTTTTCAGTATCATCCTTGATTACTGATTCTTGTGCTTTTCTAATTTGATCATTTAAATCTACTTGTAGATTTAATTTAAGAGAACGTACCCTTTTTAGCTTTTCATGATACTTTCGGCTTAAAGCATCAGCAACTACATTTGCCTTTCCTGCATGATACTGTATATCACAATCATAATCACTAAGCAATTCCATCCAACGTCTTTGTCTCATATTTAATTTTTTTTGCCCGAAAACATACCTTAAACTCTTATGATCAGAGAATATGGTAAACTTACTACCATAAAGGTAATGTCTCCAAATCTTAAGGGCAAAAATTATAGCTCCTAGTTCTAGATCATGGGTTGAATAATTATCTTCATGATTCTTAAGTTTTCTAGAGGCGTAAGCTATAACCTTTTGACGTTGCATTAGTACACATCCATAACCTAATTTAGAAGCATCACAATAAATTACAAAATCTTCAGTTCCTTCTGGTAATGCTAGTATGGGTGCATGGGTTAATCTTTGCTTAAGAATTCTAAAAGCTTCTTCCTGTTTTGGTCCCCATTCAAAATTAATGGATTTACAGGTTAACTTAGTTAAAGGAATGGCTATTCTAAAGAAATCTCAAATAAATCTTCTATAATAACCGGCCAATCCTAAGAAATTTCTAACCTTGGTTGGTGACTCAGGTGTTTTCCATTTGGTTATTGCCTCGATTTTGGTTGGATCCACATGAATTCCTTCATGGTTCACTAAGTGTCCAAGAAACTGTACCTGTTCTAACCAAAATTCACACTTTGAAAACTTAGCATAAAGTTTTTCTTTTCTTAATATACTTAAAAGTGAGTGCAAATGCTTTGCATGTTACTCTTTACTTTTGGAGTAAATTAGAATATCATCTATAAAGATAATTATGAATTTATCCAAATATGGCTTACATATCCGGTTCATCATGTCCATAAATGTAGTTGGGGCATTGGTTAAACCAAATGGCATGACGGTAAATTCATAATGGCCATACCTCGTTCTGAACGCAGTCTTAGGAATATCCTCTTCCTGTACCTTTAATTGATGATATCCTGATCTTAAACCGATTTTAGAGAAAAATCGAGCTCCTTGCAATTGATCGAACAGATCATCGATTCTTGGTAATAGGAACCGATTCTTAATCGTGGCCTTGTTCAATTCACGGTAGTCAATGCACATACGAATTGATCCGTCCTTCTTTTTAACGAATAAAATTGGCGCTCCCCATGGGGATGAACTTGGCTGTATGAATCATTTTTCCAGCAATTCATCTAATTGTTTCTTCAGTTCCTGCATTTCTGCGGGTGCCAAACGATAAGGTGCTTTGGCAATCGGTGTCGTTCCTGGTAGCAGGTGAATTCTGAATTCAACTTCTCTGTCTGGCGGTAGTCCTGGTAATTCTTTTGGAAATACATCTGAAAGCTGAGACACTACTGGAATGTCTTTTAGTTCTTTTCCTTTAGTGTTAGTGATTATGGAAATCAAATATACTATAGACCCTTTTCTTATATAACTTGCAGCTTTCATCACATAGATGAATTTTGTGGATCTAGATGGCTTATCTCCTTTAATTGTGATCGTTTTACCTTTTGGTGAATTTACTTGGATTGACTTTTAATCACATAGAATACTGGCTTTATTGGCTATTAACCAATCCAATCCTAAAACGACATCAAATCCTGGCAGATTCATGGGATAAAGGTTTGCAATAAACTTTTGATTTAAAAACTCTATTCTTGCTCCCTACAAGATTTCAGAAATCCTAACTATTTCTCCAATTGCTGTCTTTACTAGACATTCTTGTGATAGTTTAGTTAATGAGTGATTTAGAAGTTTGCAAAACGAAGTATTAATAAAACTTTGGTTTGCACCAGAGTCAAATAATACTTTAGCAAAAACATCATTAACTAAAAACGTACCAGCTATCACGTCTGGAATCATCTTGGCTTCATCTACAGTCAGAACGAATGCTCTAGCATTTTTAGTGCTCCTGTTGTTTGTAGCTGGAGCCAATTTCGGACAGTTCAGCTTGATATGACCTTGTTCTCCGCAGTTGTAGCATATCCTGTTGTTGGCTTTCCTCCTGTAGTCTTCTTCCTTGTGACCTGATATTTTGCAGAAATTGCAATATATGGAGCATCTTCCAGAATGGTTACTTTTGCAATACTTGCAATAAGGTGCAAATGTGGAACCTACATGTCACACCCCGACTTTCCACGTGTCACCGGTGGGCCCGGTGGGGAGTATCGTGAAGTAGTTGATATCATCATAGTCAAACAACACAATATATAAATGCACAGCGGAAGCAAAAGATAAATTATATTACAATCCGAATATAAAGTAATATCCAGTATTACAACGGAAAGTAAAGGATCCACAGGCGGATCTTAAAATATAAATATTGTTCAACAGACTTTAGATGCCTAGAACTTGCAAGATTCTTTATTAACGTCCTGAGCAGCTTCCAGCCTATTTACGTACTTGTACCTGTCACTAAGACTTTTGAAAATACGTCAGTTTTCACTGGTAAATACACTCAACTGACTCATTTGAAAAGAGTTTAAGAAAATTGGCTTGAATGCACTTCGGCACAAAATATGTAGACACATTGATTAAAATGCACAAGGAAAAATTAATCTTTTATACTTTGATTTAGATGCACAGAGGCAAAATAAATCTTTTATACTTGGGGCAAACTATATCTCATGTTATCAGTTTTATATAACTTGCTCTACATACGGGGCCCGGTTCTATGCCGGTTCATGATTAACCGACACACCACTATTCCCTTATTGGGAATCCCTTATTGGGTATAATTAATTAATTAGCATATAGCATCTGTCAGGTGTATGCCTACACCTCGTGCTTAAGTCGTGGCCATTGCATTTAATGAGTCAAGGATATCCAGGACACGGTCGCATTAATCCCCAATGTTTCAATCAAGCAATACGAATTAAAACAGGTTATTTGGATTTCCTGGCTTATTGGTCTTTGAATCCCATACCTGACCATGCGGTATTTATTACCGTATCCCAAGCCCGTAATAGGGAAAATAAGTTAAGAGTATTTACCTGAGCTAGCTCCTGTCTTAAATAGCAAGAATTATAATAACTCAGCCGTATTCACTTAAGTAAGCGTAGGTACAATTTACCGAAAGGCTCTAGTCTGGAATGATGGTATAAATAACCAATTAGAATACTAACGGGTCTTTAATTAAGCCTAAGCTTAGACCGGTTTATTATATGGTTCAAACGCAGGATTAGGCGAAGACCGGAATAGAAGGTGATTTGGACCCGACAAGTTCAGAGACTTGCCTTATATGGGTATTTCATACACATTCTGGATTTTGAGATAAAACCGATAAGGTTTGGCCCGTTTAGGCTAATTTATGTAAACTAGTTACATAAACCGAACCGAACGCGTAATAGGCGTAACGGGTATTCATGAGAGCCATATACAGGTTTCCTAAGTTAATATGCTTCAAATATGTTGTGACATCAGTGGGATGTCTTTTATTATGCCCGAAACGAGTTTAAACACAAACTATGCCTCGTAGGGGTAGTTTGGTCATTTTCAAAGTTATAAAAGAGTCTAAGTATTAACCTGAGTTACAGGTCCGATATAATCAGCAAAAATACTTATTTTACTAAGTTATAACAGTAGGGTAAATTATATATGTGAAATTTATCAATTATAACCAAACTATGCCCCGTAGGGGTATTTTGGTAATTTCACATAAGCCGAAAAGCTCAATACTGAAGTCTGAGTTTAACAACCTTTGCTTACTGTTAAAATATTATAATTTGCCTCAAATATCAGTAGGTATCAACCCTTGTATGTTTAATATAGTTATAGCACATACTATGCGTTAAAAACGCTTAAAAAGGCGATTAGAAGCCTTTTCCGGGTTCGATAAATAAAGCTGATATTTTTATTATTCCAGAAGGCTTAAAATAATTTATTTATCATATGTGATCAATAGCAAAATGTTTGGAGTTAATTAGATATGTAAAACTCATTTTATGGCCCGTAAGGGCAAAACCGACAATTACCGGAATAAGCCTACGACTATTAGTTATGCTCAGCCTAAAATTAATTAAAAATCTTTAAAAATCCCAAAATAATATATTACATCTGTGGGTAATAAGTTTGATATCAAAAAAGTAGGCTTAACCAGGCTATACGCTAATTACGCCGTTTAATTAACATAAAGCTTTCATTTCACGCTAACGAGCATAACTCTTAGTCTACACCTCAAACTGATGTCAAACTTTGGATGCGAGTTTAAATATCAGTAATTAAAGTTTCTACTCTTTTACATTTCCAAAAAATCACGTTTTAAGGCGAAAAGGGCATAATGGTCAACATATGAGCAATTAACGGAAATCATGCGTATTAATCGGTTAACTAATGAACCATGGTGTATAATCACAAAGGGTTATACTAGCATGTAACCTGGTCCAAATGAAGCTCTTAGGTATTTCTAAATCATACCAATACGGGTCAGAACTGAAAGCAAAAGTCAAAGCTTTGCGACTTTCGGTTCCGAACCGGGTCAAAACATAAAATTGTCGGGTGGAACATGTTTAAACATGTTCTTACACTAATTACTAAGTTATAACAATGATCAAACAGGTTGTATATGATCTACATTGCTAATTATGCATAAATTGTAATTTAAGTATCCTGTTGACTTTTTCTTAGCAAATTTGACCCGACTTTTGACCTGGTTAGAGTGGTAATCAGGGGGAACCCTTTTAAGGGTTTATTACCCACATAATTACCAACTTATAACTACTTTTGATTCGACTAATCACTGGACCATTAGTGATAAATCTTAAAGTCAACCGTTAATTACGACGGTTTGACTTCTAAGCTAAAACTAAGCTAAAACTTAATTAAGCAAGGATTAGTAAACTTACTGAAGTCCTAAGCTTGATTAGTGACCACTTGAGAGAAGGTTTGAGCTCCAGGAATGATCAGAAAGCTGAAGGAAATGGTGTGATGACTTGTTTGCAACTCAAGACCCTTTTATAGTGAATTCAATCACCACAAAGTGTTGACAACAAAGTCTAGCACTTACCACAACATTCCCACAGGTGTCCTACATGTTTAGGGGTTGTTTAGGGGCCAAGGGAGATGAGGAAACTCGTTAAAAGTTCCAGAATCGCGTTTAAACAGCAAACTGCAACATTTCTGTTCGCTGGCAACCCCTTGCGCAACGCAAGGGGTATGCTTACGGTGCGCAAGCACCTTGCAGAACCCAAAAACATTTGATCTTTCAGTATTTCGAAAGGGCAACCTCATTATCCGATTTTGGGGCCTTGATTTATCAATTAGGGGCCCTTAAAATGTGCCTTGTACTATTACATACCCTACCATTTGCCATGTTCCTTTAAATCCTTTTTGAAAGTGCCGTTAAAGAAGGTTTACCGTAGAATTTCCATACGAACCTATCATTAACTCAAATTCAATTATTGTCAACAAATTCCTGGATATGTTAGATGTGTGTAAAATATAATTGGGTCTTGGGATTTATGAATGAGGTCGTTCAGAGGTAAAAATTAACATGACGCCACTTTTAAATCCTGCCAAAACATCTTTATTAAATCCGGGATTTTTCAACGCGTTTTGTCTTACATGGGGATGAACTTGGCTGTATGAATCTTTTTTCCAGCAATTCATCTAATTGTTTCTTCAGTTCCTGCATTTCTGCGGGTGCCAAACGATAAGGTGCTTTGGCAATCGGTGCCGTTCCTGGTAGCAGGTGAATTCTGAATTCAACTTCTCTGTCTGGCGGTAGTCCTGGTAATTCTTTTGGAAATACATCTGAAAGCTGAGACACTACTGGAATGTCTTTTAGTTCTTTTCCTTTAGTGTTAGTGATTATGGAAATCAAATATACTATAGACCCTTTTCTTATATAACTTGCAGCTTTCATCACAGAGATGAATTTTGTGGATCTAGATGGCTTATCTCCTTTAATTGTGATCGTTTTACCTTTTGGTGAATTTACTTGGATTGACTTTTAATCACATAGAATACTGGCTTTATTGGCTATTAACCAATCCAATCCTAAAACGACATCAAATCCTGGCAGATTCATGGGATAAAGGTTTGCAATAAACTTTTGATTTAAAAACTCTATTCTTGCTCCCTACAAGATTTCAGAAATCCTAACTATTTCTCCAATTGCTGTCTTTACTAGACATTCTTGTGATAGTTTAGTTAATGAGTGATTTAGAAGTTTGCAAAACGAAGTATTAATAAAACTTTGGTTTGCACCAGAGTCAAATAATACTTTAGCAAAAACATCATTAACTAAAAACGTACCAGCTATCACGTCTGGAATCATCTTGGCTTCATCTACAGTCAGAACGAATGCTCTAGCATTTTTAGTGCTCCTGTTGTTTGTAGCTGGAGCCAATTTCGGACAGTTCAGCTTGATATGACCTTGTTCTCCGCAGTTGTAGCATATCCTGTTGTTGGCTTTCCTCCTGTAGTCTTCTTCCTTGTGACCTGATATTTTGCAGAAATTGCAATATATGGAGCATCTTCCAGAATGGTTACTTTTGCAATACTTGCAATAAGGTGCAAATGTGGAACCTACATGTCACACCCCGACTTTCCACGTGTCACCGGTGGGCCCGGTGGGGAGTATCGTGAAGTAGTTGATATCATCATAGTCAAACAACACAATATGTAAATGCACAGCGGAAGCAAAAGATAAATTATATTACAATCCGAATATAAAGTAATATCCAGTATTACAACGGAAAGTAAAGGATCCACAGGCGGATCTTAAAATATAAATATTGTTCAACAGACTTTAGACGCCTAGAACTTGCAAGATTCTTTATTAACGTCCTGAGCAGCTTCCAGCCTATTTACGTACTTGTACCTGTCACTAAGACTTTTGAAAATACGTCAGTTTTCACTGGTAAATACACTCAACTGACTCATTTGAAAAGAGTTTAAGAAAATTGGCTTGAATGCACTTCGGCACAAAATATGTAGACACATTGATTAAAATGCACAAGGCAAAATTAATCTTTTATACTTTGATTTAGATGCACAGAGGCAAAATAAATCTTTTATACTTGGGGCAAACTATATCTCATGTTATCAGTTTTATATAACTTGCTCTACATACGGGGCCCGGTTCTATGCCGGTTCATGATTAACCGACACACCACTATTCCCTTATTGGGAATCCCTTATTGGGTATAATTAATTAATTAGCATATAGCATCTGTCAGGTGTATGCCTACACCTCGTGCTTAAGTCGTGGCCATTGCATTTAATGAGTCAAGGATATCCAGGACACGGTCGCATTAATCCCCAATGTTTCAATCAAGCAATACGAATTAAAACAGGTTATTTGGATTTCCTGGCTTATTGGTCTTTGAATCCCATACCTGACCATGCGGTATTTATTACCGTATCCCAAGCCCGTAATAGGGAAAATAAGTTAAGAGTATTTACCTGAGCTAGCTCCTGTCTTAAATAGCAAGAATTATAATAACTCAGCCGTATTCACTTAAGTAAGCGTAGGTACAATTTACCGAAAGGCTCTAGTCTGGAATGATGGTATAAATAACCAATTAGAATACTAACGGGTCTTTAATTAAGCCTAAGCTTAGACCGGTTTATTATATGGTTCAAACGCAGGATTAGGCGAAGACCGGAATAGAAGGTGATTTGGACCCGACAAGTTCGGAGACTTGCCTTATATGGGTATTTCATACACATTCTGGATTTTGAGATAAAACCGATAAGGTTTGGCCCGTTTAGGCTAATTTATGTAAACTAGTTACATAAACCGAACCGAACGCGTAATAGGCGTAACGGGTATTCATGAGAGCCATATACAGGTTTCCTAAGTTAATATGCTTCAAATATGTTGTGACATCAGTGGGATGTCTTTTATTATGCCCGAAACGAGTTTAAACACAAACTATGCCTCGTAGGGGTAGTTTGGTCATTTTCAAAGTTATAAAAGAGTCTAAGTATTAACCTGAGTTACAGGTCCGATATAATCAGCAAAAATACTTATTTTACTAAGTTATAACAGTAGGGTAAATTATATATGTGAAATTTATCAATTATAACCAAACTATGCCCCGTAGGGGTATTTTGGTAATTTCACATAAGCCGAAAAGCTCAATACTGAAGTCTGAGTTTAACAACCTTTGCTTACTGTTAAAATATTATAATTTGCCTCAAATATCAGTAGGTATCAACCCTTGTATGTTTAATATAGTTATAGCACATACTATGCGTTAAAAACGCTTAAAAAGGCGATTAGAAGCCTTTTCCGGGTTCGATAAATAAAGCTGATATTTTTATTATTCCAGAAGGCTTAAAATAATTTATTTATCATATGTGATCAATAGCAAAATGTTTGGAGTTAATTAGATATGTAAAACTCATTTTATGGCCCGTAAGGGCAAAACCGACAATTACCGGAATAAGCCTACGACTATTAGTTATGCTCAGCCTAAAATTAATTAAAAATCTTTAAAAATCCCAAAATAATATATTACATCTGTGGGTAATAAGTTTGATATCAAAAAAGTAGGCTTAACCAGGCTATACGCTAATTACGCCGTTTAATTAACATAAAGCTTTCATTTCACGCTAACGAGCATAACTCTTAGTCTACACCTCAAACTGATGTCAAACTTTGGATGCAAGTTTAAATATTAGTAATTAAAGTTTCTACTCTTTTACATTTCCAAAAAATCACGTTTTAAGGTGAAAAGGGCATAATGGTCAACATATGAGCAATTAACGGAAATCATGTGTATTAATCGGTTAACTAATGAACCATGGTGTATAATCACAGAGGGTTATACTAGCATGTAACCTGGTCCAAATGAAGCTCTTAGGTATTTCTAAATCATACCAATACGGGTCAGAACTGAAAGCAAAAGTCAAAGCTTTGCGACTTTCGGTTCCGAACCGGGTCAAAACATAAAATTGTCGGGTGGAACATGTTTAAACATGTTCTTACACTAATTACTAAGTTATAACAATGATCAAATAGGTTGTATATGATCTACATTGCTAATTATGCATAAATTGTAATTTAAGTATCCTGTTGACTTTTTCTTAGCAAATTTGACCCGACTTTTGACCTGGTTAGAGTGGTAATCAGGGGGAACCCTTTTAAGGGTTTATTACCCACATAATTACCAACTTATAACTACTTTTGATTCGACTAATCACTGGACCATTAGTGATAAATCTTAAAGTCAACCGTTAATTACGACGGTTTGACTTCTAAGCTAAAACTAAGCTAAAACTTAATTAAGCAAGGATTAGTAAACTTACTGAAGTCCTAAGCTTGATTAGTGACCACTTGAGAGAAGGTTTGAGCTCCAGGAATGATCAGAAAGCTGAAGGAAATGGTGTGATGACTTGTTTGCAACTCAAGACCCTTTTATAGTGAATTCAATCACCACAAAGTGTTGACAACAAAGTCTAGCACTTACCACAACATTCCCACAGGTGTCCTACATGTTTAGGGGTTGTTTAGGGGCCAAGGGAGATGAGGAAACTCGTTAAAAGTTCCAGAATCGCGTTTAAACAGCAAACTGCAACATTTCTGTTCGCTGGCAACCCCTTGCGCACCGCAAGGGGTATGCTTACGGTGCGCAAGCACCTTGCAGAACCCAAAAACATTTGATCTTTCAGTATTTCGAAAGGGCAACCTCATTATCCGATTTTGGGGCCTTGATTTATCAATTAGGGGCCCTTAAAATGTGCCTTGTACTATTACATACCCTACCATTTGCCATGTTCCTTTAAATCCTTTTTGAAAGTGCCGTTAAAGAAGGTTTACCGTAGAATTTCCATACGAACCTATCATTAACTCAAATTCAATTATTGTCAACAAATTCCTGGATATGTTAGATGTGTGTAAAATATAATTGGGTCTTGGGATTAATGCTGGTATGGTAGCTATTGTTGTAGGAGAATTCGATTAACGGTAGATGTTTATCCCAACTACCACCCAAATTGATCACACATGCACGCAGCATGTCTTCCAAAGTCTGAATAGTACGCTCACTCTGACCGTCAGGCTGAGGGTGGTAAGCCGTACTTAAATTCAGACATGTGCCCAAAGATTGCTGGAAACTATTCCAAAAATGTGACGTGTACCTAGTATCTCTGTCAGAGATAATAGACACAGGTATGCCATGTAAGGCTAAAATCTTATCTACGTATAGTTGGGCTAGCATGTCGGAGCTATAAGTCTCCTTAATTAGGTCTTAGCTCGTAAGCTATTTAATCTTGATACATTCTAATCCTTCGAATGGTTCTATATACTCAGAGCCTGACTAGCCTGATAAATCAACAAATTTGGCACACCCTTCCTGGGTGATATCTTTTGTTGAGCCTTATTTCTTAACAAGAATTTAGGAAGGTTACTACTTTCCATTAATTCTTGATTTTCTGCCCAATAATGGCAACTTATAGATAATTAGGGGTTTGAACGATCTTATTCGTTGTTTCAAATGGCAACTTTCAGATCCTGATAAGTGGACTTACCAATCTATTGTCCTAACAATAGATGTTTAACATTCCATCCTTACAAGGTCTCCAAGGGAGCAGCCTTGATGCTTACATATCAACTATTACATAAAAGCTTATCTTAAGGTGAGATGGTCATTCCAACCACTACTTAACTAATTTTAAGGAATAGTTAATCCTTGTCGTTAGTCGAACAATTCGACGATCCTGGGTAGCTGATGGAAATTCTTAATCGTTGCCTTATTAGGGTTGCGGCAATTAATACATAAGCAATATGAACCGTCTTTCTTATTCAATAACACAAAACCCTTAGAATATTGAGTCAGGCTGTATGAGCCTATGTCTTAAAACCTACTTAATCAAGGTTTCGATTATTCATAATCAATATGGAGTTTTCCCAGCACTCCAGCCCACAGCGGGATGCTAATCTTAATTCTACCTGCCTTTCAGGAGGTAAGCAGGGAAAACTTATGAGAAGATAATCAAGATACAAGGAGGCTACAAAGACTTTCCATACCTCAGGCTCCAGTTCATCCATCATTGTTTGTGTCAAATAAGTGACACATTTATGTTATAAGTCCACGAATTCCTTAATCGGGAACATTTACTTGGACAATTCCATTCTGGATATCTTCTTTGAACACTACTAGTCGACTTTAGTACAATATGACCATTGGGATATCTCAGGGGTTCCATGCATTAAACCTCCATACTGATCAAGCATGGAATCAATCTATGGGACACACTAGGACACGCCAATCCTCATATGGTACTCTTATCAAACATAGTTTAGCATTCGCAGGTGATATAAAATAATGAGAAAATAATAAAATAAAGTAATATATAGTGTCGTACTCTTTTTGGGGAAGGGTACTCCATATCCTTATGAAAGGATTATCTCCGAGGATGGGAGAGAGGGTCATTAAAGATTCCATTGGTAAATTATACCTCATTTTTAATATCTGAAGTTCTTATGAATGTAATCAAAAGTTTGCTAAGCTTATTGTTTACTAAAGGTTTATTATCCCTTGCATTAACGTAAAATACTTAGCAGGTACAATCGATGCTAAAAGGTACGGGACGTACCTGATGCTATTATTGATATGTACTGTCTCTGTCATTCAATCGGTAGTTCAGGCGTTTCCTTTCTTATCCATCCCAGACTTAGCTGCTCCTTCTTTGGCAGCCTCAGGGCAATTAGTACTGATGTGCCCCTTTTCGCCACAGCTGAAATAGTTTGCATTCTTTATGTCCCTACATTTGTGGGACTGGTGACCAGTTCTTTTGCAGATGCCACATTGCTTTATTTCTGACTACATCGAGTGTGAGAGATAGCAACAGATCTGCCGCTGACCTGAATGTAGCAGGTCTCGATGCTTTCACACTTGCCTTTATTTCTGGGGCTAGACCCCCAATAAAGCAAGTTATTCGCTTTGGTTCCGGTGTGATCAAATAAGGAATCAATCGAGACTTGGTATTGAAACTTGTAAGGTATGCTTGACAATCTAAGTTCTCCATGACTAATGTCAAGAATTCAGTCTCGATCTTCTCAACTTCATGTTGAGGACAATAATTTTATTTGATAAGAGCAACGAACTGATCCCAAGTCATGTTGTACAAAGGGATCTTCCCGGTGGCTTGAATTAATGATCTCCACCAGGCTAAGGCCTCACCCTTAAATGATTGTGACACAAACTTGACCACATCCCTCTCAGCGCATCCGCTGATATCCACAACTGTATCCATCTCATCTAACCACGTCATACAATCTACAGCTCCTTCCTCCCCGGTGAAATCCTAGGGTTTACATGAAACAAAGTACTTGTAGGAGCAACCCTTATCACGGGGTCCTTGATTCAGTATGATCTGTTGAGACGGATCACTGTGATGATTAGAAGAGTGACGCTCGTCATCTTCCTTCTTGGGTTCATCCTTCTTGGAAGGAGGCTTCGAATGTGGTATAGATAGGGTCCTACTCCGAGTCCCACTATACTCTTCGTACTGCCGCTCTAAGGCCTTTGTAACAGCGTCGTCTACCAACGCTTTCAATTCAGCACCCGTTAAATTTATCCGGGCGTTATCAGTATTTCCCATTGGGTGGCTATTTATTTCATCTGAGCCAGCCATTTAATTTAACTGTTACAGAAAACAAGGACAATAGTTTACTTGGGAGTTTATTATGGAATTGTCTTTTATGGCAATTCATTAACCATGGTAACGGAGACCATATTTGGTTAATTTATTAATCACATTTATTTAGGATTTCTATTATAATTCATCCTAATTATAAAACATTAACAGTTTTATTAGTGGCGCCCAATGGCCTGGTCACATGGACATTTATAAATTATAAGCTTATGATTTCAGAGAATCAAAGCAACAATAACAGTTTTATTTAATAGCACAAAAGGCCTAGTCACAAGGACAATTTTTTTTTTAAACCATAAGCCATGATTTCAGATAATCAAGGCCCTTAAATATATTAGCACAACAGGCTTAGTCACAAGGACATTTTTAAATCGTAAGCCATGATTTCAGAGAATCAAGGCCTTTAAATATATTAGCACAACAGGCTTAGTCACAAGGACATATATAAATTTATATGCTATGATTTCAGAGAATCAAAGCATTTGAGGTTTGAACCTAGTTCTTTACCTTTTTCTGACAGGGAGTCATAGCTACCACTGTATTTTGGCTCATGTGGAAATGAGCAAGGCCCGTAGGCACTATATTACCACGTATGGTTAAAATATGATCATCTTAATTGATGATGTAAACCCAGGATTCAGGGATCATTAAACTGGGTTAGGAATCTTTTGAAGAATCCTTAATAACGTGTGTGATTTCCAACGAATCACATCTGTCAGGAGTGTTAACATGTTTTCAGATGTTAACTGGGATACGAATCTTTTAAACAGGTCTTACCATCTTGGCCAGGTCTTTATAATGACACTCAGGCTAGGTTTCACTCTTAAGATTTTTTAATATTTATCGCAGAACAATTTCTAAATTGAAATGTTAATAAGGATCTGAATCTAAATTGAGGAACTGCCATCTTGGCCGGTCTTAATATGACCCGAAGCTAGGTCCTGTCCTTTTTAGATTTTGTCATTTTATTATAATGGTAGATCTTGTAAAAGGAAATGTTATTTTCCATTTATTTAATATTCTTGTTTAGAATGAAAGTTTAAACTTAATCATTCCACTATATAATTTAAAATCAGGTTTGCCCTAAATGGGACTTGAAAGGTATAATGTTGTCCTCGAAGGGACTGAAAAGATAAATATGTCCTTATAAGGACTATTGAGGAAACGATCTTCAGCAAAGGAGTTTCTTCTTCATTCAATTCCTGAATGCTTTCTCCTTGGTTGCACGTTTCATCCGGGTCGCGGTACGAAGCTCAGCATTTCAAGGCTCCAGATGCGGAGAATTCTTATTACAGCTTCTTCGCTTGGCGGCGTATCCAATATAAAAATTTGGAAGCAAAAATTTCCGGATTAGGATTGAGATTATTCCTATGTTAAGTCTAGACTCAGAAGGTCAAGGAATGTGCTACTGTGTCATTGAGATTAAACACAAAAGGGTAGTGTTTAATTCACTCAACGTTGGCTCTGATACCAACCTGTCACACCCCGACTTTCCACGTGTCACCGATGGGCCCGGTGGGGAGTATCGTGACGTAGTTGATATCATCATAGTCAAACAACACAATATATAAATGCACAGCGGAAGCAAAAGATAAATTATATTACAATCCGAATATAAAGTTGTCACGGCCCCCGACCCGGTTTGACCCGTTTCAGGAGCCGCGGGACAGAAATCCCGTGGTATTTAATTAACAGCGGAAGTTTCTTCAGGATCTTTTAAAAACTGAAATATTTCCCGATTATTTTATTTCACAACTCGGGAGAAAACCCGGTAATTTACAATCTTGAGATTTCACGAAGAAATCTCTTATTTTACAAAACAGGTTTCTTTATTTTTATACTGAGCCACTTCCTTAAGCTTATAGTGCTTCTCGGCACTTTTTCTGGATCACAACAGATCACCTGAAACATGTTTGAAAAAGGTTTTGTCAGCGGGAAATACTGAGTGAATCATTCTTTTATAAAAACGACTCATGTATTATAATTCACAGTATCAAGAGAGATTACAATGTTTATTTCAACCAAATACCCACAGTACTTGTCATCGACTTGTTTCGGTGACGGTGGTCATATTACTATTGAGCCCGTTCACCCAATAGTAACGAGTATCATTAATTAGGTTCGCCCACCTAAAGTGATAAAAACAGTAATGTGCACAATACCCCACATACCGGCTGTAATTTGGTGACTACATAAACTTAATCACTGTAATTATAATCTTGAAAATAAACATACTTTTTGTAAACAGATTTGATAAAAAGAGAATGACTCACATTGCAGATTTAATTTGAGCAGAGCATAGCCTACTGATTAGCCTTTAACCTAAATTTAATAACAGGCACACAATTCGGTTAGTAACTTAATACAGTATTTACGATAACTCACGAGATTAAACCCTCACAACGATTTACAAGTGCAATACTTAACAATTCAGCGGATTCACAACGAATGACAGAGTATAGTCCGAGTTCGAACAGCACTCAAACATTCAAGTCGAAATCATGATGAATAACAAAGTATAAACTCAATTTGAGCGGCACTTAAACAATCGTTGGATAGTTATAATCGATCGGACGTTGAATCGTAATAGCGATCGAGTTATTACCCTGATTGCGGCGTCGATTAGTGAATCGTGTGTGTTAATTGTGATAAACAGAGCTTATCTCAGTCTACGAAACGAATTTCTTCGTCGTTCAAGCGCCAAACTTCGATTGCCAATGTCTGCTATTTATAGTGAAATTTTGGACAGGCTTACGGACCGTAACAAATAACCCTTACGGTCCGTAAAGGACACCTAATTTTTATAGAGTAGCCACGTCTGGGACTAGCCTAGCTGAGTTAGTAGTTTTGTAAATTTTAAATTTGACAACGTTTTAGGTAGATAATCGTTAGCTAGGTTTTACCCCCCCCCCCCCCCTGAGTTTTAGGGGCCCTGATCCTGATTCTGATTGTTCTGAAAATTTTAGGGTTTGTGCAGAATCACTTGGGTGTCTCAATTAGGGTTTCCTATTGGTCAAATTAATTTAATAAATATGACTTTTGATGAGAGTTGTTACATTCTCCCCAGCTTAATAAAAATCTCGTCCTCGAGATTTACTGAAATAATTGAGGATACTTTCTCTTCATTTCTGATTCCAGCTCCCAAGTGTATTCGGGTCCTCGTTTCGAATCCCACTTGACTTTAACTAACACTAGTCGTTTGTGCTTGAGAAACTTCACTTTTCTGTCTTCTATCTGAAGAGGTTTCTCTACAAATTTTAATTTTTCGTTTACCTCTATTTCTTGGAGAGGTACTACCAAAGATTCGTCTGATAGACATTTCTTGAGATAGGATACATGAAATACATCATGTACTCCAGCTAACTCTTCTGGTAGATGTAAACGATAAGCAACTGGTCCTATACGTTGAATCACTGGAAATGGTCCTACGTACCTTGGACTTGGTTTTCCTTTCTTACCGAATCTAACAACTCCTTTCCAAGGGGAAACTTTCAATAGTACTCTGTCTCCAACTTGGAATTCTAACGGCTTGCATCTATTGTCTGCATAACTCTTTTGGCGATCTCGAGCAGTCTTCAGCCTTTCCTTGATTTGAATAATCTTGTCGGTCGTCTCTTGCACTATCTCAGGACCTGACAATTGATTTTCTCCTATTTCTGCCCAACAAACTGGAGTTCTGCACTTTCTTCCATACAGTGCTTCAAATGGGGCAGTTTCAATGCTTGAATGATAACTATTGTTATAGGAGAATTCAATTAATGGTAAATGATGGTCCCAATTACCACCAAAATCTATCACACATGCTCGGAGCATGTCTTCTAGAGTTTGGATCGTCCTTTCACTTTGTCCGTCTGTTTGTGGATGATATGCCGTGCTTAGATTTAGTCGAGTTCCCATTGCTTGCTGGAAACTTTTCCAGAAATGAGAAGTGAAACGACTATCTCTATCTGATACAATGGAGAGTGGAACTCCATGTAGAGATACAATTTCATCTACATACAACTTTGCCAATCTTTCCATGCTAAAGGTTTCTTTCATAGGTAAAAAGTGAGCAGATTTGGTTAATCGATCCACAATTACCCAAATCGCATCATTACCTTTTCTGGTTTTGGGTAACTTAGTAACAAAATCCATTGTTATGAGTTCCCATTTCCATACAGGCATTTCTAATTGTTGTAGTAGACCTGAAGGTTTCTGGTGTTCTGCCTTAACTTGTGAACAAGTAAGACACTTAGAAACATATCGGGCTATATCCTTTTTCATACCTATCCACCAGAAATTCTTCCTTAAATCTTGGTACATCTTATTGTTTCCTGGATGAATTGTATACCTTGACTTATGGGCTTCTTCTAAAATCTTATTTCTTAATTCACCTTGCTTAGGTACCCAAATTCTGCTTTTGTGGAATCTCCAAATTCCATCAGCTCCTTGCTCTAATTCTTTAAACCGTCCCTTCATTCCTTCAGCATCATCCTTGATTGTTGTTTCCTGAACACTCTTTATTTGTTCCATTAAATCTAATTGTAGATTTAACCTGAGAGCACGAACTCGTCTTTGGTTCTCATGAAACTTACGACTTAAAGCATCTGCAACTACATTTGCCTTTCCTTCGTGATACTGAATATCACAGTCGTAATCACTTAAGATTTCCATCCACCTCCTTTGTCTCATGTTTAACTCTTTTTGCCCAAATATATATCTTAAACTCTTATGATCTGTATAGACAGTAAACTTACTTCCGTACAGATAATGTCTCCAAATTTTCAGGGCAAAAATTACAGCTCCTAATTCTAAATCATGAGTGGTATAGTTCTCTTCGTGCTTTTTCAACTGTCTTGAAGCATACGCAATTACCTTCTTGCGTTGCATAAGCACACATCCAAATCCTAGTTTTGAAGCATCACAATATACTTCAAAATATTCAGTTCCTTCTGGTAAGGCTAGGATTGGAGCATTGGTTAATTTCTGCTTCAAGATTCTAAAGGCTTCTTCTTGTTTAGATCCCCAATCAAACTTAACTGCCTTACAGGTTAACTTAGTTAATGGTACAGCTATTTTGGAAAAATCCTTAATAAATCGTCTATAATAGCCAGCTAAACCTATAAAACTTCTAATTTCCATTGCAGTTTGTGGAACCTTCCAATTGGTAATTGCCTCTATCTTAGCAGGATCTACATGAATACCTTCGTGATTCACCATGTGTCCTAAGAATTGTACTTCTTGTAACCAAAATTCACACTTTGAGAATTTGGCGTACAACTTTTCTTTTCTTAACAAAGTTAAGACTGCATGCAAGTGCTGACAATGTTCATCCTGACTTTTGGAATAAATAAGTATATCGTCTATGAAAACAATTACAAATTTATCCAAATACGGTTTACAGATTCTATTCATCATGTCCATGAATGCTGCAGGTGCATTCGTTAACCCGAAGGGCATGACTGTAAATTCATAATGACCATACCTAGTTCTGAAAGCAGTCTTAGGTATGTCTTCTTCTTGTACCTTTAATTGATGATATCTGGAACGTAAGTCGATCTTAGAAAAATATCTAGCTCCTTGAAGTTGATCGAAAAGATCATCAATCCTAGGTAATGGGTATCGATTCTTAATTGTAACCTTATTCAATTCTCTATAATCGATACACATTCTCATTGAACCATCCTTCTTCTTTACAAACAACACTGGTACTCCCCAAGGGGATGAACTAGGTTGTATGAAACCTTTACTTAGTAATTCATCTAATTGCTTTTTCAGTTCTAACATTTCTGTGGGTGCTAACCGATAAGGTGCCTTAGCTATCGGTATAGTTCCTGGAATTAGATGAATCCTAAATTCTACCTCCTTATCTGGTGGTAATCCTGGTAATTCTTCTGGGAATACCTCTGGGTATTCTGAGACTACGGGGATTTCCTTAATTTCTTTTCCCTTAGTACTAATGATTACTGAAATCATATATACTATTCCTTGTTTTCGTTCATAATTAGCAACTTTCATTACTGATATGAACTTCATGGGCTTACGTGGTTTATCTCCTGTAATCCTAATTATTTCCCCAGTAGGTGCCTGAATTTCTATAGAGTTCTTATCACAGAGAATTCGAGCATAGTTGGCTGCTAACCAATCCACTCCTAAAACAACATCGAATTCGGCTAATTTCATAGGTAATAGGTTTGCAAAGAATTTATGACCTGAAAGTTCTATATTTTCCTTTTGCAAAACTTTATCTATACTAATAGAATTTCCGTCTGCCGTTTCGACTGTAAAAATCTGCCTAAGGTTGGTTAAGGGTAAATTAAGAGCTTGGCAGAATGAAGTATTTATAAAACTTTGGTTTGCACCAGAGTCAAATAATACTTTGGCGTAAATGTTGTGAACTAAGAACGTACCAGCTATCACATCTGGAATGAGTTCTGCTTCTTGTGTAGTTAGCTGGAATGCTCTGACATTCTTCTTTGTAGCTCCGTCAGCTAGTTTAGCTTTGTTGTCTGCTGGTTTAACCAATTTAGGACATTCTGTTTTGAAATGTCCTACTTCTCCACAATTGTAACATATTGTGGATTTCTTCCTGCAGTTTTCTTCACGATGTCCTACCATTTTACAAAAATTGCAGGTTACACTACATCTTCCAAAATGTTTCTTTCTGCAATTCCTGCAAAACGGCGGATTTGAAGATTGCCCTGTTCCTCTTTTGAAGCTGTTATTATTACCCATACGAAATCCTTGGGTAATTTTCTGAGCCAGTTCCTTATTCCTGTTTTCATCTTGCGTGCGTACCAGTTCGTCGGTTAAGGTATTAGCTAATTCCACAGCATCGTCAATCGTACGAGGTCTCGCAGCCTTAACGATGTTACGGATTTCATTAATCAATCCCCAAATATAGCGAGAAATGAGTACCGGTTCTGGCGAAGCCAGCGTTGGTACCATTCTAGCATATTCAAAGAATGTCGAAGTATAACCGCGACAATCTACACCCATCATTTTATGGTTTAAAAACTTATTTGCCATTTGATCTTTTTCATATTCGGGACAGAATTTTCTTTCTACAAGACTCTTAAATTCTTCCCAGTTCATGGCATAAGCCCTATTTCGTCCTTTAGCTTGTAACACCATGTTCCACCATTCTAGCGCCCCTTCTTTGAAAAGATTTGACGCGTACATGACCTGATCATCCTGAACACATTTACTTATTGCAATTACTGCTTCGGTTTTCTCTAACCAACGCAGTGATGCAGTTGCTCCTTCATTGCCTGCAAATTCAGTGGGTTTACAAGCAAGGAATTCTTTGAAAGTGCAACCATGTGTTGCAGCTTTCATTTTCTTAGGGAGGGGAGCTTGCCGTGGTTCATTATCATGATTAACATGATCATTGCCTCCGTTTACACTATTACTGAAGTTATCTTCAGAAATACGTTTGCTAGGGGAACGATTTGTTGCGGTTCTATTGGATTTTTAACAGCAGCAACAAATGCTGGAATAGCATTGGCTATCCCTTGAGCAACTATATTTTCTATATCCTGCCTAGTCATATATTGATCCCCCGGTTGTTGCTCAGATTGATTAATCTCATTAACTGGTTCATTATTAGCGTTTTCCATCTGATAATTAATATATATATTTTATTAGTATCAAATAAATAACAATTACACAAAACAATTATACAGAGTTCATAACACCAATATGGCCAAAACTATCGATTCTCGATTTCCATTTATATTTAATAGTATGCATCAATACATACTATTATCTTACAAAGTTTTATTTGTAGTTATTTTACAGACTGATTTTACTTATTACTATTACACCACTACAGTTCCATAAACCCCCTATCTTTTTGTCAGTTGGTATTCTAGTAACGACGTTCCTTCTTATCGTAAGTCCAGGAGATCTGTCCCAAAATCTCTTGGATCCTATTCCCCAGCATCTACTAGTTCTTTGTCAAAATGGCAGAGTTCAGCTATTTTCTTGTTACTCATTTATGGATTTGGTAAAGGTTCTAGATTGTACTGAGGAAAAAAAACTTATAGGGATTGTTTTGTAACTGTATTTCATTAGTCAACCATTCGTCTATTTGTGAGTAGATTGAAGGGTTTGGAATAGCTGGTTTTAAGTTTATTGGTAGTTGTGTTTCAAGAGAATGAATAAAATCATTTTCATTACTTGTCTTAATAGTATCATAACTTGTCAATATCAGATCTAGCTCTTCCTGAGATGGTACCCCTCAATTTGCCTAGAGCTTTCCCCAATTTCCATTTTCTTAGGTTTGGGTTTCTCAAGAGATAAAGCGTTGAATTCTCTAGGTTCTTCTATGTCTGGTATATACCTATTGAAATCTCTGGAAACCTATATTCTTACCGGATAAAGATTTAAATTCTGAAGGGTGTCGGACAAGTCACTCATGCTGTTTAGCAAAATTCACAAAATTACTAAGTTAAAAATTATAACAAAATTTTATAGAAAACTTTTAAATATTATTCCATACTGGGTAAGGTTTCTAGACTGTAGGTAATCCGGGTACTAAAACTTTGAG
Organism: Helianthus tuberosus; assembly: GCA_030545235.1. Taxonomy (NCBI): domain Eukaryota; kingdom Viridiplantae; phylum Streptophyta; class Magnoliopsida; order Asterales; family Asteraceae; genus Helianthus; species Helianthus tuberosus. The sequence continues at coordinate 135,207,872 of CM060433.1, forward strand.
TCAAATTATTTTAAAGATTATTGCTACAGTGGTTAGCATATAAAGATCTGCTCATACTGTACACAATTAATCAGATAATAAAACACATAATCATAAAATAGTAATTAATAAAAAATTAAGTATTTTCTAAATACTTAATTGGCTTAAATCAGTGGCTCTGATACCACCTTTTTTCTGTCACGGCCCCCGACCCGGTTTGACCCGTTTCAGGAGCCGCGGGACAGAAATCCCGTGGTATTTAATTAACAGCGGAAGTTTCTTCAGGATCTTTTAAAAACTGAAATATTTCCCGATTATTTTATTTCACAACTCGGGAGAAAACCCAGTAATTTACAATCTTGATATTTCACGAAGAAATCTCTTATTTTACAAAACATGTTTCTTTATTTTTATACTGAGCCACTTCCTTAAGCTTATAGTGCTTCTCGGCACTTTTTCTGGATCACAACAGATCACCTGAAACATGTTTGAAAAAGGTTTTGTCAGCGGGAAATACTGAGTGAATCATTCTTTTATAAAAACGACTCATGTATTATAATTCACAGTATCAAGAGAGATTACAATGTTTATTTCAACCAAATACCCACAGTACTTGTCATCGACTTGTTTCGGTGACGGTGGTCATATTACTATTGAGCCCGTTCACCCAATAGTAACGAGTATCATTAATTAGGTTCGCCCACCTAAAGTGATAAAAACAGTAATGTGCACAATACCCCACATACCGGCTGTAATTTGGTGACTACATAAACTTAATCACTGTAATTATAATCTTGAAAATAAACATACTTTTTGTAAACAGATTTGATAAAAAGAGAATGACTCACATTGCAGATTTAATTTGAGCAGAGCCTAGCCTACTGATTAGCCTTTAACCTAAATTTAATAACAGGCACACAATTCGGTTAGTAACTTAATACAGCATTTACGATAACTCACGAGATTAAACCCTCACAACGATTTACAAGTGCAATACTTAACAATTCAGCGGATTCACAACGAATGACAGAGTATAGTCCGAGTTCGAACAGCACTCAAACATTCAAGTCGAAATCACGATGAATAACAAAGTATAAACTCAATTTGAGCGGCACTTAAACAATCGTTGGATAGTTATAATCGATCGGACGTTGAATCGTAATAGCGATCGAGTTATTACCCTGATTGCGGCGTCGATTAGTGAATCGTGTGTGTTAATTGTGATAAACAGAGCTTATCTCAGTCTACGAAACGAATTTCTTCGTCGTTCAAGCGCCAAACTTCGATTGCCAATGTCTGCTATTTATAGTGAAATTTTGGACAGGCTTACGGACCGTAACAAATAACCCTTACGGTCCGTAAGGGACACCTAATTTTTATAGAGTAGCCATGTCTGGGACTAGCCTAGCTGAGTCAGTAGTTTTGTAAATTTTAAATTTGACAACGTTTTAGGTAGATAATCGTTAGCTAGGTTTTACCCCCCCTGAGTTTTAGTAGCCCTGATCCTGATTCTGATTGTTCTGAAAATTTTACGGTTTGTGCAGAATCACTTGGTGTCTCAATTAGGGTTTCCTATTGGTCAAATTAATTTAATAAATATGACATTTGATGAGAGTTGTTACAAAAGTAATATCCAGTATTACAACGGAAAGTAAAGGATCCACATGTGGATCTTAAAATATAAATATTGTTCAACAGACTTTAGACGCCTAGAACTTGCAAGATTCTTTATTAACGTCCTGAGCAGCTTCCAGCCTATTTACGTACTTGTACCTGTCACTAAGACTTTTGAAAATACGTCAGTTTTCACTGGTAAATACACTCAACTGACTCATTTGAAAAGAGTTTAAGAAAATTGGCTTGAATACACTTCGGCACAAAATATGTAGACACATTGATTAAAATGCACAAGGCAAAATTAATCTTTTATACTTTGATTTAGATGCACAGAGGCAAAATAAATCTTTTATACTTGGGGCAAACTATATCTCATGTTATCAGTTTTACATAACTTGCTCTACATACGGGGCCCGGTTCTATGCCGGTTCATGATTAACCGACACACCACTATTCCCTTATTGGGAATCCCTTATTGGGTATAATTAATTAATTAGTATATAGCATCTGTCAGGTGTATGCCTACACCCCGTGCTTAAGTCGTGGCCATTGCATTTAATGAGTCAAGGATATCCAGGACACGGTCGCATTAATCCCCAATGTTTCAATCAAGCAATACGAATTAAAACAGGTTATTTGGATTTCCCGGCTTATTGGTCTTTGAATCCCGTACCTGACCATGCAGTATTTATTACCATATCCCAAGCCCGTAATAGGGAAAATAAGTTAAGAGTATTTACCTGAGCTAACTCCTGTCTTAAATAGCAAGAATTATAATAACTCAGCCGTATTCACTTAAGTAAGCGTAGGTACAATTTACCGAAAGGCTCTAGTCTGGAATGATGGTATAAATAACCAATTATAATACTAACGGGTCTTTAATTAAGCCTAAGCTTAGACCGGTTTATTATATGGTTCAAACGCACGATTAGGCGAAGACCGGAATAGAAGGTGATTTGGACCCGACAAGTTCGGAGACTTTCCTTATATGGGTATTTCATACACATTCTAGATTTTGAGATAAAACCGATAAGGTTTGACCCGTTTAGGCTAATTTATGTAAACTAGTTACATAAACCGAACCGAACGCGTAATAGGCGTAACGGGTATTCATGAGAGCCATATACAGGTTTCCTAAGTTAATATGCTTCAAATATGTTGTGAAATCAGTGGGATGTCTTTATTATGCCCGAAACGAGTTTAAACACAAACTATGCCTCGTAGGGGTAGTTTGGTCATTTTCAAAGTTATAAAAGAGTCTAAGTATTAACCTGAGTTACAGGTCTGATATAATCAGCAAAAATACTTATTTTACTAAGTTATAGCAGTAGGGTAAATTATATATGTGAAATTTATCAATTATAACCAAACTATGCCCCGTAGGGGTATTTTGGTAATTTCACATAAGCCGAAAAGCTCAATACTGAAGTCTGAGTTTAACAACCTTTGCTTACTGTTAAAATATTATAATTTGCCTCAAATATCAGTAGGTATCAACCCTTGTATGTTTAATATAGTTATAGCACATACTATGCGTTAAAAACGCTTAAAAAGGCGATTAGAAGCCTTTTCCGGGTTCGATACATAAAGCTGATATTTTTATTATTCCAGAAGGCTTAAAATAATTTATTTATCATATGTGATCAATAGCAAAATGTTTGGAGTTAATTAGATATGTAAAACTCATTTTATGGCCCGTAAGGGCAAAACCGACAATTTCCGGAATAAGCCTACGACTATTAGTTATGCTCAGCCTAAAATTAATTAAAAATATTTAAAAATCACAAAATAATATATTATATCTGTGGGTAATAAGTTTGATATCAAAAAGTAGGCTTAACTAGGCTATACGCTAATTACGCCGTTTAATTAACATAAAGCTTTCATTTCACGCTAACGAGCATAACTCTTAGTCTACACCTCAAACTGATGTCAAACTTTGGATGCAAGTTTAAATATCAGTAATTAAAGTTTCTACTCTTTTACATTTCCAAAAAATCACGTTTTAAGGTGAAAAGGGCATAATGGTCAACATATGAGCAATTAACGGAAATCATGCGTATTAATCGGTTAACTAATGAACCATGGTGTATAATCACAAAGGGTTATACTAGCATGTAACCTGGTCCAAATGAAGCTCTTAGGTATTTCTAAATCATACCAATACGGGTCAGAACTGAAGTCAAAGCAAAAGTCAAAGCTTTGCGACTTTCGGTTCCGAACCGGGTCAAAACATAAAATTGTCGGGTGGAACATTTTCAGACATGTTCTTACACTAATTACTAAGTTATAACAATGATCAAACAGGTTGTATATGATCTACATTGCTAATTATGCATAAATTGTAATTTAAGTATCCTGTTGACTTTTTCTTAACAAATTTGACCCGACTTTTGACCTGGTTAGAGTGGTAATCAGGGGGAACCCTTTTGAGGGTTTATTACCCACATAATTACCAACTTATAACTACTTTTGATTCGACTAATCACTGGACCATTAGTGATAAATCTTAAAGTCAACCGTTAATTACGACGGTTTGACTTCTAAGCTAAAACTAAGCTAAAACTTAATTAAGCAAGGATTAGTAAACTTACTGAAGTCCTAAGCTTGATTAGTGACCACTTGAGAGAAGGTTTGAGCTCCAGGAATGATCAGAAAGCTGAAGGAAATGGTGTGATGACTTGTTTGCAACTCAAGACCCTTTTATAGTGAATTCAATCACCACAAAGTGTTGACAACAAAGTCTAGCACTTACCTCAACATTCCCACAGGTGTCCTACATGTTTAGGGGTTGTTAAGGGGCCAAGGGAGATGAGGAAACTCGTTAAAAGTTCCAGAATCGCGTTTAAACAGCAAACTGCAACATTTCTGTTCGCTGGCAACCCCTTGCGCACCGCAAGGGGTATGCTTACGGTGCGCAAGCACCTTGCAGAACCCAAAAACATTTGATCTTTCAGTATTTCGAAAGGGCAACCTCATTATCCGATTTTGGGGCCTTGATTTATCAATTAGGGGCCCTTAAAATGTGCCTTGTACTATTACATACCCTACCATTTGCCATGTTCCTTTAAATCCTTTTTGAAAGTGCCGTTAAAGAAGGTTTACCGTAGAATTTCCATACGAACCTATCATGCACTCAAATTCAATTATTGTCAACAAATTCATGGATATGTTAGATGTGTGTAATATAATTGGGTCTTGGGATTTATGAATGAGGTCGTTCAGGGGTAAAAATTAACATGACGCCACTTTTAAATCCTGCCAAAACATCTTTATTAAATCCGGGTTTTTCAACGCATTTTGTCTTACATGACACGTGTCGTTATTTTATTGAACACGAATTTTCGAGGTGTTACACTACATTTTTCCCACGGTTGGAATTTCCAGATCGGAATTCCTGGGTAAGTCTTTGAGCTAGGTTTCTCCTCTGGTCTTCTTCTCTAGTATGGATTAATTCATCTGTCAAGGTATTTGCTAGTTCTACAGCTTCTTCTATGGTTTGGGGTCTAGCTGCCTTGACTACATGTCTAATCTCTCCAATTAAGCCCCAGATGTAACGGGAGATTAATACTGGTTCAGGTGATGCAAGGGTTGGTACTATTCTGGCATATTCAAAGAATGTAGTAGTATAACCCTTACTATCTACCCCGGTCATCCTAAGGTTCAGAAACTTATTTGCTATCTGTTCCTTTTCATTGGGAGGGCAGAATTTTCTGTCTACCATTTTTTTAAATTCTTCCAATTCCATGTTGTAAACCCTATCACTTCCTCTAGACTGGAGGACAGTGTTCCACCATTCTAAGGCTGAGTTCTTAAACAAATTAGGAGCAAACATTATTTTGTCTTCTTCAGCACAGTTGCTTATTTTTAAAACAGCCTCAGTCTTTTCTATCCAGTGTAGAGATGCAATGGATCCTTCATTTCCCGAGAATTCTATTGGTTTGCAGGACCATAATTCTTTGTAAGAACAACCATAAGGCATGGTTCTTCTTCTTTTGGGAATGGGCGCTTGAAATACAGGTCCATTGTTTACGTTGTGTTTTGGTTTAATTGGTCGCTTACTGCTATGTTTACTTTTATTATTCGCTTCCTGAACATTTTGAATAATAAATGGCATTGCATCTATGATTCCTTGTGCCACTATATGTTGGAGGGCACTATTGTCCACTTGGTTTCCATTGTTATTGATGCATGGATTCTCATTAACCAAGTTAATGTTACTCTGGTTATCGTTATTCAGATTTTCTTGATTTCCTTCGTCGGCCATCTGAATTTTAAACAATTACCCCGTATTAATATCACAAAATAATATTTAATATAGTCAATCACATGACGCACACTTTGGTCAAAAGCGTCGATCATTGCGACTTTACTCTATTCATATAATATGCATCTATTACACACCAGTACTGAAATTAAAATTACAATACCAACTGAAATAAAATTACACTAATAATAGTAGGCATCCGTACACACATATTTTATTTTATTTTATTATTATTATTACTACTATCGTCTCCACTATCACATTCATGGATATGGATTCATCCAGAAATCCATATTGCGCTCGTCATACTTCCAGACGAGTCGCTCTCCCACCTGTCTCATTCGTTCACTACTCTCTAAAATTTCCTCACCAAATATCCTAAGTTCTTGTACATTGTCTGCACTCATTGGGGGTGCATGTTCTAAGACTGGGTTCGGAATCTGGGGTGCGGGTTCTTGGTATGGAGGTGTAGGTGCCTGGAATTGGTAAGGATTTTCTAAAATCTCCCTAATGTATACATCGTGGTAATAGGGATCTAAAGGATCCAAACCTGGGTAGGATCCTATGTTTGGCATGGGCATGTCTTCATGTATCGGGTAGCGTTGCACATAGTCCCTATTGTCGTCCCACCAGGGGTCGTAATTTGGGTCTAAGGGGTTTGGTGCAGGTACCCTAGGTATTTCCTCCGGATTAAAATCATGCATTTCTACTTAATTTTCAGGGTTTTCTATTTCCATTGGTTGGTCAGGAATTGGTGGTTATGGTTGGGGTGCTATCATTTGTTCCAGGTTAGGGTCAGCTGCAGTGGTTGCTAGGATGTGGATGTTGGCTATACCCATATTAATCATTTCCTGGGCATAGGCATCAGTTTCTCTTTTGGCTGCTGCTAGTGCTCTCTGGTCTTGTAACTTTTTCATACGCTTTCTACGCTCGTGTGCCCCTCAACTGAACCATCCCTTCTTTTTCTGAGGAAATGGCTCCTCGGACTGAGCCTTAAACACAAATATTCCTTCTTCCGTATCAGCAGAGTACCCTGAGAGGGTAGGCTGAGAAGAGGCACCTTCGCTACTAGGCGAACCAGACAATTGACGGTACGCGTCAGATGGTCCTTGCTCGCTTATACTGTAAACTAACAAATAGTCAAATAACACATAACAAGAAATACAATTATGAACGTATTTCCGTAATTTATTTCCTAACAATTTGAATTTTGATGTCAGCAGAACACTTCTGTGGCTGAATCAGTGGCTTAGCTCTGATACCACCTTCTATCGCAACCCCCGATCCCATATCCCCGGGAACGGGCGGCCGCGAGCCAGTTTCGGTGGTATCGCGTGTTTGTCAAATTTGGCAGCGGAAATTACATCAGGACCGTAGTTAGGAAATATTTTATTAGAGTAAAACCACCATATTTTATATAAATAAACACATTGGGATGAAACCCACGTTTTCATTACAAACTGATTTATAGGGATAAATCTCATTTTATTGAAATAAAACGCCTTCTTTATTTAGGTAACTTTTATAGCCACTTTTCCAAGCCTTCAGTGCTGTCCAGTTGGCTTCTAATTGACTTTCACATTGTGTTAGCTGAAACGCGTTTTAAAAACATTTGTTAGTGGGAAATACTGGTGAGTGAATCCAAATTTAATCAAGAAACATTAATTTAATTTAAACAGTATTGAGAGCGATTACAATGTTTATATTTACCCAATTACTCATTCAGTACTATCAATCCTGACTGGTGGGTCATATTACACATTGGCTAACTCTTCGTTCAATGGTAACGTGTTCCACATTTTGTATACAAAACCCCAACATACCGGCAGTAATCGTAGAATTACAAAGACTCGATCACTGCTAAATTGCATTGTAAAATAGTTAAGGTTTTGTAACAACTGCTAACAAAAAGGAGATTACTCACATTGCTGTCTTAGATTATCCTTTAGGGTTTCCTGAGAATTATCTATAATTTACACAAATGCACACGTGTTAGTATAATAACCCATTTTAACATTAGTAATACCATCCCCGAGACGGCATTCCAACGACTACGTCGGGCAGAACCACGACAGCCGTTACGGAACCCTAGATCAATCGGGCAGAGTATCTAATACGTATCCAGGGGTTATGATACTTACAACGGAGCAGAACTTCGTTATTTAGGGGGTATTATACCCGACTATAGCTTATACTATCAGAAATTCGTAAGAAAGAAAAGAACGTGAGCGATTTGGGACTGAAGCCCGAGCTCCCAATTTATAGGGCTGTAATCCAAGTTTCTCGCGGCCCGCGTAAATGTAGGCTAAGGCCTACGCGGCCCGCGTCAACGCTGGTCAACAGCGTAGCTGATCCGGATCAGCATGTAGGTTCAACACGAGTCGGACACGTGTCATCATCGGGTTGCGCCACATTTTGGGCCTCTAGCAGCCCGCGTAAGGGTTAAGGGGTCCTTTACGCGGCCCGCCTAAACCTCAAAAATTGATTTTTAATTATTTTTAATAATATTCAAGGTATTCGGGGTCCGTTTTCGCGTATGCGGTGTATTTTTGGACATATTGGGATATGTTAAATTATATTGGGGTGTCGGAAATCATTCGGGAGAGTGTCGGTTTAGAGTTGTTATAAAAAATATATTAAATCTCATGTATTGATATTCGGTACAAATATCTCAAAGGTAGGATCTAATAAAAATGGATTTCGGGACTTTATGGGTCTTTCTACTGTTGGAGTCGCAAATTCCAAAGCTTGACCGAACCTTATCAAGCCTACTATAGAGATTCATCACCTATAGTCAATATTTAAAAATACTTCAGCTTTCACTGGTAAATACAGTTAACCGACACATTTGTAAAACATATGAAAATCATTTGATATTCATTGTGATAGATTCTTGTTACCAGATTTACATGTTTGCCTTACATTCGGAATCACTATAATAACCAGTATTTGATCAATATACACATCATTTATTTTGTGTCTATCAGGTGTATGCCTACACCCCGCACTTTATCGCGGTTACAATTAATGAATTGGGACATCCGGATACGGTACTATTAACCCGCAATTATTTAATTGTTAATCAAGCAATACGAATTAAAACTGGGTTATTCAAATTCTTAAAGTATTTGCCCATTTGTGATACCCGTACCAAGTGACTAGTGTCATATCATAAGTTATATAATAAAAAGTGGTTAAAAAGTATTTACCTGTACTAGTTGTGTTCACAGTGTATTTGGTTCTCGTGTACAACCGAATTCAAAGTTTATTGTCCAACAGGGTGACTACTGGAGGGCTCTATAGTCAAGAGTGAATGGAAATATTTTCCATTAGAAAAGTTTACTAGTCGTTATAAGTCATTTGGACTTGACCGATTAACTTAGAATTGTGCTCGGTTCTACTAGTTTAAGCGTTAACCGGATAGAATGTGGTTTATAACCATACGAGTTAAGAGTCTCGTGTAACATGGTTTATTTAACCACATATTCTAATTTGCAAGAGTTTTGAAAAGGTTCGACCCGTTGCGACTCGTTTATATGGTTTAAGTCATTTTAACGAGTTGTGCGCGTAAACATGGATTCAGTTGGTCAAAGTGATCATAATCGAAAGTCAACATAAAAGTCAAACTATTGACAATTCCGGACTTTTGGACGAAATTTGACTACGAAACCGAATGCTATGGAAAGAGCTAAGGAAAGAGAACTTACTAGCTTTAGAAGACTACTCCAAATAATCAGAGGAGACGCTTGAAAAGCAAGAACAAAAACTTACATACAAGACTCCTTTAGAGTAAAGTGTGTTTGTTTGAGTTTTAAATAGTGAATGAAGGGCCATGATGTTAGGACAAGTGTCCATGAGTGTTTATATGCATGATTAGCATCTTAATATGTATCAACACCAGAGCAAGTGTGGCAAATATTGAAGAGAGGTGGCAAAATGCTATTGCTAGCAGATTATCTACTGTCTGGGACCCCTTGCGGACGGCAATGGATACCCCATACGGTCCGCAAGGACTGCCAGAATGCTATTTTATTTCAATACCCCTTGCGGACCGCATGGGGTTTACGACACGGTCCGCAAGGGACCTAATTGCAACAAAAAAATTGGTTTTAAACATTTTCAGTCCCTCCACTCATATCTTTGCCCTTTTTGATGATTTTCTCTCCTTCAACATTATGATTTATGTGGAAGGTGTCTAGACAAGTGTCACTTTAGGAGTCGTTTAATAAATATCGAGGTGTCACATGTTTTCATTCTCTTTACCTTTGATACTTTTGGTTCCCTTTCTCCTGAAGCTGTCGTTTTTTTTTTAACAAAGTATAAAAGGTTGTGCTCAACAATTTCTTAACGTCATAAAACCATGGTTTCGTGTTCAATTGACTTGGATTTGCTATTCAAAAGGAGGCTGTGGCATAACATGTTGCCCGTTTACCTTTCATACTTATTTAACTTTCTTTTATATTAATGACGATTATTATAAACCATAGTTCCATAAAACGTTTACAACTTTTTTAAATGATCAAAAACTTCATTTTTAACTCATTACTTATCTTGTAATAGTTTGATGTGTATTAAATGTTCAAAGATGAGTATGTTTGTTATTGACTTGAAATTTAAAGTTTGACTTGTTTGATTGGCTCAAACTTGCCACAATCAAATTGATAGTATCAATTAATTTTTTTAACGGCTAAATTTCATCTAAATTACATCTTGTGCAGATATAAACATAGGTCTTTTTCAAAGAAGCTTTGCCTTTTATAACTGAGTTACAACCCAAGTGACAATAGAATCAATCAATTGTTTAACATTTTATATATATGTTTTAATAGGCGCACAAATGTTATAACTAATAATATTGGCACCCAAAACATAATGACATGACAACTTTAAGGGGGTTCAAAAAGTTTGGTGCTTGTGGCTCATTCTAAAAAAGCTCAGTTTGAAATCGGCTCAGTTGTAAACGAGCCGAGCAAGCTTAGGTCAATTTGTAAACAAGTGATCGATGTCGTAAGGTCGGTCAAAAATATAAGTGAAAATGTCCTATTCACCTTTTACTAGTAAAGGGCAAGTAGGGTGTCGAATCCACGGGGAATCAGTGGAAAGTATGAAAGCTCGTTGTTTTAATTATCATCTATGTCTAAACTAATTGCGTTTTGCAGTTTGAGAATAATTATGAAAACAAATGTAAAGTTGGATTTGTAAACAATAATGAGAAAAATGACCAATCTCCGGGTTTTCAGGTTATGCAGAAAATCAGGTTACTTAGTTACTACCAATTGGAAATCACATAGACATGATTTGTAAAACTTGTTTTGATAAATAATTAATGAATAACATATTTGATTGCAATGATCCACGATCGAAACTGAAAGATTGATGCAAATGAATAGTAATTCAATTAATTACCAATTTCAGATTTCATAAACATAATTCAGTTCAATGATTAAAGGTTTAACACACAGACATCCTAGAATTTAATCCCGGTTGTTGATGAACAAACCAAATAATTGATGAACAAGAATGATTACGATAATCCAATACTGTTTAATCGAAACAAAAACAACAGGAACGACTAACCGAATGTTTAATCGAATCCTAACCCAAAAAGTTGTAACAATAAGCAAACCAAAGTTTCACGCATAAACCCTATTCCCGGAGACGGTCATGGGACGACTAGCCGCTCATAACATTCGTACGATCCCCAAAAGCTTGGTAGAAGGTTGAAGGAATGATGACTTTGGTAAGTGGTAGAAGATCGATGATGATGTGTTGATTCCGGAAGATGATGAATGATCCCTCTTAAACTTGCTGCTAATCGATGGTTATTGGCATTGCTGCCAATCAAGTCGGTCCATCATAAAGCCCACCAACGAATTAGGTTTTTTTAATAACCCTTTATCCATCCAAAATAATCATCACGTGCGCTGATCTCGAGGTTCCAGCCGTAAGTCCCATCTTGAGAACGTAAACCCCAAGTGAAACATTCTGTTTCTTTTATGTGAAAATCTTGCCCGAAACCATAAGCCACGTTACAAGTCCGTAACCCACATGTTGATTTCATTGTTTCTTTTTCGTTGACTGCCTCACAAAAATTAATAACTATGAATGTCTTTTCTTTTGGCTGCCAATGATTTCATCCCACAATCCACAAAGTGTGCCACCTTTTCCTTTTTTTTCATGTAAACATCACTAATATTAATATTGGTGATAAGTAACTAAACTCTTTTGTCGCAACCCCCGATCCCTAAGTCCCGGGAACGGGCAGATGCGATCACAGAGTTTCGGTGAAATCAGGTTTATTTAATCTTGCAGCAGAATTTACATCAGGACCGTAGTTAGGAAATGTTTATCAGAGTAAAACCACCTCATTTAATATTAATAATCACATGGGTAAAACCCAAGTTTCTTATTACAATACATTTATAGGGATGAACCCTATTTTATTTAAATTTAAAACACCGTTTATTTGGTAACTTTTATAGCCACATTATCCCCAAGCCTTCAGTGCTCTCCAGCTGGCTTTTTACTAATTGGCTGTCACATTGGGTTACCTGAAACGTGTTTTAAAAACATTTGTCAGTCGGAAATACTGGTGAGTGAATCCCGGTTTAATCAAGTTTAAATAAAAAGTCACAGTGAACAGTATTGAGAGCGATCACATTGTTTATGTCTACACAATTACTCCATTAGTACTGTCAACCCTGACTTGTGGGTCATATTACCCATTGGCTAACTCATTGTCCAATGGTAACGTATTGTCATCCTCGACTTACTACTCACAGTGTAGTACATTTTGTATACAAAACCCCAACATACCAGCAGTAATTGAAGAACTACAAAGACTCAATCACTGCTAAATTTCATAGTAAAACATTTAAGGTTTGGTAAAACATTACCAAAAAGATTAACAAAAAGAGGATAAACTCGCATTGCTATCTTAGGCTTCTTGTAAGGGTTTCCTGGATATAATCTATAATTTATACAAATGTACATTGGTTAGTATCATAACCCTTTGAAATTATTAATGATACCCTCCCCGAGACGGCATTCCAACAACTACGTCGAGCAGAACCACGACAGTTGTTACGGAACCCTAAATCAATCGGGCAGCGTAACTATTACGAAACTGGGGTTATAATACTTACAACGGAGCAGAACCTCGCTAATTAGGGGTATAATACCCAACTATTATGCTTATAACTTCAAAAATTCGTTTAGAAAGAAAGATGTGAGCGACGGAAAACGAAAGCTGATGGCCTTCTTATATAGGGCTGGATTCTGGTCTCCACGCGGCCCGCGTAAAACACAGGCCAGGGTTACGCGGCCCGCGTCAACCCTGGTCAACAGAATAGCTTATTCGGGTCATCTACTAGGCTCGACACGCTCATGACACGTGTCGGTCTGGGGTATAATATAAGACATATTGGGCTCGGTTTTCACATACGGGGTATAATATAAGACATATTGGGACATTTTACAATATACTAGAGTGTCAGAATATTATGAGGGTGTTGGTTTTACCGAGGGTTGTTACATTCTCCCCATATTATTTTAGAGCTCGTCCTCGAGATCTATTGAAACAAATGCGGATATTTCCTTTGCATTTCTGATTCTAGCTCCCATGTGTACTCAGATCCTCTTTTGGAGTCCCATTTCACTTTGACTAAAACTAGTCTCTTGTGTTTGAGATTCTTGACTTTCCTGTCTTCAATCTGTAGAGGTCTTTCTACAAATTTAAGTTGTTCATTTACCTCTATATCTTTAAGAGGTACTATCAGTGATTCATCAGCTAAACACTTTTTAAGATTAGATACATGAAACACATCATGTATTCCTGCCATTTCCTCTGGCAGTTGTAGCTGATAGGCTACAGGTCCTATTCTTCTAATAATCTTAAAAGGTCCAATATACATGGGGGTTAACTTTCCTCGTTTGATGAATCTTACTACTCCTTTCCAAGGAGAGACCTTTAACAAGACTTTATCTCCTACTTGAAACTCCAATGGTTTGCGTCGGTTATTGGCATAACTCTTTTGTCGATCACGTGCAGCTTTCAGTCGTTCCTTGACTTGAATAATCTTGTCAGTTGTTTCTTGCACTATCTCAGGTCCAGATAGTTGCTTTTCCCCAATTTCTGCCCAACAGACTGGGGTTCGACACTTTCGTCCATAAAGTGCTTCGAATGGTGCAGCATTGATACTTGTGTGATAACTATTATTATATGAAAATTCTATTAAAGGTAAGTGATCGTCCCAATTACTTCCGAAATCAGTTACACAAGCTCTAAGCATATCTTCCATTGTCTGAATTGTCCTTTCGCTTTGTCCGACTGTTTAAGGATGACAAGCTGTGCTTAATTTTAACTTGGTTCCCATTGCCTTTTGAAAACTTGACCAAAAATGAGAGGTAAATCGGTTATCCCTATCAGAAACAATTGATAAAGGAATGCCATGTAAAGAAACAATTTCATTTACATACAACTTAGCTAATTGTTCCATACTGAAAGTTTCTTTCATTGGTAGGAAATGAGCTGACTTAGTTAGTCTATCTATAATCACCCAGATTGTATCATTTCCTTTTCTTGTTTTGGGTAATTTAGTAACAAAATCCATTGTTATAAATTCCCATTTCCACACTGGCATTTCTAATTGTTGTAACAAACCTGAGGGTTTCTGATGTTCAGCTTTGACTTGTGAACAGGTCAAACATTTAGAAACATAGGCTGCTATGTCCTTTTTCATTCCTATCCACCAGAAATTTTTCCTTAAATCCTGGTACATTTTATCACTTCCTGGATGCATCGTCTATTTAGACTTATGGGCCTCTTCTAGTATACGATGACGAAGGTTTCCTAATTTAGGTATCCACATTCTCTTTTTATGGAATCTCCAAATTCCATCTATTCCTTGTTCCAATTCTTTTAGCATACCTTTTAATTTTTCAGAATCATTCTTGATTACTGATTCTTGTGCTTCTCTTATCTGATCATTTAAATCTACTTGAAGATTTAATTTAAAAGAACGTACCCTTCTTGGCTTTTCATGATACTTTCGGCTTAAAGCATCTGCCACTATATTTGCTTTTCCTTCATAATACTGGATATCACAATCATAATCACTAAGCATCTCCATCCAGCGTCTTTGTCTCATATTCAATTCTTTTTGCTTGAAAACATACCTTAGACTCTTATGATCGGTGAATACAGTAAACTTACTACCATAAAGGTAATGTCTCCAAATTTTAAGAGCAAAAATTATAGCTCCTAATTCTAAATCATGGGTTGAATAATTCTCTTCATGATTCTTAAGTTGTCTAGATGCGTAAGCTATAACCTTTTGGCGTTGCATCAATACACATCCATAACCTAATCTAGAAGCATCACAATAGACTACAAAGTCTTCAGCTCCTTCTGGTAATGCTAGTATGGGTGTATGGGTCAATCTTTGCTTAAGGATTCTAAAGGCTTCTTCTTGTTTTAATCCCCATTCAAACTTAACAGATTTACAGGTTAACTTAGTTAAGGGAATGGCTATTCTAGAGAAATCTTGAATAAATCTTCTATAATAACCGGCCAATCCTAAGAAACTTCTAACCTCGGTTGGTGATTCAGGGGTTTTCCATTTAGTAATTGCCTCAATCTTGGTTGGATCCACATGAATTCCTTCATGATTAACTAAATGTCCAAGGAATTGTACCTGTTCTAACCAAAATTCGCACTTAGAGAATTTAGCATAAAGCTTTTCCTTTTGTAATAAACTTAAAAGTGTGTGCAAATGCTTTGCATGATCCTCTTTACTTTTAGAGTAAATTAGAATATCATCTATAAAGACAATTATGAATTTATCCAAATATGACTTACATATTCGGTTCATCATATCCATAAATGCAGCTGGGGCATTGGTTAAACCAAATGGCATGACAGTAAATTCATATTGACCATCCCTTGTTCTAAATGCAGTCTTAGGAATGTGCTCTTCCTGTACCTTTAATTGATGATATCCTGACCTTAAATCGATTTTAGAGAAAAATCGAGCTCCCTGTAGTTGATCAAACAAATCATCGATTCTCGGTAATGGGTACCGATTCTTAATCGTGACCTTGTTTAATTCACGGTAGTCAATGCACATACGCATTGATCCGTCCTTCTTTTTAACAAACAATATCGGCGCTCCCCATGGCGACGAACTTGGTTGTATAAATCCTTTCTCCAACAATTCGTCTAATTGTTTCTTTAATTCTTGCATTTCTGCAGGTGACAAATGGTAGGGTGCTTTGGCCATCGGTGCTGTTCCTGGTAGAAGGTGAATTCTGAATTCAACTTCTCTGTCTGGAGGTAGTCCTGGTAATTCTTCTGGAAAGACATTTGAAAACTGAGATACTACTGGAATATCTTTTAGTTCTTTTCCTTTAGTGTTAGTGATTATAGAAATCAAATACACTATAGAACCTTTTCTTATACAACTTGCAGTTTTCATCACAGAGATGAACTTAGTGGACCTAGAAGGTTTATCTCCTTTAATTGTGATCGTTTTACCTTTTGGTGAATTTACTTGAATTGACTTTTGATCACATACAATATTGGCTTTATTGGCTATTAACCAATCCATTCCTAAAACAACATCAAATCCTACCAGATTCATGTGATAAAGATTTGTAATAAATTTCTGATTTGAAATTTCTATACTTGCTCCCTGCAAGATTTCAGAAATTCTAACGGTTTCACCATTAGCTGTTTCTACTAGACATTCTTGTGGTAGTTTAGTTAATGATTGATTTAAAATTTTGCAAAACGAAGTATTGATAAAACTTTGGTTCGCACCAGAGTCAAATAATACTTTAGCAAATATATCATTAACTAAAAACGTACCAGCTATAACGTCTGGGATCATCTGGGCTTCTTCTGCAGTCAGAACAAATGCTCTAGCATTTTTAGTATTCTTGTTGTCTGCAGCTGGGGTCAATTTTGGACAGTTTGGCCTGATATGACCTTTTTTCCACAGTTGTAGCACAATCCATTACTGGATTTCTTCCTGCAATTTTCTTCCTTATGCCCTGGCATCTTGCAATAATTGCAGAGAATGGAGCATTGTCCCGAATGCTTTTTCTTGCAGACCTTGCAGTATGGTGCAGAGGTAGAACCCATATTCCTACGATTGAAATTTCCAGAATGAAATTCTTGAGTAAGCCTTTGGGTTAAGTTCCTCCTCTGATCTTCTTCTCTAGTACAGATTAACTCATATGTCAAGGTATTGGCTAGTTCTACAGCTTCTTCTATAGTTTGAGGTCTAGCTGCCTTGACTACGTGTCTAATCTCTCCAATTAATCCCCAAATATAACGGGAGATTAACACTAGTTCTGGTGAAGCAAGAGTTGGCACTATTCTGGCTTATTCAAAGAATATTTTAGTGTATCCCTTACTATCCACACCAGTCATCCTAAGGTTTAGGAATTTGTTTGCTATCTGTTCTTTTTCATTGGGTGGGCAGAATTTCCTTTCTACCTTGTTTTTAAATTCTTCCCATTCCATATTATAGGTTCTATCACTTTCTTTTGTCTGGAGGATTGTGTTCCACCATTCTAGTGCTGCATTCTTAAACAAATTAGAAGCAAACAGTATTTTATCTTCTTCAGCACATTTGCTTATCCTTAAGACTGCCTCAGTCTTTTCTATCCAGCGTAAAGTTGCAATGGCCCCTTCGTTGCCCAAGAATTCCATTGGTTTACAAGACCGGAATTCTTTATAAGAACAACCGTAAGGCACGGTTCTTCTTCTTTTGGGAATGGGCATTTGAAGTACAGGTCCATTGTTCACGCTGTTTTCTGGTTCACTTGGTCGCTTACTGCTATGCTTACTTTTATTATCAGCATCCTTAACAGTTTGAAGAATAAAAGGCATTGCATCTATAATTCCCTGTGCTACTATGTGTTGGATAGCACTATTGTCCACTTGATTTTTATTGTTATTGATGCTTGGATTCTCATTAACCACGTTAATGTTACTCTGGTTATCATTATTCAGATTTCCTTGATTTCCTTCGTCGGCCATCTGAATTTTAAACATTTATCTCATATTAATATCACAAATAATAGGTAATATAGTTAATCACATGACACGCAATTTAACCAAAACCGTCGATCATTGCGACTTGTACTCTATTTTCATATACTATGCGTCTATTACACACTAGCACAGAAATAAAGATTACAATACCAACAGAAAGAAAATTACACTAATAATAATATGCATCCGTACACACATATTTTTTATATTATATTATTATTATAATATTATTACTACCATCATTTCATCATCTCATTCACGGATATGGATTTATCCAAAAATCCATATTACGTTCATCGTATTTCCATACCAGACGCTCTCCCACCTGACGCATTCTCTCACTGCTTTCTAAAATTTCCTCCCCAAAAGTCCTAAGTTCTTGCACGTTTTCTACACTCATTGGGGGTGCAGGTTCTCGGACTGGGTTTGGAATCTGGGGTGCGGGTTCCTGAAATTGGTAAGGATCCTCTAAAATTTCCCTAATATATTCATCATGGTAATAGGGATCTAAAGGGTCCATACCTGGGTAGGCTTCTATGTTCTGTATGGGTGGATATTCCTGAATAGGGTAACGTTGCACAAAATCCCTATTATCGTCCCACCAGGGGTCGTAATTTGGGTCTAGAGGGTTTGGTGCAGGTACCCTAGGGATTTCTACTGGGTTAAAGTCATGCATCTCCACTTGGTTTTCCTGGTTTTCTATCTCCATGGGTTGATCTGGGTTTTGTGGTTGTGGGGCTACTAGTTGTTCCAGACTCGGGTCAGCAGCAGTTGTGGCTAGGATATGAAAATTAGCTAGGTTTCTATTAAGCATATCCTGTGTATGGGCATCTGTTCTACGTTTAGCAGCTGCTAGAACTCTTTGCTGTTGCAACTTTCGCATTCTCTTCCTACGAGCAAAAGCTTCCTTACTGAACCATCCTCGTTTCTTATTAGGAAATGGTTCTTCAGATTGAGCTCTAAAGGCAAATATTCCTTCCTCCTGATCAGCAGAATACCCTGAAAGGGCAGGCTGTGATGATGTACCCTCACTCCTAGGTGAATCAGATAACTGACGATTCACATCTGATGGTCCTTGATCACTCATACTGTAAACTAACAGATAGTCAAATAACACATAACAAATAAATACAGTTATGCATGTATTTCCATAATTTATTTCCTAACACAAAATTTATAATTTAAGTGTCAGCAGAACACTTCTTTGGCTCAGACCAGTGGCTAGGCTCTGATACCACCTTCTGTCGCAACCCCCGATCCCTAAGTCCCGGGAACGGGCAGACGCAATCACAGAGTTTCGGTGGTATCAGGTTTATTTAATCTTGCAACGGAATTTACACCAGGACCGTAGTTAGGAAAATGTTTATCAGAGTAAAACCACCTCATTTAATATTAATAATCACATGGGTAAAACCCAAGTTTCTTATTACAGTACATTTATAGGGATGAACCCTATTTTATTTAAATTTAAAACACCGTTTATTTGGTAACTTTTATAGCCACATTATCCCCAAGCCTTCAGTGCTCTCCAGCTGGCTTTTTACTAATTGGCTGTCACATTGGGTTACCTGAAACGTGTTTTAAAAACATTTGTCAGTCGGAAATACTGGTGAGTGAATCCCAGTTTAATCAAGTTTAAATAAAAAGTCACAGTGAACAGTATTGAGAGCGATCACATTGTTTATGTCTACACAATTACTCCATTAGTACTGTCAACCCTGACTTGTGGGTCATATTACCCATTGGCTAACTCATTGTCCAATGGTAACGTATTGTCATCCTCGACTTACTACTCACAGTGTAGTACATTTTGTATACAAAACCCCAACATACCGGCAGTAATTGAAGAACTACAAAGACTCAATCACTGCTAAATTTCATAGTAAAACATTTAAGGTTTGGTAAAACATTACCAAAAAGATTAACAAAAAGAGGATAAACTCACATTGCTATCTTAGGCTTCTTGTAAGGGTTTCCTGGATATAATCTATAATTTATACAAATGTACATTGGTTAGTATCATAACCCTTTGAAATTATTAATGATACCCTCCCCGAGACGGCATTCCAACAACTACGTCGAGCAGAACCACGACAGTTGTTACGGAACCCTAAATCAATCGGGCAGCGTAACTATTACGAAACTGGGGTTATAATACTTACAACGGAGCAGAACCTCGCTAATTAGGGGTATAATACCCAACTATTATGCTTATAACTTCAGAAATTCGTTTAGAAAGAAAGATGTGAGCGACGGAAAACGAAAGCTGATGGCCTTCTTATATAGGGCTGGATTCTGGTCTCCACGCGGCCCGCGTAAAACACAGGCCAGGGTTACGCGGCCCGCGTCAACCCTGGTCAACAGAATAGCTTATTCGGGTCATCTACTAGGCTCGACACGCTCATGACACGTGTCGGTCTGGGGTGCTGCCACTAATTTGATCTCACGCGGCCCGCGTACACTTACAAGAACTCTAACGCGGCCCGCGTTAACTAAAGAAATCAACGATATCAAGTTTAACCCGGATACCGCCTGCGTGAAAGGTTGGGGTGGGTCTACGCGTCCCGCCTCAACTCAATATTTTATGTTTTTAATTTATTTTATAAACTATAACTTATTTCGGCTCGGTTTTCACATACGGGGTATAATATAAGACATATTGGGACATTTTACAATATACTAGAGTGTCAGAATATTATGAGGGTGTTGGTTTTACCGAGGGTTGTTACATCTTTCCCATGTGATGTCAGCCAAGAGGTGATGTTGAATGATGATGTTGTTGACAAATAAACCATCCCATTTACTCACATATGTTGCCGCCAACAGAAGCCCACATCTTTGTTTTTGACTTTCCTTCTATTTTTTTATCTTTCATGTGCATCCAAGAGCCCCAAAATAGTGATGATATCCAAATCCTCACGTGAATATAGCTGCCAACCTTTGTGTTTCTTTTAGAGTGTTGATGATTGATATGAATTTAATTAATGCTTGCACTCATGTGTTTCCTTTTACAATGTTCCCCATATTCCCATGGCCACTGTCCAATATCCACCAAAGTATCTCCAATTCATGAATAATATATTGATGAGAATTGATGTTAGACAATTAAAATCATGATGCCAAAAGATCTTGTTTCTTTGAGCTATGTTTGAATCACGATATCTCTTTAATAATCATCCGTGTTTATTCCTTTTCATCACCATGTATTCCAAACTTCACCGTTTTACGCGTTTAACCTGCGAAACCATAAAACCCGTAGTTATCATATTCACGACGTGTAATCACATAAACGGCAACAAATCACACAAATTAAGCACGTTAACACTCGAGTTTCGCAGCCTCCATCACATCCCCACACTTACCTTTGATTGTCCTCAAGCAAACCAATACAGAACTACTCACCACAGTAACAATACCTCTAAACCCCTTAACCGATGCAACTATTTAAGTCGCAAGTCATACCCGTTCCATAGACTGACACAATCAAGATTGACAGTCCGACAAGCAATTGATGCAATTTCTAAAACTTAAGACTTGTCTATTCAAAACTAACATGCTTAAGATTATACACATGCTACACGCCCCTCACAATCAACTCTCCTCTCGGTTTAAAAACTGAACTAGCATGTCATGTGCTAGTATGTGTAACACTCAAAAGCAAACATGCAATTCTGTAGTCATAGGCTTGTATGACAATCAAACCTCCACTTCATCATATAACATGGCACGCATCAAAAGGACTTTCGGTTTTGGGCTTAGGCTAAGGGTAGGAAGATTTTTGGTTTTATTTTTATATTTTTGTGTGGCAAACAAACAAACGACCCAACCGTGACAACTTTATTTGCAACACATAACGAACTTTTGGGTTGGTTTCTACCCAAAAACATAAACGATATTCACAACACTTCTATTTTTGTTTTTTTCTTTCTTTTCTATTTTTTTTCTTTTCTTTTCTTTGTTGTCTCTCTTTTTTTATTCATAATTTGCCGTTCACGGTCGGTATCAAACATTTCACAATAGGTGGATAAACGAACGGGTAAATAGGCTCAACAGGGCTACTAAGGGTAATAACTAGGTAAACAAGAACACATAAACAGGTGTACGGGATATCCTAATGCCTTTATCATGTACGCGCACATGTCAAACCACAATCTCAGCATGCATCAAATCATACAAGTTCTAACACAGAGTAACATGTGGCCTGCTCTCAACAAATGAAGTCATAATATAAATCATTCTAACAGTCTACAGGCTCAAAATTCTCACCAAAGAAGGGTAAAAAGGCTGCCGACACGTAGCATATACAATCTAAAGCATGTTACCCCTAAATAGACATCTCTTTTCAATTCTTTTATCCTAAAAACACCTGTCGGACCTACTCTGATGAAACTTAAAGGAACGACCATGACAAGGGACTATATTAGTTTACTACCGGCAAGGAACCCATAAGTGATTGAAATATTCAGTTTTCATATCCATTTAGTTCACTTGAGGCGATGAAATTCTTTAAAATTTTCAAAATTTTCAATTTTTTCGCTTTTCATCGTTTTTAATCACTTTTCACACTCTGTCCAAACCTTTCCCTTCTCGGGTTTCCCATATCCCCACACTTGGGCGACATTGTCCCCAATGTATAGTGCTTTTAAAAATAAAACCCGGGAATACCAACTAACAAACATCATGAGCGACTAATTCCTCACACAAAAGACATAAACACATTCCCTAGACACAAATTGTTTAACACCACCAAATACGCGAATAAAAATGCAATAATAAAAGTGGAACAGACTCCCCTGGTTTAAAGTGTAGAATCCTCATGCATCATGTTCCACCACGACCGTATAGCATTTCATTCGCGGTCGTGTCCAACAAGTACTCGGGTCAATCTCTACCATTAGTGTGCAAATCATCCCCGTCCAAATGGAGATTGAGTATGGACAGTTCTGACTGAACTCTAATCCGTGCATTGTCCTCAACTGCAACTAGAACGTATCGGGACTTCACCAAACATCCCCACACTTGGACCATTGCATCCGTAGAGATTAATAACCTGATAACCTGCAAAGTACTCACGCCAAAACAAAACAAATATACACTACTCTACATCATCGGGCTGCCTCCCGAGAGCGCTAAGTTTATAGGTCTTCAGCCAGATCGTACCTGACATACCCTCATGGTGGTCGAAGTGAACATTTACCCACCGAGTTTCTTGCATATGCTCGGTAATTGACATTCCAATCTCCTATCTGCTCTCTTCTGCCAATGATATTTTTCGAATCAAATCGGAACAGGTGGAATCCACATTTGCCTACCGAATTTCCAAGGTGTTTTCGATAGTTGACATGTCGAGGCTTCACCTTCTTTCCTATCATGACTACGCCTGTTGGATCATTGTATAGCCACTTCAATATACCTTGTCCGAGGTCTTCTCTACTCACCTTTCTCTTATTCCCGCTCGAGCCATCATCCCCGACTTTGTTAGTTGGAGTAATCCAAATATGTTGCGGTTCGGTATAAACTTGGCTTACATCAGTCTCTAGTTCTTCAGTAGGTGCTAAGTCTTCATGAAGGTTTAAACATATAACTTCAAGTTCAGGAAGACTTTCAACCTCTTCTTCATCTTCGACAACCAAAACTGATATTTCTTTAACAAATGAAGGAATGGATGTGGTATTATCCTTCACAACCTTCAATGTTGCAATCTGTTTGTCTATTCGATTCGATCGTTGGACTATAGCGTCGGTTCTCAACCTGCTCTCTTGTGCCACCTCCATCATAATATTCATGATTTCATCAAGTTTAGAATTTTGATGTTTACCTGGACAATCATTTTGACTTTGGTGTGGCTGATCTGAACTCCTTTGGTAATTACCATGATTACACCATTGATTACGCATATTAAAATCATTGTATGTTAACTCAGAGTAGTCATGGTAACGACCATTATAATCTTCTTGGTAGCTTGAGAGGGGCACCACCTCGGATCCGTAGTCATCATAATCCAAATTTTGATCATACCTGTTGTTGACATTTGACTGATGGTGTCCCTGATATAAAGGTGCCTTGTACCCAGACATCAATTTTGCTTTCCAAAACACCGGGTCTATCCAAAACACTAGGCAATCTTCATGTATGTGAATTTTCCCACAACAAGGGCATGACTGATGAGCGCTATCCATGATCCAGAGATTTCACTTTCTGCACAAACAAACTAAAATACTCACGTAGAAAACTAACATATATAAAACAAAACTAAAAACTACAAGAAATATTTTTGGATATTTTTGTTTTTTCTAACTTTTTTATATTTTTTATTTTTATAAGAAAAACAACTAACTAAACACTAAGCGCACCGATTCCCCGGCAACGGCGCCATTTTGATCGATGTCGTAAGGTCGGTCAAAAATATAAGTGAAAATGTCCTATTCACCTTTTACTAGAAAAGGGCAAGTAGGGTGTCGAATCCACGGGGAATCAGTGGAAAGTATGAAAGCTCGTTGTTTTAATTATCATCTATGTCTAAACAAATTGCGTTTTGCAGTTTGAGAATAATTATGAAAACAAATGTAAAGTTGGATTTGTAAACAATAATGAGAAAAATGACCAATCTCCGGGTTTTCAGGTTATGCAAAAAATCAGGTTACTTAGTTACTACCAATTGGAAATCACATAGACATGATTTGTAAAACTTGTTTTGATAAATAATTAACGAATAATATATTTGATTGCAATGATCCACGATCGAAACCGAAAGATTGATGCAAATGAATAGTAATTCAATTAATTACTAATTTCAGATTTCATAAACATAATCCAGTTCAATGATTAAAGGTTTAAAACAATGACATCCTAGAATTTAATCCCGGTTGTTGATGAACAAACCAAATAATTGATGAACAAGAATGATTACGATAATCCAATATTGTTTAATCGAAACAAAAACAATAGGAACGACTAACCGAATGTTTAATCGAATCCTAACCCAAAAAGTTGTAACAATAAGCAAACCAAAGTTTCACGCATAAACCCTATTCCCGGAGACGGTCACGGGACGACTAGCCGCTCATGACGTTCGTACGATCCCCAAAAGCTTGGTAGAAGGTTGAAGGCATGATGACTTCGGTAAGTGATAGAAGATCGATGATGATGTGTTGATTCCGGAAGATGATGAATGATCCCTCTTAAACTTGCTGCCAATCGATGGTTATTGGCATTGCTGCCAATCAAGTCGGTCCATCATAAAGCCCACCAACGAATTAGGTTTTTTTAATAACCCTTTATCCATCCAAAATAATCATCACGTGCGCTGATCTCGTGGTTCCAGCCGTAAGTCCCATCTTGAGAACGTAAACACCAAGTGAAACATTCTGTTTCTTTTATGAGAAAAACTTGCCCGAAACCGTAAGCCACGTTACAAGTCCGTAACCCACATGTTGATGTCACTGTTTCTTTTTCGTTGACTGCCTCACAAAAATTAATGACTATGAATGTCTTTTCTTTTGTCTGCCAATGATTTCATCCCACAATCCACAAAGTGTGCCACCTTTTTCTTTTTTTTTTCATGTAAACATCACTAATATTAATATTGGTGATAAGTAACTAAACTCTTTCCCATGTGATGTCAGCCAAGAGGTGATGTTGAATGATGATGTTGTTGACAAATAAACCATCCCCTTTACTCACATATGTTGCCGCCAACAGAAGCCCACATCTTTGTTTTTGACTTTCCTTCTATTGTTTTATCTTTCATGTGCATCCAAGAGCCCCAAAATAGTGATGATGTCCAAATCCTCACGTGAATATAGCTGTCAACCTTTGTGTTTCTTTTAGAGTGTTGATGATTGATGTGAATTTAATTAATGCTTCCACTCATGTGTTTCCTTTTACAATGTTCCCCATATTCCCATGGCCACTGTCCAATATCCACCAAAGTATCTCTAATTCATGAATAATATATTGATGAGAATTGATGTTAGACAATTAAAATCATGATGCCAAAAGATCTTGTTTCTTTGAGCTATGTTTGAATCGCGATATCTCTTTAATAATCATCCGTGTTTATTCCGTTTCATCACCATGTATTCCAAACTTCACCGTTTTACGCGTTTAACCTGCGAAACCATAAAACCCGTAGTTATCATATTCACGACGCGTAATCACATAAACGGCAACAAATCACACAAATTAAGCACGTTAACACTCGAGTTTTGCAGCCTCCATCAACAAGCACGAGTTAAGCCTAGCTCGGCTGGCCGGCTCGAATTATTATAATTATAAATATATATTAAAACAAAACTAGTGTGTTATAGTAACTTTTTGTCTGTTTTTTTATTTACCTTTTCAAGTTTGAATTTCACCCTTACACTTTAAATAATACTAGTTCCGTTTACATCGCGCGTTGTGGTGAAACTTAGCAAATGACAATGTAAAACAAACGTTATTTGAAATTGAAGCATGTTGTTTAGAAAGGCAAACCGGTCAGAATCGACTTAGTTTATCATCATACCGTTTTACGACACCAAATAAATACTCTACTTTGAATACAATTTCATTTTAACAAAACTTATACCGAAATGTAGAGGGAAATAATTAAACACAACTCCTACCTAAGTTTTAAAAAAAAAATTAACAAACGTAAATTATCAGAGAAATTTGAAATTAACAAATAACGGAAATATGATTAAAAAGAAAATAAATTACTAAAAGCAAAAAATAAAAGATAAAAGAAATATAGTTTTAAAAAAGTAAAATAAAACAAAAGGTATGTTAAAACTTAAAAGTAAGTATAATAATAAACTATTATAATATTAAATAATAAAATATTAAAAAACTATATACTATTATAAAAATAAAATCATTTTTTATGGTCTTAGAAAAAAATTAACGAACATAAGTTATTAAAGAAATATCAAACTAATCGAAAACGGAAATATGATTTAAGAAGAAAAAATAAATAATAAATGAAAAAGAAATTATGGTTTTACAAATGTAAAATAATAATATAAAAATATGTTAAACTTAAAAGTGAATATACTATTATAAGATTAAATAATATAATATTAAAAGGGTATATATTATTATAAATATAAAGTTACTATTTATAAAAAAGAAAATATGGTTTTGCAAAAGTAGAATAATAATATAAAAATATGTTAAATTAAAAGTGAATATACTATTATAATATTAAATAATAGAATAATAAAAAGCTATATATTATTATAAAAATAAAGTTTTATTCATGAGTCTTCGTCAAATATATATATATATATATATATAGGGGAGGGTTATCTTGAGAACGCTAAATATTGCGAGAACCGTAAGAACGAATGAAAAACCCAATCAAAACCAATTTTTTTAATACAAACCTCATTGTAATTAACATACAACATCAAGAAAAGAATTTACAACATCAAATAATTCATTTCTTCTTTCAAACTCACTCTTTTTAGTTTTTTTACACATGTGTAAACATAACAGATTTACACATGTGTAAATGGCAAACTTACACATGTGTAAATTTTCTTTATTTACGAATTCGCGTAAATTTAAATGTGTAAATTTAATTTCTAACATTGTATTCGAATAATAATGATAAGTGTAAAAAGAAATTTTGAATTTGAATTGTTTTTTACCAAGTTCTCGTGGTTTTTTCATTTGTTCTCGCGGTTCTCGCGATATTTAGCGTTCTCATTTAAACCCTCCCCTATATATATATATATATATATATATATATATATATATAGTTACTATTTATAAAAAAGAAAATATGGTTTTGCAAAAGTAGAATAATAATATAAAAATATGTTAAATTAAAAGTGAATATACTATTATAATATTAAATAATAGAATAATAAAAAGCTATATATTATTAAAACCTATAAATAAGCAACAACTTATAGCTTTGGCTGTTTGCACTATAGGTTTTGGGTGTTTTTCAAAAAAAAATTATGTGGTTCTGCTTCACATCTACCAGCTTCTTCACCACAAAACCTTTTTTCATAAAAAATACCATGTCCCCTATCTCTGAGCTTTCTCTCCATCTTCCCTACCATAAAAGCCTTCTTTCATATGAAATATCACAGTGTTGTCTTCTTCGTATCAGATTTCGTCTCACCTAGCCATAACACATGCACAATCGACTTCATCACTCCCACTGAGTACAGATCCAGGATCATCATCAACAACCCATCTCTATAGGTATAATTCTAACCCTAGCTTTCAATTACACATGTTTTCATTGGTACCCAGTGGGAGAGAAGGATGTAGAGAGAGAAAGGGGAGGAGGGGGAGCCAGCCATGGCCTGCAGCCGGCCTCCCTAATCCGACAACTATGACCGACACTGATTCATACTAATAATTAACACTAAGTTATCGCTCCTTTTTCTCTCTGTGGTCGCCGTCTACTACTTCTACCCAGGTGAGTGAATTGAACCCCTAACAATTGTGTCTTAGTGATTGAGAGTGAGTTGTTTGATTTTTGGTTGTTTATTGTAACTGGAAGTGATGAATTTTATGTTTTGGAAATCAAATATGGTTTTTCCAATAGGTTTGGTGGGACTGAAAAAAATCCCAAAATGCTTGAATCGTCAAGCAACTAAAAGGAAGCATGCAATTTTACCTCTTGACAGGTGACATACTGAACTTCACTAATGGGTTGTTATGATTAAACATTTGTAATGGGAAACTTACCTTGCTCTATTTACTTTCAGGGCTACCTTTTTGTCTCTGTGTTTCGGCTTTGATAGGCATGGGAGAATCAACATGTCTGTTGCATTCTTTATCCGACAATCATGTAAGTTTTGATTATTTAATGGTTTTTGTTATTGAGTAACTAATGTTTGATGAAATGCTTCAATGAATTGAATTTATTGTAATGTTCATGGTTTTGGGTTGGTTGATTGCGGTTTGGGGTGTTTGGATCGTATTTTGTAGGGAAACAATGTACATGCTCTTGGGGATTCAGCCGACTCATGGGGGGTAAGGATAGGTTATGTTTTAAATAACTTTTTTTTATGTTCAAAATGTTGATGTTAGTTAAGATGAATCCTTTCGCAAACAAAAAAAAATGTGTTCTAATTGTAATTGGTTTTATTAAAAAAATAATTTGGCATGATAATTTGCAAGGGCTTTTTTTAGGGAATCAGAATCAGTGAAAGAAGGAACTGGAATTAGTTCCACTAGAAAATTATGAGGTCTTTGGTTTATATATTGTTCAAGGAATTTGGTGAAAGCATTAAGGAAATTATTAATGAAGAAATTGCTGACGACATGTAAGATGCCATGGTAATACTTTGTTTAATTTACTTCGTTGTTTATTGAAATTGGCTAAAATTTTGTATTTGTTCTTTAAAATGTCAGCTATACATTTTTTGTAGCTTTATGGACAAAGTAAAAGGTGTAGACTCTAGGATCATGTACATGGTGAAAAATCTAATCCTAAATAGCAAAAATTTGCAGAAGTTAAGGTTTGTGTATAGTTTCGTCGGTTGCATATGTTGTATAGTTTCATAACGGTAGTAATAGTGGCCTACACTTTCCTTCGACGCGTTTGTAGATCTCAAACAAATCTCATCTCTGTTTCTTCACACTACCAGACGCTACTGCCCCTCTTTTTCAACTAAAATTAACACCAAAACCCTGCCAACAACTCTTTTTCAATGTACATTTTCCTTCAATTTATTTGTCTCCACTGGAATACAACATATGTCTACTTGATTATTCAAGGGTCATGTTTTGACCATTTACTATTGAAGCTTTGTTCATTATTCTGGAGTACAACGTGATTATATGTGATGTATTGGACTAATGTATTTTTAAAGAAATGGTAGTCCTGATGGTTATAAATTGGATGCTTGATACACTATTGTTAGTTATGGGCCTTTGAAGTCAACTTTTTTGCAATTGAAGTCAAAAGAATTAAGTATTGTAGGATTCATAACACATTGCAGCTTGTCCTTTTAGCATTTTCAGCCAATCTGCCACCAAGAATGGATGTTAATTACTTTTAAGTAGATTTGGCAAAACTGGTTCGAGTCGAAATGGTTCGATTAAATAGACATATTTTAGTTCAAGTAAAAAAATTAAATTTCATGTGTTTTCCCATGAAAAAATTAAAAGTTCGTTTGATGTCATACGTTACAACACGTGTCAGCATCATTTCTGCCTTCGTAGCCCGTGCCGCAACGCGCGCTGGTCTAATTTCTAGTTATAAAAATAAAGTTACTATTCATGAGCCTTCGTCAACAATATATATATGTCTTTAATTCAATAATTTATTTTCTTTTATAACTATCGTTGGTTGGTTAAAAAAACAAAAGCCGTGATATAATTTCTTTGAAAAGCAGAGGGATCGGGCCGGTACCCAACAAAAAACATCGGTACCGATATTGTACTATTAGAACCGTTACTGGTATTCATGTATTATGGTTTTTAATCGATCTAAAATCCGTGTCGACATCTTTTGGAACTTATCACACTTTTATTTATTAAGTTTCCTCTTTCGGTTGCTATATCGAATGTTAATACCGAATCAATATCAATAAGATTCCCTACATTAAACATCATTTTTACCACTGCGTCTACGTTTCTATTTAAATTTATTAAAAGTTTGGCTGCCCACCGCGGTGGTTGAAGGGTGGTTATCGTGTAAGCATGTTTAATTAATCAATAACATATAAAGATATTAAAAAACTACAAATAATACCTATTATACTTTTAATATGTTTTAGGCCTTTAATATAAAAATGTATGTTATTTTTTTTTTATTTTTTTTTTATTTTTTATGTTATCAATATTTGTAATTTTATTTTTTATTTTTATGTTATCAATATTTGTAAATAAAATTTAACAAAAAAAATTGACGAGCCGAGTCGAGCTAGCTCATTTAAGTTCGAGCTCGAGCTCGATCCCAGCCTAGCTCGGCTCGATTACAGGCCCTAGGCATCTCAATGCAACAAGGCACAGATGCACCTTAGCATCTGTTAAAACATTAACACAGTACTATCTTTATAGCAAGAATTACCAATACACAGATGCACATCATATACAACTTCAAACCATAAATTCCACCAAGCCCATCACAATTTCCAATCTTTATCACACAATAGAGAACGCCCAGATTCCACGAAACCGTAGGCTGCTTCCACGTGTATCACAGTTACAAACAGTTAGATCATACCTGTCATCAGGTTATATCCGGTATCATAACAAATTTACTTGTTTAACGTTATATATCATTCAAAGGTTCGAGGGTCAGGCTAGCAAATCAAAAATCACATAACTAACAAGGACGACTAGCCGCGTTGACCTTTTATTGATATCAAACTTTCATGCTATTCCAGTAGAGTTTCAAACAAATGTGCATAAAGAAAGAAAACCGCTACAGAATATAATATTAATCGAGAATTAAGACATTACTTATGAACAGCATGATGCAGCCCGGGCCCCGTCAGCTGGTCTGTCCACAAGAACCATGCCAGCTGGGTTTTGAGTCGGTTGAGCTCTAGGGAGTCTCTTGGCTGTTTCAAACAAGAAATAAAGTTTCTGTCAGGAAAGGTCCATTAGTTTACAATATGTGAAAAGGTGGGACCACCACTAATTATTTTTGAAGTTGGGACCGTTGCCAGCCAACGGCTAATAGTTGGGATTGTTAGAATCCATTATTCCTAAAAAGAAATACAATATTAAATAAATAATTTACAGTAATCATTCAAATAAGGTTTGTATTTGAAGAATTGGGGATATTATTAAGAATATAATAACTTAAAAGATGTGATTTTTCAAAGCTTCTAAACGAGAAAGTGTGCATACTGCATACCTATTTCATGGAATACGTCATTAACATTTGCAGCAGTTTTAGCAGACGTCTCCATGAAGAAAAGACCATTCTCTTCGGCATATACACGAGCTTCCTGCATGATAAATTACTAATCATTGTAGGCGATAAGGGTATCTTAGGCACTTGGTTAATATATTACTTATTATTATTATTATTATTATTATTATTATTATTATTATCCAACTTGGATGCAATGTCTAGTGTTGCAATTATACAGAAAAAATATACAAATAATAATAGCAACAGAAGTCCAACAACATGATGTCAGTTAAGTTTAGGCTCAGGGAAGAATTATATACCATGTCATTAATGCATAGAAAAGTGTAAAAACATAAGAGGGGTTGCAAAAACATAGATTTAAACACGTTAAAGTGAAACAAAATGCTCCAGATTAGCGCTTTCTTGTGTTTTCCGGTTTATAAAGGTGGAGTAAACATATCAGTTGAGTTCAGTTCACGATGTAAAAACAAAGAAACAACGACCATTTTATGAAAAAACAAATGAGTTTCCTTTCTCCTAACATAAACAACCCTAAAGAGGTCAATTTCACAGAAGTAAAAACAGAGGGAAAATGCATACTTCTGCTGTCACTTTCCTCTTCTCTTCCAGATCAGCTTTGTTGCCGGCAAGTGCCATAACCATGTTAGCATTGCCTGCAACACCCACTCATTATAATATAACTTGAAACATTCTTATATTAGTGTTCTGCTTATCAACCGAAAGTAGATGACATCTACTCACCTTGCTTTTGAAGTTCTTGTACCCACTTTTTAGCGCGTGTAAAAGAATCCTAAAAATAGTCACATACATCAAGTGAATTCAATTTCCAAACACATAACCAATAACTAAAAAAACCACAAAACAATCCAACTTCTCAAACCACAAACATATTAACACCAAACAACATATTAACCCAAACTCTATCAACATACACACCAAAAAGCATATAAAAATTGAAGCAGATAAATAAATAATACCGCGCTAGTAATATCGTAGACGATAATGGCGGCAGCAGCTCCTCTATAATACATAGGAGCCAAACTATGATACCTCTCTTGACCAGCAGTATCCCAGATCTCAAACTTGACAGTGGCATCATTAACTGCTAGCGTTTGCGAGAAAAACGCCGCTCCGATCGTCGATTCCTGCCGCCAAACCATCAATTCAACAACCACAATAATCAAACTGAAACCCTAACAAGTCAACGTCAAAATTAAAAACGAAGAAAGTCAGAAAGTAACCTGAAATTCAAGAAATTGACCTTTGACGAAGCGTAAAACTAGACTTGATTTACCTGCTCCCATGTCTCCGAGCAAAACCTAACAAAATTCAATTGTGAAGGTTTATATGAGAGATTGAATGAATTATTGATGATGATTGAGTAGATAGAGTTTACCAGTTTTGCGTTGAGATTATTGTGTCCGATTGTGGCCATAGTGATGCGATCGAGGTGAAATGTTGCTGGAGAAAAGGGGTTGGGTTTTGGCTTTGCAGGTAGGTGGGAGACGTAATAATATGGTTGAAGCGTCGTCGATATAAAAAATGTCACCTTGCAATATGAAGCTTCTTTGGCGTTTGTCTCACTCAAATATTAGTGTCGGTCTATAATTGGGGTTTGAAAAGTAGGGATAACCATTTTGCTACCTGTATCGAAAAATATCGGTACCAGTATTTAACCAATTTTTACATTCAAATTTGAGTATTTTCGGTATCAGTACCCGTACCTAATATTGACGATTTTCGGAATCGGAATTTTCAGTACTGGTACGCAGAGCCGGCCAACCTATATCTTCACCTGAGGCCCAAATTTTTCAAGAGCCAAATTTTTAAAGGGCCAAAAAGGCTTTTATAAGCTTTTATATATGTATTAAATTAAATTATATATTTAGTATAGACATTCATTTATTATACATAAAAATGCTGATAGTAGAGTAGACAAGGGCGTAGCTTTCAAGGGGCCGGGAGGGGCGCCCGACCCCTCGAACTTTTCGCTCAGCACTATTATGTATGTACGTTTCGTGTAGAATTTTTTAGTTATATACGTGTTCGACCCCCGGTTTTATAAAAAAAATTAATTATATTGAATTTTTAGGTTCGGTGACTTCCGACCCCCGGTGGAAATTTTCAAGCTTCGCCACTGAGAGTAGAAAAAAAAACCATCACGGCCCTGTTGGTATGGTACCAAACTCATCCCTAAAATGGACTGGTATTATACTTTTCGGTTTGGGTTGGCCTAGTTTTTGATTTAGTTAGATTATTTAGGTTTGATTAGGCGTTGGGCTTTGGTATAAAGACAGATTAGTGGTAGATGTGATTAGGCATTGGGTTTTGGTGTAAAGGCATGTTAGCGGTGGTATTAGTGGTAGATGTAATTAGGCGTTGGGTTTTTGTATAAAGACATATTAGCGGTAGTTTAAAGAACATAAATATAAAGAAGTAATTATGTTTGTGATCTAGGTAGAAGATTTGATTAGAAAAAAGAAATAAATTTGTGATCTAGGTAGAAGATTTGATTAGATAAAAGAAATAAATATCGAAGGTAGGTAGAATGCATCTTCACATTGAACAATTGACTTCCACATGATTTGAGATTAGGTTTTAGAAATTGAACAACTGAGTACTACTTGTTTGAAGATTAGGTAAATTGAGTTCTCTATTGTTTTGAGATTAGGTTTTATTTCTAAAAGAAAAACATACCTTCAAAAAGCCTTGATTAACTTAAACTTAAAGGCAAGAAACTAAATTTTGTTAAGAAACCTAAAAGTGGTTGTCAACTAGATCTTTTTTTTTTTTTTTTGTTAAAAGTTGAATACTTTGTAAGCATAAAAAATACTAGAAAAACCTACACAACAGTGCCCCCAAAAAAAAGAAGAGACAAATGTTAGGAGAATGTGGATTAACCACTACAATGCATATCAACTTTTATATTCGTTGCTAATACTTATAGTGTCACACTAACAACTTTTATATTCTTTGCTAATACTTGTATAGTGTCACACTAAAAAATAAATAAATAATAAAAACTAGAATGTAACTCTGAGTTTAGGTTGTATTATACATGACGGATATAAAAAAAAAGTTATTAGACCATGTGTAGTGGTAAAGGAAGACCTTTGGGCATTATTCGTCATGTGAAGGTCTAGTCAGCAATGGGGTTTTTTTTTTTTTTTTTGAACGGCAAAATCACTTTATATATAAATATAAAGAGCCACAAGAAGCTGAGAAACAAGAACAAGCGAGAAAACAAAAACAACAAAGAAAACAGTTACACTATGTCAGCTACATCAAATGAAACCCAATTATCCCATTTCGGATTCATGCATCTCGAGCGATGTCTGATCCAAAGAAAAGAGTCTTCTTTGATGAGCTCCATCGTCTTCATAATCGGAATGAAGCATCCCTCGAACACCTTAGAATTTCTCGCTTTCCAGATTCTCCAAACTGTAGCTATGACAATTGTGTTAACTAAACGTTTCCATCTTTTTCCACCCGGGCTCTCCTTGACATACTTCAATAATTCAGCCATCGACTCACAATCGTTCGGGAAACGGATGCGAACCCAAGCCAATACATTCCACCATATACTCCTCGACCACAGACAATTTATAAAGATATGGTCCAGACTCTCCACTTCCAAACCACACCGAGGACAGCTGATATCGGGTAGCACCACACCCCTGCGAACAAGGCAATCCCTTGCAGCGATCTTTCCTAAAAGGACTCTCCATAACAGAAAATTACCTTTCGGTGGAGCCCAGCCGTTCCATTCGTACTCCAGATCGTTTGCTACACCAACAAGTTTGGCAATTTCAATTTCTTTACGCACTTGTTGGACCGAGAACTGCTCCTCCGATTCATTCCGCAACCGCCATTTCCCGTTTTCTTCCACCAGCTTCTGATGTATGTTAATACCTACCTTTTCAATGTCACACCCCGATATTTCCACGTATTACCGGTGGGCCCTGTGGGGAGTATCGTGACGTAGTTGATATCATCATAGTCAAACAACACAATTTAAATGCACAACGGAAGCAAAAGATAGATTTATTTCAACTGAATAAAATTGTAATATTAAGTATCACAGCGTAGTTGAAACAGATCCACAGGCGGATCAAAATAAAAAGGAACATAGTTCATCAGACTTTATTGCATCCAAGCTTGCGAGACTCTTAATGATGCTAAGGAGAGGCCAGCCTATTACGCTTAGTACCTGCACTTAATCTTTTTGGGAAAATACGTCAGTTTACACTGGTAAATACAATTAACTGACTCATTTTGAAAAGGTTTTAGAAAATTGATTTGAATGCACAAGGCACAAAATATTTTATAACTTGGGATAATTATTTATATATAAACTTGTAAAAGAATTACATGTTTGTTATGCGTTCAGTAGCCCGAGTTGATACCGGGTTAGAACTTAATAGACACACCACATGATATAGTCCTGCGGCGGGTTATTCCCGAAACCGGCGGTTATACCTTATTAATTTTAAATGCACTGACGGGTGTACGCCTACACCCGTGTGCTAAGGTCGTGGCCATTTCGTAAAATGATGCCAAGGATATCCGGGACATGGTCATTAACCCCCAAAGGCTTTAAGCAAACAAAACAATTTAAACGGGATATTTCAATAATTTAACCTTCATACGATTAAAGATTCAATACCCGACCAAGCGGCATTTTATATACCGTACCCCAAGCCCGTATAGGGAAAATAAGTTAAAAGTATTTACCTTTGCAAGTATAAATCACAAATAGCAAGTGTGTGTAGCATTTACCGGGTCTCCTATTCTGGAACAAAGGTTTTTAATAACCTATTAGATTCCTAACGGGTCTTTAATTAAGCCTAAACTTAGACCGGTTAGTTTTAAAAGAAGATACGGTTCAAACGCACGATTAAGCGAAGACCGGAATAGAATGTGGTTTAGACCCGACAAGTTTGGAGACTTGTGTAATATGGGTAAACTAAACACATTCTGGATTTTGAGACAAAAATGATAAGGTTTGACCCGTTTCGGTCAATTTATGCAAACTAGTTACATAAACCGAACCGAACGCGCAAGATGCGTAACGGGTAACCATATGAGTCATATACAGGTTTCCTAAGTTAATATGCCTTAAATATGTTGTGACATCAGTAAGATATCTTCTATTATGCCCAAAACGAATTTAAACTCAAATTATGCCCCGTATGGGCATTTTGGTCATTTTAAAGGTTATAAAAGAGTTTAATTAATAATCTGAGTTACAGGTCTGATATAATCAGTAAAATACTTAATTTAATAAGTTATAACAGTATGGTATTATATATATGTGAAATTTATCATTTAAAACCAAACTATGCACCTTAGGGGCATTTTGGTAATTTCACATAGGTTTAAAAGGTCAAAACTGGAAAACTGAGTTTAAAACTTTTGCTTACTGTTAATATATAAAAATTTACTGAAAATATCAGTAGGTATCAAACCTTATATGTTTAAAATAGTTTTAATACATACCATGCGTTAAAAACGCTTAAAAAGACGATTTTGAGCTATTTCCGGGTTTTTAAAGGAAAGCTGATATTTTTATTATTCCAGAAGGCTCAAAATGTTTTATTTATTATATTAGATCAGTAGAAAAAGGTTTGGTATCAAAATAATCTGTAAAACTCATTTTATAGCCTAAAATGGCAAAATCGACAATTATCGAATTAAGATTAGAACTCTATGTTATGCTCAACCTAAAATTAAATAAAAATCTTCAAAAATCCCAAAATATTATATTACATCAGTGGGTAAAAAGTTTGGTA
Organism: Helianthus tuberosus; assembly: GCA_030545235.1. Taxonomy (NCBI): domain Eukaryota; kingdom Viridiplantae; phylum Streptophyta; class Magnoliopsida; order Asterales; family Asteraceae; genus Helianthus; species Helianthus tuberosus. Next base: position 135,245,425 of record CM060433.1, read on the forward strand.
TCAAAAATCGGGTTTAGATAGGCTATATGCTAATTACGCCGTTTATTTAATAAAAAGCTTTCTAATTACGCTAATGAGCATAACTCCTAATCTAGACCTCAAACTGATGTCAAATTTTAGGGACAACTTTATAAATCAGTAACTAAAATTTCTATTCTTTTACATTTTCAAAAATCACGTTTTAAGGTCATATGGGCATAATAGTCAACATTTAAGCATTTAACGGAAACATACATATGAATCGAATAACTAATGAACCAAGTTGTATAATCTCAGAGAGTTATACTTATATGAAACCTGGTCCAAATAAAGCTCTAAGGAAATTCTAAACCATGCTACAATGGGTCAGAATCGAAAGTCAAAGCAAAAGTCAAATTATGCGACTTTCGGTTCCGAACCGAGCTTAAAGTGAAAATTGTCGGGTTGAACATGTTTAGACATGTTCTTACATTAATTACCAAGTTATATTAGTGATAAAATAGGTTGCATGGATCCTACATTGCTAATTATGCATTAATTTGAAAATAAGCTTTCTGTTGATTTTTTATGATTAGCTTTGACCCGGCAATTGACCTAGTTAGAGTGGGAACCAGAGGGTGCCCTTTTAAGGGTTTATTACCCACATAATTACCAACTCATAGGTACTTTCAATTCGAGATTTGACTGAACAATTATTGATTAATCTCGAAGTCAAACTCTAATTACGATGGTTTGACTTTAAGCTAATTAACTAAGTTAAACTGAATTAAGAAGGGTTAAGGACACTTACAAGGGTCCTAAGCACGACTAGGAAGCCTAAGAAACTTTGGTTGCTGATCAGAGAGCTCCAGAACTTGAGTTGTGAGAGTTTGCAAAAGAATGTACATCAAAGTTGCAACTAAAGGCTCCTTATATATGGAATTTGATCTCACAAGATGATGCCAAGCAACTCTATGCATGGATTCAGATCATAACAACTGTCCCTAGTGCATGAAAATCCATTTGCCCAGCCCCTGGTATCATTTTACAGGCTCATAAGTCGGTTACACAGCCTTAACAGGCACCTGTCCAAGAATTCTGTCGTTGGCATGCTGAGGCGCCCCGCGTAAGAATCCTCAGGGGGTTTACGCGCCTGGTATGACCCCCAGAACCAGCCAAACAAGTTTTCATTATTTGCACTTTGGGTCCCTAGTCCTTCCAAACGTGGTTTTAAGTATTTTTCTTGCACTTTTGGCCCTCTAACCTTACTTTTAAGGGCGCCATGACATGTTTAAACATTGGCAAGTCCTTGGTTAACTTTGTGAACACCCGAAAAGCCCTAAAATTCAACGTTGACGCTTTTAACCCCTCGTATACGAATATTGCCATAACTTTCTCATACGATAATGAAACTTGGTGAAATTTTTACCACATATTCTAGTGATTATAATTTATCATTACAAAGCTTCGGGTTTGCTAAAAGGTCACTCAGAGGTATACTTTCAACATGTTGACACATTTAACCCCTGTAGTTTGTAATCTCTCACTTTCTTCCACAATTAGCTTCGTATGATTCATTATTCATTCGTTTAAGGGTATAAACATCGTGTAGGGTTACTGCAAAGTATATTTATCCATTGTTGACACTTTGAACCCTTATATTCACATACTTTCTTTGTTTGTCAACTTTAGTCCCTCTAAAGTAATCTTTTACACGTTTAAAGCTTATGACACGTGTTGATACATTATTGGACGTAAATTTTCGAGGTGTTACATCCTCACCCCCTTAAAAGAAATCTCGACCTCGAGATTTACTGAAAAAAATGAGGGTAATTTTCTTTCATTGTGGATTCTACCTCCCACGTGTACTCGGGACCTCTGCGGGCATCCAATTTAACCTTTACAATCGGCACTTGCTTCCTTCGAAGCTTCTTGACCTGTCGATTCTCGATCGACAAGGGTTTTTCAACAAACTTTAAGCTCTCATCTATGTGTACATCCTTATGTGACATGACTAGTGACTCTTCAGCTATAGACTTCTTCAAGCCTATCCACCAATAATTTGCTCTCAGATCCTGGTACATCTTATCAGCTCCAGGATGAACGGAGTATTTAGAACTGTGGGCTTCCTGGAGGATAACATCCTGAAGTCCTCCATAAATTGGAACCCATATTCGTCCATTTAACCTCAGAATTCCGTCCTTGTCATAGGATAACTGTTCTTCAGTTACTCCTAGCTTTTCATTAGGATAGTTAGCTTCTAATACAGCTTCCTTCTGCGCAGCTAACAACTTTTTAATCAAACTATTCTTTAACTCAATGCTCTTGACATTGATTCTTATAGGCTTCACTCGTTCCTTTCTACTTAAGGCATCGACGACTACATTCGCCTTGCCAGGATGGTATCTTGTCTCACAGTCATAATCATTCAAAGTTTCCATCCAACGTCACTGCCTCATGTTCAAATCCTTCTGATTGAACAGATGTTGAAGGATTTTGTGATCCGAATAGATCACGCACTTGGTTCCATACCAGTAATGTCTCCATAGTTTTAGTGCAAATACAACGGCACCCAACTCCAAGTCGTGGGTGGTGTAGTTCTTCTCGTGCACCTTTAACTGTCGAGAAGCATAGGCAATGACCTTGCCTTTCTGCATGAGCACACATCCCATACCTGTGTGCGATGCATCACAATATACCACAAATTCATCAATTCCATCTGGTAACGTCAGTATTGGAGCGTTGCTCAATTTCTGCTTAAGAATGTCAAAGGATTCCTGCTGCTTAGGGCCCCAGTCAAACTTAATATTCTTACGCGTCAACGAAGTTAAGGGGGCAGCAATCCTTGAGAAATTTTCAATAAATCGCCTATAATATCCTGCTAAACCTAGAAAGCTACGAATCTCTGTAGGCGTCTTTGGCTCTTGCCAGTTCATGACATCTTCAACCTTAGCGGGATCCACTTGGATACCACGCTCACTAACAACATATCCAAGGAATTGGACTTCACGAAGCCAGAATTCACACTTCGAGAACTTGGCATAGAGCTTTTCCTGTTGAAGCAGTTTCAGAATGCATCGAAGATGCTTCTCATGGTCAGCTTGGCTCTTTGAGTAAATTAGAATGTCATCGATGAAGACAATGACGTATTTATCTAGGTAGGGTTTACAGACGTGATTCATGAGGTCCATGAATGCGGCAAGTGCATTAGTGAGCCCAAAAGGCATCACTAAGAACTCGTAGTGACCATAACGAGTCCTAAATGCAGTTTTGTGTACATCTTCATCTCTAACCTTCAGTTGATGATAGCCTGACCTCAAATCGATCTTAGAAAAGTAGCTTGCCCCTTGCAATTGATCGAACAGATCGTCGATCCTGGGCAAAGGATACCTATTCTTGATAGTGACCTTATTAAGCTCACGGTAATCGATGCATAGACGCATCGATCCATCCTTCTTCTTGACAAACAGGATTGGCGCTCCCCAAGGAGACGAACTAGGTCTAATAAAACCTTTGGCTAGCAATTCATCTAGTTGTGTCCTCAATTCCTTCATCTCTGTTGGTGCCAACCTATAAGGTGCCCTCGCAACAGGTGCTGCTCCTGGAATAATGTCAATTCTGAATTCTACTTGCCTATCTGGTGGCAAACCAGGTAGTTCTTCGGGGAAAACTTCTGGGTACTCAGAAATGACAGGGATATCTTCAATCTTAGGCTTTGGCTCATCAATAGTCACTTGAGCCATGTAAATGACACATCCATTCTTCAAACACCTAGATGCCTTGAGCATAGACACTTGCTCAGGCAGTCCATACTGGGTATCTCCTTGAATGGTAAGTGGCTCACCAGACGAAGTCTTGATCACCACTTGCTTCTTGTTGCAAACAATTTGGGCTTGGTTATGCGATAACCAATCCATGCCTATAACTATATCAAAACCGGCTAACTTCAAAGGAAGTAAGGACAAAGGAAAAGAGTGGTTCCTAATGGATATGACACATCCATCTAACACGGTTGATACGGTTTCTATGGTACCATCGGCTAACTCAACCTCATATTTTATGCTTAGGGTTCTAACAGGTAGGTTTAACAACTTACAAAACTTATCATCAACAAATGACTTATCTGCTCCAGAATCAAATAACACCTTTGCATAAACATCATTAATAAGGAAGGTACATGTTATGACATTATCGTCCTGGACAGCTTCCTTTGCGTTCATCTGGAAGATCCTAGCATTGGTCTTTTTCCCTTCCTTAGCTTTCTTAGCAAACTTTGGGCAGTTGGACTTGATATGCCCCTTTTCATTGCAACTATAGCACGTAGCATCCTTGATTTTCTTACAGTCTAAGGTCTTGTGCTCAGAAGATTTACAAATCCCACAAACTCTCTGTTGTGGCTGGGATTTCGATTCATATCTGCACCTCCCGAAGTGGTGCTTCTTACAGACCTTACACTTGGGCTTATCACCCGACTGATGATCATCCTTCTTAGTTCCAGAACTCTTCTTGTGGTCATTATTTCCCTTACGCTTCTTGTCCGAACGTCGTGAGTTGTCATCCTCACGCTTTCTCTTCTCAGCGTCTGTGTTTCTCAGTGATCTCTGCCTAACCGCGTCCAAAGTAAGGGACAATGATATATCAGCTGCAGACCGAAAAGTAACTGGTCTGGAGGCCTTCACACTGGCCTTGATTTCTGGGGCCAAACCCCCGATGAAACGAGCTATCCTCTTTGGTTCCGGAGTTACCAGATACGGGACCAGTCTTGACATGGTGTTGAAGCTTGTAAGGTAGGCTTGACAATCCAGATTCTTCATAACTAAAGACAAGAAATCAGCTTTAATCTTTTCAACCTCGTGCTGAGGGCAGTAGTTCTCCTTAATGAGAGCAACAAATTGATCCCATGTTAAATTGTACAGTGGGATTTTTCCGGTGGCCTGAATCAAAGATCTCCACCATGCTAGTGCCTCGCCTTTGAATGACTGAGACACGAACTTTACCACATCTTTATCAACACAACCACTGATATCTACTACAGTGTCCATCTCATCTAACCATGACATGCAGTTAACTGCTCCTTTCTCCCCAGTAAAATCCCGGGGTTTGCATGAAACAAAGTACTTATAGGTGCAACCTTTAGCATGTGGTTCTTGGTTCAGCACTGCTCTCTTAGATGGAACACTCCTTTGGTTCGTTGAGTGATGAGAATCACTTTTGTGAGCAGTATAAGTCTTTAAGGGTGGTTAGAGTGTGGTACTGATTGGGTCCTCACATGGGTACCACTGGATTCATTGAACTGCCTTTCCAAAAGCTCGCGTCAGAGCATTATCTATTAATGCTTGTAATTCTGCTCCTGCTATGTTGACTCTGGAGGTGTCATGATTATCTCTGGGGTGACTGTTGGCTTCGTCTGACCCGGCCATGTAGCTTGATTGCTACATAAAATAAAGATTTTAAATCATTCAGAGGTCTATAATAGTTTTATTATTCTAGAAGATTTATTAATCAGGGTATTTAAGAACCATTATTGATTAATTTATTAAGCATATATATTCAGGATTTTCATCATAATAATCCTTAGTTTCAATTAAAATATATTAATGGCAAAAGGCCTAGTCACGTGGACAGTTTTAAATCTTTATTCATGATCTTATAGGGTCATGGTATTGAGGGTTTTAAATTATAATTCATTACCTCTTCTTAACAGGGGGTCGAAGACCACGACTGTCTTTTGTCTTATATGACAATGAGTATAACCCGTAGGCGTTATATCCCTAATGGATGTTTTAATTAATTACAAGTATTTGGGATAATCCAATATATGGATTACTTATGCGATTTTATTGAATCACATTTTGTCAAGAATGTTAACATGTTTTCAGATGTTAATAAGGATTGGAATCTCTTGAATAGTTTTACCATCTTGGCCATGTCTGGAATGACATATAGACTAGGTTTTACCTTTAAGATTCTTTTTAAATTTTTATCATTTTATTATAATGATAGGTCTTAAAAGGAATGTTATAATTTCATTGATTATACATATTATATTTATGCATATAATTTAACAAAATTGAAAATTTAAATTAAATTCATTCCACTACAAAATTAACCAAGTACAAATCTGCCCTAAACGGGACTTCTACAAGAATAACATGCCCGCGCAGGGGCTTAAACAGAAAAAACATATCCACGCAGGGGTTAACAGAAAGACATGCCCACGCAGGGGCAGAATACTGAAACAAATGTCCACGCAGGGACATGATTACAACACTAACAACAAACAAACAAATGAAGGATTTAATGATCCTTCTTGCTTTTTCCTTTAATCAAGTTCACCAGACCCTTGAACATTCCTCGGTTTTGCCTTCGGTCTTCCCGCACTTCCTCCCGCACCTCATTTATCCTTTGAAGAATTTCTTGATGCTGCGGTGGTGACATCACTGGCGGCTGCGGGGGTTGCTGATAAAACGGAGGTGGAGGCGGCGGTTGCTGATATCCATATGGTGGGTACCCATAGTGTGGGTATCCAACTTGATATGGGATCCCAAAGGATCCTTCTGGATGATTGGCATTGTAGTTTGCCGCTGCTACCAGGTAAGGGTCGGCCTCGACATAGTTGTAGTGGGTGTGGATCGGCTGCTCAAAGGGGTTATACGCCGCCGCACCGGTGTAGGTAGGTATAGGGTCGCCAAAGCCCAAAGGTGGTGGCGCGACAGGCGCAGAGTTTACTTCCGAGACGGGGTTTGAAGATCCTCCCATCTGCGGTTCTTCATGGAGTGGCGAGTAGCGGCTGCCACTAGAATGTTGAGGGGTGCTGATACGCACTCCTCCTCGCACGGACATCCGTGCATTCGATCTTCTTCGCCTCGGTGGCTCCGGAGGCTGCTGCTGAGCTTGTGGTGGTGGCGGAGTGACCGCGACGAAACGAGAATCCTCGGAAGGATCCTGTTGCTGCTGCTACTGTGGTGAGTTATGGTAACTGGGAGTGAACACCCAGTTAATCTGTCGAAACCTTTCTTCATAGCTATCAGGACCATTGTAAGGTGATCCCACGAAAGGTGACCCATCCGAAATTTCGATGGGGTGGTTAGGGGTTCCGGACGGTGGCTCTGCAGGATCGGTATCCCCATCCATGTCCATTGCATGGTCTCCAGAGAAATGGTCTTCGGGTCCTAGTGGGTTAAAACCCACTGGTTCTCCAAGGTAGTTTTCCGGATTAAACTGGCTCCGGAAAGAGGGCGTTGGGTCATCAAAAGGTGAGCTGTGACCCTAGAGAGGAATGTAAGATTGATGGGAATTATGGGGCTCATTTTCAGAATGAAGCCCAAAGGAGTTTTGAAGCAAAGGGGAGGAGCTCAACGAAACTGAGCGCCTTGCTGGTTCAGTATAGGTCCTCCAGTTATCTTGAGGACTCGGGTTAAGTGAATCTGATGGTGTTCGCCGGTGCGAAGGCCCGGCCTCGTGATCATTCGGGGCGACGAGTGGCCCCTTTCCTCTTCCTCTCCCTCTTACTCTTGGTGGCATCTTTTAACCTGTCAACATAAACAAAGATATCAAAAGGGAATATATATAGAGGACAAAAATAAAAACAAATCGGGATTTGTCCTAAGTTCTTTGTCTAGACTCGAAAAATTAGGAATGTGCAACTGTGTAACTGAGATTAAACACAAAAGGCTAGTGTTAAATTCACTCAGTGTTGGCTCTGATACCAACCTGTCACACCCTGATATTTCCACGTATTACCGGTGGGCCCGGTGGGGAGTATCGTGACGTAGTTGATATTATCATAGTCAAACAACACAATTTAAATGCACAGCGGAAGCAAAAGATAGATTTATTTCAACTGAATAAAATTGTAATATTAAGTATCACAACGTAGTTGAAACAGATCCACATGCGGATCAAAATAAAAAGGAACATAGTTCATCAAACTTTATTGCATCCAAGCTTGCGAGACTCTTAATGATGCTAAGGAGAGGCCAACCTATTACGCTTAGTACCTGCACTTAATCTTTTTGGGAAAATACGTCAGTTTACACTGGTAAATACAATTAACTGACTCATTTTGAAAAGGTTTTAGAAAATTGATTTGAATGCACAAGGCACAAAATATTTTAAAACTTGGGATAATTATTTATATATAAACTTGTAAAAGAATTACATGTTTGTTATGCGTTCAGTAGCCCGAGTTGATACCGGGTTTGAGCTTAATAGACAAACCACATGATATAGTCCCGTGGCGGGTTATTCCCGAAACCGGCGGTTATACCTTATTAATTTTAAATGCACTGACGGGTGTAAGCCTACACCCGTGTGCTAAGGTTGTGGCCATTTCGTAAAATGATGCCAAGGATATCCGGGACATGGTCATTAACCCCCCAAAGGCTTTAAGCAAACAAAACAATTTAAACGGGATATTTCAATAATTTAACCTTCATACGATTAAAGATTCAATACCCGACCAAGCGGCATTTTATATACCGTACCCCAAGCCCGTATAGGGAAAATAAGTTAAAAGTATTTACCTTTGCAAGTATAAATCACAAATAGCAAGTGCGTGTAGCTTTTACCGGGTCTCCTATTCTCGAACAAAGGTTTTTAATAACCTATTATATTCCTAACGGGTCTTTAATTAAGCCTAAACTTAGACCAGTTAGTTTTAAAAGAAGATACGGTTCAAACGCACGATTAAGCGAAGACCGGAATAGAATGTGGTTTAGACCCGAAAAGTTTGGAGACTTGTGTAATATGGGTAAACTAAACACATTCTGGATTTTGAGAAAAAAATGATAAGGTTTGACCCGTTTCGGTCAATTTATGCAAACTAGTTACATAAACCGAACCGAACGTGCAAGATGCGTAACAGGTAACCATATGAGTCATATGCAGGTTTCCTAAGTTAATATGCCTTAAATATGTTGTGACATCAGTAAGATATCTTCTATTATGCCCAAAATGAATTTATACTCAAACTATGCCCCGTAGGGGCATTTTGGTCATTTTAAAGGTTATAAAAGAGTTTAATTAATAATCTGAGTTACAGGTTTGATATAATCAGTAAAAATACTTAATTTAATAAGTTATAACAGTAGGGTATTATATATATGTGAAATTTATCATTTAAAACCAAACTATGCACCTTAGGGGCATTTTGGTAATTTCACATAGGTTTAAAAGGTCAAAACTGGAAAACTAAGTTTAAAACTTTTGCTTCCTGTTAATATATAAAAATTTACTGAAAATATCAGTAGGTATCAAACCTTATATGTTTAAAATAGTTTTAATACATACCATGCGTTAAAAACGCTTAAAAAGGCGATTTTGAGCTATTTCCGGGTTTTTAAAGGAAAGCTGATATTTTTATTATTCCAGAAGGCTCAAAATGTTTTATTTATTATATTAGATCAGTAGAAAAAGGTTTGGTATCAAAATAATCTGTAAAACTCATTTTATAGCCTAAAATGGCAAAATCGACAATTATCGAATTAAGATTAGAACTCTATGTTATGCTCAACCTAAAATTAAATAAAAATCTTCAAAAATCCCAAAATATTATATTACATCAGTGGGTAAAAATTTTGGTATCAAAAATCGGGTTTAGATAGGCTATATGCTAATTACGCCGTTTATTTAATAAAAAGCTTTCTAATTACGCTAATGAGCATAACTCCTAATCTAGATCTCAAACTGATGTCAAATTTTAGGGACAACTTTATAAATTAGTAACTAAAATTTCTATTCTTTTACATTTTCAAAAATCACGTTTTAAGGTCATATGGGCATAATAGTCAACATTTAAGCATTTAACGGAAACATACATATGAATCGAATAACTAATGAACCAAGTTGTATAATCTCAGAGAGTTATACTTATATGAAACCTGGTCCAAATAAAGCTCTAAGGAAATTCTAAACCATGCTACAATGGGTCAGAATCGAAAGTCAAAGCAAAAGTCAAATTATGCGACTTTCGGTTCCGAACCGAGCTTAAAGTGAAAATTGTCGGGTTGAACATGTTTAGACATGTTCTTACATTAATTACCAAGTTATATTAGTGATAAAATAGGTTGCATGGATCCTACATTGCTAATTATGCATTAATTTGAAAATAAGCTTTCTGTTGATTTTTTATGATTAGCTTTGACCCGGCAATTGACCTAGTTAGAGTGGGAACCAGAGGGTGCCCTTTTAAGGGTTTATTACCCACATAATTACCAACTCATAGGTACTTTCAATTCGAGATTTGACTGAACAATTATTGATTAATCTCGAAGTCAAACTCTAATTACGATGGTTTGACTTTAAGCTAATTAACTAAGTTAAACTGAATTAAGAAGGGTTAAGGACACTTACAAGGGTCCTAAGCATGACTAGGAAGCCTAAGAAACTTTGGTTGCTGATCAGAGAGCTCCAGAACTTGAGTTGTGAGAGTTTGCAAAAGAATGTGCATCAAAGTTGCAACTAAAGGCTCCTTATATATGGAATTTGATCTCCCAAGATGATGCCAAGCAACTCTATGCATGGATTCAGATCATAACAACTATCCCTGGTGCATGAAAATCCATTTGCCCAGCCCCTGGTATCATTTTACAGGCTCATAAGTCGGTTACACAGCCTTAACAGGCACCTGTCCAAGAATTCTGTCGCTGGCATGCTGAGGCGCCCCGCGTAAGAATCCTTATGGGGTTTACGCGCCTGGTATGACCCCCAGAACCAGCCAAACAAGTTTTCATTATTTGCACTTTAGGTCCCTGGTCCTTCCAAACGTGGTTTTAAGTATTTTTCTTGCACTTTTGGCCCTCTAACCTTACTTTTAAGGGCTCCATGACATGTTTAAACATTGGCAAGTCCTTAGTTAACTTTGTGATCACCCGGAAATCCCTAAAATTCAACGTTGACGCTTTTAACCCCTCGTATACGAATATTGCCATAACTTTCTCATACGATAACGAAACTTGGTGAAATTTTTACCACATATTCTAGTGATTATAATTTATCGTTACAAAGCTTCGGGTTTGCTAAAAGGTCACTCAGAGGTATACTTTCAACAAGTTGACACATTTAACCCCTGTAGTTTGTAATCTCTCACTTTCTTCCACAATTAGCTTCGTATGATTCATGATTCATTCGTTTAAGGGTATAAACATCGTGTAGGGTTATTGCAAAGTATATTTATCCATTGTTGACACTTTGAACCCTTATATTCACATACTTTCTTTGTTTGTCAACTTTAGTCCATCTAAAGTAATCTTTTACACGTTTAAAGCTTATGACACGTGTTGATACATTATTGGACGTAAATTTTCGAGGTGTTACATTCGAGCTCCGACTCCATGTTCCCGATGTTCTTCCACACACCAGGAATCGATTTTTTACAGGAATATTGTGATTAATCGAGCCATTATTATGCACCGCCGCGATTACCTTAGCCCAAAGTTGGTCCGGATTCGCTTTGAATCTCCACCACCATTACAAGACATTTTTCTAAAATGGGTGTAGTGGTATAATGCCCAACAATGATTACCTAATTATTAACTTTTTAGAAAAATAAAACAAATAAATGAGTTGGAAATTTGTTATTGGTCAAAAATAAAACACTGGCGTTTTAATCTACACGCCCAACCAAAAAAATGCAAAAAAACGCCCAATTTAACTTCCACTACGGATGGTCTTAGGTGTTAAGTGACATCATAGCCTAAAGGTTGGGTCCACAGTTGTGTGCAAGTCAGCAAGTGTGCAACCATGTGTGTGACCAGTGAAACCTTAAATAATCTCATTTATTTATATCATTCTCTTCATTTTATTTTCTTTTATTTATTTTTTTCTACATTTTGAGTTAAAACTTAATAAAATTGTCAAACTTAACTTTATCCGAACCCCTAACCACTACAACAATCAAGTCAATAATAAAACTAATCCAAAACTGGCAACGATGATGGTGAAATGTGTCGTAGGAGATGATGGGTTAATTGAGGTGGCGGTATATAATGTGTATGGTCGTTGCTTGACTGTATGTGTATAGTTAGAAAAGAGGCAGTCAAAGATGTAATCATCTTTGTAGATGGTTTGAGAAGAGGTTAGTGATGAATAAATGGAAGATTGATAGGTTATTTTTTTTGAACGGCGATATTCTACAACAGGCGATAGGTATCGCAACTGCTTAGCAGGCCCTCTACCCTACTCTGGCACAAGATTATGTTGTCTTAACCGGGCTCACGCTTGGCATCAGAGTTTGGCTTGGCGCTCCCCGAGAAAATTTCCAGCCCACCTGCATCCCCGGCAGTTGCATCCTCCACAAGAGTCAGGACTCTCTGGAGTAAATGCACTGTAATAGAAAACTCGGGTGTGCTCCAGGATTCGAACTTGAGACCATAAGGTCCCAAGCCTTATCCCTTCATTGCATAACCACTGAGACAAGTCCCAGGGTTGAGATTGATAGGTTATTAAACCGAGTCAATCTAACATCATTGTGACGGGTCAACATTGTTATTAAAAAATGTAATTTAGATACACGGAAACCTGACCTCCACCCATCCGAAGGCACGACAATGGAATAATCAGTAAAACCTCGTCTTCCATCCAAGACGAACCGGCGCCACCCTTAATATTGAATCAATAATTATTATAAGTTGACATAACATTCTTTATTTATATTTACAATAATTTAAGTTTATTTTCTCATTAAAAAAAAACCAATGACTTATTTGGTAGACTGGTGGTAATGAGACTTGGGTTCTCTAATAGAGACCCAAGTTCAATCCCCACTTGTGTTACTTTGATGGATTAGGCAATGATAGATAGTCTAGCCTCTTTGCAGAGGTGTCAGACTCTATCTTAAGAGAACGTGTGTTTTCGTCCCACTGTGTGTTACGCAAGAGAGTTGTGCACTGGTGGTATGGTTTCCTGAGAGAACACACAAGCCAAACTCTAAAGCCAGCATCTCGGTTAAGACAACATAGTATGGCCGGTGTGTGACAACGGAGCTCTCCAATTTAGAAAGTACGGTAGCGTGATACAAAAAAGTCGTCTTTTAAAAAAACTAGGTGTTATCCGGTGCGCGCGTTGCGCCGCGCTTCATGAATATGGTTACTAACACGATTCACCAATAGTAGCAACTTCACTGCTGAAAGCCCCTGGCTGTAAAAACTTCAGATCATCCTCATTAATCTCTTGCCAAGATTCAGATATGATTCATGCCCTAGTATCGTTTCTGAGTTCCAACACATTATGGGTAGAGATGTCACTAAAAGAATAGAGTGGAGTGTGGGATTTCTTATGGTCATAACACCTGGAGGAAAAAAAAACCTTACATCTATTAAAGAATTTTCTTATTATTGCAGACCCACATCTTTCTTTAAATCAAAGTTCAATGACACCAACCATTAATATAAAATGTAAGGCCCTTGACAATCTAAATGTTAAATCAAAATAAATGTTTAACTAATAAATAATATCCCACATTCGTCCACTTAGTTAATCTGAGCTTTTAATTGGCTCAAATCCTATTATTTTTATTAAATGAGTATTTTATTTAGCCCAGATGTTCATATTTTTCACATTTGAGTATGGTTTGTATTCAAATTCTTAACAAAAATAAAAATTAAGAACTTTACCATCAACTTGTGAATCTATATCAATGGTTACCTTAGTCTTGGTTACCCCATCACCTCTACATATGGCCACACTTTTTCAGGCGATCGATTGATACACTGGTCGTCTCTCGGATGGTTTGCCTTCTCATCGATTTCCTATGTAGAAACATGTAAATACATGGATTAAAGATACCTACGTACCTTGCATTATCTATAAAAAAATAGAGATGAAAGCTATACAAATTTTGTAAATTTAAAAAATATAATTATTTGCCAAAATGTAAAAGATAAATTACTTATATGTCCTTCCACTTCACCCGAAGTTCTTCACAACACATCATTCCCCATTGCGAGTACTATTCAAACATAAATTCTATAAAATTATAAAAAAAAACAACAACAAACAATCAAAAACCAAATTAAGAGACCAACAACTGATTCTGAAGTAAAATATGTGTACCTCAAAATCAGGGATTAAGAGCTATTCAAATAAAAAATCAGATAATTATATGAATACTATTCAAACAATCAACTAATCAGTTACATAAACATAAAAACTATATTTGAACAAAATTTTAATATAACCTGTGAGAAATTCATTCCTACGGACACCAGACGATGCTTTTCCGGTAACCGTAATCACCCCAGATTCATTCCTACGGACACCAGGCTTTAATCCGCTCACCGGATCTTCAACTAATTATCTTTGCCGGCACTGCTCCTAGAACCCTAGTCGTACCTTCACCGGAACACCTGTGTTCACGTAATCAGAATATATGATCCTTACATGACTTATTTTGAACCGATATAACAAAGAATAACTTGCAAATGGGTTCGGATCTTATCGGAACCTGGTTTAATTTGGTCGGAATGCTAACCGTCTTCAAGGCCAGCGTCTTTTCTCTCTCAAGGGCTCAGCCATTGTTCCGTCGGTTGGGGTCGTTGACGCGCCGGAATCAGGTGGCGCCGCCAACGGTGGCGGTGGTCAGCCACCAGTCCATGACGATTCTCTCTCCCCGAATCTCTTTCCATCTCTAGACATTGCACATCTCACTCTCTCTCACACTCCTTTCTTTAGGGTTTGTATGTATGTGTAAAAGTAAGGGTAGGTGGATGGTTTGAGATTTTAAGCGAGATGTAAGAGTGTAATAAAAAAAACTGTAAACCGGGACTCGAACCCGGGTTGATACAACAACAACCACTAAGGCAGACCAGATAACTGATCTTGTTTTCTAACAATAAACTATATAAATACTTGTTAAGAAGGGGTCATTACTATTCATTACTATTCACATGGTTTGTCTATTAATATACAGGATAATATACAGGATAATGGACTAAATTTTGACTTTTTGATGGGGACTTTATTTGGGCCAGGTGGAGGCCCAGCCCATTTCGTTCAATCCAATTACTCGCCTCTGTACGGCGTCTCCGCTGGTGGTTGCAGCGACGGAGATGGAGGAAACACAAAAGCTACACAACTTCCTGAATTGGGCAACCGCTCTCGGAATTTCAGATTCTCACTTCATCCACCTCAACGAACACCAACAACAAAACCCTAACAATCATCACACGCCTTCCTGTTTGGGACAATCTCTCTCTATATCCTACTTCCCTAACGCCGGCGGGTAACTAATACCTCTTCATCCCTTCCAAATCTCAGTTTCTGTGTGTAAATTGTGTGTTGTTTTGGTTGATTTTACCTTCAGGAGAGGATTATGTGCTGTTCGTGATCTTCAACGAGGCCAGTTGATACTTAGGGTTCCGAAAGCAGCTTTAATGACATCTCAAAACTTAATGTTGAATGATCATAAGCTCGCTGTGTCGGTTTCTAAATTTGATATGTCTTCTACTCAGGTTTAGTTATCTTACTGTTTGTTTAACAGTTAACAGTAGGCAGTTGTATGTTGTTTTCAGTGAAAATGATCAGCTTAGGGCAAATTTATTTTGTTTGTTAACTGATGAGTTTATCATTTAGGGGTGGTGAATCATGTTGGACATATGAATCCGAACACAACACGAATGTTTGCGGAGTACAACCGTTTAACCCGAAATTTGTATTTTTTTTGTATAAAATACCCTAAATTTACGTTTGCACAACAAAAAATACAACAACAACAACAACAACAACCATACCCAGTAAATCCCACAAATAGCAAAGCTACTTATAAGGTACAACAAAAAATACCAATGTATATAAAATAGTTACATTTAAATGATATTATCTTTTGTCAATTTCACTTTTAATTTTAGATTTTGTTATAATGTGCCGAATCCTTTGAATTTGACATAAAACACATATTAAGAAAATAATATAAATAATAATTTTGTTAAACGGGCCAAACCACAAACCCGACCTGTGTTTTCGTGTTGTGTCAGAAATTCAAACCCCTAAATTCCTAGTAATTAGTATTATTTGAATTACCATTTATGCTTATGTTTCTTTGTTAGTCTCTATTTCATCTCTAGTTTGAACATTGTGATTGTTATTGATGTTTTGTTATTATTATTAGTTTGTTAGCTTTATTATTTTTCTTTTCGTTGTAATTTCTCTGTATAAAAATACTACAAAGTTGACACCACAACCTATAAGCACATTTCTTTTATCTTGTTGATGATTATCACTTTACAGTGCTGTTTCGGGCACAGTTGATGAATGAAAAGAAATCTGAAACATTTTATGGTGCAGATATTAACTATCGCGTTGCTAAATGAAGTTTCTAAAGGGAAACGCTCTTGGTGGTACCCGTATTTGACACAATTCCCTTCCAATTTTGATATATTAGCAAGTTTTGATCAGTTTGAAATACAAGCTTTGCAAGTGAGAATATACTTGTTTAATCTTTATCTATAATAAATATATGAAGAATCACCTTGTTTGAATGCAATATGTTATTCGGAAGAGTTTTAACTAAATTGCAGGTAGATGACGCTATCTGGGCTGCAGAGAGAGCATTAGAGAAGACAAAAACAGAGTGGGAAAGTGCCACCACAATTATGGAACAACTTATGTTCAAACCGCATTACATGAGCTTCAAGGCATGGGTCTGGGCTTCTGCATCCGTAAGTGTATAACGAAATCGATAAACTTTCATTGATATCTATGTTTGTCACACTTAAGTTTTTACCATGCTTAAACCTCGTTTAAGATGTAATGATATTCGATCGTGGTTTTGTTATGTGAAGATATCTTCCCGCACAATGCATATTCCATGGGATTCTGCCGGTTGTTTTTGTCCGGTTGGTGATTTTTTCAATTACGCTGCACCTGAAGATGAGCAATTTCTCTCCGAAGATGTAACAGCTGCTGACATGGCTGCCACGTCACTTAGGTTGACCGATGGTGTATTCGAAGAAGAAACCGATGCATACTGCTTCTATGCTAGAAAAAGCTACAAAAAAGGAGACCAGGTATTGCTCAATGTTCTTGGCTTCTTGCTAAACTTTGAAGCATAAATTAGTTAAGAAAAAATTTGAGTAAAATGCAATTTTCGTCCCTGAGGTTGGGCCAGTTTTGTGACTTTCATCCAAAGGTTTGTTTTTTTGCGCATCTGGGTCCAAAAGGTGTGAAATCTTGCCATTTTCATCCAGCTCATTAACTCCATCCATTTTTCTCCGTTAAGTCAGGGGTATTTCCGTCTTTTTCAGGGGGTATTCGGTCTTTTACATAAAGTGAAAAAGCCCGAATTTCCCTTAAGTTAACAAAAAAGACTGAAATACCCCTGACTTAATGGAGAAAAATGGATGAAGTTAACGAGCCGGATGAAAATGGCAAGATTTTAAGCCTTTTGGATCCATATGCTGAAAAACAAACCTTTGGATCATTGTCGCAAAACTGACCAAACCTCAGGGACGAAAATTGCATTTTACTCAAAATTTTATTATTTTGTTGCTCTGATTGCAGGTTTTATTGAGCTATGGAACATATACTAATTTAGAGCTTCTAGAACACTACGGTTTTATTTTAGATACGAACCCGAATGACAAAGCATATGTTCCTTTACCTTCTGACCTCTATTCTCTATGTTCATGGCCGTTAGATTCGCTATACATTCACCAAAATGGAAAACCGTCTTTTGCCCTGCTTTCAGTAACGCGATTATGGGCGACACCAACACACTTACAAAAATCAGTACGACACCTTGCGTATTCTGGATCAATAATATCAAATGAAAATGAAATTATTGTTATGGAATGGTTATCAGATAAATGTAGTCTGGTTTTGAAGAATTTACCGACATCGATTGAAGAAGATGAGTTATTGTTATCTGTTACGGATAAAGACTTTGGGTCAGTGATAGAGGTTAAGAATGAGTTGTTGGGGTTGACGGATGAGAGTCACACGTTTTTGAAAGTGAACGGTTTACTGAAAGATGAAATTAGTGATGGTATGGCTTTGCAGAGAAAGACGATAAGATCGATGGATAAATGGAAATTGGCGATTTGGTGGAGGCTAAAGTATAAAATGATGTTACGTGATTGTGTTTCGTATTGTACAAGGGTAATAAATGATCTTTCTTGAGAACGGCCTATATGGAAGTTTGTGTTTCTTTGTGAGTTTTAAGGTTGTTGATACGAGTAATAGCTGATACGCCCCGCTTGCGGTATGCGTATAATGTATGTATATGTGTGGGCCATCGGGGGGCAAAAGTGAAAGTGCACTAATTTTAACGTTATTTTACTAATTTTGTGAAAATAACGTTAAAAGCCGAGGACGGTTAATCATGCATCATGTGGTGGTGTTGATAGCTGAAAGACAAAAGGGTACATGCACTAATCGGTCTTTGTCCCGATTGCTGAGTGTTATGTGTCTTATGTCCAAGGCTTGATGCAAAACTACTATCGAGCCGGGGGTCTCACTGGAAGCAGCCTCTCTATTCCTACGGGGGTAGAGGTAAGGCTGTCTATACCTTTGCTTTGCTATTGGCGGGATTTACTGAGTATGACGATGATGATGATACGAGTAATAGCTGCCAGTCTTGGTGATGATGTGGAAGTGAGTCGGGCGAAGATCAAAAAACTCGTCTTCATCCAGGTACCATTACATGATCATCACATATCTCCATTTTATCAAATACTAATATACATGTTATTATATGATAACCCACTAATATTTTTTGAAACAGAAAATAAGTTAAAACACATAATAATTTCAATGGTTTACAAATCAACCTTTTACTATAATATGCTGAACTTCTAATCAGCCATTCATCTTAGCTTGGTTTTAAAATGCCGACATCACATGATGTGATGAGATCGTATCACATGATGCGATTCCATGATGCGGTGCCTTATGAGGTTATTTGAACAAATCGGACCATCAATTGAGCAATCGGTTCGAGCATTTTAACAAATTAGACCATCAATTGAACAAATTTGACTAGAAATGATGAGCATATCTTATATTTTAGTGTTTAAAAGTTAAGGAGTTAAAATATTATCTATGAACAATTTTATAGTATTTTTTTATGACGAACTCATCACATACGTGATGTGCGCGCTTCGTACAATTGCTGGAATAATTTCTCTTAGCTAAGAGCCTTAGTCAGCTTAATCATTATTGATTAACTATGGCAGACGATTAAAGTACAGTTTAGTTTTTTTTTGAATGGCTAAACTTGCACACCTTAGGGATTGAACTCATGACATCCTACTACCCTAAACTCTTTTTGAATGGCTAAACTCTTATCGTTATATTAGATGAGGGAAGGTTAAATATATGAGCATATAACCTAGTCTCTATGCAAATATTTCATTCCTCTACCTCCTTATACATTTTGAAAATTGTTTTGAAGTAGAGTAAATTTCAAGGATTGTCCTTTATCTTTGTACCCATTTTCAGGCGCTGTCCTTTATATTCAAAATTGACCAGTTTTGTCCTTTATGTTTTCCTATCATACACGTTTTGTCCTTTAGGCCTAACCCAGTTAGTTTTTTCAGTTAAATTTGGTCATGTGCTTTGCACATGAGGGCATTTTTGTCAATTCAAAGGTTGCAGAAGCTTTGAGCTGTAAATCTGCCGCTGAACTTACCTTTGAATTGACAAAAATTCCCTCATGTGCATAGCATTTGACCAAATTTAACTGAAAAAACTAACTGGGTTAGGCCTAAAGGACAAAACGTGTATGATATGAAAACATAAAGGACAAAACTCGTCAATTTTGAAGATAAAGGACAGCGCCTGAAAATGGGTATAAAGATAAAGGACAATCCTTGAAATTCACTCTTTGAAGTATCTATTATTCTTGGGTATATTTTTATTAATTATTAATTATGATGTTAGAATCTTCAGGTTTTTGAGATGAGTGTACCATGAGTTTAATATGATAGCTATTTTGTTAAAAGTTACTAAAAAATAATGTTATTTATCAAATATTAATCTCAATGAAAGTAGTTATCATTAAAGCATTGAAACAAGGCTATGAACAGAACATTCCAATGGTATGGTCATCAATCACAATTTACCATTTAATAAAAAAGTACCATTGTACTTAATGTTATAGTTTTGTCTATTTTATGTTTTTTTTTTTTTTTTTTTTTTTTTTGGGAACAGCAAGAAGAAAAAAACAGAAGTAAAATAAGCATCAAACAACAGCAGGCGTCACGATTATTCAAAGCATGAAAGAGGAGCACAACACCATTTTGATCGCCCAGACGTCTCCAAAGTCCAAACCGACAGGATCTGTTGCTAATGCATTGGAACGACTGAGAGTTCATACCTTGTTACAAAATATATATCCTCTTATTCTATATTTAGATGAATTCAAGGAAAACTTAAATATCACTAAACTATTACCATATTGTGACAATAGTTGTTATCAACTATAAATAATCACTAGTGCTGTTATGCACCCTGTCTTTCCTTGATTTGAGTGTTAACAGCATTTGTATATGTTGTTAGCATGGCTTACAATACCATTCCCAAACTATACTGTATTGATAAAGCTTTGTCTTAAAAGATATTTAAGTGTAAAACTGTATCCTTTACTTTTGTTTTTATGTTTGTTTTTTTGACATATCACTTTTAAAAGTAACTGGTTTAGCTGTTTAAGAATGTATTTGATGAGCAAATATTAAATAGTTCAAGATGTTTCTCAAAACTAAACTTTAATCCAATTTAACATTAGCCAAGGAGATTTTTGCAAGTGTTGTAAGGATCGCTATGCGTTAGTAGGCTAGTCTAGTGTATAATCAGGCTTGATTGAGATTAATTGGATTGAAATTTTATATGTAATTTTCAATTTTATATATTGTTTCTACGCCTATTCCTTAGAAACAACTAAACAACAAACATGATCTTTGACATCAGATAATATTTAGGTTCGCCCGATCTTAATAACGGAATAGATTCTAGGTTGCGAGCTTGGATATATTTTTATTAAGTAGATATTTTCAAGTTGATAGGATATGTTTTAACACCTTAAACCCATATTTTCAAGTAGATAGAATTAACTGCCGGGTTTTACAGGTTTTGGTCAAAAATCTAAACGCCTATTAGTTAACTGGCCAATTAGATAAAAAGTGCTCTGTGAACATCTAACTAGTGATGGATCGATAGCCATTGGCGAAGCTTTGAAGGGGGCCGGGAGGGGTGCCGACCCCCCGAACTTTTCGCTCAGTAGTGTTATATATGTTGTTTTCGTATATAAATTTTTGGGTATATACATTTTCGACCCCCGATTCTATAGAAATTTTGGGTATATACGTTCTCCGACCCCCCAAGCTTCGCCACTATCGATAGCTAATTAGAAGCTGGTTTGGATTTTTAAAACCATGCTTTCAACTAAATAAAAAGTACCAAGTAACAGATACTTAAACCATGAATATAGTATTCTTTTAGCTTTGGTTTTGCCAAGAATTTATATAAATAAGTTATTATTTTTATAGTTCTTGCAAATAACGAGGTGCCAATTAGTGATGAGCAAATCTGACCCAGTACCGGTACCGAATTTACCAAACCGGGTACTTTTTCGGTACCAATTCAGTACCGACTTTTGACATTTTCGGTACCAGTTACCGTACCGAACCGTGTATATTCGGTACCGGTACCCACTTTTGGGGATTTTCGGTACCAGTTCTTTCGGTAACGGATGGTACCGAGCTCATCCCTAGTGCCAATATATATTTATTTCATTCACTAAAATTATAATAGTAATATATTATTAATTTAAATAAGTTAATATCCAGTAACAAGTTTAACCAAATCAATTATACCCATAACCAGTAGTTTATAAAAAATTCAAAAACCAACTAATCACCAAAACTGAATAGACAAATAACTTAAAATCCCATACTCATTTTATCAATATAAATCGATTTTTAATACATCAAAGAAAATTTCAATTATCTCTAATTGAAAAAAACAACTGATTGCGTTCAGTACAAAAAAAAAAAAATGAACTTTCATCTAGTAAATTATTTAGAAATAACATTTATTTTAGAAGAAAAACATGGATGAAGATGATGGATCAGATTTCTGGCTTGGATTTTTCTCAGCAAGGAGAAAAATAAAAAGGAGCGCTCAGTTATTTCAGATTCGATCATCTGGGGAAATAATCATCATATCCATCATCACTTAATCAAAAAAATTATTTGGAAAGAAAGCATCAGAAATAAAAAGATTAATAATCAGAAAACAGGGAAGATACTAATGAAAACCGACTTAGAAAAACATGTTGGTGGCCGGCGGCAATTGAAAAAGGGAAGACGCATGAAGGTGTTTATATAGAGGATGACTAGGGTTTTTCATAAACCCTATTTGGTGATTTCGGCGTGTTTTTTTCTTTTTCTTTTACGAGTAAATTACTATTTTCGCCCCTTTGGTTTAATCAGTTTAACCCTTTCAGTCTAAAAAAACATTTTAACATATCAGACCCTGAGATTGTGTTTTATAACGATTTTGGCCCCTAACACTAAATATGTTACTTTTTTTCCAGTTAAGTCTGAGGGTATTATGGTCCTTTGACCCTCCAACAGACCAGATTTCTTTTGCTACGGGTATATAACATCATCATTAATATGTTTAGGCTAATAGGCTTTATAGATATTAGTTTTATAGTTTATATAACCAAGATGAATTACTGAAACTTCTATCATATTGAAGACATTGGTATAATAAAAAATGTTTTGACATCTTAAAAAGAAATGTATAAAACAAGATTGAACCACTAGATTTATGTCCTCCCTAGGAAACTAAGAATCAAACATGTCCCAAACAACAAAATTCCTTTCTTATTTCCCACAAACAACTAACCTCAGATTTCCTTTGACCCTCATTTTACAATTTCTCAAAACCATCCCATCCTAAATGCTTGACAAAACCATAAGCAAAGCAATCTTTTTTATAGTAACCAATCTAACATACACATTTGCCTATAAATCCCACAAGCTTCCTCCATCATAATCAAACAAAAGCAAAGAGTTTCTTGTTTGCATTCTTTATCATCTCAAGAATTCATCACATCATGGCAACTAGTTCAAGTTCATCCATCATGAAACGGTCCGACTCAATAGTCGACTCCATGCCAGATGCCTTGAGGCAGAGCCGATATCACATGAAAAAATGCTTTCTAAAATACGTTGAAAAAGGAAACCGGATGATGAAACTCCACCATATAATGCAAGAAATGGAGACCGTCATTGATGACAAGGACGAACAGGCTCAGCTCTTGGATAGCTTAATCGGCTACATCTTGCGCACAACTCAGGTCCATAAAAATCTATATGTATTCATATACGCCGACATATGTATATCTATACTTTCTAAAAATAAACAATGTTTGATCTCACAGGAAGCAGCTGTTGTCCCTCCTTATATTGCCTTTGCTAGTAGACCGAATCCTGGATCCTGGGAGTTTGTTAAAGTCAACTCTAACGATCTATCGGTTGAAGGGATCACTGCCACCGATTACCTGAAGTTCAAGGAAACGATTGTTGATGAGACATGGTATATATGCATAATGTTTTGTTGAAAAGTTATATGACTGCTAATAATGTTCAAATCTTTCAGGGCTAATGATGAAAACGCGTTGGAGATTGACTTCGGGTCAATGGACTTTAATCTGCCAAACATGTGTTTACCTGATTCGATTGGAAGCGGTGTTAACTTCACATCGAAGTTCATTACTTCTAAGCTTTATGCACAATCTGGCGGCCAACAGCTAGTTGATTACTTGCTCTCATTAAATCATCAAGGAGAAGTATGAAATGATCTAAAACATATATAATTTTTATAAAAAGAAAAAATCTAATAATCTATTATCAGTTTTGTAACATTTTCATAATCAAATGTGCAGAACCTTATGATCAATGATACACTGAACACAGTTTCAAAACTTAAAGCGGCTCTAATCCTAGCTCATGCCTCCCTTTCTTCGTTACCCAACGATACGCCATATCAAAGCTTCGAGCTTAGGTAAAGTTTAAATATTAAATTCTTGTTTATATACTTTTACTTAAACTTAACTACATGAAGCTTAAAACAATATACATCTACAGATTCAAAGAATGGGGATTTGAAAAGGGATGGGGGGATAATGCAGAACGCGCGAAGGCAACAATTCGGTGTCTTTTGGAGGTTCTTCAAGCACCCGACCCAGTAAACCTGGAGGCTTTATTCAGCAGGATTCCAAACATATTCAACGTCGTTTTGTTCTCGATCCATGGGTATTTTGGTCAATCTAATGTTCTTGGCTTGCCCGATACTGGCGGCCAGGTAGTTTATGTTTTGGATCAAGTTGTGGCTATGGAAGAAGAATTGCTTATGAGGATAAAGCAACAAGGACTCAACTTCAAGCCTCAAATACTTGTGGTAAGAAAACATAGCTGCTGCATATTGTAGCATTGATCAATGTTGTTATTATCGAACCAAACGGACGGTTGGGCCAAGAACTTGACCCTCGGGTTTAGTTCATGTGGGTTGAACTGTTACCGGTTGGACCAACCGGCTATTAACTAACCATGGTTAAATTAGTGACCCGGTCCGGTGGCCATTGATGGTTGCAATCCACTAACAATCTGAAATAGGGATGTTAACGAGCCAGGCCAAGTTGGGCTCGGGTTCGGCTCATTTATCTTACCATAATGAAATGTTGAGCGTGAGCATGACATGTAAAAAACTCAAGCCAACTCGTTTATTTTTTTAAATATCCAATTTTATATATACTAATATATATAAAAACACAAAATAATATTTTTAACATAAACATAAAGCTAAATTAATAAACAACAGAATATATAATTTATATATATTTAACTTGGGTTATACTTTTGGACTATTGTTTTATATATTTTTAAATCCGAGCTAACAAGCCAAGTTTAGCTTAGCAGGCTCGGCTTGGCTTATTTACGAACTGAGTCGGCTCATTTACAAACGAGACGATTTTGAGTTTATTTTCGAACGAGCCATGAGTTTTTGAGTTTTTCCCCCCTTAAATTTACAAATCGATGTATTCATATTCTGACCCGAATTAATCAGGTGACCCGACTTCTTCCTGATGCAAAAGGAACCAAATGTAATCAACAGCTTGAACCAGTGACAAACACAAAACATTCACACATACTTAGGCTTCCATTCAGAACAGAGAAAGGTGTTCTTCGCAAATGGATATCTCGATTCGATATCTATCCGTATCTAGAAAACTTCACTCAGGTATGCTCAGTTGATTCTGCTTCGTATTCGTGTTTAATTTTGTGTTTTATATGATATGTTTATTGCTTGAACTTGAATCAATAGGATGCGAGTGCCAAAATTGTTGAAATGATGGAAGGAAAACCGGATCTGATCATCGGAAACTATACTGATGGAAACCTTGTTGCGTCTCTCGTTGCGAGTAAACTCGGCACCACATTGGTACGAAAATGTTTATGCAAACCCTAGATATTTTTATTTTGTCCATATCATGGTTGATCACTAGGCGCTAGTTGGGTGGTGGTGTGTAGACTAGCGATTATAATTTTATATGTAATTTTTAAAACTTATATGTACACACACAAAAATTTTCAAAATTTTATATATAATTTTTCAAATACTTCAAAGTTTTGACCAATTTTGGCTTAAATTTGACCGATTTTGACTGATTACCGATTTTCGGTTTGACTAGGTGAAATTTAATCTTTAAACTACCGATTAATCAGTTATTAATCCTGATTTTTACAACACTGGAGCTTATAATCAAATTGATTATAAATTTTGACAAATTTACAGGGAACGATTGCACACGCGTTAGAGAAAACCAAATACGAAGATTCAGACATGAACTGGAAGCAGTTGGACCCTAAAT
This sequence comes from Helianthus tuberosus, assembly GCA_030545235.1. Classification (NCBI taxonomy): domain Eukaryota; kingdom Viridiplantae; phylum Streptophyta; class Magnoliopsida; order Asterales; family Asteraceae; genus Helianthus; species Helianthus tuberosus. The sequence goes on from CM060433.1 coordinate 135,271,256, forward strand.
ATCACTTTTCATGTCAATTTACAGCTGATATGATTGCAATGAATTCAGCTGATTTCATCATCACCAGTACTTTTCAAGAGATTGCTGGAAGGTTTGATCTTAAAACACAATAAATTACTTGTTTTGTTGCTGATTTTGACTATTAAACCGTTTTGTTGTCGTTGTTGTTGTTGTTGTTGTTGTTGTTACCTTTGCTCAGCAAGGATAGGCCTGGGCAATATGAAAGCCATACGGCTTTTACACTTCCAGGCTTATACAGAGTTGTTTCGGGCATCAACGTGTTCGATCCCAAATTCAATATCGCTTCTCCAGGAGCTGATCAAACTGTTTACTTCCCGTATGCTGAAACACAGAAACGATTCACCACATTTCGCCCCGCCATAGAGGAGTTGCTCTTTAGTAAAGTTGAAAATGATGAACACATGTAAGACTAATATTATCGATTTTATGTTATCTGTATTGATACTTTGATTATGTAATTAATGTGTTAACATGTTAACATCATCGTTAATGTTAACAGTGGATACTTAGAAGACAAAAACAAACCGATCATATTCTCAATGGCACGGCTCGACACAGTGAAGAACATCTCAGGGCTAACCGAATGGTTCGGAGCGAACAAGAGGCTCCGAAGCTTGGTCAATCTTGTTGTCGTGGCTGGTTTTTTCGACCCTTCGAAATCAAAAGATAGAGAAGAAATGGCGGAAATTAAGAAAATGCACTTGTTGATCGAGAAATACCAACTCAAAGGTCAAATAAGATGGATCGCTGCTCAGACCGATAAGAAAAGGAACAGTGAGCTTTACCGCTTTATCGCTGACTCAAAGGGTGCGTTTGTCCAGCCCGCTTTGTATGAAGCATTTGGGCTCACGGTTATCGAGGCTATGAACTGCGGTTTGCCGACTTTTGCGACGAATCAAGGTGGTCCCGCTGAGATTATCGTTGATGGCGTTTCTGGGTTCCAGATTGATCCTAATCATGGTGATGAATCCAGCAACAAGATTGCTGATTTTTTCCAGAAGTGTAAAGAAGATCCTGGGTACTGGAACCGAATTTCAGAAGGCGGTTTGAAGCGTATTTACGAATGGTAATTAATTATTTGAGCCTTGATATATATCGTAGTTGAAAACGGAGATGAAATCGTCGTTACTTAACGGTTGTTTCTGTTTTTTTTTTCAGCTATACTTGGAAGATTTATGCAAATAAAGTGTTGAATATGGGGAACATTTACACGTTTTGGAGGCGGTTAAACAAGGAACAGAAAGAAGCCAAACAAAGATACATTGAACTATTCTACAATCTACACTACAAGAACTTGGTATACATCATTTAACTCATTTTCATTAAGTAAAACGGATTTAATTATCAAAAGAAAGGGTTTTTATAGAAAAAGTTTTTGGGTATGATCGATGTCACAGGTTAGGACTGTGCCCATTGCTAGTGATGAAGCTCAACCTGTACCGGTTACAAGGCCAAAACCGGCAACACAGCCTACAACAAGGCGTACGAAATCCACGCTGGAAAGGTAAATCTATAACCCGTCTTTGACAGAAGGAAAAACAAGTTTTGGATGACACGCTAAAGCTTGATAAATGTTCTTTTTTTTACTTAATTTCAGGCTGTTTGGAGCTTAAAGCATTGATGGCAATGCACCCAAGTTAAATACATGTGACTTCATAACAAAAAAGATTTGTAAACATGGACAATACATGATTAAATAAAAAAATAAAGCGCCTGTGAACCGTCTTTGAATGAGAGCTAACATGTATACTATGAAACGAAATAATAAAATTCACATTCTTTGTCTATGTTGTGTTTTTTTCTCTAGAAACTGAATTCTTAACGTGAATTGATATTGAATATGAAAATCGAATTAAAAATCTAAACCATGGTAAAGTTTGGACGCCTTAAGTTCTTTAGTCACGTTAAAGTACCGAATCACAGCAAGCCATTGATCCCATCTTTTGAGCCTGTGAACAGCTATCGTGTCTGGAATAAGCTCATGCGAGCATCTCCCGTTTGTACCCGGATAATCATACATGGCAGGCTTGTTAGAAAACCTGTTTCTCGCTTTCTGTCCAGCATTCAACCATCTTCCAACTAGTTTATCCTCAGGACCAGAAGTGTCATTTCTAGGAATATCTGAACTTGCAATCCATTCCACCAAATCCCATGATAAAACAAACCCCATTCCCGACATATACGACACAAACGGATTCATACTTTGACAGGGAATCACAAACCCGTAGTACAAATCCGATCTTGGTAGCGGCTGTAGTGATAATGCCAGTGGCAAAAGCCGTAAAAAGACATCGTCATCCGCCTTCATGACGTAATCATAAGATTGAGATAGAATTTGTGGAAGTGAAGAGAAGTAGGTGTATGTTTTCCCGTTGTTCATGTTTTCGAAACAATTGAGAACAATAATGTCGTTGAATCTGAGGATCTCCAGGGATACTAGAACTCTTTGTTCTTGTTTTGTGAGGTTGCAGAATACAAACTTGATGTCTATTTGGGCGAACGGAGGGGATTGGATTCCATAAATGAGGCGGAGAAAATGGCGACGATCATAATTATCTGCTCGAGTTAGGATTCCTATTAGGAGGCTGAATTGCTTTGGTGATGGATGGTTCTGGAGATTTGACGAATAAAATAACGGGGTTTTCACACTGAGGTTGAAGACGACGAAGATCGCGATGAGGAGAGCGGAAACCATTAAAGGTAACATAGAGAAAACAAGTCGTTTTTGGTTCATTTTCGACACGGGTTTGTCTGGATTCATGATGTATGTATGGATACATTGAGGTTCATGTAGGAAAATAATCAAGTAAATATTGTTGGGAGTATTTCGTTTTATTTTCGGGTGAAGTTCATGTTGCTTATGCTTTATGCATGTATAGTGCTTGCAGAAAGTTTGCTTTTTTCATAAATTTCATGCTTTCTGCATCTAGAAAATGTGTTTAAAGGAGGTTTTTCTGGTGAAAAGGTGAATATTCAAGTGTGTTTCTCATGTTCCACAAGGTTCATGTGAAGGTTGCAAAATTTGGCATGCTACATATGTTAATCAACTAATCATGATCTCTTTTTCAATAAATGGTTTAGGGGCTGTTTGACAACATCGAATGGTTAAGTGCTGAACCAGTAAGAGGTATGAACCATTAAGAGCCTGTATAATGCTTAACCGTTCAGAGGCAAATGCTGACCCATTCAGATTAGAGGTTTAACCATTCAGACTCTGTATAAATCTTAACCATTCAGAGGCAAATGTCTGAACCATTCAGACATCTGCTCGTTAAACAAACAGTCTGAACCATTAAGTGCTGAAACAGTAGGAGGTTTGAACCATTAAGAGCCTCGTTAAGAGGTAAACAAACAACCCCTTAATTTTAATATCTTTATTTGTTATATGGGTTGATTTATATCTACTCAAATTTTATAATGAAGGCATATTGTAGATATATTATAAGAGTTCTTATCACATTAGTTAGAGACATTAGTGTGATTACCTCTCCTATATTTATGTGTACTTATGGTTTATTTCTATAACACAAATATTATTCAACATCAATACAATACTTGGTTTCCCCTGTTACCAAAAACTCTGTTTTATAATAGTGTAATATAATTCGAGTTCACACGAATGCTATAAACACAAAGTAACAAAGCAGAGTCTCTAGTAAAAGAATTCATTGAGATAATGCTAGAACCAAATAGCCAATGAATTCTATGTGCATGCTATTATAGTCGGCTCCATGGCGGTAAAAGTATCGCGATCGCAGTTTTCAAGTCCAAGGCTTGTAGCCTCTTCTCCCTGCATTCATTTTGGATGTACAAAATATATAAGTTCAAATGTAACACAATACGGTTAATCATAGAATTCTAAGTACCTTTAGGAGGTTTCTAAAGTACGTAGTCGTATAATTCCCCGTTGGAAACAACATTTCTATTAGGTCCGCGAGGACTAATTGCGGTTGCGACACTGCTCCATCGAACCAATCTTCAAAACAAATGAACAAGTATCAAGTCGATTTTGAGGGCCCATTAAGAGATTGTTTGGGTATTCGTTAACGTGCCATAATGCTTAAGTAGAACATACCAAGAGCCAGGTCAGTTGAAAGGCGTTTATCGTGTCTCCACACGCTTTCATGTGAAAGAAAAGCTAAACAAGATTGATCCTCTACATTGAGGTTTTGAAGAAACAAGGTTGCATTGTAGCCAAACGGGTCTGGGGTTAACGTTCCATCAATCAATACATCTACGGTCTAAATTACAAAAAATAAAAACATAAGAATCGGAGTATAATATAAGTTTAAATACAAATTTGAATAAAAATCGTGTGAAACTTACACATAAGATCGCATGAAGTTGTTCCATATCTTCAATAGTTGTTATGTTGTATGTTATTTTGTTTATAGACTCATCCAAGTTTTCTCCACCTGCATCTTCTATATACTGTTGTAACAAGTACCAAAATGTTAGATCTTGACAGTTTTGTTAGTTTAATGACAGTTATTTGAAAAGCATACCTTTAGCTTGTAGGCTTCTTTTGTGAAAGTCCAAACACCCTGCACCAACACAAACATGCCGATGGAGATATAAGCTTTATTTTCTTTAAAAATAGTTTTTAACATCATCAAAGTAACAACACATGCCGTACACATATGTGGACCGCGTGCGTTGTGAGTCTGATGATGCTAAAACGCGTTTTTATAGGCATACATACATCATTAAACTCCATCCAAGCCACTATTGGTTTGAGCTTTTTGCTTGCGGCAGAGTTAGCCAAGCACAGGTAATTGCTTTTCACCTGCATAATTACAAGCATCAAATGTAACACACTTATGACCGGTGGCATTCGATCCACTGTCACTTTTGATCGATTGTTAAAGATTTAAGTCTCATCAAAAGAGATATAGAAAATCAGACAATGCTCTCACTTACAGCTTCATATATTTCATTTGCTCTCGTTTCCACATTTGCAAAAACTCCCAAGTACTTGATCCACTCGGCCCTCTAACAAACCAACGACAACTAATAATCATGAGATATATAGAGAGTGGAAAATATTTATGAGGTGTTTGAAATTGCGTTTTAAAGTGATTATATGATATCGGTATTCATATACCAAATCATCAACGCAATGCCAAACGCCCCCTTAGAAATATAGAGACAAGGAGGTACTTGGAGGGGAGTTTGCTCGCCGACAGGGACAAAAGCAACATAGTTGCATGACTGAGTTTGTTGATTGGAGTTATAGCTGATGAAATGCGCGGTATACTGAGAAAATTGTTGTGGCTCACTCTTGTTGAGCATTTGAAGTTGACCCTCATTATAGAGTTTAAGGAGACATGGAGAAGCTATCCTTTCTGATGTGATGCCTTTCAATGTTGGCATGAGTCCTAGAAGCTGTTCATGTTTTTGGCAATCCAATTACAAGTTCAAAGTAGATTATTGCATATAAAGTTGAAGAAAGGGTGCTAGCTAGTAACGCCTATTTTTATGTATCCCGGGTTTTGGATTTTGTTAGAGCAAACATTTTATTTGTGACGTGTCTGGTAAACACGACACAATATTAAACAGGCTAGTGTTTACTTAAAACTTTTTAGTACTCAAGGATAATTTAACAAACAATAAGCAGTAACAAATTATATACATATTTGTATATAGAGAACGATAAGACTTACAAACAAATGCATAATCTCACCTCAAAGAATGAAACTGCAAAATTCAAAAGAAAACAACCATAAATGAAATATACATTATAGTTATCTTTTAAATATATGAGATGTAATTTCTATAGTTTTTTATATGTTAGTTTTAATTTATAAATAAAGAATATAATCTAAAAATGAACCTGGAAAATAACTGACATCCATGGAAAAGTTGGCTAATGGAATGACAAATGATTTGATCCTTGGCGTACAATATTTGGTCTTTGCTGCCATCTTTGAGTTACTCTGCACTTCCAAATGCAACATTATGTTTCATTCATTTAGAGCATAACCCAAATGGTTATTTATATTTTTTAAAGCACAACTTATACTCCTTATAATTATAGGAAGGTTATTTAACCAAAAAAAAAAAAAAACTTCAGAAATATAAACACTACATAAACGTATATATGCATTAGACTAATGCATATATACGTTTATGTAGGTTAACTTTAGCAAGCTAATTTTTCTATTAATCTCTATATGTTTTGCAAAAGGGCCTCCACTTCGTAGTCCGCTTAGGGTCTACAAAAATGTTGGAACGGGTCTGGCATTAGTAATATTTAAAATTCTTATATAACCGCATAACTTACTCACTATATGTGGTCAATAATATGGATAAGTGTTAAAACGGTTTTCATGATTGTCTACTTAAAAGTGGTTATGTATTGGAAACACTGGTGAACCCATAAATTATTTGTTGGGGGTGTGGATGACGTGTTCGATCATATTTTCAAAGGGTGTGATCGGGTTTTTGCCTAAAATATACACTAATTTTTTTTAAAGGGTGCGGTCGCCACCCACAACTGCATGTAGGTCCCCCACTGATTGGAAACACATGGAACACATATTTAATTTTTGTTATATATTGATAATACTAAATGGTTTTTGGAAGTTAGTTTGGTACATGATCGAAGGCCTTATCCTTATGGGTCACCATTCACCAAATAAATTATCAAAAAAAAAAAAAAAAAATGGAGACAAGTTCTTGCGTCAAACTTGATCGTTTTTTGATAAAAAGATCTGGAATTTCAATTTACATTTTCGAACAAAATTCTTTAAATGGGTATCTCGAGTGAGCCCGTGACTTGATATATTATTAAGTGATGTAAAGTTTTTAAACCCGTGATGCGTACCCGACAAAGTGGGCCGAACTTCTTAATTCTCTTTTCTACTACTAAACAAGACAAAATAATGAAATGACACATAACCCCCCTTATTATATATGTGTCTGAGAAAAATAAATAAATAAATAAATCTCAAGAAAGAAACAACACATTTTTAAACTCATAGAGTAGGAACAAAATAACTTAGTAAAACAAGGATTTTTTGATGATAACCATAAAAGGGGAATTGTGTCAACCAATGTGGTTAAGAAACTTTTGGTTCACTAAAATTCCATGAAATGAAATTCTGATAATATGTTTGGTTGAAATTTAGGGAATCCGAATTTAAAACGAATTCTCTCAAAAATTCAAGTAACGTAATCAACATTCCTTCGTAAATTTAAGTCGCTCTCACCCCTACCACTGTCGCTAACGCCACCAACAACGTTCCTGCCACTACAACCTCCATCGTCACCCACGCCTCCATTTCAACCTCCACAATTTCCGTCGCTAACACCATCTCACATTTTAACTTCTTTAACAGAATTATAAATCAAACGTAATTATTTTGTCAGAAAAGCGTGCAATGAGTGTACATAGTTTCCGACCTCTTTTCCACTAATTTATAAACATGACAAAATATATTTGGGGCTTTATATACTATGGGTACGTTTGACATAGAGCTTTTAGAACCTTTTAAAAGCTTCTAGCTTTAAGCTTTTAAAAAAAACTCATACTCAATAAAAATTCTTGTTTGGTTGAAGGAGTTCGAAGATTTTAGGTTAGAAGCTTGAAACTTTTGTTTGAACGCTCCTGCTAGTAGCGTTTAGAAGGAGCTACACACTTTTAGGGACAAATGACTATTTTAACCTTTAAAGATAATGAACTTTTTAATGCAGAAACTTTTTAAATTTTTAATTATGTCTATTTTGATCATTTTATATATTTTATTAAAAACTCCAGCTACTCTGAAAAACACCATATACATCTAAAAAACTACAGCTACTAGCTACTAGCTATCAGCTTTCAGCCTACAGCTATTCCTACCAAACATACGTGAAGGGTATATACCAATACAATTTGGTAATGATTTTCCACTCTTCCCTTTTTGGAATGATGTTAAATCTGATGAGGTCTCACAACCACTTTCTTTTTCTATTTCTAAGTTTTTTTATTCTTTTGAACGGCCCAAATGTTTAAGTGTCATGCCCAAATGTGTCATACTACTACTAATAATATAATATAATAATAATAATAGTTATTATTATTATTATTATTATTATTATTACGGTAACTATTCTAGAGATATAAAATATAATAACTAACAAACTTAAATATAAATGGTAAACGAATAATAATAATAACTTCGATAGATGTACTGTACTGTACACAAAACCATACCTGGATGAGAAGATAGCTCTTGCCATCAAGGTCATTTTTGATGACTTTGAAGGTATTACCATAATATATACGAAAATAACTAGCATCTTCTATCTTTGAAATGTTACCGGTCACTTTTACAGCGACGCCCTCCACCATTACTCCGCCATTGAGAAACAAAAGCCCGCTAAAAGCCGACGATAAAACCGCCATATACAATAGTAACATGATGACTGTGTATATATATATAAGAAGTTGGAGTCTCACCCTCTTCACAAATAGAGAGATAGAAGGTGATGTCAAGAGAAAAAGACTTGTGAATTTATGAGTGCTCAATAACACTATAAGGGGTATGTATTGATAGTGGGGTTGGGCCTATGAGAAAGTGTATGTATGTATATATGTATATATAATATAAGTATTTTATGAGTATATATAATATAAGTATTTTATGAGTCAGGTAAAGGTGAAGGCAAAGGGAAGTGGGTGGGTTGGTGTAGATCTTACCCGTGATCTGCCAAGTATATATATAATTTTTTAGTTTGGAAATTATGGGTTTGTCTTTCTTTATGTTTTTGTTGCTTGTTTTTACCTTTTACTTTTCATATTCTCTAGCATGTTCTATATATAAAAATATGCATGCATCTCGATCTTATAAATAGATAATCATTATGTAATGTATTCACGCCAAGTTAAAACTAGGTTAAATAATATAACTGCAAGATTGGTTTTGGTAGTGCGTACATTTTCTATGGGTTACTTTGATTTGTTTTAGATTGACAGCTCATGTGGGTAGGGATGAGCTCGGTACCGTCCGGTACCGAAATAACCGGTATCGAAAATCCTCGAAAGTGGGTACCGGTACCGAATATACCCGGTTCGGTACGGTACCGATATTTGAAGGTAAAAACCGGTACCGAAAATGTCAAAAGTTGGTACCGAATCGGTACCAAAAAAGTCCCCGGTCTGGTAAATTCGGTACCGGTTCGGTACCGGTATCGGGTCTGATTTGCTCATCCCTACATGTGGGTGAGTAAGATTTTGAAGTTAGTTGTATCATGTTGATGCAAAGCAGAAGCAAATAAAAAGACCCAAAATCAAGAATCGAAATCATCAAAAATCACATACAAAGAGAAACTCAAAGAACCAGTTCGGTACCGGTACCGGGTCTGATTTGCTCATCCCTACATGTGGGTGAGTAAGATTTTGAAGTTAGTTGTATCATGTTGATGCAAAGCAGAAGCAAATAAAAAGACCCAAAATCAAGAATCGAAATCATCAAAATTCACATACAAAGAGAAACACAAAGAACCAGGAAACGCAGTAAAGAACTTAATTATAGAAGTTTGAACCACTACAAGAAACCATTGAAGGATGTCCGCATCTAGCCCTCGGACATGTGTTTGTGTGTGTATGTGTATGTGTATGTGTATACGTGTTACTGAGTTTACTTAATGAAAGAAAAGAAGGGTAGTGGAACGGTTGGGTTCCAGATCTTTTTTAGGAGGGAAGTGGAAGGAAAGAAAAAGAAGTTGTACATGTTCCATCCTTTCAAAATAGAAGGAAGTGGAGTGTTAAAATATGCTGGGCTTATTTCTCATTCATTTGGGCTGACATTGTATTTATTATTTTGGGCTCTTATAATGGGCTCATACACTGGTTGTTATGTTTGTTGAGTTTGTTGTAACAGGTGTATTAGTCAAGGGGGTTTAACGGAAATATTGAGGGACTGCGATCATCTTTGGTGATAGTTATGGGCTGAAGTGTAACATTCGTTATATCCAGATATAAAAGCCTGGGTCCAGAAGATTCATTCATTCTCCTATTTCATTTGTTCACTCTCAATTCTTTGTATAGTTTAGGGTTTGTGGCAAATCATTGCATCTCTGTTTCTCTCATCTGTATCCGAGAGACGTTTGTGTTTGTTTGGTATAGATGATCATCTGTTGATGATCAAGACTCTTTGTATTTTCTGTATCGTTCAGATCTTACATTTGTAAGATCATTGGGATCTTTGGGGGGTAAATTCTTTTGGTTTGGGTTAATAAGAGTTTTGTCACTATATTCGTGTTCATATTTTGCTGTTTGTTATTGTTCATCATCATACCATTGTTTTTAACATGGTATCAGAGCCACTGTGCTCCTGTTGATGATCGATTGTTTCTTCCGTTGTGTATTCAAGTATTTTTGTGTAATTGTTGCTTGTTGTTATTTGTTTCTAGGGTTTTTGTGCTCGGAAATCCTTGTAGATTGCAGATCTGCTTTGATCTGTTTCTGTTGGAGGTGCATCTGGCTTATTAGATTGAAACCCTAAGGGTTTCAAAGTGTCTTCTCGCTTTTACACTCTACGTTAGTCTTTGAAACCCTAGAAGGTTCAGGGCAAACTAACTAGTAGTGTTATTTGGGTTTTTTTCTATATCAGATCTAGTAGTTTTAGAAAACTACTAGTCTGATATTTCTTGGAGCTTTTGCACCCACTGTAAGATCGTTCCTATCTCTTATCTCTTTTAATTTTCTGTTTCTGCATCATATAATTACTGAGTCTAGGCATCCCCTGTTTACCGGACTAGTCGGGCCGGCACTTGATCGAGTCTACTTGCTATTTGTTGCATTGTCTGTATTTGTTGTATTATTTCTTGTTTAGTATAACAACCCTCCTGAATTTTTCTGACACCCTAATATATTTTAAAATATTCCCATATGTTTTAAAATACACCCCGTATGTGAAAACCGAGCCCAAAATATGATATATCATTAAAAATAAAATAAAAACAAAATTTTAATGTCGCTCGCGGGCCGCGTAGATCCCTTAAGGATCTTACGCGGGGCGCGACAGCCCTGCAACGAGGCGCAGCCCTGAGCTGCCATGTGTCGTCATCGTGTCGAGGCTAGGATGTTGACCAGTCAAAGCTACGTCGTAGATCCCCTACTACGCGGGCCGCGTAGACAGATGTCTCACCTTACGCGGGCCGCGAGGAAGCCCAAAATCAGCCCTATAAATAGCAGGCATCGGGCCTTCAGTCAGATCGTTCAAATTTCTTTTATCTCTCGACTTTTTACATAGTATAAGCTATTTCCGGGTATAATATCCCCCTAAATAACGAAGTTCTGCTCCGTTGTAAGTATTATAACCCCAGTTACGTATTAGATACACTGCCCGATTGATCCAGGGTTCCGTAGAGGCTGTCGTAGTTCTGCCCGACGTAGTCGTTGGAATGACGTCTCAGGGAGGGTATCGTTAATATAAATAATGGGTTATTATACTAACACGTATGCATTTGTGTAAATTATAGATAATCACCAGGAAACCCTAAAGGATAACCTAAAACAGCAATGTGAGTAATCTCCTTTTTGTAAATCGTTTTTACAAAACCTTAAATGTTTTACAATATGATTAAGCAGTGATTGAGTCTTTGTAGTTCTTTAATTACTGCCGATATGTTGGGGTTTTGTATACAAAATGTGGAACACGTTACCATTGGACAAAGAGTTAGCCAATGTGTAATATGACCCACCAGTTATGATTGACAGTATTGAATGAGTAATTGTGTAGATGTAAACATTGTAATCGCTCTCAATACTGTGTTAATTGATAAAACTATTCTTGATTAAACTGGGATTCACTCACCAGTATTTCCCACTGACAAATGTTTTTAAAATGCGCTTCAGGTAACAAAATGTAAAAGCCAATTAGAAGAAAGCCAGCTGGAGAACACTGACGGCTTGGAAAAATGTGGCTATAAAAGTTACCTAAAAGACGATGTTTTAAATTCAATAAAATAGGGTTTATCCCTATAAACATGTTGTAATAAGAAACTTGGGTTTTACCCATGTGGTTATTAATATAAAATGTGGTGGTTTTACTCTGATAAACCATTTCCTAACTACGGTCCAGATAAAATTTCCGCTGCCAAAATAAACAAATGATACCACCAAAATTGGTTTCGCGGCCGCCAGTTTCCGGGACAGATAGGGGGCAGGGGTTGCGACAAAAGGTGGTATCAGAGCTAAGCCACTGATTCAGCCACATAAGTGTTCTGCTGACACCAAAATATTATTTAAATTGTTAGGAAATAAATTATGGAAATACGTGCATATATGTATTTTATTGTTATGTGTTATTTGACTATTTGTTAGTTTACAGTATGAGTGATCAAGGAACCTCAGACGTTTATCGTCAGTTGTCCGATTCACCTAGGAGTGAAGGTACTGCTTCCCAGCCTGCCTTCTCTGGGTATTCAGCTGATCAGGAAGAAGGGATGTTTGTCTTTAAGGCTCAGTCTGAAGAGCCATTCCCTCAGAAAAAGAGAGGATGGTTCAGTAAGGGAGCATTCGAGCGTACGAAAAGAATGCGAAAGTTGCAACAGCAAAGAGTCCTAGCAGCCGCTAAGCGAGAGTCAGATGCCCATACACAGGATATGCTTAATAGAAGCTTAGCCAATTTTCATATCCTAGCAACAACTGCTGCCGACCCAAATCTGGAACAACTAGTAGCCCCACAAACCTTACCTTTGTTCCCCACTCAGCCGATGGAGATAGAAAACAACCCCGAAAACCAAGTCTAAATGCATGATTTCAACCCTGAGGAGATACCTATGATACCAGCCCCTAATCCCTTAGACCCATATTATGATCCATGGTTCGATGATCATAGGGATTATGTGCCACGCTATCACCTAAACGACGAACCCATGCCGAACTTAGCAGCCTATCTAGGTCTGGACCCTCTAGATCCCTACTACGATAACGATGAATACATTAGGGAGATCTTAGAGAATCTGTACCCTCAGGAGGATCCCATGCCCCAGTACCCAGACCCAGTACCAGCACCTGCACCCCCAATGAGAGCATAAAATGTGTATGAGCTTCGAACTTTCGGAGAAGAGATTTTAGAGAGTAGTGAGAGGATGAGGCAGGTAGGAGAGCGACTCGTCTGGAAATATGACGAGCGCAATATGGATTACTGGATGAATCCAGATCAGTGAATGTGATGGTGGAGTTGATAATAATAATAATAATAATAATAATATAATATAATAATATATAATATGTGTGTTTGTTAAAAAAAATCATAACTATAGATGCCTACTAGTAGTGTAATTTTATTTCAGTTGTATTGTAGTTTTAATTTCCCGTTCTGGTTTGTAGTAGATGCATACTATATATATATATATATATATAGAGTGAGTCGCAATGATCGACGTTTTTGACCAAAATGAGTATTATGTGATTGGGTATATTAAATATTATCTTGTGATATTAATACGTGATAATTGTTTAAAATTTAGATGGCCGACCAAGTGAATCAAGAGAATCTAGATAATAACCCGGAAAACCAGAATGACAATAATCTGAATAACGATAATCCGAACAATGATAACATTGGAAACCAAGTGGATAATAGTGCATTTCAACACATAGTGGCACAAGGAATTATAGATGCAATGCCATTTATTATTCAATCTGTTAAGAAGGCGGATAATAAAAGTAAACATAGCAGTAAGCGACCAACTGAACCGGAAAACAGCGTAAACAATGGACCCGTACTTCAAGCGTCCATTCCCAAAATAAGAAGAACCATGCCTTATGGTTGTTCTTATAAAGAATTCTAGTCTTGTAAACCAATGGAATTCTCGGGTAATGAAGGGGCCGTTACATCTCTACGCTGGATAGAAAAGACTGAGGCAGTCTTAAGAATAAGTAAGTGCGCGGAAGAGGATAAGATAATGTTTGCTTCTAATCTGTTTAAGAATTCAGCCTTAGAATGGTGGAACACTATCCTCCAAACTAGGGGAAGTGATAGGGTTTACAATATGGAATGGGAAGAATTTAAGAACATGGTAGAAAGGAAATTCTGCCCTCCCAATGAAAAAGAACAGATAGCAAATAAGTTCTTAAACCTTAGGATGACTGGTGTGGATAGTAAGGGATACACTAAGTTATTCTTTGAGTATGCTAGAATAGTGCCAACCCTTGCATCACCTGAACCAGTATTAATCTCCCGTTACATCTAGGGATTAATCAGGGAGATAAGGCATGTAGTCAAGGCAGCTAGACCACAAACCATAGAAGAAGCTGTAGAACTAGCCAATACCTTGACATATGAATTAGACCGTACACGAGAAGAGGATCAAAGAAAGAACTTAGCTCAAAGGCTTACCCAAGAATTTCGCTCCGGAAATTCTAACCGTGGGAAAAATGTAGGCTCTACCTCTGCACCCTACTATAAGTATTGCAAAAGGAAGCATTCAGGAAGATGCTCCATATACTGTAACTTTTGCAAAATATCTGGACACAAGGAAGAAGACTGCAGGAAAAAGCCTAACAACAGGATATGCTACAACTGCGGAGAACAAGGCCACATAAAGCCAAACTGTCCAAAGCTAGCTCCAGCTACAAACAACAAGAACACCAAAAATGCTAGAGCATTTATTCTGACTGCAGAAGAAGCAAAAATGGTCCCAGATGTGATCGTTGGTACGTTTTTAGTTGATGATATTTTTTGCTAAAGTATTATTTGACTCTGGTGCAAACCAAAGTTTTATTAATACTTCATTTGCAAATTACTCAATCAACCATTAACTAAACTCTCACAAGAATGTTTAGTGGAGACAACAAATGTGGAAACCATTAAGATTTCTGAAATCTTGCAGGGAGCAAGAATAGAATTTTTAAACCAATAGTTTAGTGCAAACCTTTACCCAATGAATTTGGCAGGATTTGATGTTGTATTAGGAATGAATTGGTTAATAGCCAATAAAGCCAGTATTTTATGTGATCAAAACTCAATCCAAGTAAATTCACCAAGGGGTGAAAAGATCACAATTAAAGGAAATAAAACCTCTAGATCCACTAAATTCATCTATGTGATGAAAACATCAAGTTACATAAGAAAAGGGTCATTATTGTATTTGATTTCTATAATAACTAACACTAAAGAAAAAGAATTAAAGGATATTCCAGTAGTATCCTAGTTTTCAGATGTATTTCCAGAAGTTGATTCAGAATCCATTTGATACCAGGAACTGCACCAATTGCCAAAGCACCTTACCGTTTGGCACCCGCAGAAATGCAGGAACTAAAGAAACAGTTAGACGAATTATTGGAAAAAGGATTCATACAGCCAAGCTCATCGCCATGGGGAGCACCGATTTTATTCGTTAAAAAGAAGGACAGATCAATGCGTATGTGCATTGACTATCGTGAATTGAATAAAGTCACGATTAAGAATCGGTATCCATTACCAAGAATAGATGATATGTTTGATCAATTGCAAGGAGCACATTTTTTCTCAAAAATCGATTTAAGGTCAGGATATCATCAATTAAAGGTACAGGAAGAGGACATTCCTAAGACCGCTTTCAGAACAAGGTATGGCCATTATGAATTTACTGTCATGCCATTTGGTTTAACCAATGCCCCAGCTGCATTTATGGACATGATGAACCGAATATGTAAGCCATATTTGGATAAATTCATAATTGTCTTTATAGATGATATTCTCATTTACTCTAAAAGTAAAGAGGAACATGCAAAGCGTTTGCACGCACTTTTAAGTTTATTAAGAAAGGAAAAGCTTTATGCTAAGTTTTCGAAGTGTGAGTTTTGGTTAGAACAGGTACAATTTCTTGGACACCTAGTTAATCATGAAGGAATTCATGTAGATCCCACCAAGATCGAAGCAATTATCAAATGGAAAACCCCCGAGTCACCAACCGGGGTTAGAAGTTTCTTAGGATTGGCCGGTTATTATAGAAGATTTATTCGAGATTTTTCTAGAATAACCATTCCCTTGACTAAGTTAACCTGTAAATCCGTTAAGTTTGAATGGGGACCAAAACAAGAAGAAGCATTTAAAATTCTTAAGCAAAGATTAACCCACGCACCCATACTAGCGTTACCAGAAGGAACCGAAGATTTTGTAATCTATTGTGACGCTTCTAAGTTAGGCTATGGATGTGTGTTGATGCAACGTCAAAAGGTTATAGCATATGCATCTAGACAACTTAAGAATCATGAAGATAATTATTCAACCCATGATTTAGAACTAGGAGCCATAATTTTTGCCCTTAAGATTTGGAGACATTACCTATATGGTAGTAAGTTTACCATTTTCACATACCATATGAGTTTAAGGTATGTCTTCGGGCAAAAAGAATTGAATATGAGACAAAGACGCTAGATGGAGATGCTTAGTGATTATGATTGTGATATCCAGTATCATGCAGGAAAATCAAATGTAGTTGCTGATGCTTTAAGCTGAAAGTATCATGAACAGTCAAAAAGAGTACGTTCTCTTAAATTAAATCTACAGGTAGATTTAAATGATCAAATTAGAAAGGCACAAGAATCAGTAATCCAGGATGATACTGAGAAGTTGAAAGGAATGATTAAGGAATTAGAACAAGGAACATATGGAATTTGGAGACTCCATAAGAAAAGAATGTGGATACCTAAATTAGGAAACCTACGTTATCGTATATTAGAAGAAGCCCATAAGTCTAAGTATACGATGCATCCTGGAAGTGATAAGATGTACCAGGACTTAAGAAATATTTTTTTGTGGATAGGAATGAAAAAGGATAGAGCAGCATATGTTGCAAAGTGTTTAACCTATTCACAAGTCAAAGCTGAACATCAGAAACTTTCAGGTTTACTGCAACAGTTAGAAATGTCAGTATGGAAATGGGAATGGATAACAATGGATTTTGTTACTAAATTACCCAATACCAGGAAAGGTAATGATACAATCTGGGTGATTGTAGACAGGCTAACCAAGTCAGCTCATTTCCTACCGATGACGGAAACTTTCAATATGGAACAATTAGCTAAATTATATGTAAATGAAATAGTTTCTTTACATGGAATTCCTCTATCAATTGTTTCTGACAGAGATAGTCGTTTTACCTCTCATTTTTGGACAAGTTTCCAAAAAGCCATGGGAACCAAATTGAATCTAAGCATAGCTTATCATCCTCAAACGGATGGACAAATTGAAAGGACAATTTAGACAATGGAAGACATGCTTAGATCTTGTGTAATTGATTTCGGAGGCAATTGGGATGATCATTTACCATTGATAGAATTTTCTTATAATAACAGTTATCATACAAATATCAATGCTGCACCATTCGAAGCGCTTTATGGACGAAAATGCCGAACACCAGTCTGTTGGGCAGAAATTGGAGAAAAGCAACTATCTGGACCTGAGATAGTGCAAGAAACAACAGACAAAATCATTCAAGTCAAGGAACGACTGAAAGAAGCACGTGATCGACAAAAGAGTTATGCTGATAATAGATGAAAACCATTGGAATTTCAAGTAGGAGATAAGGTGTTATTGAAAGTCTCTCCTTGGAAAGGAGTGATAAGATTCATCAAAAGGGGAAAGCTAAGCCCCAGATATGTTGGACCTTTTGAGATTATTAGAAGAATAGGACTTGTAGCTTATCAGCTACAACTGCTAGAGGAAATGGTAGGAATACATGATGTATTTCATGTATCTAATCTCAAGAAATGCTTAGCCGACGAATCACTAATAGTACCTCTTAAGGATATAGAGGTAAATGATGTAGCAACCCCCGCCCCTATCTGTCCCGGGAACGGGCGGCCACGAGACCAGTTGTGGTGGTATCATTTTGTCTATTATTATTATTATTATTATTTGGCAGCGGAAATTTCATCAGGACCGTAGTTAGGATATGTTTATCAGAGTAAAACCACCATATTTTATATTAATAAACACATGGGTAAAACCCAAGTTTCTTATTACAACATGTTTATAAGGATAAACCCTATTTTATTGAATTTAAAACATCGTCTTTTAGGTAACTTTTATAGCCACATTTTTCGAAGCCGTCAGTGCTCTCAAGCTGGCTTTCTTCTAATTTGGCTTTCACATTTTGTTACCTGAAACGCGTTTTAAAAACAATTGTCAGTTGGAAATACTAGTGAGTGAATCCCAGTTTAATCAAGAAACATTTTATCCTTAAACAGTATTGAGAGCAATCACATTGTTTATTTCTACACAATTACTCATTCAGTATTGTCAATCCTGACTGGTGGGTCATATTACACATTGGCTAACTCGTTGTCCAATGGTAACGTGTTCCACATTTTGTATACAAAACCCCAACATACCGGCAGTAATTGAAGAACTACAAAGACTCAATAACTGCTTAATTGCATTGTAAAACATTTAAGGTTTTGTAAAACAATTTACAAAAAGGAGATTACTCACATTGGTGTCTTAGGTTTTTTGTAAGGGTTTCTTGGTGATAATCTATAATTTACACAAATGTACATATGTTAGTATAATAACCCTTTATTTATACTAGTCGTTTACCCGCGCGATGCGGCGGGAAACATATCATGTAGGTTGGTGAGTTTAGGGCTATGTACGGGGCGGTTCGATTTTGAGCCATAACTAAAACCAAATTCGAGGTGCAACGAAAAACACAACACTTGTTAGTAATTCTAAGGGTGTGCATGAGAAAGTTCAGTTCAGTTGGATCATAACTAAAATCTAAATTTTCGGTTAAGGTATCTCAAAACCGGTCATGGGGATTTAAAGAGTTTTAACAGGATGTAAACAAACCAAACTGCGCCAAGCCAATAAAAGCACAAACATAAGCTTAAAACTAATCAAACCAATCCGTTAGTTTACCATTAGTTTATCAGTTGTTTCGTGATATATTGTATAATACTTAAGTTAGTTTATCAGGGGTGGGTAATTCCAATTTGCTTGGGATTGAAGTAAGAGTGATGGCAGAATCAGCAGCAGCGCGATGCAGCGGGAGTGACGATTTACAATAGGATACTCGTTTACCGTTAGTTTATCAGTCGTCTCGTGATATATTGTATAGTACTTAAGTTAGGTTTTTTATTCGTGATATATTGGCACTCGTTTTTCTGTTAGTTTATCGATTCTTTGGTGATATATTTTTATTAATTTTTTTTCTATTAGTTTATCAATTCTTTGTCAGTTTTTTTATTCGTAGCATTGGTATGGTCTATCTATTTTATAATCATCCAAGAAAGTTTTTTTCCACATATCAATCAATGAGTGGTAAATACAATGGTGAAGTGGGATAAGATGATAGTGAAACGATGTTAAAATGGGATGCGACACTTACACACGGTTATAGTGTAATGGGCAATTTATGGTAATTAATAGTGGCATACGAAAACAAGTTTGTATATTTTATTAATTTTATTTTAAAGATAAAAAATCCTATATGATAAATTAATAATAAATAAATACACAAACTTATGTTGGGCCCATTAGACTTGGCCAGTTATGAAAAAACACAAGTTAGTGCAAAGTTAACAACGTAGTGCTATAACACAGTAAGTGTTAAGTTGAGAGTGTTGAGTTGAGGGTGTCGAGCATTAACATGTTAGTTGAGAGTGGAAGCAACCAGTAGCCAATAATTGGCGGTGATAAAATCCAATAACCCACTAAACAAACTTTGGGTTGTTTAATTTTTTTAAATTTTACATAACCAACAAATCAAAAAGTTAGTCAATTTGCCCCTATTAACCAAAGTTGAAAACTGTAATTGTCTTCCAAAAAAACCAGTAAAAAAAAAGAAGCAAAAGTTGAATGCCAAAAGTCTTGTAAATCAGTGTAGCCAAACTAACAAATGCATATTTCTGATAAAAATTTAAGTCCAAAAAAACTCTCCTTAAATGCTTTCATATCTTATGCCTTGATAGCATACTTTCTCAATGGAAAATACTTTTTCTTCTTCTCTCTTTCTGTCTTCAACGAAGCCTACATTAAATATAAACTAATATGATTAAAAAAATCCACAACTTGAATAAATAGAACATACACACAACAAATCATGTAAATCAAATGGATACCTATTCTTTGGGGCGTAAACCATACACTATTACAACCAGAGGTCTACAAATCAATTTTTTTATTAAAAAACGGTCCGGTTTTTTAACCGGTTTTGGTTTTTTATGGCACAAAAAACCAGTTTGATGCGAGAACCCAAACTGGTACTGACCAGTTCGGTTTTAACTGGTTTGGGCAAAAAAACCCGGTTTTTATAACTAATTCGGCTTTTAAACCGGTTATAAATGTAGCAAACAGGTCTAAAACCGTCGAGTCGGGTTAAGCCCGAACCGGTTTCACTTTTTTCCGCTTCGATCCTAAAACCGATTTTTGTACAAGTCTAATTACAACTCTGGCATTAAGTGCAAAGAAGCCAAGTCGTTTGTGAGCTACTTGAGCTAACGCACTAACATATCATGAATCAAACCCACCCTAAAGCTAAAAAATAGAACTCAAGTGCGCTTGACTCGTTCACACCCACCCTTCGTTACGATGTATAATACCAATATGACACCACATAAATCGTAAAGTAAAATATAAACATGGTGAGACAATCTATCACAACAATGAACATGATGCAACTATTAATCTATCAATTTTATAATGTACTTGCAAATTTTTTTACAATAACCCGAGATAAACGCACCCGTACCTGATGCTTGGTTAGACATCTACGAATGGCTCGGGCTTTCTTTGGACGTAAATCAAGAGGCAAGTACTTCTTGTTCTTGTAAGCTTCCCTAAGAGCAGCCTTCTGGGTCTGTGAAATCACGGTCTTCTTAACGGTCCGAGACACGGATTCCCGTGACATAGGTACCGTAGGGGCGTTCCTCCCAACACCGTTGAACCACTCTTTAAGTTTATGTGCCTCGGGAAAATCAGATTCTATAACCAGCTGGCTCGAGGATATGGTCCCGATAGACTTCCCATTATATTCATGCACTCTAGCAAATTTCACAGTTAGTATCGGGAATTGACCAGAATCCAACATGGTTTAAATTTTTTGGCGATCTACATTGCAAAAGTTACCCCATAAAGTCATTATGATGAAAAGAATATCATTACTATGATAATCTAAATCTTTGAATTTAAATAATTAGGAGTGTAATAACAAATACATTATTCATATAATCTTCCTGAACAACTCATATTTGGGGTATGAGCTGGGATCAAAATCCGAATTGAATTGGCTTCTCTAACGGTCTGAAAACTCAAAAGCCGAATTCGAATTCAGTTCAACTCGAATTTCGGCTTTTTCGAGTATGATTCAAAAACTGAACTCCCCTACTTTAAATACATGCACAGAGGTAGATGATTGGTGTTTCAAAGTTAAAAAGATGCGTACCGGGTTGAACGATTGTTCGGGATTGTTGGAAACAATGACCGCTTTTCGAGTCCCAAAACAACAAACTCCCATTGTCACCTTTTCATCGTAAAGATCAATATCAATAAATGAACACATATTCAGGGGGGCTCAGAAAACCTTATAAATGCAGTCATATCTGTTACAAAAAAAAAAAAAAACTCTCACCTCCAGTAGGCAGTAGCCAATACTCCCTCTTGATTAACTGTCATCGCTGGACCAGTTTCTTGTTGCTGTTTTCCAATGAAATTCGGCTCGTTGCAGTCGTGGTGGAAACACTGTTCAGTACAGTTCTCTTATTAGTTATTTGTGGAGTTTTAGGTTGAATTTCGTCAATAAATTTCACATTCTCATCCTGAAAAAACATAAATTATTCTAAATTTAAATAAAATTCTGGGATTTGTCTTTCTGATCATACCTTGAGCCCTTGAAAGGATTCCAGTTTGTTTTCTGGTTCCAGCTATTTTTCTAATTCTGACAGATGAACTGCATTGAAATCCAACCCAAAAACTTGAGTACAAGTATATAATCTCTGTAACCTTCAAGTCTGTTATGGCAAACCTTTTGCAATCTTCTGCATTACTTGAGACAGCTGTTTACGGACATCTTTAGCAAATATCATCCCCCGTACCAGTATACAACAATTTCAACAAAGCATATCGTAAGTTCAAACTTTCGAGCATGATTGGCATGACACAATACATTAGTTCCCTATATTGATTATTGGAAAAGTTAAAACGGGCACTAATTATCCTTAGTCCTTACATAGATCAATGGTGATTCTGAGAAGTTCAACAAAGAAACGTGTCATATAGGTCAAACAAGTCGAAAACTACGAATGGCATTACGCATGGAGCTTAATAAGCTCCCATAAGTAGACGCGTTTCGTTGCTCTATAGCTTCAATAAAACAGAAAGTCATGGCCCCTGTCGATGTGATCTTCGATAGAGCCTGTTCCCACAAATAATTCAATTTAAACAATTATCTACATTTAAGTTATACGAAAATATTAATCAAGGGTGTGTACGGTTATAACTTACAGATGTATCAGCAGATGTTTGATCATCATCACAACCATTTATGGAAATAACCTCGCCGCCATTACTACCTTTCTATATACCCGACCTAGGACGATGATCTTCCCATACGTACTGCCCACTCCTATCACAAAGCAAAACATAAGCATTACCAATAAGAAAACATATGTTGTGTAAAATATGAGGAAACATAAACATAAACACACCTGTTCATCCTAAAGTGTAATATAACTTTATGAATTAATGAAGCAAAGAGGTTTTATACGTTAAAACGACACTTTTGATGACTTTTGACATGTTTGGGGTACCCATGACATTTTTAGCTAGCTTTTTTATTGATAACTGCTTGACCCATTTGAGATAAAAATATAACCCGAATCAACCCTTTCAACTGTTAGTGGGTACATCCCAACTGTTTAACCCTGCTTATTTGCGAACCTCGGTTTCACGAATTTTAAAGACTCAAAATATAAAAATTAGGCTTTCCATACCTTCCAATGCTTCTTCATCAGTGATGATATACTATTCGGCACAACCTCGATCTTTCAGAAAGCTATGCTCAGGTCCAATCCAGGGTATTCCAACCTACACATCACAAATAATTAAAAGTTTAACAGCCAAAAACGCTTAAAAATATAAACCAAATGAACACATAGAAAGCTTTAACATGTATGATAGTGCATCCCCTTCCTTGAGTCGAGTGTTGTGCTTTCACAACCTACACCATGTTCAAATTGGTCAATAAGAGACTAAGGGGGCACAAATTATATAACAAGCATGCATAATGAATAAATTATTTGGCGGACATTACCTTTTCAAAGTAACATATCAATTTAGCATGAATATTGATTTCACTTTGGCTGCTGCTGATTCTGCCATCACTCTTACTTCAATCCCAACCTTGATCTTTCGTATGCCACTTTTTACCTTTTCAAAGTAACATATCAATTTAGCATGAAGATTGATTTCACTTTGGCTGCTGCTGATTCTGCCATCACTCTTACTTCAATCCCAACTTAGATCTATCTATAAACACTTAACCCCATTTCATAATTTCATCAAAATTAACCAAAATTCAACATTCCCAATTACATAACAACAAAAACTATACCAAACCCTAATCTTGATTTTGATAAAACTACACAATCATCAACTCGAGAACCCTAAATCTTGAATACCCTTTTTAATTCAATACTAAACGATCAAGAATCAACTCGATTAGGGTTTTTGTTCAAATAAGTCCTGTCACACATTTGAATCATTTTAGAGTTTAACATGTTATACCTTCTCTAGAGATTCTCCTTCCCTTCTCTCTCTATGGTTCTTCCTGTAGAAAGATTTAGCAAAAGACCCTTATAAAACCATATGAAATCAGTTAACTTGAATCAGATCTTGAATATTCATACCTTAAAGTTTGTCAAGTGGTCGGAATCGCTAGCTTAACCAAACAACCACCATTTACAACCGCTGATGAGAGCAAAATCAGAATTGATCCGGTGAAATCTTACACCACTGAAGTTGTTCTTGCTGCAAACAAAGCTAAAGCCTTGCACATTATACAACAGGAACATTAAGGGTATTATTCTATATAAAGTAGGTGCGGAGCTGGCTAACTGCCCAGATCTGAAGAGGAATCGTAGATCTGAAGAAGAAACAAACACAGATCTGAAGAGGAATCGCAGACCTGAAGAGAAACGAACTGTAATCTGAAGAGGAATTGCACATCTTAGCGTGGTCTTCTTGGTACCGACATGGATTTGGGCTGTGATAAGTTTGTAGGGTTTCTTAAGAGAGAATGGTTGCCAGATTTTGAGATTTGATATTGAAAAGACACATGTATGGGGAAGTGGGGATGAGCAGGGATTCAAATTTTGAACAAAAAGGATTGGCTGCCCACAAATTAGATATCCCGCCCAACAGGTTCTGCTTGCGTTGAAAAGAAGTTTTCAACACCTTTGTGCTTAACAGGTTGTACAATGGGCTTCAAAGACTTGTAAAGTGGCAAATGACCATTTCTATCCTTCCTATATGCTTTATAAAGTAGTATAGATTAATGATACCCTCCCCGAGACGGCATTCCAACGACTACGTCGGGCAGAACCTCGACAGCCGTTACGGAACACTGGATCAATCGGGCATCGTATCTAATACGTAACCGGGATTATAATACTTACATTGGGGCAGAACTTCGTTAATTAGGGGGGTATTATACTCGGAAATTATACTATCTATCAGAAATTTCGAGATTTAGAAAAGAAATGAACGAGTTTTACTGAAGGCCCGATGCCCTCTTATATAGGGCTGATTTTCGAGGTTCTCGCGGCCCGCGTAAGGTTAGGCTAAGGCCTATGTGGCCCGCGTAGTAGGGGGGTCTAGGCGTAGGTGATCCGGGTCACGAACTAGGTTCAACACGCGTTTGACACGTGTCAACACCGGGTGCGATCTGGCCTCATAGTTGTCGCGGCCCGCGTAAGATGTAGCCAAAGGCTACGCAGCCCACGAGCGCCTATTAAATTTTGTTTTTTTATTTATTTTTAATGATATTTCATATTTAGGGCTCGGTTTTTACATACGAGGTGTATTGACATATGAGAATGTTTTAAAATATATTAGGGTGTTGAAAAATATTCAGGAGGGTTGTTATAAATGAATAGTTAAAATTTGTAGAAAGACCTCTACAGATTGTAGATAGGAAAGTCAAGAACCTCAAGCACAAGAGATTAGTTCTGGTCAAAGTGAAGTGGGACTCCAAAAGAGGACCAGAATACACATGGGAGCTTGAATTAGAAATGCAAAGGAAATATCCACACTTGTTCCAATAGATCTCGAGGACGAGTTCTAAAACATGGTGGGTAGGATATAACAACCCTCCTGAATTTTTCTGACACCCTAATATATTTTAAAATATTCCCATATGTCTTAAAATACACCCCGTATGTGAAAACCGAGCCCAAAATGTTGGATCGATGTGTGACCCTACCGAGTCAATCAGAAGAGTTTACGATCTATTTCAAAGGCAGAATCAGAGAAATAGACGTGTAACATCTTGATTCCTCTTAATTATCTTCTTATTATTGATTCCAAAGCTTTTACAGATTGTTTGACAAACTGGCAGCACCTCGGCTCTGAATCGGAAAAGTTACAAATAAACTAGCAACACACCTATTTATAGTTGAGTTAATTTCGCTTGAAAGTGGCATGGCCATTTCAAACGAAATCACAATGTTTAATTTCGCTTGAAATGGTTAGTGGCCATTTCATGCGAAATTACCCAATTCCACACAAACCCTAACTTTTAACCTGCTGTGTGCTAGTTTATCATATCTAGACACAAGACTCTATAAAGACGAAGTTAACAGACATTTATGCACCAACAGACTCCCCCTTAGATGTTGTCGAAGTCTTTTAGCATCAAATCTTCAGTCTTTAGTCTTTGTCTATCTTCACACTCTGTCCAATTTGTCTAACAATATAAGTATCCTTCAAACTCTATCTTCAAAACTCTTCAAACTCCCCTTTGAGTGTTGATCCAGAATGTAGACTCCCCCTTTCAACATGCTGGAGCTCGAATTCTGGTTCAAACTTTACACTATCTTTGCCATGGGGATCTTGTTTCCTGTTTCTCAAGAATATAACATTACAATCTATTCTCTTTTAACATCTTTTGTTGTTGCTATCAGTTTTAGAAATCCACTTAAGTATCCAGGTCCAAATTAATGACCCTGAGTACTTAATTTGTCTACCAAGTCCAACTTAATGACCTTGGTTGACCTGAGACAAAAACACACTGACATTTTGTACAAACTAGTTCAAACAATTTTCTGAAATTTACAAGTTTCAAATTCATGAACTTGTTTTGACTTTTCAATTTCACAAGTTTTTATCATATTAAGCTCATAATTCATCATCCAGCTCAGAAACTTCCTGTATCTGCTTCATATAGCGAATCTGAAGATCAACTTTCCACTTTGGTTTGTCGGAAAATAAAGCAGAAATGTAAAATCTTTTTGAATTTAGAATAAAGTTTCTAAACTAAAAAATGAATTACAGAAAATAACATGCAGTAAATGTAAACTATTTACAAACATATTTTTGGTGAGCGTGTTAGGGAATCATATCAGCTATTTGACAAGTCACATGTACCGTTAAGCTTTAATTTCATACTCAGAATTAAACAATTCGCTTAGATTGTCGATATACTGATCCACTTAAATTCTCACACAATTTTCAATCTGTCCAGGATATGGATTAGGTGTATTAAGAACTTAAACTCATTCATGTGTCCCACCTATTGAATATACTCCCGTATCCAAATCCCAATATTCAGTCTTACAAGTGAGTATACCACAGATGATATCTGTAAGGGGTTAAAATGCGAGGGCCGTGAGAGCTCAGGCTATTGCTTCCGCAAAATCAGAGAGATGGCGGCTTCGACTTTAGGTGTGTCCCCTTTAGAGGATCTGTTCTACAACAGCACATGATTAGCATTTTTCAATGTTTCATCATTTTTTATGTTGAGGGTGGTGCTAATATTTCAAGCAAGCGGTAAAGTATTATACGGGGACTAGGCCATTGCTTCTACAAAATCAGAAGTCCCGGGATAATACCCCAGATATCACTGAGTATAAAGACCTAGTATTTCAGAAAGAGAGATCTTTCAAACAAGATTTCAGGGGTTACCTATATATCCAAGTAGTGTTCCCCACGAAATAAGCAAGTAAAGATTTAGGTTTATATCCCGAACAAACCTACTAAATGTGTAAAAACCTACCGGCATATCATCAGCGAGACTGTTTAAGACTTTTAAACTTTACATATCTTTAGCATACTGTAACTGTCAAGCCAATGTACTATCATTTTCCCTTTTTACACAAGCTCTTTTCTGGTTTTCTATTGTTTTTGTATTTTTAAAATATCTCATGTTTTTGGATTTTTGAAATTTTTTACTGTTTTTGTATTTTCTGAAAATATTTACTCCCCCTAAATACCAAAACAAGTAAAAATCGATAAACCATTGCAGATTGCTTCTCAACATCATCTACAGTGGTACCTTCATCTACGACAATAATCTCCTCCGACACCGATAAAAGCTTCATACCGTTCAATTTTAAAAGATATTGAAAACGAGTTTTATCAAACGCTTTGGTATGTAAATCAGCTTTTTGTTCGTCAGTGTGGATTTTCTCAATTCGTATCAACTTCTTCTCGAAACAGTCTCGGATGAAGTGATGACGAATTTCAATGTGTTTCGTTTTAGCGTGATGAACAGGATTTTTTGTGATGTTTATCGCTGCCTCATTATCAACAAAGATATGGGTGTTAAGAAATTGCAAACCGTAGTCGCGCATCTATTGCTGGATCCACAAGATCTGAGAACAGCAGCTGCTAGCAGATACATATTCAGCTTCACATGTGGACAAAACTACAGTGGTCTGCTTCTTGCATTGCCAGGTAACCAAACGTGGTCCGAAAAACTGGCACCCCACTGTTGTTGATTTAGCGTTAACTTTGCAGCATCCGAAATCGGAATCAGAATAACCTTCGAGCGTGAAATCGCCTTCTCTTGGATACCACAACCCCAGTGATGGAGTTCCTTTCAGGTAGCGCAATATCCTTTTCACAATCACCATATGCGAAGCTCTCGGGTTAGATTGAAATCTTGCTGCGAGGCAGGTTGGATACATAATATCGGGTCTAGAAGCTGTTAAGTACATCAACGATCCGGTCATGGAACGATACAACGTTTCATCTACCTTCTCTTCGGTGAGATCAGGGTTTATCCCATGGTTCATCGCTAATGGGGTGGAAGCTGGAGTAGAACCTGACATCCCAAATTTCTCTAAGATATCATGAACATACTTCGTCTGATGTATGAATATTCCCTCGGGTAGTTGATCAACTTGAAGTCCCAAAAAGAATTTCATCTCACCCATCGATGACATTTCAAATATTTTGCTTCATAACTCTTTCGAAATCTTTGCACAGATTTTCATTTGTAGACCCAAATATGATGTCGTCCACATATATTTGTACTATCAGAAGATGTCCGTCGACTTCTTTGGTGAAGAGAGTGGCATCCACTTTTCCACGAATGAAGCTGTTGGCTAGCAGGTGTTGAGACAATGTCTCGTACCAAGCTCTCGGGGCCTGGTGTAAAGCATACAGTGCTTTATCTAGTAAATAAACCTTGTCTTTGTGGGTTGGATCAGTGAAGCCCGGTGGCTGTCCGACATATACCTCCTCTTTTACCTTCCCATAGAGAAACGCCGATTTAACATCTAGTTGATAAACTTTAAAAATTTTCCAAGATGCAAATGCTAGGAAGATTCTGATCGCTTCTAGTCTAGCAACCGGAGCATACACTTCAGTGAAATCTATACCCTCCTGCTGACTGAAACCCTGAACTACAAGTTGAGCTTTGTTACAAATAATAACTCCTCTATCGTCTCTCTTGCACTTGAACACCCACTTGGTGTTTATCTTCCTGTGACCATCAGGCAAGTCTACAAATTTCCACACTCCTAACTTCTCAAACTGAATCAGCTCCTCTTGCATCGCGTTGACCCAAGAATCTTCAGTTAGTGCTTCTTTGTATGTTCGTGGTTCAATCTGCGAAATAAAACAACTAAGTGAAAACTCAGTTTGTAACGGAGCAACTGTAGAATAAAAACAAGTAAGGCCTTGGTCAATTTGTCGTCTTGTGCGAACGCCTGATTGTAATTCTCCAATAATCAGCTCTTCTGGATGGTACGAAAGAGTTCTTGGCATCACCTCGCCTGGAACATCTACCTCGCCTTCCAAATTTGTAACATTCTGATTTGCATCTTGTTCACTGACTGGAATTGTTTGACTTGAAATCTGGATCTGCTCCCCCTCAGAATCTGAATCACCACGATCAAATATAGGTCTATCATCAGATTCTTGATTATCATTGACTGCCGTCTGATTATCAAGAGGCGGAATTATGATGACATCATCATTTCGGCCACCATTTTGTCAAATTGATCCAGATATAGTTCGAATTTTGGTCCAATTCTTTCAAGGATTCTTTAAAACAATGTTTTACATGATATATGTGAAATTCAGTCAATTTTGTCCGTTAAATCTTGTTTAATTTTGAAAAGAAGGTGTAGAAGTGATGAAAACAAGCTGAATTGGTATAAACTCTTCTTCCTGAGCTCTGATACCACTTGTTGGATCGATGTGTGACCCTAACGAGTCAATCAGAAGAGTTTACGATCTATTTCAAAGGCGGAATCAGAGAAATAGACGTGTAACAACTTGATTCCTCTTAATTATCTTCTTATTATTGATTCCAAAGCTTTTACAGATTGTTTGACAAACTGGCAGCACCTCGGCTCTGAATCGGAAAAGTTACAAATGAACTAGCAACACACCTATTTATAGTTGAGTTAATTTCGCTTGAAAGTGGCATGGCCATTTCAAACGAAATCACAATGTCTAATTTCACTTGAAATGGTCAGTGGCCATTTCATGCGAAATTACCCAATTCCACACAAACCCTAACTTTTAACCTGCTGTGTGCTAGTTTATCCTATCTAGACACAAGACTCTATAAAGACGAAGTTAACAGACATTTATGCACCAACACAAAATATGATATATCATTAAAAATAAAATAAAAACAAAATTTTTATGTCGCTCGCAGGCTGCGTAGATCCCTTAAGGATCTTACGCGGGGCGCGACAGCCCTGCAACGAGGCGCAACCCTGAGCTGCCACGTGTCGTCATCGTGTAGAGGCTAGGATGCTGACCAATCAAAGCTACGTCGTAGATCCCCTACTACGCGGGCCGCATAGACAGAGGTCTCACCTTACGCGGGCCGCGAGGAAACCCAAAATCAGCCCTATAAATAGCAGGCATCGGGCCTTCAGTCAGATCGTTCAAATTTCTTTTCTCTCTCGAATTTTTACATAGTATAAGCTATTTTCGGGTATAATATCCCCCTAAATAACGAAGTTCTGCTCCGTTGTAAGTATTAATACCCCAGTTACGTATTAGATACGCTGCCCGATTGATCTAGGGTTCTGTAACGGCTGTCGTAGTTCTGCCCGACGTAGTCGTTGGAATGCCGTCTCGGGGAGGGTATCGTTAATATAAATAATGGGTTATTATACTAACACGTTTGCATTTGTGTAAATTATAGATAATCACCAGGAAACCCTAAAGGATAACCTAAAAGAGCAATGTGAGTAATCTCCTTTTTGTAAATTATTTTTACAAAACCTTAAATGTTTTATAATATGATTAAGGAGTGATTGAGTGTTTGTAGTTCTTCAATTACTGCCGGTATGTTGGGGTTTTGTATATAAAATGTGGAACACGTTACCATTGGACAAAGAGTTAGCCAATGTGTAATATGACCCACCAGTCAGGATTGACAGTACTGAATGAGTAATTGTGTAGATGTAAACGTTGTAATCGCTCTCAATACTGTGTTAATTGATAAAACTCTTCTTGATTAAACTGGGATTCACTCACCAGTATTTCCCACTGACAAATGTTTTTAAAACGCATTTCAGGTAAAAAAATGTAAAAGCCAATTAGAAGAAAGCCAGCTGGAGAGCACTGACGGCTTGGAAAACTGTGGCTATAAAAGTTACCTAAAAGACGATGTTTTAAATTCAATAAAATTGGTTTATCCCTATAAACATGTTGTAATAAGAAACTTGGGTTTTACCCATGTGGTTATTAATATATAATGTGGTGGTTTTACTTTGATAAAACGTTTCTTAACTACGGTCCTGATGAAATTTCCGCTGCCAAAATAAACAAATGATACCACCAAAACTGGTTTCGCAGCCGCCCGTTCCCAGGACAGATAGGGGGCGGGGGTTGCGACATTTAGTTTGTATCTGTTCTGTGGGTTACTATTCTGTGTTGCTTGCAGTTCTTATTGTAGTTGTTATCAGTTGTCTGTTCATAAACTTGCTAAAGATAATGGAATAACAGTGTTGTTTAATGAAAATAATTTGAAGTTACAGGATTTGAGATCAAAGAAAATCCTGGTGACGGGTAGTCAGGATAATGATCTTTACTTTGTGGGTAGAAATGGTAATTCTGTGAATACATGTTTTAATAGTATTTTGAGATCTAATATGTGGCATAGTAGGTTAGGACACCCTTTAGGTCAAGTTCTGGTTGTCTTAAAAGGAAGTCTAGGAATAGAACATGGTCCTTGTGAAATATGTCATAAGTCTAAACAAGTTAGGGTACCGTTTCCGCTTAGTGAACATAAATCTAAATGTGTTGGAGATTTGGTTCATTTGGATTTGTGGGGGCCTTATAGAATAAGTAGTTATGAAGGTTATAAATATTTTTTTACTGTGGTCGATGATTACTCAAGGTCTGTCTGGTGTTATTTGTTAAAAAATAAAACTGAAGTTTTTGAAAATCTTTAAAGTTTTTATGAGCTTGTTTTAACTCAGTTCAAAATGAGGGTCAAAATATTCCGTAGTGATAATGATACTGAGTTTCTAAATAGTCAAATGACTAGTTTTTTTGTAATAACAAAGGTATTATACATCTGACATCTTGTTCTTATACACCACAGCAAGACGGTATAGTTGAACGTAAGCATAGACATCTTTTAAACATAGACAAAGCTTTGATGTTTCAAGGTGGTTTGTGTTTGAGATTTTGGAGTGATTGTGTTCTAACTGCTGTTTACTTAATTAACAGGCTTCCTTCCTCTGTGCTAGATGGTAAGAGTCCGTATGAATGTGTGTTTGGTTTTAAGACCTCCTTGTCCCACTTGAGAAACTTTTGTTGTTTATGTTTTAGCACTGTTTTGAATGAGTCTGATAAATTCGCTTATCATGCTGATAAGTGTGTTTTAGTTGGATATTCTAATACAAAAAAAGGGTTATAAACTTTGGAGTTTAGATGAGAAAAAAATCTTTTTCTCTAGAGATGTTAAGTTTTATGAACATGTCTATCCGTTCAAGTCTAAACTGATAAATGAACAAGTTATTTTTGATAAAACATTAAATCATATTACCTTTTTTGACTCATATGAAATGTTTACATCTGAAGTTTCTCACAATCCCGATGATGAAAGGGGCATTGTTGATCAGCAACCAGTTCCCTCTACATCTGCCACTCCTAGTTATGTAGCGTCAAGGCATGACTTAGGTTCTAGTGTAGATAGTAGTGTTAGGGAGGAGTCTGGCAGGGCAGAGGACATTGTTGTACCAACTGATGAGATCAACCCGTCTGAGGGGATCATTTCTGGTCTTAGGAGATCTTCTAGAAGTACCATGTTACCTAAACGTTTTGATGATTATGTTTTGAATAGTTCAGCAAAATATGATATTAATAAAGTTGTGAGTTATAACTATTTGTCGACTGAAAATTTGTGCTTCACTAGTAATTTGAATAAGTCTAATGAACCACGTTCCTATAGTGAAGCATCCAAAGATTTAAAGTGGATTGATGCTATAAATTTTGAAATGGAAGCTTTACATAGAAATAAGACGTGGGAAGTTGTTGATTTACCTAAAGGTAGAAAACCGATAGGTTGTAAGTGGATATATAAAATAAAATATAAAGCTAACGGTGAGGTAGAAAGATATAAAGCATGATTAGTTGCTAAGGGTTATAATCAACGTGAAGGTATAGATTTTGGAGAAACATTTTCTCCAGTTGTGAAAATGGTTACTATTTGGTGTGTTTTGAGTTTGGCTGTTCAGAATGGTTGGTCATTGTTTCAACATGATGTTAATAACGCATTTTTGTATGGGTCCATTTCTGAAGATGTATATATGTCGTTACCAGAAGGTTATTATTCAAAAAATGAAAATAAAGTTTGTAAACTGGTAAAGTCATTGTATGGTTTAAATCAGGCTCCGCGAAAGTGGAATGAAAAACTTACAAATGTGTTATTAAGTGTTGGTTTTGTACAAAGTGTTTGTGATCATTTGTTGTTTACTTTGTCTAAAGAATCTGTATTTGTTATTCTGTTGGTATATGTTGCTGACATTGTGATAACTGGCAATAGTAATATTGAAATTGCTAAAGTTAAAGGTATGCTTAGTGATAAATTTCAAATAAAGGACTTAGGTACACTTAAATATTTTTTTGGGAATAGAGGTTTTATATAATCAGTCTGGGTTCTGTTTAAGTCAAAGAAAATATTGCTTGGAATTACTTAGTGAGTTTGGATATTTAGGTTGTAAACCTATGAATACTCCGATAGAATTGAGTCATATTGTTAATTCAAAAAGTGAAGTTAGTAGTGAAAAACTTATTGATGTCACTGGTTATCAAAAGTTGATAGGAAAATTGATATATTTGTCTTTGACTCGACCTGACATTTGTTATGCTGTTCAATATCTTAGTCAATTTACACACATTCCTTTAGAAGTTCATCTTAAAGTTGCCTTAAGGTTGCTAAGGTATTTGAAGTTGAGTCCTGGGAAGAGTCTTATGTTTAAGCAAAGTCATAGTTTAGATTTGTCATGTTATGCTGATTCGGACTAGGCGAAGTGTTTGGTTACCAGGAAATCAGTTACAGGTTTCTGTGTTTTTCTGGGTGAAAATTTGATCTCCTGGAAAAGCAAGAAACAAAGCACTATTCCTAGATCGACTGGAGAAGCTGAATACATGTCCATGTGTTCAGCGACTTGTGAACTTGTTTGGATTGTGAATATTTTAAATGAGATGAAGTTAAGTTGTAAACTTCCTGTTAAACTGTATTGTGATAGTAGTGCTGCAATTTCGATTGCAGCAAACCCTATTTTCCATGAAAGAACTAAACACTTTGAAATAGATTTGTTTTTCTTGCGATAAAAAATATCTAACGATTTTATAAGAATTGAAAAAGTTGATTTTGAGAATCAACTTGCAGATGTTTTTACTAAAGGATTAAGTGGTAGTGTTCATGAGTTGTTTTGTAAAAAACTGGGTCTGGTAGATTTCTTTTCAGCCAAATGAATGAAGGGGGAATGCTAAAATATGTTGGGCTTATTTCTCATTCATTTGGGCTGACATTGTATTTATTATTTTGGGCTCTTATAATTGGGCTCATACACTGGTTGTTATGTTTGTTGAGTTTGTTGTAATAGATGTATTAGTCAGGGGGGATTTAATGGAAATATTGAGGGACTGCAATCATCTTTGGTGATAGTTATGGGCTGAAGTGTAACATTCATTATATCCAGATATAAAAGCCTGGGTCCAGAAGATTCATTCATTCCCCCATTTCATTTGTTCACTCTCAATGTAACGCCTCGTATTTTGTATTTCTATACTTTTAGAAAATTCATATTCGCCTTCTATTTTTAGAATCACGGTCGAAATCAGATCGAGAAACGGACAAGAAACGACAACCGACACATATTAGGCGCTTTTAACAAAACCGACGAATGAGCACCTCACACATCGATTTCCGATAACATTTACGTATTTTAACCCCAAAAATAATATCTGACGTTATTTATCGACGTTTGGTTGTGAAAACGGGCTTCAGAGGCGTATCGGGTCGCTCGAATCACAAGAAACGGGCTTGTGGGCCTTAGGCCCAAGCCCACTTGAGAAACCCTAACTATATAAACATCCTAACTTCTTCCTCATTTTAACCAAACCCTAGCCCCCAAGAATTCTCTGCCTTCTCTCCCTCTACTCCGGTCGCCGGAGCGAACTCCGGCCGGCTCCGGTCGAACTCCGGTACCCCTCTTCTTCTCCGACGCGACACCCACCATACCTCCTCGTCTTCTCCGGTCGATTTTCCGGTAGACACAACACACTCACACCTACCCTTTCCCTCCCTCTCGGTTCATAATCCGAAAACCACACCCCAAACCCCCTGGGTTAATCCGGCACATGGCAGCAACGACGGTAGCGCCGGCGGCGGCTAAACAGACAGAGATGGATCTGGTGGTGGTTTCGGGGCTCGAGACGGCGTTGACAGTGACGGTTCAACTGAGCGACAGAGAGAGAGATATGGAGGAGAGAGTGAACGGCTGCAACGGTGGTGGTGCTCGACAGAACCGTCGGCGACGCCGTCGTCGTGACGACGGCGGTGGTGTTTTAACTCTAACGAGTACAACCGGTAAACCCCTCATCATTTTCTTTCATTTCGGTTTCCTTTTTTTTTGATCTGATGTAAGATGATACTGACAATGTTCTGTTTGTTCGGGTTCAGGTTCGGCTCAATGTTTGATCTCGGCTCAGATTCTCGTGTTCGGTTCGCACGGATTCGGGTTCGGTTCAAGAGGCGTGTCGGGTCAGATTGTAGCTTGGGTTATGGCTTAATGTTCGGGCTTCGATTCGGTCAGACGTGGTTAAAGCCAGTCAAACCCGGTCAACTGTCGGGTCATTGGGTTAAGCACGAGACTCGAGTAAAAGTGGCGAAAATATACATTTTATTGTTTTATATTAACTAGTAGAAGTACCCGCCGCGTTGCGGCAGGGTACAGATAACTAACAGTTCCGCATATCACCAGTGGCTGGTACAGATAACTAACAGTTTCGCATACAACCAGTGATAACTTTGAAAGACAGAAACAAACTAAAATATATACCAAGTATTGTGGAATTTTGTTTTACAGTGGCTTTTCTTATTTTCTTACCTGTATCGATTTGACCCAAATCAGATGCTATTTTGTACACCATAAAGTTCAAGTACCTACAATATCAACTCATGCCATCCCGTTACTTAGCTCTAGATATTGCGTGGCACAATCTAGCCAGACCAGCTGTAGCAAGCACGTCATGCAATGCAAAAAATCCTTTGGAGTTCCTGATTCATATAAGATCTACAAATTTAGTTACAAGGATAACATAGAAAATTGATTCATATAATTTATTTAGGGAAAGAAGACGTATAATCACTTAAAAACAGTAAAGTAAGCCTAAACATTAATGGTTTTGCTGAGAAAACATCGTACCTTTGCTGTGTTAATTCCCTCAATCAGGCCACCATTTCAACTTCTTTTCCATGTAAAATTTATAGAATCACCTATTACAAAAATGCGGTCACATTTCACACCCGCTGCATTAGGAGCATGTCATAACTTCTCGTGGCAACATTGTATTGTCATATAAATTGGGAGACCTGCTTGCCCAAGCTACCACACTCCCAAAACAGCCGCTCGCCCAATGGACCATGCTCACCCCGGCGCTCACGCGTGACCGCTTGCAGTACCCCGTTGTGGTGCTTGCGAGCCACTTGGGCGCCTACGTGGCTCACCCCGGCGCTAACGGGTGCCACAACGCACAGCCTAACAATTTAGGTGGCTGCATGCTTTTAAAACCGCTCTTTGGGATACACTTATCACATGTTATTTTAGACTGCTCATTGCCAAAAAAACTCTGACTGCCCATTGGGATATTGTTATGTAGGCCACCCAAGTAATCAAAAGTTCTCAGTAAGTCCACCCAAAGAGTAAATAACTTTAGAGGTCACCCAATTATGAATTTGGTTTCAGTTTTGATGATTCCAACATCGAAAAAAAACTTGTCGAAATATAGAAAAATAACAAATGCCCCTAAATTTAAAGACTTTAACACAGCTAAAGTTGACAAAAGTGCCCCTGTATAAACATACATATTATTGATATCGCAAATTCGCACTCTAAAACCCAAAACCCAGCCCCTTGAAATACAAAACAAATCAACAACAAAAAAACTGGGATGTTAGGGAACGCAAAAACCGGCAAACACTAATAACTACACAAACGAAATTTAAATTTTTGTTGACAAAACTATACCATTTGACCTGTTTTACCCAACTTGCTTCATCTTCCACCTCTACATAATATGCTTGATTTGATTATGCAGCAAGAAGAGACCTACTGTACACTTGTTTGACATTCAATCTCTGGTAAGATTATTAAAAAGCAATCGCTATAAATAATTATTAAAAACTATAAGCTAGAATTTAATTAAAATTTACAAAGTTTAGTTTTGAAAAATTACTCACAGCGGATTGAACCGATCAACCAAGTTAAAATTCATATCCATATGAACCGATCAACCAAGCCCTATTTTATGGAACGAAATCATCACCAACAAAATCCAACACCCCATCAATTAAACATAGATCTAGTTAACAAAAACAATAAGCTAGCATGAAAAACAAATACAAAAAAAAATATTAAAACTTACTTCAAATATATTTTTAGCCTTTCAATACCCTCCACAGATGGAACAACACCACTAATACTGGGCGGCCAAAAACAGTATCCGCCGGTGACCGTCAACTTCGCCGGAAAACTCACAACGTTACCATCTGATTATAAACCTAATGCAACTAAAAACTGGAATCAAGGATAACATTAATGATTCATATAAGATCTACAAATTTAGTTTCAAGGATAACATAGGATATTTACAGAACTCCCAAAGATAGATCAAGCACCACTGACTACCGCTACTGTCCGACGACTATTTCATCGTTCCCCACAAGTGTCAGAACATGTATAATTGACCAAAAATCAGGAAAACTAACATAGAGCGAGAGAAGAAAAAGTACCTGGTGTTGTTATACCCGATTGGGTGATGATGATTCCGACGCCCTAGTGTTCGATTAGGGCAGGTGTTGGGCAAGGCTAGGGTTTTACACGTAGCGAGCGACGGTGATTGTGGTGACGATGGTGGTTAACCGATGTGGGAGACGATGTCGGTACCTGCTGCGATTCAGGAAAGAAAGGGATTATCTCAGTTGCCGCTATCGATTTCGCGATGGTTTTCGCCGGATCTGGATGTGATGTTTATCGCCGTACCTGGATTTGGGGCAGGCGATGGTTATCGGTTGTAAAAGGGTGGGTGCATGTGTACTCGGTTTTTGGAATCGTCCGATTAAAGCAACGATGATCAGCGTCGGCGGAGATGAAGATCAGTGGCGGTGTAGACAAACCCAGTTTGAAGGGTTGGGAGAGGAGGAATGAGTCGGAGAACAAAAGGTGGTGAATGTTATTGTGTGAAACCTAAAATTTCGAAAATACCCCGGTACTGTAGCAATCATACGTTATCAATTGATATATATATAATAATTAATATTTTTATCGTGGAACCGAACTTTAAATAACTTGTGTTTATAAACATACGTAGAATCATATGATTATATTGTTGTGCTTATTGTCACGTTTTGGAAAATATATCCACACGTTAGTTGTCGGGATCGTCCATAAACAGAGGAAACTCTGCCCGATTTTCGTTAAAATATATACATCTACTTTATAGTCGAACCACTAATGAAATCGTATCGGATTCAAATAATTTTTAAAACAATAAATATAATTGTATATTTATCTTTGACAACACTTCTATAATACTCTTGATGGATTTAATTTAGAACTTTTACATAAACTATGTAATTATATATATACATATATACCAACAAGATATGCTCTAATTTCGATTCAAACCCTCTGTCATAATTCCGATAACTCATACACCTCCGTTTGCCCATATAGGGTGACTTCGGTGTTCCATCCTCCTAATCTCATACACTCATCAACACTTAGATAATCGGAAGACTTAGCAATTTTTGTGAGTATACTTGACCCATTTTACCGTTTTCGCACTTTTGGGTGTAACATGTTTTTATATACAAAACACACTTAGTATACATATTCTTATGATATTACACAATTAAACAATCCAATACATGTTTACTATTTGTTATGCTTGATTCGTGTTTTCTGGGTGATTCATATGTGATGATCTTGTCATTAGCTTCGTATGAGCCTCCACTTAACATGTATAGCGCTATAGGAGTAAAGCACCGCCTATATTCTTGAGGTCATGTTAAGATATCATTCATGCATTTTGCTACTTGCGTAACAGAGGGTTGACTTGTAAATCGCATGCCAGTTTATACGTTAATCTTGATAACTAGATTTGCCATGTGGATTGTTCCTTATCATTTTATGCTTAAATATTACATACCAAACTTGTATACTCGCCAATACTTGCTGCATTGAACTACGCATAAAACATGTTGCAGGTTTAACGATGATGTTGGTGATGCATGGAATCTAGTAGGATGCTTAGATACACACTTTAAATTTTGTACTCTTATTGTATTGTATTTCGTTATTCATGTTGATGTAATTGTTTCAAATCGTTGTAATTGACTCTTTAGTAATGGAATGAAATTTATTATTTAAATCTTGTCACAAATATCAGCGTTATGATATCTCGAGCAATCTATTTCGTCTCACTCTGATGTTTTTGCCATCGGTTGGGGTGTGACAGATTGGTATGAGAGCCATAACTATATGGAATTAGGAAAATTGCCAGGCTTTTAACCTAGTCTATAGTTAAGTACCAAATTCAACCATACTTGATTCATATGTTAAGTTCTTAAAACGCTTCTTCTGTGTTAATTTCTTGAAAACATTTCCTATGTGTTAATTTCTTGAAACGCTTTACGTGCTTATACTTGTTTTAATATTTCAAACATACGCCTTCCTAAGGCATTTTCTCGTTTATACTAAACTCGAAACCACTCGTAATACACAAACAAGACAACTTCACCAAAATAGGCGTGGAACCCACAATTTGGTGAACGACTCTCAATCCATCTATACTTTTTACACGAAATTCGCCACCAAGTTAGGAGTGAAATCCTCACCTTGATGAAGAATTTCCATTTCGAATTCTAGTGGACCCTCATCAAGGCGTCGAAATTAAATTTTGACCCGACGAGTACCAACCACACTTAGGGTACGAAATCGTCATCTTAGGGGTGAAACCCGTACCTTGTCGACTACCCTTGATTTTCAAAAATCCCGCCAAGTCTCGAATTTTCGATTGATTTGGAACATGTAGTAACTGGAAGGGTGAATACCGTTAACTGAAATATCGGTGAGAGTATTCCACCTATTAGGTCAAAGCATGTTTCTCAAATTCGAAAGAATTTTCGACTACTTTGGTTTAGTCAAAGTTCCATTTTGGAACAATCCAAGTTTTAATCGAACCTACGTTTTACTATTATCAATCTTATATAATGCAATTCTCCCTTTTCAAAAATTCAAATTTCTTTCAAGATGGTTTTTTTATATACACATCATACTAAATCTTTCTTACATTTATACATCATTTACATGCATGATTTCAAAAAACGTCACCCAACTAGATTTACATTTCTTATAACTACAAAATGGAGACATATCATCGAGATAGGAGTGATTTCCTTACCTTGACGAATAACTCCACTCCTCCTTTTCTTAAAACGACCTCACCAACGGGTTAGGGGTGATTCCTTTACCTAGGTAATCGTTACCAAAATTTTCCTTTCAAAATACATTATTATGCAAACACAATCATATTTTACACCTAAATCGTTTATCATTCGTCAAAATCTCTACTTATGCGAATTTCAAGATTTATTATTTTATCAAACGTATTCTTTATCCCGTATTCTATTTCACGTAAATCATATACACGAAAATTCTTAATCATGCTTAAAACGTTTTATCACCCAAATTTCAAAACCTTGCGAAATGCTACCTATCAATGTAATCGGTCCAATGTATCTCTTGCCCATTGGTGTGTGTTGGGTGTAATATGTTTTTATTGATATTTTAAGCCCTTTTTAACACATTAGTCAAGTTTTAAATTTATAAAACACGATATTCTACTAACACTAAGCACACACATGGGCAAGTGCACCCATCGTGAGCGTAGTATGGCGTTGGTAAGATACCGAGGTCGTCCAAGGGCACAAGAGCTTTTAATACCGGTTTATCCTCAACGTCTAATCAAATCAAAATTTTTAGAAAATGTTTTAAACATGAAAATAAAAACTAAAATGCTGAAAAGTAAAAAAAAAAAAACAGATAGACAAGATGAATCACTTGGATACGACTCGCCTTTAATGTAACCTTTGAAGATTTCCGCACTTTTGCACTTTTTAAGTGATTATCTTAGTTATAGTAGTAGGCCCCTCTTTTGAAGGTGACGTTACCCTCAACCCAGTGGTTTGAGTCAGCAAGAATACAATCCCAAAGGGTCGGAATATTGGAAGATAATTAATTAAGTTATTAATGCGTAAAGTGGTAGGCCCCTCTTTTGAAGGCGACGTTACCCTCGGCTAAGTGGTTTGAGTCAGTAGGGATACAATCTCAAGTAGCCGGGTTAATGTATTAATAGTAGTTTACTTATGAGGGGATCAAGCCATTCGCACCCCCGCCATCCAATACCAGTGGGTATTGAAGGAAGTCCTAGTAAGCTTGACCCAGGTCCTTGCAGGATCTATACACTGAACAAGGCAAGAACCTTACCAAACCATTCTCTTAACCCCCGACCAGGTAGCCAACATATCTCTATATAGACCGTAGAGATATGAATGGTGAAAATCTTTTACTTTATATACACAGTAAAATAATGCCAAGACACCACGGACAAATGATAAAGAAGTTTCACCTTCAACATAAGAAACTAGTTATTAAAGTCATTAATACAAAACCAAATAAAAGGTGCGAAAAGATTAAAAATCAAAAGTATTACACTAAATGATTGTCTTCACCAAGTGATGTAAGAGACTTAGCCAAACATGGCATTTGATTGACAAGAACTCTTACGATCAATCTTGGATCCCGAGACTACTACACACACTCTAAGGTGGATGATGGTGGTGGATGTGGGTGTTGTAGTGGTGGTGGAGTGGTGGCAAAGTAGGAGAGAGGTGGTTTGCCAAGGGATGCCTTTGAAGTGAACCAAACACCCTTATTTATAGCCTGAACAGAAGCCCAGACACGGCCCTGTGTCCGCTGGACACGGACCCGTGGCCATTATCTTTCTCTTTCTTCATTAATTGCAATTGTCTACATTTGGCTCCACACGCCACCGTGTTCGCTGGGCACGGCCCCGTGTGCAGAAGCGTATCTGTACTATCAAGATTTGCAAGATTATGCGAATCTTAGCATTGACCACGCCCTGTGCTGAGCTGGGCATGCCCCCGTGCTGGGAATAGAAACTTCTACAACTTTGTCATTTTCTGCAGACACCTGACCACGCCCCTGTGTCCGCTGGGCACGAGCCGTGGTCAGCCCTCTGTTTCTTGTTTTTGCTTGGGGAGATGCTGTCGAGGGGTCGGGCATGCC
Organism: Helianthus tuberosus; assembly: GCA_030545235.1. Classification (NCBI taxonomy): domain Eukaryota; kingdom Viridiplantae; phylum Streptophyta; class Magnoliopsida; order Asterales; family Asteraceae; genus Helianthus; species Helianthus tuberosus. The sequence goes on from CM060433.1 coordinate 135,313,773, forward strand.
ACGTTTATTCCTTTTCTTTGTAGTTATGTTAGATTTTGCTGCATATTTGTTCCTTTTGTTCATTTAAGATCATTTGGTCCTGAAAATACAAAAGGAAGACAAAAGCACACCTTTTCCAACATTCGTACTAAAAAAGGGTTAGTTTTATGCCTAATTTGATGTAATTTATATATTGCATTTTACACACATCAAATACCCCCACACTTGAATCTTTGCTTGTCCTCAAGCAAAACTCTTTAATTTGTGTCTTACACACCCAAATGGAATGGGTAGAAGAGAAGTTTTGGGCTTGTCTCGAGTGTCGGGAATCCAAGATCTTTATTGGGTTTTATTTTATACTATTTACAATCCTATTCGTTATGATTTATTTAGAACGTTTCATACGGGAAATTACTTATTTGGGCATAACATGCCTCTTTAAAATTCCATTTATATACAAGTTCTCATACCTCATGGGAGATCACTCAACACTCGGCCAAAGATGTATTTTTGTGAAACACTCGAGACCGGCATGGAACTTACTTCTACCATATGCTTGCCAAGCAATCAATCCTCCTCCTTTTTAACTATAAACCTTTGTAAATATCAAGAGGACTTGGGGGAAGGGTTAGGCTTGGGTTAAATGTAGGTGGTTTTGGGTTAGTGGTTAGTAAAAAGGGCTAAAGGCGTAAAAAGCGTCGGTCGTCGTAAAACCTTTTGTTTTTGTGACTTTTATTTAAACTAAGCATTTTCAAACAAAGTTTCTTTGAGGAACTTGTTTGTTTATTGCTAGACTTTTTTTATAAAGATCGTCACGAGAAAACCGAGCTTTTTACTAAAATAAAGGGTTTAAAAGAAAAAAGGTTTTGGTGGGTAAAGGGTGTTTGTTTTGTAGGTTTAGAAACAAAAAGGTTTAGGCTCAAAGGGGTTAACTATGGGGATTTTGGGTAGGTGATAAAAAAATGTAAAATAATGGCGTTGAAAGAAAAATGGGTTAGTCCTAATGCCTCCATCATTTACTTGCTTGGGTTTAAGTTGGTAAGGACTAGGAATGTATTGTCGTGGCAAGTTCTAGAGTCATAAGAACCAAGCGGCTATTCACACAAGAAACGAAAGATGTGGATTTAGTTTAAAGATGTATGCTTGTATGCTCAATAAAGGCTCAAAACTCACTTTTTGTGGGAATGGGTTTATAATGTGATCAAGTATATATAATCAAATTTTAACTAGATTTGTCATGTCGTTTCATAATTTTCTTATGTTGGTTCTTTTTATCACGACGCTATCGGTTATAAATTTGTAAAATATAATCTTTTTAGAACTTGTTATTCCCAAATTAAACCAAGACAAGTAAAAAAATGAAAAGTTTTTGAAAAAATTTAGGGTGATTAGCGGTTCCAATAGAGTTTTGTGTAAGGCTTGTTATTAGGACTTGCAAAATTCAAGGTTTTAGCATCCCCCCACACTTAAATTACACGTTGTCCTCAACGTGTCCCAAAAATAAATTTTTAAGTTGATTGAATGTGTAAAAAGGTGTTAAAAACAAGGTTTTGGTGTTACTGGGCTTCTGGCCACGGCCTCGTGCTGGGTGAGCACGACCACGTGGTCAGAGTGCCAGTAACGAGAATTTACAGAAGGTGACCATGGGGGCGTGCCTGGTGGACACGGTCCCGTGGCGGGCAGTTTACAGACAAACAGCTGATACAGGGCGATGGACACGGGGCGTGCTGGCTGGGCACGACCCCGTGGTGACAATCTGCAATCTTTGAAAACATGTTTTGGCTTTCGGATATGGTTTCCGGGCTTATGTAGCACTAATACCTAGTGCTTCCAAGCCTCCTAGGTACATGTTTTCGCTTAAATACCACACCACACAAATACAAACATCCTAACATATCACAAGTTATCATCCACATCACAAACTAAAAAAAAGAATATGCAGGAAAGTAAAAGTGTTAATGGAAAGTAAATTATTCAACATTGGCACGCAGGCCAGATAATTGTTTGTAAGATAAAGGGTTAACATGGTAAGAGCTTCAACCGTGTCACATCACCTCCAATGCCTCCACCTCAATCCATGTCTTCATCCTCGTCATTTCCTCCTTGATTCGCCATGTACTCCCGGATGTTGCTGATGTCATCTTGCATGTTGGAGATGTTTCTCTCTATTGCTCCGACCCGGGTGTAGGTGTTGCTGGCCATGTTGTAGGTGTTGTGGGTGCACAAAAGGTTATCCTGTAAGAGATCATGTAAGCTTTGAAAGTTAGGAAAACCACCCCCTTGAGAGGATGATTGGCCCGCATGGCCATGATACTGATACTGGGGAGGAGGACAGATTTGTGGGGCGTGAAGGACGAGAGCCTCCTGTGGGTTCCAAAAAAGTCCCTGAACCGTTTGAAATCGAACCGTCCCGTCACCCACTTCGTTGATGATTCCCATTGAGCGGCATATGACGAGGTCCACCTTGCCCGACCATGGGCCTTTATGAAAGGATCTTGGCATCCTTTGCACGAAGTTCTTGTAAAGGCGGTAGATCCATCCTCGAAAGAGGATACGGGTCGGGGGATTGGCTAGCTGGCTCAGGTGCATGTTTCGGAGGAGCATGTGTGGAACATCGAGAGGCACACGGTTGTGAATGCAATATAAGACTGTCAGATCACGTAGCCCAACAACACCAGTGCTGTCATGCCTTTGGTTGAGGGAGTTGCTAAGGACCCTATGAATGTAGCGGTATAGAGGGTCCCGCAACTGTGAGCTTTTGGTTTGGCTTGGATTATATGCTCCTTCCCCAATTTGAGCCCACGCTGATTGACGCAGGTTTTGCGGGAGTTCACGGAGACCACCCGTGTTTTCCTCGTCTCCGACATCTTCTTCAGCATACAACTCAATGATCGACCCAAATTGTGCAATCGAGATTATAAGCATATTTCCAGCACAACAAAACCCAACCCCCTCTTCATCAAACGGCTCTGCTTTACCCTTGAATGCAAACGTGCTATAGAACTTCATGTTGTATCCGTGAACCGAATGGAGTCTAGTGCAGAGAGCCGCCCTAAATGGACTAGTGACTAGGTTGTTGAAGTGGTCAATCTGCCCCACTGCTTCCAGGGTGTCTAGGCATACTTGTCTTGGGTTTTCCTCGTGCCTTGTCTGAAGAACTTCAAATCGGGCTTGAGCAGCCCATTCATTCTGGTTGAAGCGTGTGAATTTCTTGGCCATCTGAAAGAAAACACAAAACAATTAGCACGAAACAATAAATTTTCAAAGAAAACTGAAAACAGCAAGCTGAACACGGCCCCATGGCCAATGGCCACGCCCCATGTTCGAAGGAAAATTGCTGGACACGCCCCCGTGCTCGCTGAGCACGACCCCGTGCTCAGGCGTCTGTTTCCTAAAAATCCCATTTTTCGACCTGGTTCCGAAAACTTGAAAATTTTTGGTTGAGTAGGGGCGGTTTTCCCCGAAAATGAAGCCCCAAGTGCCGTTTTTCCTAAAACAAACCGTTTACCCCTTCAATTTCATCTTTTTCGGTTCGAAAACAAGGGTTTGAGGTTTTTTGTTTGAAATCGTGAATATCTTCAAACAATTCAAGTTGATTTACTTCCTATACCATGCAACTAAACTACTACTAATAGATCTAAGCAAAAATTTGAAGTTTGATTCGGTTCAAGTTGAAGAACCCTAGATTTTTCCCCAAATTTTTGGTGTTAAACTACATGCAAATGATTAATCTAACTAACTATGATGATAGAATCATACATTGACGTTGTTGAACGGTGAAAGAACGTGAAAATCTGCAGAAATTTTCGGTGGAACCAGATAGTTTTTGGGGAAACGGGTCGTGTTGAAGTGAAGAAATGAAGGAAAAAGGGGTTTTATGCCCGTCAGTTAGTCGACCACGGCCTCGTAGGCGGGTAAATTATTATTATTATTATTATTATTTTAGTGCACGTGTGAGTGACCTGTTTCCCAAAACCTGGTTTTAGAAATCTTACCGATTTAGAAGCTTTCCCGATGTTCGTTACTTACAAGATATGATGCTGGTGCTCAATCCTTCGTTTATTCGTCGACCCCTTGTAGCGAGATCTCTTCCTTTTTATCCTCAATGAATCCTTGATAAAGCTTTAGCCTTTGGCCATTGACTTTGAATGGAATTCCATTCCGAGATTTAATTTCAATTGCACCGTGTGGAAAAATATGGGTGACAGAAAAAGGACACGTCCACCTTTCGTGCGGTACTAGCGGCACCATGATGTCCTTCGTATGGACCTTCATGACAATGGTGGAGAATTATCCTTGCTTCACTACCATGTATGCATCGGCGGATAAGTTGGTCGGCACACATTTTGAAAAGATAAGGATCTTCCAAAAAATAATGCTTTACATCGGTAAAGAAATTTTTTCTTTGATGATGTGGCCAGCTATCCTTTTGCGACTATTCCGCTAGCTAAGTAGCTAGCATAGTCGGCGTGCCATGGCTCTTCTCGGTATTCCACCATTTCTAGGGACTCCGTTGGGAATTTTTTATTGATTAGCTCATCCCTAGTTGCCTCCAAAGCTGGATCTTCCAAGCGGGAAAGATGATATGCAACAGTGTATTCTGCTCCTCTTTTGTCTTTTATTTCAATGCGAATTCTTGGAGGAGTAGAATCCATCTGATTAAACATGGTTTAGCATCCTGTTTCTTAAAGAGATATCGGATGGCTGCATGGTCTGTATAAACTATCGTTTTAGAAAGAACAAGATAAGAACGAAATTTATCAAAAGCAAATACCACAGCTAGTAATTCTTTTTCCGTTTGTTGGTGCACACATCTGTCGTCTTCGTCTTGTATCGAGTCTCGGTTCGGTGCGGATCTAAACAAAGCATGATGTCATGATGACATCATAAGTATGACATCATCAATGACATCATCCACACAAAAAGACAAATGTGAAATGCATGATTTTCAAATCAGATTTATGAATTGGGAAGATTTCGCTTGAAGACAAAATTGAAATTGTCAATTTCGCTTCAACTAGTCATCATGTAGATTTCGCTTGGGCTTGTCAAGCGAAATCATGAACTTTATAAATAGGCTTGTAGACATTTCATTTGTAACAGTTTTTGCCAAGTGATACCGAGGTGCTGCCGGTTTCTCTTTCGATTGTAAAGGTTGTCAATATCAATATATAAGAGATTAAAGTGAATATCAAGCTGTTTACACGTTCGTTTCTCAGTTTCCGCCTTTGAAACGGACTAGAACTCTTCCGAACGACTCATTTAGGTCGCAATCCGATCCTACAATTGGTATCAGAGCTCAGGACGAGGAGTTCTTGCCAAAAACAGCCGGTTTTCACCACGATTTCTGTTTCTACACCATTCTTTTCGAAAATTTTCAAACTTTTTACGGATAAAATCAACTAAAATTCTCACATATCACGCATAATCATGTTTTAACAGTTCCTGGAAAGTTTCAGTATCAAAATCAGCCTAAAACTTGTAATTCTGTGTGATTTCGCTTCAAGTGTTCGACATTTGCTGACATCATCTAGGCCTTCGCTTGAGTTTACATATTATAACACCCTCTCGCTTGAAATTTGGTGTTTGTTTGAAGCGAAACACTGGCTCTCGCTTGAAATCTGCACTGAGTCTGCTTGAAATATCTTGAGTGTTCGCTTGAATATTCATTTTAGATCTGAACTAACTTGAATCTACTTGATAGTTCATTGAATCGTATTTCCGGTGAACAAGTTTGTATTTAGTGTGAATAGTTCATCGAGTTGTGAGATATTCGGTTTGCATGTAACAGATTATCACGAGAATTAAATTGTTGATTGCATATGAAGTATCATAGTTGTCAGTTACATGTGTTGTTGATAAATGTGATATGACACTTCATCGCATGTGAACAATTGTGTTTATCGATGATCTGCATGTGTGATTACATGATAACTTGAGTATAAAAAGGTTTGTGATTCCAATGTGTCAGCCATGTGCATCATTAATGAATTAGATATTACTTGAATTGTCGGCTTGTTATACTTTTTGGTCAAAAGAAATCTTACATGTGTTAATTCATGGATTAAAATTTGACGGCTCATTAAACTAAACATGTGAATTATGAATAGTTTGTCAGTTCATGCGTATGTGTTTGAACATTGAGTAGAGTGAACTGTGTAAATGTGCTTTGAATTGTGTGATACATATATCATTTTGTCGGCTGAATATTAGTACAGTTTGCATGTGATTCTCATGATTTGTGATAGTTCATCGATGTATCTGAGGTTTATAGATATGAATTATGTCAGTAACATGTGGGTGTGAAGTTCTAGAATTGCATGTAAGTGGTAGTGGTGTTCATTAGAATATATCGGGTCTTGTGTTAAAAGTATCAGACCACAATTTTACATCAACCCACTAACTTGTTTTAAATAGATAAGTGTTGTTAAAAGCCCATATGTTTGTTTCTTAATCTTGGCCCATATTAATCATCAGTCCATCATTTGTAGTTGATTAAATTTAGTCACTGGACATATAAGAAGTGTTTCAACAATTGTGTAGTGATTACTATTTTCGACTCATGTGACTTGTAAAGGTGTTTGTCAGCTTTGATTTGTGTGTACATGAAATTTTGTAAGATCGTATGAGATGGAGTTTAGTCGGTTTGCACGGTTCGATCTTTCGTTTTTGTGTGATCAAGTCGCATATTAAAGTCATCGACTGGTTTGAAAGTTTCGTACGATTTGAAGGTCAAAGATTTCAAAGGGTCAGGTCACTTGATTTCGATTCGGGTCCTAGAAGTCCGCATTGTTGGTCAACATTCAGTCTGCACAGTGTGTCAACCTTCAATCCGTTCAAAATAGTCACCAGTTCGAGTAACAGTTTCTTTCGATTAATTGATAAACGTTTAAACTGATTGTGTGTTTGTTTATGAATGTAAAGGTACTTGCAAGGTGTTTTCCGAGGTATTTGCCGAAGACATGGAAGAGGATTTCTACAACGCGTTTGCCACACCAGTTGCTCCGGTTACAGCTGCTGAAGCTTTGTACAGTGAAAATGAGACGGGAACTCATCAAAAGCCACCAAAGCTCATGTACATTGAAGACTTCAAAGGATGGCAGAATCGATTTGAGAACTGGGTTCAAGCTTACAGATTCGATGCATGGTGTTCGTTGGAGAAAGACTATGAAAAACCGAAAAATGAACGTGGGCTTATAAAGGATTTCTGTGACTTTACAGAAGCTGACAAATTGAAGTATACTAGTGAAAAAATGATGATCAGTATTCTTCAACAGGCAATCAAAGAAGATATATTCGTTTTGCTTCAACACGCCAATACAGCTAAGTCAATTTGGGAAGCATTGATTCAGAAATTCAAAGGAAGCGCGGATATGATTAAAAACAGAAAGGCGTTGCTGAAGAAATCATTCGATATGTTTGTAGCTTTTGATTACGAATCAACGAAACAGACAATTGACAGATATTGTCATCTTGTCTTGGAAATGGGTAGATTGGATATAAAGAAGGATGATGAGGAATGGGTGGATAAACTTGCTGAGGCATTACCACAACAGAAATGGGGAACTTATTTGTTAATTATCAAACACATGAGAAAATCTGAGAATATGAGTCTAGCAAAGTTTATTCAAAAGATTGAAGAGCATGAGTTGGATATTCAGAAAACAGCTATCATGACGAATCCAAATGCCAAACAAGACGTAAGCTTGTACTAGCGAGGAAACAAGTTTGAGGCTACCCCCAGCCCTAGCCCAAAGATTCAAACTGGTTTCAGTGCGGATGGTTCATCCGGAACAAAGAGTAATGTTACTCAAAGTGGTGGATCTTCATCATTCTCAAGTTTTGATCCAAACTTTACAACATCAAGTCCTCAACAATCGAATTCAACAAATCTTCAATGCAATGTTACCTTAAATATTCAAAATGGTCAGAATCTGTCTCCGGAAGTTGCCAAGCAGCACATGGCATCATTGGTTACTATGTTAGAGTCTTACGAAAGTTTGATCGGTGGGAAAATTGGCAATCCGATGCTTACCAAAGAAGATTACGACCAAATTGATGCTGAAGAACTTGAAGTGATGGATATCAAGTGGTGCTTAGCAAGTGCTTGGAGGAGAGCTGAAAAATTTCAAGAGATTACTGGTAGAGATGAATTTCGAGGAATGGCTACTTCTCAATTGGGTTTTGATAAATCGAAAGTTACCTGTTTCCGTTGCAAAGGAAAAGGACACTTTAAACGAGAGTGTAAAAACCAAGTAGCAACCGAGAATCAAGAAAAGAACAACTATTATCAGAAATCAATTTTTCATCAGACTTCTCAACAACCTCAAATTACACATGCTCATGCTACTGGTGATGTAAAGAAGAAAGCTTTACTTATTCATCAAGATGACGAAAAAATTGCCGAGGGATTTAGTTGGGATAAATACATTCCATCAGAATCAGGCTTTGTTGCTCGAATTCTAGGTGAAGATGAGGTTAATCAGAAAAGAATCCCAATTTTTCCAGATCTTGGAAGTGATGTGGATACTGATGATGAGGAAGAACATCTCAACAGAGCCAGAAAAGGCATTGATCCTACTAGTTTTAATTTGTTTTTTGCAGATAAAATGGAGATGCTGTATCAGAAGAAGATGGCAAGATTGAGGAAAGAGCTGGAAGCAACAAAAATGAAAGCTGATGAAAAGACAAAGACAGAAGCTGGAGAAGCAAATGTTGAACCAGTGACTGAGAAAGTAATTGAGAAAATCGTTGAAGTGGAGAAAGTGGTGGAAAAACTTGTTGAAATTGAAAAAATAGTTGAAGTTGAAAAACTGGTCGAAGTTGAAAAAATTGTTGAAGTAGAAAAAATTGTTGAAATTGAGAAACTTGTTGAAGTTGAAAAGACTGTCGAGGTTGAAAAGATAGTTGAAAAATTGGTTGAAGTTGAAAAACCATGTGTGAAGTGTTCAGAGTCTTGCAAAACTTGTGAGGAGAAAGATACGAAGATTGCTGAATTAGAGAAGATTAAAGAAGATTTACTGTCTGATGTGAAGTATGTAAAGGAGTCGTACGATGTGCTGAACAGCACAGTTGATCGTCTGAAAAAGACCAATACAGAAACTGAAAAAGCAATGGATAAAATGAGTGCAACATTAATGACAAAGCAGAAAGTCATCAATGAGTACATCGAAGATTGTGCAAAGTTAAAGAAAGAAGTGGAACTTGAGAAAATTGAGAGTGAAAGGATTAAACGATTACTGTTGAGTTACACTACTTGTGATTACTTGATTGATCGTGTTTATCCTACTGTTGCAGGTCTGGAAGCGTTCATGGACAAAAAGACTGAAGATACTGATACTGGTAAGAAACCAAGTGTCAAGTATAACAGATGTCCGCCTCCGATCCATGAAACTTATTCTCCCAGGAATCCAAATGAAGAGCGTCTAAAAAAGGCAGTCAACATCAAGTTAAAGTCTGAAATCATTGATGAATTACCAGACAATATTGATGTTACATTCACAGCGTCTGACACTGATCATGAGTCTGAGTTAGTAAAGAAAGTTGTCGATCAGGTGTTGGATACGGATGAGGAGTCAAAACCGGAGTCTAAGTCTGAAAGTCCGAGTTCGTCAGAAAAGAGTCCGAGTTCACCGGTTAATAGGGTTTACAATAGAGAATTCATGTTATCAAAATCTAATTTGAATGACGGATCAATCAAAGTGGCTTATACTTTGAATGATTCAGACAAATTATATTCTGATGAGGAATTTCCAATCAGAAGTGTAAAAACTGAAATGATCAAACAGGTTTTCAAATTAACAGAAATTAATCTTTCTGATATAAAAGATTTAAATCTTGATGAAAAACCTAAAAAATACACTTCAAGAGTTCAACAAAGATTGAACAAGAAACAGGGTTATAGTTCTGGTTATGGTTATCGAAAGAAACCAAACTACAATGGTAATCTCAAAAAGAAAGGTTTAGGATTTATTCTTCCTGAAAATTATCAAAATCAGAAAACTTATAAACCAAATACAAAATTTGTTGCAGGTGGAAGTTGTGAAGATGAGCAGAAGAAACCATTCTGGAAACAATCCAATCAAGAGTTTCTTGCTGAAGTGAAGAAGAATGTGAGAAAGTTTGCTCAAAGAGTTGATCGAAGAACTTGTTTTAAATGCCAGGAAGTTGGACACATAGCTTGGAATTGCCCCAAGACCAACTACAAAGAACAGGGAGTTTCTTCTAACTCTGAAATGAAAAAGAAAAATGTTGATAAATCGACTTTGGAAGTTGGTGAAACTTCAAAACGGTTTTACAAAAGAAGTGTCGATTTAAGCAAACAAAAATGGGTTGTTAAAAGTTCCCAGAGTAGTTCTGACAATGAATCTGATTCCATAAAATCAGAGGAGTCATTTGTTGAGAAAAAGATTGTGAATTCCATTCCTGAGGTGAACGATGAAAATTTTCCTTCATTGTCAAAGGAAAATTGGAAGTCGAAAGTTGGGAAGGTAGAGATCTCAAATCAATTCTTCACTGATAAGGGAGAATTTGATGTTGAGAAGGCTTTCAACGGGAAAGTCAAACATATTTTTGGTAAGATGGTTGATAGGAAGGTAAAAGGTGCTCAAGAATTTTATAAATCAAAATGTTGGTGGGACAGATGTTTGCCACCAAAGTCACCCAAGGCTGGTGAGGCGTGGGTGGACGTTATGTTTGAGTAAAAACCGGACTTGCCGGAGCTCCCAGGTTGGTTTAAGTGGAGCAGGAATCGGCACATTTCTTGAGAAATTCACGAAAGTGATTTCGACTTACAAGTGGTAAATCAGGGACATTAAGTTGTACTTGATTTTCTACAAGTGGTTTTTGATATGACAACAATGTGATGAAACCCCTAACCTACAAGTGGTAAAATCAACTAAACTAATTTTCCGGAAAAACCATTTGATTAAAACAAACTTAAGTGTTTTGAAATCACAATGGGAAAATAGTTTGTTGTAAGGGGGAGTTCTGATTGTTTATGCCGAGTGGATGGCGATTTGAAGTGATTTGATATCAGTTGTCAGTTTATTGTACAGTTTGATTTCAAATTTCCTAAAATGTGTTTGCATTTTAGGGGGAGTAAAAATTTTCAGAAAATCCAAAAACATTTAGAAAAACATTTAGAAAATTTGAAAAAGCCAAAAACATGATAAAATAAAAAATGAGTTTTGTTGTCAAAAGAGGAAATGATAGTACATCAGTGGACGATCACGACATGCTAAAGAAATGGAAGGTATAAATGTGATAAACAATCTCACTGTGGATATGTTAGTAGGTTTTTGCACATTTAGTAAATTGTGACGAGATATAAACATAAAATTTACTTGCGTCTACGTGGGGAACACCTCCAGGATATATAGGTAACCCCTGAAATCTTGTTTGAAGGGTCCCGTATTCTGAGATACTAGGTCTTTATGCTCAGTGATATCTGGGGTATTATCCCGGGACTTCTGATTTTGCGGAAGCAATGGCCTAGTCCCCGGAGAATACTTTCTGCTTGCTTGAAATATAGCACCACCCTCAGCTAAAAATGATGAAACATTGAAAAATGCTAATCATGGCTGTTGAAACAAAAGATCCTCTAAAGGGGACACACCTAAAAGTCAACTAGGCTCTCTGCTGAACGGAAGTTCTGACCTGAGCTATCACGGTTGCATAATTTATTCCCCTTACAGATATCATCTGTGGTATACTCACCTGTAAGACTGAATATTGGGGTCTGGATACGGGAGTATATACTGAGGTGGGACACATGTAGATGTTTAAGTCCTAAAACATTAATCTCGTATCTCGAAACAATTGAACTTTGTGTGAAAATTTAAGTGGACAAGTATACTGACAATCTAGGTGAATTGTTTAGAACTTAAAATGTTTAAAGCTTAACGGTGTTGGTGATTTGTCTCAAAAACTGATATGATCCTCTTACGCAAACTCACAAAAATATTGTATGTAAATAGTTCATTTCTGCATTTTATTTCTGTTATTTCAAAATCCAAAAAGATTTTCGGTGTGTTTTAGCATAAATTTTGAAAAAATTCAAAAAGATTTTAGACAACTGATGTTGAAGAGCTGATTTTCAAAATTTCAAGTGCTGAACATGACGAATAGGTTTGGGAGAATTTGATTGAAAAGTTTTTCAGAGATAAAAATTTGTTAAATGATCATTGTTAATGTTTGATTGTATATTGATTGGAGAAGGCTCAGTGTTGGTGTTTGATATTTGACAAATTGTTAAATATTTTATTCTTGTGAATCTTATTTTTGGGTAGAGGATGTGCAGGATAGCAGATAGAGTGCCAGGTTCCGATACCTGAGGATTCTGAAATTCTGTAAAAGACAGACTACGATCCCAGCATGTTTTGAGGGGGAGTCTGTTAGAGAGAGAGAGAATTGGAGATAGAATAGAACCAGGTAGAGATCCTGAATGAAGATCAAAGACTGATAAAGACTGAAGATTGAGAAGACTCGACACTTAAGACTCGTCAACATCTGAGGGGGAGTCTGTTGGTGCACACATCTGTCGTCTTCGTCTTGTATCGAGTCTCGGTTCGGTGCGGATCTAAACAAAGCATGATGTCATGATGACATCATAAGTATGACATCATCAATGACATCATCCACACAAAAAGACAAATGTGAAATGCATGATTTTCAAATCAGATTTATGAATTGGGAAGATTTCGCTTGAAGACAAAATTGAAATTGTCAATTTCGCTTCAACTAGTCATCATGTAGATTTCGCTTGGGCTTGTCAAGCGAAATCATGAACTTTATAAATAGGCTTGTAGACATTTCATTTGTAACAGTTTTTGCCAAGTGATACCGAGGTGCTGCCGGTTTCTCTTTCGATTGTAAAGGTTGTCAATATCAATATATAAGAGATTAAAGTGAATATCAAGCTGTTTACACGTTCGTTTCTCAGTTTCCGCCTTTGAAACGGACTAGAACTCTTCCGAACGACTCATTTAGGTCGCAATCCGATCCTACAACGTTGTTGTGTAATTTTCTTGTGCATCGTTAAGTGTTTTACTAGCGTAACATATTGGGTGAAAATGCTTATCTTTTCTATGTCCCAAGACGGCTCCAACTGCAAAGTCACTTGAATCGCACATGATTTCAAAAGGTAATTTCCAATAAGGCGCTATCATGAAAGGTGCATTGATTAGCATTTCTTTTAGTGTTAGAAATTGTCACACCCCGAATTTCCACGTATTACCGGTGGGGAGTATCGTGACGTAGCTGATATCATCATAGTCAAACAACACAATTTTAAATGCACAACGGAAGCAAAAGATAAATCACATTACAAACCGAATATAAAGTAATATCAAAGTATTACAACCGGACTGTAAAGGATCCACAGGTGGATCGAAAAGTAAAAAGATCATTGTTCAACAGACTTTATCATCTAAAGCTTGCAAGAGTTGATTAATGATGCCAAGAGTAGCCAGCCTATTTCGTCTAGTACCTGCACTTAGCCTTTTTGGAAAATACGTCAGTTTACACTGGTAAATACAATTAACTGACTCATTTTGAAAACATTTAAGAAAATTGATTTGAATGCACAAGGCACAAAATATCTTTTATAACTTGGGACAATTATTTAAAATAATCTTGTATACAGTTTTACTTATTTGTCGTCCGTCAGGGCCGGTTAGAAGAGCCGGACATGATTAACTGACACGCCACAGGTATAATGCCCACAAGGTTGATTCCTTTAAGTGGATTACCATTTTTTACATAATGCAACTGTCAGATGTATGCCTACACCCCGTGCTTAGGTCGTGGCCATTTCTTTGAATGATGCCAAGGATATCCGAGACACGGTCATTTAACCCCCAAAGGCCATACACCAAATAATACAGATTAAAACGAGTTATGTAAATACATTAATCACAATCCGATTTAAATGACTACACACTCGACCAAGCGGTATTATTATAATACCGTATCCCAAGCCCGTATAGGGAAAATAAGTTAAGAGTATTTACCTGAGCAAGTATAATTCACAAACAGCAAGTGCAAGTAGCTTTTACCAGACTCCTAATCTGGAACGAAGTTTTTTAATAATCTATTAGATTCCTAACGGGTCTTAATTAAACCTAAACTTAGACCGGTTAGTTTTAAAGGAATATACGGTTCAAACGCACAATTAAGCGATGACCGGATTAGAGTGTGGTTTAGACCCGACAAGTTTGTATACTTGTATAATATGGGTAAACTAAACACATTCTGGATTTTGAGATAAAAATGATAAGGTTTGACCCGTTTCGGCTAATTTATGCAAACTAGTTACATAAATCGCACCGAACGCGAATAATGTGTAACGGGTGACCAAATGATTCATGAACAGGTTTCGTAAGTTAATATTCCTTAAATATGTTGTGATATCAGTAGGATACCTTCCATTATGCCCAAAATGGATTTAAATTCAAACTATGCCCCGTAGGGGCATTTTGGTCATTCTAAAGCTTATAAAAGAGATTAAATATAAATCTGAGTTTCAGGTCTGATATATTCAGTAAAAATATTTATTTTTATAAGTCATAATAGTAGGGTATGGTATATAGGTGAAATTTACCTTTTATAACTAAACTATGCACCGTATGGGCATTTTGGTAATTTCACATAAGCTTAAAAGGTCAAAAATGAAAATCTGAGTTTAAAACTTTTCTTTACTGTTAAAATATAAAAATTTTCTTAAAACATCAGTAGGTATTAATCTTATATGAGAAAAATGGTTTTAATACATACAATGCGTTTTAAACGCGTAAAAAGGCGGTTTTAAGCGATTTCCAGGTTTTATAAGAAAAGCTGATATTTTTATTATTCCAGAAGGCTTAAAATATTTTATTTATCATATATAATCAGTAGCAAAAGGTTTGGTATCAAAATATTATGTGAAACTCATTTTATAGGCCAAAAGGGCAAAACCGACAATTACCGAATCAAAGCTATAACCCTATGTTATGCTCAGCCTAAAAATAAATAAAAATCTTCAAAAATCCCAAAATATTATATTACATCAGTGGGTAAAAAGTTTGGTATCAAAAATTGGGTTTAGATGGGCTCTATGCTAATTACGCCGTTTATTTAATAAAAAGCTTTCTAATTACGCTATTGAGCATAACTCTTAATCTAGACCTCCAACTGATGTGAAAATTTAGGGACATGTTTATAAATCAGTAATAAAGATTATTGTCCTCTCACATTTTCAAAATTCTTGTTTTAAGGTCAAAAGGGCATTATGGTCAATATTTAGGCATACAACGAAAATATGTACATGAATTGAATAACTAATAAACCAAGTTGTATAACCTCAGAGGGTTACACTAATCAATAACCTGGTCCTAATAAAGCTCTAAGGAATTTCTAAAATATGCTACATTGGGTCAGAACTGAAAGTCAAAGCAAAAGTCTACTTTCGCGACTTTCGGTTCTGAACCGAGCTTAAACTGAAAATTGTCGGGTTGAACATGTTTAGACATGTTCTTACATTAATTACCAAGTTATATGAGTGATAAAACAGGTTCCATAGCTTCTACATTGCTAATTATGTGTTTATGCGAAAATTTGCTTTATGTTGACTTTTTATAATTAACTTTGACCCGACAATTGACCTAGTTAGTGTGGGAATCAGAGGGTGCCCTTTTAAGGGTTTATTACCCATATAATTACCAACTCAAATATACTTTTAAATTAACTAATGACTGGACCATTAGTGATTAATCACGAAGTCAAACCTTAATTACGATAAGTTTGACTTATGGTCATTAAGCTAATTAAAACTGAATTTAGGAAGTTAAAGACACTTACAAAAGTCCTAAGAACGATTATGGATCCTAAGGAAACTTGTTGAAGACCAGAGAAGCTCCAGAGGTCAGCTTGGAATGATTTTGAGATGGTAAGTTCATGTGTTGCAACACCAACTCTTTATATAGTAGTCCAATTTGTACAAGATCATCACACACAAGTCTACAAAAGTTCCTTGATCATTCCATGTGTCCCTATGCATGCAAAACTACTAGCCAAACTCCTATATTTCGAAAACCAGGCCTTTAAGGCGGTGTAACCAGTTAGAACAGGCAACTGCCAATTTCTGCTGCCAGCGACCGGCTTACGGACCGTAAGCCTAACCCCTTGCGGTCCGTATTCACCTCTTACGCACCGTAAATCCATAATCATGCGGTCCGCAACCGACCCAAATCTGAGATTCCAGTTACAAACCTTGCGGACTGTAAGCTCTAATCCATGTGGTCCGTATCCGCTTTCTTATATTATCTCTGTCCAGCTCCGCCACCTTACGGACCGTAAGGTTGTCCCTTTTCGGTCCGTAACCGTTCATCAGAAGACAAAACTTGCAAACTTTTTAAGCCATGACCATGCATCCTTTACAATTTCGAATCATATGCCTTTATCAGCAGGAGGGGACCATGGAATCAGACCTTGCATGTCCTTGAGAGTGTTGTCATGCACTTACATATTTTGGACTTTATTGATGAAGGTCTTCAATTTAGGATTTGTCGTAAAACTCATAGGATCTATGTAAACTTGAATTATGTACCACCAAGGATAACCAGATTGAATATAGATGTTTATAAAACATTAAGGTTTGGGATTTACAAATAGGTCACTCAGAGGTATTAATTAACATGTTGACCCTTTTTAATCCTACCATACATCTTTCAATTGATACGTTAAGGTTTGGGTTTATAACACGTTACCTTCCATGACACGTGTCTTTATTTTATTGGGCATGATTTTACGAGGTGTTACATCCTCACCCCCTTAAAAGAAATCTCGACCTCGAGATTTACTGAAATAAATGAGGGTACTTTTCTTTCATTGTGGACTCTACCTCCCATGTGTACTCGGGACCTCTACGGGCATCCCATTTAAGTTTTACGATTGGCACATGCTTCCTTCGAAGCTTCTTAACCTGTCGATCCTCAATCGACACAGGTTCTTCCACAAATTTCAGGCTCTCATCTATGTGCACATCTGTATGTGGTATGACTAGGGATTTATCAGCTAGACATTTCTTCAGATTGCAGATGTGGAATACATTATGAATACCATTGAGCTCTTCAGGCAAATTTAATTTGTAAGCCACTGTTCCGACACATTCGATGATCTCGAATGGTCCTATATACCTTGGGCTTAACTTGCCTTTCTTGCCAAATCGCATTACCCCTTTCCAGGGTGATACCTTCAGTAACACTTTGTCACCAACCTCAAACTTTAGAGGTTTACGCCTTAAATCTGCGTAACTTTTCTGCCTATCCCTAGCAGCTTTGAGATGATCTCGTATCTGTACAATCTTATCTGTCATCTCCAGGACTATATCAGGTCCTGTTAATTGGACATCTCCAACTTCTGCCCAACAAACCAGCGTTCTGCACTTTCTTCCATACAAAGCTTCAAAAGGTGCAGCTTGAATACTGGAATGATAGCTATTGTTGTATGAAAATTCAATTAATGGAAGATGATCATCCCAGCTTCCTCCCAAGTCAATAACACAAGCTCGTAGCATATCCTCGAGTGTCTGTATAGTACGTTCACTTTGACCATCCGTCTGAGGATGATATGCAGTGCTGAAATTTAATCGAGTGCCTAGGGATTGCTGAAATCTTTTCCAGAAATGTAATGTATACCTTGTATCCCTATTAGAGATGATAGATACTGGCACTCCGTGGAGAGATACAATCTCGTCCACGTACAGCTGAGCTAACTTATCTGAGCTGTGTGTTTCCTTAATCGGTAAGAAGTGGGCTGACTTAGTCAGTCTATCCACTATAACCCAAATAGTATCATTTCCTCTCTTCGTCTTTGGCAACTTGGTGATAAAATCCATAGTCACCATTTCCCACTTCCAGGTGGGAAGTTCAGGCTGTTGTAGCAGACCTGACGGCTTCTGGTGTTCAGCCTTAACTTGCGCACACGTCAAACATTTGGCTACATAAGTTGCTATAGACTTCTTCAAGCCTATCCACCAATAATTTGCCTTCAAATCCTGGTACATCTTGTCACTTCCAGGATGAATGGAATACTTAGAACTGTGGGCTTCTTGGAGGATAACATCCCGTAGTCCTCCATAGATTGGAACCCATATTCGTCCATTTAATCTTAGGATTCCATCCTTGCCATAAGATAACTGCTCGGCAGTTACTCCCAACTTCTCATTCGGATAGTTAGCTTCTAATACGGCTTCCTTCTGAGCGGCTAACAATCTTTCGTTTAAACTGTTCTTTAATTCAATGCTCTTAGCATTGATCCTTATGGGCTTAACCCTTTCCTTTCTACTTAAAGCATCGGCAACCACATTCGCCTTACCTGGATGGTATCGGATTTCACAATCATAATCATTCAGTGTCTCCATCCATCTTCGCTGCCTCATGTTCAGATCCTTCTGATTGAACAAGTGTTGAAGGCTCTTGTGATCAGAATAGATCACACCCTTGGTACCATATAGATAATGCCTCCAAAGTTTTAGTGCAAACACAACGGCACCCAACTCCAAATCGTGGGTGGTGTAATTCTTCTCGTGCACTTTTAATTGTTGGGAAGCGTATGCAATAACTTTACCCTTCTGTATTAGCACACATCCCATACCAGTGTGCGATGCGTCGCAGTAAACCACAAATTCTTCAATCTCTTCAGGCAATGTCAACACAGGAGCATTGCTCAACTTCTGTTTAAGAATATCGAAGGATTCTTGTTGCTTAGGACCCCAATTAAACTTAATATTCTTTCTAGTCAACGAAGTTAGGGGTGCTGCAATCCTTGAGTAATTTTCAATAAAACGCCTGTAATATCCTGCCAGACCTAAGAAGCTGCGAATCTCTGTGGGCGTCTTTGGCTCGTGCCAATTCATGATAGCTTCAATCTTAGCGGGATCCACCTGGATACCATGCTCACTAACCATATGTCCAAGGAATTGGACTTCACGAAGCCAAAACTCGCATTTAGAGAACTTAGCATAAAGCTTCTCTTGTTGAAGAAGTGAAAGAATACAACGAAGATGCTTCTCATGGTCAGCTTGACTCTTTGAGTAAATAAGAATGTCATCAATGAAGATGATGACGAATTTATCCAAGTAGGGCTTGCAGACGCGGTTCATGAGATCCATGAATGCCGCTGGTGCATTAGTGAGCCCAAAAGGCATCACTAAGAACTCATAATGTCCATAACAAGTCCTAAATGCAGTTTTGTGTACATCTTCATCTTTAACCTTCAGTTGATGGTAGCCTGACCTTAAATCGATCTTAGAGAAGTAACTTGCCCCTTGTAATTGATCGAACAGATCGTCGATCCTGGGCAATGGATATCTATTCTTGATAGTGACTTTGTTGAGCTCGCGATAATCGATGCATAGACGCATTGATCCATCCTTTTTCTTTACAAACAGGATTGGTGCTCCCCAGGGGGATGAGCTAGGTCTAATGTTGGACCGTTCTATGACCTTAAACCGTCAGTTAAGGTAGTTCATCTTTGCATACGAAGGCGGAATCAACGTAAACAAAGTCATAACAGCTCTAATCCTTTTAATCTTTCTTTTCTGATTGATATTTGTGCTTGTACAATGTTTTCTGATACAAATCCGGCAGCACTTCGTGTTTCACACAATGACCTCTTTTCTCACAAATGAACACACACTAACCTATATATAGGATGTAGATTTCGCTTGAGATTGCTTCAAGCGAAATCACTTGATGTTGATTTCGCTTGAACTGATTTCAAGCGAAATCTACACGACAAAACAATACAAACCCTAATTAATACCCTGTCATGTGTTCATTCAATCATACTAGACACAAGACTTAATGCAGACGAAGTCAACAGACATTCCATGCACTAATAGACTCCCCCTTGGATGTTGACGAAGTCTTCAGCTCCTGAGTCTTCAGTCTTGGTTTTTTTTTCAACATTGTAAAAACTTTCCTCAATCTTTATCTTTAATCTTCAAACTTTAAACTTCAATCTTCCCTTTGACCGTTGATCCAGACTCCCCCTTTCACATACTCCCCCTCTCGATATGCTAGAATTTGAGATGTCTGGTTCAAGCTTTGACATTTAGCTTCCGTGGGAATTCCTGAAACCTGCATATTCTCTACCACAACATAAGTTTCACAAATTTATAACATTTGAATTTAACAAACTTACTGGAGGAAAATCATTTAAACAACAAACATACTAGTTACATCAAGTTCAAATGAATGACCTTGATTAACTAACCCCTCAATCTTTCAAAAACATTTGTATATGACATTCAAAGTTTTCAACATATTCTCCCAAACCAATTCATCATGTTTAGCACTTGAAATTTTGAATATCAGCTCTTCAACATCAGTTGTCGAAAATCTTTTTGTATTTTATTTTAGAGAAATACAGTAAAGAAATATATACAAACACTATTTTTGTGAGTTTGTGTAAGAGGATCATATCAGTTTATGAAACCAATCACAAGCACCGTTAAGCTTTAATCATTTTAAGTTCTAAATGATTCACGTTGATTGTCAGTATACTGGTCCACTAAAATTTTCACACAAAGTTCAACTGCTTCGAGATACGAGTTTAATGTCTTAGATACTTAAACTTATTCACGTATCCCACCTCAGAATATACTCCCGTATCCAGATCCCAATATTCAGTCTTACAGGTAAGCATAACATCAATGATATCTGTAAGGGGTTAATAATTTATGAAAAATCATGAGAGCTCAGCTCAGAACTACCGTTCAGCAGAGAGATCATGACTCAACTTGCGGTGTGTCCCCTTTAGAGGATCTTTTTTACAACAACATTGCTAAGCAATTTTATTGTCTTATCATTTATGCTGAGGGTGATGCTATGTTTCAAGCATTTGCAGAAAGTATTATTCGAGGACTAGGTCAGAACTACCGTTCAGCAGAAGTCCTGGAATAATACCCCAGATATCACTGAGTATAAAAACCTAGTATATCAGAATACGAGACCTTTCAAACAAGATTTCGGGGGTTACCCATATATCCGAGAGATGTTACCCACGATATAAGCAAGTTTGAAATTTAGGTTTATATCTCGTCACAATTTACTAAATGTGCAAAAACCTACTGACACATCATCAGTGAGACCGTTTATCACATTTGACATTTCATATCTTTAGCATGCTGTGATAGTTCACTGATTTACTATCATTTCCTCTTTTTCACAACAAAACTCATTTTTGTTTTTCAATGTTTTTGGCATTTTCAAATTTTCTAATTTTTTAAAAAATTTTCTCCCCCTAAAATCAAAATATGTTTCAATTTTGATTTTCTGGGAAAATTTGAAAAACAGACTATACAAGAAACGTGACAAACTGATATCAAATCACTTCAATTCGCCATTCACTCGGCTTAACAATCAGAACTCCCCCTGACAACAAACTATTTTCCCATTATGATTTCAAAACACTTAAGTTTGTTTTAATCAAAAATGGTTTTTCCGGAAAATTAGTTTTGTTTGTCTTTTTACAAACTTGGGGTTTCATCACCTTGTTCTTCTTTAACCATTTTGAAAGATTTAACAATTAAGACCCTTGTCAACAACAAACACTAGTAGAAAATCAAGTTCAACTTAATGTCCCTGATTTACCACATGTAAATCGAAATATCACAGTTACCATTTTGTGAATTTCTCAAGAAAGATGCCGATACCTACTTCACGCTTACCAACCTGGAAGCTCCGGCAAGTCAGGTTTTTTCTATTTGAAAAGATTCACCCAAGCCTGACCAGCCTTGGGTTTGACAGTTTTTACCTCAACAGATGTCTCTTCTGGTTTTGACGAACCAGAATCATTGCCTGAACATGGCCTGTCTGACTTTGACCTGTCAGATTCATTGCCTGATGGTGGCTTGTCTGACTTTGACACATCAGATTCATCACCAACCATTTTCTTCTTCTTCTTTTCTTCTTTTGTCCTCAGATTTGCATCTGAAGAATTCAATTTACTTGGCTTTGCAGTCGAGTGAATTGATTCATCAGAACTTTTATTCAATCTGTCCGGTGAACCCGAAGACAAAATTTTTTCGAGATACTCTCTCGCCTTCTTCCTTTTCTTTCTCAGTCTGTCTTTCTGCCCTTGTGAAAGCTTAATTTTCTTTTCCTGAACTTTCTGTTCTTGAACTTTTGGTTCTTGAACTTTCTGTTCTTTGGGCTTGACATTGACTGATTTCTTTCCCAGTTTCTGAGATTCAGCCCTCGATCTTCCTTTTGATCTCATTGGGCAATCTCTGGCAATGTGTCCTCTGATGTGGCATTCATATCACCTTGTCGTTTCGAATCTCTGACTTTGGCAGTTAACAGCAATGTGTCCTTGATAGCCACAAGTGTAACACACTCTGTTATCATACCTTTCACTACTTTCATACCACATACCGTCTTCATGCCACACACTTAGATCAAAGCATTGATTTGCCTTGTGGTAATCATGTTTCCTCTTGTATCCTTGATTTTGCATTTGAGCACTGTGGTCAAACCTGCACCACTTATTACCAACATTTTGTGAGTTTTTATTTTCAAATTTTTGTGATTTTTGATAATGATTGGACGACTTATCTGATGAGCTTTTATTTTCATTTTTAACATTTTTCAAATTTTTAACTTTTTGTTTTTGTTCTACACTCTTCTTAACAGGTTTTTGTTTAGAACATTCACCTGTTTCAGTAGATTGCAAAATAGTATTTTTAAATTTTTCTTGTAAATCTAAAAATATTTTTCTTTTCTTTTCTTTTTCATCATCAGATATTTCATCACAATCTTCAATTTTGACTTTGTCAAAATTTGTGACATTGTCACTTATTGGAACAGAATTGATCGGTTTTGGACATGGATAATCTTGTTTCACAAAACCTTTCAATTTATTCTCTAACTCTTTAATTTTCTTTCTATCACATTCAACTTCTTTTTCAAGTCGAATAATAGTCTGACGATGGGAATTTATTACCTTTTGCTTTTAAATATTGTTCTTGCTAAAAACAGATCTCCCATCTTCAAGAATCTTTATTTAACTTTGAAAATCTTTTTCAATCTTTAATTTTTCATTTTCAAAACTTTTGATTTTATCTTTAAAAACAGAATTTTCATTTTCCAAAACTTTTATTCTATTATCAAAAACTGTTTTGTTGGTGCAGTTGTCTGTCGACTTCATCTTCGTTCGAGTCTTAGATTAGAACTGAAAGATTAGGGCTTGTAATATGAGAAAATATCATGATTTAGTGTGTTTAAATGATGATTTCGCTTCAAGGGTTATTAATAGAAGATTTCGCTTGAAGCAAGTTCAAGCGAAATCCACATAACATGATTTCGCTTGAACAGTGCTCAAGCGAAACCCCAACTTCTATATATACCCTGAAGCGTAATCAGTTGAGGAGTTCAGTTCAGTTGTTAGTTTCCGACACAGAAATGCTGTCGAGGTGTCTCCAAGGCTGTAATCTTTCATAGATCAATACAAGAGACAGTAAATAGTATTTCTGGTGTGTTACAAGCTAAACAAAGACAAAATCAATGAATTCCGCCTCTGATTCTGTCTAAGCACTCTTCTGATCGACTCGTTAGGTCGTTTCACGATCCTACATGTGGTATCAGAGCTCAGGAGGAAGAGTTCTTACCGTTTAGCTCGTTTTCGCTGGAAAATTCTGACTTCTACACCTTCTTTTCAAAATTAATCAAGTTTTCGTGGTTAAAATGGACTGATTTTTACATATTGTGTGCGAAACATTGAATTAACAAATCCTTGAAAGATTCAGACCTAAATTCGACCTAGAACTTGATCAATTTTGCAAAAATCAGATCGACGTGATGATGTCAGCATGATTCAAGCGAAATTGAGAGGTTGATTTCGCTTGAAATATAGGTCTCGCTTGAAGATTGATCAGATTTCGCTTCAAGAGTTTCAGGATTGAATTGTATTTCAAGCGAAATCATTGTTTTCGCTTGAAAGGGTTTCGCTTGAGGCATTCTGTTTTATCAAGACTATTTCGCTTGAGAAGGTTATTGAGTGGTTGAAGCGAAATAGTGTTTTCGCTTGAGTTGATTATACATTTGATTTCGCTTGAAATCAAATATCTGATTTCGCTTCAAGTGAAGATTTCGCTTGAACTGATATTGTAGTTAATCTTTTGTTTTCGCTTGAAGTTTGTTTGCAGGTATTTCGCTTGAAGGTTGTTTGAGTGCAAATTGTTTTAGAAAAATGACAATGATTTTTGATGAGAAGGAAAACAATGATCTTGAAAGTTTTAATAATTGGTATATTAGAACTGTGGATACCAATTACAGGAATGTAGATGTGGATGTTTGGGTAAAAAGTTATGAATATTTCATGTGCCAAAAGAATGAAACTTTAGATGAGTTGGAAAAACGATTTAAAGTTCTAACGGACAATTTGTGGAGAAAGGGTATTAGAATGTCAACTGATGAACATATATTAAAATTAACAACTGCATTACCTGCTAAATGGGATGAATTCATGGTTGAGCTAAAAAGAAAAGATTTTTTCCAAGAGCTTAATCCACTTCAGTTCTTTAATGAGGTTCATGCAGAGTGTCGTAAGGAAGAAAAGAAAAAAAGGGAGTTTTTGAATGAAATGGAAAAGAATTTACTAAAATTGGAATTGAATGTAATTGCTGAAATAGATAGAAGAATTCGTGTGTGTCTTGCAACAAAGAATATTTTGAAATATGATATTAAAAGGAAATATTATATTGATGAAAATATGAATCCTTTTGATTTCGTTAAACTCTTTTGTGCAGGAACATACAAGATGGAGACAGAACAAGTTCAAAAGAATGAAGAATCTGTGAAGCTTGGATCTTCAAATTTTGCATCAGTATGCTCAAAATGTGACAACTTTAAGATTGACAATGACAAACTCTTGAAGAATGCGGAAAGTTTGACACTGGAAGTCGAGAAGTTGAGAAATGAGAAGCAAGCTGATGATAAGCAGATTCTTATTCTGAAGGAAAATTGTGAGAAGTTGAAAACTGAAAATGACAAATTGTTAGGTAATTTGAACAGTTTGACATCAGAAAACAAAGTTTTGAAAGAAAAAGAAAAAGAGTTTAAAAGCAAACAGAAATCTTCAGAAGATGAAGATTTCTGGATCAAGCTGGAGAACAAAAATCTGAAAGCAAATGAAACAAAACTTCAAGAACAGATAAAAGTTTTGGAAAATGAAAAGTCTGTTCTTGAAAACATGAAAAACGAGAATGAGAACTCAATCAAGTCTCATCTTGATAGAATCTCTCAGCTTGAAAATGAAGCTGAGAATTCGAGAAACAAGATTGATGAACTTGAAAAGAAATTGAAAGGTTTTGTGACTTCATCTGAGTTCCCCTGTCCAAAACCAATCAATTCCGTTCCAATAAGTGACAATGTCACAAACTTTGACAATGTCAAAGTTGAAGATTGCGATGAAAAATCTGATGATGAAAAAGTAAAAATTGACAAAAAGAATTTATTTTTGAAATTAAAAGAAAAGTTTCAAGAAACTGTTCCACAATCAACCGAAAAGGGAGAATGCTCTAAGCAAAAACCTTTGAAGAAGACAGTGGAACAGAAACAAAAAATTAAAAATGTGAAAAATGTTAAAAAAGAGAATAAAAGTTCATCAGATCAATCATCCAATCGCAATCAAAAATTACAAAAAGTAAAAAATGAAAATTAAAAAATAGTTGGTGAAAAGTGGTGCAGGACGGACCACAGTGCTTCAAGGCCAAATCAAGCTTACATGAGGAGTAAGGATTATCACCAAGCCAAACAGTGCTTTGATCTGAATGTTTGGGCTGAAAATGGTGATTGGTACGATAACAGAGTGTGTTACCGATGCGGTTATCAAGGACACATTGCTGTTAACTGCCAGAGTTGGAGATATGAGACGAGAAGATGTTATAACTGCCATATCAAAGGTCACATTGCCAGAGATTGTCTAAGGAGATCAAATGACAGATCGAGGGTTAAATCTCAGAAATTGGTAAAGATTCCAGTCTCTGTCAAGCCCAAAGAACAGAAAGTTCAAGAACGTAAAGTTCAAGAACCGAAAGTTCAAGAATCGAAAGTAAAGCCTTCTCAGGGGCAAAAAGACAGACTGAGGAAGAAGAGGAAGAAGGCCAGAGAGTATCTGGAAAGGATTTTGTCCTCGGATACAACTGGTAAAACAGATAAAAGTTCTGATAAATCGTCTTGCTCGCCAAAGAATGACAAATCAAGCAAAACGCATTCATCAGATACAAATCTGAGGACAGAAAAGAGAGTAAAGAAGAAGAAAGTTGTTGGCAATGAATTTGTTTCTTCAGAAACAAAGGAGCCACATGTCGGCGATGAATCTGGCTCATCAAAGTTAGACAAGCCACATTCAGGCAATGAATCTGGTGTGGTAAAGCCAGAAGAGCCAGTTGTTAAGGTAAAGACTGAGAATTCTAGTTTAACAATGGATGATGAAAATTTTCCATCGTTGTTGAACAAGAATTCAAAATCACCCAAGAACGGTCAGGATTGGGTGAATCTGTTTAAATGAAAAACCTGACTTGCCAGAACTCCCAGGTTGGTAAGTGTGGAGTAGGAATCGGCACATTTCTTGAGAAATTCACTTCGGTGATATTTCGACTTAAAAGTGGTAAATCAGGGACATTAAGTTGTACTTGATTTTCTACAGGTGATGTTTGTGGATTGATCTTACAAATGTTAAAATTTTTACAAGTGGTTGAAGAAAA
This sequence comes from Helianthus tuberosus, assembly GCA_030545235.1. Lineage (NCBI taxonomy): Eukaryota > Viridiplantae > Streptophyta > Magnoliopsida > Asterales > Asteraceae > Helianthus > Helianthus tuberosus. The sequence goes on from CM060433.1 coordinate 135,340,501, forward strand.
CAATGTGATGAATTTAACCCCTAACCTACAAGTGGTAAAATCAACAAAACTAATTTTCCGGAAAAACCATTTTGATTAAAACAAACTTAAGTGTTTTGAAATCACTATGGGAAAATAGTTTGTTGTAAGGGGAGTTCTGATTGTTCAAGCCAAGTGAATGGAGAATTGAAGTGATTCTCATCATGTTGTCAAGTTTGTACAGTTGGTTTTCAAATTTTTCCCAGAAAATCAAAATTGAGACATATTTTGATTTTAGGGGGAGTAAAAATTTAAAAAAAATTAGAAAATTTGAAAATGTCAAAAACATTGAAAAAATGCAAAAATGAGTTTTGTTGTCAAAAAGAGGAAATGATAGTAGATCAGTTAGACTATCACAGCATGCTAAAGAAATGGAAAGTCAAAATGTGATAAACGATCTCACTAAAGATGTGACGGTAGGCTCAGCTAGACTAGTAGATTTGCGATAACGATACAAACCTAAAGCAAAAAGCCTAGTTCTAGTGGGAAACATGGTCGAAAGCATAGTACTTAGTTTTGTCCTTCTTGATTGTGTGCCTACTCAGTAATCGCTGATTGTCGAAAGACATAAAACTGGTTAAGTTTGTGAACTTTCACAACTTTGCTGAAAAGTCGCTGTGATTGTGCATTTCATTTTGCAAAGATTTAAACTTGTTTTATTTCTTTATTTTGTTTAAGCATCGGACATCCTCTGCGTATACGTGAGTATCGACCTGGATGTTGTTGCCTAAACGTTCTGCTTTATTTTCTTTGGTGTTTCGTTTAAGCTTTGGATCACCTCTGCGTATACGGGAGTATCGACCTGGTGGTTAAAGCCTAAACAACTTCAACTTGTTTTATTTTTCTTATTTTGTTTAAACATTGGACTTTCTCTGCGTATACGGAAGTATCGACCTGATTGTTAATGTTTAAACATTCTGCTTTATTTTCGCACAAATCACAGTTGATAAAAGTTTAAAGGCATTACTTGAGGTAGTGTATTGCATGATGAGGGGATATGCTGAGATCGTGGGGTCCATAAGAACTTAGTGCTATCTTAATATACCTTAAAGTATCGGTAAGCAGATTGAAAGTTTTTAGATTGAGCTTAAGAGGACAAATATATCGTCAATCTACGTGAATCGTTTAGAGCATAAAATGAAATCAAGCTTAACGGTGTTGGTGATTTGTCTCATAAACTGATATGATCCTCTTACACAAACACACAAAAATATGTTTGTACATATTTTATTTCTGCATTAATTTCTGTTATTGCATTCATGTTTCATATTTTGAAAAATCCAAAAAAATTTTCGACAACTGATGATTGAAGAACTGATTTTCAAAATTCCAAGTGCTAAACAAGATGAACTGGTTTGGGAGTGTGAGTTTTAAAAGAAAAATCTAATTTTGAAAAAGAAAATTGAGATTAGTTAATCAGGGTCATTAATTTGAACTTGATGTAACTTTTGCTAGTAAGTTTTTCTTATTGATTTAAGTGAAAACTTATGTTTTGGTAGAGAGATGTATGTAGGTGAAAGGAAGGTTTCTGATCCTGTTGCTACGAGAAGCCAGGAGATGCATCAGAACATGTGGAGAGCTTAATCTGAGAAAAAGCCAGGATTTAATTTCAAAGGCGATAGCTAATTCCAGACTGAAAATCCCAGCTTGATGAAAGGGGGAGTCTGATGAAGTTAGAGCTAAAGAAAAGATCCGGGTACATGATTCCAGGAGAAAGTCCTGAAGAAGATCGATCAAGATTGAAGAGTCGTTACTTTGAAGACTCTCACTGAAGATTCCGTCAACATTCAAGGGGGAGTCTGTTGGTGCAGTTGTCTGTCGACTTCATCTTCGTTCGAGTCTTAGATTAGAACTGAAAGATTAGGGCTTGTAATATGAGAAAATATCATGATTTAGTGTGTTTAAATGATGATTTCGCTTCAAGGGTTATTAATAGAAGATTTCGCTTGAAGCAAGTTCAAGCGAAATCCACATAACATGATTTCGCTTGAACAGTGCTCAAGCGAAACCCCAACTTCTATATATACCCTGAAGCGTAATCAGTTGAGGAGTTCAGTTCAGTTGTTAGTTTCCGACACAGAAGTGCTGTCGAGGTGTCTCCAAGGCTGTAATCTTTCATAGATCAATACAAGAGACAGTAAATAGTATTTCTGGTGTGTTACAAGCTAAACAAAGACAGAATCAATGAATTCCGCCTCTGATTTTGTCTAAGCACTCTTCTGATCGACTCGTTAGGTCGTTTCACGATCCTACATGTTTCTCAATCTTTTAAAGCCGTATTTTCTAATTTTGCCCAAAACACCTTTTCATGTTCTAAAGTGTTTAGCTTATTCTCAAAATCTTTTTCTTTTTCTTTCAAAACCTTGTTTTCTAATGTCACACTGTTCAAGTCATTTAACAGTTTAACATTCTCAGATTTCTGCTTTTCACAATTCAAACGCAACTCCAAAATCTGTTCATCATCAGCTTTATTCTCGTCTTTCAACGCTTTGTTTTCCAATGTCAAATTCTTCATATCTTTCAAGAGATTGACATTTTCTGCTTCAGATTTTTCGCATTTTGAACACACAACTTCATATTTTGAAATTTCATTTTTCTTGGATTCTTCAATCTTTGATGTTCCTGCAAGAAAAATTTTAACCATATCAGCATGATTCAAATCTTCATTTAAAAAACAACCTCTCTTGTAATCATATTTCATCTTTCTTCTTACATCAATACCATTTTCAATTCTTTTGATTATTTCAAGAAACACATCCAAACTTATCCATTTTGATTTTCTTTCTAATTCCTTTATCAACTCTTTCTTTTTCTCTTCATTCTCATTATTGCGTTTTCTAAGCTCTCTGATGAAATCATAATAACCAAATTTTGAGAACCTAGAATCCTTTTTCAATTTTTCCAAAAATTCATCCCAATCTGAAGGTAATGCATCTGCAAACTTAGATATCTTTTCAGCATCTGATATCTTTAAGTAATACATTCCAAAACCTTTATGTAAATCTTCATATCGCTCATATGTATCATTAAAGTTCTCATATTTCCTACACGTAAAATGTTCAAATCTTTCAAGCAAAACCTCCTTTTTCTCAAAATGAGAACCACAAGTCCAATTGTTTATTCTTTGAAGATTATCATATTCTTTTTCATCAAACATTTTGACCACAATTTCTTGGTATTTGCACCTTGTAAATCTCCTCGAATCACCTGCAAAATCAACCAAACACTTAGAAAATTTTTCAAAGTTTTGACAATTTCAGCAAGTTCAAGCGAAATTGCTTGAAGTGAAATCAACTATTTCGCTTGGGCTTCAAGCGAAATTGTAAATCTGATTTTGTTAAAACAAGCGAAATCCAAGAAGTTACTTGTCAAGCGAAATCTGATCCAAACACTTTTCAAGCGAAAACTACTATTTCGCTTCAACTGTTCAATATCTTCAAGCGAAATCCAAGAAAAATTCTGATTCAAGCGAAATCTCACAACACTATTTTGCTTCAACTTGTTCAAGCGAAATAGTCCAAATATCAAGTGAAATTGTCTGTTTTTCAAGCGAAATCTATATAAACCTATGAACTCTTTCAAGCGAAAAACCTGTTTTAGGTCATTTTTAACAAGTTTTAATCTGAATTTAAGTCCGAATCTTTGTAGGCTTTGTTAAAACTACGTTTTACACGATATACTCGAAAATCAGACCATTTCGACCGTTGGAACTCTTTCAGATCAGAAAAATGTATAAAGAAATGAGTAGAAAGAAGAAAATCTGGTAGAATTAAGCTGCTATGGTATGAACTCCTTGTCCTGAGCTCTGATACCACTTGTTGGACCGTTCTACGACCTTAAACCGTCAGTTAAGGTAGTTCATCTTTGCATACGAAGGCGGAATCAACGTAAACAAAGTCATAACAGCTCTAATCCTTTTAATCTTTCTTTTCTGATTGATATTTGTGCTTGTACAATGTTTTCTGATACAAATCCGGCAGCACTTCGTGTTTCACACAATGACCTCTTTTCTCACAAATGAACACACACTAACCTATATATAGGATGTAGATTTCGCTTGAGATTGCTTCAAGCGAAATCACTTGATGTTGATTTCGCTTGAACTGATTTCAAGCGAAATCTACAAGACAAAACAATACAAACCCTAATTAATACCCTGTCATGTGTTCATTCAATCATACTAGACACAAGACTTAATGCAGACGAAGTCAACAGACATTCCATGCACTAACATCTAATAAAACCTTTTGGCTAACAAATCCTCCAGTTGAGTCCTTAACTCCTTCATTTCTGTTGGTGCTAACCTGTAAGGCGCTCTAGCGACAGGTGCTGCTCCAGGAATGATGTCAATTCTGAACTCTACTTGTCTGTCTGGTGGCAAACCAGGTAGTTCTTCGGGGAATACTTCGGGATATTCAGAAATGACAGGGATGTCTTCAACCCTGGGTTTTGGTTCATCAATGGTCACTTGCGCCATATAAATGACACAAACTTTCTTCATACACCTTGATGCCTTGAGCACAGACACTTGCTTAGGCAACCCATACTGAGTATCTCCTTGTATGGTAAGCGGCTCACCATACGGAGTCTTGATCACCACTTGTTTCTTATCACAAACAATCTGGGCTTGGTTATGAGATAACCAATCCATGCCTATTACTATGTCGAAACCAACTAATTTCAAAGGAAGTAAGGATAACGGAAAAGAGTGGTTCCTAATGGATATAAAACATCCATCTAACACAGTTGAGGCTGTTTCTAAGGTACCATCAGCCAATTCTACCTCATATTTCACGCTTAGGGTTTTAACAGGTAAATTCAACAACTTACAAAACTTATCATCTACAAATGACTTATCCGCACCCGAATCAAATAATACCCTTGCATAAATGTCATATATAAGGAAGGTACCTGTTATGACATTATCATCCTAAATGGCTTCTCGTGCATCCATTCGAAAGACCCTTGCATTGGTCTTTTTGACTTCTTCAGGCTTTTTGGCATACTTAGGGCAGTTGGACTTGATGTGCCCCTTCTCGTTACAGTTATAGCACGTTGCATCCTTTATCTTCTTGCACTCTATCGTCTTGTGCTCTTTGGATTTGCATAACCCACATGCAAATGGTTTTGACTGAGACTTGGATTCGAACCTGCATTTTCCAAAGTGACGTTTCTGGCAGGTTTAGCACTTTGGCTTCTCATCTGTTTGCTGACTACCCTTGCCAGACCCAAACTTCTTCTTGTGGTCTGTATTTCCCTTATGCTTCTTCTCAGACCGTCGTGAGTTATCATCCTCACGTTTTCTCTGGCTTTCATCCGAGTTCTTAAGCGATCTCAATCTGACCGCATCTAAAGTAAGGGATAAAGATAGATCAGCTGCCGACCTAAAAGTAGCAGGTCGGGATGCCTTTACACTGGATTTGATCTCAGGGTCTAAACCCCCAATGAAACGAGCAATTCGCTTGGGTTCTGGTGTTACCAAATATGGAACCAGCCGAGACATGGTATTAAAGCTAGTAAGGTAAGTCTGACAGTCTAGGTTTTTCATCACCAGAGATAAGAAGTCTGACTCAATCTTTTCAACCTCATGCTGAGGGCAGTAATTCTCTTTGATAAGCGCAACAAACTGATCCCAAGACAGATTGTACAATGGAATCTTCCCAGTAGCCTGGATTAGAAACCTCCACCAGGCTAGTGGTTCACCTTTAAACGACTGAGATACATACTTCGCAACATCCCTATCAGCGCAACCACTGATGTCAACCACGGTATCCATTTCGTCCAACCATGTCATGCAATCCACAACCCCTTTCTCCCCAGTGAAATCACTGGGCTTACAGGAGACGAAATATTTGTAGGTACAGGACTTACCACGTGGTTCTCTTTTGAGCTCAATCTTCTTTGACGAAACACTATGCTGATTTGAGGAGTGATGATCGGTATCCCTCCTTGATCCATTATGTTTAAAGGGTGGCTTACTATGAGCCTCAGAGTGAGTCTTAGGTTTAGAATGGGGTACTGATAAGGTCCTACTTCGAGTACCGCTTGACTCATTAAATTGCCTATCTATGGCCTTGGTAACAACATTATCAACCAGCGCTTGAAGTTCCGCACCAGTTACGTTGATCCTGGTGGTATCATGATTTTCCCTTGGATGACTGTTGACTTCTTCAGACTCATCCATGTAGCTTGCTTGCTACATAAAATGATGACACTGACTTCTTAGAAGTTTATAATAGATTTGTCATCCTATTAATTTATTAACCATGGTATTAAAGAACCATATTAGCTAATTTATTAAGTATTTCATTCAGGATTTTTCATTAATAATCCCTTGTTTTAATTAAATTATAATAATAGCACAAAAAGTGTAACACCCGTTCTTATAAATCAAGGTTTAACGTATATTTTGCGAAAATAATCATGTAATTAATAATTATATATACATCGGAAATACGGGTTTGTTAAAAACTTTTACAAATTAAGTGATATACATAATGTGATTTAATTCGCCGTTTAGAATAACGACAAAACAACGTTGCGGAAGCTTTGTTTAATGTGTGTTCGGTTCTTGCTCGATGCTCGATCTTTATCCGGGACTCTCGACATTCACCTGTGATCAAAACCAACTTAAATTTCAGTTTTGATAATTAATTAAACTAATACAATGGGGAAATTAGGAAAATCCAACATGGATATCTTAAACCCAAAACAAAACTTATTTCTGACCTCCACCGTAACTTATGGTGTCACCGTAAGTTACGGTGGCCTCTGTGTTTCAATTATTCAACCGTACAACAGTAGGTGTTTACCGTAACCAAATCATGTCCACCGTAACTTACGGTGGCACCGTAAGTTACGGTGGCCCCTGCATCATTCCTTTCCTTTTTGCCGTTTTCGACACGAAAACTTTCGCATCTTTCAATCCACTCGTCCGTTTAACCTACCGTTTCTTCCTACGTGTTTGTAATTTGATTCTCCATCATATGGAGTTAAAATCTAACATCCGGTTTAACAAAATTTTAGACTTTTAAGTCTTTGGCTTATTACCCTTTTTGCCAACTTTTGACCCGTTCGTGATTTCATCATCAAACTTGTGTATTTGACCTTTATATCTCATATACTTCTTCAACTTAATGTTATTTACCATACTAGATTATAATCCCCGGTTTATTACACAAATTAAACCCGTTTTCGTTTATATGCTTATTTTGACCCGTTAAGGGTATTTATGCACTAAGGTCCCATACATCCCTTTTATACTTATCTTAAGGATTTAATCTAACAAAACACTTATTTCCAACAACCTTTAAAGGTCGTTTGCCCGGTTTACCCAACAAGGGCATTTTAGTCAACTTTAGCCCCTCATTTACGACGAAGGGCATTTGTAACAATTTGACCCAAAAAAAATGTATGTTTAACCACAATCGTATTTATACGTACCTGGCTCGAGTCAACCTAGTGACCCGTTTCAACACCTTGCTTTTATTACCGATATTCTATGGCGACGCAATTATCCAAATTACTATTCGCTCCTGTAACACATGACTTGACCACCACATTAGTTGATTTTGTCAAATGACGTTATTCCCACCATTTGACCCGTTCGATCTATATATAACCCAACATTTTCATATGTAACAAAAACATGGTTTTTATTTACAAATCACACATCCGAACCATTTCGGATTTTCTCACTAGATCCCTTTCTTTCTAAAGTCAATTTCCTATATTTTTAACCCATTCGGCTTATGCTATGGGTGTCCTTTGAAACTTATTTTACTTTAGTCAATACTTGACTAAATTTCCATTTTTACCCATTTTCCATTACTAGTTACGCTATAAGGTAACTTTAAGAAAACTCTTAAACTATTAACCAATTCATGACTAGTTTACCATTTTGCCTTCTTCACCATTAATCATGGTTTAAAATGTTTCTATTCGTTCCAACCCAATTCGTTTCATGTTGGAACTCATAATTCGAACCAAATCCTTTGTTGTATTTTTCGCCTATAAAATAAACACGTATACTACAAGTAGGTGTAAGTTTTACATACCTTGCATCCGAAACATGCTTTTACTTCTTATTTGCTTCGTTTGACCCGCTTCCTTTCCAAGCCTCCACCTAGTTTGTCAAGCGTCAAACTATCATCATAATTCGTAAGACGATTAGTTTAGTCATAATCATTTACGACTATTCCATCCTACGGGTTTTATGTCAAATTTATCATTCGTCCATATGAAAATTATCATTCGATCTAATCATTGGTCAGTTTGACTTTTTAAAAGTCAATTGACTTATCAACATATTCAAATGCACATTTGGTTCAATGAACTCACTTAGGCATATTTCATCCGAACTCTTAACGAAATCAAATTTCACATACTAACTAGTAGGCCGCGATTTCATTTAGGCATTTCATGTCACTGAAAATGGGCTGTTTTTGGTGACTTGTTTAACCTGTTTACATGTCTTCAAAAATTATGATTTTTTTATATGGCGTACATCTCAGAGGGTTAGGCCTTGTGTTAAAATTTCAAGATCTAACTCTTTACCAAAAATTCATAAAAATTCATTTACTAAGCTGCAATCAGATTCGTCACTTCTGACTGCAGCTTACGGAAAAATTCATTTAAAATTCCTCGTTTATCCGATTGACGAATTTCCAATTGGCGATTCTTTTACTCACTTAAAACTTTCTACAGTAAGAATTTGAGACCATAACTCAATTCCTAAATTGAGTTATGACATTCATAATGGGCTGCAAATTCTGCCAGAAAACGCAGCTTGAACCTTTGATACGGAAAAATTCATAAAACGCTCAATTCTCGTCGAAAAAATGCGATTCCAGTGGGGTTTTAAAGATATTTCCTGGAATTACATTTTAGACTCAAGAAACACATGTTTTTATCACGTTTTGTCCAGGTTACAGCCGATACAAGTCGGCTGTAAATTCTGATCAAGAGTCGTTTGAATTCAGCTTTCAATTTAAGCAAGTTCTTGACATCATAACACCATTTTAGCAATCAAAAACCCTAACAACAATCACCTTCAATGGTGTTCATGGATTTTTTTTACTAAAATTAGGCACAATTTCAACATATCTTGTCTAGGGTTTACTCCTAAACACTACAAGGTTCCTATTTCATCCATATAACAAGCATGCATCAACAAATTTCGAATACCCTAAATTCATGAGAATTTCAAGTAGAGAATTAACATCAAATTTTACATACCTTACAACCCCCTTGCGATGAGGATCACGATTCTAAGCTCGGATTTCGTTTTGGACCAGATTTGCACCTCCAATTGAGAGTTTTTGTGAGTTTTCTAGGGTTTGGAGCATGGGGATCGCCCCTGTCTTTCTTCTGATCGACCAGACTCCCATTTTGGGGTGTTTGGTTTATTTTTTATTTGTTTTATCAATTTTGGTTTCAATTTTAACAACTTAGGTCCCTCCACTTTAGTTTCTATAATAACTTTGGTTAATTTTAACCCTATTATAAGTTATTTCTAAACTATTAGCTAACTAGGTTAAAATCCCTAGTTAGCAAATTCTTGTTTATTTAAGAATCCTAATTTTCACCGGGATTCTTTTACCACTAAAGGTAAATTACCCGTCTTTTAGTACAAACGTGGTTTGATTACCAAATCCGTTTTCGGGGTGTTACAAGTCTACCCCCTTAAAGAGGTTTCGTCCTCGAAACCCTTTCTTACTTAATTCATTGAGTTTAAACTCAATGTATTTGATCCGAGATATCATTTAAACATTAATTATACTTTTAACCAATTGTTAGTATTACCAGATAAGTATGGTAACATCATTTTGGTTACTAATTGTCTACGTGTCTCATACGACATAGTGCAACTTAAAATAACGTAATCCCGTTATTTCCACTAGTTTAGTTAACTTAGCGATATCCATCGCTTTCATATGCTATCGAATTCTTTATGAATCCGTTACTTTGACCCGTTTAAAGGTCTTTAGTGGAATCCTTCACTTTTAGCAACAAGTTCTTTTGTTTTCAAATTTATTTATTCGGTTCAGTTATACCGAATCTACCACTTACAAGCAAACCAAATTTCTTGATTTGAATTGCTGACCTTAACCAGTCTCACTAACTAGACTTTTTAGTCCAGTTACTTTTTACCGCTCACTTGGTTATAATGTGATTTTACTTCACATTACATTTCCTAACCGTGATCGTGTTACATCATGTTTAATTTATATCAAAATTTCATTTTCGAAAATATCACTTTTCGAATATATCGCCTTGCGCCTATCAGTGTCAAGACTTGTATCTTTCATGCTTACTATTTAAATTCCTATCAGAATTTATGTTTGTAAGAACATTATTTCTTACTAAAACTGAAGTTTTAGTTTTAGGATCTTCTCTTTGACTTTTGTCAATTATCCATACCAGGATATTGACAGTCCATAATTTATTCTTATTTAGTTATATCCCATTACCGGGCTCATTATTCTATTGCATTTAACGCTACCTTTATCTGGCTAGCGCTCATTTGTGCCATTCGGCATATTTACTCACAATTTCTATATACGAGATTTTATAGTCATAACTCGTAATCCAAGTCCTTTGATATATTTTTTTTTCAACCCGCGTTCACGTCTCTTGGTTTACGCATGTGTTTAATTCTTACCCATCAACCGGGTGTTTTACCGAAGTCGTTATTATTGCAACCCTCCCGGTATGCATTAAGACCTCGCTTCATTTTTATATTCTGACTTTATCCTTAAGTTTGACGTTTTACAAAAACGACCCGTTAAGGGACATATTTGCATTTTCCGGGTTCGAGTGTAAGTACACTCCCTCCCAATGCTTGTTTAAATCATTTTACATGTTTGCGTTTTCTGGGTTCGAGTGTAAGTACACTCCCTCCCAATACTTGTCTAAATCATTTTACATGCTTGCGTTTTCTGGGTTCGAGTGTAAGTACACTCCCTCCCAATACTTGTCTAAATCATTTTTCATGCTTGCGTTTTCTGGGTTCGAGTGTAAGTACACTCCCTTCCAATACTTGTCTAAATCATTTTTCATGCTTCTTTGTCCCTTCACTCGGGCTCATTATCTTGATGTAATACGCTTCCGTCACTCGGTTGTGCGTTTACATTATTATCAAATATTTTGCTTATCTGATTCATTTGGGTACTTTTTAATTAGTCCCATTCACTCCGCCCTTACTACATTGGATGTAAATGTGTCCGCTATAAGAAACTCGTGGTATCATATGCCACTACTTACTTGGCCAGAGTAAGCGATTTAACACATGACATACACGACCTTTTTATAGTGTTCACATCACGCCCTATGTAAGTAACGCCTCTATTTGTTTCTCTTGGAAACAATATCCCGAATACATTTTTTTTATTCGGGTTTTTCCAAGTTTTTAATCTACATATGCAACTTTTAAATTTCAACTTATTTGTTGCATATTAATATTTGTGCGGTTATTTAAAATGTGCACCTGGTAATGTTTGCTCTAACAGGCTCCCCTTGCCATTAACTTATTCGCAATCGTTGCGCGATTTTGGTCCTTGGTGAGCATGCTCTTCTTGTCATACTTCAGACCGTTCCTCTATCATATCCGTAATTTGTTAAATCCTCGTCATCTTCAAATGCAAGTGTCCTTCAATCAAGATATTCACAAAAGTTAGTAATATCAACTTCAATAATCGTCTGTATTATAATACAAGGCTTTTTCTACTGTACGCGTCAACGCGCGTATTTTTTTTTGTCAACTATATCAATCAGTTAATTGGGGTAACGTGTATTACACGATAGCCCTATGCGTTGTTTACAACACCTTAGCATGCTAAACTATTAACATACATGTACTTACCGGATTTGCGATCAAGCCTCGAACCGAACACATTTGTCAACAACCTTGAGCTCTGATTACCAACTTGTAACACCCGTTCTTATAAATCAAGGTTTAACGTATATTTTGCGAAAATAATCATGTAATTAATAATTATATATACATCAGAAATACGGGTTTGTTAAAAACTTTTACAAATTAAGTGATATACATAATGTGATTTAATTCGCCGTTTAGAATAACGACAAAACAACGTTGCGGAAGCTTTGTTTAATGTGTGTTCGGTTCTTGCTCGATGCTCGATCTTTATCCGGGAGTCTCGACATTCACCTGTGATCAAAACCAACTTAAATGTCAGTTTTGATAATTAATTAAACTAATACAACGGGGAAATTAGGAAAATCCAACATGGATATCTTAAACCCAAAACAAAACTTATTTCTGACCTCCACCGTAACTTACGGTGTCACCGTAAGTTACGGTGGCCTCTGTGTTTCAATTATTCAACCGTACAACAGTAGGTGTTTACCGTAACCAAATCATGTCCACCGTAACTTACGGTGGCACCGTAAGTTACGGTGGCCCCTGCATCATTCCTTTCCTTTTTGCCGTTTTCGACACGAAAACTTTCGTATCTTTCAATCCGCTCGTCCGTTTAACCTACCGTTTCTTCCTACGTGTTTGTAATTTGATTCTCCATCATATGGAGTTAAAATCTAACATCCGGTTTAACAAAATTTTAGACTTTTAAGTCTTTGGCTTATTACCCTTTTTGCCAACTTTTCACCCGTTCGTGATTTCATCATCAAACTTGTGTATTTGACCTTTATATCTCATATACTTCTTCAACTTAATGTTATTTACCATACTAGATTATAATCCCCGGTTTATTACACAAATTAAACCCGTTTTCGTTTGTATGCTTATTTTGACCCGATAAGGGTATTTATGCACTAAGGTCCCATACATCCCTTTTATACTTATCTTAAGGATTTAATCTACCAAAACACTTATTTCCAACAACCTTTAAAGGTCGTTTACCCGGTTTACCCAACAAGGGCATTTAGTCAACTTTAGCCCCTCATTTACGACGAAGGACATTTGCTACAATTTGACCCAAAAAAAATGTATGTTTAACCACAATCATATTTATACGTACCTGGCTCGAGTCAACCTAGTGACCCGTTTCAACGCCTTGCTTTTATTACCGATATTCTATGGCGACGCAATTATCCAAATTACTATTCGCTCCTGTAACACATGACTTGACCACCACATTAGTTGATTTTGTCAAATGACGTTATTCCCACCATTTGACCCGTTCGATCTATATATAACCCAACATTTTCATATGTAACAAAAACATGGTTTTTATTTACAAATCACACATCCGAACTATTTCGGATTTTCTCACTACATCCCTTTCTTTCTAAAGTCAATTTCCTATATTTTTAACCCATTCGGCTTATGCTATGGGTGTCCTTTGAAACTTATTTTACTTTAGTCAATACTTGACTAAATTTCCATTTTTACCCATTTTCCATTACTAGTTACGCTATAAGGTAACTTTAAGAAAACTCTTAAACTATTAACCAATTCATGACTAGTTTACCATTTTGCCTTCTTCACCATTAATCATGGTTTAAAATGTTTCTATTCGTTCCAACCCAATTCGTTTCATGTTGGAACTCATAATTCGAACCAAATCCTTTGTTGTATTTTTCGCCTATAAAATAAACACGTATACTACAAGTAGGTGTAAGTTTTACATACCTTGCATCCGAAACATGCTTTTACTTCTTATTTGCTTCGTTTGACCCGCTTCCTTTCCAAGCCTCCACCTAGTTTGTCAAGCGTCAAACTATCATCATAATTCGTAAGACGATTAGTTTAGTCATAATCATTTACGACTATTCCATCCTACGGGTTTTATGTCAAATTTATCATTCGTCCATATGAAAATTATCATTCGATCTAATCATTGGTCAGTTTGACTTTTTAAAAGTCAATTGACTTATCAACATATTCAAATGCACATTTGGTTCAATGAACTCACTTAGGCATATTTCATCCGAACTCTTAACGAAATCAAATTTCACATACTAACTAGTAGGCCGCGATTTCATTTAGGCATTTCATGTCACTGAAAATGGGCTGTTTTTGGTGACTTGTTTAACCTGTTTACATGTCTTCAAAAATTATGATTTTTTTATATGGCGTACATCTCAGAGGGTTAGGCCTTGTGTTAAAATTTCAAGATCTAACTCTTTACCAAAAATTCATAAAAATTCATTTACTAAGCTGCAATCAGATTCGTCACTTCTGACTGCAGCTTACGGAAAAATTCATTTAAAATTCCTCGTTTATCCGATTGACGAATTTCCAATTGGCGATTCTTTTACTCACTTAAAACTTTCTACAGTAAGAATTTGAGACCATAACTCAATTCCTAAATTGAGTTATGACATTCATAATGGGCTGCAAATTCTGCCAGAAAACGCAGCTTGAACCTTTGATACGGAAAAATTCATAAAACGCTCAATTCTCGTCGAAAAAATGCGATTCCAGTGGGGTTTTAAAGATATTTCCTGGAATTACATTTTAGACTCAAGAAACACATGTTTTTATCACGTTTTGTCCAGGTTACAGCCGATACAAGTCGGCTGTAAATTCTGATCAAGAGTCGTTTGAATTCAGCTTTCAATTTAAGCAAGTTCTTGACATCATAACACCATTTTAGCAATCAAAAACCCTAACAACAATCACCTTCAATGGTGTTCATGGATTTTTTTTACTAAAATTAGGCACAATTTCAACATATCTTGTCTAGGGTTTACTCCTAAACACTACAAGGTTCCTATTTCATCCATATAACAAGCATGCATCAACAAATTTCGAATACCCTAAATTCATGAGAATTTCAAGTAGAGAATTAACATCAAATTTTACATACCTTACAACCCCCTTGCGATGAGGATCACGATTCTAAGCTCGGATTTCGTTTTGGACCAGATTTGCACCTCCAATTGAGAGTTTTTGTGAGTTTTCTAGGGTTTGGAGCATGGGGATCGCCCCTGTCTTTCTTCTGATCGACCAGACTCCCATTTTGGGGTGTTTGGTTTATTTTTTATTTGTTTTATCAATTTTGGTTTCAATTTTAACAACTTAGGTCCCTCCACTTTAGTTTCTATAATAACTTTGGTTAATTTTAACCCTATTATAAGTTATTTCTAAACTATTAGCTAACTAGGTTAAAATCCCTAGTTAGCAAATTCTTGTTTATTTAAGAATCCTAATATTCACCGGGTTTCTTTTACCACTAAAGGTAAATTACCCGTCTTTTAGTACAAACGTGGTTTGATTACCAAACCCGTTTTCGGGGTGTTACAAAAAGGCCAAGTCAACAAGGACAAGTTTAATTTATAAGCCGGGATTTTTATAGAATCGAGACATTAAGGCTTGAATCAAAGTTCATTACCTTTTCTTGACAGGGAGTCGTGGACCACCACTGTCTTTAGTCTCAAAGGACGGTAATTATGGCCTGTAGGCACTTCATCCCTAATGGGTGATTATATAAATAAGGAGGGAATTGGAATAATCCAATTTAAGAATGATTTATGCGATTTTATCAAATCACATTTTGCCAAGAGTGTTAACATGTTTACAGATGTTAACAAGGATTTGAATCTTATAAATAGGTTTCGCCATCTTAGCCATATCTAGAATGACATGTGGCTAGGTTTTACCTTTAGGATTCTTATTTAATATTCAAAGCAGAACAATCCTAAATTGAGATGTTAATAAGGATCTGAATCAAATTTGGGGAGCTACCATCTTGGCCCTGTCTTAAGATGACACATGGCTAGGTCTTGTCCCTTTTTAGATTTTGTCATTTTATTATAATGATAGATCTTATAAAAGGAATGTTATTTTTCATTTATTTTATGTTTATGCATATAATTAAAAATGAAAATGTAAATTTAATCATTCCACTACAAAAGTTAAAAACTACAGGTTTGCCCTAAACGGGACTTAAAGAGAACTAACTTGCCCGCGTAGGGGCTGAACAGAAACCACAAGTCCTCGCAGGGACTGATTATAGAAACAGATATCCACGCAGGGACTGATTAAACATTAAAGAAATACAAATAAACAAATAAAGGATTTCATGATCCTTTTTGCTCTTCCCCTTGATTAAGCTTGCCAACCCCTTGAAAAATCCACGGTTGTTCCTACGCTCTTCTTGGAACTCTCGCTCAACCTTTCAAGAACCTCCTGTTGTCGCTCTGGTGGTATCAATTGCGGCTGTGGCGGCTGCTGATACTGCAGAGGTTGAGGAGGTGGCGGGTATTGGTACCCATAGGGTGGATACCCAGTCTGATACGGGACTCCAAAGGGCCCCTCGGGATGATAGGCGTTGTAGTTCGCCGCTACCAGGTATGGGTCAGCCTCGGCGTAGTTGTAGTTGGTGTGGGCCGGCTGCTCAAATGGGTTGTACGCCGCTGAACCGGCGTATGTAGGAATTGGGTTGTTAAAGCCCACGGGTGGCGGTGCGACCGGCGCAGACTGCACCTCAGAAACAGGGTTCGAAGGCCCACCCATTTGTGGGTCTTCGTATAGTGGCGGATAATGACTGCCACTAGATGGTTGAGGAGTGCTGATTCGGACTCCCCCTCACACGGACATCCGTGCGGTTGATCTCCTACGCCTTGGTGGCTCCGGAGGCTGTTGTTGCACTGGTGGTGGTGGCGGTGGAGTGGCCGCTACAAAATGGGAATCCTCAGAGGGATCCTGCTGTGGCTGCTGCTGTTGCGGTGAGTTGTGGTAACTGGGAGTAAACACCCAGTCGATCTGGTTAAACCTCGCCTCATAGCTATCGGGACCGCTATAAGGTGATCCGAGAAAAGGTGACCCATCCGAAATCTCGATGGGGTGAGTAGGCGTTCCGGACGGCGGTTGGGCAGGTTCCGGATCTTTGTCCATATCCATGGAGAAATGATCATCCGGTCCCAACGGGTTATAACCCATTGGTTCATTTATCAGGTTTGTCGGGTTGAACCGGCTCTAAAAATAGGGCGTTGGGTCGTTGAAGGGTGAGTTGTGGCTCTAAAGGGGTATGAATGAATGGTGTGAGTTGTGGGGCTCATTTTCCGATTGAGGTCCGTAAGAATTTAGGTATGAGGGCGAGGAGCTCAGCGAGACTGAGCGCCTTGCAGGTTCTATATGGGTCCTCCAGTTTTCTTGAGGACTTCGGCTTAGAGAATCAGATGGTGTTCGCCGGTGTGATGGCCCGGCTTCGTGATCATTGGGGGAGACGAGTGGCCCCTTGCCTCTACCTCTCCCTCTCATTCTTGGTGGCATCTTTTTGAACCTATCAAAACAAATAAAGGACACAATAAAGAATATAAAGGGCAAGTTAGAAATAAAACAAATTTGGATTAGTCCTAAGTTCTTTGTCTAGACTCAGAATTCGAGGAATGTGCAAACCGTGTCATTGAGATTAATCACAAAAAGGCTAGTGTTTAATTCACTCAATGTTGACTCTGATACCAACCTGACACACCCCGAATTTCCATGTATTACCGGTGGGCCCGGTGCAGCGGAAGCAAAAGATGAATCACATTACAAACCGGATATAAAGTAATATCAAAGTATTACAACCGGACTGTAAAGGATCCACAGGTGGATCGAAAAGTAAAAAGATCATTGTTCAACAGACTTTATCATCTAAAGCTTGCAAGACTTGATTAATGATGCCAGGAGTAGCCAACCTATTTCGTCTAGTACCTACACTTAGCCTTTTTGGAAAATACGTCAGTTTACACTGGTAAATACAATTAACTGACTCATTTTGAAAACATTTAAGAAAATTGATTTGAATGTACAAGGCACAAAATATCTTTTATAACTTGGGACAATTAATTAAAATAATCTTGTATACAGTTTTACTTATTTGCCATCCGTCAGGGCCGGTTAGAAGAGCCGGACATGATTATCTGACACGCCACATGTATAATGCCCACAAGGTTGATTCCTTTAAGTGGATTACCAGTTTTTACATAATGCAACTGTCAGGTGTATGCCTACACCCCGTGCTTAGGTCGTGGCCATTTCTTTGAATGATGCCAAGGATATCCGGGACATGGTCATTTAACCCCTAAAGGCCATACACCAAATAATACAGATTAAAACGAGTTATGTAAACACATTAATCACAATCCGATTTAAATGACTACACACCCAACCAAGCGGTATTATTATAATAACGTATCCCAAGCCCGTATAGGGAAAATAAGTTAAGAGTATTTACCTGAGCAAGTATAATTCACAAACAGCAAGTGCAAGTAGCTTTTACCGGACTCCTAATCTGGAACGAATGTTTTTAATAATCTATTAGATTCCTAACGGGTCTTAATTAAGCCTAAACTTAGACCGATTAGTTTTAAAGGAAGATACGGTTCAAACACACGATTAAGCGATGACCGGATTAGTGTGTGGTTTAGACCCGACAAGTTTGTATACTTGTATAATATGGGTAAACTAAACACATTCTGGATTTTGAGATAAAAATGATAAGGTTTGACCCGTTTCGGCTAATTTATGCAAACTAGTTACAAAAATCGCACCGAACGCGAATAATGTGTAACGGGTGACCAAATGATTCATGAACAGGTTTCCTAAGTTAATATTCCTTAAATATGTTGTGATATCAGTAGGATACCTTCCATTATGCCCAAAATAGATTTAAATTCAAACTATGCCCCGTAGGGGCATTTTGGTCATTTTAAAGCTTATAAAAGAGATTAAATATAAATTTGAGTTTCAGGTCTGATATATTCAGTAAAAATATTTATTTTTATAAGTCATAATAGTAGGGTATGGTATATAGGTGAAATTTACCTTTTATAACTAAACTATGCACCGTAGGGGCATTTTGGTAATTTCACATAAGCTTAAAAGGTCAAAGCTGGAAATCTGAGTTTCAAACTTTTCTTTACTGTTAAAATATAAAAATTTTCTTAAAACATCAGTAGGTATTAATCTTATATGAGAAAAATGGTTTTAATACAGACCATGCGTTTTAAACGCGTAAAAAGGCGGTTTTAAGCGATTTCCGGGTTTTATAAAAAAAGCTGATATTTTTATTATTCCAGAAGGCTTAAAATATTTTATTTATCATATATAATCAGTAGCAAAATGTTTGGTATCAAAATATTATGTAAAACTCATTTTATAGGCCAAAAGGGCAAAACCGACAATTACCGAATCAAAGCTATAACCCTATGTTATGCTCAGCCTAAAAATAAATAAAAATCTTCAAAAATCCCAAAATATTATATTACATCAGTGGGTAAAAATTTTGGTATAAAAAATTGGGTTTAGATGGGCTCTATGCTAATTACGCCGTTTATTTAATAAAAAGCTTTCTAATTACGCTATTGAGCATAACTCTTAATCTAGACCTCCAACTGATGTGAAAATTTAGGAACATGTTTATAAATTAGTAATAAAGATTATTGTTCTCTCACATTTTCAAAATTCTTGTTTTAAGGTCAAAAGGGCATTATGGTCAATATTTAGGCATACAATGGAAACATGTACATGAATCGAATAACTAATGAACCAAGTTGTATAACCTCAGAGGGTTACACTAATCAATAACCTGGTCCTAATAAAGCTCTAAGGCATTTCTAAAATATGCTACATTGGGTCAGAACTGAAAGTCAAAGCAAAAGTCTACGTTCGCGACTTTCGGTTTCGAACCGAGCTTAAACAAAAAATTGTCGGGTTGAACATGTTTAGACATGTTCTTACATTAATTACCAAGTTATATGAGTGATAAAACAGGTTCCACAGCTTCTACATTTCTAATTATGTGTTTATGCGAAAATTTGCTTTCTGTTGACTTTTTATAATTAACTTTGACCCGACAATTGACCTAGTTAGAGTAGGAATCAGAGGGTGCCCTTTTAAGGGTTTATTACCCATATAATTACCAACTCAAATCTACTTTTAAATTAACTAATGACTGGACCATTAGTGATTAATCACGAAGTCAAACCTTAATTACGATAAGTTTGACTTATGGTCATTAAGCTAATTAAAACTGAATTTAGGAAGTTAAGGACACTTACAAAAGTCCTAAGCACGATTATGGATCCTAAGTGTTTTGGTCAAAAATTACCGAAGCAATTTAGTGATCAAATTAGTTAAGTGAGGTAGTGTGCTAAAATTACGTGTGAAAAATGTGTTAACCAAATTAGTTATGAAAACAGTTTCAGGATACGGCTCAGGATATCGAGCTATATCTACAATCAAACAATGAGCAAAAATGTAAAGGTAGACACGTGATGTACGAGGAAAGCCCTTGATCAATCTAGATCGCCGGCATAAAACCTCGGGAGCTGACAATCGCAGCTGCCTTGTTCTTCTATTGCTTCAAATATCAGGATACAGTGCAGGATGTGGTGCGGATCCACTAGGTGTTACAATGTAATTCGATTACAAGTGTTTGTGTGTAGTGTTTGCAGTAAGCTAGAGAGAAAGTGTTTGAAAAAGTGTAAGTTGCGTGCCTTAATCTGATCCGACCCCATCTATTTATAGTAAAACAAACGTAACTAACTATCCTACATAACCGGGATCCAACGAATATTCCTTAGTCGAACGTTGTAGACCTGGTCTTTCGGGTTCAACGTCTCTCCTTTAACAAATACGCCCAAGTCTTGAGGAGATGGAGTCCATTTGACCGTTGGCAAGTCCCAGTCTTTAACCTGCACGTGATTAATTCAATATACCTCAGGATATCACCCAGGATGTTAGCAATATCCCCGTCCAGTATCCTGACCACAGATAAACAATTAAAAGCAGGATATAGTTCAAGATAAGTATGCTTAGAAAATGACCCATAACACTAAGGAAACTTGTTGAAGACCAGAGAAGCTCCAGAGGTCAGCTTGGAATGATTTTGAAATGGTAAGTTCATGTGTTGCAACACCAACTCTTTATATAGTAGTCCAATTTGTACAAGATCATCACACACAAGTCTACAAAAGTTCCTTGATCATTCCATGTGTCCCTATGCATGCAAAACTACTGGCCAAACTCCTGTATTTTGAAAACCAGGCCTTTAAGGCAGTGTAACCGGTTAGACCAGGCAACTGCCAATTTCTGCTGCCAGCAACCGGCTTACGGACCATAAGCCTAACCCCTTGCGGTCCGTAAATCCATAATCATGCGGTCCGCAACCGACCCAAATCTGAGATTCCCAGTTACGAACCTTGCGGACCGTAAGCTCTAAGCCTTGCGGTCCGTATCCGCTTTCTTATATTATCTCTGTCCAGCTCCGCCACCTTACGGACCGTAAGGTTGTCCCTTTGCGGTCCGTAACCGTTCATCAGACGACAAAACTTGCAAACTTTTTAAGCCTTGACCATGCATCCTTTACAATTTCGAATCTTATGCCTTTATCAGCAGGAGGGGACCATGGAATCAGACCTTGCATGTCCTTGAGAGTGTTGTCATGCACTTACATATTTTGGACTTTATTGATGAAGGTCTTCAATTTAGGATTTGTCGTAAAACTCATAGGATCTATGTAAAATTGAATTATGTACCACCAAGGTTAACCAGATTGAATATAGATGTTTATAAAACATTAAGGTTTGGGATTTACAAATAGGTCACTCAGAGGTATTAATTAACATGTTGACCCTTTTTAATCCTACCATACATCTTTCAATTGATCCGGGTTTATAACACGTTACCTTCCATGACACGTGTCTTTATTTTATTGGGCATGATTTTACGAGGTGTTACAGAAATGCTTGATTGCAATCCTTGTCAAAGATGAAATGAGCATCTTTTTCAAGTAATTTTGTTAGCGGTCTTGAGATTTTAGAAAAATTCTTGATAAATCGTCTATAAAATCCAGCATGCCATAGAAAACTTCTGACGACTCTAACGGAGGACGGGGGTGGTAATCGAGAAATAGTGTTTATTTTAGCCCGATCAACCTCCATTCCTTCGCTTGAGATTTTATGACCAAGTACTATTCCCTCCGTTACCATGAAATGGCATTTTTTCGAATTAAGGGTGAAGTTAGTTTCCTCACATCGGGATATAATTCGTTCAAGGTTATCGAGGCATTGGTTGTATGAATCTCCAAAGATAGAAAAGTCATCCATGAAGACTTCCATAGTCTTTTCTATCATGTCGTGGAAGATGGCCACCATACAACGTTGAAAAGTTGCGGGGGCATTACATAGACCAAAAGGCATGCGTCGATAAGAAAAAGTTCCATAGGGACATGTGAATGTTGTCTTTTCTTGGTCTTCGGGTGCTATCGGTATTTGAAAGTAACCTGAAAACCCATCTAAGAAACAATAAAATTTGTGACCAGATAATCTTTCTAACATTTGATGAATAAAAGGTAAAGGAAAGTGGTCTTTCCTTATTGCCTTATTTAATCGATGATAATCTATACACACTCTCCATCTGGTGACGGTTCTTGTTGGTTTAATTCAATTTTTTTGTTAGTGACCACCGTCATACCACCTTTCTTGGGAACTATTTGGACGGGACTTACCCAAGGACTATCGAAGATTGGGTAAATGAGTCCTACGTCAAGTAATTTGATGGCTTCATTTTTAACCACTTCTTGGACGTGTAGGATCGTGTTTTGACCCGAACGAGTCTATCAAAGGAGTTTTGATCAGATACAGGTGCGGAAAACAAGTACCTGACGTAGAAATAGCTAGATCTTTACTTAAATCACTTTGTTGATTGATATAACAGCGTTTACATTCAATTCTCACACCGGCAGCACCTCGGTATGGAAATCAGAAGGTTACAAATGTGATCCGCTTATGAGGTATATATAGTACAGGTAGGTTCGCATATATGGACATGTTCGTATAAGCGGACCTAACCAAATAGGTTCCCATATACGGACATGTCCGAATAAGCGGACCTAACCAAATAGGTTCCCATATATGGACATGACACATAAGCAGACCTCCTATGTCCGTAAAAGCGGACCTGCTCTCTAATTCACAAATTCTCTCCAGTTTTCTCGTAAAACATGCCCTGATCTAACAATCTAAAACTAAGACTCGATACAAGACGAAGTCGACAGATGTAGTGCACCAACAGACTCCCCCTCAGATGTTGACGAGTCGACTATCGAGTCACGACAATGCTGTATCTTCACATCTTCAGTCTTGATCAGTCTCTGGGCTTTTCTCTCTCTATCTTCTTCAACAGACTCTCTTTAACTTGAAAATCTTCAGACTTCCCCTAACGATTTGCTGGCATTTCTTTGTTCTTCAGCAACATCTACTTCAGGATCTTTGTCTGGCTTTCTTTGTCTTCAGAATCTTAAACCTGGCACTCTATAGAATCTTCAATTTCCAGAATCGAAACTTGGCTATTCCTGCACATTCTTAACCCAGAAATGAATTTCTAAATTTAACAATTTAAATGCACCAACATTCTGAAATACTCAGACAACTCTCTCTCATAATCATATGAACCAACAATCACTCTCTCTCAGATCATACTCATCTGATGAACCAATTGTTGATTTCCAAAAACACATTTTGACATTTTAAGACACACTCCCCCTCACAACAAATGTCATCATGTTTAGCACTCGGAATTTTGACAATCAGCTTTCCAACATCAGCTGTCGAAAAATCTTTTTGAATTTTTTAAACTTTTTACTAAAACACACTGAAAATCTTTTTGGATTTTGAAATTTAAATGAAATGCAGTAAAGAAATATTTACAGACAATATTTTTGTGAGTTCGTGTAAGAGGATCATATCAGTTTTTTAAGACAAGTCACCAACACCGTTAAGCTTCATTTCATTTTAAGTTCTAAACAATTCACCTAGATTGTCAGTATATTTGTCCACTTAAATTTTCACACAAAGTTCAACTGTTTCGAGATACGATATTAATGTCTTAAGCACTTAAACTCAATCGCGTGTCCCACCTCAGAATATACTCCTGTATCCAGATCCCAATATTCAGTCTTACAGGTAATTATGACACAAATGATATCTGTAGGGGTTAATAAATTATGAAGAATCATGAGAGCTCAGGTCAGAACTACCGTTCAGCAGAGAGATCATGACTCAACTTTTGGGTGTGTCCTCTTTAGAGGATCTTTTTTACAACAGCATTGCTAAGCAATTTTATTATCTTATCATATATGCTGAGGGTGATGCTATATTTCAAGCATTGCGGAAAGTATTATTCGAGGACTAGGTCAGAACTACCGTTCAGCAGAAGTCCAGAAATAATACCCCAGATATCACTAAGTATAAAGACCTAGTATATCAGAAAAAGGAATCTTTCAAACAAGATTTCGGGGATTACCCATATATCCGAGAGATGTTTCCCCACGATATAAGCAAGTTTGATTTTAGGTTTATATCTTGTCACAATCTACTAAATGTGCAAAAACCTACTGGCATATCCGCAGTGAGATTGTTTATCACATTTTAACTTTCCATTTCTTTAGCATGTTGTGACAGTCTACTGATGTACTATCATTTCCTCTATTCACACCGAAACTCATTTTTGAAATTTATCATGTTTTTGGCTTTTTTAAATTTTCAAATGTTTTTGGATTTTCTGAAATTTTCTACTCCCCCTAAAATGCAAACACATTTTAGAAAATTTGAAAACAAACTATACAGAAAAATGACAACCGATATCGAATTGCGTCAATTCGCCATTCACTTGGCATAAACAATTAGAACTCCCCCTTACACAAAACTATTTTCTCATTAAGATTTCAAAACACTTAAGTTTATTTTAACCAAAATGATTTTTCCGGAAAATAAGCTTTGTTGAGTTTACCACTTGTAAAATTAGGGGTATGGTTCATCATTTTGTCCATTCAATCTCTTGTATCAGGATTACATCAAGTTCAAACTAATGACCTTGAGTAATCACTTTGTCAGAATCAACCTCTCACCACTTTGTAAGAATATCCAAAACATATAACCACATGTAGGAATAAAACATCTACACAAACCATTTTACCAATCAAGATGCCGATTCCTGCTTCACACTTACCAACCTGGAAGCTCCGGGAAGTCACACTTATCCTGTAAAATTTTTAACAATTTCAAGCATTTTCAAAAACAACCTTATTAATCATAAAAGGTGCCGATTCCTGATCCGCAATTACAAACTTGGGATCTCCGGCAAGTCAGGTTTTTCAAGCAAAGAAAATGTCCACCCAAGCCTGACCAGCCTTGGGTGTTTTCAATTCAGAAGCAGTTGGAGTGTAAGTTGCTTTCTTTTTAGCATAAAACTCCTTAACCCCTTTAACCTTCACATCGACCATCTTTCCGAAAATCTTCTTAATTTTTCCATTAAACGCTTTCTCAACATCAAAGTTATCCTTTTTAGAATAACCCTGATTTGAGATTTCAGACTTTCCAGTTTTCCTTTTAAAATTCTCAGTCCTCAATGGTGGAAAATTCTCATCATCCATTGAAGGAACTGAGTTTTCATCACTCTCATCAAACCGTGGCTCCTCTGATTTTGTGGAATCAGATTCATCACCCGATTTTACTTCTGATTTCTTAACAACCCATTTTTGGTTGTCAAGTTTCACACTTCGCCTGTAAAATCTCTTCGAACATTCACCAACTTCAAATATTGAATTTTTGAAAACTTAAAATTTTTCAGTTGGTGGTTCGGTTTTATCAACAACAACTTCTTTCAGTTTTCCAGAAACTCCCTGTTTTATGTTTGTCGCTTTCGGACAGTTCCATGCAATATGACCAACTTCATTGCATCTGTAACAGGTTCTTGTTTCTTTCCTTTGATAAACTCCATTCTTCATCTTTTCAGCAAAAAATTCCTGGTTTGACTGTTTCCAGAATGAGCTCTTTGATTCTTCTTCATGGCTAGTTCCTGCAACATATGTCATTTTTGATTTAACATCTCGAACATATTTCTCATTTTTATAATTTTCAGGTGGAATAAAACCAAGTCCTTTCTTTTTGTAGCTACGATTGTGGTTTGGTTTCTTTTGAAAACCAGAACCAGAATTGTAACCCTTTTTCTTGTTCAAACGTTGTTGTACTCTTGAGGTGTAAAGTTTAGGTTTTACATTAAGATTTTCATCTTTTATTTCAGAAATATTAATTTCTGTTATTTTGAAAACCTTTTTTATCAAATCAGTTTTGACACCTCTTATTGGAAACTTTTTATCAAAATATAATTTGTTAGAATCATTCAAAGTATACACAACTTCAAATGTTTCATCATTCAAATTAGATTTTGACAACAAAAACTCTTTACTGTAAACCCGTTTTCCCGACGACTTTGAACTCTTTTCGGATGAACTCGAACTCCCGACTGACTGACACGAACTTCCGGATTCTGATTTTGACTCTGACTCCTCATCCTTATCCAACACCTGATCAACCACTCTTTTTATCAATTCTGACTCATGATCTGTGTCGGACGCTGTGAACGTGACATCAATATTGTCTGGTAAAACATCGGTTATCTCGGATTCTAGCTTAATATTGATTGCCTGTTTTAGTTCTTCCTCGTTAGGTTTTCTAGACGAGTACCCTTCCCAAATCGGAGGCGGACACTTATTATAACAGACACCCTGTTTCTTACCAGTATCCTTTTTCTTCTTTGGCTTTGTTTCTTCACCTTTAAACGCTTCAAATCCTTCAACTGTTGGATAAATTCTATCAATTATGTAGTCACAACCTTTGTAACTTTGCAGCAATCTTCTGATTCTTTCGTTCTCAGTTGCTTCACTATCCAACTCTTTCTTCCACTTTGCACATTCTTCTATGTACAAGTTGATTTCTTTCTGCTTTGTCATCATAGTAGCATTCAACATCTTCAAAGCTTTCTCTCTTTCAGAGTTAGTCTTTTCTAGACTATTCACAGTTCTATTCAATACATCATATGACTGTTTCAAATTTTTTACATCAAACAACAACTTTTCTTTCAACTTTTCTAACTCACTAAACCTCTCATCTTTCTCTATACATTGTTTACAAGACTCTAAACATGTAAGACAAGGTTTTGTGACTTCAACGATCTTCTCAACTTCAACTATCTTTTCAACTTCCACAATCTTTTCAATCACTTTGACTTCTTTTAAATCTTTTGCAGCTTTCCTTTCTTTCAGTTTCTTCAATTTTTCTACAAAATAAAATTCAAAAGTGTTAGAAGATAAATGAGTTTTTCCCAAATTTATCTGTTCCATCTCTTCATCACTATCACTGCTTTCAGAAGAAACATATTTTCCATCTTGACTCTCCTCATCATCTGGCATCACAGCCATCCATCCCTTTATCAACTCTGGCTTTTGAACAATCTGAGCAATAAAAGCTTTAACATTAGGATCAGCTGGAATGTACTTGTCCCAGCTAAAACCATCAGCTACTTTCTCGTCGTCTTGATCCATGATGCCATAGTAAGCTTTCCTGTTTGCATCCTCGATCATTCTTCCATGTGTCGTTTGAGGTTCCTTTTGTTGATGCGGTTGGTGAGTAATTTGCTGATAAATGGTCTTCCGATAATAATCATCTTTCTCAGACGACTCCTTTGCTCCTCTCGGCTCCTGATTCTTGCACTCTCTTTTAAAGTGACCTTTCTCCCTGCAACGAAAACAAACAACTTTAGATTTATCAAATCCAAGATTAGAAAGATTTGCATCCAAGAAATCAGTTCTTCCTGTAACCAATCTAAATTTTTCTGCTCTCCTCAAAACGCTCGCTAAGGCCCATTTAATATCCATTAGTTCCAGCTCCTCTGCATCGATTTGGTCATAATCTTCCTTTGTGAGCATCGGATTGCCAATTTTTCCGGCAATCAACCCTTCATAAGATTCTAATGCAGTGACCAATAATCCCATATGATGCTTTACAACTTCTTCAGAATAATTTTGACCATTTTGAAGATGTAGAGCCACATTGCACTGAATTAGATGACCATTTCCAGCAGATGCACTTTGAACACTTGGAGGATTCACAGTTGAGAACCCACTAGTGTTGACTGATCCTTGACTGCTTGGTGTAGATTGATTTCCAGCACTAAATGCAGTTTGTATCTTTGGACTTGCTTCAGCAGTTTGAACATTTCCTTTATAATACAATTTAATATCTTGTTGATGAGTAGAACTGTTCATTCTAGCAATTTTCTGCTGCTCCAGATCCTGTGCCTCCAACTTCTTGATAAACTGTGCAATCGATAACCTTTTAAATTGTCCGGAATTCTTTAATATCATCAGATATGTACTCCATTCCTTTTGCGGTAACGCGTCAGCAAGCTTTTCAACCCATTCTGCTGGAGTTTTTGTAATCTTCAATTGTGACATGGTGCGTACAAGATGACAATATCTTTCAATAAGACTCTTTGTTGTTTCACCAGGCATGCACGCAAATAATTCAAACTCCTTTTTTAACAATGCTACTTTACTTTGAAGCATCTCAGTACTTCCATCGAATTTCGTTTTAAGAGCTTCCCAAATAGAATAAGCGTTTTCATCATGTTGAAGCAACACAAATATATCTTCTTTAACAGCTTGTTGTAACAAATTGATCATCATCTTTTCTCCTTTGTAACTCTCTCTTTCTTGCTCCGTGAACTCTGAAATTATTTTATCGACTCCCGCTGAATTCTTTGGCCTCTCATATTCAGTTTCGATGCTCTCCCAAGCTTTTAGATGATTCGCCTGAACCCAATTCTCAAACCGTTTCTTCCATCCATGATAATCTTCAATTCCCATAAGTTTCGGGGGTTTTTGCATTGTTCCGGTTTCATTCTCCATGTTCATGTTCTTAGCAATGTCGGATGGATTAGTTGGAGTTGAAGCAAAAGCGTTGTAGAATTCAGAATCCATGTTTCGGTAACGAAGAATTTCTTAAACAAGCTTTCAAATGAACCGGTTCACCTCGTAAATCACCTGACGTAACCAAACAAACAAAACACAATCAGTTTAAACGCTTATCAAAACAATTGAATCAAACTGATACTCTGTGCGAACTGAATCACTCGAACTGATGAATATTCTGTGCTGACTGAAAATTTACACATTGTGCGGACTGCTATGACCTGGATCAAAATAAAACGACCTTTTCCAATGAGTTGGCTAAACCACACGACCTTGAACAAGTTTGAAATCAAACGGACTGAACTTTTTGAACAATGAATGAGCTAACAAACTTCAAATGTTGTTGATTAAGGATTGGGCCTTTCTATTTCAATTAACTGACAACTTGATACTTGATTGAGCAGCCTTTTGAATGTTGCTTATTGAAACATTGGACCGTTAACATGAACCAATCACATGTGCCGCAATTATGAACCAATCATATGGGCAAACTAATTGTTACGAACAAAACTGAAAACAACGATTGGGTCGATAATATGGATCACTCACATGGGCTGCATTTTTTAATTCTGATCACATGCACATGAACAATTTAAAACAACTAGCTGACAATCTTTAAAGACTATCACAATTCTAATTGGACCTCAAAACATAGTGGATGAACTTGGGCCGTTCATTGGACCACAAATACGTAATGAATTTGCAACAACTTTCAAGAATAATGGTTCCCATGCAAGCTGACAACAACTTTTATGTATGATTGGGCCGTAAACTCCACCTAACCGACAAACACAAATCAAACAATTCACGTGTCCGGCAACTTTAATTGTTCAACACAAACTTATTGAACCTTAAAATCCACTAAACAACAAACAATAAATGTTCACTGATTGGGCCGATATTAATATGTGGGTTGACAATTTACACACTTCAATTTTATTTGACCTATAAACCCACTAAACCGACAAGATATGCACAATCCACTAGTCTGACATTTGAAAGTATTAGATGATTTGTTATATCAAGATAATCACTAAGCCGACAACTTCACATGCATAACGATCAGAATAAGATGATGACTGCTAAGCGGACCTAATGATACACCTATGAGCGGACCTAAGGTGCTTTGTCACTAAAAGCGGAACTATAATGTCACAATGAGCGGACCACAAAAGCGGAGCTACAAAACTGTCCCTTGAAGCGAACCTTTCGATAAAGTGTATCTAAAAGCGGACCAATGAAGCGAACCTATGTGATGCCGCAAAAGCGGACCTAATTCGGAACACATTTTGACCCATTTTTAATATGAATTTTAACACCAAACTTTCCAGGGTTTGTCTATATACTGTTACGCACAATCTGTGAGATTTTGAGCCGATTTTGACCAGTGGAACTTTCTGAACTGATGAAAGAAGGTGTAGAAGAAAGAAATCTCAATGAAATCCAGCTAATCTCTATAGAACTCCTCCTCCTGAAGCTCTGATACCACTTGTAGGATCGTGTTTTGACCCGAACGAGTCTATCAGAGGAGTTTTGATCAGATACAGGTGCGGAAAACAAGTACCTGACGTAGAAATAGCTAGATCTTTACTTAAATCACTTTGTTTATTGATATAACAGTGTTCACATTCAATTCTCACACTGGCAGCACCTCGGTATGGAAATCAGAAGGTTACAAATGTGATCCGCTTATGAGGTATATATAGTACAGGTAGGTTCGCATATATGGACATGTTCGTATAAGCGGACCTGAACAGGTAGGTTCCCATATACGGACATGTCCGAATAAGCGGACCTAACCAAATAGGTTCCCATATATGGACATGACACATAAGCGGACCTCCTATGTCCGTAAAAGCGGACCTGCTCTCTAAATCACAAATTCTCTCTAGTTTTCTCGTAAAACATGCCCTGATCTGACAATCTAAAACTAAGACTCGATACAAGACGAAGTCGACAGATGTAGTGCACCAATAGGACGTTTGGATTTACTCTACGTTGTAGTTGTATTACCGATTTATAGTCATCATTCATTAAAATTTTGTGCGTGCACATGGAAGGGCTTATTCCTTTAATATCTACAAGCTTCCAAGCGATCGCGTTTTTGTGTTTTTTTTCAAAAGTGTGACCAATTTTTCTTTTTCTACACTAGTTAATTTTGACGAAATAATTACAGGTAACTTACCATCCTTGTCGAGAAAAGCATATTCCAAACCTTTTGAGAGTTCTTTGAGCTCAAGTGGTGAGTCTTTAGGAGACTCCTTATTCGGTTGCTCATTTTGATCAAGAACCAAAAATGTTTGTTCAATGGCGACCTCTTCTTTAACAAAGCGGTCGATTTCTTCTCTTGTATCAGGTGGCTCATCTTCATCTTCAATTAGGGGGTCGTTATTGCCGAATGGATATTTCATTGGATGCTCAAGATAGACACTTCTTTTGAATGCCCCTAATTGAATGGGTAGATTGTTATGCTTCTGATTTTTCTAAGCTTCGTGGGTTCTTACAAAAGGTCGTCCCAACATTAGTGAAGCGTCATCGAGGATAACGAAGTCGGTTGGGATTACCATTTGATTTGTTTGGACTAACACATCTTCAACTACCCCCATTGATTTTATTGTTTTCCGATTAGATAGAAAAATGAGTATTTGAAGTAGAGAAAAATCACCAATACTTAATTTTTCGAAAATGTAGTTTGGCATTATATTAACACAAAGATCTTTATCAATTGTAATATTACTAATAAAGGAGTTTTGAAAGAAACATGGAACCGGTGTAATGTTAATTTCAAATGGATCATCTTTTATTAGCGTAGTTTGATCATTTGTTAACTTAATGCTTACCGTTTCGTCAATTTTAGTGTTAGTGTTTAACTCTTTTAAAAACTTAGCATGAGTAGATACTAAACAATGATTTTCGAAAGAAGGCGACAAGAGATTAATTTCTTGAAAATTAGACTCTTCTTGAATTTTAACGTTATCGGACTCACCTTTTTTGTTGTTTAACTCATGTGTCGGTTTTTCACTTACTTGTTCTTCCATTTTTACCTCTTCAACTATCTCTTCTTTATTACATGTTAATTCTTCCCTTGCGCGGGATTTCTCTTCCCTTGCGTGGGCTTCTTTTATATAGCGCTCGATAGTTTTAAGGTGTTCTATAATCTTTTCGGCTACGAGTGAGATAGTTGGTGGTTCATCAAAGTGAGTAGAATAAGGATCCTCAAAGCTTGAGTTCAGAAGTTCGATCCTTGGTTCCTCATAATACTCATATGAGGTAGATGGTTCATACCATTGTTCCTCATTGTAAGTATATGATGGATAAGGGTCGTAACTTGGTTCTTCATAATACTCATATGAGGTGGGTTGTTCACGCCATGGTTCCTCATAGTAAGCATATGAAGGTGAAGGCTCATACCTTGGTTCCTCAAAGTATGAGTATGAAGGCTCATACCTTGGTTCATCAAAATATGAGTATGAGGGAGAAGGTTCATGCCTTGGCTCTTCATAGGATGTGTATGAAGTGGATGGCTAGTACCTGGGCTCCTCATAGTAGGCGTATGAAAGGGATGGTTCAAAGAGGTTACAATATTGTACCGAATAAGGGTTACCACAAATGGTACAATACTCTTCCCTATAGTTATCCTCCTCATAGTGGTAGTTGTAACCTCCTGAGTATTG
This sequence comes from Helianthus tuberosus, assembly GCA_030545235.1. Classification (NCBI taxonomy): domain Eukaryota; kingdom Viridiplantae; phylum Streptophyta; class Magnoliopsida; order Asterales; family Asteraceae; genus Helianthus; species Helianthus tuberosus. The sequence continues at coordinate 135,372,923 of CM060433.1, forward strand.
ATCCATAAGAATCACTCAGCAGATCACAACAGAGTATCGGGACCAGAAAACAAAAATAAAAACGGAAAGAGAGGCTGAGCACGGCCCCGTGTTCAGGTTCTGTATCTGGGCGTTTTAGAAAATGTGACTAGTTTGGTTCAGCACGGGGGCGTGTTCAGCGAACACGACCCCGTGTTCAGACTTTGTATCTGGGTGTTTGGTTAATTTTTATGCAGCACAGGGGCGTGTTCAGTGAGCACGGCCCCGTGTTCAGACTACTGTAATGCAAAACCTACCTAAAAATGTAAAAATGTGTGCGTAGTTTTAAAAAGGTTTTGAAAACTGATTAGGCCGTCGATTTTAAGCTTTCTTAAAATCCTTGTGTCCCCGACAACGGCGCCAAAAACTTGGTGTGTGTTGGGTGTAATATGTTTTTATTGATATTTTAAGCCCTTTTTAACACATTAGTCAAGTTTTAAATTTATAAAACACGATATTCTACTAACACTAAACACACACATTGGCAAGTGCACCCATCGTGAGCGTAGTATAGCGTTGGTAAGATACCGAGGTCATCCAAGGGCACAAGAGCTTTTAATACCGGTTTATCCTCAACGTCTAATCAAATCAAACTTTTTAGAAGAGGTTTTAAACATGAAAATAAAAACTAAAATGCTGAAAAGTAAAAATCAAAAAACAGATAGACAAGATGAATCAATTGGATCCGACTCGCCATTAATGTAACCTTTGATGATTTCCGCACTTTTGCACTTTTTAAGAGATTATCTTAGTTATAGTAGTAGGCCCCTCTTTTGAAGGTGACGTTACCCTCAACCCAGTGGTTTGAGTTAGCAAGGATACAATCCCAATGGGTCGGAATATTGGAAGATAATTAATTAAGTTATTAATGCGTAAAGTGGTAGGCCCCTCTTTTGAAGGCGACGTTACCCTCGGCTAAGTGGTTTGAGTCAGCTGGGATACAATCCCAAGTAGCCGGGTTAATGTATTAACAGTAGTTTACTTATGAGGGGATCAAGCCATTCGCACCCCTGCCATCCAATACCAGTGGGTATTGAAGGAAGTCCTAGTAAGCTTAACCCAGGTCCTTGCAGGATCTATACACTGAACAAGGATAGAACCTTACCAAACCATTCCCTTAACCCCCGACCAGGTAGCCAACATATCTATATATAGACCGTAGAGATATGAATGGTGAAAATCTTTTACTTTATATAGACAGTAAAGTAATGCCAAGACACCACGAACAAATGATAAAGAAGTTTCACCTTCAACATAAGAAACTAGTTATTAAAGTCATTAATACAAAACCAAATAAAAGTGCGAAAAGATTAAAAATCAAAAGTATTACACTAAATGCTTGTCTTCATTAAGTGGTGTAAGAGACTTAGCCAAACACGGCCTTTGATTGACAAGAACTCTTACGATCAATCTTGGATCTCGAGACTACTACACACACTCTAAGGTGGATGATGGATGATGGTGGTGGATGTGGGTGTTGTAGTGGTGGTGGAGTGGTGGCAAAGTGGGAGAGAGGTGGTTTGCCAAGGGATGCCTTTGAAGTGAACCAAGCACCCCTATTTATAGCCTGAACAGAAGCCCGGACACGGCCCCATGGCCATCATCTTTCTCTTTCTTCATTAATTGCAATTGTCTGCATTTGGCTCCACATGCCCCCGTGTTTGCTGGGCACGGCCCCGTGTGCAGAAGCGTATCTGTACTATCAAGATTTGCAAGATTCTGTGAATCTTAGCGTTGACCATGCCCCGTGCTGAGCTGGGCAAGCCCCCGTGCTGGGAATAGAAGCTTCTACAACTTTGTCATTTTCTGCAGACACCTGACCACGCCCCCGTGTTCGCTGGGCATGGGCCGTGGTCAGCCCTCTGTTTCTTGTTTTTGCTTGGGGAGATACTGTCGAGGGGTCGGGCATGCCACGTTTATTCCTTTTCTTTGTATTTATGTTAGATTTTGCTGCATATTTGTTCCTTTTGTTCATTTAAGCTCATTTGGTCCTGAAAATACAAAAGGAAGATAAAAGCACACTTTTTTCCAACATTAGTACTAAAAAGGTTAGTTTTATGCCTCATTTGATGTAATTTATACGTTGCATTTTACACACATCACCCATGAACTTCATATTTAACCTAATCACTAAAACGCGCTCACATTATATCATTATACTAAAGACCTTCATTCTCAGTCGTAAATCAAACCAACTTCCTCATATATTGATAAGATCTTATTGATATTATAAGATCGTTTTACCACAAACTCTTTTCAAAACCAACAAATCATTTTCTTAAAAACTCTTTTCAACGAACACTAAGTTCATTGCTAAAATTCTTTTAAGAATCAACGTTTTCACAAGAACCTCCAAATTTCAAATTTCATATTTTAATGCAAGATCCTTTGAAATAATACGAACTTATTATTTACATGGAACTTTTATACACTGCTCAATGCGTCATTCAAATTTCTAAACACGTGGGCAAGACGACTTCATGGGGACCGACAATCTTCAACTTACGAAAATCTTCTTTTAAAATAAAAGTAGCATTTCCATTCCCAACAAAATACGTCATGTATAACCAATAAGTACCTTATATTCTTCTTACATTTACAAGCTAGAATCTACATTACTAGACAAACTCAATCTATTTCGATTCGATAAACTCAACGTTCCGTTTAAACAACTATATATGCATACCATCGTACATGTTTTAGTCACTATCTCATGACAACTCCACTTAAACCGTTCATTTTTACATACTCAACCTTTCGATCATTTTCACATGCTTAAATTCATTATGTTTCAAGTTAGACTATTTACGCAATCTTTATTATTCGTACCTACACTCACACTCATACGTTTTATATTTATACTTACACCCACATGCGTATTTATACTACACTCACACTCATACACTTATATTTATGTATACCCTAATTTATACGCAACTAGTACAAGCTTTGTGGATCACGCAGCGATCAGTATAATCGTGGGTGCACATGGGATTATAGTGATAGGCGCATGAGAATCATGGAGTGTACTGCTGTGTATGGTAAGACATGGAACGTAACATGACACCGAATACGAAACAGACGTAATGTGGTCAGAACATGGTCGATACGCCGCTGGTACTTCCTATATATAAGTGATTTCACCATGTTACCAAACTTTCATAAAACGTGCCATGAGAAATTCGGTGTTTTGCAGACCTTTTAGACCCAATACAAACTTTAACAACTCACAAACGCATTGCTAAGCACGCGATATCCGATTATTCATGACGAGGCTTCATTCTTAACACATTGCTTTCGTTCGCCCAGTACACTTACCCTTCTAATACTTGCATTCGTTTATTAGACCAATCATTCCCTCTCCTACCTCCGTTATTCCCAGTTATCCGTTGTCCTTCATACAAACCTCATTACGAACAAATCTGTTTACACGTGCGAAGTCTAAAAGTACTTTCTTGGTTAAAACTACCCTTCTACTCTTAATTTACATGCAAACATACTTAGTTGGCTGTACCTCCGAAATCGTTTTACTTACAATACCTAATGTTCACGTTCCTCGTCAATAAATAATTTCTTACAAACAAGTGATTTATTATTCTTCTTTGAAATCAACAAAATTCTTCTTACAAATTACAGTGCGGCCACACTTTTCATCGAAATGCTTACCGTTTTATACGAAAGTTTTACTCCTTGGATATCATATTTTAAAGATACCTCCTCATTTGAGTTATTCAAAATTGCTTAAATTCATTTCCTATGCGCACACCTGTACGTTATACTTATGCTTAACGCTTTAACTCATTTTAGTCAAACAAACTCCTTTTAACAAAACCTTTCCTTCCATCCTTCTTAAAGTCTTCCTCATGCATAAACTTCGGGACAAAATTTCCTAAAGGATGGGAGACTATAACGCCTCGTATTTTCGTATTTCTATTCTTTTAGAAAATTCATATTCTCCTTCTATTTTTAGAATCACAGTCGAAATCAGATTGAGAAACGGACAAGGAACGACAACCGACACATATTACGCGCTTTTAACGAAATCGATGAACGAGCACCTCACACATTGATTTCCGATAACATTTACGTATTTTAACCCAAAAAATAATATCCTACGATATTTCACGATGTTCGGTAGTGAAAACGGGCTACAGAAGCGTATCGGGCCGCGCGAATCACAAGAAACGGGCTTGTGGGCCTTGGGCCCAAGCCCACTTGAGAAACCCTAACCTAATAAACATCCTAACTTATTCTTCCTCATTTTAACCAAACCCTTGCCCCCAAGTATTCTCTGCCTTCTCTCCCTCTACTCCGGTTGAAGGTGCGAACTCCGGCCAGCTCCTGTACCCCTCTTCTTCTCCGACGCGACACCCACCACACCTCCTCGTCTTCTCCGGCCGATTTTCCAGCAGACACAACACACTCACACCTACCCCTTCCCTCCCTCTTGGTTAATAATCCGACAACTACACCCCAAATCCCCTCTTTTAATCCGGCACATGGTAGCAGCGAGGGTAGCGCCGGCGGTGGCTAAACAGACAGAGATGGAACCGGCGGCTGCAACAGCGACGGTGGTGGTTTCGGGGCTCGAGACGGCGGTGACAGTAGCGGTTCAAGTGAGCGACAGAGAGAGGGAGAGATGTGGAGGAGAGAGGGAACAACTGCAACGGTGGTGGTGCTCGACAGAACCGTCGGCGACGATGCCGCCATGACGGCGGCGGTGGTGTTTTGACTTCGACGAGTACAATCGGTAAAAACCTCATCATGTTCTTTCATTTCGGTTTCCTTTTTTTTATCTGATGTAAGATGATACTGACAATGTTACGTTTTCTCGGGTTCGGGTTCAGCTCAAAGTTTGATCTCGGCTCAGATTCTCGTGTTCGGTTCGCACGGATTCGGGTTCGGTTCAAGAGGCTTGTCGGGTCAGATTGTAGCTTGGGTTACGGCTTAATGTTCGGTCTTTGGTTCGATCAGACGTGGTCAAAGCCAGTCAACCGGTCAAACCTGGTCAACTGTCGGGTCATCGTGTTAAGCACGAGACTCGAGTAAAAGTGGCGAAAATATAAATTTTATTGTTTTGTCTTAATTAATATTTTTATCGCGGAACCGAACTTTAAATAACTTGTGTTTATAAACATACGTAGAATCATATGATTAAATTGTTGTGCTTATTGTTGCGTTTTGGAAAATATATCCACACGTTAGTTGTCGGGATCGTGCACTAATAGTCGAACCACTAATGAAATCGTATCGGATTCAAATAATTTTTAAAACAATAAATATAAATGTATATTTATCTTTGACAACACTTTTAAAATACTCTTGACGGATTTAATTTAGAACTTTTACATAAACTATGTAAATTATATATATACATATATACCAACAAGATATGCTCTAATTCCGATACAAATCCTCCGTCATAATTTGTAACACCCATCTAGTTATATTAGATTTTAAACATAGATTACAACATTAGACTTAAAATATTGTTGTATTAGACAAAACTTTCCTAAAATAAGTTTATAAGTAGCGTCTACCATAGTCAACTAATGACTAAATTAAAACATTACAAAAGCTGTTTAAAGATTGTTTACAACCATACATAAAGTCTATTTAGGATTTAAAACGATGCGGAAGCTAATAGATTGTGTTCGGTTCTTCAAAAGTTGCTTGACCATCTTCCGGTTAGTTTCCATGATCACCTAAGATCAAAACCACAATAAATATTAGTTTTGATTAAGTACAAAGGGTTACAAACAAGTATCATGGATCAACAAATGAAAAAATAAATTTTTTCCGGCCTGAAGGCGTCGCGCGACGCGACGGGGTCTCGCGCTACGCGAGGCCCTAGTTTTCACAGAATGTCTTGTTTGAAATGCTGAATATTCCCAGCTCCAAGTGCAATCAAGTTTCAACTTTTAAAAAGCCAAAACTTTTGACTCGTAAGTCCGTTTTAGGTGATTCTTTTTCCTATGTGTCTGTAATTTCATTACCGACATGCCTATTATAAATTTCGTACCGAAAAACTTGATTACGGGTCAAAAGACTATATGAACATATATGATTATTCGACCCATTCTAACCTTACACATCTTTGTTACCATTTAAGTATTAGACCTATGGCGCCCTATGCCCAACATCCGGCTTATTATTATTCACATATCTTACCAATTTATGACTGCATGCTCGTGTGAATATTTCCGCCTCTACTTTCAACTTTACAATATTTAAACTACAAGGTATCATGATTCGACCCGTTTGATCCATCTAAGGTGATTCTCCATTTTGATGGCAACCAAACGACTACAACACAATCTTTAACCTACGGATTGAAGTATCATACATGATTACCAGAATCAACACGATTTTATCAACAACGCAAGGTTTAACAACAATTTCACCAAATGTAACGGATCAAGTTACATACCTTAGCGTACGCCCTTCAACCGCGAATCACCACCGGCTTGTCCACTAGACGTTCCGGTATCTTTTCCTATAGAGTTCAATTCAAAACATGTTTAGAACTCTCTTCATACCTCACTTCGCATAATATACCGAAACATCACAATTATGCGTTAAAGCTTTAAATTTCTATTTTTAAGCCTTCTTTGAGGCATTTTCACAAACACTTCATAGGCATAATTTTTTTATATCTTTAGTATTCAACTTCATAGCTTGCTAATTAGCTAACTTGACAACAATAATACCCTCATATAGATTTTAAACACCATATCTTTCTGGAATCACTTTCTACAATCAAATTACACTAGGATAATCATTCTAAACCCTAATGTTCATCATCATCTTGTAAAACCCACAACCCACCTTCAAGGTGTTCATGGAATTTCCTGAATTTGAACATGATTTCACATGTAGTTGTCTAGGTTTTACTTCTAGACACTATATCATCCCTAATCTAACCAAATAACACTCATGCAACATCTAATTTCAGATTTTCCAAAATCATGAGATTTTCAAGTTTAGAGATTTCATCAGATTTTACATACCTTATGATCCTCTTGTGATGAGGATCGATAATCTAAACTCGGATTTCGTTTTGGACCAGAATTGCACCTCCAATTTGAGAGTTTTTGTGGATTTTAGGGTTTGGGGCTTGAGATGTCGCCCCCTGCTTGTTCTTCACGACCAGACATCCTTAATGGGTGTTTGGTTTTGATTTTTATTCAAAATTAATAAGATAGTTTCAATTGTTTCAACTTAAGCCCCTCAACTTTGATACATAATTTAATTTAGTTGTTTTTATCCCTACTTTAAGTTATTTCTAGCCTATTAACTAACTAGGTTAGATTTCCTAGTTAATAAATTCTAGTTTATTAAAACCTTACTAATTCAAATTTAAGGTTTTATATTTTCGGGGTGTTACAAGTCCACCCCCCTTAAAAAGGGTTTCGTCCCCGAAACCGTAGTACGTACCAAATAAAGTAGGGTGAAGACGTCGCATCTCCTCTTCGGACTCCCACGTAGTGTCCGAACCCTTTCTATGCTCCCATTTGACTTTGACTTGATCAATTTGTTTATTTCGTAGATGTTTGACCTTTCGGTCCAAAATCTCCACCGGTCTCACCGCATAATTCAGACTATTATCCACTTCGATATCATCGTAGTGGATATAGGCCGTTTCGTCTGCTAAGCACTTTCTTAATTGTGACACGTGAAACGTGCCATGTATCCCACTTAGTTCTTCCGGTAACTCAAGGCGATAAGCCACTTCGCCAACCCTTCCGATAATTTTAAATGGCCCAATAAACCTCGGGCTTAGCTTCCCCCTTTTTCTGAATCTAATAACGCCCTTCCAAGGGGAAACTTTTAGCATGACCATGTCGCCAACCTGGAATTCGATTGGCCTTTTTCTTTTATCAGCATACGCCTTTTGTCTGTCTTGAGCTGCTTTCAAATGTGCTCGAACTTTATCGATCTTTTCATTCGTGGCTCGTACTATATCCTGGTGGGCGAGTTCTCGTGGACCCACTTCACCCCAACATACCGGGGTTCGACATTTCCTACCATAAAGCATTTCGTACGGTGCCATCTTAATACTAGATTGGTAACTGTTGTTATACGAAAACTCGACTAACGGTAGGTGAACATCCCAACTGCCTCCAAAGTCGATTATACACGCCCGTAGCATGTCCCCCAATGTTTGTATCGTTCTTTCACTTTGTCCATCCGTTTGAGGATGGTACGCAGTGCTAATGAACAATTTGGTCCCCATTTGCTCTTGGAAATCTCGCCAGAAATTCGAAGTAAACCGGGTATCCCTATCAGACACGATGGACACCGGCACCCCATGACGTGCTATTATTTCATTGGTGTAAACTTCTGACATCTTTTCTGACGTATAAGTCTCACGAATCGGAATGAAGTGAGCACTTTTTGTCAACCTATCCACCACTACCCATATGGCATCAAAACCACGATTCGTCTTAGGCAACTTGGTTAATAGGTCCATTGTGATATGTTCCCATTTCCAAACCGGAATGTCTAAAGGTTGGAGTTTGCCATATGGTTTCTGATGCTCCGCCTTGACTTGTAGACATGTGAGGCATTTTTCCACATACTTCGCCACATCCCTCTTCATTCCGGGCCACCAATAGTTTTGTTTCAAATCATTGTACATCTTGGTCGCACCCGGATGAATGGAATAACGGGATTTATGAGCTTCATTAAGTAGAAGTGCCTTCACTCCACAAGTATGTGGGACCCATATTCTTCCGGATCGAGCCTTCAACCCATTATGCCCATCCGACAAGTCTTTCAATTGGCCTATGATTCTTTCTTTCTTCCAATTCTCTTCTTTCATTGCTTCTAATTGCGCCTCTCGAATACGTTCAAGTACACCCGAGGTCACCACTAGTTGCATCGATCTTACTCGTATTGGAACATAATCCGCCTTTCTGCTCAACGCATCCGCCACCACATTAGCCTTTCCGGGGTGATAATGTATTTCACAATCATAGTCTTTCACCGTTTCCAGCCATCGCCTTTGTCGCATATTTAAATCTTTCTGATCGAAAAAGTATTTCAAGCTCTTGTGGTCGGTGAATATGGTGCACTTTACCCCATACAAATAGTGCCTCCATATTTTTAATGCAAATACCACTGCAGCCAACTCGAGATCGTGCGTGGGATATTTCTTCTCGTGTATCTTCAATTGTCTCGAGGCATAGGCTATTACTTTGCCCCGTTGCATCAACACACAACCGAGTCTCGATAATGAAGCATCCGAATAAACCACCATGTCTTCTACGCCGTCCGGCAATGTCAATACCGGAGCTTGAGTCAACTTTTCTTTTAGCGTTTGAAACGCTTTTTCTTGATTGGCACCCCAAATAAACTTTTCTTTCTTTTGGGTTAGCTTCGTTAGCGGTGACGCAATCTTGGAGAAATCTTGAATGAATCTTCTATAGTATCCCGCAAGCCCCAAAAAGCTTCTGATTTCTGAAGGGTTCTTCGGGGGATTCCATTTTGACACCGCCTCTATCTTTGACGGATCCACCAAAACCCCATCGGCACTTATGACATGACCGAGAAATTGTACCTCTCGTAACCAAAAGGCACATTTAGAAAATTTTGCATATAACTTCTCTCGTCTAAGTGTCTCTAATACTTCTTGTAAGTGGTGTGCGTGTTCGGCTTCACTTTTCGAATACACTAAGATATCATCAATAAACACGATGACCGACTTATCCAACATTGGCTTGCAAACCCGGTTCATGAGGTCCATGAAAGCCGCGGGCGCATTTGTTAGCCCAAATGACATCACGAGAAATTCGTAAAGTCCGTATCTTGTGCGGAAAGCCGTCTTCGACACATCTTCTTCTTTGACCTTTAGTTGGTGATACCCCGACCTAAGGTCAATTTTTGAAAACCAACTCGCGCCTTGTAGTTGGTCAAATAAGTCGTCTATCCTCGGGAGCGGGTATCGGTTCTTTACCATGAGTTTGTTTAACTCCCGGTAATCGATACACATGCGCATGCTCCCGTCCTTCTTTCTCACAAACAACACCGGTGCGCCCCAAGGAGACACACTCGGCCTTATGAATCCCTTGTCAAGCAAATCTTGAATTTGGGACATCAACTCTTGTAATTCCGACGGTGCAAGTCGGTACGGGGCTTTTGCTACGGGTTTTGCGCCCGGAATCAATTCGATCCCGAACTTTATTTCCCGTTCAGGCGGTATCCCCGGTAAATCATCCGGAAACACATCTTCATAATCTCGTATTACCGGTACATCTCCAATCTTTCGTGATTCTTTTTCGGGCTCATTAGCGTATATCATAAATGCCTTGCATCCTCGCTTCATGAGCTTGTGAGCTTTCAACATCGAACATACTATGGGGTTGCCTCCTTTTTCGCCATAAATGGTGACGTGTTTTCCGCTCGGAGATGTTAGTTTTATCTCTTTACGAAAACACACGACCTTTGCATGGTATTGAGATAGCCAATCCATCCCAACGACTACTTGGAATTCTCCCATCGACATCGGGATGAGATTTATCAAATATTCTTCATCGTCAATGCTCAGTTTACAGTTTTCACATACATCACAAACAATAAAACTCTTGTTATTACCTATCTCTACTTCTAAGGGCACAGGTAATTTTGTTAGAACAAATGAAGGATGTCGAATAAATCCATATGAAACAAAGGATTTATTCGCACCCGTATCAAATAACACGCGTGCAGGAATTGAATTTACAGCAAATATACCTGAGACCACGTCAGGTTCAATCTTCGCTTCTGCGGCGGTTAATTGAAAAGATCTTGCCTTTGCTTTTGGGGCTTCACCTTTCGGTTCCTGCCCATCCTTCTTTCCAACCAGTTCCGGGCATTCCGACTTTTTGTGACCCGTTCGATAACAATTGTAACAAACCGTCACTTTCTCCGGGCACGACATAGCCATATGTCCCGTTTTCTTGCATATAGGACAAGGCTTATCCTTGTAACGGCATTCACCCTTATGATTTTTCCCACAAATTTTGCAACCTGGTGTACTACCTTTAGCATCTGACTTCTTTGCTAATTCATTCGTTCTTGCTTTCTTGGTAGGGCTTGGATTCACTTCTTGTGCCCTTCGTTCACCCCGTTCTATACTCTTTTTCAATTCGATCTCCCTTTCCCGAGCAGCATTGACAATCTCGGTAAGGGTCTCATACTTTGAAGGGGTTATGAACTCTCTATACTCCGCGCTTAGCATGTTATGATAATAATAGACCTTTTGCTCTTCATTCGTTATCAAATCATCACAGAACTTCATCTTGTCCATAAACATCCTCGTGATCTTGTCTATGGATTCACCTTTGTGTCTGAGTTGCATGAACTCTTCCTTGATTCTATTTATGACCGCTTTGGGACTGTGGTGTTTAAGGAACGGCGTCTTAAACTCCTCCCATGTCATGGCCTTAGCCGCTTCACTTCCAATCTCCTTCTTTTTGTTATCCCACCAGTCTTTCGCTTGGCCTCTTAATTGACCCGTACCATAAGCTACGTAGTCATTTTCATCACAATGAGTTCTCTCGAATACTCCTTCGATATCACTTAGCCATCGTTGGCACACGATTGGATCAACCTCCCCATTATATATTGGTGGTTTACAGGCCATGAATTCCTTGTATGAACAAGGCTTTCGTCCACCATGCTTTTCCTTTGTTGAATTGGAATCATCTTCCAATTTCTTGATTCTCCCTTCCACTATTGATAAAACTGTGTTTTGAATTTTATCAATAAAGCCCGACAAACTGTTTTCGATCGCCTTTCCAACCTCTTCGGCAATCACTTCTTTCATTTGTTCGGTGACTCTTGGCACCGCATTAACATTACCTCCATCAGCCATCTCGATTTCTGAAATGTTTACATAGATTGTTAAACATTCCATTTATAACACATGCTTTACTTGTTTTGATTTAATCAAGTTCATAACTCGATTTAATCATTCTTGTTTTAATTCAATCAAGTCCGTAACTTGATTTAATCATTCTTGTTTCAATTCAATCAAGTTCGTAACTTGATTTAACAATTCTTGTTTCATGCATTTCTTGTTTTTGAGTGAGCTTATACACACTCTTTTCATTTTCATGCATATTTATTCATTTCTCATTCTATACGTAATACATAATTTAATAACAAAATAAGTTAACTCTTACCGGACGATCGATCAAGCTTGAACCGAACACTTTGTTAACAACCTTAGGCTCTGATTACCAACTTGTAACACCCATCTAGTTATATTAGATTTTAAACATAGATTACAACATTAGACTTAAAATATTGTTGTATTAGACAAAACTTTCCTAAAATAAGTTTATAAGTAGCGTCTACCATAGTCAACTAATGACTAAATTAAAACATTACAAAAGCTGTTTAAAGATTGTTTACAACCATACATAAAGTCTATTTAAGATTTAAAACGATGCAGAAGCTAATAGATTGTGTTCGGTTCTTCAAAAGTTGCTTGACCATCTTCCAGTTAGTTTCCATGATCACCTAAGATCAAAACCACAATAAATATTAGTTTTGATTAAGTACAAAGGGTTACAAACAAGTATCATGGATCAACAAATGAAAAAATAATTTTTTTCCGGCCTGAAGGCGTCGCGCGACGCGACGGGGTCTCGCGCTACGCGAGGCCCTAGTTTTCACAGAATGACTTGTTTGAAATGCTGAATATTCCCAGCTCCAAGTGCAATCAAGTTTCAACTTTTAAAAAGCCATAACTTTTGACTCGTAAGTCCGTTTTAGGTGATTCTTTTTCCTATGTGTCTGTAATTTCATTACCGACATGCCTATTATAAATTTTGTACCGAAAAACTTGATTACGGGTCAAAAGACTATATGAACATATATGATTATTCGACCCATTCTAACCTTACACATCTTTGTTACCATTTAACTATTAGACCTATGGCGCCCTATGCCCAACATCCGGCTTATTATTATTCACATATCTTACCAATTTATGACTTCATGCTCGTGTGAATATTTCCGCCTCTACTTTCAACTTTACAATATTTAAACTACAAGGTATCATGATTCGACCCGTTTGATCCATCTACGGTGATTCTCCATTTTGATGGCAACCAAACGACTACAACACAATCTTTAACCTACGGATTTAAGTATCATACATGATTATCAGAATCAACACGATTTTATCAACAACGCAAGGTTTAGCAACAATTTCACCAAATGTAACGGATCAAGTTACATACCTTAGCGTACGCCCTTCAACCGCGAATCACCACCGGCTTATCCACTAGACGTTCCGGTATCTTTTCCTATAGAGTTCAATTCAAAACATGTTTAGAACTCTCTTCATACCTCACTTCGCATAATATACCGAAACATCACAATTATGCGTTAAAGCTTTAAATTTCTATTTTTAAGCCTTCTTTGAGGCATTTTCACAAACACTTCATAGGCATAATTTTTTTATATCTTTAGTATTCAACTTCATAGCTTGCTAATTAGCTAACTTGACAACAATAATACCCTCATATAGATTTTAAACACCATATCTTTCTGGAATCACTTTCTACAATCAAATTACACTAGGATAATCATTCTAAACCCTAATGTTCATCATCATCTTGTAAAACCCACAACCCACCTTCAAGGTGTTCATGGAATTTCCTGAATTTGAACATGATTTCACATGTAGTTGTCTAGGTTTTACTTCTAGACACTATATCATCCCTAATCTAACCAAATAACACTCATGCAACATCTAATTTCAGATTTTCCAAAATCATGAGATTTTCAAGTTTAGAGATTTCATCAGATTTTACATACCTTATGATCCTCTTGTGATGAGGATCGATAATCTAAACTCGGATTTCGTTTTGGACCAGAATTGCACCTCCAATTTGAGAGTTTTTGTGGATTTTAGGGTTTGGGGCTTGAGATGTCGCCCCCTGCTTGTTCTTCACGACCAGACATCCTTAATGGGTGTTTGGTTTTGATTTTTATTCAAAATTAATAAGATAGTTTCAATTGTTTCAACTTAAGCCCCTCAACTTTGATACATAATTTAATTTAGTTGTTTTTATCCCTACTTTAAGTTATTTCTAGCCTATTAACTAACTAGGTTAGATTTCCTAGTTAATAAATTCTAGTTTATTAAAACCTTACTAATTCAAATTTAAGGTTTTATATTTTCGGGGTGTTACATAATTCCAATTACTCATACACCTCCGTTTGCCCATATAGGGTGACTTCGGTGTTCCATCCTCCTAATCTCTTACACTCGTCAACACTTTGATAATCGGAAGACTTAGCAATTCTGTGAGTATACTTGACCCATTTTACCGTTTTTCGCACTTTTGGGTGTAACATGTTTTTATATACAAAACACACTTAGTATACATATTCTTATGCAATTACACAATTAAACAATCCAATACATGCTTACTATTTGTTATGCTTGATTCGAGTTTTCTGGGTGATTCTTATGTGATGAACTTATCATTAGCTTCGTACGAGCCTCCACTTAACATGTGTAGCGCTATAGGAGTAACGCACCGCCCATATTCTTGAGGTCATGTTAAGATATCATTTATGCATTTTGCTACTTGCGTAACAGAGGGCTGACTTATAAATCACATTCTAGTTTATACATTAATCTTGATAACTAGGTTTGCCATGTGGATTGTTCCTTATCATTTTTTTGCTTAAATATTACGTACCAAACTTGTATACTCGCCAATACTTGTTGTATTGAACTACGTTTTTAAAACATGTTGCAGGTTTAACGATGATGTTGGTGATGCATGGAATCTAGTAGGATGCTTAGATACACACTTTAAATTTTGTACTCTTATTGTATTGTATTTCATTATTCATGTTGATGTAATTGTTTCAAATCCCTGTAATTGACTCTTTAGAAATGGAATGAAATTTATTATTTAAATACTTGTCACAAATATCAGTGTTATGATGTCTCGAGCAATCTATTTCGTCTCACTCCGATGTTTCCGCCATCGGTTGGGGTGTGACACTCAATTTCTCTGTATAGTTTAGGGTTTGTGGCGAATCGTTGCATCTCTGTTTTTCTCATCTGTATCCAAGAGACGTTTATGTTTGTTTGGTATAGATGATCATCTGTTGACTCTTTGTATTTTCTATATCATTCAAGACTCTTGGTATTTTCTGTATCATTCAGAACATATATTTGTAAGATCATTGGGATATTTGGGGGGTAAATTCTTTTGGTTTGGGTTAATAAGAGTTTTGTTACTTGGTTTTGTCGCTATATTCGTGTTCATATTTTGTTGTTTGTTATTGTTCATCATTATACCATTGTTTTTAACATGGAGGAAAGAGAAGAGAAGAAAAAATGAAAGGAAAATATAGCCTTTCTCTTCTCTTCTCTTCCATCCTTAGTAAACTCGGGAACATAGTAGTGAACAAAATATCAGAAGTGTTTTTTAAAGAGAGAGATTACGAGACTACACATAATGGATAAACAAAAAGAACAAGTAAAACGCTACACACATTAACCGAAGATCACTAATAAAGGAGATTGTTGGAATATTATAATCAAGACTTATACCATAAGTACTTAGTAGTGTTGTGTTATTTGTGCCCTAACTTTAATAATTACTAGTAATTAATGTTAATTTATTGGCAGCAGTTTGTGAACAATTGTGTCGGTTGATTGCATCCATTGGTGTTTATGTATGTATGAATGTAAACCAATTAATGTGATGTTGTATGTGTATGTATGTGCGCAATTTTATAAACAAAATTAAGTTGAATTATTAACTTCTCCATCCGGGAAGATGATTCCGGTTAATAGGATTGTGGAGTCCGCTAAAGAGGATACTTTCCTATGGGTTAGGAACAGGGCGAAAGGAGCATTCATTGAGTGGAAGGATGTTTCTTTAATTGTGTAAGTTTTTTTCATTTTCCTATACCTGCAGCATCTTGTTTATATATATATAGGGTGATGTTACTGTAAAAAACACCTTTTTCGTGAGAAGTGTAATGAGCCATAGGAATTGACATATAAACATCAAGTTTTGGACTTAGGCATGATGTTTGGGTTGTTTTGGCAAGAAAAACACCAAACATGACAATTTAAAACACAGTGTAATGTATTACAGACATGAAATTTAAAACACAACTAAAAAAACACACTTTTTAACACTTAAAACACACTACTTAACGTTCTTGGCATGGTGTTTTAAGTTTTAAGCCTATAATTCATTGCATTGTGTCTTAAATTGTTATGTTTGGTGTTTTTCTTGCTAAAACAACTCAAAATATCATACCTAAGTCCAAAACATGATGCATACATGTCAATTCATATGCCTTCTTACACTTCTCACGAAACATGTCTTTTTACAGGAACCTAAGACTATATATATATATATATAGGGAGAAGATCATGCGAGAACCAATGTGAACACAACCAAAAATGCCTAAAAATAGCTAAAAATCACACAATTTTTTTTTTGATTTTTTTAATATTTTTTATGTTAAAATCGCTACTTTTCGAAGCAAAAAAAAAATTAATTTTAAAAAAAAAAAATTTATTCGAAAAGTAGCGATTTTAACATAAAAAAAATCAAAATTTTTTTTTAGATTTTTAAGGTTTTTTGGGGGTTTAGTTTTTAGCATTTTAGCTTGGGGGGGGGTTTAGGTTTTTTTTAGGGGGGGGGGGTTAGGTTTGTTTTTTTTTGGGGGGGGGGGGGGTGGGGGTTAGGTTTTTTTTAGGTTTTTTTAGCTATTTTAGGTTGTGTTCACATTGGTTCTCATGGTTCTCACAATAAATGGAGTTCTCGCATGAACCCCTCCCTATATATATATATATATATATATATATATATATAGGGTAGGGATAGTGTACATTAATTCAAAAGTGTGAGAAGTGTTTTAAACCATTAGATCTTTGATCTAATGGTTGAGATCAATAGGGACCAAATTATAAATTGTGTTTTAATTATTTGGACTGGTTTGAAAATTGTAGGGGTAATAGTGTATTTGTATATGTTTCAAGGGTCGGGATTTAGAGAAAACGGTAGAAAGTGTGAGAACGGTGAGAACGCTTATGGATCGTCCGATTAAAACAATCTATGGACTAGATTGGCGCGGTGGCGTTTTCGTAAATAACATCAATTTTATTACGTGGACGCACCTCATTAAGGGTAAAAAGGTCTTTGGACCTCTAAACCAAAACGCCATACTGATGAATAAAACGCCATTACAGACCAAAACACATCGCTATATAAACAAAAACATCCCAGACATAAAAACACATCCCAGAACCTGAAACGCCATGTTTTCTACTATATACCATTCATCTTACAAACGCCAAAATCCCCAAAACATCAAACACAAACTACTCAAAAACGACATATTTTCTACTATATACCATTCATCTTAGAAAACGCCAAATCACTCAAACATCAAAGATTCGAAAAAATAGAACGTTCTTTCAGATACACTATTTCCTCAGTAAAACACCAAAAATGCCAAAGTTTCGGATAATGCATTCTTCCCTGAGGTGCTGTGACTAAAATAACATTTTGCTGCATGAGATGGACAAATCATAAACAAAAACATGCTGGGGTCAGACTAATGTAATTTTCTGTGTTTTGTTCTTGATGAATATTATAATGGCATGAAAAGACGAATAACACGAGTTGTTTGAAGATACATATTCAAACAAAAAACTTATGTCATCTTGTCTTTCCAAACGGCCACACAAACACAAGCATGACTAAGCTAAACCACCAGCAAACATGATTCAAAGAAGAAAGAGACTGATGACAGTGAAGATTTGGAAGATGAATTGTATTTAATTTTAATTTTTTTAATTTTCTTTTTCTGTTGTTCGTTATACATTTTTCAACATAGAATAAAAAAATACATTATATTAATAAAACGCCAAACAGTCATAATGCATATGAAACGCCATAAATATAGTAAAAAACGCCAAAAACTCCCAAACTATAATGAAAGTAGTTTGCAGAAGAATTAATTAATAAAAGCTAAAAATGAAAAAAAGGCCAAAAACTACTTAAACCCATTTAAAACGCCAAACTTGGGAGATGGAAAGTCTATGACCCTAAAAACTCATAAAAAGCTGAACAAAAAAGAGTAAAAAATAAACACAGAAACTGAAAAGACGGCTACTTTATTAGTATCATTTATAATAAATAAAAATCTCGCCTAAACTACGCGCCAAAAACATGCTATAAAAGAGATGTCTCTGCACAATCAACTAATCACGAAAACCAAAAATATAAACGCCAACTTTCCAAAAACCATTCACCTTAAAACGCCAAAAAAGATACTTAAAAAAGCCACAGATGCAGAACCTCATTTCATCTATATTGAGTATTTTTCTGAATGAAGATTCACTAAATGGATTCTACTCTGAGGTGGGTATCTCTGCAAGTTTTTGCTGAATGAGATGGACAAATTTTCATGAAAAAAAGACTGATGATCATCATGTCACTTTGTTCTTGATGGATTTATTGATGCCATGAAGAGATGAATACATTCGAGCAGGCGTTGGTGTTCAACATGTCACCAAACAAGTATATATCAAACCACAATAAAAAGGTCTTCATAAGGTATTCAAAAAAGGATCAAAACGCCAAAAAGATTAAAGTAGAAGAGGCCGATGACAGTAAAGATTTGGATGAAAAACTATATTATAATTTTTTTCCATTTTCTATTGTTTGTTATCTAATTCTCTGTTGTTTAATATCTACTAATAATAAAACGCCAAAACGCCTGATAGTGTGAAAACAGTGAGAACGGATGCTAGCAAAGCACGATGTTGGTATATAAAAACGCCAAAATCGCGAAAAAATGATTATTGGAAAAATCAGCACTATAGGCCTGTATCCTAAATGGCAGAACACTTGATAGAAAAAAATAAAAAATAAATAAACATAAGAAAAACATAACTGATGTTTTTTACATTATGGTCCTGCATCCTGATCTAAAAACAATAAAAAATGCCAAAATTTGGTTAAAATGCCAAAATGTTTAATATGATCCTGATGTAAAAACAATAAAAAACGCCGCGTATTTATTAAACGCCAAAAAATGGAAAGGTGATGTAACACGCGTTTAAAAAAAGAAAATATGAAAGGACAAAAAAGCCCCTCCGCCCTTCTCTATGTCGCGTGACACGTGTTAGGCCAGGAAGCGTTCTCACCGTTCTCACACTTTCTACCGTTTTCTCCTGATCCCGTTTCTATGTTTCAAATTAGGTAACTTCTCCTAAATTCTAGCGATTCACTCCTAAATTCTAGCGATTCAAATTTAAACTTATTCTAAAATTCGGATATTCTAAAAAATCCACAAAATAGGTAACTACTACAAGAAATATATAACACTATGTAACACCATATAACATCGTATAACACTATGTAACACCATATAACACTATGTAACACTATATAACACTATATAACAATGTATAACACTATACATCTATCATAGACATGCTATCAGTAAAATATAACACTATAACACTATATAACTCTAAAATAACACTATATAACACTATATAACACCAAAAAACACTATATAACACCATATGACACTATATAACACTATATAAAAATATATAACACTATACAGTTCTGAGCGAGATGACACAAATTTGTAGATTAATTCTTAATTTGTATTCCTATAATTAAGGGTGGCGGTTATGGAAGGTTATCAATTAATTAAATCAATAAGAAAATTACTTGTTTACCCTTTTGAATTAATTTAGATTTAGGACACTTGTCATGGCAACAATATTTCTCACCCTTCTCACACTTTTAGATTAATGTACACGATCCTCTACCTATATATATATATATATATATATATATATATATATATATATATAAACAGGTTCTGGTGAAAACGATTCAAAGTGTGAAAACGGATCTGAAGGTGGCACGTGTCCATGGCACAAAATAATAGGAGAGGGTACGATTGTCATTCTATGTTAATTTTTGAACATTCCCTTATTTGTTAGCACCTTTTTTATTACTTTTTGAAACAAAACTCCAAAATTATCATGTTAGCTGTTACCTCCTCTTCAAGTTTCCGAGATCAATGGCGTTTGATATGGATTGCGAGTTACAGGGTGATCTGTTAGATTTTTGTTTGAGCATATTATATAAAACACAAATTGGATTTAAATAATCCTAATTTTCTCAATTTGGCAGATAATAGTCTCAACTCAGTTATTTGCTGATTATAATCTGAACTGATCCACTTTTGGCCGATAATAGTCTGCATAGAAGCAAAAAAAGAGATCGTCATTCAAAAAGGTTGAATGAATCACCGAACCCCTCGAGATGATCCACACAGATGTGTGTAATCTAAAAGTAATCCCTACTCGTGGTGGGAACAAGTACTTCATCACGTTCATTGATGATAGTATAAGGTATTGCTATGTGTACTTACTTAAGAGGAAGTACAAGGCTATTGATAAGTTTGTCTTGTTCAAAGCCGAAGTTGCGAATCAACTAAATCGGAAAATCAAAATCGTAAGGAGCGACCGAGGAGCTGAATATGTTTCACCTTTTATTGATGTGTGTGCAAAGAATGGAATCATACATGAAATCACGGCTCCTTACTCCCTCCAATCAAATGGCATAGTGGAATGCAAAAATCGCACTTTGAAAGAAATGATGAATGCCATGATGATAAGTTCATGGATAAGCCAAAACATGTGGGGGAAGCAATCTTATCGGCAAATTATGTGTTGAACATGATGCCCAATAAGAAGAAAGATGTAACGCCATAAAAATTGTGGACGGAAAGAAACCACCATATAAATACTTGAAAGTGTGGGGGTGTCTAACCAAGGTGGTGGTAACACCACCAAAGCGCCTACTAATAGGACCCACAATAGTGGATTGTGTATTTATAGGATACACCCGTCCTTATGGCCCATATCGTTTTCTTGTGCATGATTCTAAGAACCTTGGAATATGCAACGAAACCATAATAGAATCTAAGGATGCATCATGGTTTGAACATGTGTTCCCATGCTTAGGTAAAGGTGAACCGAGTTTTACTAGACCGGTTGAGGAAATTGTTCTAGAGGATGAGGTTGTAAATAATGAACCTCGACAACAATCTAAGACCGAGGAAGTTGAAATCGGAAAGTGTAAACGACAAAGGACTGAAAAATCCTTTGGCCCTGACTTTCTTACCTATATGGTAGAAGAGGAACCTCAAACGTACCAACAAGCGGTGAATTCCTCAAAAGGACCTCAGTGGAGGGAGGCCATCAAAAGTGAGATAGACACTATCTTACAAAATCATACCTGGGAACTAGTGGATCTTCCTCAAGGATGTAAACCACTAGGATATCGATAGATCTTCAAGAAGAAGATAAAACTAGATGGAACCATCAATAAGTACAAGGCAAGGTTAGTGATCAAAGGATATAAACAACGAGAAGGTTTAGATTACTTTGGTATATATTCTCCAGTTACGCGAATAACATCCATCAGGTTGGTGCTTGCCATTACCGCCATTAGAAATTTGGAAGTTCACTAAATGGATGTGAAAACAACTTTCTTGAGTGGAAATCTAGAGGAAGAAATTTACATGGAACAACCTGAAGGGTTCACAACCATTGGGCAAGCAAAGAAAGTGTGTAAGCTTGTAAAATCCTTGTATGGATTGAAACAAGCTTCAAAACAATGGCACCAAAAGTCTGATCATGTCATGCTTGATGCTGGGTTCAAAATCCATGAATGTGACAAATGTGTATATGTCACACCCCTTTCTAAGGCGGAAGCACGAGGTGTGATCCTGAAAGGTTCTCATTGCATACGACTGGTAAACATAATGCATGCTCGTAAAATAACTCCAAATGCCAATAACATTACATAATTAAAAACATAACATAAGTTAAGTGTTTACATCGCAAGATAACATATTGTATGAAAAGTTCACAACTTTATTTAAAGATGCACGACAAGGTTTTGATTCTTATATCCCACACAGGATGGAATATAATAACCAATTCCCACAAAAACAGGCATCGGAGTCTTGACACAACATAGCTAAGAACATAAACGACATCCCGGAGCAAGAGTAAGAATGCACGTACATCCACTTTAGTTACCTGAAATACATGTGAGTTTTGGAAAATCGTCAACATAATGTTGGTGTGAATTCATGCAGATTTGTGAAAACATTTGAGCATTCATTATAGAAAACATGGTATGAAATTGTATGAAATAAGTATAAACGTAAATATAAGGAATACGAGATCGCTAATGTTTCGCGAGAACATTAACATATGTCACGACATAGGAAGCCACCAAACCTAGGCATTTTTGTCGAGTTCGACTGAGACACAAAAGCACTCATTGGTAGAAGTAGGCCAAGAGTGGGGTTGTCTGAAACCCATTAGATCTAACCCTTCTGTTCCGCGGTCTAAATGTATACGTTGACTAATGGTGCCTATGGTACCCTATTCGTCACGTGATCTAGGTGTCATTCCTTAGTTTTTGAAAAAAAACATACCATAACACATGTATTTTCCCAAAGTTTAGAAAACAAGAAAAAGTTTAAAAGTGGGGACATGAACTCACAACTTTGCGTATCCTGCACCGTAAACTTCACCGGTAGCGTCGTGACCTATACGTGTTCTATTAACGTTAGTCACTAGACTTGTATCACACAAGTACAAGTCATGATCTTTTATTTATGTATATGTTCTTTATACGTTCATGTAGACTTTTCAAGGTAATAAGTTGTTAAAAATAATTTATATTCTTAACTTTTCAAGTATGGTACTTATATTATTTTCCCAAAAATAAACATAAGTATTTTGTGAAATAATATTTTCAATATTATTTTGGTACAAGTATTCTTAGGAAAGTATACTTGTATTTTATGTAAATACTTGTGTATTTTGTATTATTCTCCAAAAATCAATACTTTGATTTTTATTACTTTCCGGAATTATATTTCTTAAAAAAATAATATATTTTTAAGACTTGTATGAAATATATATATTTTTTCATGTTTAAAATATATATATGGTTATTTTTGTTATCCACTCGATTTTTGTATAAATTCCAATACTTGGTATCGGTTATATATTTTTGTCCAAAAATATATTTTTAAGTTCATAACTTGTCCAAGTTAAATAATATGTTAAGAAATATATTTTCATAATATATTTTCTTGTATTTGTCTATGTATTTCCTTGTGAGGAATTTTTGTATACTTGTATACTTATGTATTCTCATGTATTTGTATGTGTATTTTTGTATTCATACTCCTTGGGAGTATTTAGTGTATTTTCAAGTTCCTAATACACTAATATATATAATACACATAATATACACTTAGCACAAAATTTGGTGAACACTAAATATATATATTTTTCCTAAAAATATACCTACTTAATATCAAGTTTAATTTCAAGAAATCATCATTTCTTAACTTGAAATTTATACAAAAATTAGGGAAACCTTGGGAAATATTTTTAGGTGATTTTTTAAGGAATAAGTTTAACCAAAACTTATATTTTTCTAAGTGTCAAAATTTTATAAAATTTTTGACATAGTTTCCCATAAAAATGGAGGTTTCCCATGTTTTCAAAACATGTGTTTATTTTCTTTTCAATCAGCAAAACAATTTTCAACAATAATCATCAACAACATATACTAATTTCTTCATATGAAACATCATGGTGAACTTGGTTCTTGTTAAAAAAAAATGTGTAGTCTTTTAGATCTACACTTTACATAAGGTGATCTTTCTAAAAATAAGTGTTCTTGAGTATTTTAAACAAACTTTTGTAAGATTTTATTTTACTAACCAACTCATCCATGAGTTTAATGGTTTCAAAGTTTGTAAATCATGTTTCTAAAACCACTTTTATGTTTATTAGAAAGATCATTGTTTTTAATCTCATGTTTAACCATGGATCTTTCAAGATCCATGCTTAATAACTTTAGATCTTTCAAAAATAAGCTTTATGTTAATTTTTTAACAAACTTTCCATGAGATTTAGTTTCAAAAATTAGTTCTACACACACTTTATTACTTCAAGATTACAAGTTTATGCATAAAAATTCATATTTCAAGTTCACATTATGCTTCATATGTTCACCTTCAAGTTTAACCATGGATCCTTCAATATCCATGCTTAAACTTGGTAGATCCAAGCTTTAACATACTTGATCTAATCATAAATACAAGATATAACATCAACAATATTATTACATACACCAAAAATTCATGTAATCACTTATTTTCTTCATGAATATGTTAGATCTTCTCATTTTTAACATTAGAAGTTAAGTTGTTTAGATGGTGAAACTTGTACATAACATAAACATGACTTAAATTAGTGATCAAGAAGCTTACTACTAGCTCTAATGGCTAGGGAAGTGGCACAAAAATGAAGAAGATGAACAAGGAAGAAAATGAGAGGTTAAAAGCTCCACAAAGAGGTCCTTCAAGTTCTAGCACCACACATCTTCTTAAATGGCCTCCGTACTTCTTCTAGTAAGCTTAGATTGTGAGATAGGAGCTTGAAAATGGATGTGTGTATGTGTGTGAAGTGAGTCGTGAGTTAGGGGGTTAGGAGGAAGAAGAAGATGGTGTGGTTGGTGATAATGGGTAATATGTTCTTCTAATGGTCTTTTATAAAGAAAAATCCAACATAATGATCTTTTAAAGATTTACATGCCATCTAGTTAGGGAACATGGTTAGATAAAGTAAATATAGTCATGTGGGGCCCATGGGGCCGGATATGGTGAAGGGGGAGGGGTAAAGTGTAAAATTTTGGTAGTTGAGGGTTTAAAGTGCAAACGAGGGGGTTTAAGTTAGTTTAAGTGTGTTTAGGGGTTTTTATGATTTTTAAATTGTTCTAGCACTAATACTAGTTTAATATCATAAAAACATTACTTTTAGTCAAATTTTGATGTCCCGGTTATTGTCCGGTTGTTCGATTCATTAAAGTGCTGAATTACGCAGTTTTACTAAGTATGAAGCACTTTTTATGGCAGTTTTAATTCCCGACACTTTGTAAGTTATTTTGGACAATAAAACATAAATTATACATGATATTACTGTGTTTAACAACTGATTATAGCTGAATTAGTGTTGATTTATGCTGAATTTTGCATTTAAAGTGCGTTTCGGGTGTCTTTTAGTGCACAGTTTAGCTTCCGGAAAGTTTATATTTTAACCCATGTATCCATACTTGGGTTTTAATGTATTTTAGATGTCGGACCTACTCCTAGGCCCTACTTCTATTATCTGACTGATTTCTGCAAAACTACTGACACAGTGTGTCTTACCGGTGAGTTTACTAGTCTTTCTGACGCAACGCTTAAAGTAATGCAATAGGCAATATTTGAAGTATAAAACGTGCATGAATTCATATGTATAGCATGTAATCAGACAATGCTGACATTTAAGCACATAATTACAGATAATAACTAATATTAAAATAGTATAGAAATTACCGGTTTTGTGCCAGTTGTCACAGTCTCCCCCCGTTAAAAGAATTTTGTCCCTAAATTCAGGCTGAGTTATCTCCCACAGGAGTTTTCTCGAACAGATGGGGGTACTTGGCTTTGAATCGGTCTTAACGTTCCCACGTGTACTTGGGTCCGTGCTTAAAGTTCCATCGTACTTTGACAAGCTTAATGCGACTCCTCCTTGTTTTATGGGTCTTAAAATCCGTTACCTCAACAGGTTGTTCTGTAAATCGGAGTGTGTCGTCGATATGCACCTCATCCGCAGGGATGATCACTGTTTCTTGGATTGGACTCTTCTTGAGGTTGGACACATGAAACGTATCATGTACTCCGTTAAGTTCATCCGGTAATTCCAACTTGTACGCCACGGTACCAATTCTTTCCACGATCTTGAATGGTCCAATGTACCGTGGATTCAGCTTTCCACGTTTTTCGAATCTTGCTACACCCTTCCAAGGTGAGACCTTCAACAAAACTTTGTCTCCCACCTCTAATTCTAAAGGTTTTCGTCTTCGATCAGCGTAGCTCTTTTGACGATCACGAGTCGTCTTAATGCGCTCTCGGATCTGCACGATCTTATCGGTCGTCTCTTGAACAAGTTCAGGACCAATCAACTGCTTATCTCCAGCGTCTACCTAACATAACGGCGAGCGGCACTTGCGGCCATATAGAGCTTCGAACGGTGTGGCTTTTATGCTCGTATGGTAGCGGTTGTTATAGGAAAACTCAACTAATGGTAGATGAGTATCCCAGCTGCCGCCTAGATCCATAACACATGCGCAAAGCATATCTTCTAGTGTTTGTATGGTCTGTTCGCTCTGACCGTCCGTTTGCGGATGGAAGGCCGTGCTTAGATCTAGCTGAGATCTAATGGCCTCCTGGTAGGATTGCCAAATCCTTGAGACAAAACGTCCATCTCTGTCTGAAATAATCGAAATGGGCACTCCATGACACGCCACGATTTCCTTCAGGTACAGCTCAACAAGCTTTCCAGTGTTATCCTTCTCTCGGATCGGTAGGATATGCGCAGACTTCGTTAACCAATCGACTATCACCCATATCATATCATGCCCTCTAGGGGTCTTGGGTAATTTGGTTACGAAGTCCATTAAGATTTGCTCCCACTTCCACATGGGTATCCCTAGTTGTTATACTAGGCCAGACGGTTTCTGATATTCGGCCTTGACCTTAGCACAGGTTAGGCACTTTTCCAACGTAGACAGCAACATCGTTTTTAAGCTTCGGCCACCAGTAGTATTCTTTCAAGTCTTGATACATTTTGTCTGATCGAGTATCTCGACTTGTGAGCTTCATCAAAGATGACTTCTCGAATACCGCCACAGAGCGGAACCCAAATACGCCCCATAAAGTATAAGGTTCCCTCTTCGTTGGGCACCAACTTCTTCTCCATACCTCAGAGATATTCAGCTCTACGATTCTCCTTCTTAAGAGCTTCTTATTGGGCGTCATGAATGCGTGCAGTGAGATTCGTTCGAATAGTCATCTCCAATGCTCGAACCCTTAGGGTCTTAACCCTCTCTTTTCGACTTAATGCGTTCGCTACTACGTTTGCTTTTCCAGGATGGTACTTGATCTCACAGTCATAATTGTTTACCAACTCAACCCACCGTCGTTGACGCATATTTAATTCTTTCTGAACAAATATGTGTTGTAGGATTTTATGATCTGTGAAGATTGTACATCGAGTACCATATAAATAATGTCGCCAGATCTTCAAGGTGAATATCATCGCGCCTAGCTCTAGGTCGTGAGTGATATAGTTCCTTTCATGCACCTTCAACTGTCTTGAGGCATAAGCGATGACCTTTTGGCGTTGCATGAGCACGCAACCCAATCCTTGACGCGAGGTGTCACAGTATACCACGAAGTCCTCAGTGCCTTCGGGTGAAGATAGTATTGATGCATCGCATAGCTTGCTTTTGAGAAGTTTGATGGCTTCTTCCTACTTATCACCCCAGTCGTACTTCTTGTCCTTCTGCGTAAGGGAAGTCAGCGGTTGGGCTATATTGGAGAAATTCTCGATAAATCTGCGGTAGTAGCCCACTAATCCCAAGAATTGTCGAACTTCAGTTGGAGTTTTGGGAGCTTTCCAATTCTTTATTGCTTCAATCTTTGCTGGGTCTACATGTATACCATTCTCGTTCACAACATGACCGAGGAACTGTACTTCACGAATCCAAAATTCGCACTTTGAGAACTTTGCATAAAGCTTCTCTTTCATCAATAGTTCTAGAATGGTCCTGAGGTGTTGCTCGTGCTCCTCTTTCGATCGTGAATAAATCAGAATATCATCGATAAATGAAATCACGAATTTATCGAGATACGGTTTGCAAACACGATTCATCAGATCCATAAATACTACTGGCGCATTCATCAATCTGAATGGCATCACAAGGAACTCGTAATTCCTATAACGCGTCCTGAATGCAGTCTTCGGGATGCTCTCTTCTTGGATCCTTAACTGATGATAGCCCGATCGAAGGTCGATCTTGGAGTAGTAGCTCGATCCTTGCAACTGGTTGAATAAGTCGTCAATCCTCGGTAGTGGATACTGATTCATGACAGTAAGCTTATTCAACTCTCTATAGTCGACACACATCCACAGTGTTCCATCCTTCTTCTTCACGAACAAAACTGTAGCTCCCAAGGCGAGAAGCTCGGCCTTATGAATCCTTTATCCAACAACTCCTGGAGTTGAGTAGATAATTCTTGCATCTCGGATGGCGCAAGTCGATAGGGTGCCTTGGCTATAGGATCGGCTCCTGGAACCAAGTCTATATGAAATTCGACTTGTCGTTGTGGAGGTAGTCCTGGCAGATCTTTGGGAAAAACATCAGGAAATTCCTTCACCACAGGAATGTCTTCTAGTTTCGGCCTTCTTATCTACGACGTGCGTAAGGAATGCAACGCATGCTTTCCTTAAGCACTTATGCACCTTCATAACCCATGTGGGATGTCACAATCCACCGCCTTTGGGGCCCAGCGTCCCCGCATCAACTGCATGAAGGCCGTGTACTATAAGTGCTTCATCATCCGTAATAGGAATGCAAATGAATTTCTCATGACAAACCACCTCGGTGTAACAAAGATAATCACCGAGTCTTTATTCATATCAGGACAACTTGTTACATCATTATTTGCGAAGAAAACAACATGCATAAGGGTTACATCACCCCATAGTACAAGTTTAATACATATAAAAGACAAAATATCATTCTTCACATTGGCGGTTCTTGTCTTCAAGTTGTACCCAAGCTCGGTTGCAATCTTCATACCCAAAATACTACTCCAAAAGAGTACCTAATAGGCTGGGGGAGGGGGTGGGGGTGGGGGTGTAGGGAAGATCAAACTATGAAGATGGGTCACTTCATCCTCAAGCTCCTGAATTCGACGGATGAGGGAGCTGACTTGGGTAGGAGTGTGGGGAAGGTGTAGGAACACAGGTAGAAGTGGATGGCACAACAGACATAGTGTCATCATCATCACCAGTCGGGTACGCACTCAAACCAACAGCAAATTGGGCCAGAGATATCACTGAATCGAAGGAATCGACATCAGAGTTAAGGTCAGAATCGGAAGGGACATCGGTAACGAACACAACAGGAGAGGCCACACCATACTCCAGGTCATCAACGAGAGACCAGTCCTCAGCAGGGATGGTGGCAAAGGAATAGCATGGATGGGAATAGACTCAACGAGGTGCTCTGCAGTCCCAATGGAGAGCTGGTCATGGAGGGGTAAAGGTAAGGCTAAGACATCGTTGAGATCGTCATTGTCGGTTATCACCTCAGGTTCGGTCTAGAAGTCAAAAGCGAACGTCTCCTGTGCTGAAGAAGTCTCGTCTTCAAAGGCTATTATCATCGGGTCACTTCCTTCAGATAGGCCACCGCTTTCAGACAAAGACAGGTGTACCTGTAATATTTTTATTCCTAGTATATGTATATATTAATTATTACTTAATTAATATACAAATAATTGTACACATTGTTGCAAGTAATTCCTAGTAAAAGACAAGTGCCACACTAGTGCACCCTAAGTCTCGTAGTATCCTTAATTGACTCTTTGAAAACAGTTTCAGGTAGTGGATATCGCGAAAAGTTTTATGCAATGAAAACTTTTGAAAAATTATTTTCGTGAGAGGATCCTAAAGATTGTAGTCAAGACTCGAGAGGGAATCCTGGTTCACTACAATCGCAGCTCTGATACCAATCTGTCACACCCCTTTCAAAGGCGGAAGCACGAGGTGTGATCCTGAAAGGTTCTCATTGCATACGACTGGTAAATATACTACATGCTCGTGAAATAACTCTAAATGCCAATAACATTACATAACTAAAACATAATCGAAATGGACACTCTATGACGCGCCACGATTTCCTTCAGGTACAGCTCAGCAAGCTTTCCAGTGCTATCCTTCTCTCGGATCGGTAGGAAATGTGCAGACTTCATTAACCGATCGACTATCACCCATATCATATCATGCCCTCTAGGGGTCCTGGGTAATTTGGTTATGAAGTCCATTGAGATTTGCTCCCACTTCCACATGGGTATCTCTGGTTGTTGCAGTAGGCCAGACGGTTTCTGATATTCGGCCTTGACCTTAGCACAGGTTAGGCACTTTCCAACGTAGACAGCAACATCGTTTTTAAGCTTCGGCCACCAGTAGTATTCTTTCAAGTCTTGATACATTTTGTCCGATCGAGTATCTCGACTTGTGAACTTCATCAAAGATGACTTCTCGAATACCGCCATAGAGCGGAACCCAAATACGCCCCATAAAGTATAAGATTCCCTCTTCGTTTGGCACCAACCTCTTCTCCATACCTCGGAGATATTCAGCTCTACGATTCTCCTTCTTAAGAGCTTCTTGTTGGGCGTCATGAACGCGTGTGGTGAGATTCGTTCGAATAGTCATCTCCAATGCTCGAAACCCTTAGCGTCTGAACCCTCTCTTTTCGACTTAACGCGTGCACTACTACATTCGCTTTTCCAGGATGGTACTTGATCTCACAGTCATAATCATTTAGCAACTCAACCCACCGTCGCTGGCTCATATTTAATTCTTTCTGAACAAATATGTGCTGAAGGATTTTATGATCTGTGAAGATTGTACATCGAGTACCATATAAATAATGTTGCCAGATCTTCAAGGCGAATACCACCGCGCCTAGCTCTAGGTCGTGAGTGGTATAGTTCCTTTCATGCACCTTCAACTGTCTTGAGGCGTAAGCGATGACCTTTTGGCGTTGCATGAGCACGCAACCCAATCCTTGACAAGAGGCATCACAGTATACCACGAAGTCCTCAGTGCCTTTGGGTAAAGATAGTATTGGTGCATCGCATAGCTTGCTTTTGAGAAGTTTGAAGGCTTCTTCCTGCTTATCATCCCAGTCGTACTTCTTGTCCTTCTGCGTAAGGGAAGTCAGCGGTTGGGCTATCTTGGAGAAATTCTCGATAAATCTGCGGTAGTAGCCCGCTAATCCCAAGAATTGTCGAACTTCAGTTGGAGTTTTGGGAGCTTTCCAATTCTTTATTGCTTCAATCTTTGCTGGGTCTACATGTATACCATTCTCGTTCAC
This sequence comes from Helianthus tuberosus, assembly GCA_030545235.1. NCBI lineage: Eukaryota > Viridiplantae > Streptophyta > Magnoliopsida > Asterales > Asteraceae > Helianthus > Helianthus tuberosus. The sequence continues at coordinate 135,404,047 of CM060433.1, forward strand.
AACATGACCGAGGAACTGTACTTCGCGAATCCAAAATTCGCACTTTGAGAACTTTGCATAAAGCTTTTCTTTCTTCAATAGTTCTAGAATGGTCCTGAGGTGTTGCTCGTGCTCCTCTTTCAATCGTGAATAAATCAGAATATCATCGATAAATGCAATCATGAATTTCTCAAGATACGGTTTGCAAACACGATTCATCAGATCCATAAATACTGCTGGCACGTTCATCAATCTGAATGGCATCACAAGAAACTCGTAATGCCCATAACGCGTCCTGAATGTAGTCTTCGGGATGTTCTCTTCTTGGATCCTTAACTGATGATAGGCCGATCCAAGGTCGATCTTGGAGTAGTAGCTCGATCCTTGCAACTGATCAAATAAGTCGTCAATCCTCGGTAGTGGATACCGATTCTTGACAGTGAGTTTATTCAACTCTCTATAGTCGATACACATCCGCAGTATTCCATCCTTCTTCTTCACGAACAAAACTGGAGCTCCCCAAGGCGAGAAGCTCGGCCTTATGAATCCTTTATCCGACAACTCCTGGAGTTGGGTAGATAATTCTTGCATCTCGGATGGCGCAAGTCGATAGGGTGCCTTGGCTACAGGAGCGGCTCCTGGAACCAAGTCTATATGAAATTCGACTTGTCATTGTGGAGGTAGTCCTGGCAGATATTCAGGAAAAACATCAGGAAATTCCTTCACCACAGGAATGTCTTCGAGTTTCGGCTCCTCAGCCTTCTTATCTACGACGTGCACAAGGAATGCAACGCATCCTTTCCTTAAGCACTTCTGCACCTTCATAACCCATGTGGGATGTCACAATCCACCGCCTTTGGGGCCAAGCGTCCCCGCATCAACTGCATGAAGGCCGTGTACTATAAGTGCTTCATCATCCGTAAGAGGAATGCGAATGATTTTCTCATGACAAACCACTTCGGTGTGACAAAGATAATCACCGAGTCTTTATTCATATCAGGACAACTTGTTACATCATTATTTACGAAGAAAACAACATACATAAGGGTTACATCACCCCATAGTACAAGTTTAATACATATAAAAGACAAAATATCTTTCTTCACATTGGCGGTTCTTGTCTTCAAGTTGTACCCAAGCTAGGTTGCAATCTTCATACCCAAAATACTACTCCAACAGAGTACCTAATAAGCTGGGGGGGTGTAGAAAAGATCAAACTATGAAGATGGGTCACTTCATCCTCAAGCTCCTGAATTCGACGGATGAGGGAGCTGGCTTGGGTAGGAGTGTGGGGAAGGTGTAGGAACACAGGTAGAAGTAGATGGCACAACAGACATAGTGTCATCATCATCACCAGTCGGGTATGCACTCAGACCAGCAGGAAAGAGGTCCGGAGATATCACTTAATCGAAGGAATCGACATCAGACTCAAGGTCAGAATCGGAAGGGATATCGGTAACGAACATAACAGGAGAGGCCACACCATACTCCAGGTCATCAACGAGAGACCAGTCCTCAGCAGGGATGGTGGCGAAGGAATAGCATGGATGGGAATAGGCTCAACGAGGTGCTCTGCAGTCCCAATGGAGAGCTGGTCATGGAGGGGTAAAGGTAAGGCTAAGACATTATTGAGATCGTCATCGTCGGTTATCACCTCAGGGTCGGTCTCGAAGTCAAAAGCGAACGTCTCATGTGCTGAAGAAGTCTCGTCTTCAAAGGCCATCATCATCGGGTCACCTCCTTCAGATTGGCCACCGCTTTCAGACGAAGACAGGTGTACCTGTAATATTTTTATTCCTAGTATATGTATATATTAATTATTACTTAATTAATATACAAATAATTATACACATTGTTGCAAGTAATTCCTAGTAAAAGACAAGTGCCACTCCAGTGCACCCTAAGTCTCGTAGTGTCCTTACTTGACTCTTTGAAAACAGTTTCAGGTAGTGGATATCGCGAAAAGTTTTATGCAATGAAAACTTTTGAAAAATTATTTTCGTGAGAGGATCCTAAAGATTGTAGTCTAGACTCGAGAGGGAATCCTGGTTCACTACAATCGCAGCTCTGATACCAATCTGTCACACCCCTTTCAAAGGCGGAAGCACGAGGTGTGATCCTGAAAGGTTCTCATTGCATACGACTGGTAAACATACTACATGCTCGTGAAATAACTCCAAATGCCAATAACATTACATAATTAAAAAAAAAAAAATATAAGTTAACTGTTTACATCGCAAGATAACATATTGTCTGAAAAGTTCACAACTTTATTTAAAGACGCACGACAAGGTTTTGATTCTTATATCCCACACAGGATGGAATATAATAACCAATTCCCATAAAAACAGGCATCGGAGTCTTGACACAACATAGCTAAGAACATAAACGACATCCCGGAGCAAGAGTAAGAATGCACGTACATCCACTTTAGTTACCTAAAATACATGTGAGTTTTGGAAAATCGTCAACATAATGTTGGTGTGAATTCATGCAGATTTGTGAAAACATTTGAGCATTCGTTATGGAAAATATGGTATGTAATTGTATGAAATAAGTATAAACATAAATATAAGGAATACGAGATCGCTAATGTTTCGCGAGGACATTAACATATGTCACGACATAGGAAGCCACCAAACCTAGGCATTTTTGTCGAGTTCGACAGAGACACAAAAGCACTCATTGGTAGAAGTAGGCCAAGAGTGGGGTTGCTAGAAACCCATTAGATCTAACCCTTTTGTTCCGCGATCTAAATGTATACGTTGACTAATGGTGCTTATGGTACCCTATTCGTCACGTGATCGAGGTGTTATTCCTTAGTTTTTGAAATCAACATACATAACACATGTATTTTCCCCAAGTTTAGAAAACAAGAAAAAGTTTAAAAGTGAGGACATGAACTCACAACTTTGCGTATCCTGCACCGTAAACTTCACCGGTAGCGTCGTGACCTATACGTGTTCTATTAACGTTAGTCACTAGACTTGTATCACACAAGTACAAGTCACCATCTTTTTTTTATGTATATGTTCTTTATACGTTCATGTAGACTTTTCATGGTAATAAGTTGTTAAAAATAATTTATATTCTTAACTTTTCAAGTATGTTACTTATATTATTTTCCCAAAAATAAACATAAGTATTTTGTGAAATAATATTTTCAATATTATTTTGGTACAAGTATTCTTAGGAAAGTATACTTGTATTTTATGTAAATACTTGTGTATTTTGTATTATTCTCCAAAAATCAATACTTTGATTTTTATTACTTTCCGGAATTATATTTCTTAAAAAAATATATTTTTAAGACTTGTATGAATTATATATATTTTGTCATGCTTAAAATATATATATGGTTATTTTTGTTATCCACCCGATTTTTGTATAAATTCCAATACTTGGTATCGGTTATATATTTTTGTCCAAAAATATATTTTTAAGTTCATAACTTGTCCAAGTTAAATAATATGTTAAGAAATATATTTTCATAACATATTTTCTTGTATGTGTCCATGTATTTCCTTGTGAGGAATTTTTGTATACTTGTATACTTTTGTATTCTCATGTATTTGTATCTGTTTTTTTGTATTCATACTCCTTGGGAGTATTTAGTGTATTTTCAAGTTCCTAATACACTAATATATATAATACGCATAATATACACTTAGCACAAAATTTGGTGATCACTAAATATATATATTTTCCCTAAAAATATAGATACAAAAATTAGGGAAACCTTGGTAAATATTTTTAGGTGAATTTTTAGGGAATAAGTTTCAACAAAACTTATATTTTTCTAAGTGTCAAAATTTTATAAAATTTTTTACATAGTTTCCCATAAAAATGGAGGTTTCCCATGTTTTCAAAACATGTGTTTATTTTCTTTTCAATCACCGAAAGAATTTTCAACAATAATCATCAACAACATATACTAATTTCTTCATATGAAACATCATGGTGAACTTGGTTCTTGTTAAAAAAATGTGTAGTCTTTTAGATCTACATTTACATAAGGTGATCTTTCTAAAGATAAGTGTTCTTGAGTATTTTAAACAAACTTTTGTAAGACTTTATTTTACTAACCAACTCATCCATGAGTTTAATGGTTTCAAAGTTTGTAAATCATGTTTCTAAAACCACTTTTATGTTTATTAGAAATATCATTGTTTTTAATCTCATGTTTAACCATGGATCTTTCAAGATCCATGCTTAATAACTTTAGATCTTTCAAAAATAAGCTTTATATTAAATTTTTAACAAACTTTCCATGAGATTTAGTTTCAAAAATTAGTTCTACACACACTTTATTACTTCAAGATTACAAGTTTATGCATAAAAAATTCATATTTCAAGTTCACATTATGCTTCATATGTTCACCTTCAAGTTTAACCATGGATCCTTCAAGATCCATGCTTAAACTGTAACATCCGTCAGAAATGGATATCCAAAATACGACCCATTTTGAAAGGTCTGAATCCTAACCTTTGAAACCACGAAGATAAATAATCGTTGAATGGGTTTATTTATTTATTTATTTCACTAAATAAAATTATTTTATATTAATTAAAAATGGGGTTTAAAAATACTAATTATATAGTTAGCATTGGTATGAGCATGTAGAGTAACATCGTTTTGGCATAACTGTTAACTAGTTTCATCTTATTCATGTTGGATATGGGCACATTTAAACAATTTATTCTACTATGCTATGTATCAAACTTGTATATACTCGCCAACATTTTTGTTGATGTTATTTTAATACATGTTACAGGTTGATAGACAAGATGATGAAGAAGCAAGTTAGGGTGGACTAGAAACTCACCTAGAAAATAAACTATGTTTGAAATTTGAATTATGTTTTGATCATGTTTGAACAATGTATGACATTTTAGCATTTATGAAATTGAGTTTAAATATATTGTCACAATAGTGTTATGATGCTTTTGAGCGATTTGTTCGTCTCATCCCGATGTTTCCGCCATCGGTTGGGGTGTGACATAAACTTGGTAGATCCAAGCTTTAACATACTTGATCTAATAATAAACACAAGATATAACATCAACAATATTATTACATACACCAAAAATTCATGTAATCACTTATTTTCTTCATGAATATGTTAGATCTTCTCATTTTTAACATTAGAAGTTAAGTTGTTTAGATGGTGAAACTTGTACATAACATAAACATGACTTAAATTAGTGATCAAGAAGCTTACTACTAGCTCTAATGGCTAGGGAAGTGGCACAAAAATGAAGAAAATGAGAGGTTAAAAGCTCCACAAAGAGGTCCTTCAAGTTCTAGCACCACACACCTTCTTAAATGGCCCCCATACACCTTCTAGTAAGCTTAGATTGTGAGATAGGAGCTTGAAAATGGATGTGTGTATGTGTGTATGTGTGTGAAGTGAGCCGTGAGTTAGGGGGTTAGGAGGAAGAAGAAGGTGGTGTGGTTGGTGATAATGGGTAATATGTTCTTCTTATGGTCTTTTATAAAGAAAAATCCAACATAATGATCTTTTAAAGATTTACATGCCATCTAGTTAGGGAACATGGTTAGATAAAGTAAATATAGTCATGTGGGGCCCATGGGGCCGGTTATGGTGAAGGGGGGGGGGGGGGGGGGGGGTAAAGTGTAAAATTTTGGTAGTTGAGGGTTTAAAGTGCAAACGAGGGGGTTTAAGTTAGTTTAAGTGTGTTTAGGGGTTTTTATGATTTTTAAGGTGTTCTAGCATTAATACTAGTTTAATATCATAAAAACATTACTTCTAGTCAAATTTTGATGTCCCGGTTATTGTCCGGTTGTTCGGTTCGTTACGGTTCGTTAAAGTGCTGATTTGCGCAGTTTTACTAAGTATGAAGCACTTTTTGTGGCACTTTTAATTCCCGACACTTTGTAAGTTATTTTGGACAATAAAACATAAATTCTACTTGATATTAATGTGTTTAAAAGCTGATTATAGTTGAATTAGTGCTGATTTATGCTGAATTCTGCATTTAAAGTGTGTTTCGGGTGTCTTTTAGTGCATAGTTTAGCTTCCGGAAAGTTTATATGTTAACCCTGGTATCCATACTTGGGTTTTAATGTATTTTAGATGTCGGACCTACTCCTAGGCCATAATTCTATTAACAGACTGATTTCTGCAGAACTGCTGACACAATGTGTCTTAACGGTGAGTTTACTAGTTTTTCTGACGCAACGCTTAAAGTAATGCAATAGGCAATATTTGAAGTATAAAACGTGCATGAATTCATATGTATAGCATGTAATCAGATAATGTTGACATTTAAGCACATAATTGCAGATAATAGCTAATATTAAAATAGTACAGAAATTACCGATTTTGTGCCAGTTGTCACAGTATATGTGAAGGACACATCAGATGGATATGTCATTTTGTGTCTATATGTAGATGATATGCTCATTGCTGGAAGTGATGACAAAATTATAAAGTCTACGAAAAACATGCTAAAAGCAAGATTTGACATGAAAGACATGGGTTTTGTGGATGTGATTCTGGGAGTTAAAATCACATGAACCTAAAGTGGACTTTTGTTTTAAGTCAATCCCACTATGTGGACAAAATTCTTGAGAAGTTTAATGCGAATGACTCTAATGTAGCTAGAACTCCCATTGATACAAGTCAACATCTAGCCAATAATAGAGGTGAACCTGTTAACCAGTTGGAATACTCAAGAATTATCGACAACTTGATGTATCTTATGAGTTGTACTAGACCAGACTTAGCATATGCTGTGAGCAAGCTAAGTAGAGACACGAGCAACCCAAGTTCAATTCATTGGAACTGTATCATACAGTTGCTTCGTTACTTAAGATACACTCGAGAATACGGGCTGCACTATAACAGATATCCAGCAGTTATAGAAGGACACTGTGATGCAAATTGGATATCTGACACGAATGATTCCAGAGCAACAAGTGGGTATGCATTCACACTGGGAGGTGCAGCTATATCGTGGAAATCGTTGAAACAAATAGTTATTGCTAGATCCATGATGGAATCAGAGTTCATCGATTTAGATAAAGAAGGTGAATAGGCAGAATAGCTACGCCAATTTGTTAAAGATATACCAAGATGGCCTAAGCCGACATCGGCCATTTGTATACATTGTTATAGCCAATCGGAAATTGGCAGAGCTCGTAGCACAATATATAATGGTAGGAACAAACATATCAGACGTAGACATAATACGATACGACAACTAATCTCTACAGGAATTATCACTGTTGACTACGTGAGGTCAAAGGATAATATCGAGGATCCGCTAGCAAAAGGCCTAAGTAGAGATTTAGTTCAGAAGTTGTCCATGGGAATGAGACTGAAGCCCTTGAAAAATTAAGTTCATATGAAGGAAACCTAACTCAATAGACTGGAGATCCTAAGAACCGAGTTCAATAGGAGAACCTAATTGTATGAATTAGTGAGGTCACTGTGGGAGATAACCCTACGTATTTAAAAAAGGGGTTTATTACAAAGCTTAGTAAACTTCCTAGTCCATTCCTAAAAGTGACAAGTGTGAGGCTAAGCCGTTGGCTTTTAATGATTCGACTAAGGTAACCATACATAGTGAATCACCTATGTGAGAGAGAAGTGGGGTCGCTTCGAAGGGTATTGTTGGGGCACAATACTTAATGGCTCTCGCGGAACCAGGATCATGTTCATGACCACAACGAACATAACTATGAGGACTTGACTTTGTCAGGGAGAGTCTTGTGTGAAGTGTATTGTCGTCTACACAAACGGCAGACGAGTTCAAAGACATCGATGTCTACTCAGAGCCAGTGGGCTAAGTGCATTTCATGAGCGAAGGTTCAAAGTGTAACACCTAACTATCGTATGCAAAACTCAACAGCTGAAATCTAATTGGAATAATGTTGTTTTTGAGATCGACCTCCATTCATGTGGGGGATTTTTGAAAGTTTTGGGTGTGTGAATGAAAATCTCAAAGTGGTAAAACACTTTGTTCCACAATGGTATGGGAACAAAGTAAATGGTTGTTTATAAGGTAAGACCTTTACCAAACCATTGTAGCTTTATGACTTGTTTTACCACAGGTCCTACATGCGCGCGCAGGGGGTGCAAAAATTGAGTTTTGGAACTGGAATTTGGTTGAACTCGTGCGTGCCCGCACGTCCTGCGGACACGAATGCAACTCCGAAAACCCGGGCCCACGTGAGGCGGTTCTTACACTCGAGATTCATTTTTAATAAGTTTTAAACTGTTAAGATTAATGATCATTATTTTATTTTCAGTTTCAAACGGTTATGATGATCATTACTATTCAGTTTTAAAACTGATGCACTAATGACCATTATTTGGTTTTAATTTGCTGCAATAATGGCCAAAATTCGGTTTATGGTTCCGTGACTATAAAACCAGTTCCAGCGAATCGAATTTACACACCAACATCTCCTTCTCTCTCAATCTCTATCTCGGCAACATCTCCTGTTTCATTTCAGGTAAGTGTTCAAGTCCGGCAGCGCGCTGTTGCTGCTTCGAACCGGCGTACCCTGGGAACAGACCACAAATCTGTTTAAGGGAATTGTGTCAAACACAAGCCCGGTTCATTGTTACTGTCTCTGTTGCTTTGTTTATTTTCTGTTGCAGATTCTTTTCGTATTCAGATTACTGACAATAAATATTAGTACAGAGTGATATAAACAATGAAATGTAGATTCAATAGACAATTTAGCCCACTTCAACAATGTTAATTCGGATCAAACCAAATGGCCGAATACACCAAAAAAGTAATAAGTGACACAAAATATGCAATATCTAAAAAATAAAATATAAACCCATCTTATGGTTCGGTCCAGTTTTATACGGTTGGTTTTCTGTATAAACTGCAAACCAAATTGATAGATACGGTTTGAAAATTTAAAAACCGACCGACCAAAATTAAAAGAAACAAACCGACCGTAAAACCAAACCGATGACCAATTTAGACTGTTGCATAGTTTCAAACCCAACCGTAAACACCCCTAGGATATTCTACCAACTTTTGCTTCAGTTGGTAATTAGGTTTAGCATTTACTGTCAAGTTCATAATATAATCATAATCAATTGTAAATTATTTTAAAATCAATACAATACAAGGGTTTTCTAACCGTAGTGCTAGTAACTAGGGATGGATTTGTATGATATCCATACCTGTACTAGTAGCGGTACTAAAAATACCAGTATCGAATTTAAACAAAATTAGTGTTAAATTCCGTACAGAATATATTGGTATGGTACGGGTATTTCGGTACAGTACTGGCTGTGGTACCACTTTGTTTTTATCTTAGTTTTTGAGCACCCGTACGAGCATTATATAGGTAAAATTAACACGAATACCAATATAGTACATGCACCAAACACGTAAAATTGGTATGAGTACCAATACAATACCGGTACCAAATAGGTAAAATCAATACGAGTACCATAAATACTATAATATGAAATAAAATATAATAATTTTTTAAAGTTCCATATAAAATTCGGTACCAACACCTTTTTTTACCCGTACCCATACCAATACCAAAAGTACCGAATACCAAAATCAATAAAACTGAGTACAACTACATGTATCGAGTACCTAAAATCGATACGGATACATTAGAGATATGCGTACAGGTATTTAGAAAAAAAAATGCTAATCCCTGCTAGACATGCTCAAATAAACCGGTTTTTTAACCGTAACCGGTTAATAACCGTAACCGAAACCGGTTTTTAACCGGTACCACAATAACCGGTTAAGGTTAATAAATAACCGGTGGTTCGTAACCGGTTTTCGTTATTCATATCAACAACCGGTTTGTAAGCGGTTAATTAAAAACCAGTTTTCTTGAATATTATTAACCGGTTAACCGGTCTGCGCACATCTTCAACAGCAGCACAGCAGACTGCAGACCTGAATTGTTACCGTTTGAAGTGAAAAAAACGGTAATATTACCGTTTTTGCCTTGTTTGGATGTGTATAAATAAGATTTCAATGCATATGTATAATCCCACTTCAATTCTAGCTCAAAAACACACTTACAAAATACGTTTCAACTTTCAAATGGCGAGTTCGAGTGGCGATGCTTCGACCGTTGTTGGTTCACCTAGCGAGTTGTTTGTGAAGAGGATCTTGACCACGAATAGAACCGACACTATGGGTGAATTTTGATTTATGCGAGATGTCGATTGGAAAAGAAAAGGTGAGGTGCAAAAATTGCGGGGCGTTTCTTGCGGCGTCATCGAACTCTACTTTGAGAGCACATTTGACGTCGCATTGCAAGACAATAAAAAAAATCCCGCCAATGATCGAGCGCAAATATCACGGGGTATGGGTGTTTGGAATTTTGACCCGGAGGCGGTTCGTTTAAGGATGGCTCAATTTGTTATTCAACAATCGTTGCCGTTCGATCACTTTGACAATCCGCGCTTGACTAAGTTGATTCAAGAGACGCTTCAACCACGTTATGTTCACGTAAGTCGTTCAACTCTTAGACGCGATTGTTTAATGATGTGGTCAAAAGCTAAAAAATAAATGATTTTAGGTTTTGAAAAATTAAACACTGGTGTTAATTTAACAACCGACGTATGGTCGGCTCCATTTGGTTTACCGGATTCTTACATTTGTGTTACCGCGCATTGGATCGATCCCAATTCGTGGAACATGATGAAACGTACAATCGCATTCGATATATTTGGTTATCCACACACGGGGGAAAATATATTTCATGTCTTAGACGATGTTATCAAAACTTATAAATTAGAAAATAAAATAGTTTCTATTGCTTTTGATAATGTGTCGAACAACACAACCGCGGTGCAAATGTTAAAAATAACATACAATCCGATTTGCGATGGAGAATTTTATCATAGCCGATGTGTTGCGCACATCATTAACTTGGTTGTGCAAGACGGGCTAAATGTTGAGTCCGTTAAAGAAGTTAAAGATATGTTACGTGACGTTTTTCAAGGTAGTCGAAAAAGATATGCGGATTATAGAAAATGGTGTAAAGCTTTAAATAAGAAATGCTATAGCGCACATTTTGACATGGTCGTCCGCTGGAACTCTACGTGGAAAATGTTTGATAGCGCGATAATGCAAAAAGAAACCTTAAAATATTTCCACGATAGTCTTGCAACGTCCGGGTTGGTGGAACCATTTGATGACTATGGTTGGAAGTGTATTGAAACGTTAACACAATTACTTGAAGTTTTTAGAACCGCGACAAAGATTTTATCGGGAGTTTATTATCCCACTAGTTCTTTGGTGCTTAAACAACTATTTTTGATGTGTCAAAAAGTAAACGACTTTGAATTCCAATGTGACATTTACGAACATATGATTGTTCCAATGAGAGAAAAGTTTGAAAAATATTTTCGAGAAATGCCACCGGTTTTTACATGTGCCGCCACCTTGAACCCGACTATAAATATTGCGGGTGATGAGATGATGATTTCGGATATTTGTTCGGATTTGGAGTTAAATGATGACGACCCAAATTTTACAAGAAATGCACTAAAACGTTTTGACGTTTCTTTAAACAATCTTTTTGATCATTACTTTCAAAGATATGGTAACGTGTCATCGTTACACCAAAAAATGGCGGCGAGCTCGAAGGCGTCGAGAAAAGACGCGGAGTTAAATTTCTATAATTCGTTAAGAAATGAAAATAGTAAACGTTCTCGAGGTGATGCATCAAATAGTGAACTCGGGAGGTATAAATATACCGATTTTTTAGCAACCTTGTCACCCGACGAGTTTCACAACTTTGATATTTTGGCTTGGTGGAAAATATAAGAACCGCGTTATCCCGTTTTAGCCGCCATGGCACGTGATCTACTAAGCTCCCAAGCTTCTACGGTAGCTTCGGAGTCGGGTTTTTCTCTTAGTGGAAGGGTACTATCTATTCGACGAACAAGACTTACACCGGAGGCGATGGAAATGTGCATTTGTTTGAAGGATTACTTGGATGGCGTGGAACGTATACAACATATTTCAAGTCTTGAGGGCGAGCTTGCGGTGGAAGAACAATTACATGATGTTGAAGTTTTTCAAGGACGGGCGCAACCACTTTCCGATGGCGAACTCACGTACGATGAATCCGTACGCTCTACTAGCCCCCGAAGCGACAAAACGAAGAAATGACGAAACAAAACTACAAGACGACAACTTCATTCTAGACTAGTTAAGAAAATTGTATTGGATATTTTCATGTTTATTAATGTAATGTTACTTGATCTACTAATATAATTATAAAAAAACGTATTTTATTTGGTTTATTTGTGTGTTTAATATAATTCTGCATATTTTTATATAATTCTGCATGTTTTTATATGATTCTGCATGTTTTTATATAATTCTGCAGGTTTTGTATATGATTCTGCAGCTTTTTTGTATGTTTTTATATAATTCTGCAGGTAAAATATATTTCTGCAGGTTAAAATATGTTTCTGCAGGATTTGTATAAGTTTCTGCAGGTTTTTATAAAATTCTGCATGTTTTTATCTAATTCTGCAGCATTTTTTTTAACTTTCTGCAGTTTTAATATAATTCTGCATGTTTTTATATAATTCTGCATGTTTTTAAATGATTCTGCATGTTTTTATAAAATTCTGCATGTTTTGTATATGATTCTGCAGCTTTTTTTTTAATTCTGCAGTTTTTATATAATTCTGCATCCTTGTTTAAAATACCAGAAAAACCGGTTTTTATTAACCGGTTCACAAGTTAACCGGTTTTTTATAACCGGTCGGTTATTATCGGTTCTTGATGTTCGGGGTTAATAACCGGTTATTAACTGGTCGGTTATTAACGGTAACCGGTTTTGTTTTTTTGGCCCATTAACAGCGCCAACCGGTTAACTGGTTTCGGTTAGTATAAAAACCGATTTGAGCATGTCTAATCCCTGCTAGTAACTCCTTGTTATTATTATTTTTCGACCCAACAAGTCAACTCCCAGGTCGGCCTGCTTTCAATGTTTGGTCCCAATAAGAAAATGGCCCAAGGCCTTCGTTTATGTCTTTCTTTTTTCGTTAAGTTTGGTCCCAATAAGAAAATGGCCCAATGCCTTCCTTTATGTCTTTCTTTTTTGTTAACCGTTTCTTCTTTTTCTTTTTAACGGCAAGGAACGACGTGTACCGTGACACCGGACGTTGGGTCCAAGGTCGACTACTCGACCGCCGCCAGCCCCTTGGCTCTTTCAGATGAGCGGAAACCCGACCTCCACCCGCCTGAAGACACGGCAGTGGAATAATCGGTAAAACCTCGCCTCCCATCCAAGACGAACCGGCGCCACCCGTATTCGCCCTTCACCTGGATGCCGCAGAAAAAAATGGAGAGAGTGGAAGTCGAACCTGGGTCACAAGGAACATCAAGTTAACCGTTTCTTCTTCTTCGTTATACCCAGCTACGAATTTCCACCATCATAAATTTATACCAATTTGAAAGTTGTGCGTTTTTAACATCACAATTAAGACCGATTATTCGACACACAAGAGAAACATCATTTGTTCATACATATATTTTTAGAAATCTCATATTTAGCCAGAAAAAAAAAACATTAAATCTGGATTCATTTAATAAAAAAGAAACAACATCGTATTTTATTTTGAATCATACCCGCCTAGCATCAATAGGATTAAAGGTACACTTATACTATATCCAAAATAATTAGTTTCTCTGTATTTTCTTAGCTATATGAATATACTTTAAAAGTGCATAGAACTATTAATAAGTATGAAGAAATGTGTGATGACTAATTTCTTTTAGGGTGGAGGGGGCGTAATACTCGGATGGAGGTGGGTACTTGCGCCTAGGGCTGTAAACGATCTGAACGTTCAGCGAACAGTTCGTGAACCATTTGGCAGGAAGTTTGTTTACGTTCGTTCGTTTAATAAATGAACGAATATGAACAGAGGTTGTGTTTGTTCGTTTATTTTCGTAAACGTTCGGTAATGTGTCCGTATAGGAGACCCCTAATTCTTGGACGCACTCCTATTGAAGTATCTAGACTGAAAGCTATTGACCATGGATGGGCTCATGATAACAAATGAGTTTAAAAAGGAATTATTGGAATGGACATCTACCTAAATCCTAAAATGGTTGTTAGTTGTTAACAAGAAAATATGGCACATATGTAAAAGATGGCTACAAGGAAATAACATGTTTAAGTGTATAATTTGTAAAGGTGAAATATAAGAATATTAAAATTTAGGGTAAATTATATTTTTCGTCATTTATGTTGGTAGCGGGTTGCAATGGATAACCTTTAACTTTAATAATTACAGTCACAGTCCTTTATTTGGAAAACTCATTACACTCTACTCCCTTTGGTCCTAACCAGGTTATAATTTTCAGTTAAATATGGCATGTGCATTGCACATGAGGGTACTTTCGTCATTTTAGAAGTATCTTTAACAAAAATAAAATAATATATATATATATATGGGTAGGGTTCCAGCGTGAACAACCTCCCAAGAGTGAACTGCGTGAATAGATCTGGACCCTTGATTTCCTTTTTAGTTGTTAAGGGTAGGATTGTAATTATATAAAAAATTAGATTTAAATCATTATTTTAATAATTGAATTAAGTTACATCTTTCCTATTTTAAAATTCATTATCCACATTATGTTTTATTTATTAATAAGATAATTTTCAAAACAAACAACAAATCACCAGATTTCAATTTTAATTTTTATTTCAGATTTAATCACCAGAATTTAAATTTTGATTTTTAAGATCCACGTAACCTTCATATTTCAACGGTATACACATGTGTACTTGGATATAAATAGAACAGTACACATGTGTACTCAGCATCGTACATATGTGTAATTAGCTACATAATACATACATAGAAACAATACCGTAAAACTATTTTATATTTAACAAATTACAAATTCCATAATGTTTTCCGAACCAAACAAAAAAACATATAATTACAAGTTCCAGTTTCGTAAAAACAATAAACCCAACATAATCGAAAAAACAAAAAACATAATCTTTTACAACTATTCGCCACGTTGTATGCTGAATCACCCTTATCGACCAAGCAAACAAACATATGTGAATCATCCTTATCGACCTCATACGTGAATCATCCTTATCGACCTTCCATCTCCACTTTTCTCGTTAACGACATCTCCTATAATAGCACAAAAAACTCAGCAACTAATACTTTGCATAATTCATAAGTGTTCATCAACAACCTTACACATTCAATACACAAAAAATTCTGAGATACCACAAAAACAGACGCAATACACATGTGTACATCACGTTAAAATCATAATACACATGTGTACATCGCATTAAAAACAGAGCAAAATCAGAATACACATGTGTACATCGCATTTAAAACAGAGCAAAATCAGAATACACATGTGTACATTACATTAAAAACAAAGCAAAATCAAAATACACATGTGTACATTGCATTAAACATTGTACTCAACACTGAAAACACACACAAAACATAAATATATTATAAACAAAATGTAAACAAAATGGGATTACTCAACTACACAACTACATTGCATGTTTTATTCTTACCATAACGTAAATAAATGTAAGTTACAAACATATTATATCAATACTAAATTTGAGCCTATAAATACAAGTACTTTGTACAGCGAGAGGAAATAAACTAATTCAACATTTTCATTAGTATGTACATGAACACAGATGACAGGAAAAAGCAAGACAAATCATAGGCCTAAGATAACAATGTTCAAATCAGCTTAACATCAGTATCCACGTGTGTACATACTTATACCTTGTCATTCATAAATTTAACATTAAACAAATATACACATGTGTCCATTCTTATACTTTCACCCAAATCAACAATAACAATCGTTCGAATACACATGTGTACACCCACCTAAGATAATAAGATAAACCAAAAAAAGGGTGCATATTCAAATCATCATACAAAGCACGTTTATACAATAGTGTATTTTAAGAACATAATATAACATTGTTCATAGCAGGCTAAGAACCAACACACACACACACATGTATATTTCAACAGTTAGCCACACACTAGTCACTTTTAGCAAAGATTAATAACATTTTTTCCCCAATTAAATATTAATCAGTATAATAGACAATTGTATACTAATTTGACGGCCATACACAAGTGTACATCAACGACTTTATATAACCAATGAATTCCAAACTCTTGTGCTCGCTGTACACATGTGTACTTCAAAGATTTTGCACCAAATCAACCAAACAGCATAACCTTACCGCGCTTATAATGCCTCAAAAACAGAGTAGAATCAACTGTCTTCTTAAATTAACCATATCCTTTCAAATAATTTAATCATCTACTCGAACTATGACTGATCAAAACACACCATTGGACCAAAAAATCATGATTAAACAACTATTACAAGAGATTAAAGAAACCCTACCTTCCGATTTGATGTTCTTCAAAGATGTATAAAACATACCCAACGTGAATCGATTTACTGAATCATATACACATTTACAGTTTATCATTGTGTACCTTTGATGTTGAAAATCGTTTGACTATTCCGGCATCTAGTTAACTTCGACAGACTTCCCCTGTTCTATATCGATCAGAACAGTAATGAAAGAGAGAGAGTATGATGGTTGTTGCATAAAAGATGATTTCCCCTGTTCTATATCCATCAGAACCATAATGAAAGGGAGAGAGATTGACGGTTGTTGCATAAAAGATGAATATTAGGGCTTGTAAAACTGGATGTGCGATATTAAAGGGATTCTTGGTGAATCGGCATTAGGATTTTCCGGCCAGGTCAGCAGAAAGTGTGCAGTTCCGGCGACTTGCTGGCTTCGATGGTCTCCTCTACTTTTCGTTGATGTCGGCGGCGATGATATGTGAGAGAGAAAGATTTGTGTGGGATTTTGAAACCTAAATGTGGAGATAAACGAGATTTATGCAATCAAGTTAAAATGTAAATTACACATATACCCTTATTCACTTTATTAAATAGTAACAAATGATAAAGGATCCTGTAAAAAGTGCTCAAAGTGTGAGAAGTGTATTATAACACTATATATAATACTATATAACACAATATAAACACCGTATAACAATATGTAACACCATATAATACCATATAACACTATGTAACACTATATATCATTATATAACAAATAACCAAATAATTACCCCGTAACAAATAACCAAATAATTACCATCTTGCCATTCACTAAAAATCTCAAGATCATAAAAATCAAGGGCCCAGATCAGTTCACGCAGTTCACTCTTGGGATATTGTTCACGTTTGAACCTAATCCACACACATATATATAGAGGCCGGTTAACGTACAAATGCCCTTATCGTACATTACGTACGCTACAATCTCAGCCGTCCGATCATCTTCCAGCATTGAATTCGCATGTTGTTTTTTTGTAACAATTTCGCATGTTGGTTTTTGAACATGCGATTTCATCAAAATTACCACATGCGAAATTGTTACAAAAAAACAACATGTTATTTCATCAAAATTATCACATGCGAGATTGGTAAAAAAACATGCGAATTCATAAAAAATTATCACATGCGAAATTGTTATAAAAAAACAACATGCTATTTCATCAAAATTATCACATGCGAAATTGGTACAAAAAAACAACATGCGAATTCATCAAAAATTATCACATGCGAAATTTTTATAAAAAAACAACATGCGATTTTAAAATACGGGAAGATGATCTGACGGCTGAGATTGAAGCGTACGTAATGTACGATAAGCAATATTGTACAGTACTCTTTACCTATATATATATATAGAGGGTTAGGTTAACGTACAAATGCCCTTATCGTACAATATGTACGCGCTAATCTCAGCCGTCAGATCTTCATCCCATGTTAAAATCGCATGTTGTTTTTTTTTTAACAATTTCGCATGTTGTTTTTATAACATGCGATTTCATCAAAATTAACACATGCGAAATTGTTACAAAAAACTAACATGCGATTTCATCAAAATTATCACATGCGCAATTGTTACAAAAAACCAACATGCGATTTCATCAAAATTATCACATGCGATTTCATCAATGCTATTTTATAACATGCGATTTCCCTATATCGTACGTAATGTACGTTAAGGGATATTGTATTTTACACTTTCCCTATATATATGTATATATATATAGGGGAAAGATCAAATAAAAAGTTTATTTTGCCTAAGTAGGATGAGAAGTAATCTTAACCATTCATTTTTCAAATCAATGGTTAAGATGAAAGTGTAGGAGAAAGAAGGAGTGCAAGGGTATCTTAGGAAAATCATATTTATGTATTTTCTCTCTCCACATGCAAGGCACATGCATATTCCACCCCTATTTTTTAAATGTTCATAATTTTTTTATACGACATTATTTTTTCATAAAAATTTCACCGTAAAATCGAGCTTTTTTTATTTTTAATTTAAGTACCATATTGCTATATAAAATATGAAGACTTAAAAAACCCACTAAAATGTGTTGTATTTCTATGTTGTATAACATTTTTGTGCTGGATTTTTATACTATACTTTTGTGCTAAATTTTTTTGTGTTGGAGTTTTTTGTCTTAAATTTTTTTTCCTCAATTTTTTGTGATAGATTTTTTTGTAATACATTTTTTTGCTGAATTTTTTCGTACTATATTTTTTTGTACTAAATTTTTTTGTGCTATATTTTTTTGTACTAAATTTTTTTGTGCTATATTTTTTTTTTGTACTACATTTTTTGTGCTATATTTTTTTGTACTAGATTTTTTGTGCTAGATTTTTTTTGTACTAGATTTTTTGTGCTAGATTTTTTTGTACTAGATTTTTTTGTTGTATTTTAAAAAAAATGTGGTGTCACGTGTCATTTTCACTCATATTTATAAGGACCAAAATGCCCTCCATTCCTATTTATTAGGAGTGACACATGTCATCATCACAATCCTTCTTAGGCTACTTAGGCAAAATCCACTTTTTAGTGGATCCTCCCCCTATATATATATATATATATATATAAACCCCTTTCTCTCACACAAAGTTTGAAAACCTACATCCCCTTCTTCCTTCTTCTCCACTTACAGTTCTATCGGTTCAATTAATTCGAATTATACCTCAAACAAATGCAGAAATCAAACGAATCACATATCAATTTCTCCTAAACTTTTGATAAAATCAAAATAAATCATTATTCTATACCTACTAAAGTTAATATAATAACTAGCTTCAGTTTCAGCTCTATCGGTGCCATCAATCAGAATAATACTTCAAACAAATGCAGAAATCTAACGAATCACATAATAATTTCCCCTAAACTTTCAACAAAACCTTATTATTACTCAAAGCCCAAACAAGTAAATTCAACCGGTAGTAAACCCATTTGATCACACAATTTAACAAATTTGTACGAACCTGGATAAATCCTTGGTGGTGCCTGACTGGTGATGGCGACAGATGGTGATTTCCGAAGACCCAAGCTAGGGTTCAGATTGGGGGGGGGGGGGTAATGGTGGTGGTGGTGTGTGGTTATTGCGATGGGGTGGTGTGAGGGTGGGAAGTGGTGTGGTGGCAGGTGGCAGGTGGTGATGGTGGTGTGGTGGTGATGGTGGGTAAGTGGAGAAGAAGGAAGGAGGGGATGTGGGTTTTCAAGCTTTGTGGGAGAGAAAGAGGTATATATATATATTATTTTATTTTTTGTTAAAGATACTTCTAAAATGACTAAAGTACCCTAATGTGCAATGCACATACCATATTTAACTGAAAATTATAACCTGGTTAGGGACAAAGGACGTAGAGTGTAATGAGTTTTCCAAATAAAGGACTATGACTGTAATTATTGAAGTTAAAGGTTATCCATTATAAACCGCTACAAAAATAAAGGACGAAAAGTGTAATTTACCCTAGAATTTAAAGAAAAATATGAGTAGAGTAGTCATAATTTAAGAAATAAGTTAAATTGGATAAATATGATATATTAAGTAAAGAAAACTGCAATCTGCGTTCTTATGATTTGGCTCAAATTGTTGTCTGACTCAATAATTCTAAACAAATGCTGGTGGAGTCCTTTTCTTCTCTGTATTGAAAAACGGTGGTTCCTCATATGTGCTCTTATGCTCTCGGTGTTCTTGATAAGCAGACTTAGACGCTAAAGATTGTTCAAAATGAAGCTAATAAGGTATTATTATGGCATGTAATTTATGTTTGTAAATGTTTCCGCCGGAGTATGTGATGGTTAGAGGGCTCCGACGGTTGTTGATGGTGAATGAGAGGTGAGAATTGGGAGTGTGTGTGGTGACTTTAAGGTGGGTGAATTTCAGGGATTCGACGATTGTTGGTTCAACTAATGTGAAAATAAAGAAACAGATTCATAGATGTTGATGCACAGAATGTCTGTTGACTTCATCTACATCAAGTCTTAAGTCAAGAAAGTCAAGAAAGTCAAGATTAGGGTTTATAATGTTAATTTCGCTTATGTGATCATAGTTTATAGGTGATTTCGCTCTTAGGGTCAACAGGTGATTTCGCTTATGCTTACACATGGTGATTTCGCTTTTATGGCTGCCATATAAGCGAAATCAGTTTCAAGTGATTTCGCTCATATGGTCATGCCATATAAGCGAAATCAGCCTTAGTATATATATCACTCATGTGTGACTTCTTAAGGACATTGGAGCGAAATCTGGTCATTAGCTTGGTAAAGGAACTCTGTCAAATTGAATTCAGAAAGCTAATAAAGAGAAGAAATTGAATGAAACAGCTGTTGTTACTTTGCGTGCATTGATTCCGCCTTTACACGTGAAGATGAACTACCTTGACTGACTTTTCGAGGTCGTAGAATGGTCCAACAAGTGGTATCAGAGCTTCAGGACGAGGAGTTCATACTACTACAGCTGATTCGACTGAATTTTCTTACTTCTACTCACTTTCTTGCATACTTTTTCGATTTGAGATAGTTCCTACGGTTGAAATTGTCTAAAATTCAAGTATAACGTGTAAAACCTACTAATAACAAATCCTAGAAAGTTTAAGGTTGAAATTCGGACTAAAACATGGTGAAAATCGACTAAAACCTGATTTCGTTTTTACGGTAATCAAGTGATTTCGCTCTTACGGACACTTTAAGTCTGATTTCACTTTTACGGACAATAGGCATCAAGGAGATGAAAGATGAGGATGAGTATTGGCAGAAGAAATGGTGGGGAGATGAAGAAGAGAAAAAGAAAAAGAAAGAGTTAATAGATGAAATAGAAAGAAAATCAGAAAATATAAGTTTGGATGTGTTTCTTGAAATAATCAAAAGATTTGAAAATGAAACGACAAAGAATGAAAAATCAAAGAAGGGTGAAACTTCAAAATGTGAAGTTGGGTGCTCTAAATGTGATAAATTTGAAGCTGACAATGACAAACTCTTGAAGGATACGGAAAGTTTGACATTGGAAGTCAAAAAGATGAAGGATGAGAAGCAATCTGATGATAAACAGAATCTTGTTTTGCAGGAAAATTGTGAGAAATTGAAGTCAGAAAATGACAAACTGTTGAGCAGTTTGGACAGTTTGACATTGGAAATTAACAATTTGAAAGAAAAAGAAAAAGATTTTGGAAAAATAAAAATTGAAAATGAAAATGTTTCTTGGATAAAATTGGAAAATGAAAGGAAAAAGATTTTCAAAGTCAAATAAAGGTTTTAGAAGATGAAAAGTCTGTTATTTTTAACAATAATCTTGAAAAACAGATTGAAATAAATTCTCATCTTCAGAAAATCATTCGGCTTGAAAATGAAGCTGAAATTGCTCGAAATAAAATTACCGAGCTTGAGAATAAATTGAAAGGTTTTGTGACTTCTACATCACATATTTGTCCAAAACCGATCAATTCTGTTCCAATAAGTGACAAGTTCACAAATTTTGACAAAGTCAAAATTGAAGATTGTGATGAAATATCTGATGATGAAAAAGAAAAGAAAAGAAAAATATTTTTAGATTTACAAGAAAATTTTAAAAATACTGTTTTGCAATCTACTGAAACAGGTGAATGTTCTAAACAAAAACCTGTTAAGAAGAGTGTAGAACAGAAACAAAAAGTTAAAAATTTGAAAAATCCTAAAAATGAAAATAAAAGCTCATCAGATAAGTCATCCAATCATTTTGAAAAATCACAAAAATTTGTAAATGAAAACTCACAAAATGTTGGTAATAAGTGGTGCAGGTTTGACCATAGTGCTTCAAAGCAAAAACCAGTTTTCAAGAAAAATGATGATTACCACAAAGCCAGACAATGTTATGATTTAAGTATGTGGTATGAAAGAAGTGGATGGTACGATAACAGAGTGTGTTACACATGTGGTGTGAGAGGACACATTGCTGTTAACTGCCAGAATTGGAGTTATGAGACAAGAAGATGCTATAATTGTCACATCAGAGGACATATTGCAAGAGATTGCCCAAGGAGATCAATGGGAAGATCGAGGGTTGAATCTTAGAAATTGACAAAGAAGCCAATCAACGTCAAGCCCCATGAACAGAAGGTTCTAAAACCTAAAGTTCAGGATCAGATAATTCAAGAAAAGAAAGTTAAACTTTCACAGGGGCAGAAAGACAGACTGCAAAAGAAAAGGAAGAAGGCGAGAGAGTATCTCGAGAAAATTTTGTCTTCGGGTTCAAAGGACAGATTGAATAAAAGTTCTGATGAATCAACTCACTCGACTGCAAAGCCAAGTAAATTGAATTCTTCAGATGCAAATCTGAGGACAAAAGAGAAAAAGGAGAAAAAGAAAGTTGTCGGCGATGAATCTGGCTTATCAAAGTTAGACAAGCCATGTGGAGGCAATGATTCTGGTTCGTCAAAGCCAGAAGAGCCTAGTGTTGAGGTAAAATCTGAGAATTCAAGTTTAACAATGGATGATGCAAATTTTCCATCATTGTTGAACAAGAATTCAAAATCTCCCAAGGCTGGTCAGGCTTGGGTGAATCTTTTCAAATAGAAAAACCTGACTTGCCGGAGTTCCCAGGTTGGTAAGCGTGGAACATGAATCGGCACATTTCTTGAGAAATTTCACTCTGGTGATTTTTCGCCTTACACGTGGTAAATCAGGGACATTAAGTTGTACTTGATTTCCTACAAGTGTTTGTGTTGATAGAATCTTGAACTGTTAAATCTTTCAAAATGGTTAAAGGAGAACAAAGTGATGAAGTAATCCCCTAACCAACAAGTGGTTTGTTATTTCAACAAAACTAATTTTCCGGAAAAACCATTTTGATTAAAACAAACTTAAGTGTTTTGAAATCTAAATGGGAAAATAGTTTGTTGTCAGGGGGAGTTCTGATTGTTAAGCCGGGTGAATGGCGAATTGAAGTGATTTGATATCAGTTTGTCACGTTTCTTGTATAGTTTGTTTTCAAATTTTCCTTGAAAATCAAAATTGAAACATATTTTGATTTTAGGGGGAGAAAAATTTTTAAAAAAAATTTGAAAATTTGAAAATTAAAAAAAAATTAAAAAAAATAAAAATGAGTTTTGTTGAAAGAAGAGGAAATGATAGTACATCAGTGGACTTTCACAGCATGCTAAAGAATTGGAAAGTTAAATGTGATAAACGGTCTCACTGATGATGTGTCAGTAGGTTTTTGCACATTTAGTAGATTGTGACGAGATATAAACCTAAATTTCAAACTTGCTTATATCATGGGTAACATCTCTCGGATATATGGGTAACCCCCGAAATCTTGTTTGAAAGGTCTCGTATTCTGATATACTAGGTTTTTATACTCAGTTGATATCTGGGGTATTATTCCAGGACTTCTGCTGAACGGTGGTTCTGACCTAGTCCTCGAATAATACTTTCTGCAAATGCTTAAAACATAGCATCACCCTCAGCATAAATGATAAGACAATAAAATTGTTTAGCAATGCTGTTGTAAAAAAGATCCTCTAAAGGGGACACACCCAAAAGTTGAGTCATGATCTCTCTGCTGAACGGTAGTTCTGACCTGAGCTCTCATGATTCTTCATAATTTATTAACCCCTTACAGATATCATTTGTGTTATAATTGCCTGTAAGACTGAATATTGGGATCTGGATACGGGAGTATATTCTGAGGTGGGACACGTGATTAAGTCTAAGTATCTAAGACATTAAACTTGTATCTCAAAGCAGTTGAAATGTGTGTGAAAATTTAAGTGGATCAGTATACTGACAATCTAAGTGAATCGTTTTGAACTTAACATGTTTAAAGCTTAACGGTGCTAGTGATTTGTCTCATAAACTGATATGATCCTCTTACACAAACTCACAAAAATATTGTTTGTACATATTTGTTTACTGCATTTCTTTAAAATCAAAATTCAATAAGATTTTCGACAACTGATGTTGAAGAGCTGATATTCAAAATTCCAAGTGCTAAACTTGATGAACTAGAGGGTTGGAAGAATTTGTTGAAAATTTTGAATGTCATATACAAATGTTTTGAAAGATTGTGTGTTTAGTTAATCAAGGTCATTAATTTGAACTTGATGTAACTAGTATGTTTGCTGAATAATTGATTTCTACCAGTAAATTTGTTAAATTCAAATGTTATAAATTTGTGAAACTTATGGTGAGGTAGAGGATGTGCAGGGTAACAGGTTTGGACTTCATTATTCCCAATGGAAGCTAATTGTCAAAGATTGAACCAGATATCTCAGATTCTAGCATATTGAGAGGGGGAGTCTGTGAAAGGGGGAGTCTGGATCAACAGTCAAAGGGAAGATGGAAGTTAGAGTTAGGTTGTGATTCTGAAGCTTGTGAAGATAGAGTGCTTATGATGAGAAGACAGAGAGTTGGAGAAAAGACTAAGACTGAAGACTCAGGAACTGAAGATTACGTCAACATCCAAGGGGGAGTCTGTTGATGCACAGAATGTCTGTTGACTTCATCTACATCAAGTCTTAAGTCAAGAAAGTCAAGATTAGGGTTTATAATGTTAATTTCGCTTATGTGATCATAGTTTATAGGTGATTTCGCTCTTAGGGTCAACAGGTGATTTCGCTTATGCTTACACATGGTGATTTCGCTTTTATGGCTACCATATAAGCGAAATCAGTTTCAAGTGATTTCGCTCATATGGTCATGCCATATAAGCGAAATCAGCCTTAGTATATATACCACTCATGTGTGACTTCTTAAGGACATTGGAGCGAAATCTGGTCATTAGCTTGGTAAAGGAACTCTGTCAAATTGAATTCAGAAAGCTAATAAAGAGAAGAAATTGAATGAAACAGCTGTTGTTACTTTGCGTACATTGATTCCGCCTTTACACGTGAAGATGAACTACCTTGACTGACTTTTCGAGGTTGTAGAATGGTCCAACAATAGATTAGGAGGAGAGGGGTGGAGAGAGGGTTGGAAGAGGTTAGAATATGTGGGAAGACATTGGACCATGTCTGCGTGAGGAAGAGGACGCGCAGAGGTTTGAAGACATTTTTTAATGAAATGTCTTCTAAAAAAACAAACAGTCTGCAGAGCTAAACGTCTGTGCGTGGTCTGCGCGGCGCAGACATAAGAGGTCAGAAGAGGTTTTTCTGAAAAAACAAACACCCCCTAAAGGTGTACCATCAACGAGGATTAGCATATTATCAACATGATCAATGTAATGCACTATGCTTAGCAGATTATCAACATCATACATGTAAGGCACTATAATTAGCAAATATCAACATCATGATCCTTGTAATGCATTATGATTAGCATATCCATGCAATGCACTATGGTTAGAAGATCCATGTAATGCACCACATTAGTAGATTATCAACTATCAACATGATCCATGTAATGCACCTTATTAGCAAATTATCAACGTGTTCAACGTAATTCACTTCAATAGTAGATTCTCAACATGATCCATGTAATGCACTTTATGATTCATTTGCATTGATAATACACACCATGTGTACGTTATCCATTTAAACATAATCCAAACCACTATATTCATTACATTCACAACAAAAAAATGACCATTACATATAAAGGGGTAAAACTAATCATTATCAAAAAACCCTGCTCAGCAAAAAAAAAAAAAAAAAAAAAAAAAAAAAAAAAAAAAAAAAACTTTTATCAACAAAAACCCTAATCAATTGCTTAAACATAATTAGGCATCAATAATGTAAAATATCATCCAAAAACCTACTTGATCACATCCCTGCCTTGTGTAAACCCGAAATCGAAGTTCATGTTGTTCCAGAACTTCTACAGCATTCTCAAATGCAATACAAGGTGGCTCAGGGGAGCATTAACCCTAGTTCCAGTTACAACTGTTCAGTGTCAAGGTATATCAAGTTCTAGTTTATAAGTTTCAGGTTACCTACACTAACCAAGATCAAGAAACAAGCATTACCACTCAAAGATAGTGTACTCATTCTCGCCTTGACTGAAATTGTAATAACCATGCTAATCGGTAGGGAATGAGAAAAATGGAGGGTTTACTTTTCAGTTGTTAGCTTTTTTGTTGACGGGTTGGGCCGCCACAAGCACAAGGATTAATCGATGTGGAATGGAAAACGAAGGACAATAACATCGACTAGGGTGTATATTGGGGTGAAAAGATAATTATGCCCCAACCCTAATGTTGGTTGTTAGGTAACTATAAAAGAATATAGTGACGGTGTTTAAGCCAGGCACACTAGTTGGAGCAGATATGGGAAGAGAAGGACTCAACCAACAAATTTTTTTAGAATTAGGGAGTAAAATATACCATTTTCTTAGAATTAGGGTGGTAATTTGGCCCAAATCACAGGGACGCAAATTGCAGTCTACTCTTTTAAGTAATGGTTGTATTGATTTTACTCCTATATATATACCATCTATCTAAATATATTTGTGGGGATTTAAACCCATACCATATTATAATGGGCTATATAACATTTATTAAGTGGGTGTTTTGGAAAGTGAAAGCAAAATTTGGAGATTGTTTTATTAGGGTGACAAACATTATATGATTGAAAAGAAAAGTGTAAGCGAAATACAAACATTATAATTCAACCTCAGATTAAATCCTGGGAAAGCTAAGTTTTATCTTTTTCTATAGGTATACAACTTCACTTTGTATGGTTAGAGACAATATATAATATAAAAAGAAATTTAGAAAACTTGTAGTTAGTAATTATGATGAACCCAAATGGTAGAAAATGCCAAAGCCAAAGTCACACATGGCCATATGACCTTCTCCAAAACCACACTTGAAATGCTCCATTGTTCATCATTCTCATCTTCTTTTGGCGAACCATCATCATCTTTCAACTTCATATGACTAAGATCATCTTCCTTTGATTCTTCAACATAAAAGCAACATATCCATAGAAGGGAAACCAACTTTACAAAAGGGCTCACTGTGTTCTTGGTGGTCATTTGATCTGAAAATGTCGAATCTGCAAATATTGTGACCTCATCGTATACAATTCTCTTTTTAGGCTTTGGCTTGCCGTCATAAATCATTCCTGGGTTCAGTTGGACCTTGACAGTTTGTGAAGGGACAATTTGGTGAAAGAAGGTTTTGGAAACATGTCCGGTCGACACAATCAACCCGTGGCTGGCTTTGGTTTTCTCATAAATTTCGAAGCTTGGAGTTGTGGTGAAGTTATCCAAGTCGCCATCATCTAAGAAGTTATCGTCGTTTGAGTTGTTGTGATCTTCGTTCACAAATCCAAGTGAGAAGTGGTCTTCAGTGTTTTCCAAGTTGTTGTTTTGACTGCTTTCTCCTGCAACTATTTTTCAAGTTGTTAATGAAATGGGTCTAACTAGTTAGAATTGTTCAAAAAGCTCACGGTTCGAGGCTCGCTCAAAACTTGCTCGAAAAAAGCTCAACAAAAGCTCATTGTTGGTCGTTTGTAAACAAGTTGAGCAAGCTTAGTTCAGTTTGTGAACGAGCTAAGCCCAAGAAAAGGTAAGCTCACTCGTTAGCTATCTCATTACAGGTAATTAAATTTGGGTGTGCCTATTGGCACACCAAACCCTAGCAAAACTAGGGTTTATATACGCAGCGTATAGGTCAATACGCAGCGTATATGGTTAACCCTCTACGCTGCGTATTAACCTATACGCTGCGTATATAAACCATGGATCTCAGTGCCTAATAACCAATCATTGCACAGAAAACAAGGTTTATATACGCTGTGTATAGGTCTCTAAGCAGCGTATATAAACCATCTGAAAATTTGGGGTCATTTTGGTAGGTTTGAAGCATCAGTTTTTCACAAGGTTTATATACGCTGCGTAGAGACCTATACGCAGCGTATATAAAGGTCTGAAAATGTCCTTTATACCCTTGTGTTGAGGCTATACGAAGCCAAATACAAGGGTAGTTGTGTCATTTTTGTCTCATAGGATGCGTAGGGATCTATACGCAGCGTATATAAAGCTCCATTTTTGTATTTTTTTTTGTGTATTTCTTTGTTTATTTATAAAAAAAGAGAAAATTATTTATAAAAAAACAATATTATTGGTAATACAAATATTATGAGTTATAAAAATTAAAAATAATACAAATATTATAAGTTTATAAGTTATAAAAATTAAAAATAATACAAATATTATGAATTATAAAAATAAAAAATAATACAAATATTATGAATTACAAGACCTACAGAGAACCTATACAAGACTTACACTATACGATACGATACGATATAACACCCGTATAGGCCTATAGGCGTGGTTTAGGTCTCGTATTGACCTCGTATAAGCCTATAAGTGTAATATCGTATCGTATAGGTGTGGTTTAGGTCTCGTATTGACCTCGTATAAGCCTATAAGTGTGATATCGTATCGTATAGGTGTAGTATAGGTCACGTATTGACCTCGTATAGACCTATACGGGTGTTATATCGTATCGTATAGTAGCGTATCGTGTTGCGTCGTATCGTATAGTGTATAGTATAAGTCTCGTATAGGTTCCATGTAGGTCTTGTATATGCCTATAGGCCTACACGGGATCTAAATCACACCTATAGGCCTATACGGGACATATATACACCTATAGACCTATACGGGTGTTATATCGTATCGTATAGTAGCGTATAGTGTTGCATCGTATTGTATAGTGTATAGTATAAGTCTCGTATAGGTTCCATGTAGGTCTTGTATATGCCTATAGGCCTACACGGGACCTAAACCACACCTATAGGCCTATACGGGACATATATACACCTATAGACCTATACGGGTGCTATATCGTATCGTATAGTAGCGTATCGTGTTGCATCGTATCGTATAGTGTATAGTATAAGTCTCGTATAGGTTCCATGTAGGTCTTGTATATGCCATATTGTTTTTTATAAATAATTTTCTTTTTTAATTTTTATAATTAATAGTAGTTGTACTATTTTTACTTTTTATAATTTATATTAGTAGTATTTATCAATAATATTGTTTTTTTTATAAATAATTTTCTTTTTTAATTTTTATAATTCATAATAGTTGTATTATTTTTAATTTTTATAATTTATATTTGTATTATTTACCAATAATATTGTTTTTTTTATAAATAAACAAAGAAATACAAAAAAAAATTACAAAAAGTGAGCTTTATATACGCTGCTGCGTATATAAACCCTTGTTTTCTGTGCAATGATTGCTGATAAGGCTCTGAAATCCATGGTTTATATACGCTGAGTATAGGTCTATACGCAGCGTATAAGGTTAACCCTATACGCTGCGTATAGACCTATACGCAGCGTAGGTAAACCCTAAGTGTGCAGATAGGCAAACAGGGTGTGCAGATAGTTAGAGCCTTAAATTTTAATGTGTATGTGTGTATTATAGTTCTAACACAGAATTAATTATAACCTAATATATATATAATATAAACTCCGTTTGTATTCTACATTGTGTAAATGTTATAGTAATATTTTATTTGTTTATAACTATCAACATGTGCAAAATATGAGATCTAACTTTTTTAAATAAATTTGCTGACTAAAGCTTTTAACAAGCCGAGTTTGAACTCAATATTTCATCTTGTTAAGATAGACGAGATGAGTCAGGTCGGCTCGATTCAATTACAGCCCTAGGTCTAGCATAAGAATGAAGATGTGCATAGTAGCTAAGATTTAGTATAATTGTACCTTGAACCTCTTGTTCCTCCCTCTTAAAGTTTGGTATATTTTCCACTGGAACAGTCTTGTAATCTTCCCAAAGCGTCTGAAAATATCATAGAGAATCAATGTAAATTTTAGCTAATTTTAGGGTTAAAAAGCTAAACTAGAACCCCAAATGTTAAACTCGCATGGGACAAGAAGTCCTAATGTTTCATTCATTATACTTAATAATAATAATATGAACTACTAAAAAGATTGATCATTACCACCTCAAGATCTTTGTTAGACATACCAACCCATCTCAAATTCTCAGCCATTCTATTAGTTCCGAGCTGGTCATGAGCACCACCAACCTCAATAGACATCATATTCTGATCATCTCCCATGAACCTAAAGGAACCCACATCATGCATTTGATTATTGCTATTATTATTAGCCAGAAACGAGAAATCATCTTCATGATGATTGGAATAACCTCCACCCCAAGTGTTCTGATTGTTGAGATCCTGTGAAACTTGCGCAACTGAAAGGATTTCCTGCAAAATGTCCTGCTGAGGACCATTCGAAGTTGAGAAGTCGCGCATGCTGCTGCTTGTCTGTGGCATATTCATCAAATCCACATAGCTGGTAGCCCCTTGTTGTGAGAGATCTTGATACTGCAGTGGAGGCATTGATAACCTTTGTTGAAGTCTGGCACATTCTAATGCTATGTCAACCTGAGAAAATATTATGATCATATAACAGTGTCAATAACACAACGTTGTTTGAATTATGGGTGTAAACGTGTTGGCCAAATTAACCGCTCATGAGTTACTCGAGATCAGCTTGCTAAAAGCTCAAGTTGATCCGAATGTAACAAGTACAAGCCCGAGCCTAAATATAAGCTCGTTTAATAAACTAGCTCAAACCCGTTCTTTATTTATCGAGCTCGAGTAGGCTTGCGAGCCTAACGAGCCCATTATATGATGTGTTGAATATGTATTTATGCAATATATCATTATTGTTATTATTATTATATTGACAAAATAATTTATTAATTAATATAAAATAACTATAAATGTGTATAAACTTTTTAATAAAACAATTGATAAAATCATAAATGATCCGGGCTCGAGCTTGAAAAACTACTCGCAAGTCAAGTTCGAGCTTTAGAAGTGGGCTCGTTTCAAGGTTACATGTTAGTTTGTACCTTGGATGGGGGATAAGAAACATTCCCACAGTTGGTGAAAGAAGGATTTGGAAAATTGAATGCTTCTTCTGATAGGTACTGCATCCATCTGCCATCACTTGTTTCACTTGAGACATATGGAGTTCCATGGTTGAGATGATCAGATGAAGATGAAGCCATTGGGGTTGGATAATTACAAGTTTCCATATCTTCTCCACCCCTTCCTCCCTCTGAATACCGGTCCATGCTTGACGAGCGATCACTCGCAGCCGCAGCATAATGTACTCCAACGTTTGTCTTTGGTGCATTCAAACTCTTCTTAAACACACGGCATAGCGAATAAGCATCCTGTAACTTTTAGAGCCCAAAAATAAACAAACATTGTGTTATTTTCACAAAAAACTTTGACATGTTAGTAACCACTAAGTTCTTATGAAGAAGGTATACCTTGAGCCCAGATTCACTTTCGCATTCTCGCTCATCAAGGCGGTATTCGTGCATAACCCAATCGCTACGTGCACCATGTGGTGCTCTCCCTCTATAATAAACTAAGGTTTTCTTCATCCCCACGGCCCTAGATTGTGAGTTCACATTCCTGTCCTTACCTGTTGCCTTCCAATAACCACCTTTCGTGGCTCGATTTGTCCTTGATCCATTCGGGTATTTACGATCTCTTGGACTAAAAAAGTACCACTCTAGATCTTTGCTTGGTAATAGCGACTTCCCTGAAGATGAATTTGAATAAACATGTTACATTCTTCCCAACAAAGACAAACTAAAACCAACAAATCAACACAAAAAACATGTAAGCAAAGAGACAGATAAGCATAGCAAAACAAATATAATATATATATTTGGATGAAAGAGGAAACAGGATGAACACACTTATTGCTGTAGATGAAAATGTTTCCAAAACTAGATATGGTAAAATTATTAGAATAAAGTTGGTAATCATATATATCTTTGAAAGAACAAGTAAGCGTAGTCAAGGTCTTTCCTCTTTAATTTGCTTTTTGAATTCAATCTTGTCAGCTAATTACTAAAATTTGTTCTTATACGAGTTTAAAAGTTGTAGGGGCCACTTTAATTCCCTTTAAATATTAACTTTCCCCACTAACTAAAAACCATCATCATGATCTTATTTTCAGTTTTTGATCTTAAAAGTTTCAATCACATTTGACTGGTCTTCCATATATCTATATCTATATATGCATGAACAAAAAATATGTATATGTATATAAATGTAATGGTAGTGATTTATGTACTTACCATAGATTATAATTTATAAGCCATATAAAATATAAAACAAATAAAATAAAATGTTTTATGGTGAAGAATTATCGTGGGTTGTATAATCTTAAACAAGTGCAAGGTGGAAGCACGCGTAAAGAACAATGGAGAACCTTCATTTTTTGCCTTTGGCCACAAAAATAGAGATTAAATCAAAAGAATATTATTGAAAGACCCTTTGACAAGAATCTTAATTCATGATCATGATCATGCTCATATTGCTTTTTTATTTTATGCTTTTTTCTTCAGTACACTTGTTATACAAATGCTGAAAATGGTTATTAGTGAATTGTAAGTATAATCAATATATAAAAGTGTTTTCTTTTTTCAAAACCCATGTGTGTAATTGTGTATAAACATAAGATATGTATTGAACTATTACATGTTGTTGTATTTATAAATAACAAAACCTAGCTAATACTTTGTTTTTTATATTTTTGGTGATACTTGCATAAACAAGAAAGCAACCTAAATTCGATTAGTATGAAATATCTTTTTTCCCATAATAGTAATGAAAAAAAGAAAATTCGAATGGATGCATAACTATGAATTATCCTCATGCATGTATATATATATATATATACCTGGTAAATCCCAGGGTTCGCACTTGTAGAGATCAACTTCAGGGATAACTTCGAGTTCGATTTTATGTCCGTTTATTTTCCTCTTGAGATAGTATGCAACAAGCTCTTCATCGGTGGGATGAAAACGGAAGCCTGGAGGCAATGAAACTGGGGCCATTTATGTGAATATTGATGTGTCTCTTGAAATCTTTAATCTTTGATCTTCTTCTGGTTATAACCAGACAGATATTAGTAACGTTTCTGCTAGGTATCTAAAAGCTTGTCTGGTTGTCACCAGAAAGATGATCAAAAACACAAACACTGCACCAGAAGTTGATATAGATAATTAGTCATCAAGCACATTGAAATAACATAAAACACACACACACACACACACACATATACACATATATATAGAGAGAGAGAGACCTTAGAGGAAGAAGAAGAAGATCTAGATGGAGAAATGACCAGGAAGAAAGAGGGAGGGAATGAAGGGGTGGGTGTTGAGGGTTTTTGATAGAAGGAAAAGAGAAGGTTAGAAAAAGCAAATGGGGTAGGAAGTAGGAACACGTACTTTATCTTTAAATAAAATTTATTTTTTTCATCAGCTTGATGCTTTTTTTCTTTTGTGAGTCTTCTTCCTCTCTCTCTCTCTCTCTAAATTTTTATAAATATCTATGCTAATATATATAGTACTGATAATCTTAGGTCTAGTAAGGACATAATCATGTTCACGATACAGGATTACATGTGAATATTTGAGTTATTTGGTTTACTTTGTTAAAAGATAATAATCGATGTTATAGTGCATCAAGTAGCCTTTGATTCATTCCAACTTTGTAAAATATGTGTTGCTCTAGAGTTAAATGTAACAACTTGACACGAAATGGGTACGTTGTTTTATTATTTATAAAAAATAAAGGCAAGTATGTACTTCAATATAAGTTCAACTTATATATGAAGCATCTAATTGATACCTTTAACACATCTACCATTTGTGTGGCTTAGTGGGAGGGAGACTTGTTTCCCCAATGGAAACCAAAGTTCAATCCTCATTTGTGTCACTTTAGTAGATTAAGCAAAGATGCATAGAGTCTAGCCTCCTTCTGAATGTGCCAGGTTATATCCTAATCTCACCCAGGTTTTCAGCCCACAGTTTGTTATGCCATAGAGTGTTCAGCTCTTGTGGTGGCACAATGTCTGTCAAGTGGCAGTCGGCGGTATGGTTTCCCGAGGGCACGCCCAAGCCAAACTCTGAAACCAACGCGGACCCGGTTAAGACAACATAGTCTGGCTGGAGTAGGGAAACAGAGCCCTCCAATTTGGATAGTGCTATGGCCTAACACAAGAAAGTCGTCATTCCAAAAAAAAAAAAAACGACAATACCTTAACATTATATAACAAGAAATTAGAATTTTTAGTAACTAAATCAGCCCGTAAACCTTTCCAATTGATAACTAGATTGGATGATTCATAGATACATTTTCAAGTTTAAGGTATCCAAATCCAAAGAAATTTTGATTTTACTTCGTAAATCACTGTTCAAAAAACTGTAGGTCCCGTTTTTCCGGTGAGGATCGATAACGAGAAACCTATCCCTGTTTATCACGAACACGGTAACGGGTGCGGAATCCCCGTGACGGTGCAAACCAAACAAAGTGTATAAAACACAGATTAACCAATGAAACACACTCTATTGATTAACGGGATGAGAACCGTATACAAACTGATACAAACACAGTTTTGACGGAATTTTGACAGAGTTTCTTTACATGTATTTTCTCATCTCTAGTTCACACAGAAACAGAGAGGGGTATTTATACTAGACACAGACACAGACTGACGAAACACACTAACTCTCGGCGAAACACACAAAGTCGACGAAACACATTCTGTTTCGTCGACATACATATAATCATTATTCTGTTTCGTCGAGTTGTAGTTAAGCCCAATCCAAGACAAAAGTCCAACATCATGTTACGGCCCAAAGATGTTAAACGGCCCATGTTCTTGTTTCTGATATAATCTTTCACACAATTCACATATGAGACAATTATGTTGACATCATCATGACATCACAGTGATGATGTCATGGTGATGTGTCTTGCGGGAATGGCTTGCGGCGTTCCGTGCCTCGCGTGTCGAACTCTGGGGCGCACGACGGAGGAATGTCGTGACGTCGGGCTGGAGCCGGACCTAACCGAGTCGAAACCAAGTCGAACTGAGCCGAGTCGAACCGAGCCGAGTCGTGTCCACATAAAGTGTACCAACAATCTCCCCCTTGGACGCTACTCGTGAGGTTCGTCTTCTGTGATGGTTCGTCTTCTGTGTCTTTCATGTCGGAGGATCTTCAAAGTCTTCACGCGTCGTAAGTAGAAAGTGTATCAACAAACTCCCTTTTTCATTCAGGTAGTGTGTTAACAAACTCCCCCTTAAAATGAACTCTCCATTGAGTTATGCTCGTGAATCTTTTGACTTGTCAATTCTTCAGATCCTTGTGGTGTTGATGAAGGGTCAGCGGCAACTCGATCATTTTTATCTTTTGAGTGCCTCCACTTCGTGTCTTCATTCCAAAGCTTGTCATCGAACATGTTCTCCTCGCCTTTAGCATCTGCACATGCAAGAAAGCTAAACGCATAATGAGAACAACCGCTTGGAATATAGTTAACATTTAAACAAACGACACATATGAGATCAAATCTCAATCAAACACCAACCGACAACAGTTTGAAAGTTTAGAAAATGATCAATTTTAATCCTTTAACTTTCAAAACTCGTTAACTTCGACAGTTTATGAAGGTGCAATTGTTTTCCGGCTTACGATCAGGATTTTGGGTAGGATAGACTCGAGTTCCAACACCGGTCAATCAAAAATAAACTAGAAGCAAAATCTTTTTGGATTTTATAAAGTTTAAATTAAAACATACCTAAAATCTTTTTGGAATTTTTCATTTTTCAAATGTAAAGACGGAAAGCAATAAATAAATATATACAAAGATGCATAACTGAAAACAGTAAATAAATATTTACAGACATTCTTTTTGCGAGTTTCGAGGGTAAGAGAATCATATCAGTGTACGGTCACGTCAAAACGCTCTTTTTGTTCAATTAGTTAACATTTAGATAAGCATCCTATAACAATTATCGGTATTGTTGTCCACATAAGCTCAACTTATCAGATGTAATCATGTTTAGGGGATACGTTAAGGTATGATTTATACTTACCGACCGGTGTTCATCCACACACGATACATTCCCGTATCAAGGTATACACGAGAATTCATCTTACCGGTGAGTATACTGATTATCATCTGTTTGACCGTATAAAAGAATGTGAGAAACTCACTTATTTTGATTGAAAACAAGCCCTATGTGATAGAATCACTTATTGATGAGGAACTTGATTTTCAGATGCATGAGGGCACAGGAGCAAGTCCGTGAACAGGTCAGTACTTCCGTACAGCAGAGAGACGAACTTGACTCCCGCAAAGAATCTGTGATATATTATCACTTATTTTGTTGGACATGTGATTGTTGATCACTTATTGAGGTCGAATGCAATATGTACACGTATGTATGATATCATGGAAGATCTTAGACTATGTCTCCGATATTTTTACGGTTTGGGATACAACCATGATACCCAGATGATAAGCAGCATAAAGACCGAATATCTCAGAACCTCGGCAATCTCTCAAACGAAATTTCGGTACTAAGACCATATGCCAATGTGCGGTTCCCACCTGATCATCAGTCGATTTAGGTTTATATCGCCCTGCACACTTTAAAATGATTGTGAGCCTACCGATACATCTTATATAGAGCTGCTTAACATTTTTCATTTTGCATTTCAGTTTAAAGATGGTTTAGACAGACCACTGATCTACTATCATTTTCTCTTTTTCTCGCCAGGAAACTCATTTTTGTTTTTCCAATGTTTTTGCGCTTTTGAAATTTTTCGATGTTTTTGAATTTTCAAATTTTGGATTTACTCCCCCTAAAATCAACAAACTAAGATAAATTTAAAAGGGATGTTATCAGATGGCGCTGAAGGTCACTTCAAAAGACACTGCCCTGCAAACCAGAACCAAAGACGGAAAGCAATAAATAAATATATACAAAGATGCATAACTGAAAACAGTAAATAAATATTTACAGACATTCTTTTTGCGAGTTTCGAGGGTAAGAGAATCATATCAGTGTACGGTCACGTCAAAACGCTCTTTTTGTTCAATTAGTTAACATTTAGATAAGCATCCTATAACAATTATCGGTATTGTTGTCCACATAAGCTCAACTTATCAGATGTAATCATGTTTAGGGGATACGTTAAGGTATGATTTATACTTACCGACCGGTGTTCATCCACACACGATACATTCCCGTATCAAGGTATACACGAGAATTCATCTTACCGGTGAGTATACTGATTATCATCTGTTTGACCGTATAAAAGAATGTGAGAAACTCACTTATTTTGATTGAAAACAAGCCCTATGTGATAGAATCACTTATTGATGAGGAACTTGATTTTCAGATGCATGAGGGCACAGGAGCAAGTCCGTGAACAGGTCAGTACTTCCGTACAGCAGAGAGACGAACTTGACTCCCGCAAAGAATCTGTGATATATTATCACTTATTTTGTTGGACATGTGATTGTTGATCACTTATTGAGGTCGAATGCAATATGTACACGTATGTATGATATCATGGAAGATCTTAGACTATGTCTCCGATATTTTTACGGTTTGGGATACAACCATGATACCCAGATGATAAGCAGCATAAAGACCGAATATCTCAGAACCTCGGCAATCTCTCAAACGAAATTTCGGTACTAAGACCATATGCCAATGTGCGGTTCCCACCTGATCATCAGTCGATTTAGGTTTATATCGCCCTGCACACTTTAAAATGATTGTGAGCCTACCGATACATCTTATATAGAGCTGCTTAACATTTTTCATTTTGCATTTCAGTTTAAAGATGGTTTAGACAGACCACTGATCTACTATCATTTTCTCTTTTTCTCGCCAGGAAACTCATTTTTGTTTTTCCAATGTTTTTGCGCTTTTGAAATTTTTCGATGTTTTTGAATTTTCAAATTTTGGATTTACTCCCCCTAAAATCAACAAACTAAGATAAATTTAAAAGACACAAAGATATTTACAAAAACGATTTTCCGATGTCGGTTAACTCATGTTTTACCTCGATGCCATTTACCAAAATAAATTTTGAATCAGAAATGATTTATCGAATTTTGGAAAAATCAGTTGGCACGTCGGTAAGCGGTGCGGACCATGACAACATTGTCTAGCCAAAGAGTGCTGTACGAGATAATAATAATTCATAAAGCAGCTTAAATATCGACAAGTAAAAGAGAGATTAGAATTTTAAAACCGTATCCTGCAACTGCTTCGTGCATTGCAAGGAATCTGAGTGCTCTCCCAAACTGGATATCCACCCGTTGTGGACTTCAAAGTCGATTTTGTAGCTACTTAGAAATCTCTTGACAGCAACAAGATCATAAACCTTTGGGTCCGGCTGGTTTTCCACATTGCACCAGCGAAGGTCTTTGTCTTTCTCTTGAGAAGTAGTGTGCGGTTGTCCAATCCACGCCAAGGCATCCGCACACCCGGTTGGTTTGTTCAACAAACACATTTTCTTCAATCACACCACGAAGAAATGTACACTGCACGTTCATGTTTTGAATTTTTGAACTTCAGACGTGCTGCAGGTGCGTACATTTTGATTGAATCTATCTTGGGGACCCGATCAAAGCCTTTGAACAATCAAACTTTGGAATGATTTGCATTTTGTCGAAGCTTTTAATCTCTTTCGACAGACAATTCTGTCTTCTTTTTCTTCTTCTCTCCATCAAAGGCAACCACTCCTAGAAATAACAATATCTTGGAGCTTTGAGTCGCCTATCTTGTGCAAGGACACTCCACTATCAACAATCCGATGACTATCGATAGTTCCTCCTGGAACATCCTACACTCTCACTCAGAGATTAGTTGGAGAGGGGGACCCAAGCCTTCATAGACTTAGGTCGTCCTTCATCATCGAAGATTGTGACTTCGATTTCATGATGATTCGGAATGGATTGAGCTTTCCCTGAAACAGTTACCGATTTTGGTTTCCAAATCTGTTTCTGTTTTTCATTTTTAATTTCTAACTTAACAGACTTGGTTTGGACAACCTTCGGTTTTAACGCCTTTTCAATCACCTTCACATTTTTACGTCGTTGTTTTGTTTCCTGTTCTTTAACAGTGCATTTATCATGTTTTGGAGAAACAGGACGACGTTGTGAGTGATCTTGTTCAGAGGGGGCTCTATCAACAAAATTTGGTTTGGGCGAGTTTGTGCAGTCTTTAATGATGTGCCCAAACTTCCCACATTTGAAACAAGTTCTCCTTTCAACAAACTTAGGAGAATTTGATCGACGACCTGACGTAGAAGTTGTAGACCCAGAGGTACTAGCTTCACACCCGTTTGTGTGCTGGGTGTAATTGTTTTGGCTGTTACGTTTTAAAATCTTGACTTGTTGAATAAAATCGGTGTTTGATTTGTTTTCAAAAGTCTCAATTTTATCAGTACCCCTTGATGCTACAAACTTGACATCTTTTGCTTTCTTCTTGTAACGAGCTCCTTTTGATTCAACCTTAGCCTTTGGCTTTGGAGCTTGTTGTTGCTGTTGTTTACCCTTAGAAGCAACAGGTTGTTGCTTTGTTGGTGATTTTTGACTTCCAAATTGTTTTCTGATTTTGGATTTTGGAATGGGATCACATTGAGTCACAACAACTCCAGGGATCGTCTTTCCCAAAAATTTGCTCGTATTATCTTCAAAAACTTTTTCAATCGAAGATGGATTGACATTTTTAAGTGGAAAATCATGATCTGAATAGATTTTAGAATCACCAAACAAAGTGTACAACACGTTATTACTTTTAACGGCAGACACACAATCATTGTCATCTTTGACATCCTTGACAGGATCTATCACTTGCTTGGCAACAGGTTGCATGGCAGGAGTAGGAGGATCACAAAGAATATGATTCTCAATTGGAATTTCTACTCCTTTCGTCTCATCAAGTGATTCATCCTGGTCATTCACATCTGATTCATCATCTGAAGAATCATAGTCCTCAATGGTTGGAGGACTTTGATTTGAGGCACATGATGACTTTTCTTTGTTATCAGATGAGCCCTCCGATGAATTGTCCGGTTTGAACCCTAGGCCAGTAGTAACTTCCTCATATTCAAGA
Source organism: Helianthus tuberosus (assembly GCA_030545235.1). NCBI lineage: Eukaryota > Viridiplantae > Streptophyta > Magnoliopsida > Asterales > Asteraceae > Helianthus > Helianthus tuberosus. The sequence continues at coordinate 135,444,370 of CM060433.1, forward strand.
GGCACACTGGGTTCATACCGAGGCATATCCTCTTCATCGGGCGACTTGGTATAGTCGTGTCTCAAAGGGGGTGGACACTTCCTATAACCAACGCCTTTCACATTCCCTTTAAGCTGTTGAACGTCAATGATGTGATCAAGCACATATCGGGAGTTAGAATAACTCTCCAATTTGAGCTTGATCGCTTCATATTCACACTTGGCCACGGCTAGCTCTTTCTTGGTTCCCTCAATGATATTAATGTAGTTATTAATACCAATTTGTTTGTTGAAAACAGTTTTTGTTAATTCGGAAACACTTTTCTTTTGAGTTTCAATAACTGTTTTAAACTCCTTTTCATTGCGAGCTAAGGCCATGTTTGCCTCCTTGCATTTTGACAGTTCAACAACTAAACTCTGATTGTGACTATGAATCGTTTCAGATTCACGTTTCAATTCAGCACATTCATGTTTTAATTCTTCAAAAGCATGTTTAGCATTAGCACATTCATGTGTTAATTCTTCAAAAGCATGTTTAGCATTAGCACATTCATGTTTCAAATCAGCACAGTTACTACATATGCTAGGAGTTTCAGATTGTACCTGACTTGTAGAAGCTGTGACATTAGCCATAAAGGCAGTCTGAGAAGAGAAAGATCCATCTTCAGTGAGAATCTTCTCCATTTCTTTTGATGTAGCATCAGCTTTCTTGACCAAGTCAGATTTCTCGTTAGCATCATTCGACAAATTACCAGCTTCAGAATCCACACCCTCCTTTATGTCCGATTCTGAACTGTAATCACTCACACCTGAGCTATCTTCATCAGTGCCACTATATCCTGAACTGTCATCATTTCCCGAAGATTCACCATCGCTGACATTTTTGATGATTTCGGCATAAAACGCAGTTCTTGTTTGATCACTGTTTCCCAACTGTTTAGCCGGACCACAATCGACACTTGGATCGAATTGAGGTTGTGTTGTGGAAACTTGAGGTTGAGGTTGGGGTTTAGATTGCGAAAGATAAGCATTTTGATTGAACTGTGGAAACGGAGATGAGTTTGCATTTGATACAAACGCCGTTTGTAACTTTGGTTGCTGAGCTGAACTGGAACTAACTAACGGGTTAAAACCTCCTCCAAGATACATTTCGGTATTTTGAGGAGCAGGGATTCGTTTAGCTTTCCGAATTTCTTCTTCGTTCTTGTGCTCCAACTTCTGAATGAATTCATAAATATTAACATTGACAGCATCTAGAACGCCCGTATGCTTTAAAAGCTCAATGAATGGGCTCCACTTTGGAGGTAGAGCATCAGCAAACCGTGCTACAATTTCCTGTTGAGATGCAAGAACACCAACATAACACATTTCATTCATCAAATGATAATAACGAGTAATTATATCATTTAGCGTTTCATTCTCTAAGAAATGAAATGATTCGAATTTCTTCTTCAACAGATCATGACGTATCTTTCTAGTAGCTGCATATTCTTCTCCTCTCGCTACCAAAAGATTCTGTATGTCTTGATTTTGATTCGACACCCTTGCCCATTGACTTGCACTTATTGACTGTTGTTGTTGAGGTATGGTACGCGTCATATATTCAGCCAACGACATTTGTTTTTGATCTGGTAGTGGATCTGTACTCCAATCCCAAGGGCTCGTGCAACTCATGTTTGATGTATGTGAGTGAAAACCTGATCACACACTAGAACTCAACCTGTTAAGACACTTTTGCAAGTATTCTGTTAAAATTCACAAGTTACTTGACGAAACACTTGATAAACGACGAAACAGATTTATGTTTTGATGTGTCGACGAAACTGATTGAGGCTTATAATCGACGAAACTGATTTGATTGTTTTGTTCGACGAAACAGATTATGCTTGTTTGCATATGACGAAACTGATTGGTGATTTAAATAATGTAGCCGAACTATTTGACTGGTGACCACTTTGTTGACTGAAAGATGAAACTATAATATATGACGAAACAAATGATCAATATGTTGTTTGTGACTGGCGAAACAGATAGGACCTTGTGAGATATTATTATTATTTTTTTTATTTATTATTATTATTTTTTTTTTTTAAATCATATCCCTTCTGACACAAAGGCCACAATATTCAACTTGCTATATATCGAGACATCCACTTTTCAACAAAACATCATCACTTTGATTACAATTTTCAACACACAATATTATAATCAATAACACTTTAGTTCAAACAAAAATCTAGATCAAACATAGATTTTATATAAAAAAAAATTATGAACACTTTGAAGACCACCAAGAACAGTGATGAACTCGATGGGTTTTCCGGTCACCGGAAAAATTATCGAATACGATTTTGCTAAAACTTCAACAAAAACCCACTAGTAACATGTAAACATTCAAACAAACAAGGTTTTCAACAAAAATTATAGCAAAACAACAATATAAATACTGATTTTAGTGACTTTTTGCAGAAAATATAAAAACTTTTTCAAGAACAAAATCTGAAAAATCACTTAAAACCACTTGATAAAAACCGAAACTTGTTTGGTTTTAAACAAGGATTAGAGCCAAAGCTCTGATACCACTTGTAGGTCCCGTTTTTCCGGTGAGGATCGATAACGAGAAACCTATCCCTGTTTATCACGAACACGGTAACGGGTGCGGAATCCCCGTGACGGTGCAAACCAAACAAAGTGTATAAAACACAGATTAACCAATGAAACACACTCTATTGATTAACGGGATGAGAACCGTATACAAACTGATACAAACACAGTTTTGACGGAATTTTGACAGAGTTTCTTTACATGTATTTTCTCATCTCTAGTTCACACAGAAACAGAGAGGGGTATTTATACTAGACACAGACACAGACTGACGAAACACACTAACTCTCGGCGAAACACACAAAGTCGACGAAACACATTCTGTTTCGTCGACATACATATAATCATTATTCTGTTTCGTCGAGTTGTAGTTAAGCCCAATCCAAGACAAAAGTCCAACATCATGTTACGGCCCAAAGATGTTAAACGGCCCATGTTCTTGTTTCTGATATAATCTTTCACACAATTCACATATGAGACAATTATGTTGACATCATCATGACATCACAGTGATGATGTCATGGTGATGTGTCTTGCGGGAATGGCTTGCGGCGTTCCGTGCCTCGCGTGTCGAACTCTGGGGCGCACGACGGAGGAATGTCGTGACGTCGGGCTGGAGCCGGACCTAACCGAGTCGAAACCAAGTCGAACTGAGCCGAGTCGAACCGAGCCGAGTCGTGTCCACATAAAGTGTACCAACAAAAACATATCTATCTAGAACACAACAATTTTAGCCATAAAACCCACTCAAAACCCACAAACAACAGAGTGAAGATCACTAAAACACAATATTCAAACCCTAACAGTCCATAAAAACTTCAAACACACCATCATAGAAGTATTAATATAAAACACAACATGATAATTAACATAAAACACACTAATGTTAGTCATTCGATAATCAAAGTCTTATCATCCAAAACACAACACAAAACCCACAAATATGACATTTTAGTAATCTTCACTTCGTTATTTGTGGCTTTTGAGTGTGTTTTATGGGCGACATCATGGTGTTTTATGACTTTGTACACTTTGTAGAAAAAATGGACTTTGTAGCCAACTCCCACCCTATCTAAATGAAGCTTTTAATTAGTTGATACAACATACAACTTCACGAGTTGATAAATATATATATATATATGGATCTTCTAATATTTTAAGTCCGCATTCTTCAATGTCTCCCTTGTACCTACTTTGTTTACACCTCATTCCATGCCTTGTGTTTGGTAAAGAAGCACACTGTAGCATCTGAACATTTCGTGTATTCCACCAACTCAAACTATAAGACAAAATGATTTGACCGCCCTTTTGCATCCATTTAAACACATTTCCATAGAGATTGGATATGAACATTATTGGATCAGACACTAATGTCGTTCCCAACCAGACATAACTTCTCCCCACACTATCACCCAAGGACGTATTCAGCCTAAACCTTAAGTCCTAATCCAAAAAGTATGCAGAAGAAGACCTAACAAATTTAGGATCAAAACCACCTACCGATTCAAACCTATGTAAACTCAAAGTCGTAGACTCTCGCTTCAAGTTCTTAGTATCCCACGACATCAAGGTAATGCTCATTGTATCCTTCTAGAACCTATATGTGTTCCTGAACCTATCATGCACCACCATCCGATTGAATTGCCATAGCCTAATCGAAAACTTTGACCTAATCGAAAACTCCACCTGACCATTCATGGAGGTGAGAAGCGTCCATGGGGCCATTACACATCACACTTCATCTTGATACTATGACCTAATAGAAAACTCCACCAGACACCTCTTATCAACCCATACTGTGTTCTGATTTCTTACCTGCACAAGTTGATATAGATACAAATGATCCACCATATCCCACCCTAGCTTCTTAACCATGGATAATGACACCACATTCTCAAAACTACCCTTATCAAACCTTGCCCTTTGACAAGAAACAAGTTCGGGAGAGACTGTTCTGCCTTCACACGTCATCATCATTAGTGACCAAAGGAGAGGCACTAAGCATTCATCAGATGACTAATGCCTCCTCACGATTCGGACCTACCATTTCACCAATGGCCACAAACTCTTCCCCATCTTGATCTCCTCATACTAATACAAACAATCGAGGACTGCCATTTACAAGGGATGCAGTTGGCCTTCTATTTCTACTATTTTCCACCTTAAGTGTCAACCTACAGACATCTGTATAGTTGCAGCATGGTTGCATGTGTACCACATCTGCGATCTCAGGTTTTCAAGGCCTCCAAAAACCTTGTGACACTTGTTCCTTTTCCTCATCCACCACACACCTTATACGTACACAATCAAAGAAACTGATGAACTCCCCAATAGTCATAGTTCCCTACGTAATCTAATATTTTGATGATAGTCCTGGAAGCCTTTTGCCTATGATTAGGTGGCAAAACTTCCTACTTAATAGTTGTTTTTTTTTATCTTGGACCATGACCCAATTCAAGATTTTCCATCTCTCTATGGTTGTGTCTTAACATGTTCCCACCAAAGAGATATTGAGCTTTTGAGTTTGATAGCCACCACCTTGACCTTCAACTAATCAGGCATCTCTTTGATGTAGAAGACTCGCTCAACGGTGTTGATCCAATCAATGAAGTCTTCAAACAAAAAACTTCCGTCTAAACTAGGAATCTAAACCTTTAGACCTAGCCCTAATAATGGATCATCCCTGGGCATGATTCGCACATTCCATCATCTTAACCCAAACGGATTTCCGTGCTTGTGCCACTCCTCATCTTCGATCACGGTTTCTGTCTTTGTCTCAGATTCCTAATTTTGGTTCAACTCTAGCTCTCTCTTTCTCTTCGGCAACTTTGTGATCTCATCAAAGGATTCAAGATCATCCACAATGTCTCCTTTTTCGGCTGGTCTACGCAAATAAAGGCAACCTCTTTCATGTCCAACTATTTGACTAGCGTAGCTCTAATACTGTCACACCCCGACCTACGGCTGATTATTGGTCCGAGTGAGATGATTGTCCATAGCTCCTAACAACTATTATAAGTTTAAATATTTAAAGCATCCAAATTAAATTGTCATGAACATAATCCAAATTAAATTGTCACACATAGCATAGAAAAATCCAAAAATAATTTATACAGTATCCAAAAGTTATAAGTCATGAACATAATCCATTTAATTAACTAAGCTACATCGTATGTGTCTTCAACCTTCAATCCACTCATACTTGTTTACATGTATCATGTGTAAAGTAATTTTGGGTCAACAATAAGTTGGTGAATAGATCTAGGTTTTAGAAAGTAAAGGTTTTAGTTTATTAATTTATAAAGTAGTAACATGCATCTTTAAGTGTTTATGTGATATCCATAATCATCCAACAAATTCAACAATACCACAATTTCCAACAATTCACCAGAACCACATATGACAACGAAACATGACATAGTGAAATAACAAAACAATTTAAGATTCAAGCCCCGAAGAGCGAATCGAAATGGTAGCGATACCAAGTTCAACCCATGGTCGTAGGGAACCGGTCAGTCTGTGGATCCGTATTACACAATATGACACCAAGCGCATTACAAGTAGATACAAGTATATGAAATATAATTCACAGATAAACGTAACACATAATGACACTTTGGTTTGCATGTTGATGATATAAAACCTATGAAATAAAGGACACATGATACACCCAAAAATTTTAAGTGATAAAAAGAGGAAAGAAAAGATCTACTCACGAGTTGCGTTTGCTTGATCCTGTTTAAACCACATGAATTTGAGAAAACCTCCTTAAAATAATATCACCCTAATATATGAAATAACGAATATAAACTAAATAACCATCAACAAAAATAATAGTATAAAATAAAACTTATGATTTAAGGCTTTAGAATAATCTAAAAATTACTTATAATATTCTATTTTAAACACTAAATTCATATTTGATTAATTAAAGTGATATATTTGTAACAATAATGACACACAAAATATATCTATGTCCAAAGGACATAGGGTGATGTAAACTAAGTCTTGTTATTTCAATTTCATCTTAATAACAAAATCTATAGTCTAGCCAAATTGGTGAATTTATATCCAACATGCCCAAATTTAAGATAATGAAATAATAACAAAATATCACCAATCTATGTTATTATATAACAAAAAATCCAATTTTAGATAAACCAATTGAAATTCATCTTAATAATTTATAAGTAAAAAACAATCCAACATATCATACATTCCATCCAAAATCACTTAAATTTTGTTAAAAGTCAATTTTTTATATTTATAATTTAATTAGTCATTTTGTTACCTACACAATACCTTGTGTCATGAATTTATAAAAAATACCAAGTCTTATGGATTTTATAGAAAATCAGAAAAACAATGTTCTTGGTATTTTATATTGATAGTTTTATAATTCAAATATTTTTCATGTTATATAGGCAAATTGGAAATAAATATACCACCTATCTAACTTTGGCCAATAATAATCTCAAGTCAGTTATTAGCAGCTAATAATCCGACCTCGTCCATGTTTTTTTGGAAAATACTCCACCGTTAAATCAAGCTAACGTCGTTATAAAAAGGGTGACGTGGCTGCCACTTGTTAAATGACTCAAATGAGATTATTTATTTCCAATGACTTGGATTATTTTAATCCCTTATTGTTGACTGAGTATAAAAGGGGCATTGACCCCAATATAACACACCAGACGATCAAAACACCACATCTTTAAAACCCTAAAATCCATCTCAAGATGAAAGCTGCAAATCGACACTCTTTAATCAGGTATGCTAAAATTGTCGCTACATTTGCATTCACTTGATAACACAGCATCGACTTCTTGTTTCCACATGAAGAATTTGCAATCAGATCTCTATAGACATGCATTACAAACAATTGATTAAAATTCGAAATTCAATATCAATTTTTTTTTTGTAAATTAACTTACAGGCCAAAGAGGGCATCCGTAAAACTCTTCTCCTTGCCTTGAACTTCAATTTCCAGCCACCCTACGGATTGCAACTAATTCATGGTTACAATAAACATTTCCATCGGTGCCAAGTCTGAAAATTTTGGGGTTTTTTTTTGAATGAATTGAAGCAGACGATGATGATGAACTCATATTTTCGTTATTGGGATCGATTGAAGAAGCTTAATTTGTAGATTGAGGGTTCGCTTATGAATGTGTAGAATTAGGGTTCATGTTGGTGTTTTGATCGTCTAGTGTTTTAAGTTGGGGTCAATGCCCCTTTTATACTCAGTAAACAAAACCAATAACAGATTTAAAATAATCCATGTCATTTAAAATAAGCCATGTCATTTGAGTCATTTAACATGTGGCAGCCACGTCACCCTTTTTATAATGACATTAGCTTGATTTAACGGTGGAGTATTTTACAAAGAACATGGACGAGGTCGGATTATTAGCGACTAAAAACTGACTTGTGATTATTATTGGCCAAAGTTAGATAAGTGGGAATATTTATTTCGAATTTTCTTATTATATATTGTGTAAATCCAATTGGAGTCCAAAAATTCTACAAACTATTCTTTTTTTAACGACAAATTTCTTTTATTCTTGTCGTCTGTGGGACTTGAACCCAAGACCTCTCCCTCCCAAGGTGTTTAAAGGCTTTGCCTTATTCTAATATGATAATAAGAAATTCCCTAGGCTCAATTTCCATAAAATACAATCCTAAATCAAAAAGCCCGAAATTTCAAGAATTAAGAATCCTAGTTTAACTAAGAATTCAATTCAGATTCATAGGGTTTCATAGAGCACGAAAAATTAACGAGAATGGGCTTTGGAATTACCTGATTTGGTGACGGAATGAAGGAGAAATTGATGCTTGAAATTACAATCCCTAGAATGTTCTTAATTCACTTTCACAAAATTGGACGGTGTTAGATGGATTTAGATGGTAGGTAAATATTAGGAATGATGATAAGTGTCGTTTTGGACATGTTTGATGAATTATAATTAAGGAATTCACTAGTATTCGTTTTGAGTTCTTGGTGGCATTAATGGAGTTAAATGGTGTATTAAGCTTGGAATTTAATAGATTGATTAACAAATGAAATGACCGATTAATGATGCCTGCTAGGTTTCCCCATGAGAGCCGAATGATTTGGAGCCATAAAGAACATCGAAAGGTTGTCGGGTCGCGCAAGAATTGTTTTAGCGAAGAAGATGGTGGCTGCTGGGTTTCCAGGTTGGGTTTAAATACAAAACAACTTCGGGTTTCACCACATAAGGCGCGTAGCCCAGTTGGTTGTTGTGCGTTGTTTAAGTCCGAAACGGGTGAGGTCACGGGTTCGATTCTTGGCCGACACTTTTTCTTTATTTTTATTTAACAACTTGATGCAATTTCGCATGCAATCAAATTGGAACAAGAACACACGAATAAAAGTTGGAACTTAGTAGTATTCAAACTCATAGAAAGTTGTCTGGTTTACAATGAAAAAGAACTAGAGTATTTAAAGGAAACCTTAAAACCACATAAAAGGAAACATAATCTTGAGATAAATTGCAAAAAAATAAAGACTAAAATTAAATAAAGGTTCCAGCTTGTTCTGCAAGTCTTCGGTCGCCCTCCTCTAGCCTCGGCATTCTTTGACCTGCTGCTTCCACTCGATGTGCATTGGACCTCGACCTGAACCCGGGTCTGCAGAACTGGTCTGGCTCAATGGGCTGACATGACCATGAGTTGGACCATCGGTTGCATCATTCTCCCCCTCTTCGAAGAGACTCGTCCTCGATTGAATGGATCATCCATTTCTGGAACATATGGAGACAAGTTGGCTACATTAAAAGTTGCCGAAACACTATAATGACCCGACAAATAAATTTTATATGCGTTATCATTGAATGGACCATCTGCTCGCGGTTGTAACTTACTCGCACGTCCACCGGGGAAATGTTCTTTACTAAGATGTATCCAGACAAAATCACCATCCTTAAACACAACCTTTTTCCTCTTTACATTTTCCCGATGCTGATAAACAATATTGTTATTAGCAATTTGTTCATGAACCTGCTATTGTATCAACTTGATTTGTGCGGCTCGATCTTCTCCTTCTATACTGAAGTGTTTGGCTGCTGGCAATGGGGCAAGATCCGGTGGTGTAAATGGGTTATGCCCATAGACGATCAGAAAAGGACTCATACTCGTGGACCTGTGAGTAGACCGATTGTAAGCAAACTCGGCTTGTGGAAGAACCAAGTCCCATTGTTTTGGATTAGACCCAACAAGGCTGCACAACAAATTACCTCAACTACGATTTGAGACCTTTGTCTGTCCATCACTCTGCAAATGGTGAGCACTACTAAAATTAAAACGCGAACCCAATCGTTTCCACAAAGTCCTCCAAAAAAGTCCACAAACTTGACATCCCTATCCGAGCTTATTGTTTTATGTGTCACACCCCAACCAATGGCGGAAAAATCGGGGCATGGCAGTGAGCGAATGATGTGTGTAAAATGCAACATATAAATTACATCAAATGAGGGATAAAACTAACCCTTTTTTAGTACTAATGTTGGAAAAAGTGTTCTTTTGTCTTCCTTTTGTATTTTCAGGATCAAATGAGCTTAATTGAACAAAAGGAACAAATATACAACCAAATCTAACATAAATACAAAGAAAGGGAATAAACGTGGCATGCCTGACCCCTCGACAACATCTTCCCAAAGCAAAAACAAGAAGAAAGTTGAGCATGGGGCTGTGCCCAGCTAAGCACGGGGTTGTGCCCAGCTCAGCACGGGGCATGTCCAGCTCAACACGGGGCGTGCTCAGCGAGCACGGGGCCGTGTCCAGGATGGTCAGCCCTGGCACAAAAGACAAACATGTAGAAGCTTCTATTGCCCACCACGGGGCCGTGCCCAGCGGACACGGGGCCGTGGTCAACGCAAAGATACGCAGAATCATGCCAAATCTGATAGTACAGATATGCTTCTGCACACGGGGTCGTGCCCAGCGGACACGGGGGCGTGGTCAACTAATGCGGACAAGAGCAATTAATGAAGAAAGAGAAGAAGGATAGACACGGGGCCGTGTCTAGGCGTCTGTGCAGGCTATAAATAGGGGTGCTTGGTTCACTTGCAACTCATCCCTTGGCACACCACCTCTCTCACACTTCACCCACCACCCACCACCACCATAACATCATCATCCACCACCATCATCCATTGTCCATCATAAAGTGTGTGAGTCGTCTCAGGATCCAAGATTGATCGTAAGAGTTCTTGACAATCAAGGCCATGTTTGCCTAAGTCTCTTACATCACTTGGTGAAGACAAAGTGTCTAGTGTAATACTTTTTTATTTTTAATCTTTTCGCACTTTTTAATTGGTTATGTATTAATGACTTTAATAACTAGTTTCTTATGTTGAAGGTGATTCTTCCTTATCGTTTGTCCGTGGTGTCTTGGCATTATTTTAGTTAGTTCTTATTTTCTTAGTTTAAAACCTTTTTCTAAACTTTTAATTTTATTAGACGTTGAGGATAAACCGGTACTAAAAGCCCTTATGTCCTTGGACGACCTCGGTATCTTACCAACACTATACTATGCTCACGATGGGTGCACTTGCCTATATGTGTGTTTAGTGTTAGTACATATCGTGTTTTATAAATTTAAACTTGGCTAAAGAAAGTGTAAAAGGGCTTAAAATATACTTAAACTTATATACACACTTCACACGCATCAGCGAAACAGGTTGTCCATGAGTATCCATAACAACTATTCATTACCAGATAATTAAAACGTCATGTCCCATACCACAACATATCCAAATAAAAACAGTTATTACAAATAATTTTCTCATAAAAAAATACTGCTCCGACGACTTAGATTTAAGCGTGACATAACTAGACCCCTAGCTCGATTCATCAAAGCACAGCAATCCTTAGCATCTTAAGCACCTGCCACATACACTAAAATAATGTCAATACACATAGTGTAAAGGTGAGCATACAAGTTTGATATAGCATAATATAGTTCGAAATCGTTTACGCATAACTAGCATGTATAACGTATAATGTGAAGCATATAAGTTATCGACAAAGATCCTATTAATACCAATGACTGCTAGTTGACTGCGAGTAGCGAGTGTGTATCACATGTTCACCACTGTGAACACATGAAGTATTGTCCTTAACAACCCCTGAGTGAACAGGCGCTGAGTCCAAACTATAGTCCTATCGTTGCTAAGGCAGGTAGACAGCAATCAATGTGTTAACACAACAAACAGGCATTCATTGAGTCACGTATAACATGCATTAAAGGTCAGCGTATAAATAGTGTTTGCGTTGTGTGTTCGATGTGATTTAGAATAAGTAACGTATGTAACACCCAAAAGTGCATAAAGAGAAGAAGGATGGACATGGGGCCATGTCCAGGCGTCTGTGCAGGCTATAAATAGGGGTGCTTGGTTCACTTGCAACTCATCCCTTGGCACACCACCTCTCTCACACTTCACCCACCACGCACCACCACCATAACACCATCATCCACCACCATCATCCATTGTCCATCATAGAGTGTGTGAGTCATCTCGGGATCCAAGATTGATCGTAAGAGTTCTTGACAATCAAGGCCATGTTTTCCTAAGTCTCTTACATCACTTGGTGAAGACAAAGTGTCTAGTGTAATACTTTTTTATTTTTAATCTTTTCGCACTTTTTAATTGGTTATGTATTAATGACTTTAATAACTAGTTTCTTATGTTGAAGGTGATTCTTCCTTATCGTTTGTCTGTGGTGTCTTGGCATTATTTTACTGTCTATATAAAATAAAAGATTTTCACCATTCATATCTCCACAGTCTATATAGGTATGTTGGCTACCTGGTCGGGGGTTAAGGGAACGGTTTGGTAAGAGTCTTGCCATTGTTCAGTGTATAGATCCTGCAAAGGACCTGGGCCAAATTTAGTAGGACCTCCTTCAATACTTAACGGTATTGGATGGCGGGGGTCCAAACTCTTTGATCCCCTCATAAGTTAAACTACTATTAAAACTTTAACCCGGCTACTTAGGACTGTATCCTTGCTGACTCAGACTACTTAGCCGAGGGTAACGTCGCCTTCAAAAGAGGAGCCTACCACATTATGCATTAATAACTTAATTAATTATCTTTCAATAATCCGACCCTTTAGGATTGTATCCTTGCTGACTCAAACTACTGGGTTGAGGGTAACGTCACCTCCAAAAGAGGGGCCTACTACAATAACTAAGATAATCTCTTAAATAGTGCAAAAGTGCGAAAATAATCAAAGGTTACACTAAACACGAGTCGGAGCCAAGTGATTCATCTTGTCTATCTGTTTTTCTTTTATTTTTATTTTTCAGCATTTTAGTTTGTTCGTATTTTCTTAGTTTAAAACCTTTTTCTAAACTTTTGATTTGATTAGACGTTGAGGATAAACCGGTACTAAAAGCCCTTGTGTCCTTGGACGACCTCGGTATCTTACCAACACTATACTACGCTCACGATGGGTGCACTTGCCCATATGTGTGTTTAGTGTTAGTACATATCGTGTTTTATAAATTTAAAACTTGGCTAAAGAAAGTGTAAAAGGGCTTAAAATATACTTAAACTTATATACACACTTCACACGCATCAGCGAAACAGGTTGTCCATGAGTATCCATAACAACTATTCATTACCAGATAATTAAAACGTCATGTCCCATACCACAACATATCCAAATAAAAACAGTTATTACAAATAATTGTCTCATAAAAAAATATTGCTCCGACGACTTAGATTTAAGCGTGACATAACTAGACCCCTAGCTCGATTCATCAAAGCACAGCAATCCTTAGCATCTTAAGCACCTGCCACATACGTCAAAATAATGTCAATACACATAGTGTAAAGTTGAGCATACAAGTTTGATATAGCATAATATAATTCGAAATCGTTTACGCATAACCAGCATGTATAACGTATAATGTGAAGCATGTAAGTTATCGACAAAGATCCTATCAATACCAATGACTGCGAGTTGACTGCGAGTAGCGAGTGCGTATCACATGTTCACCACTGTGAACACGTGAAGTATTGTCCTTAACAACCCCTGAGTGAACAGGCGCTGAGTCCAAACTATAGTCCTATTGTTGCTAAGGCAGGTAGACAACAATCAATGTGTTAACATAACAAACAGGCAGTCATCGAGTCACGTATAACATGCATTAAAGGTCAGCGTATAAATAGTGTTTGCGTTGTGTGTTCGATGTGATTTAGAATAAGTAATGTATGTAACACCCAAAAGTGCATAAAGCAAAAAGGGACCGAGTATACTCACAGATAGCGTTTAACTTAATAAACACTACCTTAGATTGAAGGGAGCACTGAGAGAGATTAGCCTGAACAGTTAACGATAGCATAAACGATGAGCGGCGCATAAAACGATGCAAAAGTACCAAGTATCGGATGGTAACCCGATCAAATGGCAATCTGATCGGATGGCCAGTCGATCGGATGTCAATCCGTTCGGATGGTCATCCGATCGGATGGCCATTCGATTGGATTAACACCTCATTTGGTAAGGGTGTGTTTGTGAATGATGGTTTGTCCTTTGAAGTTTTCGTTGTAGCATTTTGAAAATAGAGAAGTATCTCTACCCTTCAGGTAGGTCGATCGGACGGCGGTTCGATCAGACGGCGATCCGATTGGCAAGGCTTCTCGGTTGAGAACAAGTTCACAGCAGGACGGTCACTCGATCGGATGGCAATCCGTATGTATTGAACATGTTGAAAATTGATTAAGTACCAAAGTCCCAAACGTCACACTGTCGGATGGCCGTTCGATCGGATGGCAATCCGATAGGACGGTAATCCGTTCGACGTTCAGATCCTTGGAAATTTTGAATAAAAGTTTAAGTGCGGAACCAAGTGCAACCGGATCGGATGGTCGGGCGATCGGATGGCAATCCGATCGGATGGCAATCCGATCGGACGGCAATCCGTCCCAACGATCTGAACGTCTTGACACTTGATTTTGTTTGAAGTTTTGCAGTTTTGAACGAGACGGTATAATATCCGGCTTAAACAACAGCAAACCCCATCTCGACCCAAGTGATCCGATCGAACAGGAACCACCCTAGTCCGACCGGTTCACGGTTCGAGACGGTTATTCATGTTCAAGCCCGAATCCAATTATCTCTCGGATAGAATTCAGATCTTGAACTAACCCATCACTAAGAAAGAGTAGAGGATCAGAACGAGCTCCGATTCTATCGGGTTTGAGTGCATTGTGTGTAAAAGAGTTGAAAGAAAGTTGAAAAACCTTCTTTCAATCCTTTTAACCATGAATAAGTATAGATCTATGTGAAAACATTGATTATTCATGTGGAAATCCTTCAGATCTGAGTTGTTCTTGGTGGAATGAAGCCAAACCTTGAGGCTCATAGGAACTCCATGATGACATCACCCTAGAACACCTCTAATCCGGTGATTTCACGGTTAAAATTTAAGATTCAAAGGTGAAAATGATGTAGAAGTGTGTGTAGATTATAGAAGTACAAGATTTAGGTTGGAAACTTACAAGAATTGAGAGAAATCGAGATAAATGAGAGCTTGAGGTCGGCTGGTCGAACAAGGAGCTGTCACATCACAAATGATGTGACAGGTGGGTATTTATAGGATTTCCCAAAAAGGAAAGTGGTGTAAGTGTCGGGTCGATCGGGTGGGAATCCGATCGTGTGGCAGCTCGATCGGGTGACAACTCGATCGGATGACAATCCGATCGGATGGCAATCCGATCTGATGGCAATCCGATCTGATGGCCACTCGATCGGTTGGACACTCGATCCTATTGTCCGGCGCGACGAGTTTTGTTTTTTCGATTCGCGTGTTGAGCGTTGCGATTCGAGCGAGCGATGCGATAGTGTTACCCATTAGTTACACAAATAACATAACTACTATATCTAACATACAATCACTATAATTAACTTGCGTTTAGCGTTTGCGATGCGATAGATTACGATTGCGATAGTGATTAACACCTCAACATAAACATAACTTGCACAAGTAACACATAATTAGCACACACACGTAAAACAATATCCAGAACACATACTTCAAGTTGCGATGCGATAGCGATAAGTCGATTAGCGATAAATATGCGATTAAAGAGCGATTAAACCTCGATTAATAATAGATACTCCACATAATACAACTAAAGCAAATAAATAAATAGGTTCGATTACAAGTCAAAGAAGTCAAAATAGTAGTTGAGCAAGGAGTGACAGATCGCAATTAGCAATCTTTTCTTCCTTTGACTTCAATCTTGACTTTGACTTTGACTTTCAAAACACGGGGTGTTACAGCCACCCCTACTTAAGGGAATTTCGTCCCGAAATTAGGCTTTAGCCATAACAAACAACTGCGGGTACTTCGCCTTCATGTCGCTTTCGAGTTCCCAGGTGAACTCGGCGCCTCGTTTGCCTTCCCAGCGAACCTTCACAATGGGAATGCGTGAGCGTCTGAGTACCTTGGTTTCTCGTCCCACGATCTCAACAGGCTTTTCCACGAAGTGTAATGTTTCGTCCACTTGCAAGTCCTCAAGAGGGACATGTAATTCCTGGTCGGACAAGCACTTTCTGAGGTTCGAAACGTGGAAAGTCGGGTGGACGTTACTCATTTCCTCTGGTAGTTAGAGTCTGTAGGCCACTTTTCCAATCCTTTCCTGAATCTTAAAGGGTCCAACATATCGAGGCGCGAGCTTTCCTTTCTTGCCGAATCTGATCATCCCCTTCCAAGGTGCAACCTTTAGGAGTACGTGATCGCCAACGTCAAATTCAAAGGGCTTGCGGCGTCTATCAGCGTAACTTTTCTGTCGGCTCCGAGCTTTCAACAGGTTGTCTCGAATTTGAAGGATTTTGTCTGTCGTTTCTTGTAACAGCTCGGGACCTGTAGTTTGCGCGTCTCCGATCTCGTGCCATACAATAGGCGATCGACATTTTCTTCCGTATAAAGCCTCAAATGGTGCCATTTGTATGCTAGAATGATAACTGTTATTGTATGAGAATTCGACCAAAGGTAAGTACGCGTCCCAATTACCACCGAAATCTATGACACACGAACGGAGCATGTCTTCAAGGGTACGAATCGGTCTTTCAGTCTGACCGTCGGATTGGGGATGGAAAGTGGTACTTAGATTAAGAGTAGTACCGAGAGCAGATTGAAACGTTTCCCAAAAACGTGAGGTAAACCGACCATCGCGGTCAGAGATGATGTCGTGAGGCGTCCCATGTCAACTAATGATCTCGTTGGTGTAGATCCGGGCTAATCTTTCTACCTTAAAGTCTTCTCGTATCGGAAGGAAGTGAGCTGACTTGGTCAAACGGTCAACCACAACCCAAATGCTATCATGACCAGATTGAGTTCGCGGAAGTTTCGTTATGAAGTCCATGGCTATACTCTCCCATTTCCACATCAGGATCTCGGGTTGAACGAGTAAGCCAGAGGGTCTTTGGTGCTCAGCCTTGACCTTGGAACAGGTCAGGCATTTCGAAACATAGATTGCGATATCCTTCTTCATGCCCGGCCACCAGTACTTGTAGCACATGTCCTGGTACATCTTGTTAGCACAGGGATGAATGGAATATCGAGATTTGTGGGCTTCGTCCATCAGAAGTTGTCGCAAGTTCGTACGCTTGGGAATCCAAATTCGGTCCAAGTAATGAAAAATACCATTAGATTTATTCTCGATTTGGGCGCCATAGTTTAGAATTATTTCCTTCTTCAAAGTTCGCTCGGTAAAACAAGCATGTTACGCTTCACAGATAAGAGCTTCGAGATTAAACTGGGCTTGGGAATTTCGAACGCTAAGCAAGTAGCTTCATCGACTAAGAGCATCGGCAACGACGTTTGCTTTGCCTGGATGGTAACGGATCTCACAGTCGTAATCGTTGAGTAGTTCTACCCACCGGCGTTGACGCATATTTAGTTCCTTCTGGTCAAAGATATGTTGTAGGCTCCTATGATCGGTGAAGATCGTACACTTGGTATCGTAAAGGTAGTGTCGCCAAATCTTTAATGCAAAAACAACTACGCCAAGCTCGAGGTCGTGTGTGGTGTAGTTCTTCTCGTGGATCTTGAGCTGTCGAGAAGTGTACGTGATAACCTTATCTCGTTGCATAAGAACACAACCAAGACCAAGGTTCGAGGCATCGTAGTAAACTACGAAATTGTCGTTTCCATTGGGCAATAAGAGAACGGGAGCATTGCAAAGCATAGTCTTAAGGGTTTGAAAGGCTTCCTCGTGTTTGGTTCCCCAAACAAAAGGTTTATCCTTGTGCTTCAGATAGGTAAGCGGTACGGCGATTTTGGAGAAACCTTCGATAAAACGGCGATAATAGCCTGCCAGTCCGAGAAAAGAACGAACTTCAGTCGGATTCTTGGGTGTAACCCAACTCTTAACAGCTTCGATCTTCGCAGGGTCAACGTGGATACCTTTACTATTGATAATGTGCCCCAAGAATTGGACCTCCTCTAGCCAAAATTCACACTTGGAGAACTTGGCATAGAGACGTTTTCCCTGGAGTAACACAAGAACCAAACGTAGATGCTGCTAGTGTTTGGCTTTTGATTTGGAATAGATCAGGATATCGTCGATGAATACGATTATGAAGCGATCAAGGAAGGGTTTGCACACTCGATTCATCAAGTCCATGAAGACTGCAGGAGCGTTGGTCAAACCAAAAGGCATGACAACAAACTCATAGTGACCATAGCAGGTTCGAAACACGGTTTTGGGTATATCCTCTTCTTGAATGCGTAATTGATGATAGCCTGAGCGGAGTTCGATCTTAGAAAAACATGTAGCACCTTGAAGCTGATCAAATAAATCATTGATTCGAGGCAAGGGATAACGGTTCTTGATTGTCAACTTATTCAACTCCCTATAGTCGATGCACATCCTGAACGAACCATCCTTCTTTTTGACGAAAAGGACAGGCGCGCCCCATGGAGAGGTGCTAGGGCGAATAAAGCCTTTATCAAGAAGTTCCTAGAGCTGACTCGAGAGTTCACGCATTTCGGAAGGAGCGAGGCGATACGACGCTTTAGCAACAGGGTTGGCTCCAGGAATGAGGTCGATTCGGAAATCGATATCATGAGCGGGTGGTAAACCTGGTAGCTCATCGGGAAACACGTTAGGGAATTCACAAATCACGGGGACATCATTCACTCCCTTAACTTCCTTTTTCTCTGCTACTACAATGTGCGCCAAGAAATTTTGGTATTCCTTGAGGAGATACTTGCTAGCCTGGACGCACGACATGAGTTGGAGTTTCTTCGACGCGACTTCACAATAAACACACAACTGATCACCATTCGCGAGCGAGAATCGAATCATCTTATCGAAGCAAACAACTTCAGCATGGTTTTCACGAAGAAAGTCCATGCCTACTATGACGTCAAAACTTCTGAGCTGCATCGGAAAAAGATCGATAGGGAAAATGTAATTGTTGAGTTCGAGAGTACAATCACGGAGAACGGAATTGACGGCAAAAGTTCTTCCAGTGGCAACTTCAACATCGAACGTCGAGGGGAGATAAGCGCGCTTAAGATTGAGGATCTTTTCGAATTCAAACGATACAAAACAGTTATCTGCTCCAGTATCAAATAAACACGTAGCATATATACCATTTACAAGGAACGTACCATTGACCACATTGTTATCGGCTTGGGCTTGGCGGGCGTTAATGTTAAATGCACGTCCGTGGGCAGCTGGTTGTTGTTGATGTTGCTGAGGCTACTGCTGGGGCTGCTGCTGTTGTGGCTCTTGCTTGACCACTCGGTTTGGGCACATGTTGGCGAAGTGGTTGGGATCACCACACGCATAGCAAGCTCTAGCATTGACCGCGGGTGCATGAGCAGCTTGATGGCCTTGGGGAGCAGCAAGTAGAGCTTGTTAAGCAGGAGCTTGACCTTGTGTTGGAGCAGGGTTTTTACATGGACTTGTATGGCAGTTTGAGATGAAGTGGCCGTACATGTTGCAATGTGCACAGTATCTGCAGGCAATTCCCACTGGGTGGTGATATGTACAAGTAGGGCAAACCGGATGAGGACCAGTATACGCACGCTTTGCCGGTGGTGCGTTGGTAACCGGGGCCGCTACTTGGCGGTGTTGATGTTGCTGAGGAGCTGGAACTGATTGGAGCAGGGCAGCGTTGGTCACAGCACAGTTCTTGTTGCTGGAACTGCTGTTGTTCTTTCTCTGGCGTCTCGAGAGCTTGGATGACTTAGGAGCGGTGGCGGTTTCAGCGGTTGAAGCAGTAGGAGCTTGATGCAGATTCTTGGGAGCTTTATCCAAGACTCCAGACTTGACTCGCTTGTCGTTGATCTCAGCAGCGAGCAAGTAGGTTTCTTCAATCGTTGTCGTTTTTGCAGCTTGAACAAAATCAACCACGCAATCCGGAAGAGCACGGATATATTTATTGATAGCGATTTCGGGCGTCTTGACTTGGTCCAGACAGATTATTCTCAACTGCTTGAAGCGCGCAGTCAAACCAGCGTTGTCACCATCTTTCTGCTTAATGTGCCAGAATTCATCCTCCAACTTTTGGCGCTCATGGAGAGGGTAGAACTCTTCCATCATCACGTAATTTAACTCGTCCCATGATAGCCCGTAAGCTGCATCATTTCCGCGTTTGTTTCTCTCAGCCGTCCACCAGTCCAAAGCGCGGGACTGGAAGATGCCAGTTGCGTTCAGAGTGCGGAGATTGTCAGGACAGCCACTCTGGCGCAGGGTGACTTCGATAGAATCAAACCATTGGAACATGGCCGTAGGACCATCTTCACCAGTAAACTCTTTTGGTCCGCAGGCTTTGAACTAGTTGAAGCTAAAAGCAGCTGTTGGCGAATCAGTTCGGGACTCTTTAGAAGGTTTGCTCGCATTATCGTTCAGTTCACTCACAGTCTGAGGGATAACTTTGACGATTTGGCTCACGTCGTTTGTCGGCGTGCTTACGCCTAGCAGCTCGTGAGTGTAGGGATCGAGATGACGACATTGTCTGCAACAGACAGCGCCATAGGATTCAAAACACTATTCCAATATTCCAAGTATAGTCTAGCGATTTATCATAAAGCTCAGGAACACATCAGTCATATAAGCACATAATCACAGAATCACATAACACGTAGGGCACAGAAACACGTAGGCACGTAAGGCACAAAAGCACATAAGGCAGTCAGAACACAGAAACCTTACTATAGGTTGCACGTATTCCCTATCCTTCACAGCACGTATAGCGATTAAGTACATCGATTGCGAGTATCGTACAGCGATTGCGAATAATAACCAGCGATTTGGTTGCATTTTCAGATAGATGTGCAGTGCAAGTCGTGCGTGTTGATCGAAATGAACAGCGAAAACGAATAAACCACCAGAATCAAAACATGTAATCACATAAAACACATAAAATTCACATAAAATCGATAAATCATAGAGTTAGCTGTTACGGGTTCTAGAATCGAAACACATAAAATCGAGGATAGATTGTCTCGGCTAGATAGACGTTGACTATCCACAGTGATTCGACTATTCACAAGGACTTTAAGTACACACTTTAGCCTTCGGAACTGTGCTCTCGCTTCGATTTGAGCGATCGGCACGCATTCCTCCCAGTTACAGTGTGACCCAAGTCGTTGGAGTTCGTCGAGACTTTGGTGAGAGTTTGGTAAAACCTCATTAGAGAGTAGAACGAGTCATCAAGGTTCGGATTTCACCCCTAACTTAGCGACTACGTTCCTACTTGTGTGATGAAATCACGAGATAGATAAGGAGGTATGCGTCGAAGTATGGATTTCACTCCTGATTCAACGCAGTTTGTTAGTATCTGAGTTTGGTTTTGATTGTGTTTTATGTTTGAAATAAGATGAAGATGGATGAGTAGTGCAGCGGAATTTAAGATGGAAACAAACTTTGCACACAATCAAACGGGAGAATTGCTTTAATCAAACATTTTCAACAAAGAACCGAAAGATTGAATTTATTTCAATAACGATTACAATGCATGTATGAATACAAACTCCCCCTCAGCCTGAGCTCATAGTGTTTGTTCGTGCAGGAAGAAGATTTTGTGAAGAGCTAATAGAAAAATGGATGGTACTGTTCTATTTATAGGCACGGACAAACCACTGAGGCATCAAAGCTGACGTCACCATGAAAGTGACATCTAACCTCCTAACAACTTCTAATAACTGATCTATACAAACACTGCTTAAGCTAACAACTGATATACAATACATTACATAATTAAACTAAACTAATGCTGGTCCTTCCACTGTTGTGACTTCAGCAGTACTTGATAACTACCAGCAGTGCTTGACCCAAAGCAGTAAATTGAATAGCGGGTCTTTAGTCTTTGACTTGATCAGCGGTTGTAGGCCAGTAGTTGTAACGATCAGTAGATAGGAGGTCAACAGATGTTAAAACCACTTACAAGGGGAGAGACTTGTAACACAACATCTGCTTATTCTGGATCCACTGTCCTGGTCCAGTTTTGGCTTTAATTATCTGTTCCTCTGATAGGGTTCAATCCCAACAATCTCCCCCTGGAACAGATAATGTCAAAACTCTTCATTATTGGTAGATCTTTATTACCTCATCAACAGTTCCCTTATCTGACCTTTAAGTTGCAACTCAATGTCTAGGGCATCTGTGTCATCTTCATCCCTACAAAGTGGAAGATCAAGGAGATCCTGCATATCTTCAATACTTAGGCCAAGTGCTTGTTCCCTTGTTATTTTCTTCACTTCTCCACTAGACTTGAACACAGTCAGTACATGGGTCTGTTTGTCAGTTTTCCACTTTAGTACTTTAGAGCCTGGTGGGTTTCTTGGGAGATTTTTATTGGATAAGGTGTTTGGTGATGCAGGCCTTGTGATGACTGTTTGAGCAGTTCTTGCAGGTTGATTCAGGCCAAGAGTTTCAGCTATCATCTCTTTAATACCTTCCTTTACAAGCTCATTTCCTGCCATTAATTCTTCCACTGTTTCAGTATCCAACTGTTTGTGTTGCCTTCTTTTAAAGATGGCTGCACCAGCTGGAGCAGTGGATCTCCTGATTTGCAGTTTTGGTGGTCTTTTTGAAACCACTGCTTCAGGGTAGTCAGGTTTTTGTGGAACTTTAGGATCTTTCTTCCTTAATTCCTCCAACCTTTTGTAGGTGGACCTGATTATATCTTCTTTCCATCTTGCCACTTGATTTTTGGACCCATAGTCAGGAGCAACTAACTCCTCTCTCATTCTCTTCAGCTCTAATGTCTTCTCATTCACATTCTTTTTGTACTTTGACCAATTTGGAGGAGTGTGTTTGACCTTATTCTTTATCATTTCTTGAATCCTGGCTGCTTCTTGTTCAAGCTCAGAAATGGTCCACTCCTTGTACATATGCTTTTCTCCCTTGTACTTCTTGGTTGCCATGATGCTTTCAATGTAGTCTTTTCTCAAAGATTCAACTGCTCTTTCTGAGATTTGTTGACAAACATTTTTTGCAAATTGTTCTAAGGGTCTGACTTGAGTAAATAGAAACTGGTAATGCCTTTGAATTTCTTTGTCAGATTTTCCTTGAGAGTTTCTTTTGGAAATATCCTCTGCCTGTTTAGCCTTAATTTTCAAATATTCTTCAATGTTGTTAGGCCTTGGATATCCTTCAACTGATGGCAACTTCCTTTTAGCAGGGTCATCCTCATAGTAGAAGGATTTGCTCTCCTCTCTAACTGCTTCAAGTTCTAGAGGAAATTGGACACCTGCAGGGGTAATGACAGGGATTGGTTGTTGTACTGGAGCTGATGAGAGAGGAACAGGGTTTGGAATAAGTGCAAGTGATGGTGAAGATGTTGGTGGTGATGGAGAATCATCATCAGGTATGAAAATCCTTCTCCTTTTTATTGAAGGAGAGGCTGATGATGTCTTGGGTGGATCAGTGGTGGTATTTTGAGTGGTGGATGGTGGCTGACTAACAGTTGTTGAAACAACTGGTGTTTCAACCACTGTTGCCATTACAACAGATGTTGTAAAATCTGGTGTCTTCTGCTTTTTGGCAGGAGGTGATGATGGTGAGGTTGTTTTTGGTGGTTTTATTGGTGGAGTGGTTTTTGGTAGTGGTGGTAAGGTAGTGGTTGTGGTGTGTGTTGAAGTGGTAGTTTGAGGTTTGGAGCCTTTAGTAGGTGGTTTGGAGGCATGCTTTTTAGGTTGCCTCACTTGTCTAGTGGGCTTCTTCTTTTCTTCCTTGGGATTTCTATCATCCATAGGTTCAGAAGGACCTTGTGCATTTAGCTTCATGAAAGCTCTCTTCTCCTGTTCCCACCTGGCTTTATCCTTAGCCTCTCTATCCCTTTTTACACTTGCTTTTGCTTCAGCTAGTGCATTTTCAGTAACATCAAGCTTTTTACTACCATCTGGCAAGGGAATATTTTTAGTCATGTTTTCCTTTTATGGTTCAATATAAATACCATCTTCAATTCCCTTCTTTATCCACTGTTTGATTTTCTCCCCCTTTTTGGCAATTATCTGGAGGAGGGTTATCAAGGAAGAGAACAGTGGGAGGAGCAGTGCCTGTGGTTTTCAGAATGTGGGCTTTTAAAGCCTTGATGTCAGCTTGAGTATCTTTAAATCTTGCTTCCGTGAGAGTTCTAATCTTTTGAATTTGGATCTCATGTTGCTGATCAGTTAAATTCTTTGATGTCGGAGCAAAGGTTGAAATAAACTCCACAACTCATTAGATAATGAAGCAGTTGTTGGAGGTGGTGCAGCAGTGGATGTAGACTTTGGCAAATTTAACACCTGCTGCAACATTGTTTTGATGTCTACAACAGATGATTCAATTTTGTCCACTCTCTCCTTCAATTTCTTATATTTTTAACCATCATCCAAATGAATGGGATCATCTGATTTCCCACCAGCAGTGGTTGTATCAATGGTAGACTCAGGGAATGTATCCCAAAAGGCATCCATTGATGCCCCTTGTTCTTGGTACTGGGGAATTCTTTCCTCATTTGTGGACACTTTGAACAGCTCACCAGTGGTTAAAGAAAACTCACCAGTGGTTGCCCTAGTTGTCTCTGAAGAAATTGCCTTCAAGGGAGTCTTATTGATAGAACAACTGACCCAATGTAGACCAGTGTGTCCAACACTAGTAGTTGCTGCTCCACTTGAACTACTGACAGGAGTTACTTGTAACTCCTGCAGTGTAACCTCCTCAATTATTGCTGGGATAGCAGAGGTATAAGCAACAGACCCAGTCACTTGTGGGAGTATACTCTTATCGATAGGTGGTTGAGAGGAACTGGTTTGTGTCTGAGCTATATCAACTGCATGCAACAAAGGTAGCATGGATTGTGGTAATATGAGGGGTGAAGGTATTGGTGTAGAAAGAGACATGTCCTTGGGATCAGGACCGAGGAAGATGGATCCAATTGGACCCAGAGCTTCATAATGCGGGGTCCCTGTGCTTACAACCTGATCCTTTTGTGAGGATGCAGGAGGAGTTTTAGGCAGAGGTGGAGATCTTTCTACCAACTGCTGTGAGAAAGTAGCAGCAGTGGTTATTGGTGACTTTTGTGTTGTCACTGGCAGTTGCTCTGGGATCTCATCTTCCAGAGTTGCCTTTTTGATGGGTTTGGAGGGTTTTCTGGATGATTTCTTTTTGGTAAGGGCAGGTGTGGGTTTCAAAACAGTGGTTATGCTGCCTTGATCACCTGGAGCAGTGGGCTCAGCAGCAGATACCTGAGGAGCAGTGGTAGCTGCTAAATTCTGCTCAGGCACCTCTGCTTGTGTTTTTGTAGGTTTTAACATTCTTGTGAATGTTTCAGGTGTTAAACTGTTTATTTTAAAAGGAGGACCCTGTACAAGTACATGGGCATTATTTTCTGAAAAGTTTTTATTAAAATAGTAACTCAAAAATCTTGGAAATAATAGAAAAGCCTTTTTCTCAACATTTTTGACCAAATTATCAAAGATTACCTAGGAATAATTAAAATTTTCACCTTTAAGTATAGCATAACCCAGGTATTGTATCTTTAACGGGATTTCATTGAAAGCAGTGGTTTTGTTAGAAACACACATAAGAAGGGTATGAAATAAAAACCTTATAGCAGATGGAAAACTTCCCTTTTGTAACGTATCTATTTTCATTTCTTCTCCATACCCTCTTTTAATGAAATCTCCTTGGTACTCTGTTTTCGGAAAAGAATTTTTACCTTCCAGATCATTGAGCTCAAATACTTCAGATATGGCTTAAGGTGTGATTGAGATTTTTACACCTTTTATTGTGGAATTGATGGCAACAACCTTTTTGTCCATCTTCTCAAGAGTAGCATTTTTCCAAAATTCTCGTTGAGTATCAAGATAGACGGTTGCATTGTAAGAGAGCAAAGTTTTGTACTTTGTGGAGGATAATGTGTCTATGATGGAATCGAAGGTCTTTGTGTCACTGGGTTTTTCCAGAATACCCAGGTAATTGTGAGACCATTTGTATGGAATTTCAATCTCAGTAGGCTCCTTTGTTTTGGATTTGCTTGCCTTTTTCACCATGATTGAAACAGAGAATGAGAGAATGAAGTGAGGATGATGAAGATTGTGGGAGAATTTTTGTTGAAAACTGTTTTGAGAAAAGAATTTTGAATTCGATTCGACAGTGAAAACCCTGTTTGGGGGTTTAGGGCAGGGTTTTATATGATGAAAAAGTGAATGCTGACGTGGCAGCGGTTACAAAGATCTGACGGATAAATACTGACCACGTGTCAACCTCTGATGAAAGGATAAAATAATGGAGGACAGTTGTTTGAGAAACCACTGATGAAGCAATACCAGTGGTTCACAAAGGAAAATGAAAATAGTGGGTGACTTTCACTATCAGTGGATAGTTTGTGTCAGTGGTTTTAAAGCACTGAAGTTTGTCAGCAGTGCTTACCAAGGAAGATGAAGAAACAAAGGTTGACTTTCAGCAGTGGATAGCAAATAACAAACAGATGTTTACACCAATCATTGGTTATGGCAGACTTTTAAGGATTTAATGAAAATTTCATTTTTAGCTATTTTTAAGGATGGATTTTTTATTTTCTGAAAACATTTTAATGCTTTTATTCATAGAAAAACAAGATTTTGCTTGTTATTCCATGTTTAGCATGCCAATCCTAGAGACCAAGCTTTCAAAGGTAGATGTATCTAAAGCTTTTGTGAGCACATCTGCCAGCTGGTCTTTAGTTGGAACATGATGCAGAGAAATCAAACCTTTTTTCATAGCAATCCCTCACAAAGTGATGTCTGATGTCGATGTGCTTGGTGGTTGAATGGGAAACTGGATTTTTGATGATATTTTTTGCTGCCTGACTATCCAACATGAGTGGTGTCTTTAAGGCAGTGATACCAAAATCCAGCAACTGATTTTGAAGCCACAGGAGTTGGGTTGTACAGCTTGCAGCAGCAATGTATTTAGCTTCAGCAGTAGATGTTGAAACAGCTCTTGCTTTTTCTTTGCCATGAAACCAAGCAATTGCCTAGAAACTGGCACCCTCCTGAAGTGGACTTCCTTGTGGTGTTACATCCAGCAAAGTCACTATCTGAAAAGCCTGAAAGCTGGATATTCCCATTAGCTGGATACCAGATACCAAGTGTGGGAGCACCTTTTATGTATCTGAAGATCCTTTTTACAGCAATGAGATTAGATTTTCTGGGAGCTGATTGACTTCTTGCACAGACACATGTTGCAAACATGATGTCTGGTCTAGATGCTGTTAGGTACAGTAAAGACCCAATCATGCTTCTATAAAGTGTTTGGTCAATCAACTCATCCTTTTCATCAGACATAACTAGCTTATTGGTTGCCATGGGTGTGCTGCATGGTTTACAATCATTCATATCAAATTTATTTAAAAGTTCTTTAGCATATTTGCTATGATGAATGAAGGTTCCGTTTTGCATTTGCTGAACTTGGAGACCAAGAAAGCATTGCAGCTCACCCAATGCACTCATTTCAAACTCAGCTGTCATGAGTTGCCTAAACTCTTCACACATTTTATTACATGTGCTTCCAAAAATAATGTCATCCGCATAAATTTGGACAATCATTAAATCCTTTCCTCTCCATTTTAGAAACAGTGTTTTATCAATGGTACCTCTTTTGAAACCATTTGAGAGTAGAAAGGTGGAAAGAGTTTCATACCAGGCCCTAGGTGCTTGTTTCAGGCCATACAAGGCTTTGTTTAGCCTGTAGACATGATCTGGATAAAATGGATCCTCAAAACCTGGAGGTTGACAAACATACACCTCTTCTTGAATTGTACCATAGAGGAAAGCACTTTTGATATCGATTTGGAACACCTTCATGTTGTGGTTGACAGCAAAGGCCAGGAACAGTCTTATAGCTTCCAATCTTGCTATAGGGGTAAAATTTTCATCATAGTCTATCCCCTCTTCCTGTCTGTAACCCTGAACCACAAGCCTGGCTTTATTCTTGACAACAATGCCCCTTTCATCAGTTTTATTTTTGAAGACCCACTTTGTGCCAATGGGGCTTACATCTTTTGGCAGTGGTACAAGCTCCCATACTTGTTGTCTTTTAAACTGTTGGAGCTCTTCTTGCATGGCTTCTACCCAGCTGTTGTCTTCCAGTGCCTCTTGGTACTTGACTGGCTGATGGAGTGATAGAAAACCAGCAAAAAGACAAATGTTTTGGGTTTGGCTTCTTGTGAGCACCCCTTCATTGATGTTGCCAATGATTTGGTCAGGTGGATGAGATCTCAAGAAGATTAAATCTCCTTGGTATGGTATGATGGCATTTGTTGGTGAAGGTTGTAGATGTGTATCATCTGAGCTAACCACTGCTGGTGACTTTGATTATCCAGCAGTGGCTTCAAAAGGAGGTGGAATAGGAGGTAATGGTGTGGACACATGCTGACTTTTATCCACTATTTGGGGACTTTTGTCAGCAGGGTTTGATGATGTGGAAGCAGTGGTTGATAGGCTACTTTGGTCAACAACTGTTGAGGTAGCAATGGTTGAGCTTTGACAGTTGTTTTGTACAACTGCTGCCTTTCCCATTGAAACAGACTTTTGTTGAGCAATGATGATCTCATACCCATAGTCTGGTGATGAATCCTCTGATGGACCTGCACTGTTAGTCTTGACAACAACACTTTCAAATGTGAATTTATCAAGATCTAATAAATCAGCAGGATTTGCTGGGATTTTCATTGATGAAAGTTCATTGAACTTCACATTCAAAGTCTTTTCCACTGTTTTAGTCCGTGTATTAAACACTTTGTAGGCCTTAGCAGTGGTAGAGTATCCCAAAAGATAACCACTGTCTACTTTGGCTGCAAATTTTGAGATGGAATCTTTTAAATTCAAAATAAAGCATGGGCAGCCAAATACTTTAAAGTATGAGATCAGTGGTTTGATTTTATACAGAATTTCATAAGTAGTCTTTTTGTGCCTGGGGTTTATTAAAACTCTGTTTTGGACATAGCAAGCAGTGTTTACTTCCTATGCCCAGAAAGTTAAAGGTAAACCTGAATCAGCAAGCATGGTCCTAGCAGCTTCAATCAGGGTTCTATTCTTTCTTTCAACTACCCCATTTTGCTCTGGTGTTCTAGGGATGTTGTACTGCCTTACAATCCCTTTCTTCACACAGAAGGCATCCAACTCCTTATTTTTGAATTCTATGCCATTGTCACTCCTGAAGACTTTTACTGGAAGGTCAAATTGCTTTTCAACCTGTGTTACAAAGTCTTGCAAAATGCCTGCAGTCTCATCTTTTGAGTGTAAAAAGAAAGTCCATGTAAACCTAGAAAAGTAATCAATAATAACCAAACAATATTTCTTCTTTTTGAGACTCATGACTTGAACTGGGCCAAACAAATCCATGTGCATCATTTGCAAACACTGAGTTGTTTTGGACTCTTCAATGGACTTAAAAGAGCTTTTATGATGTTTTCCTTTTAAACAGGAAACACAATACTCAGGACATGAAAACAATTTTTGTGGTAAGCCTCTTACCAGACCATTTTTTGAAATTTCAGTGATTGTCTTGAGATTTGTGTACCTCAATCTTCTGTGCCAAAGTTCTGTCTCTTTGTTAGAGGCAGCTGAGAACAGACAGGCATCAGTTCTGGGACACTCTTTTGACATATCAACAACATAAACAGTGCCACTTCTTTGAGCAACAAGTTTTGTTTTTCCAGTTTTTATTATTGCCTCAATCTTTTCAACCATTTCTGGTCCAACAATCCTACAACACTCCTTTGTGAAGAATGATCCATACCCCTTATCACTCATTTGTGAAACACTCAGGAGGTTAAATTTTAGATTGTCTATCAGATTGACATTTTCAAATTTTACATTTCCAGTTTGTACTGTACCAGACCCCAGAACCTTCCCTTTACTATTATTTCCAAAGGATATATCACCCCTTCCATGGATTTTGAAGTCTTTGAGGAGGGCTTTACATCATGTCATGTGCCTGGAGCCTCCACTATCTACATACCAAAGACTATCTAAGCATGCAGAAGCTCCGTGCACATGAAGTAAAAGGATTAGTTCATTAGGGTCTCCAAAGCCAATAAGGCTTTGGATGGGGTTTCAACAGTGTCTGGGATGAGTTCAGATGCATGGGCAGTGGTTAGGTCAGGGGTTTGGACAGTTTTAGGGTTGTTTCTCTCTAACCATTGTTGTGGGTTTTGACCAATCATCTGCTGATAACCAAAAGGATGCCTATTCACTCTTGGTTTAGGGGGTCTTTTGTAGGTCTCATAAATGTGTGGAATCCTTTGGTAAGATGATTGTCCCTTGCCTCTTCTGAATTAGTTGGCAGGGGGTGCATCAGTCACTTGAACATCTCTTTAGACATATGTTTGATTCAGCTGTTTTGTAACAGCTGTTTGGACTGGCACAAACAGTGGTTGATTCTTGGTGAATTTGATAGATGATGTTGATGGACTCAAGGATGTTTTAGCAGTGTACTCATTCTTTTTTACATCAAATTTTTTAAGATACACACATTCTTGAGTTTTGTGATTTGGTTTACCACAAATGGTGCAGCTTTCAGCAGGTACAATGATACTTGTTTTGTTTAAATCGTATGCTTTTAAATGGAAACAGTCTTTTGTTAGATGATTCTTTTTTTCACAAAATTCACAAAACAGGTTTTTGATCTTTTCTCTCTTCTTTCTCTTTTCAGACTCCTTTGCAACGGAGTTTTTAACCTCTGTTGGGATGTCCTTGAGAGGGATGACTTTTGCTTTTGGAGCTTTAACACCATCAGTGGTTGTGAAATCCATGGGTTTAAAATTTTCAAGAATGTCACACTCGTCAGACCATGAGGGTTTAAATTGGTATTTCTCAATTTCCTCAAAAGTAGAGGATCCCATTGGTCTTTCAAGTGTGATTTTGTTACCAAGTTGATCAGTGATTTTCACTTCTTGGCCATTCTTGTTAGTGGGAATGAATTCAATGGATACATCAGTGGTTTGAACAGATTTTTCAAAAGCAGTGTTTTCATCATCATGTTTTCTATAACCAACACCAAATTTCACATTGCTTTTAATCTGTTTTTCAAGCATTACTTCATACCCTTTGCAGGATTCCACCCATTTTTCACAAGTGATCTGGGTGGACTCCAACTCCTTTTTGCAAACTTGGTATTTTTCTAGCATAGTTTGGAGTTGAGTTTTGGTTATGCTCTGCTCTTCTTTGAGACTGCTGATTTCTTTGTCTTTTTCAGCCAATTTGTTTCTAAGTTCTTTTAATGACTTTTCAAATTTGACTTCATCAGTTAAGACTTTATCCCTAAGGTTTTCATTTACCTCTTTGATGTTAGCAAATGCAATAATTCATTTGTCTGAACTTAGTTTTTCAAGAACTTGAGGTGTTACCTTAGCAGCAGCCATCATAGCACAATCACATTGATGATCACCTTCTTCATCAGCTCTTTCTTCTTCCTCACCTCTTTCTCCTCTTCTTCTTCTTCCTTGTCTTCTTTGGACCAAGGATCAATCAGTGGTTCAATCAGGATTTCTGAATTTTCTCCCAGCAGTAGTTCACCAGCAACTGCAGTAACCACTGCTTCAGTCACTTCATCCACTGTTTCAGTACTTAGTTGTTCACCTTCAGTTTCTACCCCTTCTAGTTTAGACTCTAATGCCATCGAACAAAATTCATCATTAGTAGGATCATTAAAAGCATTGAGTGCAAAATTTTCATCACTAAGCTCATCAGGCATACTGCTGCAGTCAACAAAGCCTTGAGTGAAAAAACTTTGCTGATCTGGTTGTGTTACTGTTGGAGCAGCTGGTTGAGGTGCAACAGGTTGCACTTGTGCCTGAGGGATAGGAGTTTGAACATACTGAATTTGTGGAACAGTGGTTTGAACATAATGCACAGGCACAGGAGTTGCAGCATAGTGAGCAGTGTTAACATGGGCAACAGGGGTATATTGGGTATAGTGCACAGTGCTTTGATGTTGTGGTCTAGGGTTTGAGCTGGGGTGAGTGATTATGGGACCAGTGGTTTAACTCCTGCATTCCCTAGCAAAATGGCCTAGCCTATTGCACTTATACCACTTAATTTTTTACTTATCCAACCCCACTTTTAAATTCCCATGTAACCCTGGGAATTTTCTCCCTGTTCTTTTGTAGAATTTGTTTGTTCTTACACTAAGCAAAGCCAATTGATGCAAAATGTCCATCTCTTCTAAGTCAGTGGGATCAAAGTGTTGCAAATCATTGAGTTCAAAACACAAGTTATCTGACATCTG
Organism: Helianthus tuberosus; assembly: GCA_030545235.1. Lineage (NCBI taxonomy): Eukaryota > Viridiplantae > Streptophyta > Magnoliopsida > Asterales > Asteraceae > Helianthus > Helianthus tuberosus. Next base: position 135,476,704 of record CM060433.1, read on the forward strand.
GTTTTCATAATTTGTTGTAAAAGCATAATTTTGCAGAGTGAGAATCAGGGTTGTTGAAATTTCCACCAGCAGTTATATCAATAAAGTGATCATAACCCTGATCCTTACTACTGCTACCAGATTCTTCCTAACCAAAAAGAGTTGTGCTGCCAAATGAATAATCATCAGCAACTTTGCCAGACTCTTGCAACTTCTTTTTCTGGTTTAACTCCCTTTCATAGGTCAGGAGTCTACCATGAAGTTGGGTCAGTGTCAGATCTTTGAACTCAGCAGAGTTTCTAGTAACAAATGCAATGGTATCCCATTTTGTCACACCCCGACCACGTATAACATACAAGACGTGGCGGAAAACGTCGGGGAGTGTTGTAACAGAATTAATTGTTTCATAACCATGGCATTCAAAGTTGTATTTTATTTATAAACATAAGAGTTTCATTGTTTTAAACAGGAATCAAAGAGTTTTTAACATAATTAAACATGGTCTATCTTCGTTTTAAATCTCTAAGGCACAGGTCCGCCCTAGTGTCATGATCGTCATCCTACGGAAAAGCTCCTGAAAACACATGTGAAAATAGGTACGTCAGCATAAAAATGCCTGTGAGATACATAGGTTTTGTGAAAATAGGATTCATGACTTAAGTTTAAGAAATGTTTAGTCATGAACCTTGTAATTTGATTTTGTTTTGTAAATCGCTTGAAAAACAATAAGTTTAGATGATATGTATAAGTAAAAGAATAAGGTATGGTTAAATGAATAACCATGTAAAATGAGTTGTATAAAATAAACCGTATTGTAAAACAAAGTCTTGTGAAAACATGTTACTTGTATAAAATGTATAAGTCCAAAATCAATGATTTAAATAACGCTATGATATGTAATATAATACAAACACTTATATATAGGAAGTACCAGCGGCGTATCCACCATGCTTGTGTCATATTACTCACATTTCGTTACTTAAGTCACTTAACCAACCAACAATGTATAATGTCTATGTTTAAACTAATTGTCAAAAGTCCTTGTATAAACCATGTCAAATGTTGATAGTCCAAAAGTAGTCAAGTAATGTGTAACAAATGTTATGTCTTGTAAGTAAAGTATTGTCAAATAGTCCAAATGTAGAAATGTACAAAACAAAGTATTTTGAATGTATCAAAAAGTTATGTTTTATAAAGTAATGCATGTTACATTGATACAAACATTTATGTGGTAAGTTAACGCATACATTCAAACCTTGAGACAGTCGGATAACCCTTTCAGTCAAGGTTATCAAAAGAAATGTTTTCAGATTCAGTCATTCCTTACATCCAAACAAACCCGGGATGTCAGGAATGCGATTTGTCAAGTCCTATGGTACCAGTACTTACTACCGAGCGGCGTAGCTAATGTTAATGAACGTATAATAGTCTCGTTTGTGCAAACCAAATGTCATAGCAAAAGTGAACATGTTATATGAAAACAATGTACTAAGTATGCTAAGTTAACATACAAAGCAGAAAGTCATGTAAATCAATGTGCTAGCATGCTGTCAGTCAACATACATAGCAGAAATGTAAAGTAAAACAATGTACTAAGTATGCACACAATGGACATACATAGCATGAAACGTAATGAAATCATGTACTATAATGTACTAACAAACATAGCATGTATATGATGTGAAAATAGGAAAGCACGAAAGTAACAAGTAGGCACATGTGTTTCACCCCAAAACAGTTTGAAAACAGTAAAAGAGGGGTCTATGTACTCACTTGAGATTGCTCAGAAGTCCTAAGATAACCACCAAGCAATGCTAGAGATCTCGGAATATCAAACGGCACCTAATATAGGTAACTACATTAATAAACCGGACCTAAATCGGAAGATCGGATAGAATGAGGGTTCGTAAACCAAATGAGTATGGGAACTCATGTAGTATGGTTTAACAAAGCCTACATACTAAATGAAACCTATCCTAAGTGCTTGTGACCCATTACGACCCGTTTAGGTAGCTTATGCTACTTTAACGCGTCGTTCGCGTGAAACGCGTTCGGACCGCCTAACTAGTCCTATGACAAGTAATATATGCCTTAACATGTCTAATATGGTTGTCAAATCAGTTTAGATGTCAAAAGTTATGTTACATATGTTTAAAAATGAATTTTGGCATAAAGGGGTATTTTGGTAATTTACCTAAGGCATATAAATTACCTATCATACAACTACTTAAACGTAGCGACCATAAGGTATAACCTCATAGGGTTATTCCCTATATACTATGGTCACCTAATGTATTTGGTCGGATCCTAATGATCGACCAAATGGGTCGGGTTCGAAAGTATAAGCGATTGTTTAGATCGCTTACCTTACGACCCTATACAAGCACAACTAAAAGTGACGAGCTAAGCATGTTAAAACATGCTTAACTAAGTTTAGAAAACAGGTTTGGTATCAAAATAAACGGTTTTGATACCCATAAGTAGTTTGGTTACAAAATACGCAAGAATACGTATTCTGACCGAAACTACGACTCGTCACTGAGCCTAGATAACGTGGTAATCAGTAGGTATAGTCACTAGGGACTATAACCATCGTGATCACGCTCACGTTATGAGGTTCAAACGAACTTCGCATCGACCATAAACTGGTCAATGCAGAAAGTCAAACAAAGTTTGACTTTCGGACTCGAAAGCGATAAAAGAACGAAAGAATACTTACGAAAGGTCCCCGAATGCTAATCTAGATCCAAATAACTCAGGTATGAAACAATGGTTTCAACTTAGAGTCTTTTAGATCAGATTCTAGTGAGGAATGAGTGAAAATGGGTTGGGTATTTATAGTAAACCCACAACCGTTAGGATCGTTTCTTGGAAAAGGGGGCACGATCTAGGCCGTACACTTGTCAAAATGTTGTGGTAACTAATTTTGGCCACCATAGGAGATTAACATGTGGCACTTGACCTTTGGGAAGTGTTGGGGGTTGCTAACTTATGTTTAAAATGGCTTTTTGCTGCATTTTTTTATTTATTTTTTTTTTTTATATTTTTTTTTTTTTTGTAGTTTTGCAGTTTTGGTTCCTGAGCGCGTATCGTCGTGTTTTGGCACTTCTAACACCCGTCAAGCCCATTTTTAAGCTTCACAAGGATGTTAAAGTATAGGGAACATGAAACATGCTCAAAAATATGCCGGATGTCGGTTCGTTTAGCCGTACAATCGCGTTGTTCGGTTAATTACGACGGAATGCGCATAAGCGTGAAAAACGATCCAAATTGCGTGACGAATGGATTTTTCTCATGCCAAACACTAAACTAAAATATTTTAGTGCTTACATAAATTTTTGGATGTCCGGATGTATTCAGACCGTAAGTTATGCGCGAAAATGCAAACTTGTGCATTTTTTTTGACACTTTTAGTCCCTGAATGACCCAAAAGTTTATTTTAGCACACCGAACACCTCAAAGCCTATTTCTAAGCTATGTAAAGGATATTTAAGGTGTGTTTAACTTATGGTCATGTTCCGGAATGTCTGTTACAGTTCAAATTGGCATACTTTCGTAGTTTGTCAAGTTTAGTCCCTGTAAGCGAATTAACTTGTTTTTGCCATACCAAAGCCTTCAAAACTTATTTCTAAGTTATGTAAAGGTTATTTAAGGTATGTTAAGTATATGATGATGTTCCGGAGTATTTGTTGCGTTAAACTGGTTACGTTTACGCACCAGTTTGCGTATAACTCTCCAGAAAGCGATATAGAGTTTGAAATTGAATAAAAGTCAAAACATGAAAAATGTAAAACACAACCAAACAAACATTGGGATCAAATAACATTGTTTTATTGATAATAGAACTGTTCATAATGATTACAAGCACAGATGTTACACATTTTTCTGGTAGTGATCTAAGGAACCTGCAATTTTGAGTTGAATTTGGAAATGTTACTTTAATAAGCCTTAGTTCACTAATGAGACAACTGAATCGTTCAAACTCCTGAGTCAATGATTCACCCTTGATGTGACAAAATGTTTCATACTGCTGATTCAGAATTTCCCTATTGTTTTCAATGACTTCTTCTGTTCCCCCAAACTGTTCCTTCAATGCATCCCATAGCTCTTTGGCACTGTTACAATGTAACAGTCCAGCATAGATCTCATTGGGTAATGCAGATGCTATGATGCTAAATGCTTTGGCATCGAGTTCGAACTTTTGAAAATCAATTTCAGTATAGTTTTCAGATGGTTTAGGTATGAACTTCTTTGCATCCTCAGCACTTGGCACCATAGGAACATGGGGACCAAAAACAACAGACCTCCAACATCCAGTGTTCTGTTGAGCAAGGATGTGACCCATCCTTCTCTGCCAGATGTTGTATTCATTACGTTTAAGCATGGGTGGTTTGAAAAGAGAGCCAATGTTATTCTTATCATCTTGTGATTGTGACGTCATCCTGGTTGTTTTACAGGCACTGATTAATCAACTTTGTTGGTGATTAAACATTGCTCTGTTTTTCAACAAAACGAACAAACTATCAGTATCAACGATTTTGAGCTGAACTATTTATGTCAAAATGATTGTTAAATCAAATTTGACTGTCCAAGCTCTGATACCAATTGTTAGGATCTGATTTTGGTTTTGATTGTGTTTTATGTTTGAAATAAGATGAAGATGGATGAGTAGTGCAGCGGAATTTAAGATGGAAACAAACTTTGCACACAATCAAATGGGAGAATTGCTTTAATCAAACATTTTCAACAAAGAACCGAAAGATTGAATTTATTTCAATAACGATTACAATGCATGTATGAATACAAACCCCCCCCCTCAGCCTGAGCTCACAGTGTTTGTTCGTGCAGGAAGAAGATTTTGTGAAGAGCTAATAGAACAGTGCATGGTACTGTTCTATTTATAGGCACGGACAAACCACTGAGGCATCAAAGCTAACGTCACCATGAAAGTGACATCTAACCTCCTAACAACTTCTAACAACTGATCTATACAAACACTGCTTAAGCTAACAACTGATATACAATACATTACATAATTAAACTAAACGACTGCTGGTCCTTCCACTGTTGTGACTTCAGCAGTACTTGATAACTACCAGCAGTGCTTGACCCAAAGCAGTAAATTGAACAGCAGGTCTTTAGTCTTTGACTTGATCAGTGGTTGTAGGCCAGTAGTTGAAACGATCAGTAGATAGGAGGTCAGCAGATGTTAAAACCACTTTCAAGGGGAGAGACTTGTAACACAACATCTGCTTATTCTGGATCCACTGTCCTGATCCAGTTTTGGCTTTAATTATATGTTCCTCTGATAGGGTTCAATCCCAACACAGTTTCTCCTGTTGGTAGTAAAATAGCAATTCGAACGAGAAATCTGGTCGAGAGTTTGCGGTTTTCACACCTAATCCTAACCAGATCATTCGTTTGTGTGTGCAATCATCCTTAGGAAAGGATGATCTTGCACGGAACTGTAGTATGCGATGTTCGCGCAAGTGTGTAGTGTACAGCGAGTTCGAGCGAGAAGCAGAGAGTAAGCTCGTACAGAACCCCTACTGGGCATGCACAAGTCGGTCTGTTGGTACTTAGACTATAGACTAGGTCATTCTAAGACATCGACCTGGACTAGGTCGAGTCTTGCCTAATTCCCTATAGTTATGGCTCTGATACCAATCTGTCACACCCCAACCGATGGCGGAAACATCGAGGCATGGCACTAAGCGAAATAGATTGTCCATGAACATCCATAACAACTATTCATTACCAGTTAATTAAAACGTCATGTCCCATACCACAACATATCCAAATAAAACAGTTATTACAAATAATTGTCTCATAAACAAATACTGCTCCGACGACTCAGATTTAAGCGTGACATAACTAGACCCATAGCTCGATTCATCAAAGCACAGCATTCCCTAGCATCTTAAGCACCTGCCACATATGTTAAAATAAAGTCAATACACATAGTGTAAAGGTGAGCATACAAGTTTCATATTGCATAATAGAGTTCGAAATCGTTTACGCATAACCAGCATGTAAAACGTATAATGTGAAGCATGTAAGTTATCGACAAAGATCCTATCAATACCAACCACTGTGAACACGTGAAGTATTGTCCTTAACAACCCCTGAGTGAATAGGTGCTGAGTCCAAACTATAGTACTATCATTGCTAAGGCAGGTAAACAGCAATCAATGTGTTAACATAACAAACAGGCATTCATCGAGTCACGTATAACATGCATTAAAGGTCAGCGTATAAATAGTGTTTGCGTTGTGTGTTCGATGTGATTTAGAATAAGTAACGTATGTAACACCCAAAAGTGCATAAAGCAAAAAGGGATCGAGTATACTCACAGATAGGGTTTAACTTAATAAACACTGCCTTGGATTGAAGGGAGCGCTGAGAGAGATTAGCCTGAACAGTTAACGATAGCATAAACTATGAGCGGCGTATAAAATGATGCAAAAGTACCAAGTATCGGATGGTAACCCGATCAAATGGCAATCTAATCGGATGGCCAGTCGATCGGATGTCAATCCGTTCGGATGGTCGTCCGATCGGATGGCCATTCGATTGGATTGACACCTCGTTTGGTAAGGGTGTGTTTGTGTATGATGGTTTGTCCTTTGAAGTTTTCGTTGTATCATTTTGAAAATAGAGAAGTATCTCTACCCTTCAGGTCGGTCGATCGGACGACGGTTCGATCGGACGGCGATCCGATTGGCGAGGTTTCTCGGTTGAGAACAAGTTCACAGCAGGACGGTCACTCGATCGAATAGCAATCCGATCGGGTGGCAATCTGTATGTATTGAACATGTTGAAAATTGATTAAGTACCAAAGTCCCAAACGTCACAGGGTCGGATGGTCGTTCGATCGGATGGCAATCCGATCGGACGGTAATCCGTTCGACGTTCAGATCCTTGGAAAGTTTTAATAAAAGTTTAAGTGCGGAACCAAGTACAACCCGGTCGGATGGCCGGTCGATCGGACGGCAATCCGTCCCAACGATCTGATCGTCTTGACACTTGATTTTGTTTGAAGTTTTGCAGTTTTGAACGAGACGGTATGATATCTGGCTTAAACAACAGCAAACCCCATCTCGACCCTAGTGATCCGATCGAATAGGAACCACCCTAGTCCGACCGGTTCACGGTTCGAGACGGTTGTTCATGTTCAAACCCGAAACCAATTATCTCTCGGATAGAATTCAGATCTTGAACTAACCCATCACTAAGAAAGAGTAGAGGATTAGAACGAGCTCCGATTCTATCGGGTTTGAGTGCATTGAGTGTAAAAGAGTTGAAAGAAAGTTGAAAAACCTTCTTTCAATCCTTTTAACCATGAATAAGTGTAGATCTATGTGAAAACATTGATTATTCATGTGGAAATCCTTCAGATCTGAGTTGTTCTTGGTGGAATGAAGCCAAACCTTGAAGTTCATAGGAACTCCATGATGACATCACCCTAGAACACCTCAAATCCGGTGATTTCACGGTTAAAAGTTAAGATTCAAAGGTGAAAATGATGTAGAAGTATGTACATCATAGAAGTACAAGATTTAGGTTGGAAACTTACAAGAATTGAGAATAATCGAGAGAAATCGAGAGAAATGAGAGCTTGAGGTCGGTTGGTCGAACAAGGAGCTGTCACATCACAAATGATGTGACAGGTGGGTATTTATAGGGTTTCCCAAAAAGGAAAGTGGTGTAAGTGTCGGGTCGATCGGGTGGCAGCCCGATCGGGTGACAACTCGATCGGATGGCAATCCGATCGGTTGGAGCGATGCGATTCGAGCGAGCGATGCGATAGTGTTACCCATTAGTTACACAAATAACATAACTACTATATCTAACATACAATCACTATAATTAACTTGTGTTTAGCGTTTGTGATTCGATTACGATACGATAGATTGCGATAGTGATTAACACCTAAACATAAACATAACATGCACAAGTAACACATAATTAGCACACACACGCAAAACAATATCAAGAACACATACTTCGAGTTGCGATGCGATAGCGATATGCGATATACGATAAGTCGATTAGCGATAAATATGCAATTAAATAGCGATTAAACCTCGATTAATAATAGATACTCCACATAATACAACTAAAGCAAATAAATAAATAGGTTCGATTACAAGTCAAAGAAGTCAAAACAGTAGTTGAGCAAGGAGTGACAGATCGCAATTAGCAATCTTTTCTTCCTTTGACTTCAATATTGACTTTGACTTTCGAAACACGGGGTGTTACATTATGCACCCCATGCAAGCGCACAATCTCAGAGAAATATAGTCGGGATACTTGACTTGCATCATTAGTTTTAGCACATGGAAGAAAGTGTGCCATTTTAGAAAATCTATCAACAACAACCATTACCGAATCCTTTTGGCGTTGAGTGCGTTGCAAACCAACAACAAAGTCTAAGCTGGCATCTTCCCATGGACCATCAGAAACGGGCAAGGGTGTGTAAAGACCCGCGTTGAAGTGATGCATTTTGGCAATGTGACAGACCCGACAACGTTCAACTACCCGTGTGACATCAACACTCATCCTTGGCCAAAAAAAAAACGCTCCTTGATCAACCTAAGCGTCTTGCCGCGACCAAAGTTCCATGAAAGCACCCATTGGTGCCCTTCTAAAACAATAGCATCTCGCAACGAACACTTAGGGATACACAATCACATCCCTTTAAATAAAAATCCTTCCCGTAACGAATACCCCTCCTTAGGCATGACATGCCATGAAGCCCATATTGACGAAAACTCGGGATCATGAGGGTAAAGGGTACGAAAAGTATCAAAAGTATCAACCCGAATTTGCAGAGAGGTAAGCAAACCACGTAATCATCATCCATTCACAAGGCGCATAAAAGTATTTGGTGCATTGGAAATATCAAACGGCATCACCATCCGTTCGTATAATATGTCTCGTGTTTTGAAAGTTGTTTTCCACTCGTCCCTGGGCCGCATGTGAATTTGATGATATCTGCTTCTTAAATCTAGCTTACAAAATACCTTAGCACCACACAATTGGTCGAGAAGATCCTCGAACCATGGGATTGGAAACCTGAATTTGACCGTGATCTTGATTACGACGCGACTGTCTATGCACATGCGGTATATGCCATTGGCTTTTGGTACTCACAATGCCGGAACTGCACAAGGGCTCATGCTTTTACGAATAAGATTGTTATAAAGGAGTTTTGTGACCTGTCTATCTAGTTCCTCGAATTCTTTTGAATTCATTCGATATTCGATAAGCTGGTTTGTTTGGAATTACCGCCCCTGGTACGAAATCAATGTAGTGTTGTATCTCACGCATAAGAAGCAATCTTGTTGGCATATCATTTGGGAAAACTTATATATATATATGTCAGTAAGCTTTTCCAAATACAATTTTATAAGGCGTTAAGACTCAAATATTTGACATTATATATGTCAATAAACGTTTCCAAATACATTTTTTCTTTTTAAAGAGAGTAGCTGAATTTTAAAAAATGATAAATTGGATATCATCCTTCTTTATTTTATTATTTTTTTTTTTTTTTTTGAACGGGAATGAACGGTGTGCCAACGTGACACCGGGCGTTGTAGCCAAGGTCGAATACTCGACCGTCGCCGGCCCCTTGGCTCTCCCAGATGCGTTGAAACTCGATCTCCACCCACCCGAATGAACGACAATGGAATAATCGGTAAAACCTCGCCTCTCATCCAAGACGAACCGAAGCCACCCGTATTCACCCTTCACCTGAATGCCGCAAAAAAATAATGGAAATAGTGAGAGTTAAACCTGGGTCACGAGTAACATCAAGCCTTTTTCCTAACGGCTCCACCAGTACATCATTGACGGATATCATCCTTCTTAGGGTGTAAGGGGCACCTTCGGGGAGTGGGGGCGGGGACCGGTTTTGCCGAAATGGGAGGTGCCGCCATTAAGGCGGGGGGTGAAATCGGGGAGTGAAATCGGTGGGAAGTCACCGAAGAGGGAAGTGAGTGATGGTGGGGCCAGCCGCAATTTAGACCAATCAAACCATTTTCTTCTTTTTTTTTTTTTTTTTTTGAATAAAAAAACAAGGGGTGTTAAGAGGGGAGTGTCGCCATCAAAATGGGGTGTTAGGGGAGTTTAAGAGGGGAGTTGACGTGGCACTAGTTGGTTGGTTGGGCGTAAGAGAGGGGACTCACCTCTTAGGTGAGTGCCCCTTACACCCTTAAAATTTGTGCTTCCAATTCCGTGCGGTGTCGCCTTTCACTGTTCTGGCAGAAGAATGAGCGGGACCCTATTTTTTGCGGCGTTGTAGAACAGTCGCTTTCACATGCTGATTGGGGTTTTCTATATCCACCGACATAAAATCCCCCACCCAAATATTACATGTACTTCCAATGTATCTTTAACCACTTTTTACTTTGTCAAATCAATTTTATTTTTATTTTCAAAATTAGTAAACCATCTTTAATCAAGAACTAAATAGTGTGATGTTTTAACCGTAGATAAACCTTTTCTTTATTGTTTTCATGTCAATAACCGGCTAGTGTAGTCTATTGACTTAAGACTAACCCTAGCAATGGATAACAACATATTTTTATGATGAGATTTATACTTATAGTTTGCGTTTAATCGACGAACCACATGTGCTTGAATTTATCTGACATCCATTCCTATCATGACTAGTTATTAATTTTTTATATGTCATTTTGAGCAGCTGTGTGTTCATTGCTTGTTCGTAATTGTTTGATCTAGTGAGTGATTATGACTAGAGATTTAGAGTTATACCTAGGGTTAAAATCATTTATCAAATATATCTTAAAGGGAGGAGGGGCGCCTCACAGAGTCATGGGTTCGCTAATCATGTAAATACTCATTTTTGGTACACCACTGCTACCTTGTGGGTAGGCTTGGCAGGTTGGTTTCACGGGAATAGAAACACGACCGCTTTGAATCATTGATCTTAAATTCAAACGGACAAATAACCATTAGAGGTCATTTTTCAGGAATATATATATAGAGAAAGTATAATGTACTTCACGCCTTAACGTACATTAACGTACTTCACGAAATATATAACATGCGTAATTATTTTTTTGACCAAAATAACGTGCGTGATTTTGGATCCCATGCGTGATTATGTGGTCCCATGCGTGATTATATGTTCCATGCGTGATTATACCCCTGATCCAACGGTTACCATTGTCTCCTACGTGAAGTATGATAAGCCGTGAAGTATGTTAACCTTTCTCTATATATATATATATATAGTGGAGAGTTTGAATGAGAAATTTTTTTTGTAAAAAGTAAAAAAAAAAATTCAACCAATAAGAATGTTTTATTTTACTTCATTTAATAAGTACTTAATGTTATTATAATGGTACATTGATAAATCTACATATGTCATTAATTTGTAGTCTTCCTCTTTAATATCTAACTACATTAAATAATTTGTAACTTATCTTCAAAATATATATTTTTCAAAAAAATAAAATAAAATAATTTAAATTGTAGAATAAATTACGTGTTGTGTAGGATAAATTTCAACGTTTAGGATGAATTTCAAAATATGTAGGATAACTTTTTATGTGTGTAGGCAAAAAAAAAAGTTAGTGTAGAGGATTATAGTCTTTATAACTAATTAATTAGTCAACAATCATAATAGAGTGAATTTAAAGGATTGTCCTTTATCTTTATACACATTTTCAGGCGATGTCCTTTATGTTTAAAATTGACGAGATGTGTCATTTATGTTTTCATATCATACAGGTTTTGTCCTTTAGGCCTAACCCAGTTAGTCTTTTCAGTTAAATTTGGTCATATGCTTTGCACATGAGGGCATTTTTGTTAATCCAAAGGTTGCAGAAGCTTTGAGTTGTAAATCTGCCATTGAACCTACCTTTGAATTGACAAAAATGCCCTCATGTGCAAAGCATATGACCAAATTTAACTGAAAAACTAACTAGGTTAGGCCTAAAGGACAAAACATGTATGATATGAAAACATAAAGGACAAAACTCGTCAATTTTAAACATAAATGACAGCGCCTGAAAATGGGTATAAAGATAAAGGACAATCTTTGAAATTCACTCATGTATGATATGGTATGGGGACCGTCCCCATACGTCCAGGACTGGCGACGACGCCAACACCACGCCTCCCCCCTTCGTCCTCGTCCTCACTGTCGAGAGGAAGACGTTTGAGACGGGCAGAAAAGACAAAAATTTGTGGGGACCGAGGATTTATGACCGTTCAAATAAAAAAAATTAAATTCACCTTTTCATTTACTAAACCAACGGCCATTTTTTAAAATTATACCCAATTCACTCCAAATTTTATAAATACTCATCACTTTTACAACATTTTTCACACATTTTCACCCACTACAATCTCATATCCCTCTCATATTTTATAAACACTCTTCCCTTTTTATATAAACTCAACATTTTTACACCATTTTTTACCCACTACCACCCCATCTCTCTCAAAATTTACCATTGCTTCACCTTCTTCCATTTCTTCCATTTTTCATCTTCTTCGTCTACGTGGTATTTATTATCTTCGGAAGAGAATGACGCATTTATGGAAAACATGATTATGCATGCGGCTCAGGTCTTCATGTCAGGTGATGAAGCGTCGTCCCAACGGCTAACTAGACGAGCAAAATTAAACCGAGACAAAGAAGGTACTTTACTAATTTTTCCGTATATTTACTTAGATTTGAAAATGTATTTTATATTTAATTTCATATATTTTTCGTTTTAAATATATAGCTACCCACGATAAACTAGTAGCCGATTATTTTGCCGACGAACCCGTGTACACAGACGAGATGTTGCGACGTCAGTTCCGCATGAGTCGTCGACCCTTTTTACGTATCACAGGTGACATGGCCCAGTCTGATCCATTTTTTACACTGTGATACGACGCTAAGGGGCACAGGGGTTTCACTAATTTACAAAAATGTACGTCGGCCACTCGCCAACTGGCATACGGTTACGCACCTGATGCATTAGACGAGTATTTAAGGATGTCCGAAAGAACCGCACGTCTATGTTTGCACAAGTTTTGCGAATGGGTTGTCAAATTATATAGCAAGAGATACCTGCGAAGACCGAACGCAAACGACGTTCAAAAATTATATCAAGCACACGAACAGAGACATGGTTTCCCAGGAATGCTCGGGAGCATTGATTGCATGCACTGGTCGTGGCAGAACTGCCCAACTGCCTGGCAAGGTCAGTATACTAGGGGAGATCATGGACATCCCACTATTATTCTAGAGGCTGTTGCGTCACAGGATCTCTGGATCTGGAATGTTTTTTTGGGTCTACCTGGTTCGCTCAATGACCTTAACATCATATACCAGTCATAGATATTTGACGATGTAGTGGCGGGAAACAGGTCCAGACACAAGTTTTACGGTTTCGGGGGTGGAATACAGGCGAGGTTACTACCTAGCAGATGGAATATACCCAATGTACTCGACAATCGTTAAAACTATTCCGCACCCGATAGACGAAAAAAGAAAAAAATTTGCGAAGTATCAAGAGGGTGCGAGAAAAGATATTGAACGGGCTTTTGGTGTTCTACAAAAAAAATGACATATCATTGGACATCCAGCACGTTCGGCTACACCAAAGAGGTCACGACACATTATGTACGCTTGTATCATCCTTCATAACATGGTCATTGAAGACGAAGGTAGAGCGATATGCGGGTACGACGAAAACGCGTCTACCGAAAATTCTGTTACAGTTAATTTGGAACAACAAGATTTGAACATGTTCTCTTTACGTAACGAGTACACACATCATAACCTACAAGCGGACTTGGTGGAGTACATTTGGAACAACGCTCAAAACGAACCAAACGACCACATGCAGGACGAAGACTAGTAGTTTTTTAGTATTTTTTTAATCCTTTGGATTTTTTAAGTTTATGTTTTTTTTAATTTATTAGGATTTTTTTTAAGTTTATGTATTGTGTTTTAATATTAATGAAAATATTTTCTTAATTTATTTGTTAAATATTAAAAATAGTGGAAGACTAAAAAAACAAAAAAATTAAAAAAGTTGTGGGGTAGGATCACCTGCGATAATCCTCTCATTTCCACTAAATTTGTGGAATGGATCATCCTCCCAAGGATGGTGATGTGGCGATAACGTGACGGATCATCCTCCTTTAAAGGATAATCCCCATAATATGTAGCCTTGTAAAATTTGACCTCTCAAAAATTAGAATCTACACCTTTTATTACTTTTCTCTTTTTTCAAGTAATCATCTTATGCCACTTGGGTCAATACAATTTCCTTTTTTTTTTGTTTTTTCTCTCTTATAACTTTTAAGATATAACGTTTTATAAAGCTACGAGTATACCGTTACGATGTGATAATTTTTATGTGCATATCGATGTAAATTTTGTTGACACCAAGTTGTTAATAGTAATGTACAAATGATCGAACAACAAACTTATACGTCATCCAAACTGCAACACGGTTTACCTTTTTCTTTTTGTGAATTCAAGTTGTTTACGTTTTTGGGTTATAATAACATAATATAACGCGTTATAAAATTCCCAATATATCATTGCGACGTGCTTATTTTTTACCATGTTTTGATAAAGTTTTTATTCGAAATTGAACGAGTCAAATATAATTGGTTTTTTTCCTATATTGCAACAAAACGAACCATTCTCGTCCAAAAAATATCTCTATCAACAAATTTAAAGGTTTCAGCAGGTATAAGTTAGGGACTAAATGTGTTAGATAATATAAATCACATAAACCATCCATGTACTTTTGAAAAGCTGATAAACAAATCTAAAATTTTAGTATACTACAGATTATCCGTGTATTTTACTCTAGTTTTTCCTAAAGTAAACAAAGTTCAAGGTTGGGAGATTTGATACTGCGTAATTTGTATATGTTTTAATCACCACACGATATCCTACATTTATACACTAACTAGTTTTTGCCCCGCTAGCGTTGCGGGGCAATAAGCCGAATATTTCTCTCTCATAACATATATGTCTGTACAAAGGGCAAAATCGTAAATTATATTTTGAATTGCAGGCGAAATCATAATTTTAAACTGACAGCAAAATCATAATTTTGAGTTAAGGGAAAAACATAATTTTATTTTGAACTGTGAGCAAAAACGTAATTTTAAGCTGAGGGCCGAAGCGTAATTTTGAGCTAGAGGAAAAAACAACATTTTATTTTGAACTGTGTGCAAAAACGTAATTTTAAACGGAGGGTGAAACCGTAATTT
The DNA here is from genome assembly GCA_030545235.1 of Helianthus tuberosus. Classification (NCBI taxonomy): domain Eukaryota; kingdom Viridiplantae; phylum Streptophyta; class Magnoliopsida; order Asterales; family Asteraceae; genus Helianthus; species Helianthus tuberosus. The sequence continues at coordinate 135,491,950 of CM060433.1, forward strand.
TAAACTGGGAACAAAATTAAAAGTAAGTTTTTGAACCGAGGGCAAAAGCGTAATTTTGAGCTAGGGGCCAAATTATAATTTTATTTTAAGCTGTGGGTAAAAACGTAATTTTAAACAAAGGACGAAAGTGAAAATTTAAACTAGGCGAAACCGTAATTTTAAACTGGGACAAAATTAAAAGTGAGTTTTTGAACCGATGGCAAAAGGTTAATTTTGAGCTAGGTGCAAGTTTATAATTTTATTTTGAGCTGGGGTAAAAACGTAATTTTAAACAAAGGACGAAATCGTAATTTTAAACTGAGAATAAAATTAAATTAAAAATAAGTTGGTCAAATAGGGAAGTGTCAGGCAGCTGACACTATTCCCCTCAACTTACAAATGTATATGTAGTATAATATAATATAATATTTTATAGAAAATTGGTAGTATAGTAGATATTGGTACTCGTTTCTTGCGTTTTTTTCTTATTTCATTTTCAAGAAGAAAAATTGAAGTCAAACTTAATTATTTTTAACGGGCACATGTTATTTTACAGTAATTTACACTAAAATTTTAAACACATTTCCTTTTTTAAGGCATTCCTTTTAAGAGTCATGTAACTCATATTAACACCAAACTTTGGTTTTGAGTTAAGAAAAAAAAATTAACTAAATGAGTTCATCGAAGTTATAAGTTAATACCTACAGATATATATAAATTTGTTTTAAAAATAACATATATTTGTATTACAAAAAAAATTATCCATTCCGTGAGAAATCTGTCGGAATTTCCAACACACTTCCTACGGAATTAATTTAGAAATAACATATATTTTTATTAAATAATAAAACTTTATATTTTAATATCGTTAATTTTATTTATTATAAATATTTTTTTTATGATAAATTGGATTCCTACGCATTTCCTACTAATGATTAAAATGAAAACGAATGACGTAGGAATTGTGTCAGTATTTTCCTACACATTTCCTACGGATATATATAAATGTGTTTTAAAAATAACATATATGTGTATTACAAAAAAAAATTATCCATTCCGTGAGTAATCTGTCGGAATTTTCAACACACATCCTACGGAATCAATTTAGAAATAACATGTATTTTTATTAAATAATAAAATTTATATTTTAATATCATTAATTTTGTTTATTATGAATATTTTTTTTTACCATAAATTGGATTCCTACGCATTTCCTACTAATCGTTAAAATAAAAACGAATTCCGTCGAAAATTTCCGACACATTTCTTACGCATACCGATTCCTACAAATTTCCGACTAATAGTTAAAATGAAAACGAATTCCGTCGAAAATCCGTGGGAAATTTCTGACACTTTTCCTACGCATAACAATTTGTGGCTTTTTTGTCGCTTTTTTTGTCACAAAACTAAGACCCTTTCTTGTTCGTAGGAATTTCGTGGGAAAAGTGTCGGCATTTTCGTTCGTAGGAAATGTGTAGGAAATTTTGGTAGGAATAGTAGTAGTTTTCTAGTAGTGAAAAATAGATTTAAAGATTATTGAAATGCATGATTTTCATTTAGATTTAGATATTATACACTTTTTTAATTATTATACACATAACCTTTGTTTCATTAAAAAGAATGGTATTAGTGTTTTAGCATCACATTATTTATCCGAACTTGATGGAAGTGGACCTTAAAATAATATTGACAATAATGAAACAATTTGTGAAAGAGGGTACATGCAATCTTTCTTATTTTGACAAATAAAAAAAAAAAGAGAAGTAGACAAATGTTATTAAGTAGTTGGATTGGATGTTATAGATAGGAAAACCAATATAAACAAAGAAAAAAAAAGAATAATGTAGGGGTAATATATGTTTTTAGAACTTTCATCTTGTAAGATACGAAAATGTAACATGAGAATTGATGTGTAACAAGAAGAAATCTGGAAAAGAGGGTGGGTCCAGGCTTTTGCCACGTGAAGTGGGTAGGGTACATATCCGACGTGTCAAAGCAGGAAGAATTGCTGGGCTAGGATGTGGGACCCACTTGGTCTTGTGTTTCTTTTCCTTTCCATCAATCCATCTTTTTGTGCTTTTCCTCTTTTTTCAGTTTTATGTTTTCTTCTTAAACCTGTATTCCTAACCTCACCACCACTGTATGTATATATATATATATGTATACTGTACACACATATTCTAATATACACTACAATATATTCTATATATCATACTCAAGCTAACTGGTTCTGGTTTTTCACATCTAATATTTGGTTTTCTTAACCATTTAACTGAAATATTTATGTAGCTACTAATTCGATTAAATTCTTTCAAACGAAGAAATAAATTTTAGCCTATCTTACCACCACTCATTAACGGATCTAAGAACTTTATGTATATATGCATACTGTAAGCAATGAAAAGGAACATGTAACAAAATTTAGTTAGTTCTATTTTTGGTCGTGTAAATTTTGACGGGTGTCAGAATAACATAATCTTCACCACGAAGCTCCTAAAAGTGTAGTTTTTATTTTATTTTATGGAAATGCATGAACTTCTTGTAGTATAAACTTTTATAGAAAATCATTCTTTGAACGATCAAGATTTTATATTGCTGAAAGTTCAGTCAAATGATTATTTACTCATACTTGTTATTGTTAATGATCTCGATTTGTATGTAACCCTCTGTCTTTGTATTTTAATTTCTATACGAGTTTATTAGTGAAATAACAATGATTTTATTCTTATCACTAGCTATGATAATCATACAAAAGCATGTAGGAAAGTGTAATTTTGACAACTTATATATACATATTAAATTATTATCTTAAGATAAACATAAATCAAAAGGAACAGGTATGAACATGCATGTAAACATATTGACGTGAACATGAATAACAAGTCAAAAAAATGCTTTCCATAAATTAATCTGCAAATCGTTTTTGGTTTGATAAATCATACAAAATTTCTTTCAATAAATTAATCTGAAAAACATAAGTAATTTTTAAACCCTAAACTTTGGTTTGATAAAATCATATACAAAATATCTTTCAATAAATTAATCTGAAATAACTAATTTTTAATCCCTAAACCCTATAACAAGTAGAAACAATAAATCTTCTTTTATATAAAAATCACACTAAACTTTTCCACCTTTTTAAATAACTATTTGGATTATTGTTAACAAAGTTCTATATATTAATCTTGTTAAACAACGTAAAATAGAAGATGTTTTTATTAAATAATTAAACAATGAGGGAACAATAGTTATTTATTGATTCATATGCCGAAAGGTGGTCGGCCCAATGTCTCTTTTCTGTCAAATAATGTCACTTGAATCTTTGCCCAAAGAACAGAATAAAGATACGATGTCCAAAATGATTAAAAACTGTAAAAAGATTTTATTATTCTATTTTAGTGACTAAAGAAATGGGTCGGGATCCTAATCCAAAGAAATTATACTTTTATTTTACAAATCCAACCATTATACTTTAAGTAATATAAACGAGAAACGATTTCTCACTGACAATTGTTTTGTAAATCTTCTTAGTGAATGCATGCTATAAATCTAGGAGTATGAGAATATGAACATATTTAGTGGATATATATAAAGTTATATACCACTTTACTAAATATTAAAAGCATAAAAGCATTCATTAACGATATGATAGTGATAGTGATACATCAGAAATATATAAACGATTAAACTTTAAGTAATATATAAAAGGAGAAACGATTCTCATTGACGATTGTTATGTAACTCTTCTTAGTGAATGTATGATGGTGATACCTACATTCAAGGCTGCTTTAAACCTTTTTAGACGCCCATATCTAGGGCCTCAAATCCCATTAACTACGCATAACACGGTTATCGTATTCCAACTCCCAATTATATAATCAAATCGCACAACTCTACATCGCATTCTCTGGATGATCGTGTTGATTATGTGAAGGAATAGATGTTTGTTCGATCTTATTAGGTTAATCTTGAAACTGTGTATAGTGATAGAACAAAATTCGATGAGTACTGATTTGAGGATTTGGACTATATGTTTTTAGATATTGATTTGATGTAAGCATATTTGTAATTTCAATTATGAAATGAGGTTTGTGAATTCGACTTCTAGGTTCTTATTTCATTTTGCACAATCAAAATCTCAATGGCATATTTTGTTTGTGACATAAATAGACACGACTACAATGTGATTGAGCATATCATTATAGGAGTCTGGAAGCACAATATCATCCACATACAATAAGATAAAATCTATGGACATAGGGCCATGCCGATTAGCATAGACGAATGCATATGATCTACTACTATAATACCATTAAAACTATGAAAGAAGTAAATCATTGCTACCATTTATGTAGTACATATACTTAATATTGTATTAAGATCTTTGTAAGTGACAAACACGATATGATTGGTGCGAATCTGTGAATAAAGAGCTTGGTGTATGTACATTGCTACATGAACAAAAGCAATCGTAACATGAAGCTAGTGAGTAAAAATCGAGAGAAGGTTATGATATATATGGATTGTACAATTGTTGCTGGTTTGGCAACTTGATGGGAATGAGCTATAAGGAGGGAAGTAATATATAGGTATTCTTAAGGGGCTAAAGTGTACTATGGAGTTAAGTAATAGAGAATAAGGCATGTTAGAGGGGAGCTTGAATTTGTTAGTTTGTTAGTTTGTTGAGGCTCCTGCGTTTGTGCATGGAGAGAGGGGATAGCCCAGGATTATCTCGGTTTCTATTCTTCTTTTATTTTTTGTATGTCATCAGCTTGTAATCTGCCTTTCAATCATTTAATAAACGGTTTTACTTTCCTGATTGTATTGCCCTAATTTCACAAACCCTATCATTGGTCAGACCTGCCTGTGACATGTCGTTTTATTATGTTCTTCATGGAAACCTTAGTTCATCTTTATCGCTTGGATGCCCAGGAACAACAGATAAAACAACTTCAAGATGATGTTGCTGAAATCAAAACCACTTTGAAAGTGCTAGAATTTGATTTCGTTAAATCTGTTGAGTTTCGGAAGGTAGTTCTCAATTGGATGCACCATCAAGATTCGAAGTCTAATTCGAGATCGATTTCACTTTTTCCAGCTCCGTCTTCAGGTTCTATTTCTCCACCTCCATCTCTATTTACGCAATTGGAAGCAATCATCTCCAGATCTGAAGAACGCTTGAGTGGCTATGGACATTTGATATCGACTAGTCATACAGATTCACGTTCTTTAGTTTATGATTCTAAATCGCCGACCCCATGTACTCTAGTTGCTTCTGTCATGCTCAAATATGACAAAATTCCGGTTAGTCAAGGCAGTTCTACAGATCCTTTGTTCAGATCTTCGTCAAATCTTCCTAATTCTCCGTCATTATTAGCTCAATTGAAGGCTATAATTTCCAGATTTGCAGAAAACTCACTTGACCATGGTCGTTTGATGTCGCATAGCGCTAATGATGTCATGACGGACGACTTACAAGGGATGTCGGGCTCCGGCAGAATGGTGGCCACGATGTAGAGCCGCAAATGATTGTGGATCGCTACTCTCCAGATCTGGGTCCGTTTTGTGGGGACGTTAAGCATGTCGCTCAGGTTGCTATAATTCCTAGTTTCACCAAATCTGCAAACCCGATCAATACTCCACAATCAGAGGTGTTCGAGCCCTCATTGAACCTTCATGCTTCGTTACCTTCCTTTGTCGATTCAGATGTGGATCCAATTGATGCGTTTCCAGTGGTGCTTCTTTTTGCCTCAACGCTGAGATTCGCACTCCCTTCGGCATCCCCTGCCCTTTCCACACAATTGTCCAAACAAGAAATCGAAATACACGTTTCAACGAAGCTGATTTCAAGTCCTTTCCGGTTATTCTCACCAATGTTGTCGGTCGCCATCGCGGTTTTTTGGAATTCTTAGGGCCTGAGTTAGCGTCTCATCAGCCTCACACGTTCGCCTTGCTTCAACAACAATTTTCGTTGGTCGTTGTGGTGTCTACACTCAAAATTAGCGATATACGCCTTGGTTGGAAAGGAGGTACGGTACTTGTCCAAATGTTGCTCTTCACAATCTTTCTACGGTCATATACGTCAGCGTCGTTCCTTCAGCTCAACAAGGAGATTCTGGTAGATATTATGATGGGTTCTTCATTAGGTGGAATTCTCAACTTTGGACCATTCATGCTGACCATATTCTGTCTTTTGACACATTTGCGTCTACTGGAACTTTCTTCCCTACAAATCTACCGGGTATTCATTGGGGGTCTAAGACAGCACGTCCTGTTATGGAGTTCCTTGTTGGATCGTATCACTTGTGGGTGGTGAATGGGCAGGGTCGGCCACCAGAGAACGCAACCGATTCCGGTCCTGGGGACAAGACTGTTTTGAAGGGGGAGTAATGTTGGGAATGAGCTATGAGGGGGGGAAGTGATATATAGGTATTCTTCATGGGCTAAAGTGTAATATGGATGGTAGTATAAGTAATAGAGAATAAGGCATGTTAAAGGGGATTCTGAATTTGTTAGTTTGTTGAGGCTCCTACATTTGTGCATGGAGAGAGGGCATAGCCCTGGATTATCTTTGTTTCTGTTTTTTCATCTTTTCGTATGTCACCAGCTTGTAATATGTCTTTCAATCATTTAATAAACTGTTTTACTTTATTGATTGCCGTAATTTCACAAACCCTATCAGAACCGAACTGAATGTTTCATGGTTATCGAATCTTTCTATTAGAAACCTTAAAAGCCATGTATCAAACTAGTGACGCATCTAAATTAATTACATTTCTATAACCGCATTGAATGAACTATATTATTATCGAACTCGGCCGGGTATTCACCGTCAGACAGCGTTGTCGGGTCGCTAGTTTGGGAAGGGAGATCCCTTCTGCGGTCAGGGGTACCGTGCAATTACCCTTGTTGTTGTTGTTGTTCTTAGTATGTTTATTATTATTACTTATAAATATCTATTGCTTATGGTAATGGTCAAGCTTACAAAACCAAACCACAATCAGTACAAATATATGTATGTATTTGTTTTAATTATGGGGTTGTTGTTTAGCTCTTAATAAGGCTTTTAATGATTCAGACATCTAATGGTTCAGACCTCTTACTGGTTCAACAATTAATGGTTCATACCTCTTACTGGTTTAGCACTTAACCATTCAGAAGTTGTTAAACAGCCCCTAAATAACGCCTTATTCCAAAACAAACCCCTTATTTATAGATGACAAAAAGAAAGAAAGATGGACTCACATTTATTATATCCATTAAGCCAGCAGGTTAAGTTTAATGGGCCAAGAAACATAAATGCATTTCCAGTTTATCATCAGAATGAACTGGATCCGGGCCCAGGGTGATATCCTCAGATCTCCTCATGCGTCGTTGATATTTATAGTTTTTAACTTTTATTCAACATCCTTTTGGATCATCTTTCTTTTTAAAATAGTAAACAACCGATGATGATGAATTAGTCGGTGATCGCTACTGTAATTAACTCCAACAAGATCGAACAACAATTCCATCTTCATCTTCTTCTGTTACACCGTATCAATCAAAACATCAAATCTTTCCCTTCATTCACAATCCACTCACCAACTCTAGCCCTAAACCTGTTCACCCATCAATTCCTTCCACCACACCCTTTTCACTCACCCATCTTCCTTCCAATCCAAACCCTTATTCCCAAATCCTCTGTTTCCCCAACAAAACATGTTCTTTGGGGCCGTCCAATTAGGACTAATGGCCGCCTGTGTTGTCCTCTTTGTTCCAATGGGTATGGCCGGTTGGCACCTCAGCCGCAACAAAGTCCTCTTCTTTAGCGGTGCACTATTCATCACTCTAGCTGTATTCATTCACCTCATTCCATACTTCCCTTCTTTCTTCCCACAAACCCCATCTGTCATGTTTCAAGATCCTGCAACTTCCTCCTGCATTTCTTCCCTCAACGACGTCGTTTTTCGTCCCAATTCTGATGGGTATTTGTGGGATTGGGATAACACTAGTAATTCAAGATCTTACGGTTGTGAGTTTCAGAAGCTGGGTCGGGTTGATGTGATGGATCTGTTAAACGGGTCGTGGGTTGTGGTGGCGGGCGATTCGCAGGCGCGGTTGTTTGTTGTGGGTTTGTTGGATTTGGTTTTGGGGGCTGATGAGATGGAGTTGATTCATGGGGATTTGTTTAAGAGGCATAGTGATTATCATATAACTGTTGGGGAAATTGGGTTGAAGTTGGATTTTATTTGGGCGCCTTATGTTGCGAATTTGAGTGATGTTGTTGTTGAGTTTAAGAGGAATGGGAGTTATCCTGATGTGTTGGTTATGGGTTCAGGGTTGTGGCATATGTTGCATTTTACGAATTATTCGGATTATGGTGTTTCGTTACAGTTGCTTAGGGATTCGTTGAACCAGTTGGTTCCGGTGAGACGTAAGTTTGAGATGGAGTCTGATTCTGATCCTGATTCTGCTCGGGGGATGCATTTGTTTTGGCTTGGTATGCCGACGTTGATAAACGGGTTGTTGAATACTGAGGAGAAACGGGCCAAGATGACCCGTGAGATGTGCGATGCTTATGATCATGAACTTTACAAAAGCAAGATCTTGCGTCGTGATGGTGGGTCTTTCTTGTTGCTAGATGTTGGGACGTTGAGCGGTAAGTGTGGCGCTGATTGTTCGTTGGATGGGATGCATTATAGTGATGTGGTTTATGAAGCTTCGGTTCATGTTATGTTGAATGCTTTGCTTATCGAGTCGCATCAGAAGCTATGATGTCAAATCATGACTGATTTTCTTGATGCTTCTTGGGACCGACTTACATCAATATCAGCAAGTTTTTCGGATTGACTTGGCTGGTGTATGCCTAAAAATAGAAACCCGATCGAGTCCCATTCGTTTCAACTTCCAACACGTATCGCATTAAAATGCATAGAGTTCCCATTTTTGTTTTTTGTCTTGCTTTTTGTTTTTGTTTTTGTAGCAATTGACATTTGACACTGTAGATTTACACCAATTTGTATTCAGTAGAAAATATCTCTGGTTTTGCAACTATAATCCTATGTTGTTTGATTAGATGGTTTACATGCCAGAAAGTCCTGTTTTGTTTGTCCTTAAATAGGAGTGCCTGGTCACTTTCACTTGAAACTTTTAGTTTTTGAGCACATGCATAGCCCATGGGCAGCAAGGTAATTGTTATCTCTTTCACATGCATCATGTTTTGTTTTGTTTTGTTTTGTTGTAGGGTGTTATTACTACTTGCTATTACTTGTGTTGTTTTAGCCACAAATACTCGTGGATTTGTTTTTGTTACCCGAGTGGAGACTTCCCAAAAGGTCACTCATCCAATCATCCTCAACTAATGCGCCTGAAACGTGTTGCTCGTCATTTTGTTTATGTTCCAACTAAAGACCGACCGAACATAAAGCAAGGGAAGCTTTCTTAAATATAAAGTTTATTTTATACAATTAAAGAAAGTAAAATTTCCAATGTTACATAATCTCGGCCGGCGTCTACAAGGCATACCACAAAAAGACTAGGCTCTATAGTTTTGATGAGTAGATCAAGTATATGAAAACACAAAAACACTTCAAGATTGAAACTGCTTGCCCTCAAAGGTCTGCCCAAAGTTCCAATCTTTTGGAGCAACATTGTAAGATGTAACAGTTAATCCATCACTACTAGTCACCTCAAAAGAAAGCGGTTGGTTTTTTAGATCAGCGTTTATATGCCAGTTCTGCCCCCAGTTTCTGTTCATTGGCAGCCACCCGGTTCTCGAACCCTTGATCTTCACCGCTGATATGTCTCCTGCACCAGCCACGTTGTGGATCAACACTGATAAGAATACCCCAGCCCCATCAATACTGAACCGTATTCCACCTTCTTTTCTGCAGTTAATCCTGTCAACAAAATGCCATATCTCAGGAATTGAAATCAATATTCGTCTAAATTCGTGATGACCGAGAGGCATTCATTTCAGAACCAAGTTTATAATGAGAATTGCGGGAACCACATGATACCTCATCATCATCATCATCATCATACTCAGTATATCCCACCAATAGCAAAAGCTAAGGTAGGGTCTGAGGAGGGTGGGATGTAGACAGCCTTACCTCTACCCCGTAGGAATAGAGAGGCTGCTTCCAATGAGACCCCCGGCTCGATTGTGGTTTTGCATCAAGCCTTGGACATAAGGCACATAACACTCAGCAATTGAGACAAACGCCAATTGGTGCATGTACCCCCTTGTCTTTCGGCTATCAACGCCACCACATGATGCATGATTAACCATCCCCTCTTTTAACGTTATTTTCACGAAATTAGTAAAATAACGTTAAAATTAGTGCACTTTTGCTTTTGCCCCCCGAGCGCCCACACATATATACATTATATGTGCATACCGCAAGCGGGGCTTAACCACATGATACCTATGTTCTCAAAAGCAATGTTGTAGAAGCCGCTAGTCAGGCGGTGAGGTACCGCCTAGGGATTAATCGAGATTAATAGGGATTAATCGGAATGAACTTTTAATGTATAATTTTTCAAATTTATATATATATAACATTAGTTTATGTTTTTTATGTATAAATTTATAAGTTTGGGGACTAAATATAACCTAGTAAAGATGTAGGGGTTAAATGTTAAATATTTAAACTTAATAAACCCTAATTCCCATCGGTTCATCCCTTACGCGGCCTCTCCCTCCTTCACCTACCAGACGCACAGTAAAATACAAACCCTAGCCCCAATTTTGACCGTTCATTGCATTGATCTTTGTTCGGAAGAAGGTAAGAATGCGTTCCACATGATTGATTTGGTTCAATTGGACCTAATTTTGGGCGATTTTGGGCCGATTTTGACTTTGATCGCCTTGATTGGCCGATTTAGCCAAATCCAGGCGGCAGACCTCTTATGACCGACTAATCGCCGCCTAGGCGCCGCCTATCTACAACATTGCTCAAAAGCGCTCACCTGGGGCACTATATGCGCTGTGCCCTGAAAAGCACGGTTTCAGGCACTCAAGTACGGGTTCAGAGCATTTTCCGGCCAAAAATGGTAAATAAAAAAAATAAAAAGAACCCCTAAATAAGGCTTGAATCAACCTGAATAAGCATGAAATCGACCTAAAACAGCCTAAACTAGCCCTAAACAAGCCAACAACATGTCTAAAACCCCTAAAAATGGTATTTTATACTGTGCACCTAGTTTAGAAAAGCCCTCGCTTTTTAAGCGTCTGGTGCCTAGGCGCAGCAGTTACATAACCAACCGCCTACCCTACTATCTCAATAAATATTATGTTGTATCATTTGCTTTAAGTGTGATACAAAAAAAAACAGTTACTTAAGTCGGTTACATAACGCCCGACCCTACTATCTCATTAAATCATCAATGCGATAACTACAACCGGTTTATGTGATTCCGGCAGTTCTTAAATCAAATCTAACCCTAACTAAACAAAAATCTGTCCTATCAATCAGATGAGGATGAATAAAGTTGTAACTATGGATGCCCAAGCCCTGTTCTGGTAGTTATATATATTTAAAGTGTGCAATTTATAACTAGTAATGAAATTAAGGGGCATGCATGTCATTAACCAATACCTCCGGTACTGAATAGGCATATTAGACGCCTTCCAAATCGCAATCTTCTCAAAAATCTCAATCGGCAAAACAAAATGCGCATTCGGTGGGTTACACTTCCCGCCACCGTCCGCCGGAAACCCATAATTCGGCGCACAGAAATTCGTCGCCGTCACAATAATCGATGTCCCCGGAATGCACCACCGGAGATCATCCACACACTTCACCTCGAAACACGCGCCACAGATCTGCCCTTTCTCGAACAACACCGTGCTCATCCCCGCCGTCGCCTTCCCGTACCCTGCCTTTTCCAGATCACCGTACCCGCACGCGCCGCCCACCGCGTCGCGTGGATCGGCGGCGGCGTAGTATGTTGCTCTTGCGGATCTCCATTCTGATGGGGTGGATGATTGTGAGTAGGGGGAGTGGGATAGTGCTACAAGTATGGTGTTGGAGAATAATGCTAGTAGGAGTAGTGTGGTAGATGACATTGCTGGGTTTTTAGAGAGAGAAAGCTGGGGTTGAGGAGTGAGAGAGGAAGCCCCGGTGAGGTGTTCTCGTGAAAGGAGGGTGCTTTGCTGCTTTAGCGGCCAGCTTTACCCTTTATTGTTGTGTGTTCACAACACTTTAAGTTAAAAGACAAAATGAGAAGTTACTACTTACTACACATACATGTAAAGAGGGGCGGACCTAAGGGTGAGAGGGGCACTCCCCTCTTATAGGAGTCCCCTCTCTTACGCACGGCTAATCAGCACGCGTCACGTCAACTCCTCTCTTAACTCCCCTCACACCCTTAATTTGATGGCGGCACTCCCCTCTTAACTCCCCTCACACTCTCTTTCTCTATCTTTCTAGAAGTTGCAGGTTGTGTGTGAGTAAAGGTTGTGCGGTGAACCCTCCCCGATCCCCCTCCCCGAATACCCTCCCCGCGGTGATGGCGGCGGTGTTCCCGCTCGGGGACTTGGGTCACCGCCCCACTCCCCGCATTGTGCCCCGTTCACCCTAAGTTACGAGGAACGGGGTCCTCGGACTCCAATCGTTTTTTAAAAAGTAGTAGAAACGGTATATAAAATTGTCTATGGACCCCATAAAATAATTTAGTTGGACCCTATAATAATGAAAGTGAGCCTAGTGCAGTGGTAAAACTCTTTGTTTACACACAAAAGGTCATGGGTTTGATACCTGTTTCTTCGTTTTTTTGTGTTTTTTTTTTTTACCCTATTGTCCAAAAATCATGGGTCCCCACTGCATGTAAATTGTCTTTTTCTATTTTTAGGCATGTTTGGATTAGGTTTTCAAAACAAATTATGGACAAGTTAATAAGATATAATGGAGTCACTTATTAACTTTGACACTCGCATAATAATTTTATGTTAAACACCTTTTAACTTTTCAAAAAGTTACTAAACTAATAAGTCACTAAAATGAACAATTCTAAACACCCTATTATGTAGATATGTTGTGGGGAGTTTCACGGGCGTCTAGTGGTGTTAGCATGATATTTGACAATTTTCACTCATGTGGAAAGTGGAACATCACCATGCCCTCTATTTATGAAACTCGTGTGGAAATGATGTGGTGCATATGTGATTGTTTTCATGGGGTATAGGAAGCTGAACCACACCCCATAGTATAAATAATTGTTCGTCGCCTTGTGGTCTGATGTCATTGGTGATTGCCCGTTATTATAAATGTAGATGTTCAAACCCTACAAGTGTAGGTTGATTATGTGATATATTTTTTTTTTCAACGGCTAACCGTACACTACCTATTTTTACTCCTAAGACTAAGTTTTGTAGTTTGGTATTTTTCGACACGTCATCTTAATCAAATCCCTTGATAAAAAAGTGTAGTTGTAAAGTATTTAAAACCACTTGATTTGGAATTAAAAAAAAATGGCTAACATCACTAGCCATTGGTTAGTATTTTAAAAGCATACTTCTCATCTCGTGCTTCAGACCATAAACCCAGCCCAAAATATGAAAACCACTAAGACCACCCGTAGTGGTTGTAAATTTGGGCGTTTTTGGGGCTTAATCACGCCCAATATCGCCCCTTTGCCACTACGCATGGGCGTGATTGGCCTTTTTTTGGTTTGGGCGTTTTATAAATCACGCTGGGTGGGGGAAATCTTGTCCAATCACATGTGAGGTTACATTATTTGGCCAATAGGATTTTTTAAATATTTTTTTTATTTTACTTTATTACAAACATAATGCCCCACAATCCTCACATCCCCAGTACACTCATTTTAGAAAACGCCCAATAATGCCCCATTGCTGACTGGGCTGTCATATGGCGCAAAACGCCCAAGGGTAGGGGTGCGTAGAATTCGTTTCGAATTCGAAAAATTCGAAATTCGTTTAAATTCGATTCAGTTATCAAGAATTCATTTCGATTATAAAAATTCGAATTCGAATTCGATTCAATTCGAGTCAAGTAAATCGAATACGAATTTATAATTTCAAATTCGATTCGATTCGAAATTCGAATAAAAATTATACATTTTTATTTATTATTTTTATATATAATACATATATAACTTTTATTAGGCTATACTATAAATTATTTTCAATTTTTTTCAAGTATTAAAATTACCCATTACCAAACCCACTACATGGCTCATAACTAAAACCTAAGTAACAAATCTATTAATAGATTTCTAGGCGTAAAAATATTAACTTGTAATGTGGAGTGGTTATTCCCGACTTATCGTTTTGAATTTTAGACTTTTACTTTATTTGGAACTTTTTAATGTGATATCGTGTTTTATGGCTGCTTTGAAATTTATGTTTCATTTTGAAAGTTTTTTACATGCTTTTAAAAAATCTAAGTTAAATCGAATTTATTCGAATTTTTAATCGAATACGAATTGGGTTTTTTATTCGAATACGAATTCGAATCGAATTCGACAGGTTTTAATCGGATTCGAATACGAATTCAAGGAAAAATAAAAATTATTCGAACATTTCGATTCGAATAATTCAAAAATTCGATATTCGATTCGATAAACACCCCTACCCAAGGGCAGTGGCGGAGCTAGACTTTAACACCAGGGGTATCCCAAAAAAAAATTTACGGTGTATTCATATAAAATCCTTTATAGGGGTATCCTCGTATTTTTTAGGGGTATCCTTTATATAAAATCGAAAAAAAAACAAAAAATTAACACTGCGAAACACTGCGAACACGACCTTGAGCCGTAGCCCGTGCTACGGCTGCCAATGTGTTGTCTTCGCCCCTGCCCAGGGGTGAATATTGCCCACTACGCATGGTCTAAGAGAGGATGGTGTTCACCTCTTGGTTTGCTCGTGATTTGACAAACAACGTACCACCACTTAAAAGTAAAACAAAAATTGTTGTTAAAAAAAGTAATAAAACTTTCATAATTGTTTCATTTAAATCAACTTAAAAATATAATAACTAAGCAGTAAACAAGTTACTTATATATTTTATTTAAGCCATATTGTTACGAAAAATTGAACTTTTTTCTTAAAAAAAAGAGTAAATTTCAAAGTTCGTCCTTTATGTATGTCTAATATATCAAAGTATGTCATTTATCTTTAATAAGCTCAGAAAACATCCTTAATGTTTGAAAAACCAATCAGGTTATGTCCTTTACCCTAAACCTTGTTTGTTTTCCCAGTTAAGTCAGGTCACATGTGAAGCACATGAGGGCATTAATGTCATTCTACTTACCAATTACTGTGCCCTGTTATAAAAACCCTAAACCTCATCTTCTCCATCTTTCAATCACCTGCACATACAACCCTAATCCCCAATTTGTCCCCCTAATCCCTAAAACCACAAACACACCAAAACAATATCAATCAACAAACCATCAATCAAGCAACGTTGACCAATGAGGTCCTAGTCGCTGACCTTGAGAGATCTGGAAGCAGATGAGAGATCTGACGGACGACTACAATCTTCATAACCATCGCTACTGGAACCAGCACCACCGCTCCAGGACAGATGTGTGGTAGGACTACGATGGTGTTCTTTGTCTTTAACGAATCCGTTGGCAACGGCCGCAGATTTCGATCGAGTCTTCCGATTTCCCCAGCGAGGAGGAAGAATCGCGGCAACTGTAACCGGTTTGTTCGCCGACGTTCGTAAGGAATATGAATCTGATGAATGTTTGAGTCGTAAGAGAAGGTCAGCGACTAGGACCTCATTGGTCAACGCTGATTGCAGCCAGTGGTCCTTCGTCATCTGTGTGTCTGAATCTGAAGAAGATGAATTGGAGATTGAGTCAACGTTGCTTGATTGATGGTTTGTTGATTGATATTGTTTTGGTGTGTTTATGGTTTTAGGGATTAGGGGGACGAATTGGGGATTAGGGTTGTATGTGCAGGTGATTGAAAGATGGAGAAGATGAGGTTTAGGGTTTTTATAACAGGTCACAGTAATTGGTAGGTAGAATGACATTAATGCCCTCATGTGCTTCACATGTGACCTGACTTAACTGGGAAAACAAACAAGGTTTAGGGTAAATGACATAACCTGATTGGTTTTTCAAACATTAAGGATGTTTTCTGAGCTTATTAAAGATAAAGGACATACTTTGATATATTAGACATACATAAAGGACGAACTTTGAAATTTACTCTAAAAAAAAACGAAGCAAAATAAAGTCAGGTTGAGTGGTCTACAGTTAGGATGAGTTATAGGTGTCTATATTAAAACACAACCGAAACTTGTTTATTATTTTATGATAGCATCTCTTTATAAAATTGTAATAAAACTGTTTCTTTAATTTATTTATTATATTTATAAGAAGAACAAAAGCTTATATAGTCTACACTGACAACTTTTATTTTTTATATCTTATTTGCTTTCTTTATGCAACAAAAATAGTAAAGAATAAAGGTGTAGGGAGTGGTTAGACATTTGAAAGTGGTAAATTTCAAAATCAACCAATGAGAGCGTGTCATGTCAAAGTGGTAAACTATGCTCAAAAGTTTTGGCAATGGTTAGACATTTCATAAATTGGTAAACTATTAAAAAAAATGTGTGATTGGTTGAGATGACATGGACCCCACCCCACACACCCCCTCACTCTCCTACACTCCCTCTCCCCGCATCGGCAACCCATCACCGAACTGGCAAACTTTGAGTGGTAAACTTATTTTGACGGTGGTGTTCCCAATTGGTAAACTAAGTTTACCGCATTAAACCACACCCCACTCCGTATACCCTAAGTGACTTGGACCAACATCATTCGTGTCATATTATCATGTATATAAATATGAATGGACCATGGTAATAGAGTGGTGGTTAAATTCCCTTCCTACCAATGAATTATATTCATGTAACACATTGAGATGTGAACGTCTCGTGTTGGATTCCTGTTAGATTCGTGTTAAAAAAGTATTATATATTTAAAATTTGCATCGTGCTATCCAGCCTTTATTTTGTCATCATCATACTCAGTCAGAGCCGTTCCAACGTTTTTGGAGGCCCTAAGCGAAGAACAAAGTCGAGTCCCTTTGAATTGGTACAAAGAAAATATCGATTCTGAGAGTTGCTACCTAGGTATTTATGTGAGTTGCACTCATATAATTTAGCCTCTAATTGGTATAAAGAAAACATCGGGACCCTGGTCGACATTACAGTTCACGAGGTAAATGAAGGTAGGCGTCGACAATGACGGTCCAATTTTAGGCCGAACCTACATTTTATTTGAAAAAAAAATCAAATTCGTTAAAATTAAACGAGTGAAAGGTGTATGTTGTTTACAGTATACAAATATTGATGTGACGACGTGAATAGTGAAGCTGCAACAGCCTACGGGTTGACCAATATATATATAATAGGAATTTAAAATCCATATATAAAATTAATTTCTTTTAATTTACTAAAGTTGTGTTATATTGCATAAGTATAGTAACCATATTCTAAACTCTTATAGAAACTATATAAAGGTTTTTCTTTGTACTTTTAGCTACATATCCAAGTTTGCACATATGATGCAATAAAAGCAAGTTTGCAGTTTGCACATATGATGCAATAAAAAAAAAAAAAAACAACACAAAATAAAATAGAGGGATCGAACGTTTGACGTCATGTTTAGAAGTAAAGGAGTTTACCATGTTGTGTTGCTAGTTTGTTAACATTGAATGACATGTATTTATTAGATAAACAATAATTATTATAATTTTTTTTAAATATTTGAGGCCCTATGTTTTGGAGGCACTAGGCCCAAGCCTAGTATGAATAGCCCATAGGGCCGGCCCTGTACTCAGTAAATTTTACCAATAGCAAAGCTAATGTAGGGTCTAAGGAGGGTAAAATGTAAACAGTCTTATCTCTACCACGTAGGAATAGAGAGGCTGCTTCCAGTGAGACCCCCGGCTCGATGGTAGTTTTGCATCAAACCTTGGACATAAGGCACATAACACTCGGCAATTAAGACAAAGACCAATTAGTGCATGTATTCTCTTGTCTTTCAGCTATTAACGTCACCACATGATGCATGATTAACCATCCTTCTCTTTTAACATTATTTTCACGAAATTAATGAAATAACGCTAAAATTAGTGCACTTTCAATTTTGCCCCCCGAACGCCCACACAGGGCCGACCAGTTAGTGTAATTGGGCTAGGCGACGGCTTAGGGCCTCCGAAAAAATAGGGCCTCCAAAATTAAAAAAAAAAATCTATATTTATATAGAAAAAGAATATTATATTTACGGTGATATTTGTTAACATTAATATAAGTGTAGTCTGGTGGTAAGAACGAGATTTGGTTTTTATGGGGAGCTGGGTTTGAATCTCACCTTCTACCCATTTTCTAAATTATTAATCACCTCACTCTTTTAATAAAGAGTTATAAATGCATCTTTTTAATCATCTCTCTTAAATTTAATAAGCTAAAATATTTTGTCCACACAATTTTTAACATGATACGTCCATGTAAAATTTTATTTAAAAAATATCGTTTCTAACTAATAACAATACTATACTCATGGTTGCAAAAGTCGCTAGGTGCTCCCTAGTCAGATTCGGGAGTACTCGGGAAGTTCGGCTTAGGCGTAGATTACTCGGGGAGTAATTGGCCTGGGAGACCAGTACTCGTGTCTCGGCAGCCTACCTTGTAGCGAGTACTCGGGGAGTACTCGGAGCCTAGGCGGGACTTTTACAACCATGACTATACTTAAAATAAGTAGCATGTTTTAATTCCTTTCACACATAATGTAAGTTGTTATTTGTTAGGTTAAACTCTTTTGACCAACTTAGATTTGATTTATGTATTAGATCCCAACATTATTTGATTAGGGAAATCCTCTAATTTATATAATGGTTAAGTGCTTTATAAGTTTCTTCCTGATAAATTTAACTAGGTTTTAATGCTACGCGCCGCGTTGCGGCGCGACAAAACTAAGTCATTGTAAAACTATTTATTGCGACTAAATACTTGGTTGTTATTAAAGCTGTGCTATTTATTGTCTTATTTTTAAGTTGACAAGTGGAGTTTTCATACAACAGAGCCGTTAGTAGCAAGCAAGTTAGTAACTCCTGGCGATGGCAACTATTGCGATGTCTAAGCATCCACTAACCCAACAAATAAGGAATAAGAATTGTATAAATACAATCAGAAAAATGTGTGAAAGAGAAGAAAAAGGAAGATGACGTGAAGTTATGTAAGCATAAAATGGAAGAAAAAAAAGACCCCATGATTTGAACTTGAGTCTCTTTAAAACACATACAACCACAAAACCACTCCACCATGATGAATAATCTACCTAACTTTGAAGAAAATGGATATATATACACACTTAAAAATGGTATATGGAAAAAAAGTCAACAAAAGATGACTTGAAGTTATGTATATTTATTATTCATGACAACCAACAAGGAATGTTTACTATTCATTATGATGTGACAACTACTATTAATTAGCTTTGTTTTTTAATATATAGGATAATGTCAAATAAAAACCGAAATTACGAGCTTGAAAAAATTAAAAAAGGGTCTTGAAATTTTAATTCATTTTGGGCCCCTAAAATTCTAGGACCAATCACACATATGTATGTATGCATACCACAAACAGTGCATAGTCTTTTTATTTTGTATGATTATAAAATAAAATAATATGACTATGAGAGTTGCAATTTTTTTGGATGGTAGAATAAATGATGGTTGTTGGTGACAAAATCAATAACAGCCCCACAATGACTTAAAGTTAACGAATGATGTGACATTCGAGTGTTCCTTAATTCTTCAAATCTGCTTATCAAATTTTGTTTGACGGCGATATTTCTACAACAGGAAATAGAGATCGCATCTAACCCTATAACTCGGACAGGCCCCTCCGCCCCACTCTGGCAGCCAAGACTATGTTGTCTTAACCGGGCCTGTGTGATTTTCTTGAGCGATAATGGATTAATTGCTCAATAATCTTTTCTTATTTTCTAGTTCACATGTACATAATGATAAACTTTCATATACATGTTTCTTCGCCAAATGTTAGTTTACTGTGTCTTTACGGGCCGTTTCTGAAAAATTCTTAACAAATTTGAGGCTCAGGGCAAGTAGAAAAAACGGGCCGCTCATAGGTTTAAACTAAATTAATTTTACACTATTGGACCAATTTTAAAAAGAGTGAAACTTTACTAATGGATGTCTATATTTGTGCTATATTATAAAAAAAAACCTAAAAAAACCTATGAGAAGCCACGTGTTGAATTATTATGCTTCCTCATAATTGTTTATATATTTCCTAACTAATAAGTGATAAACAATAATTATAGATAAGTTTTATTTTTTTATTTTACCTATTCTTTCTGATTATTATTTATATATTTTCTAACTGATAAGTGATAAGCAATAATTATAGATATTGTTTATATATTTTCTAACTAAATTCATTTTATTACTTTACAAATTTCATAATGTTATTAAAATTCTTAAGGTTATGTTTTTTTTATTCGTACTAAAGAAAATTCAATTCATTCATGATTTTATTATTATTATTATTATTATTATTATTATTACCTCCGTGGTAAATGTATTATTAGCAATATGTAGGTCTAAAATCATGATGTTACACAAATGAAACTACATAAAAGATAATCGGCTTATAACATAACGCTATCATGAAGTGTAATAAATGTGTTCTTAGAAATTATCTATCAAACCGAATAAAATACTTTTATTATTATTATTGTTGTTGTTGTTAGTATTATTTTCATTTTGCATCATATGTTATAATTTGCATCATATGTTAACTATATTTATTTTTTTAACCCGTGTAATACACGGGGTTATAAAAGAGCCTTAATTTAAAATGAGTTTTACTATTTTAGTGTTTAACTGGCTTAAAATAAATAAAATATTAATTGGGTTAAGTGTTTAACAAAGTATATATATATATATATATATATATATATATATATAAGGATCATGTGAGAAGTAGTAGGCTAAATGAGAAACTTAAGAAGCATTCTGGACCACACATTTTCCCTAAGCAAAAAAATGCAAAAAAAAGGTGAAAAATGCAACATTTTTTTTTTTTGGAAAAATCGCAGCTTTTTCTTTAATAATTAAAAAAAATTAAAATTTTTTTTTGGATTTATACACATGTGTATATTGTTAATCTTTTAACTATACATATATGTATATTGTCAATTATACATATATGTATATACATGTTTAAAATTGAAAAATAAGTGTTATTTAGGGTTTAGCATTAGGGTTTAAGGTTTAGCTTTATGGTTTAGGGTTTAGCTTTAGGGTTTAACATTATGGTTTAGTATTAGGGTTTAGCAATAGTATTTAGGGTTTAGCATTAGGGTTTAGCTTTTGGGTTTAGCATTAGAGTTTAGCTTTTGGGTTTAGCTTTAACTTTTGGGTTTAGCTTTATCTTTAGGGTTTAGCTTTATCTTTAGGGTTTAGCATTAAGGGTTTAGCTTTAGTGTTTAGTTTTAGCTTTTGGGTTTAGCTTTAGGGTTTAGCTTTAGGGTTTAGAGTTTAGGGTTTAGCTTTAGGGTTTAGCATTAGGGTTTATGGTTTAAGATTAACAATATACACATTTTTTCAATTTTAAACATGTATATACATATATGTATAATTGACAATATACATATATGTATAGTTAAAAGATTAACAATATACACAT
Organism: Helianthus tuberosus; assembly: GCA_030545235.1. Lineage (NCBI taxonomy): Eukaryota > Viridiplantae > Streptophyta > Magnoliopsida > Asterales > Asteraceae > Helianthus > Helianthus tuberosus. Next base: position 135,513,612 of record CM060433.1, read on the forward strand.
GTGTATAAATCCAAAATAAAAATTAAAAAAAAAAATTTTAATCCTTAAAGAAAAAGCAGCGATTTAAAAAAAAAAAAAAATATTTGCATTTTTTTCACCTTTTTTTTGCATTTTTTGCTTAGGGAAAATGTGTGGTCCAGATTGCTTCTCAAGTTTCTCAAATCGGGTGGACTTCTCTTAGGATCCCGATCGCTAGAATGAGAACCACCACGAGTTATGAGAACCACGAGAACCGCGCCCCGCGGGTGGCCGTCGGCGACGAAATTTTTTTTACACCTAGATCCGTATATATTAGGACCGGGTGTAAATTTTCGGTTCAAACGGCGCGCCCGAGGGGGTAGTTTTTTACGCCCAAAGTTTGGGTTTTTTTAATTTTTCTTTTACCAAACTTTGGGCGTAAAAACTACCCCCTCGGGCGCGCCGTTTGAACCGAAAATTTACACCCGGTCCTAAAATATACGGATCTAGGTGTAAAAAAAATTTCGTCGCCGACGGCCACCCGCGGGGCGCGGTTCTCGTGGTTCTCATAACTCGTGGTGGTTCTCATTCTAGCGGCTCCCTAATATATATATATATATATATATATATAGGGGACCGCTAAAATGAGAACCACCTCCAGTTGTTAGAACCGCGAGAACCACTTTCTAGCCATTAGATCAAGTGGATGGATGGATGAGATTGAAAGTATTTAAAAATAATATTAAGTATTTTTTGTCTTATTATGTCTTTAATATTTTAATCCAAAAGGGTATTTAGGTAAAACCACTCTATTTTGTTTTTTTTAGTTTATTGTTTTTTATTACTTTATTGTATTATTATATTACTTTTTATTTTTTAAACATAATTTTTTTATTAAAAACATTTTTAAATTCAGATTTTTTTAAAAGATTTTTTATACTTTTTACAATTTAAGTTTTATGTTAAACTTTTTACGTTTTAAGTATTTTTGACTCACCGTTTTTACGCTGGGTTTTTTCAAGCGTCGTTTTTTTTAACACGCCGTTTTTTAACGTCGTTTTTTACGCGCCGTTTTTTTAACGCCGTTTTTTCAAGCGCCGTTTTTTTAACGCGCCGTTTTTTAACGCCGTTTTTTTAACGCGCCGTTTTTTAACGCCGCTTTTATACGTTTTACGCGCCGGTTTTTTACGTTAACGTTTTTTTACGTTTTACGCACTGGTTTTTTACGTTAACATTTTTTACGTTTTTACGTTTTACGCGCCGGTTTTTTTCCGTTTTACCTAAATTTTTTTACGTTTTACGTTTTTACGTTTTATGTTTTTACATTTTTTACGGTTTAACATTTTTTTTACAAAAACGTTTTACGTGCTATGATCATCGACGCCTCAAAGTTAACGGTTTAACATTTTTTTTTACAAAAACTTTTTGACGCAACACGAACGCACCCAGAAAACGCAAACTCAGTAGGTGTCTCAGATAGATTGTTATCGTCATCGACTAGGGTAAAAAAAAATAGAAAACCCACAACATCAAAACAAAGTGTATCTCGGAAAAAAACGGGGTTTGGCTCAGATTATCCGATAATCAAAAGGCTGCAAAAGTGGGGTTGGAAGTTCAAAAAACCTACCATCCGCCGTCCTTGCCGCGCCATCGTCATCAAAATCTAGGTTTTTTTTTGCATCATCGCCAACTAATCCAACGGATCAAAAACCCGCATACTTCACTGATCAAAAAATCACCAGAAAAATCAACGTAAAACATTTAACATACCAAAAATACCATCATCAGATTCAAGAACACCCAAATCAAACCCCCAACATACCACCATCAGATTCAAGAACAGTAGAACATACAAATCAACAGATTAAACCAACAAAATCAACACACAAATCAACAGTCGAAAAACAAACCTGAACCAACAGATCAAACCAACAAATCAACAACTGAAAACAAACCTGAACCCGTTTAAACCCACCACCACCAGATGCAAATCATCTCCCTCATCTCCGCCCCCACCACAACTCAACGACATAACACCACAACTCTGCAAATCATCTCCCTCATCTCTGCCCCCACCACAACTCAAGAACAGTAGAACATACAAATCAACGACATAACACCACAACTCTGCACAACTCCCACCAAACCACCGCCCCCACCACCGCCTTCCGCCGCCCCAACGAACCTTTGGGCCAATCATCAAGAATCACAAAGACCCAACCCCAACACAACCAAACACCAGTCGCAAGGGTGGCGGCAGAGAGGAAAGGGGGGCCAAAGATACTCTCGTCGCCGGACCTGTGTCGGTCGGACATGAGATCGAGAGAAGATGTGGGGGGGTATCTTGCCGGAAACAGGAGCCGGCTCCTCCCCATGGGTCGCCGGTCTTCATCAAGCAGGGGGGGTTGTGGGTGTCGCTGATGTTGTTATGGCTGGGTCTTGAAGGTGACAAGATGATGAAGAAGGATGATGTTTGTAGAAGATGATAAGAGATGATAAGAGAAACTCTGCAACTATAAAATGAGAGAGGAGAGATGATAAGAGAAACTCTGCAACTTTAAAAGAGGAGAGAGGATAGATTAGACATTTAAAGAAAATGACCAAACTACCCTTTTCTGTGATTGGTTGAGAGTGGTTCTCGTGGTTCTTACAACTGGGGGTGGTTCTCATTCTAGCGGCTCCCTATATATATATATATATATATATATATATAGAGAGAGAGAGAGAGAGAGAGAAAGTGTAATGTATAAAACCTCTTATCATACTTCACGTACGCGGCAAGGAGATTTAGACGCGTGGCACGGATTAAGTTTTCTAATTAAGGGCAAATTAGACATTTATCATTCTTGAGGTAGGGTAATTCAGACATTTACTAACATCAAGAGAACAACGCGAGTTCGTTATCCCCTGCATCCCGGTAATTACGATTCGAATCAGTTAAAAAATGATACGATTGAAGCAGTTCAAAATCCTATTTCAGACAATGTCGAAACAGGGGATCCTCTAATAAGATGTTAATTAAGATATTTAGTATTGTAATAGTTCAATTAGATTTTTTGTTATGTTTTTTTAGTATTGTAATTCAGAGATTCTATATTGTAAACAATGTATTTGATTCCTACTAACATTATTTTAATGAGATTCCTTTTCTAATTTGACTTTGTTTTCATCCTTTTTACAGAGTATGTGTAATTAATTTTCATAACAAGCGTAATTTTTCATACCATGCGTTATATATGTATGCTTACAACATAGTTGATTGGTATGCTAAATAACAAGCGCAATTTTTTTTATTAATAAACCAATTTATTCATGATGCTCTGTTTTATTTTTTATTCATCATGCTCTGTTTTCCTTTTTTTTTTTTGAATAAACCAATTTTGTATGTTGGGTAACACAACATCAAGTTTTTATTTTATTTTTAAATGTCGCATGTTATTGTTTGGGCATGTGGGATTTCTGAATTTGCGGCATTTGTGAAACAGATGTCACACCCTGACTTTTGCGGAAGCGTGATTATGGTGTGACTTCTTAACACCATTGCATACAATCATAACAACACTATATGATTAAACCATTAGATGTTCATCCATAAATTAAGTTTGAAAATACCCTAACATAATTGTCTGAAACGTAGACTCTAAATTTAAATTACAACATAATTTAAAGTGTTCACGAAAACTCGACAAAAGACCTTAAATAAAACCGAGTTTAGAGCCATGTATCTCGTCCAGGATTAAGATACATCTTCTAAACCCTAATGACTTTGGATGACATCTTTTTATTCATGACGCAGCTTGAAATATGCAAACACCCGCCAGATCCACTTAATTCCCTAGAATACATGTAATTTGAAAACATCAACAAAAGTTGAGCGAGTTCATGTGTTGTGTATATGTATGTATAAAGCCTTTGTAAACAGTGTATGTATGTATGTTTGTAAATTCCGGTATGAAAGCAAACAAGGAAACATAATCACCAATGGTTTGCAAGGCCACTGGTATGTGTGAGGGCGTAGGAAGGATCAAACTTAGCAAATTTGTACCGGGCTTCGGCTGTAAGACATAGTCACCCTATGGGTCACCCTGGTCCTCATGGGTGTGGGCTCACTACACCCAAATAGATATATCACTCATGCCCCTCGGTCCTTATACGAGGATTAATGGTCTCAAGTGTGTGCCTACCCATTCACATGATCTACTGTACTTTCCTAGGCTAACCATACCAATTGTATTTGTCTGTAAGCATTTTGTATTCATTTGAAACATGTAATTCACCCCCGAAGTTAATAAACAAAACAGTTTAAAGAAAAGGGGGACATGAACTCACTGTCTTGCGTCTTCAGTACTCGTAACTCAAATCCCTTCAGCAAACACGACTACCTATAATGTACTAACGTCTATTAGACGAACGGGTCGTGCCTTGTCTTAGTATAATGTTTTTGAGTTACGTTTCTGATATCATTCCAGTTTATATAATTATTGTCAAAATAATTAATATTTCAACTTAAATTATATTTATAATTTTTGGAATAATTGTTAAACAATATTTTTGTAATAATATTTCTCAAGTATTTATACTCGTATTTCCTTCCCAATGATGGGAGTATCTTATACATATGTATTCGTATTATTGTATTTGCTAAGTATTCTTATACTGAATTTTGTGTTAAACTTTGTGGAATATTATTTCTAATAAAAGTCCACTAATATATATATTTTTCCCAAAATATATATATTTAAGAATTATTACTTAGAAAAATTATTTATAATTTTTCCTCTTGGTAAAAATATTTGTAGTCCCAAAATAATATATTTTCAAGTCTAACTTTAGAAAATATATATAAACTTATTTTTATTAAAAATAATGTATTTCAAGTTTATCCAAGAAAATATATATTTTTCCCAAAAATCATATATCTTCTAAATATTCCAAGAATTTTTTTTTACTTCCCAAAAATAATATACTTTCTTCTTGTCAAAAGTATAATATAACTTTTGTGTTAATCATAAAAATCATATTTTCATTTCTTGTGTCCAAAATATTATTTACCAAAAATATATTTATAAATGTATTTTTCGGAATATTTTGTAAGTTACATTCTTTCGTTCGGTTTCCCAATATTATATGTGTAAGTTATATATTTATTCCTTGAGATTTTTGGTAATATTTTGGATTGAAATTTCTTGGTATTTTGTTAAGTTATATTAATTCAAGTCCTAAATAATATAACTAATACACAAGGTATACAAATAATCACACACATGTGTCTTTATTGTATATATATATTCTAAATATATATCTAGCCATTTTTATTTATAAAAATCCAACCTCCAATATTTGTATTTTTTTGTAACAAAAATTATGGCAAAGTTTATATGAAAACTCATGGTTAAAATATACCTGTAAATACTTGTTTGAAATATTTTTTTTCTAAGTGTTTATATTTTTAGAAAATTTTGCCATAGTTTTCCCTAAAAATGGAGGTGTCCATGCTTTCAAAGCATATCATTTTCTTTTTTAAAATCATCACAAACAATCAACAACTCAATCAACACTTACCAAGTGCCAAAATCATGTGATTTGCATAACAACATGAACTTGAACTTTCGTAAAAACTTGTAGTAACTTGGTAGTGTGTTTAGTAGGTTTAGTTACCCTTTAGAATGTATTTACTTCTTTAAAAACTTCACTTTTAAAGAAGTTGGGTGTTTACAACTTCCAAACACCTTTTCTAAAAATGCTTCTTTATGTAATCTTTTTGTTACACAAGTGTTTCTACACTTGTTTAACCCCTAAAAACAAGTTTGGTTTATGTAAGAACCAAGTTCATATAAATCTTGTTACTTAACTTAGTTTCTTGAGAAAACTATCTTGGAAATCATCCACTTACAAGACTTATATTGTGTTTAAATCATCATCTCATTTGAAAAAAAAAATTATCATTTCAAGTTCGTGTTTACATAAGGTATGATCATCTTGATCTTTCACAAGATCATCACCTCAACTTACTAGATCATGTGTTTAATCACAATCTAGTAGGTTTCATATGATGTCTAACATCACAAACACAAATAATCAATCATCAAGAAGCATAACGACACTAAACAATATGTTTTCTTATGTTATTAAGCTTTATGTGAAGGTTCATCTTCTTGTTCATTAGTGTTCTTCATGATTTGCATCATACATCATCTTTTAACCAACTAAATAAGAAAAATTCAAGTGAGAAGAGGCTTACTACTAGCACAAGGGCTAGGGATGAACTCAAGAAGATGAAGATGATAAATGTGATGGATAATAGCAAATGGAAGAGGTCCTTCAATCCCCAATAGCTCCAAGCTTCTTTATGTTGCTTCTAACACCTTATGATCACCTTGGAATGGATGAAGAACGCTTGACAATGGTGGTGGTGTGGGTGGTGGCTCACGGCCGTGACCAAGAGGAGGGAGAGAGAGAGAGAGTTAAGTGTGTGTGAAGTGTGGGTGTGAGAATGAGAATGATGATCTTCCATGCTTTACTTATATCCATCTTAAGTGTTTATCCAATGTGTAATATGTTCACTAAGTACATGGCAAATCTCTTAACAAATCTTCATAAGATTAAGTAAGATCAAGGGTGGGTCCACCCTTGTGACCGTCAAGATAGGGGGGGTATTGGTTGGGGTTTAATGATAAGTTAGGTTATTTAGTTAGAATCTAAGTGTAATAGTTAGGTGTTATGTGTATTATGTGTTATATAGTGTGTTAGGGTGTTCGGAGCCCATAACTAGCTTGGAAACATTAAAACAATTCTTCTTGTATAATTTTAATGTTTTGGGTAGTGTCCGGTTGTTCGATTAGATACCGGTTCGTTAAAGTGTCAAGCTATACCATTTAGTGTTCTTTATGTACCCTTTTGTGACACTTTTGATTCCCGACACTTAGGAAAGCATTCAGGACCATTTAGTCATATTTTTGCATGAAACTAGCTTGTTAAAATGCTGATTTTTGTTGAATTATGCTGAATTTTGCACTTTATGTGGGTTTTAGGCACTTCCCGACACTTAAACTATCACTTAGGAATGCAGTTTTGTGGTCATTACTTCCCTACACACCATACTAGTGTAGTACTTAGTCTCTGGCCCATACTGGGTCTCAAAAGACTGTCTGTCTATGTATGAACTTCGTCAGCATTTTTCTGAGTTATCCGCTAACTGTGCTAACTGTGCTTTGTGCATCATTTATGTCAATATAGTTTGCATGTAAAAATGATGTGACATTATGCAATATGTAATGCACATGTGAGTATGATGCAATAATCAGAAAGCAATTAATTGTAATTCAGCACAGTCATTAAGCATTAGTCAAGATTAATTAATTGTACGGATACATGCAAATTTGGCAGTTGTCACATTCTCCCATGTTAAGAAAATTTCGTCCTCGAAATTTATACTACCTTAACTCTTTAGGGTTACATTATGCGTGTATGTATATGAATAATACTGAGGTAGATAACTACAAAACCGGTCACAATATGCAAACGAGTTTTCACAAACCATAGCATCCGCTATATGAACTCAAAATCAACAACTTGAATATGAAAATGATCTCTCAACTTTCGAATAAATAAATGGTAAGGATTAGTGTGTTGACACTCTTGAATTGCGAGAATACACCGAATGAAATACAAGCAAATATGGTGTATCATTGTAGTTGCATTAGGGATGTTTAAATGACGAGTCAAACAAAAGTATGTGGGAAACAATTGACCATGGTTAGCACAAGCTACAAATTTGTAATGACACCACAAGGTGTCGAAATTGACATATTTCAACAATAGCGGTGACCGAACAAGTTCACCGTGCTTGAAATCAAAGGAAAGTGTACAAAAACAACTCTGAAAATTTGATTTAAACAGCGTCATGGGGTTTTCAATCGAATATGGAACATCAAGGAACTACTGTTTCTGATTGGGGATGAAAAACAATAAACACTGCAAGGTATTCAATTTATAACGAAAGAATCGTTAGGAGGTACATCGTGATATGAAATGAATCTAGGTACCATTGTCTTAACACACAACTGGGTTGAGACCGCTTAATCGTGATAAACAAAACGGATTTTAGAACAAATAAATAGACAATTAAATCCGTGTATGAGGTGCGTAACCAAATTAGCGCAAGCTTCAATTATGTGAAAATATCACCGCAAGGTATCGAAACCAACAAACAATTTAGTGGAGTTGTAGACCAATTAAGTCTACTACGGCTCGAAACAAGAGAACCTTTGCAAAAATATTTGAATATGATGCTCCCAATACATCATATGACGTCTTAAATTGAATATACGAAATGGATAAGTTCAAGCAATTGAACTTTGTTTCAGCGTAATCTGACAATAAACGTATGTATCAACAAAGGAATCTTAGCATGGTTACGAAGATAAACCATGAATGTAACTTAAAAGAGAAGAAGTTTCAAGAAAGTGTGTTGACTTGATAACAAAGGAGCCAGCAATTACATTAATGTAGGTTATTCGAATCATAAACCAATAGTTAGTTTTAGAAAAAATAATATTTGTACCTCAATGAAGAGTTTATTCGAACGAAACCACATGTGTAACAAATGGTGCATGCGTGACATATAAGTTTTCAAGTAATGAAACAATGATCATTTGCTAAAATGAAGAAATGACCAAGTATTGAAGCAAATGTGTGTTCGCTCTCAGCGAAGAAAATTAACGCGATGCAACTACCATTAAGGGGAGTAGAGATGCAAACATCTATTCCCTAGAAGCAAAAGTGGAGATTTCAACAAACGAAATTTGAGTACTTTCCGTTTGGTTAACTGAAATAGCATATATGTCAGGATAATGGGGTTTGCTTGAATTAACAGGTGTGGTTCCCAAGTGACAACCTTTACGAGTTTTGACCTGGGTTCCCAAAGGTCCTAAGTACTTCGTTTCTAGGTTCTCAAAGTTTCGTATTCTGTGTAAAACTGTTTTGTGCATTGCGTAGGAAACACAATTTTTTGCGTATGTTTAAAACAAGTTATTGTCTCATAATCCCCCGGTATACTTTCTTTCTGAATTCACAGATAATGACACTCAATCACCGATCAGTCTTAAAATAGTAGTTGGATCCTCACAGTTAGTTAAATAAATAATTTGTTAATCCTCAGCAAGAGTTACTAACTCTTGTTGGTTAGCTCGTTCGGCTCCTGTTAGTTGATGCTCATTTGCAATTTGCCGTCCTTCTCCTTGACGAACAGTGCTGAAACTCCCTAGGGCAGAAAGCTTGCCTAAAAAAATCCCTTATCCGGAAACTTCTGAAGTTGCGTTGACAAATCTTGTGCCTCAGGAAGTGCAAGTCGATGGGGTGCCTTGGCGACAGACGCGGCGCCTGGAACCAAATTTATGCAATATTCGACTTGTGGTTGAGGAGGTAATCCTGGTAAGTCTTCGGCGAAGGCTTCAGGACATTCCCTTATCACATGGGTATCTTCGAGCTTGGGTTCTTCGGCTTCCCTGTCCCCGACAGGAGTCAAGAAGGCAACACATCCTTTGCGCGAAAACTTCCATGTCTTCAACAACGGATAATCCGTAGGGGCGCATCCTGCTTCATGAACCATGGTCGTTCCTTCGTTCATCATCGGGATGCGGATAACAATCTCCGCTTGATTTTCCGACAACTGGTCCATCCCAATTACCACGTCGAGGCTTCCCTTTAGCTAGTTCTATCGAGTACGGGTTATCTAACTTACCCCTTTAATAAACAAAGTATATTCTTAACTCATGAGATACGAAGCTATGGTCGGCACTGGTATCAAACAACATAGATGCGAAATTTTTGGTGATAGAGAACGTACCAGTAACCATATCTGGATCCTGGCATGCTTCACGAGCTCCGATGTTGGATGCCCCTTCACGGTCTTGGTTAATCCTCCTTGGGCAATCTTTCCTAAAGTGCCCCACGTTCCCACATTTGTAGCAGCCCGGAATTTTATCATTATTATTTCCGCCTTGGTTGTTGTCATCATTTCCTCCTTGTCTGGGACTCTTCGCCCAACAGGCATCCTTGTTGTGTCCCTTCTTTCCGCACCTACCGCACTTAGGTTTCAGATATCGACATTCATGGTGATACTTGCTGATGTGTTCAAATATTAACATATAAATTTCATCAAATGAGGCATAAAACTAACCCTTTTTTAGTACTAATGTTGGAAAAAGTGTGCTTTTGTCTTCCTTTTGTATTTTCAGGATTAAATGAGCTCAAATTAACAAAAGAAGCAAAAAGACACCAAAATCTAACATAAATACAAGAAAAGGAGCAAGACATGGCGTGCCCGACCCCACAACAGCATCTTCCCAAGCAAAACAAGAGATCAGAGGCCTGAACACGCCCCGTGCTCAGCCAGCACGGGGGCGTGCCCAAGTGTCAGCAGAAAAGACAAAGTGGTAGAAGCTTCTATTGCCCACCACGGGGCCGTGCTCAGCGGACACGGGGCCGTGGTCAACTATAAGATTCGCACAATCCAGGCAAATCTTCATAGTACAAAGATTCTTCTGCACACGGGGTCGTGCTCAGCGGACACGGGGGCGTGGTCAACTAATAAGACAAAGCTGCATTTAATGAAGAAAGAGAGGATGTGGACACGGGGCCGTGCCCACTGGACACGGGGCCGTGCCCGAGCTTCTATTCAGCCTATAAATAGAAGTGCTTGGCTCAAGCTCAAACCATCCCTTGGCACACCACCTCTCTCACACTTCACCCACCACCCACCACCACCATAACACCATCATCCACCATCATCCATTGTCCATCGTAGAGTGTGTGAGTCGTCTCGGGATCCAAGATTGATCGTAAGAGTTCTTGACAATCAAGGCCATGTTTGCCTAAGTCTCTTACATCACTTGGTGAAGACAAAGTGTCTAGTGTAATACTTTTTATTTCTAATCTTTTGCACTTTTTATTTGGTTTTGTATTAATGACTTTAATAACTAGTTACTTATGTTGAAGGTGATCTTTCCTTATCGTTTGTCCGTGGTGTCTTGGCATTATTTTACTGTCTATATAAAATATAAAAGATTTTCACCATTCATATCTCCACGGTCTATATGGAGGTATGTTGGCTACCTGGTCGGGGGTTAAGGGAACGGTTTGGTAAAGGTCTTGCCATTGTTCAACGTTTAGAGGTCCTGCAATGGACCTGGGTCAAATTTAGTAGGACCTCCTTCAATACTTCACGGTATTGGATGGCGGGGGTCCAAACTCTTTGATCCCCTCATAAGTTAACTACTATTAATACTATAACCCGGCTATTTAGGACTGTATCCCTGCTGACTCAGACTACTTAGTCGAGGGTAACGTCACCTCCAAAAGAGGGGCCTACCATAATATTGCATTAATAACTTAATTAATTATCTTCCAATAATCCACCCTTTTAGGATTGTATCCTTGCTGACTCAAACTACTGGGGTGAGGGTAACGTCACCTTCAAAAGAGGGGCCTACTACAATAACTAAGATAATCTCTTAATTATGTGCAAAAGTGCGGAAATAATCAAAGGTTACACTAGATACGAGTCGGAACCAAGTGATTCATCTTGTCTATCTGTTTTTCTTTTTTATTTTATTTTTCAGCATTTAGTTAGTTTTTATTTTTCTTAGTTAAAAACATTTTTCTAAACTTTTTATTTTGATTAGACGTTGAGGATTAACCGGTACTAAAAGCTCTTGTGTCCTTGGACGACCTTGGTATCTTGCCAACACTATACTACGCTCACGATGGGTGCACTTGCCCATATGTGTGTTTAGTGTTAGTAAAATATCGTGTTTTATAAATTTAAAACTTGGCTAAAATAAGTGTTAAAGGGGCTTAAAATATACACCTAATATATATAACACTTCACACGCATCAAGTTTTTGGCGCCGCTGCCGGAGACACAAGGATTTTAGGAAAGCTTAAAATCGACGGCCTAATCAGTTTTTCAAAACCTTTTCAAAACGGGCCCACATTTTTCTGCATTTTAGTTTAGTTTTGCATTTACAGTAGGTTGAACACGGGCCGTGCTCGCTGAACACGGGGCCGTGCTGCATATTTTTCATAAAACACCCAGTAATAGAAGCTTGAACACGGGCCGTGCTCACTGAACACGCCCCGTGCTCAACGAAATCAGTAAATTTAATTAAAACGCCCAGATACAGATTCTGAACACGGGGCCATGTCCACTGAACACGGGGCCGTGTCCATTCTCTGTTTCCGTTTTTCTTTTTGTTTTCTGATCTCGGGACTTGGTTGTGGTCTGCTGAGTGATTCTTATGGATCAATAATCAGGAGGCTACAACTACACCTATGAGGAGGATGATTATAGAGGTAACTATTGCACTAATTGTCGTAACACACGCTCGGTTCAAAATAGTCACTCATATCAACCATCCAATTCATACACCTACTATGAGGAACCCAGGTACGAGCCATCAACTTCATACACATCATATGAAGACCAAAGGTATGAACCTCCTCTCTCATACTCATATTTTGATGAACCAAGGTATGAGGCTTCATACTCATACTTTGAGGAACCAAGATATGAGCCACCACCTTCGTATGCTTATTATGAGGAACCATGCCGTGAACAACCCACCTCATATGAGTATTATGAAGAACAAAATTACGACCCTTATCCATCATATGCTTACAATGAAGAACAATGGTGTGAACCATCTACTTCATATGGGTATTATGAGGAACAAAGGATCGAACAACCGGATTCAAGCTTTGAAAATCCCGATTCTTTTTCTATAACCGAAGTGACCGATAGGATATTAGAACACATTAGAGTTATCGATCGCTGTATAAAAGAATCTCGCGCAAGGGAAGAGGAATCCCGCGTAAGAGAAGAATTAAAAAAAGGAAGAGATAACCGAAAGTGTAAAAATGGAAGAACAAATAAGTGAAAAACCGACACATGAGTTAAACAACGAAAAAGGTGAGTCCGACAACGTTAAAATTCAAGAAGAGTCTAATTTTGAAGAAATTAATCTCTTGTCACCTTCTTTTGAAAATCATTGTTTAGTACCCACTCATGCTAAGTTTTTAAAAGAGTTAAACACTAACACTAAAATTGATGAAACGGTAAGTGTTAAGTTAACTGATGATCAAACCTCACTAATAAAAGAAGACCCATTTGAAATTAACATTACACCGGTTCCATGTTTCTTTCAAAATTCGTTTATTAGTAATGTCACAATCGATAAAGATCTTTGTGTTAACATAATGCCTAACTACATTTTCGAAAAATTAAGTATTAGTGATTTTTCTCCACTTCAAATACCCATTTTTCTATCCAATCGGAAAGTAATAAAATCAATCGGTATAGTTGAGGATGTATTGGTTCAAACAAATCAAATGGTAATCCCGACCGATTTTGTCATCCTCGATGACGCTCCTCTAGTGTTGGGACGACCATTTGTAAAAACTCACGAAGCTTTGAAAAACCGGAAGTTCAACAATCTACCTCTTCAATTAGGGGCATTTAAAAGAAGTGTCGATCTTGAGCGATCAATGAAATATCCATTCGGCAATGACGACCCCCTAATTGAAGATGAGCCAGAACCACCCGATAAGGTGGGTTTAGCCAAGGACCCTTAAAAACGTGGCGCACCACGGAGGCATTCCGCGGAACTATCCGTAGTTTTAGTTTAGATTAACTTTTACGTTTTCTAGTTTAGTTTTTTTTTTTCAGGAATAAAACACACTCGGGATGGTGAAGGATGATAAGGGAAGCTTGAACCAACACCCCATGCACAAAAACAGAGCCTCCCGACAATTTTTCTTCATTACAGCAAGTTCAGCACGGGGCCGTGCTCACCCCAACACGCCCCGTGCCCAGCCTTCTGTTTACTTTTGGTACTGGCAGTCTGGACACTGGGCCGTGCTCAGCCAACACCACCCCGTGTTCAGCTACCCAGTACCATAAAATCTTGTTTTAAACCCATTTTTTACAAAAAATCTTTACAAACTCAGTAAATTCAAATCTTTTCAGAAAAGATTTCTTTTCGCGCCCAAAACACATTTCCCTCTCCTAAGTCCAGTGCTCCACTTACTTGCATAAGTACAACACTAGACTGGGGGGACTTGAAGGGGTAAGGTCCCAAAAACCTCATAAAAAGGACTTGAGACCATACCATAAACTAACCTTTCTGGCCTTTTGACCTTGCGCAGCCGCGCACTGGTCCTACTAAAGGAAGAAAGGAATCAGTAACTTATAAGTCGCGCGCCCAAAAGATAAACATAAATCTTTGCGCCTTCTCCCATTCAATAAAGGATTAAAAAGCCTTTGTACAATACTTCCGCCACAACACCCAGACTTGGATATTATTTTACCCAGACTTGGGGTTTATTCGCCTGTGTCCACATAGTAAGGTGTCACACTGGATTATGGCAGTAATCTTCTAGAAAGAAATACAATCGTGCACCACCCAGACGGTTATAACCGTCTGGACACGTGTCGTCACCAGAAGCAATTCTGAAATCACAACAAAGGCATGCGATCAGGGAGTAATCTCCACTTAATCTCTTTCCACGTGGCAATCCCCTAGCCACAGATCAAACCACGATCCGTGTGCATTCACTTCGGATCGAGGTTAATTAACGTCAGATCAAAGAAATCAAACGGAAGAAAAATAACCGCTACGGCGTTAGGAATTTTCCGTTATCTTTTCAATAATAGGTTTTCCCTCCCAAAACTCCCGGTTATAAATAAGAGAACTGTTCAGGTATAAACTCAGACTACTCTCACTCTTCAAATACTTATCTTCTCCGATACCAATACTTATTCTCACGCCGGAGTCGGGTCAAGGAGAGAACCTTCTTCTCCCCTTGACGAGGCTAACGGTGTTCTTTTTTGCAGAACTACCGGAGAAGTTAATCCATTACGACTGAATCAACCGAGAGAGAGCTAACCCTTTATGCGGATTCAAACCCCCTAACTATCTCGGTTCCGACCATTTAGTTGGTGTTTCTTCATTGGCGCCCACCGTTTTCTCAGTTTTTCTAGTTTCTACCTCGTTTCGATTCAGTTCATTCTATTTTCTGTCTTTACACATGGCAGAAAATTCGTCATCTCACCGGCAACCTGGTCCTCGACCAAACGTCGGAAACAATTTACCGATAGAAGGGATCGTGGAGGAAGCCTCGGACGATAATGAGGTCCAATCCAATCGAGCAAATGATCCTGTAACCCCAGGAATGTTACCAGCAAATCTTGCACAATCCATTTTACCACCAGGGGAAACCCCGATATCATGGTATGTCCGGTCTCAAGGAGCATTAAACGCAGTATACTCACAGTTATGTGCTCAAACTGCTCCTGTAACCCAATCCCGGAGGCCGGGATCAAGAGCTCATGCCTCTCAGCGAGAAGAATCAACTTATGATGATACAAGCAGTTACCGAAGACAACATCATGATGAATTTCGTCCTCGTCAACGACAATCGGTGCATGACAGGTTGGGTTCCCAACGGGATACTCACACCGATGAATCCGATCGAACATACCGTTTGAGTGAAAACACCAGCGTCTTCAACAGACTACAGCCAAACTATAACAAATGCAGGCCTCGAGCGGTTTACAACCCCGAGGCCGAGCATAACTATGATTTAGATTATCGCCCGGACGAAGCGGTAGAAAACTCGAAGTTTATATTAGAGATAGCTTTGGCTCCGTTGGAACGGGCCAAGTTACCATCTAATGTTGGAAAATTCAATGGGTTAACCGACCCTGATGATCATTTAAGGGTATTCACCAGTGCAGGGTTGGTCGGTGGTTGGACCCTTCCGCTGTGGTGTCACTTATTTGTACAAACACTAACTGGCCCAGCGCGAATCTGGTTTGACAACCTACCAACGGGGCAGATCGAATCGTGGAAAGATCTCCGAAGAAAATTTTTAACACACTTCAGCCAACAAAGGCGGTCAAAACGTGATACATCCGACGTTATGAATATCTGGCGTCGCGATAATGAGAATCTGGAAGATTTTATTACCAGATATAATAAAGAAGTGTTAGAAATTGGAGGTGTTAGCGAACAACTAATCCGTGCTCAGTTTAAGTACGCGGTTAGGTGTGACGACATGGTCAAGGTGTTATCGGGAACAGAGGGCCTCCCCACGAGTTGGGAAAAGATAATGGCGGCAGCCAAGGTTTATGCGCAGACCGAGAAAAACCTCACTACAAACCGGCCACCACCACCACACAGCAGGCCGGCAGACTTAAGCGCAAATGGAAAGTACAAAAAGTCATGGCGCGAAGCATCCGGAAGTCGATCTGCGGAAGATACCCGCACAACTAACAAGTTCTCGGCGCAAAAAGAAAACAGACACGAAAATAGGGAGAGACAGTGGACTTCCCTAACGAAAACCCCAGCAGAGGTACTAAGTACTGAGGATCACCAATTCAAACCCCCGATTCCAATGAAGAGTAAACGTGGTCAAGACCCGACGCAGTTCTGCGAATATCATAAGGATAACGGGCACACCACGAACAACTGTATATCTCTGCGCATGGAAATCGAAAAGGCTCTCAAAAATGGAGAACTCACGCATCTGCTCCAGAATATGCGCAAGGAGATTAAACAGATTACTCGGGGAGAAGAAAGCTCAAACAAACGGGCTAAGACTTAAAGAACTCCGTATGTTTTCCGTAAAAAAGACACGACTTATTAAAAGCGGCGGAATTATCAGGGAGTAAGTTAAGTTCCATTTAATTATCAAAAAAAAAAAAAAACTTTGTAACGCCTCTGAGCATTATCCATGAATAAAATTACAAAGTTTCTATTATTTTTGTGTTTACAAAATGCATGCAATTCCTTTTTAGTAAGCGCAAAAACATTATGGTAGTATAACACAAAGCTCCATGCGCGGTCAGTGATCACGTCACACACGACCATAAACTCATACATGAGCTTCATACCAACTTTATTCGCCTTACTCAAAACAAAAGTAATTGTACTCATGCAGAATATTGTAAAGACATATTAACAAAATAAATAGAAACATACTATGTTTGGCGTACAAATACGTCCTGAAAGGTTTAAGGCACAGCAGTGTTTAAAACCCATGCGCAACAGCGCACCATCAAAACAAGGATCAACATCCTACATAGAAAAAGTTGTTCAAATACAATTTCACCCCTACTCTAAATCTTCTCCCTCATCCGGAAAGATTTCCTTAAGTTGCGCAACGTGATCATCCGATTGCAGCGCCACATTTATCAACTCCATCACTGGCAGTTGCAAATTATTAAACTCTGCCTTCATAGCAGCAAGCGCACTGGAAGTATTAACACCAAAGGTAGCAGATTTCCTATCATCCCAGTTAACCTTTAAAGCGCTATTCACATGTTGAGAACATTCCGCATACCCTTGCGCATAACCATCTCGTCGCGCAGCAACCATCAAATTCGCAACAGTTTTATCCAGTTCTTCAGAGTTTAATACAGATTCAGCAACCTATAACATCAGATAAAGATGAGATCGAAGCAAGAAAAGCGCATACATGAACTAAAAGAAGAAAGGAACTTACACATGCAATCCCGCGATCCTTCAACCAGGTCATATCATTCTTCAAGGGTTCAAGCTCGCTTTCCGCTGAAACCCGCGCCATTTCTGAATTCTCCAGTTTCTCTTCAACTTCAGTTAGACGGCGGGAGGTTTCAGTATTCTCGGAACGCGCAAGCTCCAGATCCTTCTTCAATTGTTCCTGGTCAGAAACCAAAGCGGTAAGTTCCTCTAATTCTTTATCTCTAACGGCAAGAGTGGCTAAAGCTTGTACCTCCCGTTGCTCACTTCGCTCCCTATGAGAGCGCGCTTCCTCCAACAAAGCTTCCATGTCAGCTTTTTCTTTCTTCAATCTTTCCACCTCCGCATCTTGATTCTTCAGATTTTCAACCTCAGCCTTGAGGTTATTTATGATGTTACGAAGGCTTGCCTTCTCGGCATTATCCTTCTCACAAATTTTCCTCCAATTTTTGCGCTCCTCAGACAAAAGCGCAGCTTCAGCTTCAGCTTTTCTTTTCCAACCGGAAACTGACCATTCCTCAGTCTTGCGCTCTGCTTCAAATTTCGCTTGCTCAGTCTCTAATTTAGCCTTTAACTGAGCCACAAGTTTTTCATCTTTTGCAAACTTCCTTTGTGATGCAACAAAGGATACTCGCTCTTTATGCATGCTATACCATTCACGCACTATACGATGAGTGGTAGAAACATGAGAAGCAGTTTCTGCAAGATAAGACTGATAGGTCTGTTCGAAAGGCTGATTCTCTTGAAATTTAATCTCGCCAGGCGGAAGTATCCCCTGCAACCAGTCTCGACATATCCGCCAGTCCGAGAAAGTATCTCCTTTCTTCACATTCCAAACAGGAATATGAGGATCAGCAGCATCTTTCTCCGCATACATCCGGTAGTAATATTCTCCTAAAGTTTCTTCCGGACGAATTGGAGATTGTTTCTCAACACCAGCAGAAGAACCTGCCTCCTCAGTAGCGGCCTTTTTAGCATGCTCAGGAACAGTTTCAGAAGGTCTGGGAGGAGAAGATTGGATTGTCTCAGCAGTTTTCTTTTCCGGCATCGGTTGATTATCATCATTTACCACACTTGGCTCAACAATCTGTTCAGTTTCTATGTTAATACCAACAGGCTCCTCAGCCTCAACAGTTCTCTCAACACCTTCCCCAGCTACCTCTGAAGGCTCCAACGGAGGGGTAACAGTAGCGCGCGGTGGGGAAGGGGGAAGTTCTTTATTAGCCACAGTTGGTATGTCCACAGAGACAGGAACTTCTGAAGAAACAAAAGTCTATAAAAATCCTATCCGTTCAAAGAAAACAAAGAAAATCAATACATACCAGGAATGGATTCTGAAACAAAAGCATCTAGGTTTCCCTTCCTAGTAATTTTCTTCCTCTGCACTTTCTTGGGAGGTTGACCCTCCGCATCAGCATCAGCTGGCTTCCTTTTACCGGCCTTCCTATGAACCAAACGCTCGGGACTAGAATCCAGATCGATAGGCTCATTTGGATTGGAAGGAGGAATATCGGCAGAATCCTTCGGTTCTGGTTTCGGTTCCCGCATAGTCACTACAGGAGTAAGACCCTCCAATGAGTCAGAAACCACCACATAGTCACACCTGGAAACAGAAGAGCAGCGCGTACCTTTCTTCTCTCCAGCATTTTTTGCTTTCAAAGGCTGCGCTTTAACAGTTTCACTCCTCTTCGGCGCAGAAGTGGACATAGTTGCGCGTTTTTTCTTCTCAGGGCCTATGCCCAGATTCAACAACTCACCTACAAACAAGCGCAAGATAGAGAAATTTACTCAAAGCAAGAAAGAAAAGAAAAACAGATATAAACTCACCAGCACCAGTTGCCGGTTGAACAGATAAGTCCGTGTCCTGCGGAAGCACAAAATTCTTCACAATGCGGTGATACCAGAGCTCCTCCTCAGGTTTCTTCTTGATGGTCCCCATTCTTCCGCCTTCCCTCTTAAAAGCAACAACATATAGAGAAACGACTGCATTGAAGGGAAAGTAGGTCAAAAAAAAAAAAAAAAAAAAAAAACAACAACAAAGAGAGGAACAGTGACAAAACCCCAATACTTACTATGGCCATCCTCAGTATACACAGGTTTATCATCTCGTTCCATTTTCCAGTTCAAACTCATGCCAGCTCCGACTAGGGCTTTCTCCGGCAAAGCAATATTGGGAACATCCTTCAGATCTTGGTACCAGTTCTCATCAACAGGGGTCTGAATAGATTCAATCGGAACATCGTCTTTCCCTCTTAGCTTCATCTTCATCGGAATCACTCCAGCTTTAATAAAGAAAAATTTCTGTTTCCAATCATGAAATGATTTTGGGGGCTGATGAAGAATTTTCTTTGCGGAAGCCCTCTGAACAAATGAGTAAAACCCTTGAGTACAGTGCATCTGATGAAAAACCCTAAATCGGGGAACGGTTGGCTCCACATGCATCGTCCGACATACAAATTCGAAATGACGAACCCTAACCATACCAATAGGATGAAGTTGGGAGATATGCAGATTGTAGAATCCAAGAATTTCAAGAAAAAATTTCGTAACAGGCAGTCGAAAGTTACCATCGCAGAAAAAATCCCAAAAAAGGGTAATATACCCTGCCGGAGCATTCGCTGCCGTTTGCCCTTCTTCAGGATACAAGGCACCCCAGTTCTCCGGGAATTTAAGATTCTGGATTAAACCCTCAAAAGACGCCCTGGGCCACTTCAACGGAGGAAGCTCAGTCGACATCTCTTCAACAAGATCCTCTTAATGTTCTCCGGTTGACATAAGCAGGGGAATGACGGAAAATATTTCTTCAGGACAAGAAAAGGGGAAAAGTTTTCAAACAAAATAATGATTACACAGAAGGGGTTACCCAAACGACTATATACCCATCGCAATAAATACGCATTGGTAACCGTCGCAGTACTGTTCCGGATATCACGATTACCCAAGCAACAGAAAAAGCAGATGTCAGAACATACACGCGTTTACACGCGCGCGTGTAAGACACGAATGGTAAAAAAAAACTGACAATGACAGGGTGTCAAAATCAATTTACTGATATAAATATCAAATCAAAGATTTTTTACAAAAAATCTTTACAAACTCAGTAAATTCAAATCTTTTCAGAAAAGATTTCTTTTCGCGCCCAAAACACATTTCCCTCTCCTAAGTCCAGTGCTCCACTTACTTGCATAAGTACAACACTAGACTGGGGGGACTTGAAGGGGTAAGGTCCCAAAAACCTCATAAAAAGGACTTGAGACCATACCATAAACTAACCTTTCTGGCCTTTTGACCTTGCGCAGCCGCGCACTGGTCCTACTAAAGGAAGAAAGGAATCAGTAACTTATAAGTCGCGCGCCCAAAAGATAAACATAAATCTTTGCGCCTTCTCCCATTCAATAAAGGATTAAAAAGCCTTTGTACAATACTTCCGCCACAACACCCAGACTTGGATATTATTTTACCCAGACTTGGGGTTTATTCGCCTGTGTCCACATAGTAAGGTGTCACACTGGATTATGGCAGTAATCTTCTAGAAAGAAATACAATCGTGCACCACCCAGACGGTTATAACCGTCTGGACACGTGTCGTCACCAGAAGCAATTCTGAAATCACAACAAAGGCATGCGATCAGGGAGTAATCTCCACTTAATCTCTTTCCACGTGGCAATCCCCTAGCCACAGATCAAACCACGATCCGTGTGCATTCACTTCGGATCGAGGTTAATTAACGTCAGATCAAAGAAATCAAACGGAAGAAAAATAACCGCTACGGCGTTAGGCATTTTCCGTTATCTTTTCAATAATAGGTTTTCCCTCCCAAAACTCCCGGTTATAAATAAGAGAACTGTTCAGGTATAAACTCAGACTACTCTCACTCTTCAAATACTTATCTTCTCCGATACCAATACTTATTCTCACGCCGGAGTCGGGTCAAGGAGAGAACCTTCTTCTCCCCTTTACGAGGCTAACGGTGTTCTTTTTTGCAGAACTACCGGAGAAGTTAATCCATTACGACTGAATCAACCGAGAGAGAGCTAACCCTTTATGCGGATTCAAACCCCCTAACTATCTCGGTTCCGACCATTTAGTTGGTGTTTCTTCACATTCCATTTGGGAGTGTAAATAGCCACATATTAAAGAGTTTTGCTTGAGGACAAGCAAAGATTCAAGTGTGGGGGTATTTGATGTGTTCAAATATTAACATATAAATTTCATCAAATGAGGCATAAAATTAACCCTTTTTTAGTACTAATGTTGGAAAAAGTGTGCTTTTGTCTTCCTTTTGTATTTTCAGGATTAAATGAGCTCAAATTAACAAAAGAAGCAAAAAGACACTAAAATCTAACATAAATACAAGAAAAGGAGCAAGACATGGCGTGCCCGACCCCACAACAGCATCTTCCCAAGCAAAACAAGAGATCAGAGGCCTGAACACGCCCCGTGCTCAGCCAGCACGGGGGCGTGCCCAAGTGTCAGCAGAAAAGACAAAGTGGTATCAGCTTCTATTGCCCACCACGGGGCCGTGCTCAGCGGACACGGGGCCGTGGTCAACTATAAGATTCGTACAATCCAGGCAAATCTTCATAGTACAAAGATTCTTCTGCACACGGGGTCGTGCTCACCGGACACGGGGGTGTGGTCAACTAATAAGACAAAGCTGCATTTAATGAAGAAAGAGAGGATGTGGACACGGGGCCGTGCCCACTGGACACGGGGCCGTGCCCGAGCTTCTGTTCAGCCTATAAATAGAAGTGCTTGGCTCAAGCTCAAACCATCCCTTGGCACACCACCTCTCTCACACTTCACCCACCACCCACCACCACCATAAGACCATCATCCACCATCATCCATTGTCCATCGTAGAGTGTGTGAGTCGTCTCGGGATCCAAGATTGATCGTAAGAGTTCTTGACAATCAAGGCCATGTTTGCCTAAGTCTCTTACATCACTTGGTGAAGACAAAGTGTATAGTGTAATACTTTTTATTTCTAATCTTTTGCACTTTTTATTTGGTTTTGTATTAATGACTTTGATAACTAGTTACTTATGTTGAAGGTGATCTTTCCTTATCGTTTGTCCGTGGTGTCTTGGCATTATTTTACTGTCTATATAAAATAAAAGATTTTCACCATTCATATCTCCACGGTCTATATGGAGGTATGTTGGCTACCTGGTCGGGGGTTAAGGGAACGGTTTGGTAAAGGTCTTGCCATTGTTCAGCGTTTAGAGGTCCTGCAATGGACCTGGGTCAAATTTAGTAGGACCTCCTTCAATACTTCACGGTATTGGATGGCAGGGGTCCAAACTCTTTGATCCCCTCATAAGTTAACTACTATTAATACTATAACCCGGCTATTTAGGACTGTATCCCTGCTGACTCAGACTACTTAGTCGAGGGTAACGTCACCTCCAAAAGAGGGGCCTACCATAATATTGCATTAATAACTTAATTAATTATCTTCCAATAATCCACCCTTTTAGGATTGTATCCTTGCTGACTCAAACTACTGGGGTGAGGGTAACGTCACCTTCAAAAGAGGGGCCTACTACAATAACTAAGATAATCTCTTAATTATGTGCAAAAGTGCGGAAATAATCAAAGGTTACACTAGATACGAGTCGGAACCAAGTGATTCATCTTGTCTATCTGTTTTTCTTTTTTATTTTATTTTTCAGCATTTAGTTAGTTTTTATTTTTCTTAGTTAAAAACATTTTTCTAAACTTTTTATTTTGATTAGACGTTGAGGATTAACCGGTACTAAAAGATCTTGTGTCCTTGGATGACCTTGGTATCTTGCCAACACTATACTACGCTCACGATGGGTGCACTTGCCCATATGTGTGTTTAGTGTTAGTAAAATATCGTGTTTTATAAATTTAAAACTTGGCTAAAATAAGTGTTAAAGGGGCTTAAAATATACACCTAATATATATAACACTTCACACGCATCACTTGCACACATCACTTCTCGGCTTAGCTCCCAAGTAAATCTTAACATCGGCCTGATTGTTGTTAGGGCAATCTTTCTTGAAATGCCTTCTGTCCCCACAGTCAAAACAACCTCGAGCAAGATTTTGTTCATCATTGGTCCTACTTTGATAGTCGTTGTTGCCGTTGCTTCCTCCGTGATTTCTGCTACCATCTTGACCTTCGTTTTCATGTCCCGTTCCGATCTGACACGTGTGACAACAGCCACTTTACGGTAACTTTCTTACACTTAAAATACTCATTTTTAGCTACATTTTTATGCATTTTGAACACCCGAACTGCGTATTTCGTGGCATACACTTAGAATACTCATGGAATACTTACTTAGGATGCATATGATTCATTTTTATTAAGTATATTTGAAACAGTTTAAACAATGCATCTAAACTACTAGAAAAGCACCTAGTAAACTAGTATTCTGACGAAAACCCAGGATCTGCAGAAACCATCTAAACGACATCTTTAGGACTCAGACGAAACTCCAACATCTAATATATATTAAACCCTGAATAGGAATGCAAGGGTTTGATTTAAAACCTTCCCGAAGTCCGATAACACTAAAAACTGCCCGAAAAGCACTAAAAGCGACGATTTCAACACTTTTTTCGCAGAAATTCTGGAGAAATCAGCCATTTAATATTTTTGCAACATGTAAAAGTGCTATTTAACATAGAATTCATATGAGGATACCTTCGGGTATCATCCGAACCAATAACTATATCAATTCACACAAGTTACACAACTTAGCGTTCTAATAACGTCTAACCGAAACAATTCGAAACGAATATCCGAACAATATCAAATCTTTTTTTAGTGTCCATCTAGTGTTAATTGGACCATTATGGTCTTGTAATGGTCATTTAACACCCTTTAAACACTTATACATATAACTTTCCTAAACAATTTCCTCAATAATCCTAACACTTTTTTACAAGAAAAGTCATGAAACAAATTCACAAGGCAAGGGTACCCCCCCCCCCCCCTTTCATTCACAGTTACAACCACATGTGGGACCCACTTTTTTTTACCTTTTCTCCACAAATATCTTGCTAATTACCTTAAGATGCAAGTGGTTACACAAGTGGGCCTAGTGGTAAAGCATGGTGAAGACTTATAACACTTTGATTCATAATCCTCTAAGCACTTCATCTCATTTTTTTCACCATATTTTTCACACACTTAAGAAACTCTCTCAACATTCATATATTATCCAAGAACACCATCAAAAACATTTCACCTTTCAATACTTCTTTGATGATCAAAATGGAGCTTGAAGATACTTATGGTGATCTAAAGCAACAACAAGTTGGAGAAGCCTTTCCATCCATTCAAAAGCTTTCCAAACCCCAAGATCAACAACTTTTCTTTTCTTTAAATCATCATTAAGATCATCCCTAGCCATTAGTGCTAGAAGTAAGCTTCTAAAATCCCTTTTTCATACTTATTTATGTATTATTTGGTTAAAGAACATGTAATAAACTAAATAATCATACAAAATAATATGAAAATACAAAGAAGCAAAATAATAATCATGATATAAAAGTGTGTTTATGTTGTGATTTAAGGATGAATACTTGCATATTTGATCTAGTTTTGATGATTAGCATACAAATAACTTGTTAGATGATGTTTAAAAACATAATCTAACAAGTGTACATGAAAATGTTTAAGGGTTTTGTTAAACATAAATGTTTAGATGGATGATCATAATCTTTGATTTTGTTAAAGTATATAAGGTTTTTCACTAAAAATAATACTTTTACAAAGTTATAAAAAGAAACATACAAGATGGGTTTTTATAAAAAGTTTGTTAAAACTAGAAGTAAAGCATGGATTTTGAACTAGTTAACTTATGTTATGATCATACCAAAACCCTACATGTTATTGATTTCATCTTGTTAAGATTTTGATATAAATCTCATATATTTTTATTAAGAAAAATATGAGAAGATTATTAGTGATTTTATAAGAAAAAGATATGTTTTATATAAACATGGCAAAGTATATATTTCAAAGGAAATATGGCCATTTTTCTTAAAAATCATAAGTTATAAAAACTATTATTTTTGACAAAATCTTTATTAGATTAAAAAGATTTTAAAGAATAGTTTTTATAAAAGCAAAGTTTGATATAAATATATATTTTTGAGAAAATATATATTTAGTTAACTTAACAACTTATGTGCTATCTGTTATTTGTTTGTATTAGTTATATGTATGATAACTAGGAACTTGAATACAATGATACAAATAAACACAATGTACATTTCGACTAAAGTCTTACAAGACTACATGTAAATACGCCTTAAAAACAACTTACGGACATTCCGAGCCTTCGGACACAACTTATGGTCAAAACGGACGACGGGCGAATCTATAAACATATCGCCATTCTGAGGAGTTACTACAAAGCTTAGGCGATCTTTCGACGTGGATACATATATATATTACCGTTAACAAAAGTCAAAATTTTAGAAACTTATAAAAACTTATATGTCTTCTATTTAACTAAAAACTCCATGTATGGTGATTTTTATAAAATGAAAGATGTTTTATAAATGGGCTTATAATTACACTACGTCAAAACTGGGCTTTAGCCACACTTTTTTCAAAACAACCTTGCCACGGTTTTGATTTTATGTGTGACTAAAGGCCATTCATTCATTTCAAAACACATTTAGCCACACATTTTATTAGTTAATGTGACCATTGTATACCAGTTCAAAACCTTTAGCCACAGTTTTAGAAAATAATGTGACAATTACTCGCCACAACTCGAAAAGTGTGGCCAAATGTGATATATTGCCACATATTGTTGTTTCATGTGACCAAAAACACATGTACTTGAAACATTTAGCCATACATTAAGAAAAAAATTGACATTTATTAGCCACACTAGAAAAGTGTGGCAAATGTGATATACAGCCACATATTTTTGTTTCATGTAACCAAAAACACATGTATTCGAAACTTTTAGTTACACTTTGAGAAAAAACTATGACATTTATTAGCCACACTAAAAAGGTGTGGTCAAATGTGATCAACTGCCACAATATTTTATTTTTATGACCACAAACGCATGTATTTGAGACCTTTAGCCACGCCTTAAGAAAAAAAATAGTAACACCAGAAAAGTGTGGCCAAATGTTATCTACAACCATAGTTTATGTTTGATAATGTGACTAAAAGCTAATACATATAGCCACATATATTGTATTGTGTGTCCAAAAGTTAAACAACTGTCACACTTAAAATTACAAAATTTCATATGCTTTTAAATAAACATTTGTCTTATCATTGTCACTTTGTTTATTTTTGTGTGACCAAAATGATATCAAATATCATGGGAAAAATATGTGACCAAAGGTTAAATTTATCACATCTACAAAAATTTTCCTCAAAATATTTCATCTTAAAACTTAAACTTCCCCCCAAAATATTTCAACCTAAACTTCCCCCTCAAATAATATTCAAATTTAAAAGTTACATTCTTTAATGTATAAAAAATCTTACAAATTCAAACTATTATTAAACAGGATCAGACTTGTAGTCATCGTATGGGGGCGATCTCCCCCGTTAAAAAAAATAATGTAAAACATGAGTTAAAATCTAAAACGCACCTTATGAAATTTTGCAATCGCCCCCTTAACCTCAATACATCTTTATCAGAGTTCTCGAGATGAAAAGAAATGAGAGAAACAACGTTGACAAACGTTTTCAAGTTTCTCACGAGCCTATACAGAGTGAGAAAAGAACAGAGTTATGTTGACATGGTGAGGAAGTCGAAAAAAATAAATGATTAGTTGCTCTTTTTTTTTTCTTTTAATTGGTGGAGCTTTTCCATTTTAGTTCACGTGCTTTTAAATGCATTTAAATATTTAATGGTACCAATATGGTAACAATGAAGTTAACTATATTATCAATTTTTAATTTTTAATAATATTAATCTTGATGAGTTTTCCTTAATTATTTTATGGTTTCTTATTCCTTTTTTATATTTTATATTAATAATATTCACAAAAAAATTAAAGTAGATAAATATTGTTATATCGTTTTTAAGAAAAAAATAAAGTAAGACTAAAAATACTAATTTGATTATAGTTTCTCATAAAACAATAAGTTTTTATATAACTTGATCAAGGTTCTACTCGTAGTAGTTCCTCATGTATATTCTTCAAATAATCTTTTTAAACTTTCAATCTCTCATTGAATCCATCAACTTAGTCATTTAGTCTTTTAAATAGATTATTATGATTGGTCGGCCGATAAATCTGATGCAATAAGGTTTATCCAACTTGACCTGACCTGAACCGGACCGAATAATTTTTTTTATATTTAGTGATAGACATCCAACACCCAAAACTTCCGCCCCCATAAAAAAAATCACGGGTCTGCCGCTGTTATTAAATATTATATTTTCTAAATCATATTTGTTATAACTCATTTTCTTCTAAATAATATGTTAATGTATGTATATTAGTTACGTTTATATACATCTTTTACTATATTTTTATATTATAGATGACATGTTTAAAAAATCTTATGTTCTTAAAGTATACAAAGTTATAAATTTTCATTTATTATGTCAGGAATTTCCTTTAATATATCATATTAAGCCTTAATGAATCACAATGGACAATAGTAGATCATACTGTCTTAATAGAATATATTAGGCCTTAATGGATCACAATGGATAGTAGGAGGTCATGCGTGTCTTAGTGTACCATATTGAGCCTTAATGGATTACAATAGACAACAGTAGATTATATATGTCTTAATGAACCATATTGGGTCTTAAATGATCATAATGGATAAGAGTAGATCATATATGTCTTAACGGACCGTATTGGGCATTAATAGATCACAATGGCTAATAGAAAATCATATATGTCTTAGCTGACCATACGGGGCCTTAATGTATTATCATGGACGATAGTAAATCTTATATGTTTTAATGGACCGTATTAGGCCTTTGTGGATCACAATGGACAATAGCATATCAGATATGTTTTAATGAACCATACTAGGGCTTAATGGATCACAATGATCAATAGTAGATCATATATGTCTAATGGACCATATTGATCCTTAATGGGTCATAATAGACAATAGTAGATCATACATGTTTTAATGGACCATATTGGCCTTAATGGACAACAATGGACAATAGTAGATCAGACATGACTTAATGGACCATATTGGACCTTAATTGTTCACAATGGACAATAATAGATCATAATGTCTTAATGGACCGTGTTGGGCCTTAATGAATCACAATGGACAATATAATTAATCACAATGGACAATAGTAGATAATATATGTCTTAATGGACCATATTAGGCATTAGTGGATCACAATGGCTAATATTAGATCATAAATCTCTTAATGAACCATGTTGAGTCTTAAAGGATTACAAAGGTAAATACTAGATCATACATTTCTTAATGGACTATATTAGGCCTCAATGGATCACAATGATCAATAATAGAACATACATGTCTTAATGGACCACATTGGACCTTAATGGATCACCATAAATAATAATAGATTATACACATTTTAGTGAACCATATTGGAACATAATAGATCACAATGGCCAATAATATATAATATATGTCTTAATAAGCTGTATCGCAATAAACAATTTACTTTTTATAATTTATATTTTTAAAAATTTAGAAAATAGTTTTTTCTTTACATTTTCATCCCCAAATTATATAATTAAAAATTTTAAAAATAGTTTTTTGAGTTAATTGCCATTTTCGCCCCTGAGGTTTGGGCACATTTGTCATTTTCGTCCAAAATGACAGTTTGGTGCCATTTTGCCCCTCACGTTTGGCCATTTTTGCCATTTTTATCCAAATCTCTAACCTAGTTAAAAAGTTCTGTTAAATGAGAATATTTTTAATTTAATTTTTTATATTTACTCTATAAAATACAATTGTTTAATTTAATTTTTTAAAAAGTTCTCTAACATAATTGTTTATTATATTTTATAGAGTAAATATAAAAAATTAAAGAGTTAATTAACGTTTCGACCCGTACCGTTTCGAGCTGAACCGTTTCGACCCGTACCGTTTCGACGCGAACCGTTTCGACCCGTACCGTTTCGAGCGGAACCGTTTCGACGCGAACCGTTTCGACCCGTACCGTTTCGAGCCGAACCGTTTCGACGTGAACCGTTTCGACCCGTACCGTTTCGAGCCGAACCGTTTCGACGCGAACCGTAATTAACGTTTCGACCCGTACCGTTTCGACGCGAACCGTTTCGACCCGTACCGTTTCGACGCGAACCGTTTCGACGCGAACCGTTTCGACCCGTACCGTTTCGAGCTGAACCGTTTCGACCCGTACCGTTTCGACGCGAACCGTTTCGACCCGTACCGTTTCGAGCTGAACCGTTTCGACGCGAACCGTTTCGACCCGTACCGTTTCGAGCCGAACCGTTTCGACGCGAACCGTTTCGACCCGAACCGTTTCGACGCGAACCCTTTCGACCCGTACCGTTTCGACCCGTACCGTTTCGACGCGTACCGTTTCGACGCGAACCGTTTCGACGCGAACATTTTCGAGCCGAACCGTTTCGACCCGTACCGTTTCGAACCCGAACCGTTTCGAGCTGAACCGTTTCGAACCGAACCGTTTCGACGCGAACCGCCGTTTCGAGCCGAACCGTTTCGACTCGTACCGTATCGAACCCGTATCGAAACGGTACGGTTCGGTTCGCGTCGAAACGGTACGGGTCGAAACGGTTCGGGTTCGAAACGGTACGGGTCGAAACGGTTCTCGTCGAAACGGTACGAGTCGAAACGGTAATTAACTCTTTAATTTTTTATATTTACTCTATAAAATATAATAAACAATTATGTTAGAGAACTTTTAAAAAATTAAATTAAACAATTGTATTTTATAGAGTAAATATAAAAAATTAAATTAAAAAAATTCTCATTTAACAGAACTTTTTAACTAGGTTAGAGATTTGGATGAAAATGGCAAAAATGACCAAACGTGAGGGGCAAAATGGTACCAAACTGTCATTTTGGACGAAAATGACAAATGTGCCCAAAACTCAGGGACGAAAATGGCAATTAACTCTAGTTTTTTTTTCTTACAATTTTCATCCCAAAAAATTTCCCTCCCTACCCAATCCAAAATTTTGAACTCCCCCCAAAAAATTGAAAAGCAAAGAAATCCAAAAAACCTAGCTTTCGTCTCACAAATCTGCAACCCAATCTCACAAACTACCTCCCAAACCAATCTCATAAACTACCCCAAAATTTTTTGTACATGGTGTTGAACATCGGTTCGGATTCAACCGTCATCTTCTCAGGCGAGATCCGTACATAGTTCAACCGTCATCTTCTCCCTCAAACTTAATTTCAGTAAAAGACTGATCGGCGGTGATGAACGAGGGTTCGGATTTGAAGGTGACAACATCGATGTTGACAACATCGGGTACAAAAATGTTGGCAACAACGCGTGTGAGGCGATTTCGTCGATTTGGGTGTTGTTGAAAACTGCACATTTTATAAATTAGTTTGGGGGAAATTAATAGAAATCGAAGTTAGGGAGATGTGATTTCATCCTCGTCTTGTTGTAATTCTTTCAATTCCTTGTAAGCTACTTCGCTTTTGATGATTAATTGAGCAGTGAATAAATTGACTAGATGGATCTTATTCACTGTTCAACTACCAAAACCCTAAAACGTGACCCACTTGAATGTTATGTTTGGGTCTTTATTAACTGATATTCTTAGATCTTAAAAACGTGATCCACTTTAATTATATTGATTATTTAAAATGTTTTTAAGATTTGAAGTTACTGTACACTTGCATTTTGATTATTATTTTTTATACTTCAATTGATATTAGTTTGTGGATATAATTGAGTGATTATTATGTTTGGAGATTTAGGTGCGGCTGAATCCAGTTAAGCTACCATCTAGTAAAACATGTTTGTGTTAAATTTGTGGAGAACCTCTTCGATTTTTGCTTCAGGTAACTTTTCTAACATTTTTATTTTTGTAACACATTCTAGTTTGTGAAAGTTTTCATCTTTAATTTATTATTTGTTGCATATGAATTGCGACCTTTGAGTTGTGATAAGTGATGACATCTGGCTTAATTGAACATTTAGGCAATCTAAATAGAGAACTAGTATTTAATTGGAATTTGGTAATTTAAGCATTATATGGATGAATTTATGTGAGGTGAGGATTAGGGGTGTTCATGGTTTGGTTTGAAACCACAAAACCTTCTAAACCGGTGATCGGTTTGGTTTCGCGGTCGCTTTTGTTATTAACTTTTAGCAAGTCGGTTCAAAAACTTCAAAACGTAGTAACGGTTGGTTTACAGTTTCTACTAAAAACTAGTCTTATAAAATCAAACCGGACCATAAAACTTAAATATTTTCTACTTCCTCCGTCCCACTAAAAGTGTCCTATTTTGAATTTTCAAAGTCTTTATTTATAAACTTTGACTTTAAATAATTTTGTTTGTGTTAGATAATACTTGATGAAAGTTATATGATTTGAGTGTGTTTTACAAGTGTTTTTATCGGGTTAATTTTCATCAAGTTTTATATAACACAAAAAATTATATAATTAAAGTCAAAGTTTATAAATAAAGACTTCGAAAATTCAAAACAGGACACTTTTAATGGGACGGAAGGAGAGTACTTCTTATTTAGTTTAGATTATATATAGAGTTAACTGCCATTTTCGTCCCTGTGGTTTGGTCACTGTGGCCATTTCAGTCCATTTCTCAAAAATGCGCCATTTTCGTCCCCCACGTTCTGGAAAGGTGTCATTTCAGTCCAAAAATCATAACCCAGTTAAGTCAGTTAGTAAATAAGGACTGATTGTGTAAATTTGTAACATAAAGGACCATTTAAGTAAATATTAAACACCACCACCACTAGCCCTGCCACCACCACCACTCCGCTGCCACCACCACCGCCACCACAGCCCTGCCACCACCACCACTCCGCTGCCACCACCACCACAGCCCTGCCACCACCGCCACCACAGCCGGTTCATCATCATATCAGACGAGAGAGGGAGAAAGTCGGAGAGAGAGAGAGAGAGATAACGAGGCGGGAGAGAGAACCGACGACGGTGGGGCTGCCTTCCCCAGATGATGACGATGATGACGTTGATGGTGGTGGTTCCGGCGGCGGCGGTGGTGACCATGCTACTGTTCATCGTCTTCCCCAAAACGGTCAACAGAAGTCAAACGGCCTAATTCTCGATCAATACCGGATAATATTCAAATTAAACTTGCAGAAACATTGTACAAGTATAAACATACCGATTGGTTGATTAAAACCGATCCGGTATCGCGTGCAACGGCGTGGCGACAGTCTCCGGCGACGGGTATTCCGGCGAGACTTGCAGACGATGAACAGAGGGTATTTTCGAAGGGGTAAAGGATTTTGAAGGGTGTGAGAGTTTCGGATGGGTTCAGGGACTCTAAATAACACAACAATTTGACACTTAATCGACAAACTTCTGTGGATTAATTCCACTTTGAATTTTTTATAAAAACTCCGATTTCACGTGGTGTCGGGCATCAGTTGTTAATTTTATCTTACAAATTAACAATTGCAATTTGTTGTTTTTTTTACTAGGCGATGCATAGCCTGAAGCTGCAATGTTGACACAGTAGCTTTCAACAAGTCAAGATTACAAATTATGGTAAGGCTAAGATACCTGAAGCAAACTTCCATCAGGGCTCTTTTATCTCCTATCAGTAGCAATGATGCCCTCTTCAGCTATTCAACGATAGCAGCATCATCAGCAACCAATGGCGTTCTTTTAAATCCAATATATTCATCATCCTATTCATTACCCGTCAAGAAATTACACGCACAGGATGGTGGCAGCGGAGTGGTGGTGGTGGCAGGGCTGTGGTGGCGGTGGTGGTGGTGGTGGCAGCGGAGTGGTGGTGGTGGCAGGGCTGTGGTGGCGGTGGCGGTGGTGGTGGCAGCGGAGTGGTGGTGGTGGCAGGGCTAGTGGTGGTGGTGTTTAATATTTACTTAAATGATCCTTTATGTTACAAATTTACACAATCAGTCCTTATTTACTAACTGACTTAACTGGGTTATGATTTTTGGACTGAAATGGCACCTTTCCAGAACGTGGGGGACGAAAATGGCGCATTTTTGAGAAATGGACTGAAATGGCCAAAGTGACCAAACCACAGGGACGAAAATGGCAGTTAACTCTTATATATATAACTTTCTATATACCATCTTATGTTTATTTAAAACAAAACTAGGCCAGTGAAGTGTAACTGAAACTAACAAACTGTGCCCAAGTATGTAACGATAGTGTTGACATCTTGAAACAACAATATTGTTTTGTTCCAGCTAAATAGAAGGTGATACAACTACATGTTACTAGATTAATCTTGGTTTAATAATTTAATCCAGATTTCACACTTGTTTAACATTTTATCTTTTCTGTTTGTATTATGTTATAATGTTTCATGTAACAGTTTAATTTTGTGGTTTTGTTTTTTGGACTCTTTTTATATGTTTGGATAACTAATTTTATGTTATGAGTATTGGATAGATTGTTTTAAGTATTCTTTGCCCAAAAATTCTCAAATCATGAAATCAAATCAGAACCAAACCGTTAGTAACGGTTCGATTTTAAATTTTAGCGGTTTGGTTTTAGTTTTTGATAATGAAAAACCATTATTAACAGTTTGGCTCACGGTTTTACCTAAAAACCGTTAAAATTGGACCATAAACACCCCTAGTGAGGAAGCACTTAGAATTCTCTTAATATGAAACAAGTCAAAATGGATGATCACATTGCATTGGCTTATACTTCAGCTCAGTTTGTGAAGATCTTGTTTGGGTTATATTTTGTGTTTAAAGATATTCGCTTCTTGTACAAAGTACCATTATCATAATTGTATGCACATAACTTTCAGGTCCACCTTTGGAGGATATTGCTAAAGAGGATCAATGTGAAGAAGAAGAAGAAGAAGGCAATGTTTACCTTGGTGGAAAAGAGGACCAAATGACAAAGTTTATTCTTGATAAAGATGATGAACACAGAGAAATTTTAAAGTTGTACAATAATTTTATTAATTTAGTAGTAAAAACTTATTTATATGCTAATCCTTGTACAGATATTCATGTAACTAGTGCAAGGAGTTTGTTTGGTTATGTCTTTACTATTTAAATTAAAAACATATGTAGGGATTTAGTTTAATATTCTTATTCTTAATATAATTTATTTTTAAATACTCTCATATTTATTTCTATTTTATTTTATAAAAAATGCAAATAAAAATATTAATTACATGAAAATGGTCACATAGAATCACAATAAATATATGTGACAAAATGTTATATAATAGCCGCACTTAAATTATAAAATCCCCCGTGGTTGTACATAACCATTAGCCACACAATTGTCACTTTGTTTAATGTTTGTGTGACGAAATGATAGCAAATGTTATGGAAAAAAAGTTATGTGTGACAAAATGTTAGAAAATAGCCACACTTAAAAATACAAATTTTCTTGTGGCTAAAAATAACTATTAGCCACCCATAGTCACTATGTTTCTTGTTTGTGTGACGAAATGATATCAAACGTCATGGGAAAAAAATTATATGTGACCAAATGTTAGACAATAGACACACTAACATTACAAAATTTTATGTGGTTATAAATAACTATTAGCCACACCTTAGTCACTTTATTTTGTTTGTGTGACTCAATAATACAAAACGTCATGGGAAAAATAAATATGTGTGACCAAAAGTTAAATAATAGTCACACTTAAAATTACAAAAAATGTTTTCTGTGTCTAGTAAATGTTTTTAGCCACAATTACAATAAATTCATGTGGCTATATAATAGTACCGGCCACACTTACGGTAAATTCATGTGGCCATTGCAACCATTTAGCCACACCTAAAGGATAAAATGCTTGATTACAACAACTCTTTTGCCTCACTTTTTTTAATTGACGTGGCTAAAACAAACTTTTTAGTAAATTTACGTGACTATATAATAGAAACAGTCATACTTAAAGTAAATTCATGTGACCATTGCTATCTTTTCGCCACACTTATGCTTGATTTCAACAAGAGATTTTAGTACCCTTTAGCCACACTTTCAAGTTGCATCGGCCACTAAAAAGTGAATGTGGCCGTATGATACCTACGATGACTGGACCTTTGGTCACACTTGAGGTGAAAATTTTTTTTGTGGCGGAAAGCATATGGTCACACTTTTTTGTGTGGCCGTAGCCCCTTTTTGACGTAGTGTTACAAATGGGCTTATTTTTATAAATGGGCTTATACTTACAAATGGGCTTATTTATAAATGGGCTTATACATACAATTGGGCTTATCTTCATAAATGGGCTTATCAAAATATATGGGCTAAGCCCAATAACATGAATACATGGGCAAAGCCCAATGTCAAAACATATGGGCTAAGGCCCAATAACATTAAGCCCAATAACATGAATACATGGGCTAAGCCCAATGACAAAACATATGGGCGAAGGCCCAATAACATTTGGGCCCAATAATATTTAGGACCAATAATATTACGGCCTAATAACATAAATTCATGGGCTAGGCCCAATAACATTAAGACATGGGCTCGGCCCAATGGCATATAATTGATGGAAATACAATTATACAATTTATTCATACAAGACATGAAATCAAGAGGACAAGACCCGATGATACAACTCACAAGATACAATATATATATATATATATATATAACAGTTTAACAAATCATACAACTAATACACAGTTCAACGAAAAACAAAGACATACAAGTCTTACACATAATCAAGACACAAGACTTGTACTTAAGTCATTTATAAAGACCGAAGTGTCTAACAAATATAAGAACATTTGTAGGTCGCAACACTATTCAGGACGACCGCACGTGAGATCATAGTTACTTATATTCACGGACGTGATTCTGTGAGTTCATGTCCCCTATTCATTTTAAATGTTTTACAACTTTACAACTATCGGGGAAAATACATGTTTATAGTATGATAAGTCATGGAATGAAACACCTTAGATCATGTGCGATTAGGGTCATACATCTAAGCACCATTAATCCAGTTTGGACCTAGGTACAAGTGGTTAGATCTAATGGGTTTTGGCGAGCCCCACTCTTGGTCGTGGACCCATACAGAAGAGTGCGTTTGTGTCCCAGTCGATAGTAGTCGACACAAAATCGCCTAGGTTTGGATTTCATCCTAATTCGTCACACATATTAATGTCCACGCGAAACATTAATGATCAACGATTTCATTGATGCTTTACATACTACATCATTACATACGAATACATCTTATACAACTCACATTTTATGGATACAGTTTATACAACTCACATTTTATGGATACATTTTATACAACTAACATTTTACAGATACATTTATACAACTCACATTTTACAGATACATCTCATACAACTAAACTGCATGAACTCGCCAACTTTTGTTGATGTTTTCAAACTTAACATGTATTTCAGGAAATAGGTGGACCATGTGGACATTTCAGTCAAGGAAAGCAAGTATCAAGACTCCATGCCACCATTTGAAGTGCTTGCCCGTTATATACCGCCTCTTTGCGGTGATATAGTGGTCAAAGCCTTGACATTTTAAGACTTACATTTTGATGTATAAAACAATGACAACTTAATTTCATTTGATGCTTTGTAACCAATACATTTAACTTATGTTGCGTTCTTTTGAAACGATTATGACAATTGCATTGGAGCTTGTTTTTATTCATTTAGTATGTTCACTTATATTGTTATGCAATGAGAGCCGATCAGATCACACCTCGCGCTTCCGCTATGAGCGGGTGTGACAGATTGGTATCAGGGTATCGATTGTAGTGAACCAGGATTCTTTCTCGAGTCTAAGTCTACAATCACTAGGGACCTCTCACGAAAACCTCTTGTTCATGTTGAACAGATTATAAATAAAATTGGACAGGTGAAAAGGTTTTCATTGCATAAACATTTTTTAAGGTCCACTACAACAAAAATTCACTTCACATAAATCAAGCGAGGACATTTCCATGGGTGAAGTCTATGAGAAATAGACACATTACATTAACAAACTATGTGCCTACAATACATTACATTATCAGTTTACGCATTATAACTGTCTACAAGTTCAGCTTATACAAGATAGAAATCCTTGATTGATAGGATTTTACATGATTATATATATAAGTTATTCATATATGTGTTGTACGAAATATTTGGCAAGAACAAAATGCCTTTGACTTCGAATTCCATTGTCATCCTTGACACACATAACAAGGTTAAGACACGACATCTTTTACACAAGATATGATACTCTATTTCCAAACATGACATATTTTATACAATACATCTTCCATGAGAATATCGACCTCATGTCTATTACGGAGGTTATGACGAACGTGGTTCCTAAGTGAGACCATAAAGTATTGATCCCGTGGAAGATGGTTGCTTTCTCGCGGATGCTGAGATGCCTGACTTCAGTAGTGACGATGAGGCGGAGGTGGCTGTGACAACCCTCAAATTTACATGTAACCGTACAATTTATTTTTGATAATTAAAGTGTTTGACGACTGTGTGGAATCACATAACTGCTTTCTGATATCTGTTGTATACTTACATGTATTTGTTAACATACTAGTAATATACAGAAAAGTTACTAAATAGTCCTGTATGATTTCCTAAGTGTTAGAAATTAAAAACGTTACAAAAATATATAAATAGGACGCCTTACGAATTTATTTAGCACTTTAACGGATGAATACCCAACCGAACAACCGGACTTTACCCGGAACACGAAAATATTGCCAGTAACATAGTTTATCTTTTTCTGAGCCAGTTAGGGTCCCCGAATACCCTCACACCCATTATAATTTACTACACATCAATAGTTAGTTAAACACCTAAACTAACTAACTAAATCCTTTAACTAACTAGTTAGACCCAAACCATACCCAAACCCCCCAACAAAATCGGTCACCCTCCTTGGGGACAACCTTCTTACAACTTGAATATTATATTAACATATGTTTGATATCTTGCTAGCATATTATCCTATGGAAATTAGAGAGTGAAGGTCCTTAAATAAACTTGATGGACGTAAACACTTCACAATCACTTAAACAAAATTTCACTCTCTTCTTTCTTCTCTTTGGGTCTCGACCGAACACACACACACTCCCACCAACACTTTCAAATTTTGATCAAGCCATTTTATCTACTTACAAGTGTGTTAGAGCTCGTATAAGGAGACCCGGTGCTTACGGAATCACAAGGACCTCACCACAACGCTATTAACCACCCGTTTTTCGTCTAGTTTCTTCCCTAGCCACGAGCTAGTAGTAAGTGATTCTAATCACCTTCTTAAGCTTTTCTAAAGTGGTTAATAAGAGTTTTGTCGGATAAAAATCATGAACACTAGAGTTCAAAACTAAAAGTCCAATAAAAATAATAAACATGGTGGTTAATGAATGAATGTTAGTGTAAAACTTTTGAAACTAGTTTTGTTATGATTCTTGGTTGATTAGCCGATGTTTTGCTGGTTAGTATTGATGTTTAATGTTGTTGTGATTAATAAACTTGCTAACGGAAATCAATCGAACACGAACTAGGAAGTTAAAGACTGAAAACAGAATCTGCCCAAGTTTTACACCCAACTTCAGTTGGCTGTAAACAGGTCATAAACTCTACGAAAAACTGATATTTTGAGTCTAAAATGTGTTATTATGAAATACGGTTCTAATGGCACCGGAATCGTAATTTTTGAACTTCGTTTACTATTTTTAAAGCGTCATTTCGTAACAGCAGCTAGAGCTGCGTTTTTCTGCTGAAAATATGAGTTTTGTTTTCTGTGATAACTTGGGTTCTGTATAGAGTTGGATCCTGAAACTTGTACGGTAGATGACCACCGATGTATTTGTAATTACCCCACTGAAATTTCGTAAATCGGACTTACGATGAATTTTTAATAAATTGTTCCGTGGACTGTGGTCAGAAATAGATAAATCTGAGATCAGTCCGGAAAATGAATTTTTATAAAATATTGGTAATGAACTGGACCCCGATATTTTTACACAATAAAATTCGGAACGTTTAAGACATCCTGTAAAAATTTGGGAATTTTTGGAATAATTTAACTATTTTATTAAAATGTCCGAAAACAGCCGGTTTTGAATATTAATGCTGAAATGACATAAGTTGTGACTTGCGTGTCTAAATGTCGAGTATGCTATCTGTGAATGATATAACATGTTATATGTGCTATGTGCAATATCGTATGTTTGTTTATGAGTGGGGAATGGATGGGAAGTTTATATAGGCATAAATCGTTAAAGTGTGTACCTGTTATGTGGTAGAAGTAATGTGCAAATAAACCGTACATAGGATACGTGTTATGCATGAGAAACTGATTGTTATCCGTACCTTATTAGGACGTGATTGACCGACCTTGACTGTTAGCTATATTTGAGAATCTAACCGAGCAAACCGAGGTGAGTTCACACTTTTCTACAAAGCATGGTAAATTCCCGGTGGGAATGGGTACAGGAATAGGGATTCCTCGTCCTCTGAGACGTGTTCAGGAATGTAAATTCCTCGTCCTGTTGGGACGTGTTAGACTTACTGGACTAGAACTCTATCAGCGAAGTCCCTCCCTTTTTGTATCGACTTAATCGCCGAGGCTATGGCGAGCGGGTCATTAGTTAATAGCGCTATTAGGTTTAACAAACCTCACACCGTGCTAGTTGGACGGGTGTGTACTAATGGACTATGGCACGTCGGTGGTGATAGAACACCGACGCTAGGGCGCAATTGATTTCTTTTGTTAGTAGTCGATATGATAAACGAGTCTGGTAGTTTAAAATACAGGGGTAGCTCCCCACGGCCAAAGTGCCGGTCTGGATAGCCAGGGAAGGTGGACATGGGATGGTTAACTAATAAACGTTTTCGAACTATGGGGTAACCCCCACGGCTGGATAGCCGAATGAGATTAAACTATGTTTTTTGGAAACAACTCTAAAATGGACAACCAACCGTGAACTCACTCAACTTTGTTGTTGACTCGTTATTACATGCTTTGCAGGTCATTAGATGCTATGGAGCTTGCATATGGAGGTGGTCGTTGTGGGATGCGAACTGATATGTCCCGTACTTAATGAATAAACTTTATGAACTTATTAAACCTACGTTTTGGACTTTAAACTTATGAACTATGGACTTGTGTTTTGAACTTATGTTTTATGCTTCCGCTGTTAACCTAAAATCGGTTTACTTCCTTTTGGTCACCAATCGTTTTGTGTTTGGTTTTATTTACTTAATTATGTTGTTCAATATGATTGGTGGCTCGATCCTGGTCACGTCACGCCTCCAAGCGGTGGTACTCCGCATGGTAGATTTTGGGGGTGTGACAGATTGGTATCAGAGCCATTGGTTATAGTGAACTTGGTTTTTAAAAAGGGAAAAGTTTTTTATAAAACCAGACTATAACCAGTATAGTGCTCAACCATCCACAACGACGCTACGCTCCACGTGCAAGACTCGACACCATAAGTGGTATGATTTATGTTATATTGTCGGTTAGATAGTTCTCACTGTGCATTAGATAATGTGGTAATTGCTATTTGAACCTTGTGTGCTTACTCTCTATTGTCGTCCCACACTTACGCACTTTCGCGACACTTTTCTCACTTACGTTGCGTCATTATGAAGATCATGAGCAGACGCGGAGGACGTATCAACCTCACTCAAGCCCAGTTGACGGCTTTGATCAACGAACGAGTCGCTGAGGCACTCGCAGCCAACCCTGCAGGAGGTATAACCTGCCATACCAACTCACCTTAGGACGTTTAGATCATACCTTCGCAAACCAACCCTCGTGCTTAACCTTGTCTTTTATTCTCGCGCAACAGGTCAACATGCTCAAACTCCTGTGTGCACATTCAAAACCTTCATGGACTGCCGACCTACTACTTTCAGTGGCACAGAAGGAGCGATAGGCCTTCTACACTGGTTCGAGAAGCTTGAGTCTGTCTTCGAGATGTGTGAATGCCCTGAGGATCGTAGGGTGAAGTATGCTACTGGCACTCTTGAAGGGGTAGCGCTCACATGGTGGAACGCTCAGGTTCAGCTGCTGGGGTTAGTTGCTGCTAATGCCACCCCATGGAACGGTTTCAAGGAACTGATCAAAGAGGAATACTGTAGCCGGGATGACATCCACAAACTGGAGGTGGAATTTTTCAATCTGAAGATGACGGGGTCTGAGATTGAGGCGTATACCAAGAGGTCGAATGAACTGGCCATCATGTGCCCTACTATGGTGGACCCTCCCATCAAACGTATTGAGCTTTACCTCAAGGGCCTTGTACCCGAGATTCAGAGTCACGTGACTTCGGCTAACCTGGGTACCATTCAGCAGATCATTAAGTTAGCCCATCGTCTCACCGATCAAGCTGTGGAACAAAACAAACTGCCCAAGCGTATTGGTGCTGCTACTGCTGACGCACCCAATAATAACAAGCGAAAATGGGATGGGAATTTAGGCAAAGGTTCTACTTCAGCTCAGTCCCAGTAGCGAAAGACAGATAAGTACAGGAGCCCCAGTCAGCAGTCTTTTGGGAATCAAGGTCAGGGTGGATACAAGGGAAATCACCCCAAATGTAATCGCTGTAACTTGCACCACAGTGGGCCATGTGATAAAGGCAACTGTCATCGATGCAACAAGCCTGGTCACATGGCAAGGGACTGCAGGAGTCAGCATCCGGCGAATCAGAACCGGCAGCAACAGCAAGCCCCACCCAATCAACGCCAGCAGCGGCAACAACAAGGTAATAACAAATGGTGCTTTCAATGTGGTGTTGAGGGCCATTTCAAGAAAGACTGCCCCCAGCTAAATCAAAACCAGAACAACAACAATAAGGGGAATGGAAACGGAAATGGGGGAAACAACAATGGTAATGGTGCAAGGGGTCGTGTTTTCGTGCTAGGTCAGGGTGACGCAAGGAACGATCCCAACGTTGTGATGGGTAAGTTTCTTCTGGACGACTTCTTTGTTACTGTTTTATTCGATTCGTGTGCCGATACTAGTTATGTGTCCCTAAAAGTTAGCCAAATGCTTAAGCGCACTCCAACACTCCTGAACACCAAACACACAATAGAACTAGCTAACGGTAAAAG
This sequence comes from Helianthus tuberosus, assembly GCA_030545235.1. Classification (NCBI taxonomy): domain Eukaryota; kingdom Viridiplantae; phylum Streptophyta; class Magnoliopsida; order Asterales; family Asteraceae; genus Helianthus; species Helianthus tuberosus. Next base: position 135,556,340 of record CM060433.1, read on the forward strand.
TCTTGAAGCCACACACATAGTTAAAGGTTGTACCCTCGTCTTAGCTGGTCAGACTTTCTCTATCGATCTTATTACTATCACACTTGGTAGTTTCGACGTTGTTATTGGGATGGATTCGCTATCTCATCATCAAGCGGAGATTGTTTGCAAGGAGAAAATCATCCGCATTCCTCGTTCTGGTGAAGAACCTCTCATGATTCATGGCGACAAGAGTGGTGCTGTCGAAGGCATCATCTCTTTCCTTAAGGCCCATAAGTGTTTGCGAAAGGGCCACACTGCCATTCTAGCACTCGTTACTGACACATCAACGGAAGAGAAGAGAATTGAAGACATCCCTATTGTACGCGACTTTCCCGAGGTATTTCCTGAGGAATTGCCTGGTCTTCCGCCTCATCGCCAAGTTGAGTTTCAAATCGGGCTAGCTCCTGGAGTAGCGCCAGTAGCTCGAGCGCCATATCGTCTAGCTCCATCAGAACTGGAAGAACTGTCCACACAACTACAAGAACTCTTGGAAAAGGTTTTCATACGTCCTAGCTCTTCGCCATGGGGAGCTCCAGTACTATTCGTGAAGAAGAAAGACGGTACCTTCAGGTTGTGTATTGATTATCGCGAACTTAACAAGGTGACCGTGAAGAATCGTTATCCTCTTCCACGTATTGACGACTTGTTCTACCAGTTACAAGGGTCGAGTTATTACTCTAAGATTGATTTGAGATCGGGATACCATCAGCTGAGAGTCCGAGATGAGGACGTCTCCAAAACAGCATTCAGAACTCGTTACGGCCATTACGAGTTTCTGGTTATGCCATTCGGGCTGACGAATGCACCAGCGGTCTTCATGGATCTCATGAACCGAGTGTGCAAGCCTTACCTGGATAAGTTCGTTATTGTGTTCATCGACAATATCCTGATCTATTCTAAGAGTCAGGAGGAACACGAGCAGCATCTACGACTTATGCTGGAACTTCTTCGAAAAGAGCAGTTGTATGCCAAGTTTTCAAAATGTGACTTATGGCTTCGCGAAGTCCACTTTCTAGGCCATGTGGTAAACAAGGATGGAATTCATGTGGATCCATCTAAGGTTGAATCGATCAAGAATTAGCCTGCACCCCGCACACCAACAGAGATTCGCCAATTCTTGGGTTTGGCAGGATATTACAGAAGGTTTATCAAAGATTTCTCCAAGATTGCGCAACCTCTCACTTCACTGACTCAGAAGGGTGTCACCTATCGCTGGGGTGATGCACAGGAGTCCGCATTTCAACACTTGAAGGATAGACTTTGTAGCGCGCCTATCCTCTCATTGCCTGAGGGCACAGACGATTTTGTGGTTTACTGCGATGCTTCCATCCAAGGACATGGTTGCGTGTTGATGCAACATGACAAGGTCATTGCCTACGCATCACGCCAACTTAAGGGTCATGAAAGAAATTACACTACTCATGATCTGGAGCTGGGAGCAATTGTTTTCGCGCTTAAGATATGGAGACATTACCTGTACGGTACCAAGTGCACCATTTACACCGACCACAGGAGTCTCGAGCATATCTTCAAGCAAAAGGAGTTAAACATGCGTCAACGCCGATGGGTTGAGCTCTTGAACGATTATGAATGCGCTATCAAATATCATCCGGGCAAAGCCAATGTTGTGGCCGACGCCCTCAGTCGAAAGGATACCATACCTAGGCGTGTACGTGCTCTATAGCTTACCATCCAATCTAACCTTCCCGCTCAGATTCGCGATGCTCAGGTTGAAGCATTGAAAGCAGAAAACATCAGGGCTGAGTCCTTACGAGGATTGAGGCAATGACTAGAACAAAAGGAAGACGATGCCTACTATGTTAAGGGACGCATCTGGGTTCCACTTTATGGCAACTTAGGCGAGCTTGTGATGGATGAAGCACATAAGTCTCGTTATTCAGTACACCCTGGTTCGGACAAAATGTACCACGACCTCAAGACTACATATTGGTGGCCTGGCATGAAAGCCCACATAGCAACCTACGTCAGTAAGTGCTTGACTTGTGCGAGAGTCAAGACTGAATATCAGAAACCATCAGGCCTACTTCAACAACCGGAGATCCCGAAATGGAAATGGGAGCAAATTTCCATGGATTTCGTTACTGGTCTGCCCAGATCTCAACGCGGAAACGATACCATTTGGGTAATCGTAGATCGACTGACCAAGTCTGCACATTTTCTGGCCATCAAAGAAACGGATAAGTTTTCTACTTTAGCAGACATCTATCTAAAGGAAGTAGAATCAAGGCACGGAGTGCCAACCTCCATCATTTCTGATCGGGACGCGCGTTTTACTTCTGAACTGTGGCAGGCAATGCACAAGTCTTTTGGCTCACGTTTAGATATGAGCACCGCTTATCATCCACAGACGGATGGGCAATCTGAACGCACCATCCAAACCCTTGAAGACATGTTTAGGGCATGTGTAATCGATTTTGGTAATGGCTGGGAAAAGCACCTCCCGCTAGTGGAGTTTTCGTATAACAACAGCTACCACACCAGCATTCAGGCCGCTCCGTTCGAGGCATTGTACAGACGCAAATGCCGATCACCTCTTTGCTGGGCAGAAGTTGGTAACAGTCAAATCACTAGCCCAGAACTTGTGGTAGATACCACCGAGAGAATTGCTCAGATACGACAGCGAATGGCGGCAGCTCGTGACCGTCAGAAAAGCTATGCGGATAAAGGAAGAAAACCACTCGAGTTCCAGGTTGGGGATCGAGTGCTACTCAAAGTCTCACCTTGGAAAGGTGTAGTCCGCTTTGGCAAACGAGGCAAACTTAATCTGCGTTATGTCGAACCATTCGAAGTCACCGAGAAAATTGGCAAAGTCGCCTACAGGTTGAATCTACCTGAAGAACTCAGCGGAGTTCACAATGTTTTCCACGTGTCAAATCTGAAGAAGTGTCTGTCAGATGAGACCCTCATAGTTCCTCTTAAGGAACTCACAATCGACGACCAGCTGCAATTCGTCAAGGAACCAGTAGAGATTACGGATCGAGATATTAAGATCCTCAAGCATACCAGGATACCTCTGGTCCGAGTTCGTTGGAATGCTCGTCGTGGCCCAGAGTATACCTGGGAACGAGAAGACCAAATGAAACTCAAGTATCCCCAACTGTTTAAGAAAAACGCAACCACTACTGAGGCTGAAGCTACTGCAGAATTTCGGGACGAAATTCCAAATCAACGGGGGGATGATGTGACACCCAAGGAAAATCAGGAAAACAACGCAACTTAACTAGCTTCCTCAGTAACCACGCGCTAAATTTCGGGACGAAATTCTCTTAACAGGGGGAGAATGTGACAACCCTAAAATTTACATGTAACCGTACAATTTATTTTTGATAATTAAAGTGTTTGACGACTGTGTGGAATCACTTAACTGCTTTCTGATATCTGTGTTATACTTACATGTATTTATTAACATACTAGTAATATACATAAAAGTTACTAAATAGTCCTGTATGATTTCCTAAGTATTAGAAATTAAAAACGTTACAAAAATATATAAATAGGACGCCTTACGAATTTATTTAGCACTTTAACGGATTAATACCCAACCGAACAACCGGACTTTACCCGGAACACGAAAATATTGCCAGTAACATAGTTTATCTTTTTTTGAGCCAGTTAGGGTCCCCGAATACCCTAACACCCATTATAATTTACTACACATTAATAGTTAGTTAAACACCTAAACTAACTAACTAAATCCTTTAACTAACTAGTTAGACCCAAACCATACCCAAACCCCCCAACAAAATCGGTCACCCTCCTTGGGGACAACCTTCTTACAACTTGAATATTATATTAACATATGTTTGATATCTTGCTAGCATATTATCCTATGGAAATTAGAGAATGAAGGTCCTTAAATAAACTTGATGGACGTAAACACTTCACAATCACTTAAACAAAATTTCACTCTCTTCTTTCTTCTCTTTGGGTCTCGGCCGAACACACACACACTCCCACCAACACTTTCAAATTTTGATCAAGCCATTTTATCTACTTACAAGTGTGTTAGAGCTCGTATAAGGAGACCCGGTGCTTACGGAATCACAAGGAACTCACCACAACTCTATTAACCACCCGTTTTTCGTCTAGTTTCTTCCCTAGCCACGAGCTAGTAGTAAGTGATTCTAATCACCTTCTTAAGCTTGTCTAAAGTGGTTAATAAGAATTTTGTCGGATAAAAATCATGAACACTAGAGTTCAAAACTAAAAGTCCACTAAAAATAATAAACATGGTGGTTAATGAATGAATGCTAGTGTAAAACTTTTGAAACTAGTTTTGTTATGATTCTTGGTTGATTAGCTGATGTTTTGCTGGTTAGTATTGATGTTTAATGTTGTTGTGATTAATAAACTTGCTAACGGAAATCAATCAAACACGAACTAGGAAGTTAAAGACTGAAAACAGAATCTGCCCAAGTTTTACAGCCAACTTCAGTTGGCTGTAAACAGGTCATAAACTCTACGAAAAACTGATATTTTGAGTCTAAAACGTGTTATTATAAAATACGGTTCTAATGGCACCAGAATCGTAATTTTTGGACTTCGTTTACTATTTTTAAAGCGTCATTTCGTAACAGCAGCTAGAGCTGTGTTTTTCTGCTGAAAATATGAGTTTTGTTTTCTATGATAACTTGGGTTTTGTATAGAGTTGGATCCTGAAACTTGTACGGTAGATGACCACCGATGTATTTGTAATTACCCCACTGAAATTTCATAAATCGAACTTACGATGAATTTTTAATAAATTGTTCCGTGGACTGTGGTCAGAAATAGATAAATCTGAGATCAGTCAGGAAAATGAATTTTTATAAAATATTGGTAATGAACTGGACCCCGATATTTTTACACAATAAAATATGGAACGTTTAAGACATCCTGTAAAAATTTGGTAATTTTTGGAATAGTTTAACTATTTTATTAAAATGTCCGAAAACATCCGGTTTTGAATATTAATGCTTAAATGACATAAGTTGTGACTTGCGTGTCTAAATGTCGAGTATGCTATCTGTGAATGATATAACATGTTATATGTGCTATGTGCAATATCGTATGTTTGTTTATGAGTGGGGAATGGATGGGAAGTTTATATAGGCATAAATCGTTAAAGTGTGTACCTGTTATGTGGTAGAAGTAATGTGCAAATAAACCGTACATAGGATACGTGTTCTGCATGAGAAACTGATTGTTATCCGTACCTTATTAGGACGTGATTGACCGACCTTGACTGTTAGCTATATTTGAGAATCTAACCGAGCAAACCGAGGTGAGTTCACACTTTTCTACAAAGCATGGTAAATTCCCGGTGGGAATGGGTACAGGAATAGGGATTCCTCGTCCTCTGAGACGTGTTCAGGAATGTAAATTCCTCGTCCTGTTGGGACGTGTTAGACTTACTGGACTAGAACTCTATCAGCGAAGTCCCTCCCTTTTTGTATCGACTTAATCGCCGAGGCTATGGCGAGCGGGTCATTAGTTAATAGCGCTATTAGGTTTAACAAACCTCACACCGTGCTAGTTGGACGGGTGTGTACTAATGGACTATGGCACGTCGGTGGTGATAGAACACTGACGCTAGGGTGCAATTGATTTCTTTTGTTAGTAGTCGATATGATAAACGAGTCTGGTAGTTTAAAATACAGGGGTAGCTCCCCACGGCCAAAGTGCCGGGCTGGATAGCCAGGGAAGGTGGACATGGGATGGTTAACTAATAAACGTTTTCGAACTATGGGGTAACCCCCACGGCTGGATAGCCGAATGAGATTAAACTATGTTTTTTGGAAACAACTCTAAAATGGACAACCAACCGTGAACTCACTCAACTTTGTTGTTGACTCGTTATTACATGCTTTGCAGGTCATTAGATGCTATGGAGCTTGCATATGGAGGTGGTCGTTGTGGGATGCGAACTGATATGTCCCGTACTTAATGAATAAACTTTATGAACTTATTAAACCTACGTTTTGGACTTTAAACTTATGAACTATGGACTTGTGTTTTTGAACTTATGTTTTATGCTTCCGCTGTTAACCTAAAATAGGTTTACTTCCTTTTGGTCACCAATCGTATTGTGTTTGGTTTTATTTACTTAATTATGTTGTTCAATATGATTGGTGGCTCGATCCTGGTCACGTCACGCCTCCAAGCGGTGGTACTCCGCATGGTGGATTTTGGGGGTGTGACAGTGGCAGCCTTGGACAACAACTCCATTAGTGGGACAAGGTCCCTGTGGCTTATACAAATCATAATTGACGGCACTCTTGTCCAGACAAGGAAGATGAAGTACTCATCTTAAAGGTGCCTCTCCAGTTGTTATCTTTACAAATTCTTTCTATTTTTATTTCATTTAATGTCGTGCCGTTCTGCGAGTAATGACAACGGACGTTGTCACGTGAACAATCACGAAGTTTCCTTCTATGTTGAAGGTATATAGACAATAGTGCCATCTCTTTGACTGATCGCCTGCCCTGAACAAGAGAATGCTAGGGTGACCATGCAAGACAATTTATTATTACGGGGGGCCCACGTAATAACAACTTGTAGTGCATGGAAATTCTGGTGGACTCTGCGGGTCAAGCTAATGATCACTATCCATTCAAAATTCTTAAGTGTTCAAGTTTCTATCCAGTAGAACATTAACCGAGATGGTTACTATAACACCCTACAATACAATACAGGAAGACGATACGTATTCATTCACGTCTAAACATTTGATCTATAACATAAGTTGTTCGAGACTAGTCATCTAAACAAACAAAACTTGTTAACCACTCATGGAGGATCTTTCCTCAACATTCTAGAATTCTTGTACATGAGTTGGTTCCTTGGTTTCTATGGCACCTTATCTTACTTATTGGAAATGAATACAATAAATTCCGTCATTTGACATTTGTCCTATCCAAAGGGATAGTATGGAATGAGCCATGCTACAACTCCCTCATTGCATTCTATTCGACATCTATGTAGATCTTAATCATCTTGTTGGAGCTCATGAAGCTCAAACACTATTACCATATTCGTCACATGGGCAAGTACGACAAAGGAATTTCTCTACTTCGGATGATCAAAGCCTATGTAGTATGGAATGCATACTATAGGGACGGAGGCCACTGGTTGGTTTCCCCTCCTCAATAAATTATTTCGTTTTCCACTTAGAAATATGTCCAATACACGCAAGAGGCGCTACGCATATTGGTTGCGGTTATCCACATTATCATTTATTCAAACATATATGAACAATACGATCTTGAGGATTTTATGACCAATTTCCTTCTTCATTCTTGGGCACATGATAGACTATATTTATCCAAAATATATGTCTAGATTCTTTTAATGTTGTATATTAAAAAGATCATGGCGCCACGAGGATGGTCTACACCCAAAAAGGGGTTAACTAATCAACATCTCACAGTCAAACTAAAGTTCTTATGGAACAACACGAGGGTGCAGAAATTGCACAACATGAGGTTAATCGAGACGACACTAGTGACGGTACTGGCGGTACTGGTAGGTCAAGTGATTCAAATCCCGATGGATTGGGAATGAGTAGCGATGCCACACCAGAAGATGCGACCACACAAGGCCTTAATTTTAAGACTTTTCGGACTGTAAACGGCAAGACCTCGTTAATACGAGAGGTACGGTAGGTTCTGTCTGCCACATAAAGACAATGAAGTCGGTTAGTCATACTAGGAAACGCATTCCTGAGTAGACAATTAGATACACGGAGAGTCTCCTGCTGAACGCAACCTTAACTTGGTGGAATCTCCAGGTACAAACGCTAGGAAGGGATACAGTGAAGAGGTTGTCAGGGGAAGAACTCAACGATCTTATACGAGAAGAGTATTGCTCGCTGATTTAAATTCAAAGGTTGGAAACAAAATTCTAGAACTCGATCATGATTAGAGCCAATGTTGTTGGTTACACTCGAGGCTTTCACGATATCTCAAGGGTTGTTTCCATACTACGTAACACCCGAATTCAAACGCATTGCGCGTTACATATGGGATTTAGCCCCGGAGATCCGAGGCATGACCGCATCATCCCACCCTACCTAGATCACTCAAACAGTAGTTACTTGACATGTTTCCAATCAACCAACATTTCCCATCCATGTTATTTGATACTGGTGCCAATTTTAGCTTCATCTCAACATTTCACATACATGAGTTTCATGGCTAGGGACGGGATTGTCCTAGCTACAATTAGGGATTGGGTTATCCTACATCTAAACATATGGATTGGGTTATCCTACATTTAAACATAGGGTTCCTAAAACTATACAGTGAAGTCCTCGCCACACAGAATTTAAAATGTACTTGTCCTAGAGCCAAGTAAGCTAGACGTCCCCTCATTCTATAGAATCGACATAATTCAGTATCGATCTCTTACCCATTGAGTTGGGTAGTTTCGACGTAGTGGTTGGCATGGATTGGTTATCCGATAACCAAGTCGAAGTCTTTTGTCATGAGAAGGTCATTCGCCTACCACCACTGAACAAAGAGACACTTGTTATTCACGGAGAGAAGCACGACACACCATTGCGGATCATCAATTGGATGAAGGCATAGACGTGCTTACGGAGAGGTTGGGTTGCCTTTCTGGCACATGTTGTCGACAAGAAGGCCGTTAGGCCGAAGCTGACAGATATTTCAGTGATAAAAAAAAGTTTCCTGAAGTCTTTCCTGAAGACTTTCCGGGACTATAACCATATCGACAAGTCGAGTTTCATATCGACTTGGTATCGTGAACCGTACCCATAACCAAATCTCTATATCGATTAGCACCTTTTGAAATGCAAGAGTTATTCACACAACTTCAAGAGTTGTTGGATAAAGGAATCATTAGACCAAGCTTCTCGCCTTGGGGAGCTCCAGCTTTGTTTGTAAAGAAGAAGGATGAAACACTTAGAATGTGCATCGACTACAGAGAGTTGAATAAACTCACCATCAAGAATCGGTATCCACTATCGAGGAATGGTGATTTATTCGATCAATTGCAAGGTTCAAGCTTCTACTCCAAGATAGACTTACGATCGGGGTATCACCAATTACGAATTTAAGAGGAAGGCGTCCCGAAAATGGCTTTTTAGACTCGTTATGGTCATTACGAGTTTCTCGTTATACCTTTTAGTTTAACAAACACGCCTGCGGTCTTTATGGACTTAATGAACTGCGTGTGCAATCCATACTTCGACAAATTCATCATAGTGTTCATTGACGACATTTTGATATACTTACGATCGGCAGACGAGCACGAACAACATTTGAGAACCATTTTATAACTACTGAAGAAGGAGACACTATACGCAAAATTTTCCAAATACGAGTTTTGGATTTGTGAAGTACAATTTCTCGGGCAGATAGTGAACGAGAAAGGCATTCAAGTAGACACCTAGAAGATCGAAGCAATTAAGATCTGGGAAGCACCCAAGAATCCAACTGAAGTCCGACAATTCTTGGGATTAGCAGGGTACTATCGGAGATTTATAGAGAATTTTTCTAAAATTTTCTCAACCGCTAACCTCCCTCACCCAATCGAGAAACAAGAAGAATCATTTCAACTTCTCAAGGATAAGTTGTGCGATGCACCAATCTTATCACTACCCAATGGTACCGATGACTTTGTGGTATATTGTGATGCTTCGCATCAAGGATTGGGTTGCGTGCTCATGCAACGAGAAAAAGTTATCGCGTACGCATCACATTAATTAAAAGTTCATGAGAAGAACTATGCCACTCATGACCTTGAGTTAGGCGCGCTGGTATTCACCTTGAAAATATGGCAACATTACTTATATGGTACTCAGTGTACGATTTTCACGGGTCATAAAAGTCTTCATCACATATTCAATAAAAAAGAGCTAAATATTCATCAGCGACGTTGGATTGAATTGCTGAACGACTATGATTGTGAAATAAAGTACCATCCGGGCAAGGCGAACGTTGTAGCAGACGCCTTGAGCCGCAAGGAACGAGTTAGAACTTTGAGAGTTCAAGCATTAGACATGACGATTCACACGGATCTTACCACATGAATTCATGATGCACAACAAGAAGCGCTCAAGGAAGAACATATTCGAGCAGAAACACTTTGAGTCATAGAAAAACAACTAGTACAGAAATAAGATGGAACTTTATACTCTGTGGGTAGAATTTGAGTTTCACTCTTTGGTGGCCTTCGATGTTATTTTGAGGTAGCACATAGGCCCAAGATTTGAAAGAGCACTATTGGTGGCCTAACCTCAAAAAGGATATCGCGACTTATGTCGGGAAATGCTTGACCTGCGCAATGGTCAAGGCAGAATATCAGAAACCCTCGGGTTTGCTACAACAACCCGAGATTCCCGTCTGGAAATAGGAACAAATATCGATGGACTTCGTTACGAAATTACCCAGGACCTCAAGAGTCCACGACATGATATGGATAATCGTCGATAGATTGACAAAGTCTGCACACTTCTTGCCGATTCAGGAAAAGGATAGCATAGAGAAACTAGCAGAACTCTATCTCAAAGAAATAGTGGCTCGTCATGGAGTGCCTATTTCAATCATCTCAAACCAAGACGGTCGCTTTATTTCAAGAATATAGAAGTCATTTCAAGAGGCCTTTGGATCACATTTAAATCTAAGCACGACCTTTCATCCACAACTGATGGCCAGAGCAAACGGACAATCCAAAAACTCGAAGACATGCTTCGTGCGTGTGTTATGGATTTGGGCGGCAACTAGGATACTCATTTACCTTTGGTTGAGTTTTCCTACAACAACAGCTACCATACAAGTATACCAACTGTACCATTTGAAGCTTTCTATGGTTGAAAGTACCGCTCTCTGCTATGTTGGGCGGAAGCAGGCAATAAACAACTAAGTGGTTCGGAATTGGTCCAAGAGACTACAGATAAAATCTTCCAGATCAGAGACCGTATCAAGGCGGCTCACGATCAACAAAAGAGCTAGGCAGACAAGAGACGGAAGCCGTTATCTTTCGAGGTTGGAGACAAAGTCTTATTGAAAGTCTCGCCTTGGAAGGGCGTAGCAAGATTCGGTAAGCGTGGAAAGCTTAACCCCCGATATGTAGGACCATTTCAAATCTTGGAAAAGATTGCCACTATTTCCTACAAGCTGAATTTACCAGAAGAACTAAGTAGCGTACATGACACATTTCATGCATCGAACCTTAAAAAGAGTCCAACACAAGAAACAGTTATCATCCCGGCGGATGAAGTTCACATAGACGATAAACTCCAATACACTGAAGGACCTGTTGAGATCATGGATTGGAAGATCCAAAAAACACGGAGAAGTCGTATCAAGTTAGTAAAAGTCCGTTGGAACTCTCGACACGTACCCGAGTATGCTTGGGAACGTGAAGATCAGATCAAGGCAAAATATCCTCACCGGTTCGCGAAGACTCCTGCAAAGGATGACTCAGCTAGAATTTCGGGACGAAATTCTTAATAACAGGGGGAGAATGTGACAACTGCCACTTTACGGTAACTTTCTTACACTTCAAATACTCATTTTTAGCTACATTTTTATGCATTTTGAACACCCGAACTGCGTATTTCGTGGCATACGCTTAGAATACTCATGGAATACTTACTTAGGATGCATATGATTCATTTTTATTAAGTATATTTGAAACAGTTTAAACAATGCATCGAAACTACTAGAAAAGCACCTAGTAAACTAGTATTCTGACGAAAACGCAGGATCCGCAGAAACCATTAAACGAAATCTTTTGGACTTAGAAGAAAGTCCAACATCTAATATATATTAAACCCTGAGTAGGAATGCAAGGGTTTGATTTAAAACCTTCCCGAAGTCCGATAACACTAAAAACTGCCCGAAAAGCACTAAAAGCGACAATTTCAACACTTTTTCGCAGAAATTCTGCAGAAATCAGCCATTTAATATTTTTGCAACATGTAAAAGTGCTATTTAACATAGAATTCATATGAGGATACCTTCGGGTATCATCCGAACCAATAACTATATCAATTCACACAAGTTACACAACTTAGCGTTCAAATAACGTCTAACCGAAACAATTCGAAACGAATATCCGAACAATATCAAATCTTTTTTTAGTGACCATCTAGTGTTAATTGGACCATTATGGTCTAGTAATGGTCATTTAACACCCTTTAAACACTTAAACACTTATCTCATTTTTTTCACCATATTTTTCACACACTTAAGAAACTCTCTCAACATTCATATATTATCCAAGAACACCATCAAAAACATTTCACCTTTCAAGACTTCTTTGATGATCAAAATGGAGCTTGAAGATACTTATGGTGATCTAAAGCAACAACAAGTTGGAGAAGCCTTTCCATCCATTCAAAAGCTTTCAAAACCCCAAGATCAACAACTTTTCTTTTCTTTAAATCATCATTAAGATCATCCCTAGTCATTAGTGCTAGAAGTAAGCTTCTAAAATCCCTTTTTCATACTTATTTATGTATTATTTGGTTAAAGAACATGTAATAAACTAAATAATCATACAAAATAATATGAAAATACAAAGAAGCAAAATAATAATCATGATATAAAAGTGTGTTTATGTTGTGATTTAAGGATGAATACTTGCATATTTGATCTAGTTTTGATGATTAGCATACAAATAACTTGTTAGATGATGTTTAAAAACATAATCTAACAAGTGTACATGAAAATGTTTAAGGGTTTTGTTAAACATAAATGTTTAGATGGATGATCATAATCTTTGATTTTGTTAAAGTATATAAGGTTTTTCACTAAAAATAATACTTTTACAAAGTTATAAAAAGAAACATACAAGATGGGTTTTTATAAAAAGTTTGTTAAAACTAGAAGTAAAGCATGGATTTTAAACTAGTTAACTTATGTTATGATCATACCAAAACCCTACATGTTATTGATTTCATCTTGTTAAGATTTTGATATAAATCTCATATGTTTTTATTAAGAAAAATATGAGAAGATTATTGGTGATTTTATAAGAAAAAGATATGTTTTATATAAACATGGCAAAGTATATATTTCAAAGGAAATATGGCTATTTTTCTTAAAAATCATAAGTTATAAAAACTATTATTTTTGACAAAATCTTTATTAGATTAAAAAGATTTTAAAGAATAGTTTTTATAAAAGCAAAGTTTGATATAAATATATATTTTTGAGAAAATATATATTTAGTTAACTTAACAACTTATGTGCTATCTGTTATTTGTTTGTATTAGTTATATGTATTATAACTAGGAACTTGAATACAATGATACAAATAAACACAATGTACATTTCGACTAAAGTCTTACAAGACTACATGTAAATACGCCTTAAAAACAACTTACGGACATTCCGAGCCTTCGGACACAACTTATGGTCAAAACGGACGACGGACGAATCTATAAACATATCGCCATTCTGAGGAGTTACTACGACGCTTAGGCGATCTTTCGACGCGGATACATATATATATTACCGTTAACAAAAGTCGAAATTTTAGAAACTTATAAAAAACTTATATATCTTCTATTTAACTAAAAACTCCATGTATGGTGATTTTTATAAAATGAAAGAGGTTTTATAAATGGGCTTATAATTACAAATGGGCTTATTTTTATAAATGGGCTTATACTTACAAATTGGCTTATTTTTATAAATGGGCTTATACTTACAATTGGGCTTATCTTCATAAATGGGCTTATCTTCATAAATGGGCTTATCAAAATACATGGGCTAAGCCCAATAACATGAATACATGGGCAAAGCCCAATGTCAAAACATATGGGCTAAGGCCCAATAACATTAAGCCCAATAACATGAATACATGGGCTAAGCCCAATGACAAAACATATGGGCCATGGCCCAATAACATTTGGGCCCAATAATATTTAGGCCCAATAATATTATGGCCTAATAACATAAATTCATGGGCTAGGCCCAATAACATTAAGACATGGGCTCAGCCCAATGACATATAATTGATGGAAATACAATTATACAATTTATTCATACAAGACATGAAATCAAGAGGACAAGACCCGATGATACAACTCACAAGATACAAGATTACATATATATATGTGGTGATATATATATATATATATATATATATATATATATATTTGTTAGACACTTCGGTCTTTATAAATGACTTAAGTACAAGTCTTGTGTCTTGATTATGTGTAAGACTTGTATGTCTTTGTTTTTCGTTGAACTGTGTATTAGTTGTATGATTTGTTAAACTGTTATATATATATATATAACAGTTTAACAAATCATACAACTAATACACAGTTCAACGAAAAACAAAGACATACAAGTCTTACACATAATCAAGACACAAGACTTGTACTTAAGTCATTTATAAAGACCGAAGTGTCTAACAAATATAAGAACATTTGTAGGTCGCAACACTATTCAGGACGACCGAACGTGAGATCATAGTTACTTATATTCACGGACGCGATTCTGTGAGTTCATGTCCCCTATTCATTTTAAATGTTTTACAAATTTACAACTATCGGGGAAAATACATGTTTATGGTATGATAAGTCATGGAATGAAACACCTTAGATCATGTGCGATTAGGGTCATACATCTAAGCACCATTAATCCAGTTTGGACCTAGGTACAAGTGGTTAGATCTAATGGGTTTTGGCGAGCCCCACTCTTGGTCGTGGACCCATACAGAAGAGTGCGTTTGTGTCCCAGTCGATAGTAGTCGACACAAAATCGCCTAGGTTTGGATTTCTTCCTAATTCGTCACACATATTAATGTCCCCGCGAAACATTAATGATCAACAATTTCATTGACGCTTTACATACTACATCATTACATACAGATACATCTTATACAACTCACATTTTATGGATACAGTTTATACAACTCACATTTTATGGATACATTTTATACAACTCACATTTTACAGATACATTTTATACAACTCACATTTTACAGATACATCTCATACAACTAAACTGCATGAACTCGCCAACTTTTGTTGATGTTTTCAAACTTAACATGTATTTCAGGAAATAGGTGGACCATGCAGACATTTCAGTCAAGGAAAGCAAGTATCAAGACTCCATGCCACCATTTGAAGGGCTTGCCCGTTATATACCGCCTCTTTGCGGTGATATAGTGGTCAAAGCCTTGACATTTTAAGACTTACATTTTGATGTATAAAACAATGACAACTTATTTTCATTTGATGGTTTGTAACCAATACATTTAACTTATGTTGCGTTCTTTTGAAACGATTATGACAATGGGATTGGAGCTTGTTTTTATTCATTTAGTATGTTCACTTATATTGTTATGCAATGAGAGCCGATCAGATCACACTTCGCGCTTCCGCTATGAGCGGGTGTGACAACACGTCTCCTTGACATGCCCTACTTTGTCGCAGACATCA
Source organism: Helianthus tuberosus (assembly GCA_030545235.1). Taxonomy (NCBI): domain Eukaryota; kingdom Viridiplantae; phylum Streptophyta; class Magnoliopsida; order Asterales; family Asteraceae; genus Helianthus; species Helianthus tuberosus. Next base: position 135,571,788 of record CM060433.1, read on the forward strand.
CTTCTTCCATACCTACGTGGCCCAGCATGATGAAGTAGGCCGTCGTCGCACTTAGGTAGGGTGCCCATGTACTCCTTTCCCCTTTTGGCTTTGTCCTTGTTGTTCGTTCGGGTATCCTCCTGGAAGTCAGTGAGCTTCCTTTTGTTCTTTCCGGAATACTCCACCTGAGTTTCCTTCTTCTCTTCAGGGTTTGAAAACTTTTCCAGTCTAACCGCTTCTTTAATGAGTGCCACACTTAATTCGACCGCATCGATAGCTGTTGGCGGAGCTGATATCGTCATTAGGCGCAGGATCTGAGGCGCCAGTCCCCAGATGAATGTCTCCATCCTTTTCAACTCTGGTCCCACCATGTACGGAATAACTCGCGACAAATCATGAAGCCTCTGCACGTACTCCGTCACTTTTAGACCTTCCATCTTTAGCTTCCATAATTCGAATTCCAGCTTCTGGATCTCCATCTGAGAACAATACTCCCTACGCATCATTTCCTTCAGCTCACCCCATGTTAAAGCATTCGTAGCAGCTTCGCCCATCATTCGAACCCGAAAGTTCCACCATAACAAGGCCCCATCTTGAAGCGATCCTGTCACATATGGGACTTGTTGCTCTGGCGTACATCCGCTCATTCGCAAAGCAGAATCCATATTTTCGGCCCATTTCACAAAAGCTATGACACCCCCAGTGCCGTCGAAATTCAGAGGCTTGCAGTCAAGGAACTGCTTGTAGGTACAACATGTACAAGCAACATCATTCACAGAAAGCATTAGCAATCGCACATGGAATGTCCAAATGTTACGTAATGTGTCTTTAGTGACTTAAACATTACCATGTGGTGGGTTATTTCCTGAGGTACCTCCGCTGTGCTCAGAGCGTAAGGCCTCGTGCTGTGCTATTGCTTGTGAAATCCGTTCTTGTAGTTCGGTCTCTGTTGTGGGCAATCGTATATCTCTTCGTGGAGGCATCTTCTAAAAGAAGATTGTATTGGTCAGGTCATAATAAGTATAGTAAGTACATGACATGTATACGTGATAGCATTCATTAAGCAGGTAAGCACATACCATCTCAATCATAGCATAATCAAGTAATTCAACAATGTATATAATGAGAATATTGCGATTGAGCTTTCATATATCATTGACCACAATTACAGTTACATGTTCTACAAATGTATCGTATCGCATAAAAAAGGACTACAGGGTCATACTACCGTTGTCCAAAACGTCTATCAGTTTACAACAGTCATAAAATAAAAAAGTGGTCTTCAAAAGGCTTCGTAGGCTAGGCTCAATAGCGATACTCTCATCAAAAGCAGTCTACCTGCATAAAACCAAAAACCGGCTATGCTGATGGTGGAGGAGGAGGAGGTGGAGGAACGAAAAGTAAACTGCGCACATGCGCTAACTCCTCCTCAAGGGCATGAACGTGACGCAACAGATAACTAATATGCTGCCCCATGGTAAGAAATCGAACGCCAAAATATGGGTAAGGCAGAAGAGGAGCAGGTGGAGTCGCAAAAGGTGACTGATATGTACAAGGTGGAGGACGTGGAATCCTCTCAAGCTCCATGACTCTACGACACAAAATCTCCTACTGAAGCTGCAAGGACAGGAGTAGCTCATCCCTCGTGTAGCCAATAAAGTGGGAGGGATGGTATGGATCAGAGACTGGCATAGTATTCGGCGGAAACCATATGAGTGGCTCGCCTGACGATGTAGAGGTAAAATGAGTAGCAGGTGTATACTGTGGCGTGAAAGGAAATGCGGCTGACACGGATGGAACATAACCAAGCTGCTGGCTAGACGGACCTTCCCCTGGACGGGGTGGATGGATATCCTATAAGAATGTGATCGGCAGGTCAGCGCGGTGTGCATCAGACATAAACGGGTGAAACGGGGCAACATCAACATGTGCATGTGTAGGTGCAGGTGGGGGAGTAACAGGCTCAACAAAAGGAGGCATATCGTCATCATCCTCTATCCACCCATTGCGGGTGAATGCGTATCTAGGGTCTATCTGATCAGCAAAAGCAGCATGGTCAGCGGGTGCAGGGATCGGGTCGGGTACAAGTGGTGCAACAACATGTATGTCAACAGGTACAGGGTCATGATCAGGCAGAGGATCGGGAGCAGGTATAGGCATCAGGAGCAAGTGCCTACTTAGGATCAGCAGGTATCAGCTCAAGATTAGCGGGTGCATCAAAAGGCTGATCGTCGGGAACAAAGTCAATCTAATTCTCATGCTCAATGTCAAGATCAAAGTCGTGTGGAATAACAGGTGCAACAGACAGGGCTGTGTCAGAATCCGAATCAGTGGGGTAACGCTGCAATCCCAGTGCATGCAAAGTGGTGGATGACACAGACTCGAAAGAATCCGGACCAGAATGATCAGATGAAATCTCAACGATAGGAATCTCAATGAGTGGAACAACAATGGCATCATCGGCTGGAACTCCATCTCCCTGAGCAGCATCAGGGGGACCATCAATGAAAAGATCGACATCATCATCAGACATGTCATCAAAAGGCAAATCCTCGAGAGGAAAAGCCGCAAGAGGCAAAGGGGCGAGGATCGGAACCACGGCATGCTCGTCATCGGGATGTCCGAGGATGAGATGGTCCTGGTCAGGAATAGGAACAAGAAAGGGATCCTCGTTGGGTAAACCATCAGCATGCGGTACATCGTCGCCAAAATCAGGTAATGCAAAAGGCTGGAAATCATCGTCATCGTCACTCTCAGTGTCAGAGGTAAAAATCTCAGCGTCTGGGACAATCTCATCGTCTGAAACAATGGCCATGGGGTCTACAATATCTGACAGTCCACTCTCAGATGAGGACATGGTGTCTGTAACAAAACAATCACAACATATGCACATATATCAACAATCATTATTAAGCATGTAAGTAGTAACAATGTAAGCATGTATTCATCCTAGTCTTCCCAGACTATCCCACCCAGCCTCTCAGACTGAACTACCTTAGTCTCTCAGACTAAACCTCCCAGTTTCTCAAACTGATCTACCCAGTCTCTCAGACTGAACCTCCCAGTCTCTTAGACTGAATTATGAACATAAATTTTGAAATGTGTTTCGTGTCTTTTGTTTGTAAAAATGTTTGTCTCCTGGATCTAGGCGTTTTGTGTATGCAATTAAAATATGTTGTGAAAACATCTTCGTGAGAGCCCTAATGATCGTAGTCTAGACTCGAGAAAGAATCCTAGTTCGCTATGATCGAAGCTCTGATACCAAGCTGTCACACCCTGACTTTTGCGGAAGCGTGATTATGGTGTGACTTCTTAATACCATTGCATACAATCATAACAACACTATATTATTAAACCATTAGATGTTCATCCATAAATTAAGTTTGAAAATACCACAACATAATTGTCTGAAACGTAGACTCCAAATTTAAATTACAACATAATTTAAAGTGTTCACGAAAACTCGACAAAAGACTTTAAATAAAACTGAGTTTAGAGCCATGTATCTCGTCCAGGGTTAAGATACATCTTCTAAACCCTAATGACTTTGGATGACATCTTTTTATTCATGATGCAGCTTGAAATATGCAAACACCCGTTAGATCCACTTAATTCCCTGAAATACATGTAATTTGAAAACATCAACAAAAGTTGAGCGAGTTCATGTGTTGTGTATATGTATGTATAAAGCCTTTGTAAACAGTGTATGTATGTATGTTTGTAAATTCCGGTATGAAAGCAAACAAGGAAACAGATCACCAATTGTCACACCCCCAAAATCCACCATGCGGAGTATCACCGCTTGGAGGCGTGACGTGACCAGGATCGAGCCACCAATCATATTGAACAACGTAATTAAGTAAATAAAACCAACCACAATATAATTGGTGACCTAAAGATGGTAACCGACTTTAAGTTAACAGTGGAAGCATAAAACGTAAGTCCAAAACATAAGTTCCATAGTTCATAAGTTTAAAGTTCAAAACGTAAGTTTAATAGGTTCATATGGATTAAATATTAAGCACGGGACATAACAATCCATATCCCACAACAACCTTCTCCTCGTGCAAGCTCCATAGGCATTTAGCGACCTGTAAGGCATGTAACAACGAGTCAACAACAAAGTTGAGTGAGTTCACGGTTGGTTGATTAGTTTTAAGTTGTTTCTGAAAAAAACGTGGTTTGACCTTCGTTGGCTTATTTGCCGTGGGGGTTACCCCATAGTTGAAAGTATGTTTAACCAGTTTCTTTTTATTACCCAAACCATATCCATAATCAGTGGGGGCTTCCCCATGTAAACCACTAGACCGTATGATATCGGCTACTAACGAATTTTGTTGTGCCCTACATCAGTGTCTATCATCACTGACAGTTTACCATAGTCCATTAGTACACGCCCGTTCGAATGACACGGTGTGAGGTTTGTTAAACCTAATAGCGCTATTAACTAATGACCCGCTCGCCATCGGCCTCGGCGATTAAGTCGATATAAAATGAGGGACTTAATGATAGAGTTTTGTCTAGTAAGTTTTAAGGGTGTTGTCCTACCCAAGGAGGACGAACGTACGTATTCTCCCCAAAGGGAATACGCAGGAATAATATTGGGATCCTACCCAAGGAGGATGGCCGTACATATCCTACCTAAGTAGGATATGTAGATTCCGTTTTAATTCTTTAAACCATTCCCAAACCACCGGGAATCCCATGCCTTAGAAAGTGTGTGAACTCACCTTGGTTTGCTTGGTTAGATTCTCAAAAATAGCTAACAGTCAAGGTCGGTCAATCACGTCCTAGTATGATTACCACTTAGTTTATTAGTGAGTTCAAATAAGCACGAAGTTCCTACACGCATCTATCACATAACATGCATCACTTTAACGGTTCATGCCCATATAAACTTCCCATCTATTCCCGTTCGTAAGCAAACATACGACATTGCACATAGCACTTTTATTGACATATAACATGTTAGATCATTCTCAGATAACCTACTCGACATTTAGACACGCAAATTACTACTTATGTCATTTCAGCTTTTATATTCAAAACTGGGCTATTTTCGGGGATTTTAATAAAATAGTTAACTTGTTCCAAAAATTCCCAACTTTTTACAGAATGTCTTAAACGATCCAAATATTATTGTGTAAAAACTCGGGATCCAATTCATCACCAATATTTTATAAAAAATCATTTTCCGGACTGCAATCAGATTCATCTTTTTCTGACTGCAGTCCACGGAATAATTTATTTAAAATTCATCCTAAGCCCGATTTACGAAATTCTAGTGGAAGGATTACAAATACATCAGTGGTCATTTACAGTACAAATTTCATGACCTAGTTCTACTCAGGTTTCAAGTTATGATGAAGAATATAACACATATTTTCAACAGCAAAAATGCAGCTTTTGCTGCTGTTACAAAACGCCCCTTAAAAAATAGCAAACGAAGTCCAAAAATTATGATTCCAGTGCCATTAGAACCGTATTTCATAATAACACGTTATAGACTCAGGAAAATCAGTTTTTCATTAAGTTATAATCTGGTTACAGCCAACTGAAGTTGGCTGTAAATACTTGGACAGAAGTTGTTTTCAGCTTATTGTGTTCTAACGCATGTTCTATTTGTTCCGTTAACGTGTCTAGTGATCAACAACGACCTTTAACATCAATATTAACAAGTAAATCATCAAGTAATCAACAACATGTTCAGTACAACATCCTACTACAACATTTCATCACATTTCAACAATATTTCATCACTAAGTTAGCTCTATGTTCAAGACTTTGCGTATTAACTTTTAGTGTTCATAAGTTTTCATCATAATCTAACTTTTAACCATCATAAATAGGAAGCAAATAAAGATCAAAGGAGCTTACCACTAGCTTTTAAGCTAGGGAAGAAACACTAGAGAAAACGAGTGGATAAAAGAAATCTAGAGAGGTCCTTCCACTTCCGAAAGCTCCAAGCTTCCTAACTTAGCTTCTTACACCATTGTGTTATCTTAGAAAGGTTGTTAGTGGAATGAAAATGGTGGAGATAGAATGGGGGTGTTGGGCCGTAACTATGGTGGAGGATGAGAGAAGTTTTTGTGTTGTAGGAGAAGATGAAGAATGATCATGTATTTAAAATCATAATGCTAATATCCATTGGTCCTCATGTTACTAATAGTACCAACAATATCTTACACCCAATCCATAAATATTATTAGAGATCAACTATGGGATCTAGTAGGATTATGTAGGATTCTTCAATTAGGCCATGTGGGCTGTCCACTAGTGGGGGGGGGGGGTCTAGTTGTAAATTTTTAATCATCTAGTTAGATTATAGTTGAAAACCAAGTATGTGATTAGTTATGATGGTTTCTATATATTTTAGTGAGTGTTAAGGTGCTCAGGGATCATAACTAGCTCAGAAAAATAAAAACAATGCTTCTTGCATTATTTTGGTGTTTCTGGTAATGTCCGGTTGTTCGGTTTGATACTGTTCCGTTAAAGTGCTTAATTAGTCCGTAAAGTGTCCTATATATATATATAAATATATATATATATATATATATATATATATATATATTTTGTAACATTTTTAATTTTCAACACTCAGGAAAGCATACCGGACTATTTAGTAACTTTTCTGTACACTACTAGTGTGTTAACAAGCACATGTAAATATAACACAGTAATCAGAAAGCAGTTAAGTGATTCAGCACAGTCATCAAGCACTTTAATTATCATTAATAATTTGTACGGATACATGGAATTATGAGGGTTGTCACACCAATGGTTTGCAAGGCCACTGGTATGTGTGACGGCGTAGGAAGGCTCAAACTTAGCAAATTTGTACCGGGCTTCGGCTGTAAGACATAGTCACCCTATGGGCCACCCTGGTCCTCTTGGGTGTGGGCTCGCTACACCCAAATAGATCTATCACTCATGCCCCTCGGTCCTTATACGAGGATTAATGGTCTCAAGTGTGCGCCTACCCATTCACATGATCTACTGTACTTTCCTAGGCTAACCATACCAATTGTATTTGTCTGTAAGCATTTTGTATTCATTTGAAACATGTACTTCACCCCCGAAGTTAATAAACAAAACAGTTTAAAGAAAAGGGGGACATGAACTCACTGTCTTGCGTCTTCAGTACTTGTAACTCAAATCCCTTCAGCAAACACGACTACCTATAATGTACTAACGTCTATTAGACGAACGGGTCGTGCCTTGTCTTAGTATAATGTTTTTGAGTTACGTTTCTGATATCATTCCAGTTTATATAATTATTGTCAAAATAATTAATATTTCAACTTAAATTATATTTATAATTTTTGGAATAATTGTTAAACAATATTTTTGTAATAATACTTCTCAAGTATTTATACTCGTATTTCCTTCCCAATGATGGGAGTATCTTATACATGTGTATTCGTATTATTGTATTTGCTAAGTATTCTTATACTGAATTTTGTGTTAAACTTTCCGGAATATTATTTCTAATAAAAGTCCACTAATATATATATTTCCCAAAATATATATATTTAAGAATTATTACTTAGAAAAATTATTTATAATTTTTCCTCTTGGTAAAAATATTTGTAGTCCCAAAATAATATATTTTCAAGTCTAACTTTAGAAAATATATATTTTTCCCAAAAATCATATATCTTCTAAATATTCTAAGAAAATATTTTTTTTACTTCCCAAAAATAATATACTTTCTTCTTGTCAAAAGTATAATATAACTTTTGTGTTAATCATAAAAATCATATTTTCATTTGTTGTGTCCAAAATATTATTTACCAAAAATATATTTATAAATGTATTTTCCGGAATATTTTGTAAGTTACATTCTTTCGTTCGGTTTCCCAATATTATATGTGTAACTTATATATTTATTCCTTGAGATTTTTGGTAATATTTTGGATTGAAATTTCTTGGTATTTTGTTAAGTTATATTAATTCATGTCCTAAATAATATAACTAACACACATGTGTCTTTATTGTATATATATATTCTAAATATATATCTAGCCATTTTTATTTATAAAAATCCAACCTCCAATATTTGTATTTTTTTGTAACAAAAATTATGGCAAAGTTTATATGAAAACTCATGGTTAAAATATACTTGTAAATACTTGTTTGAAAATATTTTTTTTCTAAGTGTTTATATTTTTAGAAAATTTTGCCATAGTTTCCCCTAAAAATGGAGGTGTCCATGCTTTCAAAGCATATCATTTTCTTTTTTAAAATCATCACAAACAATCAACAACTCAATCAACACTTACCAAGTGCCAAAATCGTGTGATTTGCATAACAACATGAACTTGAACTTTCGTAAAAACTTGTAGTAACTTGGTAGTGTGTTTAGTAGGTTTAGTTACCCTTTAGAATGTATTTACTTCTTTAAAAACTTCACTTTTAAAGAAGTTGGGTGTTTACAACTTCCAAACACATTTTCTAAAAATGCTTCTTTATGTAATCTTTTTGTTACACAAGTGTTTCTACACTTGTTTAACCCCTAAAAACAAGTTTGGTTTATATAAGAACCAAGTTCATATAGATCTTGTTACTTAACTTAGTTTCTTGAGAAAACTATCTTGGAAATCATCCACTTACAAGACTTATATTGTGTTTAAATCATCATCTCATATGAAAACAATGTTATCATTTCAAGTTCATGTTTACATAAGGTATGATCATCTTGATCTTTCACAAGATCATCACCTCAACTTACTAGATCATGTGTTTAATCACAATCTAGTAGGTTTCATATGATGTCTAACATCACAAACACAAATAATCAATCATCAAGAAGCAAAACGACACTAAACAATATGTATTCTTATGTTATTAAGCTTTATGTGAAGGTTCATCTTCTTGTTCATTAGTGTTCTTCATGATTTGCATCATACATCATCTTTTAACCAACTAAATAAGAAGTAAATTCAAGTGACAAGAGGCTTACTACTAGCACAAGGGCTAGGGATGAACTCAAGAAGATGAAGATGATTAATGTGATGGATAATAGCAAATGGAAGAGGTCCTTCAATCCCCAATAGCTCCAAGCTTCTTTATGTTGCTTCTAACACCTTGTGATCACCTTGGAATGGATGAAGAAAGCTTGACAATGGTGGTGGTGTGGGTGGTGGCTCACGGTCGTGACCAAGAGGAGGGAGAGAGAGAGTTAAGTGTGTGTGAAGTGTGGATGTGAGAATGAGAATGATGATCTTCCATGCTTTACTTATATCCATCTTAAGTGTTTATCCAATGTGTAATATGTTCACTAAATACATGGCAAATCTCTTAACAAATCTTCATAAGATTAAGTAAGATCAAGGGTGGGTCCACCCTTGTGACCGTCAAGATAGGGGGGGGGGGGTATTGGTTGGGGTTTAATGATAAGTTAGGTTATTTAGTTAGAATCTAAGTGTAGTAGTTAGGTGTTATATGTATTATGTGTTATATAGTGTGTTAGGGTGTTCGGGGCCCATAACTAGCTTGGAAACATTAAAACAATGCTTCTAGTATAATTTTGATGTTTCGGGTAGTGTCCGGTTGTTTGATAAGATACCGGTTCGTTAAAGTGTCAAGCTATACCGTTTAGTGTTCTTTATGTACCCTTTTGTGACCCTTTTGATTCCCGACACTTAGGAAAGCATTTAGGACCATTTAGTCATATTTTTGCATGACACTAGCTTGTTAAAATGCTGATTTTTGTTGAATTATGTTGAATTCTGCACTTTATGTGGGTTTTAGGCACTTCCCGGCACTTAAACTATCACTTAGGAATGCAGTTTTGTGGTCCTTACTTCTCTACACACCATACTAGTGTAGTATTTAGTCTCTGGCCCATACTGGGTCTCAAAACACTGTCTGTCTATGCACTGAACTTCGTCAGCATTTTTCTGAGTTATCCGCTAACTGTGCATCATTTATGTCAATATGGTTTGCATGTAAAAATGATGTGACATTATGCAATATGTAATGCACATGTGAGTATGATGCAGTAATCAGAAAGCAATTAATTGTAATTCAGCACAGTCATTAAGCATTAGTCAAGATTAATTAATTGTACAGATACATGCAAATTTGGCAGTTGTCACAACAGAGCATTCAGACTCGTATGATATAGTTTTATATAGAATGCCGCATGTTATAGTTCGTAGCAAACCTTTGTTTTTTAACATGCGGGATTTTTCGTTTAAACATGCGGGATTATTTTTTAACATGCGGGATTTTTCCTTTAAACATGCAGGATTATTTTTTAACATGCGGGATTTTTCCTTTAACATGCAGGATTACTTCCTGCATCCTCTGTCATGTTCCTGCATCTCGGTTCCACGGTCTGTCGTCATTTTGATGAAAATTTTCAAAATCAAAGATGAATTTGAACACAATTCGATGAAATTGACCGAACAATGGCCAATTTGAACCTGGATTTGTGTGCTTCGATTGAACCCCCCTCGTTTCTCTTTTTGCTCCTTCTCTCCCTTATAGCTGCAATTTATGTAATCAGTGGTTCGTTGTCGGAAAAAAAACTACAGGATCAATCAAAAAACGACGAACTGATTACCTCCAAATTCCGTAATCGTCATTTGCGTTTGGTGAGTCGACTATGATACTGCTGCGAGATTTTGGGATAAATTGTGGGATTTTTTATTTTTGGAAAGAAGAATGAAGCCGAGAACTTGAGATTGTAATGGATAATTTTAACCTTTGGCAGATAATAATTACGATCCTGCCACCGTGTCGCATCAATTTTAATCACGCATTAATCTGACGGCTTGGGTCAGTCGCGTACGTAATGTACGATTAGTGTAATTGTATGTTAACCGCCCTATATATATAGAGGAAGATTAACGTACATTACGGCTTAACGTACATCACGTACGACAGGTAATTACGCACGTTCATTTTAAAATAAAGGACGTTATAATTCAAAAATCCAAAATCACGCATGTTGAAACACAATAATCACGCATATTGAAAACATTAATCACGCATGTTATAGAGCAAATCAAGCACGTTGTTGTACGTGAAGTACGTTAAGACGTAATGTACGATATACTTTTTCTATATATATATATAGGGGAAGGTTTAAATGAGAACGCTAAATATTGTGAGAACCGTGAGAACAAATGAAAAATCACGAGAACTTGGTCAAAAACAATTCAATTTCAAAAAAAAATTCTACACTTATCATTATTATTCGAATACAATGTTTGAAATTTAATTTACACGTTTAAATTTACGTGAATTCGTAAATAAAGAAAATTTACACATGTGTAAGTTTGCCATCTACACGTGTAAATCTGTTATATTTACACATGTGTAAAAAATCTAAAAAGAGTGATTTTAAAAGAAGAAATGAATTATTTGATGTTGTCAATTTTTTTTTTGATGTTGTATCTTAATTACAATGAGGTTTGTATTAAAAAAAATTGGTTTTGATTGGTTTTTTCATTCTTTCTCACGGTTCTCGCAATATTTGGCATTCTCAAGATAACCCTCATATATATATATATATATATAGGGAGGGGCTCATGCCAGAACCACCCTTATTGTGAGAACCTTGAGAACCAATGTGAACACAACCTAAAATAGCTAAAAAAACCTAACCCCCACCCCCAAAAAACCTAACCCCCCCCCCCCCCCAAAACCTAAACCCCCTCCCCCACCCCTCAAAAACCTAAACCCCTCCCCCCCAAGTTAAAATGCTAAAAACTAAACCCCCAAAAAACCTAAAAAAATCTAAAAAAAATCTAAATTTTTTTTTGATTTTTTTATGTTAAAATCGCTACTTTTCGAAGCAAAAAAAAAATTAAAAAAAAAAAATTTTGGCTTCAAATAGTAGCGATTTTTTTATAAAAAAATATTAAAAAATTCAAAAAAAAAAAAATTTGTGTGATTTTTAGCTATTTTTAGGCATTTTTGGTGTGTTCACATTGGTTCTCGCGGTTCTCACAATAAGAGGTGGTTCTCGCATGATCTTCTCCCTATATATATATATATATATATATGAGAGAATCATGAGAAAACTACATCTAAATGAGAAAACTATAAAACTAATTAAAAAAACTAAAAAATATACCAATTTTTTTTACAAATTTTTATAAAAAAAATCGTTAGTTTTTATATATAAAAAAATTTCCCCAAATTTTTTTTGTTGTACTGCACATGTGCATTATATGTGTACTACACATGTGCATTATATCCGTATTAGTGTACATGTGCAGTACAACAAAATTCTTTTTTTTAATTATTTTCCATACATAAAAAATAGCGATTTTTTATAAAAAAATTGTAAAAAAAATGGTATTTTTAGGCTTTTTTAGTTAGTTTTTTGGTTTTCTCATTTAAATTAGTTTTCTCATGATCCATCCCCTATATATATATATATATTAGTTTCTAATAGCAATAATACATATACTGTATTCATAAGCTCCCGTGTCTTTAAAAAAACTAAATTTAAGTTGAATATAAGTATAGGTACTTGATGTCTTTATAGATAGATATATTTATTATTTAACTAAGATTTCTCAGTATCCACATATTTATATCATTTAATAAAAGTCACGTGTCACTCTTTAGTGTTTTACACTTTTGTTCAACCCGTGTAATACACGAGGTTATAATTTAGTAATAATGTATAATACAAATAATCATATTTTATTGACTAATATCTTTTATACATCAATCTGATAATCTCTATCTAAAGCTTAGACTTTAATACTTTCTAAATATTTGGGTGGGTGTTAGGTTCAATTGGTAAATCTATTGGAGTTAAGGCCATTCGGTGTGGGGGTCATTCAGGCCCGACGACGCCCCCAAACACCATCTCGGGTGGCTCGTCCCCATCGTGAACGTCGGTAGTGGGACGATGGAGACGGGAGGTAAAGGTTCAATTTGTGCATCTTCTTCTTACACACACATATACATACAACATATACATATATATTTTAGGCTCATCCTCCATTTCCTTTGGTCCATCCTCTTTGCCACATCCTCACACTCATCCTACATGGCGCTGACGTGAAGACCCATCTTCCATCAACCACACCGAGTAACCTAAGGTAGTGTTTGGTATGTAGGAATGAGATGTGGAATGGAATGAGTGATTACGAGGGAATGAAGAAAAGAGTGTTTGGTTGGTCAATGGAATGAAATCACTCATTCCAAAAGGCATTCCATTCCATCAAAATCATTCCTTCAACCCCCCATGTTTTTTTTCCATTCCATCCCCTCTTGCACCATTCATCAACAACACCACAACCCACGACCTTCGCCACAACCCACCACCACCACCACCCACCCACCACCGACGCCATCGCCGCCACCCGCCACCACCTCACCCCGACAGCCACCCCCGCTGCCGCCACCCACTTGCCACTGTTATCACCCATAGCTGCGACCAACCGCCAACGCCACTCGCCGCCGCCGCCCACCACCATCGTCGACGCCACCACCACCGCCACAACCAACCGTCGCCACCGCCACCAACCGCCACCTTTGTTGCCACCCACCACCAACGGCCACCTTGTCGACACCACCACTCGTCGTCACCGCTGCACCGCCACTCGCCGCCGCCACCACCACCCATCACCGCCGCCGACACCCACCACCGCCACCTATAACCACCCACAATCACTACCACCGACCACCACCACCACTCACCGCTAGTTTTATTACTCCGTTTTTCTTGCCTACCGAACAATACACAATAATAATTCATTCCATTCACATGGTAACCAAACAAGACATGGAATGGTAATAATCCATTGCATTCCCTCGTCCATTCCATTACCTCGTCCATTCCATTCCTTTGTCTATTCCATTACCCCATACCAAACACACCCTAAGGGTTTGATTCTCGTCAAGGACAGATTTGATTTAATTTAAGTTAAAAAATCTAAATATTTGATTTACTTAGGTATATTTAATACATAAAATTTATTTGTTACTATCTAAATCTATATAATGTAATTTATATATATATATGTTATGTTGAACAAAGTAATAACATATAGGTAGTAAAAAGTTTATTTACAATACTCTAAAAAAACATATTACATATTCGTTTGATATTATAATTTAACAAATATTATAATTATATCTAGAGTTTGAATTTTTTAGAATAAGTAATTGATACAAATTTAATGTCTATAAAATTTTAGATAAGTTTTGGTTACCTAATTTATTTATCGCTTTTGAAATGTTTAAAAATTTAAGGTAGATGTAACTAAACAAAATTTATATTATATAATAAAAGAAACTACTTTAGGGACACATGTCGCTTTATGAGTTGGTCTCAATTAAAAAGAAACCACTCTAGGGACACATGTCGCTTTATGAGGTGGTCTCAATTAAAATTTGTAGAAGAGATTTGATGATAAAGATAAAGATAATTGATAACCATATATTAATTAATAAAATTAAAAGATTTTGATGATAAAAATAAGGATAACTGATAACCATATATTAATTAATAAAATTAAAAACTATATATTAACGTTTTATTACTTATAAAAATAAAGATATTTTTAATTGTTTATATAAAAGTTTATAATCTTTATCTTTATTTACTCACTAATAACCAACGGGTAATGAAAATTAAAAAAATAACCTTTTTTTTTTCTTTTAACGTTTTCTTTACTTTTTCCGCTTATTAATAACTATTTAATTTAAAATTTCATCGATTTAACCATGTGTAATACTTAAGTTTCTAACCTATTAATAAATAAATAAAAAATAAAGTAAAATGTTAACTTGTGTAATACACAAGTTTCTAACCTAATAATAAATAAATAAATAAATAACAAAGTAAAATATTATAATACATCAAAGTTTATTTTTTTAAAAACATACATTGACGACCATATGTGTTAATCGATTATATTATATTTAATCAATCCGTGCAATACACGTGTTTATTCAACCCATGCAATACACATTTTTAAAGATGTAACTTTTTATTATCTATTATAGGGAAAATGTCACGGAATAGTAACCAAGTTTTAAAAGTGTTCTAATTAGGTCATTCGTATCATTTTTGTCCCAATTAGATAATTTAACATTCAAATCGAGCTATGTCATTTTTTTCATGGGTCAAGAAAAAAATGGAGCATAAGATGCTGGGCTCGGATTATTTTAATATACGAAATTATATTTATTAAAAATAAAAACACTTTTATTACATTAAAAATAAAAAAACAAGTTACAATCCACGTCAAATAAATAAACAAAGTAAAATGTTATAAACCATGTAATACACAACTCTCTAACCTAATAAAAATAAAGTGATACAATAAGTAAATAGTACATCAAAGTTCATTTTGTTAGAAAACACATCTTGATGACTAAATGTGTTAACGAATTACATTATTCGTGTAAGACATGTGTTTATTCAAATCGTGCAATACACGAGTTTTTAAAAGATACTATTTTATTACTTATTATATAAAGTTATATTTATTCAACCCGTGTAATACACGGGGTTATAACCTAGTTACAAAATAAAAGATTTAATTGTACTTATTTAAAAACTTTAAGGAGGAAGTGCAATTAGTAAAATTTGGAAAAAAAGAGTTATATAGCAACACCTCATAACACTTAAAAAGAAAACCTCTTAAAGCGCCACATGATAAACCAATTAGTAATTGTCTTAACCAAATCAAATCGAATAGTATATTTACTTAAAGCCACATGATAAACTTTTTAGTATGTGTCTTAACCAAATCACATCGAATAGTATATTTAATCAAATAACAAAATAAAAGGTATCTTGTCCAAAATATTCAATAACAAAATAAAAGGTATCTTGTCCAAAATATTCATAAGAAAAAGATTATGAACCAATCCAACTACTATATTTTTAAACATCTTTATCAAAAGTGCAATTATTTCTCCGTGAGAGTCTAATGCCCAATAATTGAACAACAGAATAATAAATAATAATAAACTTATACTAAAAAAATAATAAACATTTGAATAATACATTATGTTTACAAACGAAACATAAATTAAATTCCACCAAAAATACGTTTTTTTTTAATAACGACTATGACGTATTTTTATCATGTATTTTATAATGAAATCGAGTCTGAAACCGAGTAATATGTTTCTAAGCACCGAAAAGTTCTGACACCCATTGAAATAGTTATCAAGTCTTATAAAAAGTAGTTGTATTTCTACTTAATACCCCCATCATCATGTAAGCATTTAAAAATCTAAAATTCACACACACTCATCAACTAAAGTCAACAAATGAGTTTACATCAAAAGAAAAAACACAAAACCATGTAACATGGTACTTATAATATATATTTGTTTCATATCAGGAACGATATATTCAAGAAATTAGTGCCGACTATGACTACTTACCATTCGAATATCCATCAATCATTATTTTGTTAATATAACCACCATATTTATTTATTTAATTATATAAACTTCACTTTCTCCCGACTCCACTCCGTCGCTGTCTCACAAAATATCCCGTCGCTATTTCTCACTCTGATCAAACAGCCTTCGTCAATTTCAATGTTCAAAACCCCATCGTTGAGATGGACGGTGAGTCATCTGTAACACTATATCATCCTCATTGCTTTTTCACTCATGCTCTGTGAATTGTAGTTGAAGTGATCAGATCGTTGTTTTGTTATTGTAACACCCAAAAAATATTGAGCCATATAAAAGTGTATATATATAATATATATGCTTGAATATATAATATATAGATAAAATTAGCTTGAATAATAACTAGGAATAATTAACCTAGTTGATTATTTATGTTGTTAGCGATAAATATTGGATAGTATCCATTTATAAATAAAAATCTGAAACATGAGGGACCAAAAAGGGAAAAGCCGAAACTTGAGTAATAGTAATAAAAATAAAACACAACACACACTAGGTGTGTGTGTGTAGCGACCAGGAGGAAAAACAAGGGAGTAAACCCTTATTCAATCTTAATCCATCAAATTGGAGGGCAATTCGAACCTTGAATCCGTGCATGAACACATATTAACGATCACCTAAACTAGGGGATCACAATATATGTCAAAAATCTTAGTTTGGTGATATTATGAATGTAGGTAGATTCCATGGATTTCAATCCATGTATGAATTTCAGAAATTGAGGTACGATAAGAGATGTATACTTTCTTAGGAACAAACTCTAAGTGAAAATTGTGAATATATTGCTATGATTTGGGTGTTTGGATACCATACATAAGTAAGTGGATTTTGGATAAGGAGTGTATTGGATGTTTGACACATTGAGTTTTAGGTGCTAATTGAACATTCCAACCATTTTGATTAGGGCTGTAAACGAACCGAACGAACACGAACAATGCCATGTTCGTGTTCGTTCGTTAAGGAAATTAACATGTTCGCGAACGCATACCGAACATAAGTTTATGTTCATGTTCGTTCGTTAAGGAAATTCAGTTGTTCACGAACAGTCCGTGAACACTGGTCTCGAACACAAACGAACGTAAGCGAGCACAAACGAACGTAAGCAAATAAAAAAGAACGCAAACGAACATTTAACTTGAAAATAAAAAAATAAAAATATTGTTATCCTTAAACATTGGATATAAGTAGTTAAATACAATTATCAAATGATAAATCAAAACACAAGAAGTCTAACACACCACCAAACGACGAATCAACTTTAGCTAACTTAGACATAATTATCCCCAAAAATGTCTTAGCATGTCCAAATTTTAGCTAACTTAGAAAAAATAGGGTTTCAAGTTTTCAATATGTTTAGATAAAATGTTTATTATTTATTATTTTTTAATATAATCAAACGAACACGGACGAACGTAACCGAACATATTACCGAACGTTAACGAACGCAGTTGAACGAACGAGTCCTATGTTCGTGTTCGTTCGCTAAGCTAACCGAACGAAATTTTTTGTTCGTGTTCATTCGTTAAGCTAATCGAACGAACATAAACGAATTTTCCGCCCGACGGTTCACGAACTGTTTGCTGAACGTTCGGTTCGTTTACAGCCCTAATTTTGGTGTTATGAGATGTATAAACATTGTTAATTGTTGGTTACTAAACTTAACAAAGTTAGTATAAAAACATTGTTAAATGTTTTTATGTATGACAATTGTGAATGAGAACATATGATTGAGTGATTGGCAAGTTGCTTAGTTTGGTTATAAACCAAAGGGTTTTAATGATGTTGGGTTGTACTTTTTAGGTAGCTCGGGTGAAGCGTCGGGTAGCCAAGCCGGGACGAACGCTCGGTTAGATGATAAGCTTTAAGGTACGTGACTATATGTTTCATAGTTATTCTTTGTTTAAATAATGTGATTTATTGATAAGTGTCGCAACCCCCGATCCCTAATCCCTGGGAACGGGCGGCCCCGAGCCAGTTTCGGTGGTATCGCGTATTGTCTAATTTGGCAGCGGAAATTTTCATCAGGAGCGTAGTTAGGAAATATTTGATCAGAGTAAAATACCACATTTTCATAACATTAAACACATGGGATAAACCCAAGTTCGCAATACACACGTTTTCATAGGAATAAATCCTATTTTATTAATAAAAACATCTATTTTATTTTATGTAACTTTATTGCCACTTTTCCAAGCCTTCAGTGCTGTCCAGCTGGCTTCTATTTGGCTTTCACAGTTTGTTACCTGAAACGCGTTTTAAAAACATTTGTCAGTGGAAAATACTGGTGAGTGAATCCCAGTTTAATCAAGTTTAAATAAAAACCATTTCACAGTATTGAGGGCGATCTCGCAATTACATTTGTTTCCAAGTTATAACAATTAACATCCATGGTACTGTCAGACCCGACTTGTGGAAATGTTACTCCTTGACCAGGTGGTAACAAATTTTGTATACAAAACCACAACATACTCATGATAATTGTATTCTTACAAATACTCAATCACTGTTTAATATATAATTAATTAAATGAGGTTTTGTAAAATAGTTAACAAAAAGCGGATAAACTCACATTGCTGTCTTAGATTATCCTTTAGGGTTTCCTGGTGACAATATATAATTTACACAAATGCACACGCGTTAGTATAATAATCCATTTTAACATTAGTAATACCCTCCCCGAGACGGCATTCCAACGACTACGTCGGACAGAACCACGACAGCCGTTACGGAACCCTAGATCAATCGGGTAGCGTATCTAATACGTATCCAGGGATTATAATAGTTACAACGGAGCAGAACTTGCTATTTAGGGGGATTAGACCCGAGTATAATGCCTATAATGTGAGAATTCGAGATATAGAAAAGATTTTGAACGATTTGAGTTGAAACCCGAGACCTCCTTTATATAGGGCCTGATTTCAGCTGTTACACGGCCCGCGTAAGAGTAGGCAAAGGCCTACGCGGCCCGCGTCAACGCTGGTCAACGCGTAGGTGATCCGGGTCATCAAGTAGGCTCGCCGGGTGTTGGGCCACGTGGCGGCCCAGGGCTTCGCTGGGTTTTAAGTTAACGCGGCCCGCGTAGGGTTTGAGCTTAGGCTTACAAGGCCCGCCTCAAACCCAAAAACCTGATTTTTAATTATTTTTGTTAATATTTAGGGTATTCGGGGTCCGTTTTCACGTATGGGGTGTATTTTGGGACATATTGGGATATTTTAAAATATATTTGGGTGTCGGAAAAAAATTCGAGGGTGTTGGTTTTCTTTAAGGTTGTTATAATAAGATAGTTGAGAAAGTGATATCTATGAAGTTCGGTTGTTCATAAGTGATGGACTTCACACGAACGAACTGAACAGGTCAAATAATGAATGTATAAAGTTTGGTTGTTCATAAGTGATGGACTTCACATGAACGAACCGAACGAGTCAAATAAAGAATGTATAAAGTTTGATTGTTCATAAGTGATGAAGTTCACACGAACTAACCGAACGGGTCAAATAAAGGGTGCATAAAGTTTGGTTGTTCATAAGTGATGGATTTCACACGAACGAACCAAACGGGTCAAATGAGCGCAACCTGGGTAAAAGGAGTGTGAAATATAAGACTAATAAGCCCGATTAATGGGTTGTAGTCGTAGGGGAATAATCCCGTGAAAAGGATGTAGATGATTTAAGCTTTAATGCTTGAACATCAAAATGGGTCAAATAAATATAACCTCAAACCGGGTAACGTGAGTGTAAAATATATAAATTATGGATCCAGTAATGAGTTACGGATTTACATATGATAAGGAATGAGTTTTAAACATAAAAACTTGATTTGGATCCAGTAATGAGTTACGGATTTACATATGATAAAGAATGAGTTTTAAACATAAAAACTTGATTTGGAGTGATCTAAACACTTGTTTGGTGGAAAAACATGAAATCCGTGTGTCCTGTATGGGTTCAGCGCCCAGTGCGCCAAAATCAGAGCACAGTGCGCCAAAATGTAAATGTCTGCTGTGGTGTGCTGAAATCAGCGACTAGTGGCATTGAATGATACCATCCTTCCCGTTTTTCGTGTTTTGAACTTCCAACTTGAGTGTATGCTTCCAATACTCCATAATGCATCAAAAATAAAGTTTTGATTTTCGGATTTAACTATCTCATTCAAATGTTTTAGTTACTAATCATTTGAGTGAATATTGTATATTAGGTAAAGTGACTCAAGGAGACCGGATGAAGATCAATCCGCATACGAAGAATCGAACACAACTCAAGATCTATGCTTCCGTGTTTTTTTCATTTATCTTTTGGAAAGTTAAACTTTATGTATTTTGTTCAATCGAAATCTTTGTTGACTTTTACATTTATGCTAAGTTGGTATGTGATGTGCTAAAAGTGGTCAAATAAATATTAACTAAATTAACCCTAAATTAGACACCTAAATTTTAAATTTATAAAACTAAGACTCTCTAAACCTATACAACACAACCGGCAAGTGTATCGGTCAATGCAGTATAGCCTAAGTAAGTCCGAGTATCGAACCCACGAGATTCTCTAATTACGTTAACTAGACTCTATCTAGACTTAGACTGACACAACTTAACTAATTGTTTATTTGATTGGGGGGTTTACTAAAAATCCTAAAATTGCAATTAAATTAAACTAATTAACCAGACTAACTAGATGCGACTTTGGACGAAGACTTAAACCAGTGGCGATGAAGACTACCTAGGCTAGACGCATGTTTAACTTGGAGTGGGTTTCTATTCGTAGTTAATGTGGTATGGAAACGGGATCTTTTGATACTAAACCTATTAAGACACCAACTAAGCCCCTCAACACTTCTCAAGGTGAAACTTATGGCACTACCTAGGCCGTTACGACTACCGGTTGTTAGATTTCCTTACAATCCTCTAACTTCTTGAAAAGTGCCCAAATATGACAAGCTACCTTACAACGCGAAAGTCTAAGTCAACTATGGATTCTAACTTGGTTTAATAGACACGAGTATGATTAGGGAACTAAGAGGGATTTCTTACAAAACCTAATCCTAGGTATATACCAAACCGAGACCTATTAATAACCCCGAGCCTTACAGCGACAAGATTAGTAGAACACTTGATTTTATAAGATTACCGAATATTACTTCTAAGGTTAGTTGCACAGTTTCACCCTAAAAAGTTAAAGATTTATTATGTGATATAGACCGTCACCTAAATCTAGAACCGTAGCATGACTCTATTATGTGATAAAGACCGTCACCAAGAATCATATAAAGCAATAATCAGTATTCAAACAATATCAAGCACGCATATACACCAAATCAGAATTCCATAATCGTTTACTTTTAAAGAAAACCCATAAACCACATTAATAACGAATAAAAATCCAAACTTTATTAAACAATTGTCATTAGCCTAGGTAGTTAAAGATATTTAGCCAAGAAACATGGTCTCAAGAATAGTTAAACAAAGTCTCAAACAAGAATTCATCAAAGTTAAAACAAGAAACTAGAAAATAAAAGAAATTGCAAGGTAGAACCTGTAAATTCCTTGACTTCCAAGCTTCCCGCTCAATCCCGACGATTCCGTATCTCAAAACCTTGCTAAAATATGCCTTCGAATTTGTCCCTTGCTGATTCTGAGTTCGTGCGACTCCACTGATGATCGCCTGATGTGATGTTCGTAATTCCCTGATCTGATGTGCGGCTGATCTTCCTCCAATTCTATGTGGCTGTCTCTTTTTATATTTTTGTCCACCGCTTTCTTTATTCCCAAAATAATAAGAACTAGGATTTTTATCCGCCGCGCGTTGCGGCGGCGTCGAAAGTTAAAGTAACTCGTATTTATACTGTATATTTGACCCAAATCTTTACTTAAAAAAATTACATCGCCATCGAATGAAAACATAGTATATTTGACCCGACTTGCTTTCAAATACAGTTTACGAATGTACACAAAATAAGTAGAACATAGATAAAAAAAAGTATAATAATTTGTCCACGTTGCAATGTAAAGTCGTAAAAGTCATTTAAACCAAAGGGGGTGTCAAGTTATTAAGTAGAAAATGTAAGAAGGTCAAAGTTGTCAATTACTGAAAGTTAGAAGTGAATGCGTAACTTACTTAAAGATAAGGGTTAATAGTGTTTCATGTAAAAAAATTAAGGGTGTAAAGTGGAAAAACTTGAAAGTGTAAGGGCCTTTTTTGCTGGTTCAAAACTTTGAAGAAAAAAAATAAAAAAAAGTCAAAAACTTGAGGGTTAAAAAAGAAATATAAATAATAAATTAGTAATTACAAACGTAAATCACGATCTATATATACAACCTCCTTTCTTGCAAATCAAGCCTACCTATTTTAACTAGGGATGAGATTTTTTACCGAAATACCGGTACCGTACCGATCATAAACGGTACCGGTATCGGTAATAGATTTTTCAAAATTCGGTATCGGTAAAAAACGGTATCGGTACCGGTATTTTTCGGTAAATACCGGTATTAATACCGAATTTAATAACCATCGGTAAAAAGCATGGAATCCATTAAAGTAAGTTAATTTTTTAATGGTTTGGTTATAAATTATCAATATATCTTTTCTTATTTTTAAATTTTTAATATCTTTGTGGTTGGTTGTGTAAGGAGACAACACTATTGTTGAAGAAACCCCTTTTTTGTCGAACTTGATGGTGTCTCGGAATTGGTTAAAAGTCAAAACCATGGATGTTTAATATGTTTACATTTCATTTACATTCCTCTGTATATTACTCTAGTTCAGTTAATAATAGATGGATGTGTTGCACATTATATTTTTTTAGGTAAAACAATGGATTACACCAAAGCGGTACCAATATGGTAAAGTACCGAAATACCGGTACCGATACCGGTACCGTACCGATACCGAATCTATAAATACGGTACGGTAATCGGTATCCATATTTCTTCAATTTCGGTAACGGTATTTACGGTATCGGTACCGGTATCGTACCGATCTTATCCCTAATTTTAACTCAAACTCTAATTCCTTTGACCGACTCAATCATATATATAAAGACAAAGGTCCACCGACCTTTGTCTTTAATATTATATAAATTATAAATTTTCCTAACTATTAAAATAATAACTAAAACTACCTTCACTTTATTTTTATACTACCTTTATTTATATATAGTTTCTATTTTTAATTTTAATAAAAATATGTGTCTTAATTTTGGACCGATGAATACTATAACAAAACATTGAAAATATTGGTGGGTGATGCGTGTGAAGTGTTATATATATTAGGTGTATATTTTAAGCTCCTTTAACACTTATTTTAGCCAAGTTTTAAATTTATAAAACCCGATATTTTACTAACACTAAACACACATATGGGCAAGTGCACCCATCGTGAGCGTAGTATAGTGTTGGCAAGATAACGAGATCGTCCAAGGACACAAGAGCTTTTAGTACCGGTTTATCCTCAACGTCTAATCAAAATAAAAAGTTTAGAAAAATGTTTTTTTAAACTAAGAAAAATAAAAACTAACTAAAATGCTGAAAAGTAAAATAAAAGAAAAAACAGATAGACAAGATGGATCACTTGGTTCCGACTCGTATCTAGTATAACCTTTGATTATTTCCTCACTTTTGCACATAATTAAGAGATTATCTTAGTTATTGTAGTAGGCCCCTCTTTTGAAGGTGACGATACCCTCACCCCAGTAGTTTGAGTCAGCAAGGATACAATCCTAAAAGGGTGGATTATTGGAAGATAATTAATTAAGTTATTAATGCAATATTATGGTAGGCCCCGCTTTTGGCGGTGACGTTACCCTCGGCTAAGTAGTCTGAGTCAGCAGGGATACAGTCCTAAATAGCCGGGTTATAGTATTAATAGTAGTTAACTTATGAGGGGATCAAAGAGTTTGGACCCCCGCCATCCAATACCGTGAAGTATTGAAGGAGGTCCTACTAAATTTGACCCAGGTCCATTGCAGGACCTCTAAACGCTGAACAATGGCAAGACCTTTACCAAACCGTTCCCTTAACCCCCGACCAGGTAGCCAACATACCTCCATATAGACCGTGGAGATATGAATGGTGAAAATCTTTTATTTTATATAGACAGTAAAATAATGCCAAGACACCACGGACAAACGATAAGGAAAGATCACCTTCAACATAAGTAACTAGTTATTAAAGTCATTAATACAAAACCAAATAAAAAGTGCAAAAGATTAGAAATAAAAAGTATTATACTAGACACTTTGTCTTCACCAAGTGATGTAAGAGACTTAGGCAAACATGGCCTTGATTGTCAAGAACTCTTACGATCAATCTTGGATCCCGAGACGACTCACACACTCTACGATGGACAATGGATGATGGTGGTGGATGATGGTGTTATGGTGGTGGTGGGTGAAGTGTGAGAGAGGTGGTGTGCCAAGGGATGAGTTGAAATGAAACCAAGCACTCCTATTTATAGGCTGAACAGAAGGCTGGGCACGGCCCCGTGTCCGCTGGACACGCCCCCGTGCCTGTCTGACACTCTCTCTCTTCATTAATTGTAATTCGTAATTACAATTAATGCGCCTGCTGTACTTTTGCCACGCCCCCTTGTTCACTGGACACGACCCGTGGTGGGCAATAGAAGCTTCTATATGTTTGTCTTTTCTGCTGCTTCTTGGGCACGACCCCGTGCTGGCTGTGCACGGGGCGTGTTCAGTCTTCTGCCTTCTCTATTTTGCTTGGGAAGATGCCGCTGAAGGGTCGGGCAGTCAACTTATGTTCCTTTTCTTGTATTTATGTTAGATTTAGCTGTCTTTTTGCTTCTTTTGTGAATTTGAGCTCATTTAATCCTGAAAATACAAAAGGAAGACAAAAACACTCTTTTTCCAACATTAGTACTTAAAAAGGGTTAGTTTTATGCCTCATTTGATGTAATTTATATGTTGCATTTTACACACATCAAATACCCCCACACTTGAACTTTTGCTTGTCCTCAAGTAAAACTCTTTAATATGTGGCTTACACTCCCAAATGGAATGGGTAGAAGAGAAGGTTTTGGGCTTGTCATAGAGTGTTGGGAATCCAAGATCTTTTTGGGTTTTATTTTTATCTATTTACAATCCTATTCGTTATGATTTGTTTAGAACGTTTCATATGAGAAATTACTTATTTGGGCATAACATGCCTTTTTAAAATTCCATTTATATACAAGTTCACATACCTCACGGGAGAAATCACTCACACTCGGCCGAAGGTGTATTTTTACTGAATCACTCGAGAGCGGCATGGAACTTACTCCTACCATAGGCTTGCCAAGCAATCAATCCTCCTCCTTTTTAACTTTTATACCTTTGTAAATATCAAGAGGACTTTGCGGGTGAAGGGTTAGGCTTGGGTTAAAGGTAGGTGGTTGGGTTAGTGGTTAGTAGAAAAATGGTGAAAAAGGGTGAAAAAGCGTAACAAGTGTCGGTTTTCGTAGGACTTTCTATTTTTGTAACTTTTTATTTTGATGAAGCTATTATTTAAACAAAGTTATTTTTGATGAACTTGTTTGTTTATTTTCTTTTGCTTCATCATCAACACATTTTTTTTTCAGCCGATCATACGAAAAACCGAACTTGTTACTAAAACAAAGGGTTAAAAAATGAAAAAGGATTTGGTGGGTAAAAGGGTGTTTGGTTTGGGTTATGAAATGAAAAGGTTTAGGCTCAAAGGGGCTAACTAGGGGGATTTTGGGTAGGTGGTAAAAAAAAAGAAAAAATAATGGTGTAGAAGAAAAAAGGGTTAGTCCTAATGCCTCTATCATTTACTTACTCAGGTTTAAGTTGATAAGGACCGGGAATGTATCGTCATGGCAAGTTCTAGAGTCGTAAGAACCAAGCGGCTATTCACACAAGAAATGAAAAATGAGCATTTAGTCTAAAGATGTAAATTTGTATGCTCAATAAAGGCTCAAAACTCACTTTTGTGGGAATGGGTTTTTATGTGATCAAGTATATATAATCAAATTTTAATTAAGCTTGTCATGCCGTTTCATAATTTTCTTATGTTGGTTCTTGTTATCACGACGCTCTCGGTTGTAAATTTGTAAAAATATAACCTTATTAATCTTATGATTCCTAACTTAAACTTTAGACAAGTAAAAAAAAATGAAAATTTTTTGAAAAAAATTTGGGGTGTTTAGCGGTTCCAATAGAGTTTTGTGTAAGGCTTGTTATTAGGACTTGCAAAATTTCAAGGTTTTAGCATCCCCCCCCCCACACTTAAATTACACATTGTCCTCAATGTGTCCCAAAAATAAATTTTTAGGTTGATTAGATGTGTAAAATGGTGTTAAAAGCAAAGATTTATGTTACTGGCAGTCTGGACACGGCCCCGTGGGGACCGGACACGGCCCCGTGTTCAGGTGCCAGTAACAAAAATTAAAGAAAAGAAACAGAAGCCTGGACACCGGGGCGTGTCTGGTGAACACGGCCCGTGTCCAGTTACCTGAACTGGGTATTTTTCTGCAGGGGGTTCAGCACGGGGCCGTGTTGGTTGGACACGGCCCGTGTTGAACCTTCTGTAATGAAGAGATTGATGCCGGGTTGCCATGTTCTTGTGCATGGGGTCATTTTTCTCGTTCCCCTTTTCATCCCTTACCGCCATGAGTGTGTTTTATTTCTGAAAATTAAAACTAACTAGAAAACATAAAAATTAATCTAAATTAAACTAAGGATAGTTCCGCGGAATGCCTCCGTGGTGCGCCATGTTTATAAGGGTCCTTGGCTAGACCCAAAGCCTGGTCATATGTTACCCAAGTGGGATGTATTGCATCCCATGTTACACCGTCGGAGAGCGTCATCCAAGCTTGAGTCTATGACCTTCATGTAGTTGACCGGATCTTCTTCCTCTACTTTCTTTCCACATTCAAATTTTACTTCCTCATCCCCAAACTTCAATGTTAGAGTTCCGTCATTCATATCCACCACTGCTTGGGCGGTGGCTAGAAATGGCCTCCTGATGATGAGAGGGACATCGGTGTCTTCTTCCATGTCTAGGATGACAAAGTCGGTTGGAAAGACGAAATTGTCAACCTTGACTAGCAGATTTTCAGCGACACCTTGTGGAAACTTGACGGACCTGTCGGCGAGTTGTATGCTCATCTTTGTAGGGCTTGTCGTTCCTAGGCCGAGTTGCTTGAACATTGACGTGGGCATGAGGTTGATGCTAGCCCCAAGATCGGCTAAAGCATTACGGACGGGGGACTTCCCAATCGAGCAAGGGATTGTGAAGCTCCCGGGGTCGATTTTCTTTTGTGGAAGTTTGTTGAGTACTAAGGCTGAGCATTCTTCGCCTAAGTTAACTAATTGCAATAATTCAATTTTCCTTTTGTGAGTGAGGAAATCCCTCATGAATTTTGCATATTTAGGCATTTGGGTTAGGACCTCAATAAAAGGAATATTAACATACAATTGTTTTAGTAAACTTTCGAACTCTGCGAATTGCTCATTGGTCTTTTGACGATTTAACCTACCGGGGTATGGAATCAGATGAGTCTTGGTGGGCTCTTGATTTGTTGAAGGAGCCTTTTCTGGTTGAGGTGTGGGTGAAGTAGTGTTTTGGCGTTGACTTCCTTCAATTGGTGGTAAGGGCTCATCCTCGGGACCCACGGTTCGGTTTCTCAACGTAATGAGGTGTACTTGCGCCTTTGGGTTGGTTTCGGTATTACTTGGTAACGCGCCTTGTGGTCTCTCGGAGAAATTTTGAGCTAGTTGATTTAATTGTTTTTCAACGTTTTGAATGCTAGCTTGTTGATTTCTAAAATTCGATTCCAATTGTTGAAATCGATCCGAGTTTTTCTTTTCGGTGTCGGAGATGAGGCGAGATAGGGTATCTTCAAGCCTTTCTCTTCCACCTTGCTGTTGAGAGAAATTTTGTGGTTGTTGAAAATTAGTTCGTTGGTTTTGTTGGTTACTACTATTGCCCGGATCTCTCCAACCAAGATTTGGGTGGTTACGCCATCCTTGGTTGTAGGTACCCGTTGGAGGACCCGACGGCCTAGGTCTATTATCAATGTAGTTTACCGTTTCCGCTTATTCATCTAATTCTTTCATACAACTCCAATTTTCATGTGACCCACCACACCCTTCACAAGCCATAACCGAGGCCGTTTTTGTCATTTCAAGCCTTTTGATTTTCGAAGAGAGGGCCTCGATTTGGGCTTGTAAAGAGGTGTTTTCATCAACCTTATGGGCGCCCGGGGCAATAGATTTATTATCTCGGGGAGTGTGCCATTGAAAATTGGTTTGAGCAATTTCCTCAATTTGATTATATATTTCATTTGGGCGACGATTACCTAAAAGTCCCCCGGAGCTTGAATCAAGTGTTTGTCTTGTGTGTGGCAACAACCCATTGTAGAAAGTGGATACTTGTTGCCATACCGCTAGACCGTGATGAGGACACTTTCTTAGAAGCTCCTTGAACCTTTCCCAAGTTTCATATAAGGATTCCCCATCCTCTTGTGAGTATGTATTAATTTCAGTCATTAATTTAGCCGTTTTAGCAGGAGGGAAATACTTATATAGAAACTTTTGGGCTAGTTCATCCCAGGTGTTTACCGAGCCAACTGGGAGGGTGTTAAGCCAAGCCTTAGCTTGGTCTTTTAGTAAAAATGGAAACATCCTAAGGCGAATGGCGTCGTTTGATGCTCCATTGATCCGAAAAGTATCACATATTTCTAAGAAATTAGTAATATGTAGATGCGGATCCTCGTCCGCAAGCCCATGAAAGGTTGCGGAGTTTTGGAGCATTTGTATCAAATGCGGCCGAAGTTCGAAGTTGTTGGCTTCGACATTCGGTGCATTGATAGCGGCGCCGAGATTGCCTACGGTGGGCCGTAGGTAATCCATGAGGGTACGTTGGTCCGCCATTGGAAGTGGGTCCCCCGAAGCTTTCTCTTGATTTTTAGCTTTAAGTCTTTTTCTGAGAAAGCGTTCGGGTTCTTCTAGGAGTTCTTTTATGTCTCTACTAGAACTGGAGCTCATGCACTACGTAGGAGGGTCAAATGTGGCACCTGGGTTCCAAGTCCTGCAATAAAAACAGAAAAGAACGTTGGTCAGAATGTTCACCACGGCCCCGTGCTCAGTGGACACGGCCCGTGGTCAGAGGTACAGTAAATGTTTTCTGGATCCCTGTTACTGGGAGTTGGACACGGCCCCGTGTTGCACCGACACGGCCCCGTGCTCAGCTCTCTATAACTCAGAAAATAAAAACTGCCAGTGATGATGCTAGGCACGGCCCGTGTCTGACCAGGCACGGCCCGTGCTGAGCTCTGCAGAAGCTGAAAAACTAAGAAAATCCTAGAAAATTAAAAAGAAAAAATAAAAATATGATTAGGCCGTTGATTCCTAACTTTCTTAAAATCCTTGTGTCCCCGGCAACGGCGCCAAAAACTTGATGCGTGTGAAGTGTTATATATATTAGGTGTATATTTTAAGCCCCTTTAACACTTATTTTAGCCAAGTTTTAAATTTATAAAACACGATATTTTACTAACACTAAACACACATATGGGCAAGTGCACCCATCGTGAGCGTAGTATAGTGTTGGCAAGATACCGAGATCGTCCAAGGACACAAGAGCTTTTAGTACCGGTTTATCCTCAACGTCTAATCAAAATAAAAAGTTTAGAAAAATGTTTTTTTAAACTAAGAAAAATAAAAACTAACTAAAATGCTGAAAAGTAAAATAAAAGAAAAAACAGATAGACAAGATGAATCACTTGGTTCCGACTCGTATCTAGTATAACCTTTGATTATTTCCGCACTTTTGCAAATAATTAAGAGATTATCTTAGTTATTGTAGTAGGCCCCTCTTTTGAAGGTGACGTTACCCTCACCCCAGTAGTTTGAGTCAGCAAGGATACAATCCTAAAAGGGTGGATTATTGGAAGATAATTAATTAAGTTATTAATGCAATATTATGGTAGGCCCCGCTTTTGGCGGTGACGTTACCCTCGGCTAAGTAGTCTGAGTCAGCAGGGATACAGTCCTAAATAGCCGGGTTATAGTATTAATAGTAGTTAACTTATGAGGGGATCAAAGAGTTTGGACCCCCGCCATCCAATACCGTGAAGTATTGAAGGAGGTCCTACTAAATTTGACCCAGGTCCATTGCAGGACCTCTAAACGCTGAACAATGGCAAGACCTTTACCAAACCGTTCCCTTAACCCCCGACCAGGTAGCCAACATACCTCCATATAGACCGTGGAGATATGAATGGTGAAAATCTTTTATTTTATATAGACAGTAAAATAATGCCAAGACACCACGGACACACGATAAGGAAAGATCACCTTCAACATAAGTAACTAGTTATTAAAGTCATTAATACAAAACCAAATAAAAAGTGCAAAAGATTAGAAATAAAAAGTATTATACTAGACACTTTGTCTTCACCAAGTGATGTAAGAGACTTAGGCAAACATGGCCTTGATTGTCAAGAACTCTTACGATCAATCTTGGATCTCGAGATGACTCACACACTCTACGATGGACAATGGATGATCGTGGTGGATGATGGTGTTATGGTGGTGGTGGGTGGTGGGTGAAGTGTGAGAGAGGTGGTGTGCCAAGGGATGAGTTGAAATGAAACCAAGCACTCCTATTTATAGGCTGAACAGAAGGCTGGGCACGGCCCCGTGTCCGCTGGACACGCCCCCGTGCCTGTCTGACACTCTCTCTCTTCATTAATTGTAATTCGTAATTACAATTAATGCGCCTGCTGTACTTTCGCCACGCCCCCGTGTTCACTGGACACGGCCCGTGGTGGGCAATAGAAGCTTCTATAGGTTTGTCTTTTCTGCTGCTTCTTGGGCACGGCCCCGTGCTTGCTGAGCACGGGGCGTGTTCAGTCTTCTGCCTTCTCTATTTTGCTTGGGAAGATGCCGCTGAAGGGTCGGGCAGTCCACTTATGTTTCTTTTCTTGTATTTATGTTAGATTTAGCTGTCTTTTTGCTTCTTTTGTGAATTTGAGCTCATTTAATCCTGAAAATACAAAAGGAAGACAAAAACACTCTTTTTCCAACATTAGTACTTAAAAAGGGTTAGTTTTATGCCTCATTTGATGTAATTTATATGTTGCATTTTACACACATCAGTGGGCGTGACGAATGCTGACACCAAAAATATATTTTAAAAAAAAAAAAGATACCAAGGCAGCTGGATTTTAGCACAACCCCCTAAGTCATGTCTCCCTCGTATATGTATATAAAGACAAAGGTCACCGACATTTGTCTTTAATATTATATAAATTAGGTTTTAATGCTGCGCGCCGCGTTGCGGCGCGACAAAACTAAGTCATTGTAAAACTATTTATTGCGACTAAATACTTGGTTGTTATTAAAGCTGTGCTATTTAGTGTCTTATTTTTAAGTTGACAAGTGGAGTTTTCATACAACAGAGCCGTTGGTAGCAAGCGAGTTAGTAACTCCTGGCGATGACGACTATTGCGATGTCTAAGCATCTACTAACCCAACAAATAAGGAATAAGAATTGTATAAATACAATCAGAAAAACGTGTGAAAGAGGAGAAAAAGGAAGATGACGTGAAGTTATGTAAGCATAAAATGGAAAAAAAAGACCTCATGATTTGAACTTGAGTCTCTTTAAAGCACATACAACCACAAAACCACTCCACCATGATGAATAATCCACATAACTATGAAGAAAACGGATATATACACACACTTAAAAAGGGTATAGGGGAAAAAAGTCAACAAAAGATGACTTGAAGTTATGTATATTTACTATTCATGACAACCAATAAGGAAAGTTTACTATTCATTATTGTAACGACTCACACAAAAATGTCCTAAAAACGTCCGTAAGTATAAATCCGGACCCCTGATGTAACAACTCTCATTAAAAATAATATTTCTTATTTTAATTTGCTCAAAAGGAAACCCTAATTGAGACACTCAAGTAATCATGTACAAACCCTAAAAAAATTCAGAACAATCGTAATCAGGATCAGGGCCCCTAAAACTCAGGGGGGTATTTCCCATTTACGATTATCATCACAGTTTTCTGTCAGAATCAAATTTTCTCGATCCGTCGACTCAGCTAACCTACAAATACACGCGGCAACCTGATGTTAAAAGTAACCCGTCGCGCCACGCGACGCGCACCCAAGGATCTTTCGCGTGGCGCGAGAGGGACAATTTCTCAGTATAAATAGAGGGCATTGGCACTTGATTTCTGGCGTTCGTTCGACGCTCAAATTCGTTTCCTACACTGAGTTATACTCCAATTCGTTCAAAATCACACTTTCACGTAGAGATACGCTGCTACGAATCCAGGGTCTTAACTCGATCACTGCCACAATTTTTTCCTTTCCTTTCCTTCAGCTTTTATTATAGTAAATAGTAGCTCGGGATTATGCCTTCTAATTCCCGAAACTCTGCCCGTTATTAGGGTAATAACTCTAATCGCAGCTACGATTCAATGTCCGATCGATTGAAACTATCCGATGGATGTTTAAGTGCTGCTCAAACTCGGGTTATACTTTGTCATTCGGCGTGAATTCGATGGATGTTTAAGTATCGCACTTTGTCATTCGTTGTGAGGGTTTCTATCTCGTGAGTTGTCGTTAAAGTTGAATTGAGTTAATACAATAACACGAGTTCCATAGCTAAGTAAACTTACTAGTTAAATAAACTTAGCAGTTAATACTATCTCGTGAGTTGTCGTTAAAGTTGAATTGAGTTGTAGAAACTAGAACTCGTAATCAGGGAACTGCTAGAATACTTAATAGCTAAGTAAACTTACTAGTTGAATTGAGTTGTAGAAACTAGAACTCGTATGTTGGCTACCTGGTCGGGGGCTGTATGTATGTATATATATATATATATAATTTTTTAATATTTCTTTTAATATTTGTGATAAAATGACCAAAATACCCTTATGTGGGGCTGACTTAGTCAAATTTAACCATGAAAAGTAACTGGATTAGGACTAAAGGACGTAACATGTAAGGATTTGCAAACATTAAGGATGTTTTCTGAGGTTATTAAAGATAAAGGACATACTTTGATATTTTAGACATACATAAAGGACGAACTTTGAAATTTACTCTTTAATAAATAAAATCCGGGGTTTTCTAAACTCTGATATTTTTCCTAACTCACGGTCCTGATGAAATTTCCGCTGCAATATTTTTTAAAATAATCACCGGTACCACTGGGCTGTTCACGGCTCCCGATTCCGTCCAGGGTGGGTCGGGGGTCGTGACAGAAGGTGGTATCAGAGCCACTGCTTAAAGCCAATAGGTGTTGTAATAAAATACCTAAATTTAAACAAAGAGTTAGGAACTTGATATTTTATGGTAGCACTCAGGATAGTATTTAGACTTGAACTTAAGAAAAGATGCCTTAGTATAAGCTTCGAGATAAGCTAAGTACTTGTGTAAATAAAGTATGATGGATTTTGGTATGCCGTAAAAATGACGATTAGAACATTGCAGGCAAAAGCACTTAATTGCTATTAATTCTTGCTTAATGATATTACTTGGTCTAGAATAAGATATGTTACGCGAATACAAATTTCCCTAATTCTGGATAAAAGCCTAATAAAAGAGGCACTTTAAAAAAAATACTATTTATGGGAAATAGAAAATTTTCTCCGGCAAGACTGTGTATGGTGTAGCAGACTCTCCAGCTTGTCCGGATATACTGAGGTTACCTCTCCGGCGCGAACCGGATAAGACGGGGTATATAATATGTCAAACAAGTGACAAGTTTTCCCTAAATAGTATCATGACCTGATATCTGATTTGTTTTTGTAAATATGAATCTGTTAAATACATAGACCTTATAGAGGGTATATATATTACAGCATGTGAAATATATGATTATATAGATATGTATATCTATAAGAAAATTCCAAAAGTCAATTAAAAATAAAGCAAAAGCATATATGTCTAGATTTCTTTATCAGGAATCTCTTTTCCGATATCAAACATTATTTCGTTTGATCATCTACCTCGTAACTCGTGCGACAATATAAACAATGGAAACTCTTTAAGTTGACAAAAATATAAGAATTACCAATGCGTTACCATATACTATTAACGCAAGTAAGAAACATGTAAAGTTGTGCTAGTGCACAAGAAAACACATAAAACTTAAATTTCCACAGACATCGAAGTATATTACACACGACTTTCAAGACAAGGCCTTTTTGGAAAATATGATTGGGCGCAACGACACCAATACTAATCTCGTCAGTAAAAGAATCACTTATCAAAAAGCAACACTTGGCCGCGTGATCCTACAAACGACATGAATATCACTGAGGTACGTTGTAACAAGATTTCACAACCATCGGTGCACAGTCTAATCAGAGTCATAATTATTATCACTGCAAAAGGAGTCACATACCTTTACAAATTCCCTATTTTATTTTATTTGACATTCCCTGGTAATGTCACTTAACAAAGATTATCACAAAAAATTCCAGATAAAAATTCCTATATTTCTTTTATTAAAATTCTGACTTCAGCATATAATAAGTTGACTTTCGCATTTCTACTTTTTCTAACAGTCATCATACCGTGAGAATTTCTTTCATAGTAGTAAATATTGATCTGTTTCATTTCTTGGTAAATTCGCACACATGCACTGTTTGTTGCGCATGTGGTTCGTTTGATTTATGAAGACCACTGGAGGGCTTCATTCCAATTCATTGTTTTATCCAAATATCATTTCGCTATACTTAATTTTTGGCACTATGAACCGCACTATTGCAAAACGATTACTCTTTGATATCGAGTCAATGAATTCTTTAAAAATTTGATTTTCTTTTAAGTAGCATACATGGTTTTTGTTGTGACCATGTCTGAACTTTCTTATTAAAACTCGTTTCATTTGAACTTGCTCGCATTACTTCAAAGTCCTATATGATGAATTGAAGCCATCATCTTCGAAATAATCCCAACAAGCACCATAACATGCTTGTTTGGTCTTCGACTTCATTAAATCGTTTCTTTGAAGCACGATCACCTTGTGGTGACGTTTTCACAAATTTGAAGCTTGCGCTAATCTTGTTTGCACACATCATATACGGATTTAATTTATTTATTCATTTATATTGAATCCACTTTGTTGTTTTATTCTATAAAATCAATCTTAACACAATTATGTGCTAAGATAATGATACACAAATTCATTTCATATTTCAGTGTATCTCTTAAATGATTCTTATATCATCAATCGTGCCTTTCGTAATCTTTATTGCTTTATCATCTTTGATCGAAAAACATTATTCAATTGTTTCAAATTCAGTCAAAAAAATCCTACTAAATTTGTTTGAAACAAACATTCGAACTTACTTCGTTGAACTTTCATTTAATTTCAAACACGGTGAAACTCATTTAATTTCGATTACTACGACACCTTGTGGCGTCACAATAAACTTGTAGCTTGAGCTAATTTCATTTTCACACCTGATGTACGGATTTATTTACTTATTCCTGTTGGTTCATTATCTTAAACAGTCTTAATACAATTATGTGTTAAGATAAGAGTACACAAATTCATATTATATTCCTGTGTACCTCTGAAGATTCTTTCATTTAAAATTCTATAATTTTCATTTGATCTATTTATCATCAATTGAAAAACCTATAATTTGAAATTTTCTTCAGTAACGGTGAATTTGTTCGGTCACCGTAATTATTGAACTATTTCAATCATTACGACACCTTGCGGTATCGGTATAAACTTGTAGCTTGCGCTAATCATAATCATACGAATTATTCAAAACCACGTATGTCTTTCCTTTGACTCATCATTTAAAAATAGTCTTAATGCAATTATGTATTAAAGACAATGATACACTAAACTCTATTGTATTTCGGTGTATCCCTGCAATTCAATAAATATCAGCACATTGATTTTTTCTCATATCATAATTCTATAGTTAACAAATTATTTTCGTGTTCCTATTTTTATTTGAGCTTGTGGATTCTAAATCGTCTTCAGTTGACAATCAATGTAAGTTTCCTTTGACAGTGACTTCTATTGTTTCTAAAGTCATTTACAACTTGTAAATATTCACATCCATTGATCATATATCTCTTTTGATTTAAACCTAGTCACCTTGAAAATTTTATCATTTCATCTCATTCATTTGACATCGATCTCTTGAATTGATTTAGTTGAGTTATTGAGTCCAATTTTGTAGGACCGGTTTTGACACCGTTCGATTGCGTAACGACACGTTCGACGTGCGGAAACCGTGAACGTGCGTGACCGAACACACGAGAACGTACTAGAACCTTGATTCTATTGAGAAACGACTTTTACAATCACTTGAGAGAGGTTTCTCTCTCTAGACTTTCTCTCTCTACAAGATTTTCTCCAATGTCACAAATGAGCAAAAGTCTTAAACATAACACTAACACTCCCTATTTATAGGTCAAGGGCAATTTTAATGAAACTTCATTAATTACAAGTTTGCCACCTTGCCTATTTCACTAAATATTAGACATTTACGACTCGGTTTCTTCAATTCTTCACTACAGTTCAGATTGACGAAGGCGATAGACAAAATATGCATCAACAATCTCCCCCTTGTATATTGCCGAAGTCAATCCTTAGTCAAACTTGTAGTGACTTGTCTTTCTCTCTCTCTTGATTCTTCTTTACTTCAGCAAACACAGACTTCCTCTTGCTTTAACAGAATCCCGGTGGATCTGTTTTTAGCTTCAGCTCCCCCTTTCGGTAGTCTCTTCAGGCTCCCCCTTTCGTCAAGCTTCCGTGCTTTTGGGATCGACACCTTGCTTTCCGTAGCCAAAGAATCAAAAAACCTACACATCTCAACCTCTTGTAAGACAATCATATAACACACAATATTGTGATTCAAGTTAATGAATCATCTAAACATTTGAGGATTATCTTTCAACTTCTCATCATCTTAACCAATCCAATTGTTCATCTTGTTTAGCCTTTGAGATTTTGAATATCAGCTTTTCAACATCAGTTGTCAAAAATCTTTTTGGATTTTTCAAAAATTTAAGCTAAAACACACTAAAATCTTTTTGGATTTTGATATGAAATGAAATGAAATGCATAAATGAAATATGTACAAACATATTTTTGTGAGTTTGCGTAAGAGGATCATATCAGTTTTTGAGACACATCACTAGCACCGTTAAGCTTTAAACATTTTAAGTTCTAAACGATTCACATTGATTGACGATATAATTGTCCTCTTAAGCTCAATCTAAAAACTTTCAAAATGCTTACCGATACGTTAAGATATATTAATTTTGCACTAAGTTCTTATGGACCCCACGATCTCAGCATATCCCCTCATCATGCAATACACTAACTCAAGTAATGCCTTTAAACTTTTCATCAACTGTGAATTGTGCGAAAATAAAGCAGAATGTTTAAACATTAACAATCAGGTCGATACTTCCGTATACGCAGAGAAAGTCCAATGTTTAAACAAAATAAGAAAAATAAAACAAGTTGAAGTTGTTTAGGCTTTAACCACCAGGTCGATACTCCCGTATACGCAGAGGTGATCCAAAGCTTAAACGAAACACCAAAGAAAATAAAGCAGAACGTTTAGGCAACAACATCCAGGTCGATACTCACGTATACGCAGATGATGTCCGATGCTTAAACAAAATAAAGAAATCAAACAAGTTTAAATCTTTGCAAAATAAAATGCACAATCACAGCGACTTTTCAGCAAAGTTGTGAAAGTTCACAAACTTAACCAGTTTTATGTCTTACGACAATCAGCGATTACCGAGTAGGCACACAATCAAGAAGGACAAAACTAAGTACTATGCTTTTGACCATGTTTCCCACTAGAACTAGGCTTTTTCATTTAGGTTTGTATCGTTATCGCAAATCTACTAGTCTAGATGAGCCTATCGTCACATCTTTAGTGAGACCGTTTATCACATTTTAACTATCCATTTCCTTAGCATGCTGTGATAGTCCACTGATTTACTATCATTTCCTCTTGTTCTCAACAAAACTCATTTTGAATTTTTTAATGTTTTTGACTTTTCAAATTTTCTAATTTTTTAAAATTTTTACTCCCCCTAAAATCAAAATATGTTTCAATTTTGATTTTCCGGAAAATTTGAAAAAACAAGCTGTACAAGAAACGTGACAACATGATGAGAATTGCACCAATTCTCCATCCACTTGGCATAAACAATCAGAACTCCCCCTGACAACAAACTAATTTCCCATTATGATTTCAAAACACTTAAGTTTGTTTTAATCAAAATGGTTTTTCCGAAAAATTAGTTTTGTGTGTCGTTTCACAAACTTGGGATTTAATCATCATATTGATTTCAACTTCTTGTAGGTTTATCACAAACACAGTTACCACTTGTAAGATAGTTAAATCAAGTACAACTTAATGTCCTTAATTAACCACTTGTAAGGCGAAAAATCACCAGAGTGAAATTTCTCAAGAAATGTGCCGATTCCTACTCCCCAAATACCAACCTGGGAGTTCCGGCAAGTCAGGTTTTTCATTTAAACAGATTCACCCAAGGCTGACGGTCCTTGGGTGATTTAGAATTCTTGTTCAACAATGGTGGATAGTTTACATCATCCATTGTTAAACCTGAATTCTCCATTTTTACTTCAACACATGGCTCTTCTGGTTTTACCATACCAGAATCATTGCCTGAATGTGGCTTGTCTGACTTTGAAGAGCCAGATTCATCGCCGACATGTGGCTCCTTTGTTTCCAAAGAAACAGATTCATCGCCACAAACTTTCTTCTCCTCTTTTCCCTCTTTCGTCCTCAGATTTGTATCTGATGAATGTGTTTTGCTTGATTTACCATTCTTTAGCGAGCAAGACGATTTACCAGAACTTTTATCTGTTTTACCAGTTGTATCCGAGGACAAAATCCTTTCAAGATACTCTTTTGCTTTCTTTCTTTTCTTTCTCAGTCGGTCTTTTTGCCCTTGTGAAAGTTTCACTTTCTGTTCTTTCACTTTCTGTTCTGAAACTTTCAGTTCCTTGGGCTTTTCTTTGACTTTGACTGATTCTATCACCTTTTTCTGAGATGCAGCCCTCGATCTTTCAGTTGATCTCATTGGGCAATCTCTTGCAATATGTCCTTTGATTTGGCAGTTATAGCATTTCCTCGTCTAAAACCACTGATTCTGGCAGTTAACAGCAATGTGTCCTTGACTACCACAAAAGTAACACACTCTGTTATCGTACCATTCACCATCTTCACACCAAACACTCAGATCATAGCATTGTCTGGCTTTGTGGTAATCATCACTCCTCCTGAAAGCTGGATTTGGCTTTGAAGTACTGTGGTCAAACCTGCACCACATATCACCAACTTTTTGTGAGTTTAAATTTTCAACTTTTTGTGGTTTTTTATAACGATTGGATGACTGAACTGATGAATTTTTAAACTGGTTTTGAACATTTTCTGATTTTTTAACTTTTTGTTTCTGTTCCACTTTCTTCTTCAAAGGTTTTTGCATAGAGCATTCACCCTTTTCAGTCGATTGCAGAACAGTTCCTTGAAATTTTTTCTCAATTTTTTCATTTTCATCCTCAGTTTTCTCATCACAATCTGAATTGATCGGTTCTGGACACACATAAGGTGCAGAAGTCACAAAACCTTTCAACTTACTTTCTAACTCAGCAATTTTAATCCGATCACTTTTAGCTTCTTTTTCAAGCTGAATGATTTTAGCAAGATGAGAATTGATTTCAATTTGTTTTTCAAGATTATCTTTACCAAAAATATCTCTCTCATCTTCCAAAATCTTGATTTGTCTTTGAAAATCTTTTTCAATTTTTAATTTTTCATTTTCAAAATTTTTTTTTTCAAAATTTTGTTTTCCAATGTCAAACTCTCCAAATCTTTTAAGAGTTTGACATTGTCTGATTCAAATTTATCACATTTTGAACACTTCTCTGTCATCTTTCCAGCTTCAGCTTTCTTATCAACTTTGATAGCTGAAATGTCTTTAACCTGCTCTTCTTCCTCTTGAACAATTTTCTTAGATTCGAATTTTTCATCAACAGACTTTATTTTTCCAATCTTTTGGAGTTCAAGCTCTTTAGCTTCAATCTCTTCAATGAACAAGCTCAAATTCACGTCTAAATATATCTTTCTCAAATCTAACAAATACGTTCTCCACATATCACCCGGTAAAACATTTGCCAACTTGTCAACCCATTGCTCATTAGTCTTGGTTATCTTCAATCTCCCCATCTCCAAAACTAAATGGCAATATCGTTCAATCAATTCTTTTGTAGACTCTCCCTTGATACTCGTAAAACTATCAAATTTCTTCTTTGCAATATCTGCTGGACTCTGAACACAATACAATTCACAATCCATGTTTCGCTATTTCAAGAATTTTTAGCAATAAATTTTCAATTCACAAATTGAAGTCAATTCAATCACTATGTCAATCCACTGAATCAGATAGATATCCGATTTAGTGACAACAATCTGGTAACAATGAATCGAGTGAAGATTAGTTCTAGCGTGTATCTGAAACTTGTCAAATCTCCTCAGATCACACACTAATAACTTTCAAGTGGAATCGACGGATGTCTGAAGCGAAATCAACCACTAATCTTTCAAGCGAAATCGATGTACTCTGAAATAGTTGGTTCAAGCGAAATCAATTTTTAAAGCTTGAAGCGAAATCAACTGTTATATCTTGAAGCGAAATCCCAAGTAATCAGGTCTGAAGCGAAATCAAATGTTCTTATTGAAGCGAAATCAAACTGGTTTCTGTTCAAGCGAAATCCTAGACTGATGTCTTCTGAAGCGAAATCTCCATTCTGAAGCGAAATCAATCAAGCGAAATCTAACTGATAAAGGATTTCGCTTGAATTTCAAGCGAAACCTTGCTGTTTCAAGCGAAATCTCGCTGACAGTTACGAAATCAGACACAAAAAATCAGATTACTCCTAAACGACAAGGAATTTCGATCTGAAACTTGGTAGGGTTGTTTAACACCTATTTTCGCACAACATACTAAAAAATCAGCAGATTTGGACCAGTAAAACCCGTTCAATTTTACGATTTTCAACAAAAACGTGACAAAAATGAAAAATTTGAAGAAATCGGTGAAATTCAGATCTGAATTAGCTTAATTCTGGTACGAATTTATGTATTTGGTCAGCGCAATCGAGCTCCTAGCTCTGATACCACTTGTAGGACCGGTTTTGACACCGTTCGATTGCGTAACGACACGTTCGACGTGCGGAAACCGTGAACGTGCGTGACCGAACACACGAGAACGTACTAGAACCTTGATTCTATTGAGAAACGACTTTTACAATCACTTGAGAGAGGTTTCTCTCTCTAGACTTTCTCTCTCTACAAGATTTTCTCCAATGTCACAAATGAGCAAAAGTCTTAAACATAACACTAACACTCCCTATTTATAGGTCAAGGGCAATTTTAATGAAACTTCATTAATTACAAGTTTGCCACCTTGCCTATTTCACTAAATATTAGACATTTACGACTCGGTTTCTTCAATTCTTCACTACAGTTCAGATTGACGAAGGCGATAGACAAAATATGCATCAACAAATTTATTTTAAAACTCATATTCACAAAATCTGATATTTTTGTACCATCTTCCTTAAAACTGTTCTTACTAACTAAAATGTGACATAATTCTAAAAGATATATCGTAGCCTAAATCTCGAGGACGAGATTTAAAACAAGGTGGGGAGAATGTAACGACTCACAGAAAAATGTCCTAAAAACGTCCGTAAGTATAAATCCGGACCCCTGATGTAACAACTCTCATTAAAAATACTATTTCTTATTTTAATTTGCCCAAAAGGAAACCCTAATTGAGACACTCAAGTAATCCTGCACAAACCCTAAAAAATTCAGAACAACCGTAATCAGGATCAGGGCACCTAAAACTCAGGGGGGGTATTTCCCATTTACGATTATCATCACAGTTTTCTGTCAGAATTAAATTTTCTCTATCCGTCGACTAAGCTAACCTACAAATACACGCGACAACCTGATGTTAAAAGTAACCCGTCGCGCCACGCGACGCGCACCCAAGGATCTTTCGCGACTAAGCTAACCTACAAATACACGCTGCAACCTGATGTTAAAAGTAACCCGTCGCGCCACGCGACGCGCACCCAAGGATCTTTCGCGTGGCGCGAGAGGGACAATTTCTCAGTATAAATAGAGGGCATTGGCACTTGATTTCTGGCGTTCGTTCGACGCTCAAATTCGTTTCCTACACTGAGTTATACTCCAATTCGTTCAAAATCACACTTTCACGTAGAGATATGCTGCTACGAATCCAGGGTATTAACTCGATCACTGCCACAATTCTTTCCTTTCCTTTCCTTCAGCTTTTATTATAGTAAATAGTAGCTCGGGATTATGCCTTCTAATTCCCGAAACTCTGCCCGTTATTAGGATAATAACTCTAATTGCAGCTACGATTCAATGTCCGATCGATTTAAACTATCCGATGGATGTTTAAGTGTTGCTCAAACTCGGGTTATACTTTGTCATTCGTCGTGAATTCGATGGATGTTTAAGTATCGCACTTTGTCATTCGTTGTGAGGGTTTCTATCTCGTGAGTTGTCGTTAAAGTTGAATTGAGTTAATACAATAACACGAGTTCCATAGCTAAGTAAACTTACTAGTTAAATAAACTTAGGGGCTGTTTGACAACATCTGAATCAATAAGTGCTGAATGAATAAGAGGTCTGAATGGGTAAGAGGCTCTGAATCAGTAAGTGCTGAACTAGTAAAGTGCTGTTTGGTTGCACATCTGAATGACCGTGTAAAATGACATTTTTACCCCTTTTAATTAAAAAAACCATTTTATTATATATATATATATATATATACACACATGTTCTCTAGATATTTCCAATCAATTTTTTTAATACAAAGCCATATCGTAGTGGAGAAAATTCCAATCATTCATCACCTCCAATTCTCCAAATCATTTCTCTGTCTCTCTCTACCTAAAGGTCCTAAAGCATCTTCAACAACAACAAGAACCTCATCTGCGCCTCCACTTCCACTTCCAACATCCACTCTCCCCGTCAAATCCTTCGCCCCAGCCACCGTCGCCAACCTCAGGGGCTTAGTAAATGCCGGAATCGGAGCTCCCAACGGTGGGTTTCAAGCTTGAGAGCAAGTAGATGAAGATGGCAGTGGTAGATGGTGGCAGGTGGTGGCGGTGGTGTTGAGATGGTGCTAGTGGGTTATAGCAGCGGTTTTGGGATGGTGACAAGAGAGATGGTGGTGGTAGATGGTGGCAGCCGGCGGGAGGTGGTGAGGAGAGGGGTGGGGGCGGAGGTGTTGGTGATGAGAGGTGAAAGGGGGAATGGTTTGTAGGGTTTTGTTTTTGATACAGAGAATGGAAGGAAGGGAAGGGTAGCAAGGAGTCTTTTTTTCATTCAGCAACTTCTTATCACTGAATGGTACAGACTGAATGATAACCATTAAGAGGCTGGTGTTTTGCCAACCAAACAAGCAAACCTCTGACCGAATCAGAGGTTGACCTCTGAATGGTTTCATTTAGAGCCAACCAAACAGGCCCTTAGCAGTTAATACTATCTCGTGAGTTGTCATTAAAGTTGAATTGAGTTGTAGAAACTAGAACTCGTAATCAGGGAACTGCTAGAATACTTAATAGCTAAGTAAACTTACTAGTTAAATAAACTT
Organism: Helianthus tuberosus; assembly: GCA_030545235.1. Classification (NCBI taxonomy): domain Eukaryota; kingdom Viridiplantae; phylum Streptophyta; class Magnoliopsida; order Asterales; family Asteraceae; genus Helianthus; species Helianthus tuberosus. The sequence continues at coordinate 135,615,881 of CM060433.1, forward strand.
AGCAGTTAAGTTAGCTGAGTAGATTAATTAATCTGTTAATTAAATAGTTAAGCGAGATTAATTAAGCTAAGCTAAATTAATTAAGCTAAAGTGCGATTAATTAAGATTAAGCAAGATTAATTAAGCAAAGTAAGATTTATTAAATAGATATATATATGAAATAGATAATATCAAAGGAAGGTGCTAGGAAGGTGTAAGAAGATATATATGTGGGTAGGAAGCTTCCTAGAAGATGTATAGGTAACTTCCTAGAAAAGCTATAGGAAACTTCCTAGAAATTTCCTACTTCTTACCTATAAATAGGAAGCTTAGGAATTCATTTTCTTTGTTCATTTCTTCTATTCTTTTCTCTATACGTTAGTGTTCTAACCAATAATCACCGATGCGATGTTTTGTCCGATCGATTAAGGAACCAACTAACGGATGCCAAAGTATTGTATTTTGTGAGTTCGTTAAACGGATGCCAAAATGCTGTCTAAACAAGACTATACTTTGTGAATTTCATTAAGGTTCGAATCTCGTGACTACCGTTAAGGTTTGATTTGGGTTTTACACAAATACGTATTCCATTCTGTTAAATTATATGTTTAAACTACCAGAATACTCCCAACTACACACTTACAATCAAACAAGTTGTTAAATCATCAGAAGATTCAGAACAATAAAGTATACGCTTAATTATCAGAAGGAATAGAATCAAGAAGCTTGTTAAATCAATACTGCATGCTTATAAAGTGAGTCATTCTCTTTTTATCAAAGTGCTTTATAAATTCTTAAATATTTTCAAAGTTATAATTACAGGGATTAAGTTTATGTAATCACCAAATTACAGCCGGTATGTGGGGTTTTGTATACATTACTTGATAATCTTCACCATTGGGGCAGCCAAGGGGTGATATGACCATAGTCACAGACACCATTGGACGAATGGGCCAATGGCACGTTTTCCATGAAACGATCTCAACGGTGGACCGAATACTATAAATACCCCACCCCCCATGCTTCCAAATTACAAGAACTTTGATTTGAGAAACTCTAAGTTGAAACTATTGTTTCATACCTGAGATTTTCGAATCGAGGTTAGCATTCGGGGACCCTTCGTAAGTATTCTTTCGTTCTTTTCCTTATTTTATTGCTTTTCGAGTCAGAAAGTCAAACTTTGTTTGACTTTCAGCGTTGACCAGTAATGGTCAATGCGAAGTTCGTTTGAACTTCGCAACGTGAGTGTAATCACGTTGGTTATAGTCCCTTGGGACTATGTCTACTGATTACCACGTTGTCTAGGGTCGTAGGGTAAGCGATCTAATAAATCGCTTATACCTCGAACCCGACCCATTTGGTCGATCATTAGGATCCGACCAAACACAGTAGGTGACCATAGTGTATAGGGAATAACCTTCCGAGGTTATACCTTATAGTCACATCGTTTAAATAGTTGTATGATAGGTAGTTTATATGCCTTAGGTAAATTACCAGAATACCCTTTTCATGTATAATTGATAATTAAGCATATGTAACCTAAACTTTTGTCACATAACTGATTATGTAACATGTTTAGGCATATAACACTTGTCATAGGGCTAGTTAGGCGGTCCGAACGCGTTTCACGCGAACGACGCGTTAAAGTAGCATAAGCTACCTAAACGGGTCGTAATAGGTCGTAAACATTTATGTTAGGTTTCAATTAGTATGTAGGCTTTGTTAAACCAAATGACACGAGTCTCTATACTCGTTTGGTTTACAAACCCTCATGCTACCCGATCTTCCGACTTAGGTCCGGTTTATTAACATAGTTACCTATATTAGGTGCCGTTTGATTTCCGTGATCTCTAGCGTTGCTTGGTGGTTATCTTAGGACTTCTGAGCAATCTCAAGTGAGTACATAGACCCCTCTTTTACTGTTTTCCAAACGTTTTGGGGTGGAACACATGTGCCTGCTTGTTACTTTCATGCTTTCATGTTTTCACATCATATACATGCTATGTTCAATAGTACACTTATAGTACATTGTTTTACATGATTTCATTGTTTTTATGCTATGTATGTCCATTGCATGCATACTTAGTACATCGTTTTACATTTACATTTTATGCTATGTATGTCCATTGCGTGCATACTTAGTACATCGTCTTCATCACATGCTTACATTTTGTTATGACATTTGGGTTGTTTACAATGGAACAATACATTCATTAACATTAGCTACGCCGTTCGTTAGTAGGTAGTGGTACCATAGGAATTGACAACTCCCGTTCCGGACGTCCCAGGGAAAGGGGATGAAAGGAATGACCGAATTCGATATACATGAAGCACAGATAATCCTTTAAGTCGTTTAAGGGTATCACCACAGTCTCAAGGCTTGGATGTATGCATTATAACAATACCGTATAGATGTTCGTATCAATATAGCATGCATTTACACAAAACATAGTTTTGATTTAAACCAAGTTTTACTTTAATACTATGTTCTTGTGCATATGGTTTAGTGATATTTATCACTAGCCATACAGATCAGTTTGGTTACACATTACATGATTTACATTGATCATGCATTTACACATTACATGATTTACATTGATCATGCATTTACACAAAACATAACTTTGATTTAAACCAAGTTTTACTTCAATACTATGTTCTTGTGCATATGGTTTAGTGATATTTATCACTAGCCATACAGATCAGTTTGGTTACACATTACATGATTTACATTGATCATGCATTTTACATAGGTTTACATTTGACACATAAACATTTTGACATATTATTCAATACATTTGACAAATTCATTTATACATGGACAATTTACATTGGTAGTTTGTTTGGTAAGTGATTTAAGTAACGAGGCGTGTGTAATATGATACAAGCATGGTGGATACGCCGCTGGTACTTCCTATATATAAGTGTTTGTATGATATTACATATTGTAGCGTTATTTGAATCATTTCAATTTGAGACATAGAACATTTTATACAAATAACATATTTTTCACAAGACATTGATTTACAAACAACTTAACTGATACAAACTCATTTTTACATGGTTATTCATTTAACCATGCATTATTCTCTTATTTATATGTATCATTTGAACTTATTGATTTTCAAATGATTTACAAAGACAAATCAAATTACAAGGTTCATGACTAAACATTTTCTTAAACAGAAGTCATGAATCTTATTTTCACAAAACCTATGTACTCGCCGGCATTTTTATGCTGACGTACCTATTTTCACATGTGTTTCAGGAAATGAAGCATAGGATTGATCAAGATACACTTAGGCGGACATGGGCCTTAGTGACAATAAAAGATGCAGACTAGTTAATTTTGTTATGTACTCTTTATTTCTTGTTTAAAGACAATGTAACTCGCTTGTTTGATGAATAAAACGAAACTTAAATTTCCATGGTTGTGAAACATTAATTCTGTTACAACACTCCCCGATGTTTCCGCCACGTTTTGTAAGTTCTACGTGGTCGGGGTGTGACAAGTAATAACTTGTAGAACAAGTTAGAGAGTGTTTGAAAGCAACACGCCATTGATGAAGGGGTGTCACCACATATTTTTGGGGCCCAAAAGTTTATATATAAATATGAGAACTTTTGGGGAAAGTGAGAACTGTGAAAACCAATATATATATATATATATATAGAGAAGATCATGCGAGAATCACCTCTTATTGCGAGAACCGCGAGAACCAATGTGAACACAACAAAAAAATGCCTAAAAATAGCTAAAAATCACACAAAAATTTATTTTTTTTAATATTTTTTATATAAAAATCGCTACTTTTCGAAGCAAAAAAAAAAAAAAAAAAAAAATTGCCACTAAAAGTAGCGATTTGAGCATAAAAAATATTTAAAAAAAAATTAGATTTTTTTTTGATTTTTTTAGGTTTAGTTTTTAGCATTTTAGCTTGGGGGGGGGGGGTTAGGTTTTTTTTTTATGCTTTTTTAGCTATTTTAGGTTGTGTTCACATTGGTTCTCGCGGTTCTCGCAATAAATGGAGTTCTCACATGAGCCCCTCCATATATATATATATATATAGGGTAAGGATATATAGAAAACCACTTTTCTTGAGAAAACCCGGGAAACTCAAAGCTCCCGACATATTTTTTTTTGAAAAAAATAACACATGTAATATACATGTTTTTAAGAGTTTTGGGCAAAAAAAAAAAAAAAACAAAAAAGCGCCGAAGAGATTTAAAAAAAAAATAAACAAGTTTCAGCATTTTTTGCTTAACACGTGTTACACAACAAAGTTGCTGAAATTTGTTTATTTTTTTTTAAATAATCCTTCGGCGCTTTTTCGATTTTTTTTTGCCAAAAACTCTTAAAAACATGTATATTACGTGTGGTAATTTTTTCATAAAAAAAAGTCGGGAGCTTAGAGTTTCCCGGGTTTTCTCAATAAAAGTGGTTTTCTATTTATCTTTAGCATATATATATATATATATATATATATATATAGGGTAGGGTTCCAGCGTGAACAACCTCCCAAGGGTGAACTGCGTGAACAGATCTGGACCCTTGATTTCCTTTTTAGTTGTTAAGGGTAGGATTGTAATTATATAAAAAGTTAGATTTAAATCATTATTTTAACAACTGAATTAAGTTACATCTTTCCTAATTTAAATTCATTATCCACATTATATTCTATTTATTAATAAGATAATTATCAAAACAAACTACAAATCACCAGATTTCAATTTTAATTTTTATTTCAGATTTCATCACCAGAATTCAAATACTGATTTTTAAGATCCACGTAACCTTCATATTTCAACGGTATACACATGTGTACTTGGATATAAATAGAACATTACACATGTGTACTCAGCATCGTGCATATGTGTAATTAGCTACATAATACATACATAGAAACAATACCTGTAAATATTTTATATTTAACAAATTACAAGTTCCATAATGATTTCCAAACCAAACAAAAAAACATATAATTACAAGTTCCAGTTTCGTAAAAACAATAAACCCAACATAATCGAAAAAACATAATCTTTTACAACTATTCGCCACGTTGTATGCTGAATCATCGTTATCGACCTCATACGAGAATCATCCTTATCGACCTTCCATCTCCACTTTTCTCGTTAACAACATCTCCTATAATAGCACAAAAAAACTCAGCAACTAATACTTTGCATAATTCACAAGTGTACATCAACAACTTTACACAAAAAAATATGAGATATCACAAAAACAGACGCTATACACATGTGTACATTGGGTTAAAATTAGAGCAAAAATCAGAATACACATGTGTACATTGCATTAAAAACAGAGCAAAATCAGAATACATATGTGTACATCGCATTAAAGAAAGAGCAAAATTGAAAAATTGAAAAAAAAACTCACAAAACCGGACTTTTAAATACACAATCTTGGGCAACCAGTACACATGTGTACTTTGAAAACCTACTACATGTGTATTGTCTTGTTGGCGTGAATAGAACACAGCAGTACACATGTGTAACTATACGGGTATACACATGTGTACACCGTATGACCAGACCTATTCTTCAAATAACACACTCAAACTAAAACGTACACAGGTGTACTCTGAATCTGAATCGATTCAAGAACATACTTACAATCCAATAAAAACAGAACAACATCACAACATTCAAGCCCTGAACACCGATTAACTACTTCAACCTTAACATCGTTCAAAAAATTATATTGATTTTGGAATTTTTAAGATTGTGTAATGAACGAAAATTCAAAATCAAGAATATTATATAATATTCTTTATTTCAAGCCCTGAACACCATTCAATCTTACAATCCAAAACTTCAATCTTTTGGATATGAAATAAAGAATATTATATTTATTTTGAATCTTACAATCCAAAACTTCAATCTTTTGGATATGAAATAAAGAATATTATATTGATTTTGAATTTTCGTTCATTACCAACATTCAAGCCCTGAACATTACCAACAATCAAGCCATGAACACCGTTCAAAAATTTACGTCAGGACAGTAGGATGAAGAACGAGAATGGTGTTTCCTGTTTGTACCATCGGCGGTAGATCTGTTCAGCTTCGCCGCCGCTGACGTCACCGGAAACGCGACGACGGTATTCTTTATGGTAGGAGACGTCGTAAATTACCTCGGTGTAGTGTTAACAGCGGCGATTGAGGCGGTATACAGGTAATCAACATTGTTTTCTTCGTCAGGATAGTAGGATGAAGAACGAGAATGGTGGGTTTCATGTTTGTATCGTCGACGACAGATCTGTTATTATTGAGAAGGATAGAAACAAAATAATTGATATGATTGGATTTTAAATAATGGAAACAATTTAGGTTTCCATTTTTCTTTTGATTATGTAATTACACATATACCCTTATGTATTTAATTAAATAGAAAAATTAACCAAATAATTACCATCATGCCACTCACTTTAATCTCAAGATCATACAAATCAAGGGCCCAGATCAGTTCACGCAGTTCACTCTTGGGATTTTGTTCACGTTTGAACCTAATCCTATATATATATATATATATAGAGAGAGAGAGAGAGAGAGAGAGAGAGAAAGAGAGAGTAAAGATCAAACAAAGGTTTATAACCCGATAACGTTAACCTTTTTAGTTTAGGGTGAACGGGGCACTATGCGGGGAGTGGTGCGGTGATTGAAGTCCCCGAGCGGGAACACCGCCGCCATCACTTCGGGGAGGGTATTCGGGGAGGGGGATCGGTGTATGTTCACCGCACAAGAATTGCACAAGGATCGAGAGAGGAACGTTGGGCAACGGTCAAATGTTTAAAAAAAAAAAATCAATTTTAACCAATATAAATAACCAACTTAAATCTAATTTTTTACCACACCCATTCTCAAACTTATACTCTAAAAATCTATCAAATACAACACAAAGCCAAACCGAGCAATGGAGAACCAACCCCGCGATTGAATTGAGGAAGAAAAGAGAGTCGGAGGCTCGCGAGCTCATAACGGAACAACACGAGACGATGAGAAACTACGCGCACGATCGAGATATGAAAACATTCCTCAAGCCGCACGACGATGTTCCGCCGGAAATGTTGCCGTTCATCCTCGCCCGAAAGCGCGAGATCGCTAACAAGTATGGGTGGCCGTGCAATTTCTAAAATTTTTATGTAGTATTGCGATGTAATTTTTATTTTATTAAATGAAATGTAGTTTTTTATTTTATGAAATTATGTTTTACTTTTTATATTTTCTTAATTAAAAAAATAAAAAAACAAGTCCCCCAAGAGAGGAGTGCCGCCATCAAATTGAAGGTGTGAGAGGAGTTAAGAGGGGAGTTGACGTGGCGCGTGCTGATTGGCCGTGCGTAAGAGAGGGGACTCCCCTAAGAGAGGAGTGATCCTTACACCCTTAGATCATGACCATCTAAACCCTATTGTTATATACCCATTTAAACTAATTTGGCCTGATTTAAACTTAATATTTTAATCCTAGTTTAAAAATAACTAATTAACTAGCGTGACATATCTTGGAAAAAACTTGCGGACTGCAAATTGCAATCAGGGACAATTCAAGTTCTACTGTTCTAGGGGCTCCTTTTTATCTAGTGGCATGGGACCTGAATTCTCGGAAACGACCCTGGAAAGCATAACTTGTTTTTCAAGTTTGTGCTTATGGTTTTGGAGTGTTATATTTGTAGTTTAACTCGTTAATCGTTATTCTGTCACTAAATAATCACCATTTATTTGCTTGCTCATTACTGTTCGTTACACAATGTTGACAAAGTTGATTGTGGCATGCAATGTTCCATCTATATAGTTATAACTCAGGGGAATGTTTCGATTATTAGATAATAATCAAAGTATTGTTATACTATGTGCTAACAAGTTGTCTTTTTGGTGCAGGGGATGAAATGACTCGTATTTTTTGGCAATCGATTAAAGATAAGGTTGTATACTTATAATGTTAAGATTGAATATTAATAACTTGTAGATTGTGTTGCTAATTTTGAAGAATTATGTTTGTATATTGCAGCTCATCTTCCCCTTCTTAGATCTAGACATAAAGTATTATGACCTTGGTGTTGCGACTGACGATAAGGTTACAATAGAAAGTGTTGAAGCTACTCTTAAGTATGTCTAGTAGTAGTATTTAAGTTTTATATTTCCCTTTTGTTTCTTTGATCTTTTATGTCCAATTAAACTTTAGGTACAATGTTGCAATTAAGTGTGCCACCATTACTCCTGGTATGCAAAATTTATTCATCATGTTATTTTATAGAACAATGCACTAGTTATAGAGAATTTAATAAAACAAATTATGAACAGATGAGGCTCGTATGAAGGAGTTTAACTTGAAAAGCATGTGGAAGAATCCAAATGTGACAATTAGGAATATATTGAATGGTTTGTGATATTTCACCTGAAAAGTTTATAAAACTATGGATTTCAATATGTAGAAAATTACTATTTTTTTCGTCTTTTGCAGGTACGGTTTTTAGAGAACCAACTCTTTGCAAAAACATCCCAGGCTAATTCCAGGTAATTACCAATTTATAATTTAGTTTTCTATTTTAATTTTCACTACAAAGCTACTGATGCTGTGATTAAAGGAGCTGAAAAGTTGAAGTTAGTTTATGGTAATGGCTATATTTAATTTTATATTTTAATTTTGGTTCATACAATCATCCCTTTTTATATACCTTCGTCTCATGATGAATTTTACAATGGCGTCGTTTTTTTTCCCGTTCCTGAAGGAGAATGTGAAAAGATAGACCTTGAAGTTTACAACTTTACTGGTGCCGGAGGGGTAGCTTTGTCAATGTACAACACCGATGAGGTATGTCTTTCAATTCACGAGATCTTTCTGTTATTTGTCATGTTGGTAACTGGTAACTTGATATGTATATTTGATCTGATTTATATGTCATTTTTATTGACTTTATTAAACAGTCAATTGCTGCTTTTGCGGAAGCCTCAATGAGCACAACTTATCACAAAAAATGGCCACTTTATCTTAGAACAAAAAACACTATTCTTAAGAAATATGATGGAAGGTAACGTAGCCTTAGCCGGTGGGTTCATGTTATCTCGTATAGTCATATACCCTTATTGATATATTCATTTCCTCTTGTTAAAGATTCAAGGACATATTTCAAGAAGTCTATGAAACCAACTGGAAGTCAAAGTTCGAGGCTGCTGGAATATGGTGAGTAGCTAAACCGCTAAACTATTCAGTTATTATTTTTCTCTCAAGAATTACTAATTCTCATTTTTCAACATTGCGTTTTTGTAATAATTTCTAGGTATGAACACAGTCTCATTGATGATATGGTTACTTATGCTCTTAAAGAGTGATGGTGGTTATGTATGGGCATGCAAAAACTATGATGGTGATGTTCAAAGTGATTTCTTAGCACAAGGTTGATCTTCATAACCCATTATTTTTCGCTTTATTCTTTTATTTATTTAGAATTTTTTTTAAATAAAAATCTTTTAATAATTTCAAACAAAATATAAACTAAGTGCACTTTACATCAATATCGCAGGTAAGCGAGCAACAAGCTGCGCCGCTACCCCTTTCTGAATAGCAAATCCTAGTCTATTAAAGATAAAACCTTGCCTCCCTGTTGATGAGCAACTGCTGTGGACAACCTTTTGGACCCTAGTCAACAATCGGATAGCTTCTGGAGCTAGGGAGCCAAAGGTGTCGAAGGCGAAAGGGACAAATGCATGTTGGTTATCAGCACATGCTTTAGCGTGTTTATCCACCTTTTTTGATTCTGCTTTCCTTATAGCTTGTCCTGCTACAAACCCGCTTTCCCTTAAACCAGCTAAGGGGGAGACTCCTGTGAGATCCACACAAGCATGTTTCCCTCCCGCCCAGCCAAAGACGAGCAGATCCGCTGGTCTCAGTGTAGATCTCCCTTCCATGGGGTCTGTAAGGAAATTCACAGGGGCCTCCTTCTTCACAGAAATCCCCGCTCTCCTCAAGATGTCCCCCAAAACATCCCTCACCCAGTCATGCCGATATTTGAAACCAGGGAGCTCCTTACAATGAACAGCATGCTCCCCGTATTTATCCATGCAGGCTTTACGGCAGATTGGGCAGGTTTCGTCTTCTGGATACATAGGGATCATCAGCCGGTATTTAAGGATAGCCCTATACTCAACAGCCGACATGCATTGCCCCAGCCCCTCGATCGGGATAACAGTCAAAAAGTCTTGCGCATGGGGGCCTTTCAAGCACTCAATCACCGCCTTCTGGCGGGGAGACAGATCAAATGCTTCTCCCAGACTATGAGCGATTTTGTCAAATAGAGCATTCGCCAAAGTTTTTGTGGCTTGGGGGGGGGGTCCATATTAGAGAAACCGCCAATATCAAAGTCTGGAAGAGAGACACTTAAGTGTTCAAGGGCCTGTTGGTAGTCTACGTCAAGCTTAACAACCCCACTGTTCCGAAGGATATGGTCTTGTAATACACACGACTGAGCTCTAGACGCCACAAAAGCATAAACTCCAACATCCCGAGCTGAGAGGAGGCCCAAACCACCCAAACGCATCGGCAAGGATGCCAAACGCCACTGAAGGTCACCAAAGTAGGACCCCCCGCAAACAACAATGTCTTCGATAGCCTCTCGGAGACCATCGTCAAAACAGGATACCGCATTTGCCATCAAGTGGGGTTGGCAGGTCCGCAGGGTTTGGATCACTTGGATTGATGACATCAGTCTTGGTACGCTCGCATTTTAATTGTGCTATTTAATTTTTATAATTTGTTGATATGTAATATATAAACTGTTTTGGTTATAGGTCTGCCCTGATGGAAAGACCATTGAAGCTGAAGCAGCCCATGGTACTGTAACGTGACATTACATGGTGCATAAAAAAGGTGGCGAAACTAGCACGAATAGTGTTGCGTCGATCTTTGCTTGGACCCGAGGGCTGGCCGACAGGTTTATACAAGTTAATTTATTATATTCAAGTTTTAAACTAATTATATTTAAGAATATAATTAGTGTAATTCAGGGCAAAGCTGGATAAAAACCCTAAGCTTATGGATTTCACTGAGAAATTGGAAGCAGCATGTATTGGAACTATTGAATCTTTGAAGATGACAAAGGATCTTGCTCTCATTATTCATGGATCCAAGTATGTGAAATTAAATTTAAAAAAAAATGTTTTAAGTATTAACAAAATTTTCTAGAATACCCTTGATTGTTAACAAAAATGTCTCAAATTTTCAGGCTCAGCAAGGAGCACTATTTGAACACAGAAAAGTTCATTGACGCCGTAGCGAACGAGCTCAAATCAAGACTTGTAAGGAGATCATCATTGTATGTATTAAACTTTTGACACTTAAGCAGAAAATGATCATCGGATGTGTCTTATTTCGCTGATTTGTTAAATTGCAGCTGAAGTGCATGGTGGATGGTTAAGAGTTATGGCTGTGCAAGAAGATTTATATGATTTACTTCTTTCTTTGAGTCTCCATTTTTCTTACAGTCTAGATTCTGAGTCTTATTGGTTTGGTTCCATGTGATTGAACCCATCTATTAATATATCAATGGTTTTTTTATGGATTTATAATATGCTTTAAAGAGTCGTATCTTTTATTTAGAAAATAGGGATGGGAAAGAACCCAAACACGATGGTAAAACCCAAAACATTTGGGTAAGGGGCTGTTTGGCAACATCTAAATGTTGAGTGCTAAACTAGTAAAAGGTCTGAACCATTAAGTGCTGAACTAATAAGATGTCTGAACCATTAAGAGCCTGTATAATGCCTAACCGTTCAGAGGCAAATGTCTGACAAATTCAGATTAGCGGTCTTAACCATTCAGACTCTGTATAAATCTTAACCATTCAGAGGTAAATGTCTGAATCATTCAGACATCTGCTCGTGAAATAACAGTCTGAACCATTAAGTGCTGAACCAGTAAGAGGTCTGAACCATTAAGAGGATTAGGGGTGTGCATGGGTCGGTTTGGGTCGGTTTTGACCTAAAACCATAACCATAACCGCGATGTCGGTTAATGGATAACCATAACCATAACCGTTCGGTTATGGCGGTTATGGTTATTCGGTTTTGATGGTTTTAGCGGGTCGGTTATGGGTGGTTAACCGTGTATTTAGCTTAGCTAAAAATAGCTTAATTTTTTTAACATAGAATAAATTGTTATTGCATATTTGTATATGTTAGTATATTACATAGTATAAAAATTACATATAATCTATAATATTAGTACCAATTATTATCGAATATTGAAATAAAGTGATATGATACATTCCATAAATTCAAATAAACATCCAAACAGAACCACAAAACGATATGAAAAACCTAAAAATACTAAAAATCTTCAATAAACAACATCAAATATTTAAAAATACGGTGAAATGTTCTAAATCCTACAAAAATTTATTACATGTCGGTTCGGTTCGGTTATGGTGGGTATGGAAAAAATGATAACCATAACCGACCCGCTACTTTCGGTTTTCAAAAAAACCATTAACCGACCCACCGGTTTTTTATTTGGTTTGGTTTTTTTCGGTTCGGTTTTGTCGGTTAATTCAGTTATGGTTTGGTTAACTCTTTTTTTGCACACCCCTAAAGAGCATCATTAAGAGGTAAACACACAGCCCCTAAGTATGGTATTAAGGGATATCCGTCTGATTACTTGAACATGTTTATCAACATCAAATCCGAATATATTATACCATTGATTAAATAGTATGTTAGAAGTTCTTAGAAATGTGTAACTATTTAGATTTTAGGCAAATTGGATTTTAATAATCTCATCTTTACGTGGTTGGCCAATAATAATCTCACATTCAAATATTGCAACTGGCAGTACCACCTTTAAAAAAAAATCTCAATGGACCTTCGTTAAAAAAACTTAAGTTAAGTTTTCTTTCCGAACTTCAAACTGATGTTTTAGGGCTTTTGATCAGAACGAGGATACGAGTCGATTGATTTAAAACTTATCATAAAATAATCTATTCTCAAGTTTCATGATTTTCATTGATTTTATTTTGAGTTTAAAAAGTAAAAAGATACGAATGGTGAATTACAATAAATCACTCATTTATTTAGCCAAGTAATTATTGCTCTAGACTCTCAATTTCGGTTTGATGGGATTTTGCAAGACACGATTAATTTAGAATTTTTCTCTAAAACGAGCTTGATGAAGAGTGTATCGTTTTTTATGCTTGCGCTCCATGTCATACCGCTATCACATAATTCAACGATCAAGTAATAATTTCACTCACTTTTTATTTTTTATTTGTCTAAATTGAAAATTGTTCCCATCTCATGACACATCATGATAAGAAAATATTGTCCCACATATATCACTTTGAAATATAACGCAAGAAGAATACATGAAAATAGAGTCTCAATGTCTCATCAATCATCATTGAATGTTAAAAATTGTTTAAGCTGTGGAGCTAAGTTCTGGAGTATATATACGAGAACAACTTCCCCAAACATAGGTGTAATTTAGGTCGTTTAAAAAAAGTTAAGGGTTATATATGACGAATAAACTATTTCTATAATTAGTGGTTAATTTATTAAATCATAAATGGGTAAAAAAGAAATTAATAATATAAAATATGATTAGGTGTAACACTCCGAAAATTTCGTTCAGTTATGTGACGACACGTGTCCAATTCTCCAACTAATCCCGACTATTAACCTCCAACTAATCCCAAATATGTGGAAGAAGGACCCACACTGGACGTTCACTGAAACGTGTCCCAAATCTCTGACTGATCCCGACTCTGGGAAGGAGAGTGACTATTATTGTGCGTTAACTGAAACGCGTCCCAGATACCCAACTAAAGCCTACTGTGTGGAATGACACAGACTAATATTGCATACATCAATAACTAGTTGACCCAATGGGTTAGTTGTGCAAAATGTGTATTCTTGGAGTCCTTACGGACCGAAAGGCATCATGGCTTACGGACCGTAAGGCATTTAAACTGATGCGCGCCTGGAGGTCTTACGGACCGTAAAGCACTTAGGCTTACGGACCGTAAGGGTGTGTGCTGAACAAGTAAAGCACACCGCCTTAGGTCCTTACGGACCGTAAGGCTTGAAGCTTACGGTCCGTAAGGGAGCCGCAGACAACAGAAAATAATTGGTTATTGCTGCTGTTGTTCTGCCACCTTGTGGCCTCACTTGCCACCTTCAATACCCTCTTTACACGTCCTAACACACTTAGCACTTGTTTGTAACACCTGAGAACACTTGGCATACTCTCCTTCACCCTCCTTGGCTATAAATAGCAACTTCCACCATCTTGTTCAACTCACACCATCACTCTCAACTCTATATCATTCTTGGAGCTCTCCTCTGAACAAGAGGACTCCAATCTTAGTTTTATTCTACTCTAACACTTCCAAGTAAATGTTCCTACTTGTTCTTTTCATTTATTTTAGTTATTTTAAGCTTAAAGTCAAACAATTGACTTTCTGTTTGACTTTAGCTTCTGACCAAATTGGTCAAGGTAAAGTTCAATCCGAACTTTCCTATGTGATTGTAATAATGATGGTATGATCCCTCTATGATCATACCCTCGGATTATTACGTTTACTAGTTGAATTGATAAGTCGAGCATGCTATGTAAAAGTCGAATTTTCGACTAATCTTTATAAATGGTATAGATGGTTTTTATAAATTATAATTCAATTGTTTTGACACAAATACAAGTTTTACAACTTGTATAAACTAATATTAGCATGCTTAACTCGTCTAATTTAGTTTAGAACCTCATTCCTTGTCAAAAGTCAAGCAGTTTGGCTTTTGCTTTGACTTTTGATTCTGACCCGTTTGGTCAACGTTAAGATCTGTTTTAAATTTGTTTTGAGACTATATTATTTTTGATTATTACTCTCTGAAGTTATATACATGGTCAATCCATTTGATGGGTTAAATGACAAGTCTTGAAAATATTGTTAAAAATGACCTCAATGCCTTTATGTGGTCAAAATAACTAATTAAATGGTTTTAATCTGAACCGAACTATAATCTGACTTTGGAACAGAATATCCTTCAACTAAAAATATATTTTAATACTTGGACTTGTCATAAGCCCATCCGACCTCCCGAAACCGCCTTTACGCACATAACTAGGTATGTGAACCTAGTTCGCATAAACTAAGCGTAACGGGTCAAATCTTTTCAAAACCTTTCAAAATCAGAATGTTGGTATAATAAACATTTATCCAATGAGTCCTTACACTCGGATAGGTATAAACCACATTCTATCCGGTCTACGCTTAATCTAGCGAACCGATCCTATTTTTAAAGTAACGGGTCGTGTCTAAGGAACTAACCTATGACCTGTATACATTCTAACAAATAACTAATTATGTTCACTCCAGACTATGAACCCCCCAGATATTCGGACTTAAGTTTTAATACTTTGATTTACGGCTTTTTACTATATTAAAACCGTTATCGGTTGAAAGCTAGCAAAAAGGTAAATACTCTTAACTTATTTTGTTTCAAAACTTGGGTTATGATGAATGCGCCATTTGGAGTGGGTTTACATAAACGAGCCGCCTATGATAACTCATAAATGTAAGAACTCGGTTTAATCTGTTTTACTTGATAACTGAAACAATTGGGGGTTATTGGTACCATGTCCGGGCGTCCCGACTCATGAACTATTATAGCCATACAGAATAATGTGCTGGGGTAGACATATTAACTGTAAGACACGTTATTCAACTTTGGTGTGTAGCTTAATCATTATAGCACTGAAAATGACCGGCTTTGATCTCTGGTTCCCATTGTATGACAAGTATGTAAATCTGGTGACAAAATAAAATCTCAAAAAGTATTAAATGATTACCTACGGGTTTTCTCTATGTATAAAACTCCTTTTTGAAAAACTATTTTTAAAATGAGTCAGTTAATTGTATTTACCAGCGAAAGCTGACGTATTTTCAAAAAGATTAAACTGCAGGTACTGAACCTTGATATAAGGCTGGGAATCCGGTTCGGTTATGATAAAGGCTATGGAATTTGCAACTCTTAACTTAAGGCCTATGATGTCTGAAACTCATTTTATTTTGATCATGCCTTTGGGCATTTACTTAAACACTTGAATAAATTTTATTTGTATATTCAGACTTTTATTGAATGAATATTTTTATTCCAATACTTCCGCTGCATTATTAAATTGTGATACTGTTATCCAATCGTCACGACCCATCCAGGCCCACCGGAAATCGGGGTGTGACTGTAACGCCCTGCGTTTTCATACTTTCTATATTTAAAAAAAAACCGTTGTTCATATTCCTATTTTTGGAAAACTTTGTATTCTCGTATTCGTTGTAATTGTCGAAAAATCTTTATCTTTAATTTCAGTCGTTATAAAAATGGTTATTCATTCATGGTTTAATTTATTTAAATTAATTAATTTTATTATTTAAAAGTTTATTTTTATAACAATCTAGTTAGTTTCGTTAGATATTGAAGTTAGAAAATAACCTAGTTAGTAAAACAAGTTAAATTACTTTAGCAATTACTTAAATAAACTAATTAGTTAAAAGAGTATATAACTTAGTTAGTTTAAAAGTTAGTTTCCTTTTTAAAAACTATATAACTTGGTTAGTTAGTTAAACCACAGGGACCGTTAGTGCAAATTCCCCAAAACTAAACTTCAGGGACTGATTCTGCAATAACTGAAACTGTTAAAGAAACCAAAACAATAAGAAAGGGGATGCCAGGACTCGAACCCGGGTGACCAAGCCTACACACACACGCGTCCAACCAACTGGGCTGCGGCCTTTTTGTTGAACAAACTTGGCATGTAATTCATTTAACCACTCGTTCAAACAACCTGATCAGCGCAAACAGACCTGAACATACGCGAATTTAGGCACGATTTTGAGTTTCTTTTTGAGTTTAAGCCTTGTTTTAGCATTAATTATCCACCTACAAACTACCCAAACACTTCCCTATAAAAACCCAACACTCTCCAAGCATTTTACACTTTTCAAACACTCCCAAATCTCTCTCAATCACTCAAAATCGATGCTGCAAATCAGAGTTCGGACAGATTCATCGAGTTTTACGAAAATGGGCATAACTTCTTCATTTCTTATTCGTTTTGGTCCATTCTTTTTCCAGAACGCTTGGATTGACCTTGGCTTCGATTCTAGGGGTGTTTCACAGCAAACAAATCCTTGGAACTCCGGAAAAAAGGCTTCAAAGTCCACTGTTTAAGTTTGTTTTCATTAATCTTTGTTTAGACATGAGTTTAACTCACTCCAACCTATGTCCTTATGCTTATAACCAATCCTATGGTTAGTTAGGCTTAAAAACAAGGTTGAGACATACAACATCAGAGGTTAAACCTCAAATAAATTCTGTTTTGATTAGGGTTTTTAACCCACAAGTCATGTTCTAGCTTCAAACTTGATCTAGGAGTGATTATGGAACAACTTGGGTTTTTCCAACATAAAATCCCCACATGATTTGATGATTTCTCATAGCTTAGATTGTTTACATTATTGTACTAGTCTTAGTTCATGAGCCTCCTTGTTTGTTTTTACAACAAGTGTAGTGGTGAACGCATACGAGGTGCCTAAATAGAAGCTCGTTCTTACTACCTCCTACATGACTTCTATGACACATTTTGAGGTACCTAAAAGAAGATGTAATCTTCTACCTCATGCTTGAAATACTTGAACATTTGGACTTAATAATATATACTATATAACCTAAATAATATCTATGTACATTCGAACCTTTGATGTTGAATTCATATTCATTTGTCAAAGTAGTAGAACATCATCTAAGGCTAAACCTTGTTATGATTCTTATGAGTGTTCAACTCATGAAATCATTATAACCCTTGTGGTTACCAAGTGTCATACAAGTGTTATGTGTTGAAGATGATTATGTTGATATAATACTTTCATGTTGTTTTATTCCGAATCTCGACTCTAAGCATACTTGAACTTTAACCCTTACACATTCAACCTTCTAACCTCATCAACTTCGTCACATTGGATAATCGGAAAGCCTATGCAATATTGTGAGTATACTTGAACCCTTTTTTCGTTTACCACTTTTTGGGGTGTAACATGTTATTTATAAACTTACACACAAACTTTATCATAATACATAAACATTCCTATTACACGCATGCTTATTTGATTACTTGATACTTTAAACTTGGGTTGAGGACATTATGTGTTAGACTTATCATTAACTTCGTACGAGCCAAACCATGACATATATAGCGCTATAGGATTAACGACCCGCCCGTAGACTTGTGGTTATGTCATGAGCATATTCCCTTTCATTATTGGTTTGATATGCTTGACACATGCCAATTTTATTGTTTATCTCGTATCAAGAGCTTGCCACATGGAATTGTTTAAACTTATCTTTTGATACGTATGTACCAAACTTGTATACTCGCCTTTGCTTTTGCATTGAACTTTATTTTAAACATGTTACAGGTTGACGATGATGATGCCATGAAATGAAGTAGCGCTGATGCCTAGATACACATATAGACGTTTAGGTTTAATCGTTGTATCATTTTTGATTATGTTGTATTGTATTTCCCTTGAACTTGATGTTATTTGATTTCCTTGTAATGTTGACAAATGAATTATGAAATGAAATCGGTTTATTAAATATTGTCACAAATAGCGTTATGATGTCTCTAGCAATCTTCACACTTCGTCTCATCCCGATGTTTCCGCCATTGGTTGGGGTGTGACAGATTGGTATCAGAGCCATAACTATAGGGAATTAGGAAAAGTAGGAATGATTTTACCTAGTCTATAATTTTAGAGCCTTATTCTTATGTTTTGTTTGAAACTACATGCATGCCACTTTATGTGTTTCTTATACATTCTTTTTGGGCATTTTAAACATATATGTCATTTATCCTTATGTAACATACTTGACATGTTATTCTTATGTGTTAATACATGTATTATTATGTGTTAATATTTGTTTTAATATTTCATCCTTTTATGTGCCATTCTTGACTTGTTTATACTTGTTTGCGTAATCTTCAACATACGCTTTTCCTCATACATTTTACTCGACTATTCTAAATTCATAAACCACTCGTAATACACAAACGAGACGACTTCACCAAAATAGGCGTGAAACCCACAATTTGGGGAATGACTCTCAATCCTTCTACTTTTCTTTTTCTTACACGAAATTCACCATCAAGTTAGGAGTGAAATCCTCACCTTGATGGAGAAATTCAAATTTCAAATTCTAGTGGACCCTCGTCAAAGTGTTGAAATCAAATTTTGGCCCGACGAGTACCAACCACACTTAGGATACTAAATCGCTAAGTTAGGGGTGAAACCCGCACCTTGTCGACTAGTTCCACTCCTCGATCTTTTGTTTTCATAAATCCCGCCAAGTCTCGAGATTTCGATCGATTTGTGACATGTAGTAACCGGAAGGGTAAATACCGTTAATCGACTTGTCGGCGAGAGTATTTCACCTATTAGGCCAAAGCATGCTCCTCAAACTCGAAAGACTTTTCGACCACTTTGGTTAGTCAAAGTTTCGTTTTGTTACCATCCTAAATTTTAATCAAGCATGTGCTCTACTATTTATTTTATACGACGCAATCTTTCAAATTCGAATTTACTTTCGACATTTTTTTTTCTCACACACACATCATATTAAACCTTTCCATACATTTATACATATGCATGATTTCATATAGTTTAAATTCGTATTCCTTGTAACGACGAGTGGGGACATATCATCGAGATAGGAGTGATTTCCTTACCTTGACGATTAACTCCACTCCCATTTTCTTAAAAACGACCTCACCAACGAGTTAGGGGTGATTCCCTTACCTAGGTGATCGTTACCAAAAAGTCTCTTCCAAATATCTTATTATGCAAACTCGATCATGTTTTATACCTAAATTATTTATCATTATTCAAAATACATACGTATACGTATACAAAATACATTGTTTCATCAAGCGTACTTTCTATCCTACAATCTATTTTCACTCAACTCATATACACGAGATTCTTAATCATGTTTTAAAACGTTTTATTACTCGAACTTCAAAACCTTACGAAATGCTACCTACCAATTTAATCGGTCCAATGAAACTCTTGCCCATGAACTTTATATTCAACTTAATCACTAAAACACGCACACGTTATATCATCATACTAGAGACTTCCATTCTTAATCGAAATCAAACCAACATTTCTCAATTACTTATAGGATCTTGTAGATGTTATATGATCATTTTACCATATACTCCTTTCAACATCAACAAATCATTTGCTAAAACTTTTAACAACCACTAAGTCCCTTTGTTAAATTTCTTTTCTAAGGAGCCTCGTTTTCACAAGAACCTCCTGAATTCCTAATTTCTTGTTTGATGAAACGAATTTACTTTTTATTGAAAACCTTTTCCTACACCCATTTACAAACCACGTGGGCAAGAAGGCTTCATGGGGATCGATCATCTTCGGTTTACGTAAACTCTTTTGGAACAAAAGTAGCATTTCCATTCATTACAAAATAC
The DNA here is from genome assembly GCA_030545235.1 of Helianthus tuberosus. NCBI lineage: Eukaryota > Viridiplantae > Streptophyta > Magnoliopsida > Asterales > Asteraceae > Helianthus > Helianthus tuberosus. Next base: position 135,636,407 of record CM060433.1, read on the forward strand.
ATTATGCTTGACCAATGGGTACTTTATATCCTCTTACATATGCAAACTATGTTCTACCTTTCAAACCAAGCTCAATCTGATTTTTTTTATTCCGATAAAATTTAACGTTGCTCAAACAACTATACATGCACATCATTTCAAGTGTTCTAGTTTATACCTCACGACTACTTCACATGTACTACTCAGTTTTGTTTCTTTTATACTCAAACCTCTTGATCTTATACGTATTTAAATTCATACTATATATAAAATCATTAACTCATACACTAATAGTCGCGATTTATACATTTTACGTTGTACTCATATGTTACACTTATATTCAAATTTATATTCATATTCATATTCTTAGAATTATACTTACACTCACGTTTACACTAATATTCATATTCATGCTTACAATCATACATCCTACTTATACTCATGTTTGTACTCACACATATACCCATTTTCATACACGTTATGCTCATACTCTTACTCATAACCATGACAATACATTTATGCTTATACTCATGTTCATATCATACTTATACGTCATATGTTTATACATACATTCACATGCGTATTCATAACTTACACTTATACTCATACTTATCTTTCATACATATTCATGATTCATACATTCGTGCCCGTACGCGAGCGGAATCCGAGAGATTCGCTTACGTGGGTCCTATACACACTTAAGTATGGACTTGCTTACATACTTTATTCTTATACGCACACATTCTTATTTTTTTTTAGTGTACCTACCCAAATTCATACACAACTAGTACGAGCTATGCGAATCATGCGACGATCAATATAATCACGGGTGCACACGGGATTATAGTGATAGGCGTATGAGAACCATAGAGTGTACTACTGTGTATGGTAAGACACGGAATGTAACATGACACCGAATACGAAACGGACGTGATGTGGTCAAAACATGGTGGATACGCCGCTGTTACTTCCTATATATAAGTGTTTTCACCATGTTACCAAAATTTCGTAAAACGTGCCATGAGAAATTCAGTGTTTTGCAGACCTTTGGACCTAATACAAACTTTAAACAACTCGCAAACGCATTATATCCGATTATCCACGACGAGACTTCATCTTTAACACGCTACATTCATCTATCTAATACTTATATCATTCATATACTTGCATTCATTAAGAGTCGATCGTTCGCCCCATACTCCTATTATTCTCCATTATCCTTTCTTTCATACGAACCTCGTTCACAATCAGGCTTGTTTAAACGTTCGAATCCTAACTTATCCCCTTACCATGAAAACTATCCTTCTATTCTTTATTCTTGTGCAACATACTTAGTAGGCCGTTATCACTTTATTTAAAGTACCAAACCTTCTTGTCCCTCTCAATAAACAATTTTTTTAATGTGTGATTTTTACTATCCTTAAAACTTCCTACGCAAGCTACCTCACTTTTATTGATCCCAATCCATTTTATATATAAAGATCCCTTTACAAACCGACTTTTTTTTCCGTTCTTCAAAGTTCGCACTTTTCAAAATATTTTAAAATTTCCAAATCACAATTTTAAATAATCATCTTTTGCCAAACTCTTCCAGGTCTTCCTCTGGGATAAATTTCGGGATGAAATTTCCTAAAGGATGGGAGACTGTAACGCCCTGCGTTTTCATACTTTCTATATTTAAAAAAAACCGTTGTTCATATTCCTATTTTTGGAAAACTTTGTATTCTCGTATTCGTTGTAATCGTCGAAAAATCTTTATCTTTAATTTCAGTCGTTATAAAAATGGTTATTCATTCATGGTTTAATTTATTTAAATAAATTAATTTTACTATTTAAAAGTTTATTTTTATAACAATCTAGTTAGTTTCGTTAGATATTGAAGTTAGAAAATAACCTAGTTAGTAAAACAAGTTAAATTACTTTAGCAATTACTTAAATAAACTAATTAGTTAAAAGATTATATAACTTAGTTAGTTTAAAAGTTAGTTTCCTTTTCAAAAACTATATAACTTGGTTAGTTAGTTAAACCACAGGGACCGTTAGTGCAAATTCTCCAAACTAAACTTCAGGGACTGATTCTGCAATAACTGAAACTGTTAAAGAAACCAAAACAATAAAAAAGGGGATGCCAGGACTCGAACCCGGGTCACCCAGCCTACACACACACGCGTCCAACCAACTGGGCTGCGGCCTTTTTGTTGAACAAACCTGGCCTGTAATTCATTTAACCACTCGTTCAAACAACCTGATCAGCGCAAACAGACCTGAACAGACGCGAATTTAGGCGCGATTTTGAGTTTCTTTTTGAGTTTAAACATTGTTTTAGCATTAATTATCCACCTACAAACTACCCAAACGTTTCCCTATAAAAACCCAACACTCTCCAAGCATTTTACACTTTTCAAACACTCCCAAATCTCTCTCAATCACTCAAAATCGTTCACCACAAAAAAAAATGCCATTTAGTGACACACAAAAAGTGCCATAAAATAACAAATAAGTGCCACTAAAGATCCTTGTAGGAATGGGCGGCACACAAAAAAGTGCCACTAGAAGCGCTGACGCTAAAGCCTTTTAGTGGCACCTTTTCAATCTGCCGCACAAAGTTTATAAGCTTTTAGTGGCACTTTTGTTTTTGTCACAATATAAAAAAAACTTTTGTGGCACAATTTTTGTGTTATTAAAACGTAATCCTTGTTACATGTACATACTAGTTTTAGTGACACTTTTTTGTCACAATTTAAAAGAACCCTTTATGGCACAAATTTTGTGTTTGTAGAAACAATTTCTAACTAAACATAAATACAATTTTAGTGCACATAATTATGCCACAAAACACATTATACAATATAAAATATAAAATAAAAGTTTGATAAAAATGTAAATGTAGAAATTATAATATGTAACTTCATTAATAAGTTTGATCCAAAACATATTCCAAACGTTAGCTAAACATTATGTAATAGGTAACATATTTCAATTCTAAATGTTTACACGAAGAGTCTAAACGTTCTTTTGGGTGAGAATTTCACTATCTTTAAACTTAGCTCCAAAGCCTCTCATGATATCTGCCTTGCCATCATCAACCACATAAACAAGTGTTAGTACTGATTCAAAAAAATCTAAAAGTTTTTAATTCATGAAACTCACTGCTCTTGATTCAAATGAAAAACATGTGTTACAAAATGGCCCGAACACCTAACAAATAGACAAAAAAACAACATATTACCTAAGGAAGAAAAGACGCTACTCCTTCAAAAGAATTGTATCCAGCCTCTTGAAACCATTGCAAATAACATACTCATCTGTGAATGGAAACTTATGAGCAAGAACAGCTAGAAAATTTACTGCACATTAAACCATATCATCATGCTTCAATAAACGAACTGCAACAACTGTGAAAAAGCAAACACCTGTCTCGTGATAAATATCAAAATTAACAAAAACTTATGACCATAATCTAATGTAACGTGTACCTTTTGATTTAATATAAACAATATAATACTTTAAAGATTAAATCTAAAATGTTGGTGGCTTGTCGTTACCATGGTATTAATGCAGTATATAGATCTGCACTACGTAAACCGGGTACCTGGTGTGGGATTAAACCTTGTTTTTCAACTGATCACTACATGAATTAATGAAAACCAGTATTCTGAAAAACGTACTCATGTATACAAAAAAAGTGACTGGGAAATTAATACGAAAAGAACCTTGTTTCAGGTAGAGGCTTCCATTCCCATTTGTTTTCATCCAAAACTGCTCTTGCTGGTAGCATAAGACATTTCTTCCCATCTTTGTCTAGAGAAAGCCACTGTAAATCGAATAATATGCAAGTCCTAGTTAATAAATCTTGGGTTGTTTCAAGAACATATGAGATTTAAGTGAAGGGGTGGTGATAAAACAATGTTTATCTAAAATATGATTGAATAGATCATTCTGGTCCAATTTACCTCCTCACCATCTCTGATTAGAAGCCCCTCCTGAAGTATATGGTACAATTCCTTCTTAGTTCTCCACTTCACACTGTCTTTTGACCACTTGATTATGTCTTCATAATCAATTGGCAGTTTTGGTTCCCAGTAAGTCTCTGTGTCTGATATGGATCGCGTGTCAACACTCTCATCCATTAACACTTCATGTTCTACCTGTATAGCTTGACCAAATTAGATTTTTCCTATGGAATCATATATGGTACTCTAAATGTATTACATTTGGTGCCATGAAAATTTCTACTAAGCAGTAAGCCATATGAGTTTTCTTACATGAAAATATTCTTGTTGGTCGACCTATTTTTTTAAGAAAATATTTATTTCTTTAACACTTCATATTCTACCTATATAACTTAACCAAATTAGACTTTGACTATGGAAAATATATATGATATACTCTAATTGTGGTACATTTGAAGCCATTGAAATTTCTATTAAGAAGTAAGCCATACGAGTTCTCTTACATGATAATATTCATGTCCGTCAACCTATTTTTAAGAACATATTGAAACAAAAGAAAAATCAGATGATAATGTAAACGAATAAGCCAGAGTTGGTGAGCTTACTTTCTCCAAGGGGCAAAACTCGATGCCTTCTACTTGTAAAGGCGCGCACTGTGTAAAACAGAATTTCAAGATCAACGGTCCTCTGGTCACTAGTAAACTGATACAATTCAGCCGTCCACCGTCCATCTTCCCTCTCATCTGGTCACTAGTAAATTGATCATATGTTAATAACCCAATAAAAAGCAAGCAAATACCCCTCAAGCCTTATTCCAAAATTGGACTTTTACTCAGTTTTTGTAAGTTTCAATCTAAAGTTACCTTTTCTTGTCCATCCGAGATAGTTAAGGCACTACTAGCTTTAAATTTAATCTAAATTTATCTTTATCCAGTTTTGTAATTTGTCCAAACTAAAAAGCAATTTTCAGATTAGATCAACAGTCAACATGTTAATTCAAATATGGGCCAAACTAATATATCCTACATAGAAAAGGAGTATTTATTAATCCACCTCAGTTAAAACAAGGCAAAAAATTACATAATCTAGACTAGTCATTATAAAAAAAAACCCCAATAAGTCTTTATTCTTTATTAAACACCAAGAATATGAAACAATGAATGAAACCATGTGCTCGTTATTCAAGTCAAAAGATATAACATGTGTATTGTTTAGAAAGCAATTGTTCAAACTAATTGTAATGCACCATAAGAAATAAGATTATACAAACTGCCTACCTGAGTAGAAGCGGTGAGGCGTGGAACTATCGAATTGGAGCCCTAATCAGAGGTTGGCGGAGGAAGTAAGGCATGAAACTACGGCGAAACCTGGTACTAGAACAAGGGAGCAAGTCCAGAGAATGAGAGGAACGTGATTTATGAGGAGAGAATTAGTGAGTTACTAGAGTGAAGGAGGGAAAGAATTAGGTTTAGAATCTGGATTGAGAGGGAAATCTCAATTTAGGGATAAAAGTATAGGAGGGAAGTTGAAAAGTTAAAGTGGGGGAAATTTTTAGTGGAAGTATTGTATGGGACGGAAACTGAAAAGTTTAAAGGGGGGAATTTTTAGTGGAAATGTAATTAGAAACTAAAACTTAAATTAGTAGCAAAAAAATAATAATAAATGCCACTAAAGATATGTATTGAATAAATATAGCGTACATAAAGTGCCACTAAAAAAATAAATTTTGTGGCATAAAATTAAATGCCACTAAAAACATGTGTTAAGTAAATACAACAAATGTAAAGTGCCACTAAAAACCTAAATTGGTGGCACAAAACATAAATGCCATAAAAAACGCGTGCCACTACATGGCATTTTTTTTTGTAGTGGTTGCTACAAATCAGAGTTCGGACAGATTCATCGAGTTTTACCAAAATGAGCATAACTTCTTCATTTCTTATCCGTTTTGGTCCATTCTTTTTCCAGAACGCTTGGCTTGACCTTGGCTTCGATTCTAGGGGTGTTTCACAGAAAACAAGTCCCTGGAACTCCAGCAAAAAGGCTTCAAAGTCCACTGTTTAAGTTTATTTTCATTAATCTTTGTTTAGACATGAGTTTAACTCACTTAAACCTATGTCCTTATGCTTATAACCACTCCTATGGTTAGTTAGGCTTAAAAACAAGTTTGAGACATACAACATCAGAGGTTAAACCTCAAATAAATTCTGTTTTGATTAGGGTTTTTAACCCACAAGTCATGTTCAAGCTTCAAACTTGATGTAGGAGTGATTTTGGAACAACTTGGGTTTTTCCAACATAAAATCCCCACATGATTTGATGAATTCTCATAGCTTAGATTGTTTACATTATTGTACTAGTCTTAGTTCATGACCCTCCTTATTTGTTTTTACAACAAGTGTAGTGGTGAACGCATACGAGGTGCCTAAATGGAAGCTCGTTCTTCCTACCTCCTACATGACTTCTATGACACATTTTGAGGTATCTAAATGAAGATGTAATCTTCTACCTCATGCTTGAAATACTTGAACATTTGGACTTAATAATATATACTATATAACCTAAATAATATCTATGTACATTCGAACCTTTGATGTTGAATTCATATTCATTTGTCAAAGTAGTAGAACATCATCTAAGGCTAAACCTTGTTATGATTCTTATGAGTGTTCAACTCATGAAATCATTATAACCCTCGTGGTTACCAAGTGTCATACAAGTGTCATGTGTTGAAGATGATTATGTTGATATAATACTTTCATGTTGTTTTATTCCGAATCTCGACTCTAAGCATACTTGAACTTTAACCCTTACACATTCAACCTTCTAACCTCATCAACTTCGTCACATTGGATAATCGGAAAGCCTATGTGTAACGCCCGGCTCTTTTTTACTTTCCATTTCTAGAAAGTTTTGTTCGTATTTCTATTTTTGGAAACTTTGTATTCTTGTAATCGTTCTTTCTTTGTAATCATTGTAAAACCGAGACTTGGATCAATAATGAAACTCGTATTTTGTTATACACACTTTATATATGCTCGTACACTTGAACTGGTGGAACAATTGTTGATTATTCATTATCCTTGGAAACTAAGTGCTAAACTTGCAATTATTTAAACTCGTGATATATATATATATATATATATTCCATTCATGATTGAGCATTTGAATCGAGAAACAATTTGGTATTTATTCGGGATGTTCGTGAACTTATGTTAAGCAAATAAACACGTGACATTTATATTTTATGCGAAACTTATGCTTAGTCATATTCAATTTACACTTGGGCATACTTTAGAACATGTTACATATGCCTAGGAACAATAATTAAATCATAAAACCCGTATTAGGTGACATTGGAACAAGTTACAAATTGGAATAACAAAAAAATAAAAAATCTGTGCCTCTGACCATGGCTTACGGACCGTAAGCCACAACCCTTACGGTCCGTAAGGGGTGTCTGGGCGGACAGAAAACACAGCAGCCCGCGTTTTTGCACGAAATCCCACTTTCTTAACCCCTCCAATCACCTCTAATCCACCTCTAAACACCTCCAATCATACTCAACCTCTTCCCCTATAAATATACACCTCCTCCAAGCCATTTTACACTTTCACAACTCTCTAATCTTCTCTAAATCACTCTCAAATCTCTTGCAATTCAGGATTTTGGCAGATTCATACTCTTGCACCAAAGTGAGTGTAACTTGCTCATTTCTCAACCAAATCACTTGGTTCTTCTTCCTGCTTCTTTGGATAATCCTTGGGTTTGATTCCTTGGTTTCTCCTTGGAGAAATCAGACTTGGAATTGCCCTAAAAAGGACCTAAACTTTCTGTTTCGTTTTATGTTATTAAAAAACTTGTTTATATTTATCATTCTTGTGTAACACATCTCAAACTTATGTACTAATGCTTACAACCTATCCCATGTTTGATTAAGTGTTAGAAACATGATTGAGACATACAAATCAGAGGTTAAACCTCAAATATTTTCTGTTTTCTTTAGGGTATTTAACCCACAAGTCATGTCAAGCTTAGACCTTGATGAATGAGAGATTATGGAACAACTTGGGTTGTCCAAACATACAATCCTCACATGATTTGATGATTTCTCTTTAGTTAGGTTGTTTATATTATTGTACTAATCCTAGTTCGTGACCCTCCTTTGTTGTTTTTACATCAAGTGAAGTGGTGAACATTCAAGGGGTTCCTAAACGGAAGTTTGTTCTTCCTACCCCATACATGACTTCCATGATAACTCGAGGTGCCTAAATGAAGATCCTAATCTTCTACCTCCTACATGAATTATTGGACTAAATAATATGTAACCTAAATATATATATATATATATATACACACACTCATTCAAACCTTTAATGTTAAACTTGTGTTTATATGTTAACGTAGTAGAATATCATCTAAGACCTAAAACTCTAAGTATGATTCTAATGGGTGTACTACCCATAAAAAAATTCTAACCATATTGGTTACATAGTGTCGTACAAGAGTTATAAAGTTAAAGATGATTATTTTTAATATTATACTTTATGTTATGTAACACTCCAAATTTATAATCTTCCGTTAAACGCCAAACTCACACACCTATGTTTCCTCGTGTAGAAGAACTAGGTGCTCCCAACTAATCCATCCACAAACTCACTCACCGGAATTCCAAATAGGAAAGCTTGCAACCACCGTGAGTATACTTGATCCCTTTTTCCCCTTTCCACTTTGGGATGCAACATGTATAACTATGCAAACAACTTTTAAACTCAATTAAACTTACTCTATCCATGATTAAACATGAAACTAATGTGACTTACTTGTTATTCTCATATGCTATGTGAACGATTTGGAACGTTATATGCTCATTAACTTTGCTCGCCCACCTTAACAATTATAGCGCTATAGGATTAACGCCTCGCCCGTTATACTTTTGGGTATTGTTAAGTTAAACATTACCACCCCGCTAAACTTTTGGGATTAGGCTCTTTTATGCGTTGTATTCTTGGGTTTGATCATATGGTACGCCAAAATTGCATACTAGTAATCACATATTATGAATCATGTTGGATTTGAGTTTTTATCCTATTATGCTATGTAATTAAACTTGTATACTCGCCCTTGCTTTTGCATTGAAACTCTATTTTAATAAATCTTGCAGGTTGATTGTTGAAGTATGGATGAATGATGAAACAAGTTTAGGGTGGACTAGATACACACCTTAAATCTATTTATCTTTTGATGTTATGTTGAAATTTGAACAATGTTGTTATTTCTATTTTAAATGTTGTATGACAATTTAGCACTTGCAATGAAATTTGAATTTAATTAAATATTGTCGCATAGTGTTATGAAGTCTCTAGCAATCTATACACACTTCGTCTCATCCCGATGTTTCCGCCATTGGTTGGGGTGTGACAGATTGGTATCAGAGCCATAACTATAGGGAATTAGGAAAATTGCCATGCTTTTGCCCTAATCTATAGTTTTAGGAATTTTGCCTCTTATGTGTTGTTTAAAACTTTTATACTTTACCATGCATGCTTCCTAGCTATACCTCTTGTTGATTAAATTTATATGCCTTTCCTAAGGTTAACATGAATACACTTTTGATTATTTCTATACACTTTTAACACAAACGAGACAACTTTACCAAAATAGGCGTGAAACCCACAATTTAGTAAACGACTCTCATTCTACCTTAAACTATTTTTTTTGCACGAAATTACACCATTAAGCTAGGAGTGAAATCCATAACTTAATGGTAATTTCCATTTCAACTCTAGTGGACCCTTGTCATAGTGTCGAAATTTTATTTTGACCCGACAAGTACCAACCACATTTAGGGTACGAAATCGCCAAGTTAGGGGTGTAACCCGCACCTCGTCGATTAAGTCCCATTTCTCGATTTTCAATCTCGCCAAAGTCCCGATTATTTCAATCGATTAGAGATGTTTAGTAACCGGAAGGGTAAGATACCGTTAATCGCTTCTCGACGAGAGTATCTAACCTATAGGCCAAAGCACATTTTCTCTAATTCGAAAGAACTTTCGACCCACTTTGGAATAGTCGACGTTTCTCTACCCGAAACAATCCAATGTTTTATTGAGCCTCTCTTTTATGTATCTCAATTTATATGTGATTTTATACTTGAACATTCGTTCATTTCAAAATTTCGTTTTAATCGTTTCGCACGTCATCGCAATCACAAACAATAATAATCCATCGTGAACAAACTAAATTTACAATGCTTCCATTTATTCATGCTATGCTATGTGGAACTCATGACTATGCTATATGAGACGTCTAAACTCTTTATGTTATGTGAATCAATTTGAACCCTTTATGCTATGTGACACCTTATGCTATGTGAATCAATTTATGCAAACAATTTTCTTAAACAAACATTATGATCAAGTCTCACCTTTTCATTCTTTTGAATCTTAGATGTTCTACCCGTCTCTCCAAAATGTCTAAGCAGTCAAAGACCCGCGCTACAAAGAAGATGATGGCTTTCATGGCCGATCAGTTCGCGCGTGTCGTTCCTAAAGTCATTACCGAGATTCGAGCTTCTGAAACACATCACTCTTCCGTTGACTCGAAGGTCGAAATACGCAAGCCCGCTTCGTTCAACTTCAAGCACTTTTCATCGTGCAATCCCAAGCCATTCACCGGCAATGATGGGGTGACCGCCATGCTCGAGTGGTTTGATAGCATGGAGGTCACGTTCATCAACAGTGATTGCCCCGATGAGCTCAGAACGCGTAGTGCGACTGGGGTATTCCAAGCCGGAGCTCTCGAATGGTGGACGAACGAAAGGAACATCCGCTCGAACGAACTGGCATATGCGTTGGCATGGGAAGAAGTTAAGGCCCTGATGATGGATGAGTTTTGTCCTCCGCATGAGCAACAAAAGTTGGAGGAAGAATTTTGGGCACTAAAGCAAGTGGGAGATGAGAAGTTAGCTTACACCACCCATTTCAAACAACTTAGCTTTATTGTTCCTCACCTCGTTATGACCCCTGAATGCAAGATAAGGAAGTACATCAATGGGTTACCCTCTGCTATGCGCGATACGATCGAGGTTGCCAAACTCGACAATATCGAAGCTGTTTATCGTTTGGCCGCTTCCCTGAACAACAACTGTGTACGCGATAAGCAAGCCGCAAACCCCGTTTCATTCAAGCCAGCCAACCAAATTACCCAACAGTCGAGTAGCAATAGGGGAAAGAAGCGAAAGCAATCGAACCCTGTTTGCAATGCGATTGTGCCACCCGTTAACCCAAACCCTGTTGCTCCTGTTAACACCCAAAAGTCGTACACTGGGATTCACCCCACGTGTGCCACTTGTAACTATCACCATCCCCCCAATGCCAGGTGTCGTCGTTGTACCAATTGCAACTGTTATGGACATGACACCGCCTTTTGCCGCAGCAACCAACAACAGCAAGCACCACCAGCTCAGCAAGCGCAACAAGCTCCACCCGCTCCTCAAAACGCAAGACCAGCTAGGGCTTGTTTCAAATGTGGGGATACTAATCATCTTCGTCCTCAATGCCCATAATGGAATCAAGAGCAACTACAACCCCCTCGTGGACGCGCTTTCAACCTGAACGCAAATCAAGCGCGCAACGACAATGATGTCGTTAACGGTACGTTTCTTGTTAACCATCTTTATGCTTCGATACTATTTGATACTGGTGCGAACAAAAGCTTTGTGTCCTTAGAATTCGAAACATTGTTAAATTGCACACGCTCTAAGCTACCTAAGTCGTTTTCCGTTGAAGTCACAAATGGCAAATCCATCCTCGTCGTTTCCGTTCTTCGAGATTGTCGTCTTACTCTTAACGAACACGTTTTCCCTATCAACCTCATACCCATGCAACTGGGTAGTTTCGACGTCATCATAGGCATGGATTGGCTCCAAAAGAACCATGCTGAAATCGCTTGTCACGAGAAATACGTTCGTTTACCCCTTCCATCTGGTGATGTTTTGCACGTCTATGGAGACCGACCTTCAAGGGGACTGGAGTTGATGTCCTGTACACAAGCGAACAAATACTTACGCAAACAGTACTTTGCCTTTTTAGCCCACGTTGTGGAAGAAAAGGGTAAGGGAAAGAGTATAAGTGATGTTCCAGTGGTGTGCGACTTCCCTGACGTCTTTCCTAAAGATTTGCCTGGTCTTCCTCCACCTAGATCTGTTAACTTTCGTATTGACCTCGTACCTGGTGCGACTCCTGTTGCTAAAGCTCCTTATCGTCCTGTACCGTCTGAAATGCAAGAGTTATCTACGCAGCTTCAAGAACTTCTCGATAAGGGTTTCATTCGTCCAAGTACCTCACCTTGGGGTGCTCCTGTGCTCTTCGTCAAAAAGAAGGATGGCTCCTTCCGCATGTGCATCGACTATCGTGAGCTTAACAAACTCACCGTAAAAAATCGTTACTCTCTTCCGCGTATAGACGATCTATTTGATCAACTTCAAGGCATTACCTGTTTCTCCAAGATCGATCTTCGTTCTGGTTATCACCAACTTCATGTTCTCGATGAGGACATCCCCAAAACCGCTTTTCGCACTCGCTATGGGCACTATGAGTTCGTGGTTATGCCTTTTGGCTTGACCAACGCACCCGCTGTGTTCATGGATCTTATGAATCGTGTTTGTAAACCCTACTTGGATCGCTTTGTGATCATCTTCATTGTTGACATTCTCATTTATTCTAAATCTCAAGCCGATCATGAACGTCATCTTCGTCTTATACTCAAGCTCTTACGTATTGAACGCTTATACGCTAAGTTCTCCAAATGCGAGTTTTGGATTAAAGAAGTCCAATTCCTTGGACACGTTGTTAGTAAAAAAGGAATCCACGTTGATCCCTCCAAAATCGAAGCAGTGAAGAATTGGACCGCGCCTAAATCTCCTTCTGAAATCCGTTCCTTCTTAGGATTGGCGGGTTATTACCGCCAATTCATCTCGAACTTTTCAAAAATCTCCGTTCCTCTCACTTCGTTGACTCAAAAAGAGAAACCTTTTGTTTGGGGTCCTGAGCAAGAGGAATCTTTTCGGACTCTAAAAGGCGTGCTTTGCAACGCTCCTATTCTCGCTCTCCCTGATGGGAATGATGATTTCGTGGTGTATTGCGATGCCTCAAATCGTGGTCTTGGTTGTGTTCTCGTGCAACGAGACAAAGTCATCGCTTATGCCTCTCGTCAACTCAAAATACATGAGAAAAAATATACTACCCACGACCTCTAGCTTGGCGCGGTTGTCTTTGCGTTAAAGATTTGGTGACACTACCTATACGGTACAAAGTGTGTGGTTTTCACTGACCATAAGAGCCTACAACACATCTTTGACCAAAAAGAACTCAATATGCGTCAAGGACGTTGGGTGGAATTACTTAATGACTATGACTGTGAGATTCGCTACCACCCTGGTAAAGCGAATGTCGTGGCCGATGCACTTAGTAGTAAGACTCATGTAGATTACCTTCGGTGTTTTCACATCTCGAGTGATCTTCACAATTGCATTCGTGAAGCGCAATATTCGTCTATCAACGAAGGTTCCATGCCTGTAGAAATACGTGGAGCTTCCGAAGACCTACTCTCTTCAAAATCTGACGGCCTACTCTACTGTCGTGATCGCATCTGGGTACCAGATCACGACAATCTTCGTGATCTCATTATGAACGAGGCACACAAATCCAAGTACTCAATTCATCTTGGTGCTGACAAGATGTACCATAACCTACGTACATCCTATTGGTGGCCCGGTATGAAGAGAGACATTGTCGTGTACGTTTCTAAGTGTCTTACCTGTTCGAAAGTCAAAGCCGAGCATCAACGACCTTCCGGTCTACTCGAACAACCTGAAATCCCCATTTGGAAATGGGATAGCATTGCGATGGACTTCATAACTAAACTCCCTCGTACACCCTCTGGTCACGATAGCATTTGGGTGATCATCGATCGTTTGACCAAGTCCGCTCAATTGATTCCTATTCGTGAAGATTTCAAGGTTGAACGACTTGCTCGCATCTATACCGATGAAGTCATATGCCATCATGGTATTCCTCTCGACATCATTTCTGATCGAGATGGTCGATTTACTTCGCGTCTCTGGCAAACTTTTCAGTCCGCTATGGGTACTATTTGAATCTCAGTACGGCTTTTCATCCTCAAACGGATGGACAGACTGAACGTACTATCCAAACCCTAGAGGACATGCTCCATTCTTGTCTCATTGACTTTGGTGGTAGTTGGGATGTGCATTTACCTTTGGTCGAGTTCTCGTACAATAATAGCCACCACTCCAGTATTCAAATGGCTCCATTCGAGGCATTGTATGGTCGCAGATGCCGATCTCCGTTAAGCTGGCACGAGATTGGTGACAAACATTTTACTGGCCCTGAGATCATACAAGAAGCAACGGATAAGATTCTCCAAATCCGTGATAATCTACTCAAGGCTCGCAACCGTCAAAAGATCTATGCTGACAAGGGACGCAAACCTATGGAATTCAACGTTGGGGATCATGTTCTACTTAAAGTGTCTCCTTGGAAAGGAGTGGTTCGTTTTGGTAAAAAGGGAAAGCTTGCCCCTCGCTATGCTGGTCCTTTCAAGATACTCGAAAGGATTGGTAAGGTGGCTTATCGACTCGATTTACCTCAAGAGCTCAACAACGTTCATCCGACGTTTCATGTCTCCAATCTAAAGAAATGTCTCGCTGATGAAGGACTTCATGTTCCTCTCGAAGATCTCCAAATCAACGAAACTATGCATTTTTGTGGAGAAACCCGTCGAAATCATGGATCATGGGGTCAAGTTATTGAGGCGCAGTAAAATTCCTATCGTCAAGGTTCGATGGGAAGGTAAACGTGGCGCTGAATTCACTTGGGAACTCAAGAGCGATATGAAGAAGAAGTACCCTCATCTTTTCCCTACGTCTTCCTAAATTTCGGGACGAAATTTCCTAAAGGAGGGGAGACTGTAACGCCCGGCTCTTTTGTACCTTCCATTTCTAGAAAGTTTTGTTCGTATTTCTATTTTTGGAAACCTGGTATTCTTGTAATCGTTCTTTCTTTGTAATCATTGTAAAACCGGGACTTGGATCATTACTGAAACTCGTATTTTGTTATACACACTTTATATATGCTTGTACACTTGAACTGGTGGAACAATTATTGATTATTCATTATCCTTGGAAACTAAGTGCTAAACTTGCAATTATTTAAACTCGTGATATATATATATATATATATATATATATATATATATATTCCATTCATGATTGAGCATTTGAATCGAGAAACAATTTGGTATTTATTCGGGATGTTCGCGAACTTATGTTAAGCAAATAAACACGTGACATTTATATTTTATGCGAAACTTATGCTTAGTCATATTCAATTTACACTTGGGCATACTTTAGAACATGTTACATATGCCTAGGAACACTAATTAAATCATAAAACCCGTATTAGGTGACATTGGAACAAGTTACAAATTGGAATAACAAAAAAATAAAAATTCTGTGCTTCTGACCATGGCTTACGGACCATAAGCCACAACCCTTACGGTCCATAAGGGGTGTCTGGGCGGACAGAAAACACAGCAGCCCGCGTTTTTGCACGAAATCCCACTTTCTTAACCCCTCCAATCACCTCTAATCCACCTCTAAACACCTCCAATCATACTCAACCTCTTCCCCTATAAATATACACCTCCTCCAAGCCATTTAACACTTTCACAACTCTCTAATCTTCTCTAAATCACTCTCAAATCTCTTGCAATTTAGGATTTTGGCAGATTCGTACTCTTGCACTAAAGTGAGTGTAACTTGCTCATTTCTCAACCAAATCACTTGGTTCTTCTTCCTACTTCTTTGGATAATCCTTGGGTTTGATTCCTTGGTTTCTCCTTGGAGAAATCAGACTTGGAATTGCCCTAAAAAGGACCTAAACTTTCTGTTTCGTTTTATGGTATTAAAAAACTTGTTTATACTTATCATTCTTGTGTCTAACACATCTCAAACTTATGTACTAATGCTTATAACCTATCCCATGGTTGATTAAGTGTTAGAAACATGATTGAGACATACAAATAAGAGGTTAAACCTCAAATATTTTCTGTTTTGTTTAGGGTATTTAACCCACAAGTCATGTCAAGCTTAGACCTTGATGAATGAGAGATTATGGAACAACTTGGGTTGTCCAAACATACAATCCTCACATGATTTGATGATTTCTCTTTAGTTAGGTTGTTTATATTATTGTACTAATCCTAGTTCGTGACCCTCCTTGGTTGGTTTTACATCAAGTGAAGTGGTGAACATTCAAGGGGTTCCTAAACGGAAGCTTGTTCTTCCTACCCCATACATGACTTCCATGATAACTCGAGGTGCCTAAATGAAGATCCTAATCTTCTACCTCCTAGATGAATTATTCGACTAAATAATATGTAACCTAAATATATATATATATATATATATATATATATATACACTCATTCGAACCTTTAATGTTAAACTTGTGTTTATATGTTAAAGTAGTAGAATATCATCTAAGACCTAAAACTCTAAGTATGATTCTAATGGGTGTACTACCCATAACAAAATTCTAACCATATTGGTTACATAGTGTCGTACAAGAGTTATAAAGTTAAAGATGATTATTTTTAATATTATACTTTATGTTATGTAACACTCCAAATTTATAATCTTCCGTTAAACGCCAAACTCACACACCTATGTTTCCTCGTGTAGAAGAACTAGGTGCTCCCAACTAATCCATCCACAAACTCACTCGCGGGAATTCCAAGTAGGAAAGCTTGCAACCACCGTGAGTATACTCGATCCCTTTTTCCCCTTTACACTTTGGGATGAAACATGTATAACTATGCAAACAACTTTTAAACTCAATTAAACTTACTCTATCCATGATTAAACATGAAACTAATGTGACTTACTTGTTATTCTCGTATGCTATGTGAACGATTTGGAACGTTATATGCTCATTAACTTTGCTCGCCCACCTTAACAATTATAGCGCTATAGGATTAACGCCCCGCCCGTTATACTTTTGGGTATTGTTAAGTTAAACATTACCACCCCGCTAAACTTTTGGGATTAGGCTCTTTTATGCGTTGTATTCTTGGGTTTGATCATATGGTACGCCAAAATTGCATACTAGTAATCACATATTATGAATCATGTTGGATTTGAGTTTTTATCCTATTATGCTATGTAATTAAACTTGTATACTCGCTCTTGCTTTTGCATTGAAACTCTATTTTAATACATGTTGCAGGTTGATTGTTGAAGTATGGATGAATGATGAAACAACTTTGGGTGGACTAGATACACACCTTAAATCTATTTATCCTTTGATGTTATGTTGAAATTTGAACAATGTTGTTATTTCTATTTTAAATGTTGTATGACAATTTAGCACTTGCAATGAAATTCGAATTTAATTAAATATTATCACATAGTGTTATGAAGTCTCTAGCAATCTATACAAACTTCGTCTCATCCCGATGTTTCCGCCATCGGTTGGGGTGTGACAGATTGGTATCAGAGCCATAACTATAGGGAATTAGGAAAATTGCCATGCTTTTGCCCTAATCTATAGTTTTAGGAATTTTGCCTCTTATGTGTTGTTTAAAACTTTTGTACTCTACCATGCACGCTTCCTAGCTATACCTCTAGTTGATTAAATTTATAAGCCTTTCCTAAGGTTAACATGAATACACTTTTGATTATTTGTATACTCCTGTAACACAAACGAGACAACTTTACCAAAATAGGCGTGAAATCCACAATTTGGTAAACGACTCTCATTCTACCTTAAACTATTTTTTTTGCATGAAATTACACCATTAAGCTAGGAGTGAAATCCACAACTTAATGGTAATTTCCATTTCAACTCTAGTGGACCCTTGTCATAGTGTCGAAATTTTATTTTGACCCGACAAGTACCAACCACATTTAGGGTACGAAATCTCCAAGTTAGGGGTGAAACCCGCACCTCATCGATTAAGTCCCATTCCTTGATTTTCAATCTCGCCAAAGTCCCGATTATTTCAATCGATTAGAGATGTGTAGTAACCGGAAGGGTAAGATACCGTTAATCGCTTCTCGACGAGAGTATCTTACCTATAGGCCAAAGCACGTTTTCTCTAATTCGAAAGTACTTTCGACCCACTTTGGAATAGTCGACGTTTCTCTACCCGAAACAATCCAATGTTTTATTGAGCCTCTCTTTTATGTATCTCAATTTATATATGATTTTATACTTGAACGTTCGTTCATTTCAAAATTTTGTTTTAATCGTTTCGTACGTCATCGCAATCACAAACAATAATAATCCCTCGTGAACAAACTAAATTTACAATGCTTTCATTTATTTATGCTATGCTATGTGGAACTCATGACTATGCTATATGAGACGTCTAAACTCTTTATGTTATGTGAATCAATTTGAACCCTTTATGCTATGTGACACCTTATGCTATGTGAATCAATTTATGCAAACAATTTTCTTAAACAAACATTATGATAAAGTCTCACCTTTTCATTCTTTTGAATCTTAGATGTCTACCCGTCTCTCCAAAATGTCTAAGCAGTCAAAGACCCGCGCTACAAAATAGATGATGGCTTTCATGGCCGATCAGTTCGCGCGTGTCATTCCTAAAGTCATTACCGAGATTCGAGCTTCTGAAACACCTCACTCTTCCGTCGACTCTAAGGTCGAAATACGCAAGCCCGCTTCATCCAACTTTAAGCACTTTTCATCGTGCAATCCCAAGCCATTCACCGGCAATGATGGGGTGACCGCCATGCTCGAGTGGTTTGATAGCATGGAGGTCACGTTCATCAACAGTGATTGCCCCGATGAGCTCAGAACGCGTAGTGCGACTGGGGTATTCCAAGCCGGAGCTCTCGAATGGTGGACGAACGAAAGGAACATCCGCTCGAACGAACTGGCATATGCGTTGGCATGGGAAGAAGTTAAGGCCCTGATGATGGATGAGTTTTGTCCTCCGCATGAGCAACAAAAGTTGGAGGAAGAATTTTGGGCACTAAAGCAAGTGGGAGATGAGAACCTAGCTTACACCACCCATTTCAAACAACTTAGCTTTATTGTTCCTCACCTCGTTATGACCCCTAAATGCAAGATAAGGAAGTACATCAATGGGCTACCCTCTGCTATGCGCGATACGATCGAGGCTGCCAAACCCGACAATATCGAAGCTGTTTATCGTTTGGCCGATTCCCTGAACAACAACCGTGTACGCGATAAGCAAGCCGGAAACCCCGTTTCATTCAAGCCAGCCAACCAAATTACCCAACAGTCGAGTAGCAAAAGGGGAAAGAAGCGAAAGTAATCGAACCCTGTTTGCAATGCGATTGTGCCACCCGTTAACCCAAACCCTGTTGCTCCTGATAACACCCAAAAGTCGTACACTGGGATTCACCCCAAGTGCGCCACTTGTAACTATCACCATCCCCCCAATGCCAGGTGTCGTCGTTGTACCAATTGCAACCGTTATGGACATGACACTGCCTTTTGCCGCAGCTACCAACAACAGCAAGCATCACCAGCTCAGCAAGCGCAACAAACTCCACCCGCTCCTCAAAACGCAAGACCAGCTAGGGCTTGTTTCAAATGTAGGGATACTAATCATCTTCATCCTCAATGCCCACAATGGAATCAAGAGCAACTACAACCCCCTCGTGGACGCGCTTTCAACCTGAACGCAAATCAAGTGCGCAACGACAAGGATGTCGTTAACGGTATGTTTCTTGTTAACCATCTTTATGCTTCGATACTGTTTGATACTGGTACGGACAAAAGCTTTGTGTCCTTAGAATTCGAAACATGGTTAAATTGCACACGCTCTAAGCTACCTAAGTCGTTTTCCGTTGAAGTCGCAAGTGGCAAATCCATCCTAGTCGATTCCGTTCTTCGAGATTGTCGTCTTACTCTTAACGAACACGTTTTTCCTATCGGCCTCATACCCATGCAACTGGGTAGTTTCGACATCATCATAGGCATGGATTGGCTCCAAAAGAACCATGCTGAAATCGCTTATCACGAGAAATACGTTCGTTTACCCCTTCCATCTGGTGATGTTTTTCACGTCTATGGAGACAGACCGACCTTCAAGGGGACTGAAGTTAATGTCATGCCCACAAGCGAACAAATACTTACCCAAACAGTACTTTGCCTTTTTAGCCCACGTTGTGGAAGAAAAGGGCAAGGGAAAGAGTATAAGTGATGTTCCAGTGGTGTGCGACTTCCCTGACGTCTTTCCTGAAGATTTACCTGGTCCTCCTCCACCTCGATCTGTTGACTTTCGTATTGACCTCGTACCTGGTGCGACTCCTGTTGCTAAAGCTCCTTATCGTCTTGCACCTTCTGAAATGCAAGAGTTATCTACGCAGCTTCAAGAACTTCTCGATAAGGGTTTCATTCGTCCAAGTACCTCACCTTGGGGTGACACTGTGCTCTTCGTCAAAAAGAAGGATGGCTTCTTCCGCATGTGCATCGACTATCGTGAGCTTAACAAACTCACCGTCAAACCTTTAAACCATACTTCAGAAATCCAAACTGACAAACCTTTAAACCATACTTACACAAACCAGTTTCCAATTCGTGACCCATACTATGCACTATCATTTGAAACCGCTAATTCTACTCCTATGATGAATCCTCACCTAGAAAACTTATCACTAAACCCCCCACTACCAACACCAAGCAAGGTAAAGCAAGAGAAGGACTAGCATGACAAAGGGGATGACTGGAGACTCTTTTTCTTTTATTATGTTATGATTTACTTTCCAAAAGTCCACTTATGGACAATGTTGTATTTCAATTCCAAAAGTCCTTATAGGACAATGTGTTGTAATCTGTCGATTTATTGAAACCTAATTTCAAGTTTCTTTTCTATTATTTAATTGATTCGCTACTGATATCCCAAAATCTTATTGATGGCCATATAGCTCCTGACTGAACAAATGGCAAGCCTGAATATTAGCAATATAACTAAGAAAAACGGTAGTGACAACTGCGACCACTGAGACCGTTTGGACGAAGAAAATAATCTTCGATCCTTGATTGCCGATGAAGTCGGTAAAGCTATGGCTGAATTCATAGCTGCATTTAAAGGGTCGGAGCCATCAGTACCAAAGCAGAAATCTGTTTCCAAACCCCACTCTAAAACAAAAAAGTGTCACTACTCCTCAAATAAGAGTGAGCAAAGCATCAAGAATGTCGTCAGAACTAAGCCCCGTAACTCTAAGGAGGGGTGCACATATAAGTATTCTGTCTCATGTAAGCCCGTGACTTTATGGGTGAGAAAGGAGCCATTGATGCTTTAAAATGGCTCGATGAGATGGAAACCGTTATAGACATAAATGGTTGTGCAACTAAGGACACTACCAAATATGTGTCCTAATCCTTCAAGGAGGATGCTTTAACTTAGTGAAAGGCACTGATCCAATCCACGGGCAAGGTTGCACTATACAACCTAAGCTGGCCCAAATTCATGGAACTGATCCGCGAGACTTACTGCCCGCCTCACAAGGTGGAGAAAGTTGAATTCGATTTTCTTAAACTAACCATGAAAAACCTCAACTGTCAAGCTTATGTATCTGATTACAACTCTCTCTAAAGACTCTACCTTATCTGATTACCCCCGAGTCTAAGCGCATTAAGCGATTCATTGGAGGACTCGCTCCAGAAATCAATGGGATGGTTAAATCCTCTAAATTTGCAACATTTAGATCTGCTGTGGATCTAGCCTTATCTCGCACTTAGGATGAGAAACGGGAGAGAGCGGACAAGGCTGATGGTGATCACAAGCAGAAGCATGATGGCACTCCTACTAGGGATTCTAAGAAAGGTAAGACTAGTTCGAGCTATTACCAGTCCAAGTCAACCGAGGCAAAACCCGAGTGTAAAACTTGTGGGAAACGACATTATGGAAAATGTCAATATAATCAACCTAAAGGTTGTAGCATCTATAAACAGATGGACCACAAATCCCATGAGTGCAAGGATCTGAAAAACGCCACCTGTTATGGGTGTGGCGAGAAAGGGCATATCAAGACCCACTGTCCGAAGTGGGCAGCTGACGCCAAGAACAAGGCCACTGAAGCTAAGAAAGGCAATGCTAGAGCCTTTCAGCTGACTGCAAAGGAAGCAGTTAATGATGCAAATGTCATTACGGGTACGTTTCTCATAAATGATATATTTGCTAGAGTCTTATTTGATTCCGGAGCTGATAAGAGCTTCGTTGACCATAAATTTAGCAAACTTCTAAACCTACCCTTGGGAACCTTAGATGTTACTTATGAGGTCGAAATGGCCGATGGTAGTATAGAAGTAGCTTCCACGATTCTTGATGGATGCGCTATATCTATCAAGAACCAATCTATCCCTGTAAACCTTTTACCTGTGAATCTCGTGGGATTCGATATAGTTTTAGGCATGGATTGGTTAGCTCATAACCAAGCCTGCATTGCCTGTGATAAGAAACTTATTGAGATTAAATCCCCATCCGGTGATATACTCACTATTTTGGGAGATCAACACTATAGATTTCCCGAGGGAACGTCTCTGCTTAAAGCATCCAAGTGTTTGAAAAGAGGATGTGTTATTTATATGGCACAGGTGACTATTGATGTACCAAAGCCGAAGATTGAAGACATTCCAATTAGCTCGAAGTATCCTGATGTTTTCCCTGAAGATTTACCCAGTCTGCCCCCGGATAGGCAAGTCGAGTTCAGAATCGACTTTTTGCCTGGATCGGCTCCTATAGCCAGAACTCCTTACCGATGGACACCCACTGAGATGAAGGAATTGAAGACACAACTTGAAGATCTCTTAGAGAAAGGCTTTATACAGCCGAGTTCCTCGCCCTGGGAGCTCCTATTCTCTTTGTCAAAAAGAAAGGCGGTTCGATGCGAATGTGAATCGACAACCATGAACTGAACAATATCACAATTTAGAATCCATATCCTTTGCCAAGGATCGATGATCTGTCTGATCATTTGCAAGGAGCTAGCTACTTCTCAAATATTGATTTGAGATTTGGCTATCGCCAATTGAAAGTCCGAAGTGAATATGTTCCAAAGACTGCGTTTCGAACTAGATACGACCACTATGAGTTTCTCATGATGCCTTTTGGGCTCACGAATGCACCTGCAACATTTATGGATCTCATGAATAGAGTCTGCAAGCTGTAGTTGGATAAGTTTGTCATTGTCTTCATAGACGACATACTTATCTACTCGTGCAGTAAGGATGATTAATAGAAACATCTTTGATGTATACTCGGTCTGCTGCAATAGGAGAAACTCTATGCTAACTTCTCCAAATGCGAGTTTTGGCTCCGTGAAGTCCAATACTTAGGACACATGATCAGTGAGCATGGTATCCAAGTGGATCCCGCTAAGATTGAAGCTATCATGAATTGGGAAGCACCCAAAGACCCTTTAGAGATCCGCAATTTCTTAGGATTGGCAGGCTACTATAGAATGTTCATTGAGAACTTCTCTCGAATTGCCACTCCTTTAACTGCGTTGATCAGCAAAAAATGTAAAATTCGACTGGGGTCCTAAGCAGAAAGAATCCTTTGAGATTCTAAAGCAGAAACTGAGCAATGCTCCTGCCTTAACCTTACTTGAAGGAATCAAAGACTTTGTCGTGTACTGCGATGCTTCGCACACTGGAATGGGTTGCATGCTTATGCAAAGAGGCAAGGCGATTGCCTATGCATCACGACAGCTTAAGGTACACGAAAAGAATTAAACCACCCATGATTTAGAACTGAGTGCAGTTGTGTTTGCATTTAAGCTGTGGAGACATTACTTATATGGCACAAAGTGTATTATATACACAGACCGTAAAAGTCTTCAGCATCTTTTTAATAAAAAAAGATCTTAGCATGAGACAACACCGATGGATGGAAACTTTAAATGATTACGAATGTAAGATTCGTTACCATCCCGGTAAGGCAAATGTCGTTGCGGATGCTCTATGTCGCAAAGAAAGGGCTAAACCAATTAGGGTTCATGCCAAAGGCATTGAGCTAGGGGTGTGCAAAAAAAATCAGAATCCGAATTATCCGAAATTCCGAATCCGAATTATCCAAAAATTCGGATTCGGATAGTGATATTGAAAATTTTAGGATATTTCGGATATCCGATATCCGAAATATTAATTAATATTATTTTTAAATTATTAAATATATATATATATATATATATATATATATATATATATAAAATGATGCTTGCCCTAAATTCTATCCATTCCTTTTCCAGATCTCTCCCCACCCCCACGCCCCCACTGTAGATCGATTCAAATCTCCTCATTTCCTTCGATCTAGAGAACAAATGTTTACAGAATCGTTCGTCAACAGGTTGTAATCATCATTTCTCACTTTGTTCGATTACAGAATCCTCCGATCTAGAACTAGGTTTGTGACATTGTTCGATTTAGCCCATGGTTTGTAATCATCATTCGAGATCCTTTAAGTAATCATCGTCAGTAGCAACCATCTAAATCAGTTATGTTTTAATTTCATTTTTAGTGCACGATTTCTGATTTCTTTTTAGTTCTATTGCAGGTCTCTTTAGTCTGGTTCTTTCACAATTTTACTAGTCTCATTGTTCCACTAATTTGGGCCAAGGAATTAATTTGTTATAGAATTATCAAATCTCCAATCTTATCTGGTGTTTTTTTCTAATTTTTTAATTAAATTTTCATGAATGTGTGGTATATTGTAAAAGCTGTTTGAATTTCATTCTGATATCGAGATTAAGTTTTGATTGGCATATGGAATTCATAACTCATTTTGGTAAAAAAAAGTAGTTTTAAGAATTTCGGATATCCGTTTTAATATCCGAATCCGTATCCGAAATTTCAGATACCCGAACTTCGGATATCCGAAATTTCGGATACATATTCGGATAGTAAAAATTAACTATCCGAATTTTCGGATATCCGGTTTTGAACACCCCTACATTGAGATACGTACTAACTTGACTGAAAAGCTATTAGAGGATCAGAAGCAAGCCCTGCTAAAGGCGAATGCTCAGACTAAAGGATTAGGTGGAACTGTGGAACAGTTAACACCTTGAAAGGATGGAATCCTAAGACTGAATGATAGAATCTGGGTTCCCATCTATGGAGGACACAGAGAGTTGATTCTTAAGGAATTACATAACTCGAAATATTTAGTAGATATCGGTGGAGAGAAGATGTATCAAGACCTGAAAAAGGACTATTGGTGGATGGACATGAAAAAGTCCATAGCCACCCATATAGCAAAATACCTAACATGTTCGCAAGTTAAGGCCGAACATCAGAGACCATCTAGTCTGCTACAACAACTGAAAATTCCCATATGGAAATGGGAAAGGGTAACAATGGATCTGATTACCAAGTTACCTAAGACCAGTCATGGCAATGACACGATATGGGTCATAGTTGACAGACTGACTAAGTCGGCGCATTTCTTGACAATTAAGGAAACTTATAGTTCTGACAAGTTAGCTAAGTTGTATGTTGACAACATTGTGTCTCTTCATGGAGTACCGTTGTGTATATTATCATATAGAGATATTGGATACACTTCGCATTTCTGGAAAAGATTCCAGCAAGAGCTTGGTACGCGCTTGAACTTTAGTACGGCTTACCATCCCCAGATCGATTGGCAGAGTGAGCGTGCAATCCAGACTCTAGAAGACAAGCTACGTGCATGCTCAATTGACTTAGGTGGTAGCTGGGATGAACATCTACCCCTGATCGAATTCTCCTATAATAATAGCTATCATACTAGTATAAAAGTCGCACCTTTTTGAGGCTTTATACGGGAGAAAGTGTCGAACGACCGTCTGTTGGGCTGAAGTTGGTGAAAGCCAACTCTCTGGACCAGAGATTGTCCTCGAAACAACTGATAAAATTCTACAAATCAGAGATAGACTCAAGGTTGCCTGAGATAGGTAGAAGAGCTATGCTGATAAAAGGCGGAAGCCTCTCAAATTCCAAATCGGGGACGGAGTAATGCTCAAAGTCTTGCCTTGGAAAGACGTAATGAGATTTAGAAAGAAGGGAAAGCTGAGATCTAAATATATTGGACCATTGTAAATAATAGAATGTGTCGGTTCTGTAGCTTACAAACTTAAGTTACCATAAGAGCTGAGTGGAATCCATGATGTGTTCCATATCTCTAATCTGAAAAAGTGTTTAGATAATGAAGCACTTATCAGGTCTCATCATGACGTTCAAATTGATGAGAGTTTAAGTTTTATTGAAAAACCTTTGTCCATTGAGGAACGTGAAGTCAAAAAGCTTCGTAAGAAAAAGGTTTCCCTTATCAAAGTGAAATTGGATTCCTATCATGGCCCAGAATACACTTGGGCGGTGGAATCCTGTCACACCCCGATATTCTACCACAATCCCGGTGGGCTCGGGTGGGGAGTATCATGACGTAAGATTGGTATCGTCATAGTCAAACAATCATAGATAGCACAACGAAAGTCTTGGCGTTTAAAAATATTATTACAAACCAATTGTCCAAGTGTTCAAAATAAAAAATACAGACTTATTTGTAATAAAATCCACAGGCGGATCATAAAATGTACAAAAGGGAGAACATCATACTACTAGGCTTTATGCAAAGGATTTGCAAATTCCTCTCCTAGCATTACCGAGCAACTTCCAACCTATTTACGTATTTGCACCTGTCACTTAGTCTTTTGAAAATACGTCAGTTTACACTGGTAAATACAATCAACCGACACGTTTTGAAAACATTTTGAAAACCATTTTAAGTGCACAAGCACATGATTTTATAAATAACTTGGGACAATTCAAAATGATCTTATATACAGTTTTACATAGCTGTCAATATATATGGGCCCAGTACTAAACACCAAGACATGATTAACCGACACACCACTTAAACCCACAAAGGGGTGTCCCCACGTAGTGGGCAAGAAAAACATTTTTATATTAGCATTAAGCATCTGTCAGGTGTACGCCTACACCCCGTGCTTAGTCGTGGCCATTAATAACTTAAATGAGCCGAGGATATCCAGGACACGGTCGCGTTTACCCCCAATGTTTAAGTTATCAGGCAAAATAGATTAAAACGGGTTATGAAGATCTTGTAGCCCCAATCCGGCATATGATCCCATACCTGACCAAGTGGTAATAATTTACCGTATCCCAAGCCCGTATAAGGAAAATCGGTTAAGAGTATTTACCTGTGCTAACACTCGTCTTAATATGCAAGGTTTATAAATAACTCAGTCGTTAATCAATTGACTAAGGTAGGTAGCAATTTACTGGAAGGCCCTAGTCTGGAATGATAGTATAAATAACCAATTAGAATTTCAACGGGTCCTGTTCAAGTCGTAGACTTGGACCGGTTAACTTAAAATATCAAAAACGGTACGATACGCTTGATTAAGCGATGACCGGAATAGAATGTAGTTTAAAGCCAACAAGTAATAAGACTTGTATAATATGGGTAAACAAATAACATTATGGAATTTGAAGTAAAAATGATAAGGTTTGACCCGTTTCGGTAAACTAGTTACAAAAGCCAAACCGTACGCGTATAAGCGATAATGGGTAATCAGATGAGTCATGAACAAGTTCTATATGCCAATATACTTTAAATAAGTTGGAATATCAGTAGGATATCAACTTATATGCCCATGAAGGTTTTAAGATCAAACTATGCCTCATAAGGGTGTTTTAGTCATTCAGTGACGTATAAAAGGAACTTGCTATAAATTGATGTTATAAACATTATCATTCTGTAAAAATATTATATTTGTGATATAATTTCAGTAAGTAATCAAACATATGTGAATCTTATGATTTAAGACCAAATTATGCACCGAAGGGGAATTTTGGTCAATATGTACATAGTTTGAGAACTTGTTTTGGAAATCTGAGTTATGAACATGTACCTACTGTGAAAACATTTTTTATATGTTATATTATCAGTAGGTATCAAGTTTTATTTGATAGTTATGGTTAAAAACCATACTATGCACCAAAAGGGCGTTTTAGTCATTATATGACGTAATTTTCGATCTTATATCAAAATAGATGTTATGAACAGGTTCATACTGTTAAAATATGTTATTTAATATAACATAATAGTAGGTAATTAGTTTTGTATAAAAATTATGGTTTAAAACCATGTTATGTGCCAAAAGGGCATTTACGTCATATTACGACATAATTCAAGAACTTGTACATAAACTTAGATTATAAACTAACTTGATATCCCAAAATATTTTAATTTTGATATTATATCAGTAGGTTATGAGTTTGATATGAGAAATTATGTTTGAAACCATATTATGTGCTGAAAGGGCACTTTGGTCATTTTAAAACATAATTTACGATCTTTTATGTAAATTCAGTTTTTGATCAGTTTAATAACATCAAAATATGTTAACTACATTAACATATCAGTAGGTAAACCATTTGCAAGTTCGTTGTTGATTAAAACCTTATAATTTTCAAAAAGGGCATTTCGGTCAAAGTATGGCATAATAATGGAACGTGAATAAAATCTCATAATATGATTATGATCGTGTAATATAACCACAAAGGGTTATGCTACATTAAATTACGATCATAATGCAACCTTAAATTAGTAGCAAACTGTTCTAAATTGGGTCAGAATCGAAAGTCAAAGTAGAAGTTTACACATGTTCTAATAATTATTACCAAATTGTTTTAGTGTTAAAACATATTTTAGAACATCTATAAACTCAGATTGTAACATTTATAAATCTGACCAGTTTGACTTTTTAAAACAATAAACTTTGACCCGTCAATTGACCTAGTAAACGTGCTTTTTAGGAGGTGCCCTTTTGAGGGATTAACACCTACTTAATTACGATCACGTATCCATGTTCGTCTTGAAAAATGGCTGGACCATTAACGTCTAAACCGAAAGTCAAAGAGTTTATCTAAAAAGTTTGACTTTTGGTTTTAAAAGCCTAATAAACGAAAATGCAAGTGAAATGATCACTTACCAGTGAACCTCTGATGAAAAAGGACTAATATGGAAGCTACCTTCAGTTTGAAATCTCCAGAATATATGAGAGGAAGTGATAAACAAGAAGGTGCAAGTTTTAAAAGTGAACCAATGCACCTATTTATACATGTGGAGGGTTAAGGAGGTGCTTCCAGGTGTTAAAGGGAGTTGGGAGGTGCATACAAGTGTCCATGTACGTGTTTAGTGCAGACAACAGGTGCATGGTTTCGAATTTAGAGGTTTTGGTAGCCTTGTGTGGCCTCTAAGCAATTTTCTGACGTTGTGTTAGTTTTACGGACCGTAGAGCCTGGTCCTTTGCGGTCCGTAAAGGACCTCGGACCACAAAACAATTTTCACAACTTGGCATGTTTACTCCCTTGACCACCATACTTATATGCATTATTATAATTAGCATATTTAGCCCCTCATGACCAATGTTTGGCACACCCGAGAGTATGACCGAACATCATTAACCTCCCGGTTCGTTAAAGGGTCACTCAGAGGTATAAATTAACATGTTGACGCATTTAGTCCTCCAAATATCAAACTTCCATATAAATTCACAAATGGTCCCTCTCGTCTAACAAGTGGCTCATTTGAGAGTACGAACACCGTAAAGGGTAACTCAGAGGCATAGTTTCAGTATGTTGACACTTTTAGTCCCTCCACATTCATATTTTCCACAATTGGCAAAAATAGTCCCTCCTAGCCAACATTAGGCATAAATAGGAATAGGGACACGTGTCAGTACATTACTGGACACGAATTTACGAGGTGTTACAAATTTGAAATGAGGCAGAAATACTCGCATTTGTTTGAATAAATCTCTAGGACGAGATTTCCTTTAAGGGGGTGAGGATGTAACACCCGAAAATTTCGTCCAGTTACGTGCCGACACCATGGTTGTAAAAGTCCCGCCTAGGCTCCGAGTACTTCCCGAGTACTCGCTACAAGGTAGGCTGCCGAGGCATGAGTACTCTTCTCCCAGGCCAATTACTCCCCGAGTAATCTCCGCCTAAGCCGAGTACTTCCCGAGTACTCCCGAATCCGACTAGGGAGCGCCTAGCGACTTTTGCAACCATGGCCGACACATGTCAAATTCTCCAACTAGTCCCGACTATGTGGAGGGAGAAACCTCCAACTAATCCCAACTATGTGGAAGGAGGAAGGACCCACACTGGATGTTCACTGAAACGTGTCCCAAATCTCTGACTGATCCCTACTCTAGGAAGGAGGGGGACTATTATTGTGCGTTAACTAAAACTCATCCCAAATATCCAACTAATCCCCACTGTGTGGAAGGACAGGGACTAACATTGCATACATTAATAACTAGTTAACCCAATGTGTCAATTGTGCAAAATCAGTATTCTTGAAGTCCTTACGGACCGTAAGGCATCATGGCTTACGGACTGTAAGCATTTAAACTGATGCGCGCCAGGAGGTCTTACGGACCGTAAAGCACTTAGGCTTATGGACTGTAAGGGTGTGTGCTGAACAAGTAAAGCTCATCGCCTTAGGTCCATACGGACCGTAAGGCTTGAAGCTTACAGTCCGTAAGGGACCGACATACATCAAAAAACAGTTGGCTATTGTTGCTGCTGTTCTACCACCTTGTGGCCTCACTTTCCATTTTCTCTACCCTTTCTACACATCCTAACACACTTGGCTCTTGGTTGTAACACCTGAGAACACTTGGCACACTCTCCTTTACCCTCCTTGGCTATAAATAGCAACTTCCACCATCTTGTTCAACTCACACCTTCACTCTCAACTCTATATCATTCTTGGAGCTCTCTTCTGAACAAGAGGACTCCTATCTTAGTTTTATTTTGCTCTAACACTTCCAAGTAAGTGTTCCTACTTGTTCTTTTCATTTATTTTAGTTATTTTAAGCTTAAAGTCAATCAATTGACTTTCTGTTTGACTTTAGCTTCTGACCAAATTGGTCAAGGTAAAGTTCAATCCGAACTTTCCTTTGTGATTGTAATAATGATGGTATGATCTCTCTATGATCATACCCTCGGATTATTACGTTTACTAGTTGAATTGATAAGTCGAGCATGCTATGTAAAAGTCGAATTTTCGACTAAACTTTATAAATGGTATAAATGGTTTTTATAAATTATAATTCAATTGTTTTGACACAAATACAAGTTTTACAACTTGTATAAACTGATATTAGCATGCTTAACTTGTCTAATTCAGTTTAGAACATCATTCCTTGTCAAAAGTCAAGCAGTTTGACTTTTGCTTTGACTTTTGATTCTGACCCGTTTGGTCAACGTTAAGATCTGTTTTAAACTTGTTTTGAGACCATATTATTTTCGATTATTACTCTCTGAAGTTATATACATGGTCAATCCGTTTGATGGGTTAAATGACAAGTCTTGAAAATATTGTTAAAAATGACCACAATGCCCTTATGTGGTCAAAGTAGCTAATTAAATGGTTTTAATCTGAACCGAACTATAATCTAACTTTGGAACAAAATATACTTCAACTAAAAATATATTTTTAATACTTGAACTTGTCATAAGCCCATCCGACCTTCCGAAACCGCCTTTACGCGCATAACTAGTTATGTGAACCTAGTTCGCATAAACTAGGCGTAACGGGTTAAAACTTTTCAAAACCTTTCAAAATCAGAATGTTGGTATAATAAACCTTTATCCAATGAGTCCTTACACTCGGATAGGTATAAACCACATTCTATCTGGCCTACGCTTAATCTAGCGAACTGATTCTATTTTTAAGTAACGGGTCGTGTCGAAGGAACTAACCTTTGACCCGTATACATTCTAACAGATAACTAATTCTATTCACTCCAGACTATAGAATACCCTAGATATTCGGACTTGAGTTTTAATACTTTGATTTACGGCTTTTTACTATATTAAAACCGTTATCGGTTGGAAGCTAGCAAAAAGGTAAATACTCTTAACTTATTTTGTTTTAAAACTTTTGGAATGGCGAATACGCCACTTGGAGCGGGTATTACATAAATGAGCCGCCTATGATAGCTCATAAATGTAAGAACTCGGTTTTATCTGTTTTACTTGATAACTGAAACAATCGGGGGTTATTGGTACCGTGTCCGAGCGTCCCAACTCATGAACTATTATGGCCATACGGAATAACGTGTCAGGTAGGCATACTGACTGTAAGACACGTTATTCAACTTTGGTGTGTACCTTAATCATTATAGCACTGAAAATGATCGGCTTTGATATCTGGTTCCCATTGTATGACAAATATGTAAATTTGGTGATAAGATAAAATCTCAAGAAATATTAAATGATTATCTACGGGTTTTCTCTATGTATAAAACTCCTTTTTGAAAAACTATTTTCAAAATGAGTCAGTTAATTGTATTTACCAGCAAAAGCTGACGTGTTTTCAAAAATATTAAACTGCAGGTACCAAACTTTGATATAAGACTGGGAATCCGGGTCGGCTATGATAAAAGCTTTGGAATTTGCAACTCCTAGCTTAAGGCTTATGATGTCTAAAGCTCATTTTATTTTGATACCGCATGTGGGCTTGTACTCAAATACTTAAATAAATTTTAGAAAAAAATTACACCGTTGGTCCTTGTGGTTTCTGCCAAATTTCAATGTCGGGTACTAATAATTTTTTTGTTGCAAAATCAGGTATTAACGTTCTAATTTGTCACAATGTTGAGTACTAAGGCCAAACCTTGTTAACTTTCTTAAGTCTTTCTAAATTGACTAAAATGCCCTTTAATAATTAAAGTTTTTAGTCATATTGTAAAACTTAGAAACCGTAGGAACTATATGTATTAAATAACCAAACAGAAACCCGCCTTTCAGGAGGTCTTCTCCGGTAAAGTCTCCAGATTTCGGCCATATCGGATCCGAAATTTTTTTCTGTTTAAGTTATTTTTTTCGTTAATGTTTATCTCCATCATAATCAAAACTAACAACTCGTTTGTGTCATGTATAAACTGCAAATTATGCTTATCCGGTAACCTGTTTAACTCCGAAATTCCCATTATCCCCTTGATCTGTTATATCTTCAATTCGAGTATGAATATATGCCTCTTGACCCAATGTGACATCATTCCCACACAATTTCACCGTCAATTTCGTCTGTAGAACTGATCGGAGACGCATCGACATACCAGACTATGATGATCAATTCTTGTACGTAACATCGTAGACTCGTACGGATATTACATGTTATTTATTTGTTTTATCATACAAAACAAAAGCACCATATTTATTTCAACCTACAAAACTGTTATATTTCTAGATCAGAAATTTGTTTTGGTTATTTTTATAAATATTAACTTGGCTTATTATTTAGATTAAGTTAAAAAAATTATTTTACTAGCATATTATTATATATAAACTCAAAGTTTACAAATAATAAACTTCAAATTCATTTAATTTTATAAGAAATATAAATAAAACAGAAAACATTACTTTAAATTATTTTAGTCAAATATAATTTATTAAAATATAAACTCTCTAGTTATTAAAGGGCATTTTAGTCATTTTAGTAAGACTTAACAAAGAAAGTTAACAAGGTTTGGCCTTAGTACTCAACATTGTGACAAATTAGAACGTTAATACCTGATTTTGCAACAAAAGACTATTAATACCAGACATTGAAATTTGACAGAAACCACAAGGAACAATGGTGTAATGTTTTCTAAATTTTATTTATATATTCAGACTTATACTGAATAAATATTTTATTCCAATACTTTCGCTGTATTATTAAATTATAATACTGTAATCCAATCGTCACGATCCATCCAGTCCTACCAAAAATTGAGGTGTGGCATTAAGTTACTACTTCCTACTTTATAAAACATTTCTTTATTTATGTTCATGATATTATAAAATAGTGACGTAAAATATGATGGTGAAATGCATCAAACTTTTCTTTGGGTGACAAAACATATTATAAAATTGCTAATTTAGTGGTCCTCGTTTTATCCTTGGCTACAATATTTGAAGAGCTTTTTAAACCTTGTATATTTAAAATATATTAAATATTAGGCTGAGAATCAAATGAGAAGTTTATTTTGGCTAGGAAATTTAGGAAACAATAGGATTATGACATGTGGCAAGATTTAAAATAAAGAGCAAGGGTATTTTAGTCATTCGTATCCTTTCTTCTTCCTTCTTCTCTCCAGTAACTTCAAAACCCACCATTTTCAAAACCCACAATCTTCAACATTTTCTTCACTTTCTATCTCAATAATCACTACATTATAGTGCGATTTTCGTCAACAATCAATGATTCAAACACCCGATCAACGTGTTCTTCAGCTTTTTTGAAGAAAACCCAGTTTAATTTCATACAAAATCTCATTTTTTCTCATGATTTTGAAGATAATCACTCGATCCGTTCGATTCTATCGCTGATAAGTGTTTGTATCATTCAAATTTTCATCAATCGTTGAAGAAATCGGCTTCGATCCATGTAAGAAATTCTTTAAATTTAGTTTTACGATCTGGGTTTTTGATTTAGTCGTTGCGTTTTACGATCTTGGCGGGGGTCCGGGGGCAGCGCCCCTGGTAGCAGGGTCCAAGGGGCAGAACCCCTGGCTTGGGTTGAGCTGCCAGGTCAGCTCGGAATTTTTTTTTCGGATTAAATTGCTTTAATAAAAATGCATCAGAAAATTTATTTTTCTGTAAATTGCCTCTGGAAAACTGCATTCGTAGACAGTTTTTTATCTCCTGCTTCCTGGTTCAGATAATTCACATACAAAACTATTGTCCTGGTTCAATGCGTTTTAGAGAGAACACTTTCTTTGGTGTTTTTAGGCCATTGCGTTTTAGAACTAAGACATTTTTATGTGTTTTCTGGCCATTCGTTTTAGAAAAACACATTTTTGAAGTGTTTTTAGTCATTGAGTTTTAGGTAAAACACATTTTTAGGTGTTTTCATTCCATTGCGTTTTAGAGAGAACAATTTCTTTTGTTTTTTTAGGCCATTGCGTTTTAAACAGGAGACATTTTTAAGTGTTTTCTGGCCATTGCATTTTATAAATATGACATTTCTTTGTGTTTTTGGTGCATTGCGTTTTATAGAGAACACTTTCTTTTGTTTTTTAGGCCATTGCGTTTTAGAAAGGAGACATTTTTAAGTGTTTTCTGGCCTTTGCGTTTTATAAATAAGACATTTCTTTGTGTTTTTGGTGCATTTCGTTTTATAGAGAACACTTTCTTTTGTTTTTTTAGGCCCTTGCGTTTTTTGAAAGGCGACATTTTTAAGTGTTTTCTGGCCATTGCGTTTTAGAAATAAGACATTTCTTTGTGTTTTTTGTGCATTGCGTTTTAGGTAAAACACATTTTTATGTGTTTTCAGTCTATTGCGTTTTAGAAAGTACACTTTCTTTTGTGTTTTTAAGCTATTGCTTTTTAGAAATAAGACATATCTTTATGTTTTCTGGCAATTGCGTTTTATAAATAAGACATTTCTTTGTGTTTTTGGTGCATTGCGTTTTAGAAAAATGTCATTTTTAGGTTTTTTTTCTATTGTTTTTTACGCAACTGGTTTTTTTCCATTGCGTTTTACGCAACTGGGTTTAAAAAAAAATCGAAAATATAGCAATAGTATACTCGTTTTAAAGATTAAAAACGCTCGTTTTTTTGTGAAATTTTTATAAAAAAATAATGTTGTATGAAAGAGTTATTAACGTTTAAAAAATAGGGGAAATTAGAGGAGAGAAAAACTATTGTCTTGCTTGACTAGAATGTCCCTTAACAAACCCACGCGGCTCCTTTTTTTTTTCAATTTCACCCATTTAATCTTAGCCCTTGATTAAGTAAATGGATGGTCAAGATCACTTCCTAGCCTTCTTACCCAAATAAATTTACTATTATATCCTAACCCTTTAAATATAAAAAGGGTTTTAATAAATACAAGTGTCGCAGCTATTTTGCTTCTATATGATATATTCTCATGACAGGTCGGTTTTCGTGACATGCGGTTAATGTAAATGTAAGTGAAACATAATCACTTTATAAGTTTTGTGAAGTACTTTATGAATATGGGTCTTTGTTCTCATAGTATTATGTGTAGTGTGTAAATTTTAAGAGATCGAAGCTTTAAGTCCAACGACAGACAATAGTATATATAGAATTAGAAAGACAATACTATAGAATTAGAAATAGATGTTTAGTATATACTACGAAGTTTATTTGGGTAGGAAGCCTATAAAGTAATCTTAACCGTCTATTTATTAATTAAGGTATAAGATTAAATGAGTGAAATTGAAGAAAAAAAAGGAGGCGCGTGAGTTTGTCTAGGGGCATTCTACTCAATCCAAAGTAATAGATTCTCTATCCTCCAATTCCCCCCATTTTTTAAATGTTAACAACTCTTTCATACGACATTATTTTTTTTTTATAAAAATTACACCAAAAAACGAGCGTTTTTTTATCTTTAAAACGAGTATACTATTGCTATAGTTTCGATTTTTTTTTCGAAAACCCAGTTGCGTAAAACGCAAAATGACTCTTTTTCTAAAACGCAATGGACAAAAAACACAAAGAAATGTCTTATTTCTAAAACGCAATGGCAAGAAAACACAAATAAATGTCTTTTTTTTTTTTTTTTTTTTCTAAAACGCAATGGCCTAAAAACACAAAAGAAAGTGTTATTTATAAAACGCAATAGACTAAAAACACATAAAAATGTGTTTTACCTAAAACGCAATGGACTAAAAATATTTCAAAATGTGTTTTTCTAAAACGCAATGGACCAAAAAACACATAAAAATGTGTTTTTCCTAAAACGCAATAGACAAAAACCACAAAAGAAAGTGTTTTTTTTTTTTTTTTTTTTTTTTTTCTAAAACGCAATGGATAAAAACACATAAAATGTGTTTTTACCAAAAACGCAATAGACTAAAAACACTTCAAAATGTGTTTTTCTATAAAGCATTGGACAAAAAAACACATAAAAATGTGTTTTCCTAAAACGCGCACAATAGATATAAACCCAAAAGAAAGTGTTTTTTTTTCTAAAACATAATAGACTAAAAACACATAAGATGTGTTTTACCTAAAACGCAATGGACTAAAAACACAATAAACTGTGTTATTTCTAAAACGCAATAGACTGAAAATAAAAAAAAAAACTGTTTTTTCATTCCTTTGTAAAACGCAATGACTCAATTCAAAAATCCAGATCGTAAAAATGCAATTCAAAATTTTCTTTCATAGATCGAAGCTGATTTCTTCAGATTTCTTCAACGATTGACGAAATTTGAATGCTAGAAACACTTGAATGGAACGAATCGAGTGATTCGCTTCAAAATCAAGGGGAAAAAATGAGATATTTTATGAAATTAAATTTTTTTTTTCAAAAAAGTTAAAGAACATGTTGATTGAATGTTTGAGTCATTGATTTGTGACGAAAATCGTACTATAATGTAGTGATTATTGAGATAGAAAGTGAAGAAAATGTTGAAAATGGTGTGTTTTGGAAATTGTGAGTTTTGAAGTTACAGAGAGAATAAGAGAGACGATTGGATAAAATTGACTAAAATACACTTCCCTTTTATTTTAAATTTTGTCACATGTCATAATCATATTGCTTCATATCCTTCCTAGCCAAAATAAATTTCCTATTTGATTATCTCCTTATAAAGAGATTTAGATTGTTGTTATAAAAGAGTAATAGTTATCAATATTATTTTTTATTTATACCATTTCTGATTTCTATGTTTTGTTACATCCGTATTTCTATGAGATTGCAATATTAGCTTTAAATATGTTTGTATCTACATGATTATAACTTTAAAGGTTTTTCTAATTAGATGTGTTGTTCATTGTTTTTCCTTAAATGCAATATTATTTACCATCACATTATTTTATTTTATTACAGGTTAGAAACCTGTGTATTATAGGGTTGAATAAATATACTTTTATTATACTAAATAATAAACTAATATATCTTTAAAACCCTCAATTATTATACAGGTTGAATAAATGCAATTTTATATATTAAAAAATAAAAAAGTTATATCGTTAAGAACCTCATGTATTGTACGGGTTGAATAACTGTAATTTTATATACCAAATACTTAAAAAAAGTTATATTTTAAAAATTGTGTATCACACGAATTAAATAAATGTAATTTTGTATACTAAATAATAAAAAATGTTATATCTTAAAAAATCTTGTGTATTGTACATGTTGAATAGATCTATTCTTATATACCAAATAAGAAAAAAATATATCTTTAAAAACCTGGTGTATTACACGAGCTGAATAAATATAATTTTGTATAGTAATTTTCGACAATTTGATTTATAAATTATTTAATAAAATTTATATGATAAACTTTTTTTACAATGAAAATAAAAATGAATAATATATTAATACAAAATTTGGTTTTTGTGATAAATAATTTTTTTTATTTAAAAATATCATAAATTAACAATTAAAATTTTTGGATTATATTTTATTAGAAAAAAGAAGAATTCTACTCGAAATTCAAAGTAGGATAAGATTCAATATTAATTTATTATTTATTTATTTAATTATTATTAGATAATTAGGAAAAAAGGCGAGAAAAAAAATAGATTCCTCTAATAAATGACACGTATCATATATTGATTTACTTTGTTATATAGTATAGATTAAAAAAATTATAAATCCATAACATTAAATTATATTTTTTTTTTGCCAATAGATCTTTAGATCAATGACATTAGTGAATTCTTCTTAACCAAGTGATGAGGGTTTGAGCCTCATTGTCATGTAGAATTATGGATTACTTGCTGCCATTTTAAAAAAAAATATTTATTATTTTTACATAGTAGTTAATGTAGTTAGTAATATAGCATTAAGTACAAATGAAATGCTTATCTTTAAATGTATCATAGGTGCGTTTATTATATCAAATTGAATGTATTATATATTAATGTATTTAATATTAAATGCATGACTTTACTACATGCATTGTTAAATGTTAATATTATCAAATATGTTTAGAAATATATAGAGTAAAATGTTAAACGCGTCCATAAGTTTTAGTCATTTTTGTTTGTTCTATTCAAAAGGACTTTTTTTTTATTGTGACTTTCGTCTCTCGAAATTTGGTCATCAGGGATAAAATAGCAAAATTACAAACTTTTTGGATGAAAATGACATCTCGGGAAAGAAAATCGCAAAAATAATGAAACATTAGGGATGAAAATAACATTTTACTCAAATATATATTAAAGAAAAGAATTGCTCAAAAACTTGCTGTCAATAAAAAAATGATATGTTTTCTTAGAAACAAAAACTTTTATGTAGTAAAAACAAAAACTTATTATTGTTATTTCATTTTATGAAATATCTAATATCTAAAACTAATAAAAAACGTCTAACTAATGCCACATGACATTCTCTCATTCAATTCGTTAATAACAACAGTATTATTATTATTAATTAATATCCTTAACAATATAAAAACACATTTTTACAAAAATATTATTATTAATAATTAATCAGTATCCTTAACAATATAAACACACCTTTTTGTAAACAACTAAATTTATATTTTAACCGTCCTTTGATTCAAAATTTTTAATTATTATTTAAACAAACGCTCGTTATATTTTTAATATGTTAATATCTAAGTTATGGTAATTTATCGGAGTCAGAATATCTTTATAATAATTTTGATACAAGTCTATACTTACCGGATGTTTTGAATGAACTTAAATTTTCAGGCTTGCCAAACTATAGATTATTACCAAAGGTCAGTGTTCCTGTAACGTAATCAAGAAATATTGATCAAAAAAATGGTTTATGCAATGGAACTCGGTTATAGGTCCTATCACTAGGTAATCAGGTTATTGAGACACTCATATTATCTGGTAGTAGTATTGGCATTCGAACGTTTATCCCTAGATCTCGATTAATACCGCCAGATAAAAGAATCCCAGTAAATTGAAAAGAAAACGGTTTTCTCTCGTCGTATGTTCATTCCATGACGATAAATAAAGTCAAGGACAATTGCTATGTAAAGTTGGATTGTTTCTAAAAGAATCGGTTTTTATACAAGACCAACAATATGTCGCGTTGTGTAGGGTTTAAAATTCACTTCTGGAAGTTTAAATTCTTAAACCCATGTAATACATGGTCTAATAATCTAGTGTGTATATATATATATATATATATATATATATATATATATATATATATATAATCCGTTAGTCTTTTACTACCTCGGAATAAATAATACTAGTAATCTGTTAACAAAGCTAACTTTTAGATATACACATTATATATATATTATATATATATTGTTTTCGAGGGATGATGAATAGTAGATTTATTTATATAATAATATATAGTTCTTTATTATTTTATTATTTAATACATTATATATATATATATGTTTATTATTATATTTACTTTTAATAAAATATTTCTCTTTTTTTTAAAACATATATTTCCTTTACATTTTTTTAATTACTATTTTTTCTTTTTTTGAACATATATTAATTTATCGATTAATTTGATACTTCTTTAATAAGTCACGTTTATAACTTTTTTCTAAAAACTTAAGTACGTAGTTGTGCTTAATTTCTTTCTCTGACATTCCGTTATAAGTTTTGTTAAAAAACGAGGTTATACTCAAAATAAAGTATTTATTTGGTATTATAAAACGGTACGATTTTAACTAAATCGTTTTAATGGTTTAACTTTTTAAACAACATGCTTTATTTTCGAATCACGTTTGTTTTACATTATCATTTGCTCGGTATCGACGCAACGCATGATATAAAAAAACTAGTAGAGTTTATCATCTATGGACGAGAAATAGTTGGGCAGCATTAAGACACACTATGTTTAGTGATTCTTTATTTAACTAATTATTATGTATTAAACTTGCACGTGTGTGTATTAATTATAAAAGTAAAAACACAAGAAAGAACAACATCAAACATAGACGATAAACCATATTTGTTAACTAAAAAAGCATAAAGTCGATCAATTATATTTCATTATGAAAACTTTCTAATACAACTTGATCAATAACACGTCTCTCTTAATTAGGCTCACAATCACCACATCCATGTCATGAAACTGAAAGATTCAGGAGATTGTGCTGGTGCTGATGTAGGAGTGGTTGGTGGCAACGCTTTTGGTTCATGCTTGTGATGATGATCTTTATGCTCATGCTTGTGATGGTGATGTTCATTCTCTTCATGGTCATGCTTGTGATGATGCTCTTCATGCTCATGCTTGTGATGGTGGTGTTTGTGCTTATGTGAGGGTTCTGGAACAGGAGTGGGTTCTGGTGCATTCGCTGGTGAAATCGAACTGTCGAACACTGGCACCTCTTCGCCACTTATGGCGGTTGGCTTCAAGTACTTCATCAGGTTGTCATAAAAACTTCGAAGATCTTCCTCTCGAATAGCTACATCGTCATTGGTATCAACCAATGACCTTGCACTACATTGTGTTGTGAGAACCACCATTGCAACCAACAAAAGAAACATGTTTCTAGTATTCATGATTTCTGTCTGAGACTGGAATAGATGATGTGAAAATGTGAGGCATGTTTGCTTCTATTTATAGGTAAACTTACCAATCACATTTTAACAAGTGTCAAAACCCATTTATATTTTACCAATCAATGTATAGTATGAAACAAAAGATTTTATCATTAATTTTAGAAAAGTGGTTAATAAATAATAAATGCTTGATTTTTTTTCCTTAACATATATTTAATTTATGGTATTTATTATATCTCTTTCATAATAATGCTCATATAACAAGCAGGATATTTAGTATTCACATAAGCAATGTGTTTAAATGTAATAAATTTCTTGTTATGCCATCATTTATATATGTTTAAATGTAATTAATTTCAATAGTGTATTGAATATTTGAATGTTGCCATGTTTTTTTTTTCTTTTTTTAATAACAAATTTCTTTTATTCCGTGCTGTCTGTGAGATTTGAACTCAAAAGCTCCCCTCTCAAGATGTTTAAAGATTTTGCATTTGTCAATGGACCACCACTCCATTGGTTT
This sequence comes from Helianthus tuberosus, assembly GCA_030545235.1. Lineage (NCBI taxonomy): Eukaryota > Viridiplantae > Streptophyta > Magnoliopsida > Asterales > Asteraceae > Helianthus > Helianthus tuberosus. Next base: position 135,678,445 of record CM060433.1, read on the forward strand.
GAATGTTGCCATGTAGGTGCATGAATCCTGCATAGAACATTCCAAAGATACACAAACACCCATTTGATAACTATAATGTATTGTATAATGCATGAATCATGAATATAGGTGATTAAGGGATATCGTGTGATGGTAGGTGAGACACCTCTGGCCTAAAAGTGAAGAGTTCAAATTCTGTAAGTTGCATATATTGATGGTTAATAAGAGTACATTAATTTGTCGTTCAAAAAATAGACAATTTTTTTTATATACTACATGATCAAAATCAATTTAAAATGTTTTGTTAATTATCTATGTTAAAATCTTCAACATGTGTGTAAAAATCTATATTATTATAATACGTAGCAAAAAACCTGTGCGTGACGGCGGAGTCGAGAATTTACAACGTTGTACTTGTTTTTTGATTCTTTATCAATTGTTTAGGGTTTTTGTTAATTCTAATGTATTTATTAAAGAGTTCTATTACAAGCTTTTATATATATATATATAGTGAATGGTTCAAATAAGAAGAATTTTTTTTAAAAAGAAAAAATAAGAAATTTTAACCAATAACAATGCTTCATTTCAATTCATTTAATATTTGCATTTAATTTTAATGTAAGAGTATATTTGTAAACTTACATAGTTCATTAATTTCTAATCTTCCTTTTAAATAGCTAACTTCATTAAATTTTTAACTTATTTTCAAAATTTATATTTTTTGAAAAAAAAAATTAGAGTGTAGGACAAATTATTAGGTGTGTATGATAAATTACGAGTTGTGTAGGTTACATTTAAGTATGTGTAGGATAATTTTTTTAAATATGTAGGATAACTTTTTATGTGTGTAGGCAAAAAAAAAAAAAAAATTAGTGTAGAGAATAATAGTTATTATGAGTAAGTAATTATTTAAAGATAGCAATAAATGAGAAAAAAAGAAAAACAACTTATTATTTTACAATTATACCCTTTGTTCTTTTTCTTATCAATTAAATTTTCTTTTCAAATGAACTTTCCCCTATATATATATATATATATATATATATATATATATATATATATATATATATATATATATATATAGGGTAAGGATCCTAAGAGAAGTCCATCCTATTTGAGAAACTTGAGAACCATTTTGAACAACACATTTCCTTAAGCTTTTCGTAATATACACATATGTATAGTTTAAAAATGACTATATACATACGTGTATAATTCAAGATTTGACAATATACACATATGTATATAGTCAATTTTAAACTATACATATGTGTATATTACCAAAAGTTTAGGGAAAATGTGTGATTCAGAATGCTTCTCAAGTTTCTCAATTAGCCTAGTGCTTCTCACACGATCCTAACCCTGTATATATATATATATATATATATATATATATATATATATATATTATATATATATATATATATATGACAAGGACTAAAATGTAATTTTACATAATTTTAAGAGTTTAAATATAATAATACAACTTTTAAAACATATAGCATAATCATTTAAAACATATTGTTGACATTTAAATAAACTATCCCATCATTATTTAAATAGTCATTTTTTTTCATATGTTAGTATTTAAAAAAAATTACATAATAAAAATAAATATTTTATTCTCTTTAATTTGAGTATATTATTATTATAGTTTTTAATTTAAAAATATTTTAGAGTAAAATGCGCGGATAGTCCCTGTGGTTTGGTGAAATTTCACCTTTAGTCCCCAACTATTCAAAATTACACTCTTAGTCCCTGTGATTTGACTAGTTGTTACTCGGATAGTCCCCAAAGCGGATGAAGGTTACTCGAATAGTCCCTGTGGTTTGACATGTTATTACTCGGATAGTCCCTGTGGTTTGACAAGTTGTTACTCGGATAGTCCTTGTCATTTCACACCCACTTAACCAGAAAAACTAACCTATATCCGCTTTGGGGACTATCCGAGTAACAACTTGTCAAACCACAGGGACTAAGAGTGTAATTTTGAAAAGTTGTGGACTAAAGGTGAAATTTCATCAAACCACAGGGACTATCCGTGCATTTTACTCAATATTTTAACATGTTACATGATTATAATTTCTATGTTTTCTGCTACAAGAGATTGAGTACCACTCTAGTATATCAAAATTTTGTAATAGTATTATCACATCACATTTAATTAATTCATATATATATATATATATATATATATATATATATATATGGGATGGCTAAAATGAGAACCACCTCGAGTTGTAAGAACCGCGAGAACCGCGACCCGCCATGGGGCGTCGGTGACCATTTTTTTTTACAACTAGATGTGTATATTTTAACAACGTACGTAAAGTTTGGGTTCAAACGGCGCGCCCGAGGGGGTAGTTTTTTACGCCCAAAGTTTGGGTTTTTTTAATTTTTCTTTTTTTTAACCAAACTTTGGGTGTAAAAAACTACCCCATCGGGCGCGCCGTTTGAACCCAAACTTTACGTACGTTGTTAAAATATACACATCTAGTTGTAAAAAAAAATGGTCGCCGACGCCCCGTGGCGGGTCGCGGTTCTCGCGGTTCTTACAACTCGAGGTGGTTCTCATTTTAACTCAATCCTATATATATATATATATATATATATATATATATATATATATATATATATATATATAGTCTTAGAATCCTGTAAAAAGGACATGTTTCGTGAGAAGTGTGAGAAGACATAAAAATTCATATGTAGACATAATGTTTTGGACTTAAACATAATGTTTTGTGTTGTTTTGGCAAGAAAAACACTAAACATAACAATTTAAGACACAATACAATGAATTATAGGCTTAAAACACCATGTCAAGAACTTTAAGTAGTGTGCTTTAAGTGTTAAATAGTGTCTTTTAAATTCACGTCCATAATATGTTGCATTGTGTTTTAAATTGTTATGTTTGGAAAACAACAAAAAAAACATCATGCCTAAGTTCAAAACATGATGCCTACTTGTTAATTTCTATAACTTCTCACAAAAAGAGTCATTTTTACAGGAACCTCACCCTATATATATATATATATATATATATATAGGGGACCGCTAAAATGAGAACCACCTCCAGTTGTAAGAACCACGAGAACTTTTTGATCCGTGGCGAGTTGGACCAAATTTTTTTTTTTCATAAACATATATGCGTGTATTATAAACACATTTGTAAAAAAAATTCAAAAAAAAAAAATGTCGTGTGTGTAGTTTTGAGCACCACAAGTTTGTATTTACGGGTACCGTAAATTTTATGAGTTGGACCAAATTTTTTTTTTCATAAACGTAGATGCGTGTATTATAAACACATTTGTAAAAAAAATTCAAAAAAAAATGTCGTGTGTGTAGTTTTGAGCACCCCAAGTTTGTGTTTAAGGGTACCCTATAATTTACGGTACCCGTAAACACAAACTTGGGGTGCTCAAAACTACACACACGACATTTCTTTTTGAATTTTTTTTTACAAATGTGTTTATTATACACGCATCTACGTTTATGAAATTTTTTTTTGGTCCAACTCGCCCCGTACGGTGTAGTTCTCATGGTTCTTACAACTGGAGATGGTTCTTATTTTAGCGGTCCCCAATATATATATATATATATATATATATAAGGGAAGGTTAAAATGAGAATCACCTCGAGTTGTAAGAACCAGCGAGAACCACCCCCGCGGGGGGGGGGGGCGTTGACCACGATTTTTTTTTACAACTAGATGTGTATATTTTAACACCCTACGTAAAGTTTGGGTTTAAACGGCGCGCCCGAGGGGGTAGTTTTTTACGCCCAAAGTTTGGGTTTTTTTAATTTTTCTTTTTTTTAACCAAACTTTGGGCGTAAAAAACTACCCCCTCGGGCGCGCCGTTTAAACCCAAACTTTACGTAGGGTGTTAAAATATACACATCTAGTTGTAAAAAAAATCGTGGTCAACGCCCCCCCCGCGGGGGTGGTTCTCGCTGGTTCTTACAACTCGAGGTGGTTCTCATTTTAACTTATTCCTATATATATATATATATATATATATATAATGATACCCTTCAAATTAAGACTCTACTGAATATTGTCTTAAATCTAAATGAAAAGGTATTATCAGATACCGTGTTTCATTTGAAATAACTTGTGTGTTACATTGTAGGGATTCTGATTAAACGATTTTAGAGTTAATAACCCGGTTAGTTTTTTGGTTTCTTACAAAAGGGCTAGGGTTTCAGATAATAGGTTGATGTTTTATTAATTCTTTATTTTTGTAACAATGTTTGGTATTAAGAGCATTCACATCCAAACCATCAAATTATACATACATTCCACTAAAAAACAACTCCTAAATCAATATATTTCCATTAAAAACAAATACTTTTTCTCTCTCATTTTCAATTAAGTAATATTATCATCACATTTTTCTCTCTCCTTCACTCACAACCACTTTCAATATATATTAAAAAAATTATACTGGGTGAACAGTGTCCTCCCAAATATACAGATGAACAGTAACATTTTCTCTCTCCTCCACTCACAACCACTTTTTATACCCTTTATAATATAAAAACTCCCCCACACATATTTTGATGGATAGAATGTGAATGCTCTAAGACAAACAATCGTTAAAAACTATATGAGAAGCACGTGTATTTTCGTCATTACTCTAAAATAATTAACATATTTATATCGATACTATATAATAAAAGAAAATGTTGAAATACATTTATCACCATTCTAGATCTTCTACTTTTTGGTTTTTTCGCCCGTCTCTCATATTTAATTATAAATAATAATTATTATTTTTGAAACGACAAATGTTACTTCTATTCTATTACTCCAATTAATCCAAATTATCTCCTTTGCCTATGTTTGAACCAGGGACCTCCCGTTTAAGAGGCAAGTTCCTCTACTAAAGTGGGTTAACCCCACAATAATTATTATTTAATTAGGTTGGATGGTGTGACATAAAGTCCTTAGGAGCTTTATAATGCCAAGTCAGTGCCTATAGAGGGCTTTAAAGCCTATTCCTTTAACATACTTGCAATGGTTTAAAGTAGTGTTTTCAGATTCGGACCGGACCAGCCTGTCAGACCGGGAACCGGAGGTTGATCCGGTCCAGGTCATGGTATCGGGCCGGAAATGCATTGAACCAGAGTTGAACCGACGACTCGGTGGTTAGATCGTGAAACCGGCCGGTCGGACCGGTTTTTGGAAGGTTTAGACCGGTTTTTTATATATATATTTTTTTTCAGATTTAACTCTATTAATTTTTATAATATTTACGATACCTTCCGGTTCTTACGTCCGGTCCAACTGGTCGGACCATTGAACCGGTAAGAAGACCGGTTCGACGTCCGGTCCGGTTTTGAAAACATTGGTTTAAAGTCCCCATCATCATTAGCTAAGTATTTTTTTAATTAAATTTAAACATTATTTAATTTAAATTTAAATAACATGAATAAGTATAAAAAACAAAATTTAAATAAAAAAAGTACAATGTCACATAAAAATTAAAAATACAAACCTAGAAAATAGAAGTACTTAAATTTTAAACTTGAAACTAAATCTTCACACGTCATCTGATCAAATCATAGGTGTTCGGTCAGATTAGGTCGAAGGTTAAGGTGTGTGTCCCTATCACATATCCTCGCTCGTACAACTTCTTTCTGAGCGTATGTTTGTCACACCGCGGGATGTGTGACGTACCATGATCCAAGCCACCAATCACATTGAACCAATAATAAAACATTACCAGGTTTATGTTTATTAAATTAAGCAATCATAATTGTCAAACAAGAGTTATCAGATTCAGCGGAAGCAAATGACCAAATAATGTTTAAGGCATTCCCAAAACCAAATGTAATAGTATTTAAATAACATTCAAGCAACCCTCAGCGACATGACCATGACCACTCCAGCCATCCAGATAGCAAGTTCCTCATCCACTGCACCTAACGACATGCGAGCATGCAACAAGTGTGTCAGACAACGCTGGTGAGTTCACAGCTTTTCGAAAACATTAGTTACCAAGTGTTTATTCCAGTTCATTAATAAATCCAAAAGTAATGTTGATAATATCTCGATACTGAACAAGACGACTCCTGATGTTTGTTTTGCCCGTTCCCCAGTGCTCCTATCAAAGCACTGGGCATGACTGGGTCATTAGTTCACACCCGTCCTCTCCGGTACGGGGTGAGGGTGCCAAACCTAAGTAGCGCTACCAACTAATACCCCGTTACCTCTCCGGTAACAAAAAGATGGGACTTAAAAGTGATAAGGTGAGAGTATTATCCAACATTCCAGTTTTACCTACAAGACTTATCCCTCCCCGGGATACCCACTGACTGTCCCAACCACCGGGACGCATGATCAAGAGTAGTGAACTCACCTTGATTTGCTCGTTACGATTAGTTACTTGCACACAGTAAATCAGTCAAAGCCTACGGTATTCATATATGCGTAATCAGTTTCACATTCTCAAGGTTCACGTATCAATAAAAGTCATAATGTGTAGCGATCACCGAATAGCACATAGCAGTTATACTTGTTTATTATCACACTTGTTCTAAACTACAATCTGTTGTGAACCACCCTCCTGGCGGCGAAACTCCTGACGGAACATCAAATGTTTCGTCGACGTAGTGGGTGGCGAAACATCATGTGTTTCGTCGAGAATAGGGGTGACGAAACATCATTTGTTTCTTCGACAAGGTTATTTCGCCGGAAACCCTTCTCCTAACTCACAGTTCATCACCAAAACCATAACCCTAATCTCAGTTCTAATTTAATCAAAACTATGCATACATATAACGCTCAACAATCAACAACAACAGGATCAACAAACCATACAGTGAACGTGACCGAATACAAGACATCCGATTCTTTTTGTGCGGGTTAACGAATTACGCAGTAACTTACCATAACCCTATCTACGACAAATTCTTGTTACCATTCAATGTTTTTAATCACCCAACAGATTTATACGGATCTTTAACATGCCAATACTAATTTGCCGGTTAAAGTTTTCACGCATCAGTTTTCCTATGATGTGTCTCTACAACCCTAACTCATGGATTTCAATTCAAACATTAATCATAACCAAATCATTCAGCAAATAAACTCACTTATAATAATAGGTATCTACACACGTAGCATAAAAATAGATCGAATCGGGTTATCATGACTAACCGGTTGTGAGATGGAACACACAAGAACTTCAAGAGAATGGTGATTGCTGTCGGATACAAGGGGAGAAGAAAGTGTCTAGGGTTTCGCGGATTGTGACTTTACGTAATGTTAAGAGGTAATTATAAGTGATTCATTCATGGGCCTTACCCGGGCCACAAGCCCATACGGCGAAACAAGGGCTTCGGCGAAAGACAGTTGACGAAACACCAAGTGTTTCGTCGAATATGGATATGGCGAAACACCTATGTTTCGTCGAGTGAGCATGAGTTGTGTTATAACTTTAAACAACTATAAATTTTCAATAATTAACCAAGCAATAAACAATTTAATAACCATCTAGCAAAGGTGCACATATTACAACGTAACGGATTGTGAAAACACAACTATGAAACAAGTAACGTGTCGGGGAAAGACCTTGGAAAGTCGGGTTGTCACATCATTCCCAACTTGAAAGAAATTTCATCCCGAAATTTGATAAGCAATCCAAAACGACAAGACGTTAACTCAGGATGACTGTGGATTTTCCGCGGGTACCACATCATCCCCAACTTGAAAGGGATTTTCGTCCCGAAATTCACCAGTTGTGCCAGACTTAGATTTGCCAGACTTGGACTTGTCATCTGGGAATAAATGTGGGTACTTGAGCTTCATCTGATCCTTGCGTTCCCATGTGAACTCCGGTCCGCGTCTTGAGTTCCAACGAACTCTCACAATTGGAATCCGACTATGCTTACGAACCTTAACTTCCCGATCCATAATCTCAATTGGTTCTTCGACAAACTGCAACTTGTCGTCAATTTTCAGCTCCTGAAACGGTACTACAAGTGTTTCATCGGACAAACACTTCTTCAATTGCGACACATGGAACACATCATGCACGTTACCCAACTCAGCAAGTGACTCGAGCTTGTACGCCACTTTACCAATACGCTCCAAAATCTTGAATGGCCCTACATAGCGTGGATTAAGCTTGCCGCGCTTCCCAAAGCGCACCACACCCTTCCAGGGTGAGACTTTAAACATAACACGATCGCCTATAGCGAATTCCAAGGGTTTATACGCTTGTCAGGGTGGATTTTCTGACGGTCTCGCACTGCTGCCATACGATTCATGATCTGGACAATCTTTTCAGAAGTTTCAAGAACAAGTTCCGGACCTGTGACCTGGTTGTCACCCACCTCAGCCCAACAAAGAGGAGAACGACATTTCCGGCCATACAACGCTTCAAATGGAGCTGCCTGGATACTAATGTGGTAACTGTTATTGTAGGAGAACTTGATCAGTGGTAAATGTTTCTCCCATCCCTTACCAAAATCAACCACACATGCTCGCAGCATGTCTTCAAGTGTCTGGATGGTTCGCTCACTTTGACCATCCGTTTGTGGGTGATAAGCAATACTCATGTCGAGACGTGAGCCAAACGATTTATGCATCGACTGCCATAAATCAGATATGAAACGCGGATAACGATCAGAGATAATAGAGGTTGGCACTCGTGCCTAGATACGACTTTCTTCAGATAAACAGCAGCAAGTTGTGAGAACTTATCCATTTCCTTGATTGCTAGAAAATGTGTTGACTTCGTGAGACGGTCAATGATCACCCAGATGGTATCGTTTCCGTTCTGAGTTCTCGGCAGACCAATGACAAAATCCATAGCAATTTGTTCCCATTTCCACATGGGTATTTTGATGGAGAGTGCAAAACCCGAGTGTTAATGTGCGTATTTTGTGTGAATTATTGTCGTTGAAGTGATTATGTGCTTGGAATATGTTCACTACGTGTGTTTGTGGTTTTACAGGTTAATTGGCTTAATTCGGTAAAGTTGAAACGTTTAGTGAGAAGCGGTATTTGGGAGTTGTTCGGGCCGATAAACAGTTTGTTAATACAAGAAAATGTGAACCAATAAGATCTAGAGGGTTGTGGATTATGATGTGAAAGTATATATTATTATCATTCACAATCGAGAAAGAGATAAAAGAAACAGAAAACTCAAACTCTAGCCTACGGTATAGCAGATATGAGGAAGCAGAAAGTTGAAACCGTAAGTTACGGTTTTAACCCGTAAGCTATGGTTAACAATACAAGAGCAAGTGTTTGTGAAAAGGTTAAAAGGGTCTTAAACTAAAGTCAAAGGGGGATGCAGACATCAAATCATATTTCATATTCATGTGGGGGCCCAAGATATTAATCATATCATCTACAAATACATTCATCATCACATCATCGCAAGAAGATATATGCACGTGACTGGTGGTGGACTTTTTGTGGGGAATAAGACATTGTTTGAGGAGCAAAAATTCATCACATGATCCATCATCACGACATCAGCAGAGGCATCACATCAACATCAAGATAAACATCATCATTGGCGGTTAGAGGTGAAGAGTTGGACGCACATGCAGTCAAATTGAGGGGACGAATTCGAAGAGAAGCAGACATCACGTGGGTTTGGAAGGGATTTTGTTTCAAAAATAACATCACATTAATGATCATCATCATCACTATACATCATCAATATTCGACATCCATTGGGCCGCGTAGGGAAAAGTCAACAACATCAGTCTCTTTTTGGGCCGTATAGAGAGAGAGAAGGGAAGTGGGCCAACTAACATTTTGGACTTTTGGTCTTTGTTATTTTTGGATGTGGGCCGACTTTTTGAGGGCATTGACATTAATTCGATATGAATTCATCATCTTCTTCGACGGCAGGAGGGGCCTGTGAAGATTATCCCACCCTAATGAGCGGCTAGTGCTTTTATGGTTTTCTCCGGATGGAGGGTTTTGTAAGTTTGATAATTTTATGTGTTTGTGTTAATCGTATAACTCGGTGATCTAAGCATTCGATGCTTTTCACTTTGATTTGATTAATTAATTGTAAACAGTTACATTTATTTAAACCTTAATTTCTATGCATTCAGTTCCCGAGAGTTCTCGTAATTGGGATATATTTGACATGGGATTAGGGTTTGTAAATTTTAATTGATAATCATTCGATAACCTCCCGTTATGTATTGACCGGAGTACTTAGTCGTTGATTATCACAATTGGTTAATTAGGTTAAACACTTATGTCTATGTTAGTGTTTCGATTAAACACATAATTGAATCTAGCTGTAAAACCTGAAATCTGGAGGAACCATTATTCTTTCTATTGATTTAAACTTCATTTTTTAGTCCGTAATTTTTAGATAATCAATCAACTCACAACAAAGCTTTATTTTTTTTTTCGTTTTAGTTAATCAACACTTAACCTTATAACACTTTCCACAATCCTCCTCTGGTTCGATATCCGACTTACTCTATCTACATAGTTTAGTTGGTTTTTGCATGTCCTTAACGACAGACATCAAAATGGCGCCGTTGCCGGGGAGGCGTGCGCAAGGTTTTTAGTGTTAAGTTTCATAAAAAAAAAAAAACCCTAAAAAAAAAAAATCTTGTTTTTATTTTGTCATCTTATTTGTTCGTGATTTACGTGGGTAGTTGAGCTGTGTTTGTGCAGGATGACAGATCTTACTATATTTTGCGGCTCTTCTACATGTATTTTGTGCGGGGAACCACTTCACCCGTGTATCGGTTGCCGCGAGGCCCGATTTAAACGGGAAAGAGCGAAATTGGAAGAATCATCGATGCCTTGCTATGGTAATCCTTCCTCTCCACCATATTTCTATGATTTTGATACAATGGTGGAGGATGGTTATTACTCTGACGGATGGGATCGGGACGAGGATGCTTATTATGAGCCAAGGACGGATGGACGATGCTTCTGTTGCGGTCGTTATCATAATTCTGTTTACGAAGATGTGTGCGCGGTGTATTTGGAAAATCCAAAGTATTGGAATAAAAAAATGATGGATGCGTACATCTCAACACCGTATCAGGGATACCGACAGTATCATCCTGAGGAATATCCTGAGCCCGAGGGTGTCTATGCTTATCAGACCGAGGAGGAGAAAGAGCTTGCTATGTTGGAAGTGACTTTGTCCAAACTCGAGCAGTATTTATCAGCACCCGACCTTTCCGATGAAGATCGAATTAGCTGCCTAGTTTCCAAGTGTCAGAAGTTAAAAATGAAGATAGAAATTGAAGAGCGTCTCTCACCATTACCTGTTGATATTAGAGATTATTCTCACATGGAGGAGGAGGTTGTGGAGGATAATACCACACTAATGAATCCTTTATCTGATGAAGAGTCACTGGTGGATCAGATGGTGTGTGAGGATGAGGAGACAGAGCAGTCTGATGAGATGAATGTGTGTACCGAACCTCTTCCCATATCAATCATTCCAATTAACAAGTGTGGGGAAGAGGGTTCGAGGAAGAAGATGAAAATGGTGAAGCTACAAGACATCGGTGTATATCTTGTGAAGTGGATCATCGAAACCCAGATGTGCTTTCTGAATATGCCATTTATACTGTTGAATTTATGGAGATGGCATGTAAATTTCCGGGCATTTGTTGGAAATGTTTTGGGTAAGTGTGCATTGAGACCACCGTAACGCATAGCAGGTACGGTCTGGCTGAAGACCTTTAAACTTAGCGCTCTCGGGAGGCAGCCCGAGGATGTAGAGTATTGTATTTTTTTTGGTTTCGTTTGGTGTGTTTGTGTTTTGACAGGTTTCTACGTTCCATCTTCACGGATGCAATGAATCAAGTGTGGGGATGTTTGGCAACATCCCTGATGAGATCTCAAAGAATCTATGAGGGGCGTATGTTCCGGTTAGATCGCAGCAGCTAGACCACTACAAACACTCACTTGTTTTCTGATCAGGTGCATGTGTTTATCTATCCTGTGTTTTATTTGTTTTTGTGTACTTGGTGGTGTGAAATTTTTGTGTTGGGAGTGGTTTGTGTTGAGTCGTCTAGTTGTCAGCCGTTCATGGTTTGCGGGTGGTATCTCTCGGGTTATGACTATAAATTGCACCATACATTGGGGACAATGTATCCCAAGTGTGGGGATGCGGTAACTCGAGAGAGGGTTGGTAGGATTGATAATCTTAAATGCTTGAATTGGTTGAAATTGGTAAAAATTGAAAAATTTTGAAAATTTTTGTCTCAAGTATGCTTGAACTACATGAAAACCAACATTTTCAATCGCTAAAGGGTTTCTTGCTGATATTAAACTAACTTAGATCCCTAGTCATGGTTGTCCCTTTAAGTTTCATGAGAGTATTTCTGATAGTTTTTAGAGAATAATTGAGAAGAGATGCCTAACTAGGGGTAACATGCTTTAGGAATTACACATGCTACGTGTCGGCAACCCATATTCCTTTTGTTCGGTGAGATATTTGAGCCTACTAGATTGTTAGTGAATTGCAATAATTGTTCATTTGTTGAGTGTAGGCCATATGTTGCTTTGTGTTAGAACTTGGGTGGTTTGATACATGCCGAGACTGTGCTTTAGCGTTTACACATAAATGATAAAGGCATTAGGATCCCTTCCATTGTGTTATTTGTTGATTGTTTATCCACCTGCCTTAGTTAACCATGTTGAGCCTTTTACCCTTCGTTTGCTACACCTTGTTTGACCTGTTTGATTACCAACTATGAATGACAAGTATGTTTAGAAGTATGTTATGAAAAAAAAATGAAAAAAAAGAAAAGAAAAAAAAAGCAAAAAGAAAAACTAAAAAAATCATTGTTTTGTTCGTGTTAAATAAATGGGTCGAAAATACCCAAAGTGTTAGTATCATTGTGAATAAAGTCATCATGGGTTGGTATTCGTTTGTGTTTGCCAATAAATATAAAAAAAAAATTATTTCCCTACCTTTACCCTTAACCTAAAACCCGAAAGTCCTTTTGATATGTGTTACGTTATTTGATACAGTGGAGGTGTGATTGCTATACAAGCTTATGATTGCAAAGTAATATATTTGGTTTTGAGCGAACTATATACTAGCACATTACACGCTAGTCTTGATTAAACCGAGAGGAGTGATTATTGTGAGGGGCGTGTGGCATGTGTGTAGTATCATAAGCATGTTAGTTTTAGTTAGGCAAGTCTTAAGCTGTTTTAAATGTGTATCACTTATTTGTCAGATTGTCAATCTCGATTGTGTCAGTCTATGGGACGAGTATGACTTGGGATCTTAAATTGCTATTTCAGTAAGGGATTCAATGGTGATTTGTTAATAAGGTAAGTAATGTGTAATGGTTGCTTGAGGACAATCAATGTTAAGTGTGGGGATGTGATGGAGAGTGTAAAACCCGAGTGTTAATGTGCGTATTTTGTGTGAATTATTGTCGTTGAAGTGATTATGTGCTTGGAATATGTTCACTACGTGTGTTTGTGGTTTTACAGGTTAATTGGCTTAATTCGGTAAAGTTGAAACGTTTAGTGAGAAGCGGTATTTGGGAGTTGTTCGGGCCGATAAACAGTTTGTTAATACAAGAAAATGTGAACCAATAAGATCTAGAGGGTTGTGGATTATGATGTGAAAGTATATATTATTATCATTCACAATCGAGAAAGAGATAAAAGAAACAGAAAACTCAAACTGTAGCCTACGGTATAGCAGATATGAGGAAGCAGAAAGTTGAAACCGTAAGTTACGGTTTTAACCCGTAAGCTATGGTTAACAATACAAGAGCAAGTGTTTGTGAAAAGGTTAAAAGGGTCTTAAACTAAAGTCAAAGGGGGATGCAGACATCAAATCATATTTCATATTCATTTGGGGGCCCAAGATATTAATCATATCATCTACAAATACATTCATCATCACATCATCGCAAGAAGATATATGCACGTGACTGGTGGTGGACTTTTTGTGGGGAATAAGACATTGTTTGAGGAGCAAAAATTCATCACATGATCCATCATCACGACATCAGCAGAGGAATCACATCAACATCAAGATAAACATCATCATTGGCGGTTAGAGGTGAAGAGTTGGACGCACATGCAGTCAAATTGAGGGGACGAATTCGAAGAGAAGCAGACATCACGTGGGTTTGGAAGGGATTTTGTTTCAAAAATAACATCACATTAATGATCATCATCATCACTATACATCATCAATATTCGACATCCATTGGGCCGCGTAGGGAAAAGTCAACAACATCAGTCTCTTTTTGGGCCGTATAGAGAGAGAGAAGGGAAGTGGGCCAACTAACATTTTGGACTTTTGGTCTTTGTTATTTTTGGATGTGGGCCGACTTTTTGAGGGCATTGACATTAATTCGATATGAATTCATCATCTTCTTCGACGGCAGGAGGGGCCTGTGAAGATCATCCCACCCTAATGAGCGGCTAGTGCTTTTATGGTTTTCTCCGGATGGAGGGTTTTGTAAGTTTGATAATTTTATGTGTTTGTGTTAATCGTATAACTCGGTGATCTAAGCATTCGATGCTTTTCACTTTGATTTGATTAATTAATTGTAAACAGTTACATTTATTTAAACCTTAATTTCTATGCATTCAGTTCCCGAGAGTTCTAGTAATTGGGATATATTTGACATGGGGTTAGGGTTTGTAAATTGTAATTGATAATCATTCGATAACCTCCCGTTATGTATTGACCGGAGTACTTAGTCGTTGATTATCACAATTGGTAAATTAGGTTAAACACTTATGTCTATGTTAGTGTTTCGATTAAACACATAATTGAATCTAGCTGTAAAACCTGAAATCTGGAGGAACCATTATTCTTTCTATTGATTTAAACTTCACTTTTTAGTCCGTAATTTTTAGATAATCAATCAACTCACAACAAAGCTTTATTTTTTTTCGTTTTAGTTAATCAACACTTAACCTTATAACACTTTCCACAATCCTCCTCTGGTTCGATATCCGACTTACTCTATCTACATAGTTTAGTTGGTTTTTGCATGTCCTTAACGACAGACATCATATTTCTGGTTGTTGAAGCAGGCCTGAGGGTTTCTGATACTCTACCTTGACTTTCGCACAAGTCAAACACTTGCTCACGTACGTCGCGATGCTAGCTTTCATCTTCGGCCACCAATACAAAACTTTGAGGTCCTGATACATCTTTTCTGAACCCAGATGAACAGAGTATCGAGACTTATGCGCTTCGTCCATCACAAGATCTCTAAGGTTACCAAACAAAGGGATCCATACCCTTTCTATAAAGTAATAAATGCCTTCAGATCTCTTCTTGAGTCGTTTCTCCATGCCTCGTAAATACTTAGCTTCAATGTTTCTTCCTTCAATGCTTCAGTCTGAGCTGAACGAATCTGATCAGGAAGGTTTGAATGAATGGTAAGCTGTAAGGCTCGCACACGCTTCGGTTTCGATTCCTTTCGGCCAAGGGAATCAGCTACAACGTTAGCTTTACCGGGGTGATACTTGATGGCGCAATCGTAGTCGTTGAATAGTTCTACCCAGCGACGCTGTTGCATGTTCAATTCCTTCTGGTAGGCTCCTGTGATCGGTGTAGATAGTGCATTTGGTACCGTACAGGTAGTGCCTCCAGATTTTCAACGCGAATACCACGACCCCTAACTCCAAGTGGTGGGTCGTGTAATTCTTCTCATGGACCTTCAGTTGCTGAGAAGCGTAGGCTATCACATTGTTGCATTGCATCAGCACACAACCAAGACCCTGAATGGAAGCATCACAATAAACCACAAAATCCTCGGTACCTTAAGGTAGAGACAAAATTGGTGCACTGCAGAGTTTCTGTTTCAAAAGTTGGAAAGCATCCTCCTGCTTGTTTCCCCAGGAATATACAACACCTTTATGTGTCAACGAGGTAAGAGGTTTAGCGATCTTCGAGAAATCCTTGATAAATCTTTGATAATACCCAGCGAGACCAAGAAATTGTCGCACCTCCGAAGGATTCTTTGGTGCCGCCCAATTCCTGATAGCATCAATCTTAGCAGGATCCACGTGTATCCCCGATTTATTCACAATGTGGCCAAGGAAGTGTACCTCTCGAATCCAGAAGTCACACTTAGAATTTTCGCGTAGAGTTGCACCTTCCTCAGGAGCTCCAAGATTAGACGTAAGTGTCGCTCGTGGTCCTCCTTGCTCTTGGAGTAGATCAAGATGTTGTCAATAAACACGATAAGGAAGTCATCAAGATACGGCTTGCACACAAGATTCATAAGGTACATGAAGACTGCTGGTGCGTTTGTCAACCCGAACGGCATAACCAAAAACTCATAATGTCCATATTCTTTATAAAAGCCGTTTTAGGAACGTCCTCCTCTCGGACTCTCACCTGATGATAGCCCGACTTTAAATCGATCTTCGAGTAAAAACTTGACCCTTGTAACTGGTCAAACAAGTCGTCGATACGCGGTAACGGATAGCGGTTCTTGACTGTCACCTTGTTAAGTTCCCGATAATCTATACACATACGGAAGGACTCATCTTTCTTCTTTACAAACAAAACTGGAGCTCCCCAAGGTGAAGAACTAGGTCGGATAAAACCTCTATCCAATAGTTCTTGGAGTTGATTCGATATCTCTTGCAACTCTCCTGGTGCAAGACGATAAAGAGCACAAGCAATCGGAGCTGCTCCTGGCATAAGGTCAATATGAAATTCCACCTGTCGATGTGGAGGTAAACCAGGTAACTCTTCAGGAAACACGTCAGAAAACTCACGAACAACTGGAAGGTATTCGATCCTCCTCTCTTCAGGCTGAGGATCAGAAACAAGTGCTAAAATAGCAGGATACCCCTTCTATAGACACTTCTGAGCTTGCATAGCTGAGATGATACCAACCATCGCACCACTACGATGACCCTGAACCGACAAGGATTCCCCACTGGGGAGAGGAATATGCACGATTTTCTCTTTATAGAGAATTTCCGCTTGATGCTTAGACAATCAATCCATGCCAACGACCACATCAAAACTTCCAAGAGTAACGGGGAGTAGGTCAATGTCGAACACTTGACCCATGAGATCAAGTTTACAGCCAAACAGATCATGAGAAGCTTCTATCGATTTACCATCAGCTAATTCTACTACATGTTTATTTACAAGAGGTGTGAGAGTCAACCCTAACTGACGACTGAACCCCAAAGACACATAACTCCAATCGGCACCAAAGTCAAATAAAACAGAAGCAAATATGTTGTTTACGGAGAACGTACCAGTCACCACATTGCCATCATTTCTGGCTTCCCCACCTCCAATAGTGAACACCCTTCCGTGCGCACCATTTCCACCATTGCCCCCATTGTTGTTGTTTCTGTTGTTATGGTACCCATTGTTGTTGTCACCAACATTTTGATTTAGTTGAGGGAAGTCTCGCCTGATGTGACCCTCGGCTCCACACTGAAAGCATCCCTTACGGTCTCCACGGTTTTGCTGCCGCTATTGCCTTTCCTGCTGCTGTGGCTGTTGCTGTTGCGGGGTGTGCTGATGCTGCTGGTTCGGAAGTGAAACACTACAATCCCTAGCCATATGCCCCACTTTGTTGCACCTGTGACATACTCGGGTACACGGCCCCCGATGGTGATAGTTGCACTTATTGCACTTTGGTTGTTTCCCCGCATAAGAACCCTAACCCGAACTGTTGCCCTGGCTTTGATTAACGGAGGATGACTGACTGAAACTACGATTATTGCTGTTGTCAGGCCTTTTCTGAGATTGACTTGCATTGGTTGTTTTATCAGCATCATTCCATTTACGCTTGTTATCACTAGCAGGTGTGGTAGCGGTAGCAGCAGGGGTAGTAGCAGAAACACGAGGCGGTAGCGATCCTCGCTCGACCTCTTGGTCGGTAATCTTGTGTGCTAAATGGATGATCTGAGGTAGATTATTAAGGTTTGCTGCACTAACGAAGCCCTTAACCTGCGGGGCTAATCCCTTGAGATACAACTCGATTCTTCGGTGTGGAGATCGTGACAAGTTTGGGCACAAAATTGCTAATTCATGAGATCATTTCATGAATGCCTCGATCTCCGACCCCACCATCTTCAGATCATAATACTCATTCTCCAGTTTCTGAATCTCATCACAAGGACAATACTCCTCCCTCATCAATTCCTTAAAATCGTCCCAAGTAGTGGCATTTGCCATCTCAATGCCCAACATCTGAACTTGGGCATTCCACCATGTCAGGGCACCATCCTCGAGTGTGCCTGTAGCATACTTCACTCTGTCCCTAGCAGGATAGTTACACATTGCAAACACCGATTCTGCCTTCTCAAACCAACGCAGGAGTCCTACAGCCCTTTCAGTCCTATTGAAGCTCTGTGGCTTACAATCCATGAACGTCTTGAACGTACAAGCAGGTGGATTGTTTTGATTTTGTTGTGCTTGCTGACCTAATGGACGAAAGAAAATACAACCAGGGGGTAAGAGTTGTGTACGTGACACAAGAATAAAGGGAAATTGGCACATATCGTACCAGCTTGGTAGGCTGCCAAAGCCTCAGCCACACGTGTGTTAATCAGGTTTGTCAACTCAGCCTGGGTCATCGCAATGTGACCATGTTCGTGACCTCGTCCGCTCATGATTCTATATAAAATAAGGGAAAGGTCAAGAGTCGAGATAAAGTATGAGTTGAACTCACAACAACTTCTACAGATTACAAAGTACATCAGACAACAAAGCGGAACCCCTTCCACACTCGTTAGATCTTACTGGGACTCGTATGCACCCCACATTATTATTATGTGTGCACCCACAATAATAATGTGATTTGCATGTTTATCTCAGCTCCTCCCAACTC
This sequence comes from Helianthus tuberosus, assembly GCA_030545235.1. Lineage (NCBI taxonomy): Eukaryota > Viridiplantae > Streptophyta > Magnoliopsida > Asterales > Asteraceae > Helianthus > Helianthus tuberosus. The sequence continues at coordinate 135,697,240 of CM060433.1, forward strand.
ATGCTAAAAGGTTCCTCGAGTTCTCGTAAGAAAACAAAACACCACAAATATAAACCACGAATAGCTAACAGAATATTGCACTGTGACTCTATCAATCACTTAACTCAGGTAAATGCACATGAATTCAGTCTGAAATGCTAAGTGTGTGCAATCACATGCAACATTGTACATAAGTGTATACTAGATATACTATGCAATAAGTAAACGAGACACGAACCTTGCAATCTGGAGCTGAGTGTCATGGTCGATTTCGAAGATGTTCGGTTATAGTCTGGTTTTATAAAAACGTTTTAAAACCTAGTTCACTATAACCAGTGGCTCTGATACCAAACTGTCACACCCCCAAAATACCACATGTGGAAACACTGCGGGAAGTGTGACGTACCAGGATCCAAGCCACCAATCACATTGAACCAATAATAAAACATTACCAAGTTTATGTTTATTAAATTAAGCAATCATAATTGTCAAACAAGAGTTATCAGATTCAGCGGAAACAAATGACCAAATAATGTTTAAGGTATTCACAAAACCAAATGTAATAGTATTTAAATAACATTCAAGCAACCCTCAGCGACATGACCATGACCACTCCAGCCATCCAGATAGCAAGTTCCTCATCCATTGCACCTAACGACATGCGAGCATGCAACAAGTGTGTCAGACAATGCTGGTGAGTTCACAGTTTTTCGAAAACATTAGTTACCAAGTGTTTATTCTAGTTCATTAATAAATCCAAAAGTAATGTTGATAATATCTCGATATTTAACAAGACGGCTCCTGATGTATGTTTTGCCCGTTCCCCAGTGCTCCTATCAAAGCACTGGGCATGACTGGGTCATTAGTTCACACCCGTCCTCTCCGGTACAGGGTGAGGGTGTGATGCGTGTGAAGTGTTATATTTATTAGGTGTATATTTTAAGCCCTTTTAACACTTATTTTTAGCCAAGTTTTAAATTTATAAAACACGATATTTTACTAACACTAAACACACATATGGGCAAGTGCACCCATCGTGAGCGTAGTATAGCGTTGGTAAGATACCGAGGTCGTCCAAGGACACAAGAGCCTTTAGTACCGGTTTATCCTCAACGTCTAATCAAAATAAAAAGGTTAGAAAAATGATTTAAACTAAGGAAAATAAAAACTAACTAAATTGCTGAAAATAAAAATAAAATAAAAACAGATAGACAAGATGAATCACTTGGTTCCGACTCGTATCTAGTATAACCTTTGATTATTTCCACACTTTTGCACATAATTAAGAGATTATTTTAGTTATTGTAGTAGGCCCCTCTTTTGAAGGTGACGTTACCCTCACCCCAGTAGTTTGAGTCAGCAGGGATACAATCCTAAAAGGGTGGATTATTGGAAGATAATGAATTAAGTTATTAATGCAGTATTGTGGTAGGCCCCGCTTTTGGCGGTGACGTTACCCTCGGCTAAGTAGTCTGAGTCAGCAGGGATACAGTCCTAAATAGCCGGGTTATAGTATTAATAGTAGTTAACTTATGAGGGGATCAAAGAGTTTGGACCCCCTCCATCCATTACCGTGAAGCATTGAAGGAGGTCCTACTAAATTTGACCCAGGTCCATTGCAGGACCTCTAAACGCTGAACAATGGCAAGACCTTTACCAAACCGTTCCCTTAACCCCCGACCAGGTAGCCAACATACCTCCATATAGACCGTGGAGATATGAATGGTGAAAATCTTTTATTTTATATAGACAGTAAAATAATGCCAAGACACCACGGACAAACGATAAGGAAAGATCACCTTCAACATAAGTAACTAGTTATTAAAGTCATTAATACAAAACCAAATAAAAAGTGCAAAAGATTAGAAATAAAAAGTATTATACTAGACACTTTGTCTTCACCAAGTGATGTAAGAGACTTAGGCAAACATGGCCTTGATTGTCAAGAACTCTTACGATCAATCTTGGATCCCGAGACGACTCACACACTCTACGATGGACAATGGATGATGGTGGTGGATGATGGTGTTGTGATGGTGGTGGGTGGTGGGTGAAGTGTGAGAGAGGTGGTGTGCCAAGGGATGGTTTGAGCTTGAGCCAAGCACTCCTATTTATAGCCTGTACAGAAGCCTGGACACGGCCCCGTGTCCACCCTTTTCTCTTTCTTCATTAATACAGTTTGTCTTTATTAGCTCCACACGGCCCCGTGTCCGCTGGGCACGCCCCCGTGTCCGTCTGACACACTCTCTCTTCATTAATTGTAATTCGCAATTACAATTAACGCGCCTGCTGTACTTTCGCCACGCCCCCGTGTCCGCTGGGCACGGCCCCGTGGTGGGCAATAGAAGCTTCTACAGGTTTGTCTTTAGTGCCAGGGCTGTCCATCCTGAGCACTGCCCCGTGCTGAGCTGGGCACGCCCCGTGCTCAGCTGGGCACAGCCCCATGCTCAGCTTTCTTCTTGTTTTTGCTTTGGGAGATGCTGTTGAAGGGGGTCGGGCATGCAACGTTTGTTCCTTTTCTTGTATTTATGCTAGATTTAGCTGCCTTTTTGCTTCTTTTGTTAATTTGAGCTCATTTAATCCTGAAAATACAAAAGGAAGACAAAAGCACTCTTTTTCCAGCATTAGTACTAAAAAAGGGTTAGTTTTATGTCTCATTTGATGAAATTTATATGTTACATTTTGAACACATCAAATACCCCCAAACTTGAATCTTTGCTTGTCCTCAAGCAAAACTCTTTATAATGTGGCTTTACACTCCCAAATGAAATGGGTAGAAGAGAAGGTTTTTGGGCTTGTCATAGAGTGTCGGGATTTCCAAGATTCTTTATTTAGTTTTATTTTTATTTATTTACAATCCTATTCGTCACGATTTATTTAAAACTTTTCATAAGATAAATTACTTATTAGGGCATAACATGCCTCTTTAAAATTTTATTTATATATAAGTTCACATACCTCACGGGGATCACTCAACACTCAGCCGAAAATGTATTTTTGTGGATCACTCGAGAGCGGCATGGAACTTACTCCTACCATAGGTTTGCCAAGCAATCAATACTCCTCCTTTTTAACTTAAATACCTTTGTAAATATCAAGAGGACTTTTGGGTGAAGGGTTAGGCTTGGGTTAAAGGTAGGTGGTTGGGTTGGTGGTTAGAGGAAAAGGGCGAAAAGCGTAAAAAGCATCGGTTTTCGTAAGACCTCTTTTTTTTTCTAATTTTTATTTTGATGAAGCCATTATTCAAACAAAGTTATTTTTGATGAACTTGCTTGTTTATTTCTTTTGCTTCATCATCAATTTTTTTTTTTTTTTGAAAAGTCATCCGAAAAACTGAGCTTGTTACTAAAACAAAGGGTTAAAAATAAAAAGGGTTTTGGTGGGTGAAAGGGTGTTTGTTTTTGGGTTAAGAAATGAAAAGGTTTAGGCTCAAAGGGTCTAACTAGGGGGATTTTTGGTAGGTGGTAAAAAATAATGGTGTAGAAATAAAAATGGTTAGTCCTAATGCCTCCGTCATTTACTTACTTGGGTTTAAGTTGGTAAGGATTGGGAATGTATCGTCATGGCAAGTTCTAGAGTTGTAAGGACCAAGCGGCTATTCACACAAGAAACGAAAAATGAGCATTTAGTTTAAAGATATATATTTGTTTGCTCAATAAAGGCTCAAAACTCACTTTTGTGGGAATGGGTTTTTATGTGTTCAAGTATATATAATTAAATTTTAACTAAGCTTGTCATGCCTTTTCATAGTTTTCTTATGTTGGTTCTTTTAATCACGACGCTATCGGTTGTAAATTTGTAAAAATATAACCTTTTTAGAATTTTGAAATTCCCAAATTAAACCTAGACAAGTAAAAAAAATTGAAAATTTTTGAAAAAATTTGGGGTGATTAGCGGTTCCAATAGAGTTTTGTGTAAGGCTTGTTATTAGGACTAGCAAGATTCAAGGTTTTAGCATCCCCCCTACACTTAAATTACACATTGTCCTCAATGTGTCCCAAAAATAAGTTTTTAGGCTGATTAAATGTGTAAAAATGGGTTAAAAACAAGATTTTATGGTACTGGGTGGCTGAACACGGGGTGGTGTTGGCTGAGCACGGCCCAGTGTCCAGACTGCCAGTACCAAAATTAAACAGATGGCTGGGCACGGGGGCGTGTTCAGTGAGCATGGCCCCGTGTCCAGGTACCTGAACTGGGCATTTTCTACAGAACCTCGGGCACGGGGCGTGTTGGGGTGAGCACGGCCCCGTGCTGAACTTGCTGTAATGAAGAAAAATTGTCGGGAGGCTCTGTTTTTGTTCATGGGGTGTTGGTTCAAGCTTCCCTTATCATCCTTCACCATCCCGAGTGTGTTTTATTCCTGAAAAAAACTAAACTAGAAAACGTAAAAGTTAATCTAAACTAAAACTACGGATAGTTCCGCGGAATGCCTCCGTGGTGCGCCACGTTTATAAGGGTCCCTGGCTAGACCTTCCTTATCGGGTGGTTCTGGCTCATCTTCAATTAGGGGGTCACTATTGCCGAATGGATATTTCATTGACCGCTCAAGATCGACACTTCTTTTAAATGCCCCTAATTGAAGAGGTAGATTGTTGAACTTCCGGTTTTTCAAAGCTTCGTGAGTTTTTACAAATGGTCGTCCCAACACTAGAGGAGCGTCATCGATGATGACAAAATCGGTCGGGATTACCATTTGATTTGTTTGAACCAATACATCCTCAACTATACCGATTGATTTTATTACTTTCCGATTGGATTGAAAAATGGGAATTTGAAGTGGAGAAATATTACTAATACTTAATTTTTCGAAAATGTAGTTAGGCATTATGTTAACACAAAGATCTTTATCGATTGTGATATTGCTAATAAATGAATTTTGAAAGAAACATGGAACCGGTGTAATGTTAATTTCAAATGGGTCTTCTTTTATTAGCAAGGTTTGATCATTAGTTAACTTAACACTTACCGTTTCGTCAATTTTAGTGTTAGTGTTTAACTCTTTTAAAAACTTAGCATGAGTGGGTACTAAACAATGATTTTCGAAAGAAGGTGACAAGAGGTTAATTTCTTCAAAATCAGACTCTTCTTGTATTTTAACGTTGTCGGACTCACCTATTTCGTTGTTTAACTCATGTGTCGGTTTTTCACTTATTTGTTCTTCCATTTTTACAATTTCAGTTATCTCTTCATTTTTTAATTCTTCTCTTGCGCGGGACTCCTCTTCCCTTGCGCGAGATTCTCTTATACAGCGATCGATAACTCTTATGTGTTCTAATATCCTATCGGTTACTTCGGTTATAGAAAAAGAATCGGTATTTTCTAAGCTTGAATCCGGTTGTTCGATCCTTTGTTCCTCATAATACCCATATGAAGTAGATGGTTCACACCATTGTTCTTCATTGTAAGCATATGATGGATAAGGGTCGTAATTTTGTTCTTCATAATACTCATATGAGGTGGGTTGTTCACGCCAAGGTTCCTCATAGTAAGCATACGAAGGTGGTGGCTCATATCTTGGTTCCTCAAAGTATGAGTATGAAGGCTTATACCTTGGTTCATCAAAATATGAGTATGAGGGAGGAGGTTCATACCTTTGGTCTTCATAGGATGTGTATGAAGTTGATGGCTCGTACCTGGGCTCCTCATAGTAGGTGTATGAATTGGATGGTTGATATGAGCGATTATTTTGAACCGATCGTGCGTTACGACAATTAGTGCAATAATTACCCCTATAATCATCCTCCTCATAGGTGTAGTTGTAACCTCCTGAGTATTGATCCATAAGAATCACTCAGCAGACCACAACTGAGTCTCGAGATCAGAAAACAAAAATAAAAACGGAAACAGAGGCTGGACACGGCCCCGTGTTCAGTGGAAACGGCCCCGTGTTCAGAATCTGTATCTGGGCATTTTAATTAAATTTACTGATTTCGTTGAGCACGGGGCGTGTTCAGTGAGCACGGCCCGTGTTCAAGCTTCTGTTACTGGGTATTTTATGAAAAATATGCAGCACGACCCCGTGTTCAGCGAGCACGGCCCGTGTTCAACCTACTGTAAATGCAAAACTAAAATAAAATGCAGAAAAATGTGGGCCCGTTTTGAAAAACTGATTAGGCCATCGATTTTAAGCTTTCCTAAAATCCTTGTGTCCCCGGCAACGGCGCCAAAAACTTGATGCGTGTGAAGTGTTATATTTATTAGGTGTATATTTTAAGCCCTTTTAACACTTATTTTTAGCCAAGTTTTAAATTTATAAAACACGATATTTTACTAACACTAAACACACATATGGGCAAGTGCACCCATCGTGAGCGTAGTATAGCGTTGGTAAGATACCGAGGTCGTCCAAGGACACAAGAGCCTTTAGTACCGGTTTATCCTCAACGTCTAATCAAAATAAAAAGGTTAGAAAAATGATTTAAACTAAGGAAAATAAAAACTAACTAAAATGCTGAAAATAAAAATAAAATAAAAACAGATAGACAAGATGAATCACTTGGTTCCGACTCGTATCTAGTATAACCTTTGATTATTTCCGCACTTTTGCACATAATTAAGAGATTATCTTAGTTATTGTAGTAGGCCCCTCTTTTGAAGGTGACGTTACCCTCACCCCAGTAGTTTGAGTCAGCAGGGATACAATCCTAAAAGGGTGGATTATTGGAAGATAATGAATTAAGTTATTAATGCAGTATTGTGGTAGGCCCCGCTTTTGGCGGTGACGTTACCCTCGGCTAAGTAGTCTGAGTCAGCAGGGATACAGTCCTAAATAGCCGGGTTATAGTATTAATAGTAGTTAACTTATGAGGGGATCAAAGAGTTTGGACCCCCGCCATCCAATACCGTGAAACATTGAAGGAGGTCCTACTAAATTTGACCCAGGTCCATTGCAGGACCTCTAAACGCTGAACAATGGCAAGACCTTTACCAAACCGTTCCCTTAACCCCCGACCAGGTAGCCAACATACCTCCATATAGACCGTGGAGATATGAATGGTGAAAATCTTTTATTTTATATAGACAGTAAAATAATGCCAAGACACCACGGACAAACGATAAGAAAAGATCACCTTCAACATAAGTAACTAGTTATTAAAGTCATTAATACAAAACCAAATAAAAAGTGCAAAAGATTAGAAATAAAAAGTATTATACTAGACACTTTGTCTTCACCAAGTGATGTAAGAGACTTAGGCAAACATGGCCTTGATTATCAAGAACTCTTACGATCAATCTTGGATCCCGAGACGACTCACACACTCTACGATGGACAATGGATGATGGTGGTGGATGATGGTGTTGTGATGGTGGTGGGTGGTGGGTGAAGTGTGAGAGAGGTGGTGTGCCAAGGGATGGTTTGAGCTTGAGCCAAGCACTCCTATTTATAGCCTGTACAGAAGCCTGGACACGGCCCCGTGTCCGCTGGACACGGCCCCGTGTCCACCCTTTTCTCTTTCTTCATTAATACAGTTTGTCTTTATTAGCTCCACACGCCCCCGTGTCCGCTGGGCACGCCCCCGTGTCCGTCTGACACTCTCTCTCTTCATTAATTGTAATTCGCAATTACAATTAATGCGCCTGCTGTACTTTCGCCACGCCCCCGTGTCCGCTGGGCACGGCCCCGTGGTGGGCAATAGAAGCTTCTACAGGTTTGTCTTTAGTGCCAGGGCTGTCCATCCTGAGCACTGCCCCGTGCTGAGCTGGGCACGGCCCGTGCTGAGCTGGGCACGCCCCGTGCTGAGCTGGGCACAGCCCCATGCTCAGCTTTCTTCTTGTTTTTGCTTTGGGAGATGCTGTTGAAGGGGGTCGGGCATGCAACGTTTGTTCCTTTTCTTGTATTTATGCTAGATTTAGCTGCCTTTTTGTTTGTTTTGTTAATTTGAGCTCATTTAATCCTGAAAATACAAAAGGAAGACAAAAGCACACTTTTTCCAACATTAGTACTAAAAAAGGGTTAGTTTTATGCCTCATTTGATGAAATTTATATGTTACATTTTGAACACATCAGGGTGCCAAACCTAAGTAGCGCTACCAACAAATATCCCGTTACCTCTCCGGTAACAAAAAGATGGGACTTAAAAGTGATAGGGTGAGATTATTATCCAACATTCCAGTTTTACCCACAAGACTTATCCCTCCCCGGGATACCCACTGACTGTCCCAACCACCGGGACGCATGCTCAAGAGTATTGAACTCACCTTGATTTGCTCGGTACGATTAGTTACTTGCACACAGTAAATCAGTCAAAGCCTACGGTATTCATATATGCGTAATCAGTTTCACATTCTCAAGGTTCACGTATCAATAAAAGTCATAATGTGTAGCGATCACCGAATAACACATAGCAGTTATACAACTCATACAAATCCACAATCCGTGTGCATGTTTCGTAACAGCACATTAACAGTTACGTGAGCTATTCAACATACGCAAGTCATGTTTTCCTCTGTCATAATAAAAATCAACACATACTTGTTTATTATCACACTTGTTCTAAACTACAATCTGTTGTGAACCACCCTCCTAGCGGCGAAACTCCTGACGGAACATCAAATGTTTCGTCGACGTAGTGGGTGGTGAAACATCATCTGTTTCGTCGAGAAGAGGGGTGACGAAACATCATCTGTTTCGTCGACAAGGGTATTTCGCCGGAAACCCTTCTCCTTCCTATCAGTTCATCACCAAAACCATAACCCTAATCACTCAGTTCTAGTTTAATCAAAACTATGCATACATATAATGCTCAACAATCAACAACAACAGGATCAACAAACCATACAATGAACGTGACCTAATACAAGACATCCGATTCTTTTTGTGCGAGTTAACGGATTACGCAGTAACTTACCATAACTTTATCTACGACAAATTCTTGTTACCATTCAATGTTTTAATCACCCAACAAATTTATAAGGATCTTTAACATGCCAATACTAATTTTCCGGTTACAGTTTTCACGCATCAGTTTTCCTATGATGTGTCTCTACAACCGTAACTCATGGATTTTAATTCAAACATTAATCATAACCAAATCATTCAGCAAATAAACTCATTATAATAATAGGTATCTACACACGTAGCATAAAAAATAGATCGAATCGGGTTATCGTGACTAATCGGTTGTGAGATGGAACTCACAAGAACTTCAAGAGAATGGTGATTTCCGTCGGATACAAGGGAAGAAGAAAGTGTCTAGGGTTTCGTGGATTGTGACTCTACGTAATGTTAAGAGGTAATTATAAGTGATTCATTTATGGGCCTTACCTGGGCCACAAGCCCATACGGCGAAACAAGGGCTTCGGCAAAAGATAGTTGACGAAACACCAAGTGTTTCGTCGAATATGGATATGGCGAAACACCTATGTTTCGTCGAGTGAGCATGAGGTTGCATGAGTTGTGTTATAACTTTAAACAATTATAAATTTTCAACAATTAACCTAACAATAAACAATTTAATAACCATCTAGCAAAGGTGCACATATTACAACGTAACGGATTGTGAAAACATAACTGTGAAACAAGTAACGTGTCGGGGAAAGACCTTGGAAAGTCGGGTTGTCAAAATGTTAGTAGTTGGTTTGCTGGTTGGTTACCTTCATCATAACTCTCAGCACAAAAGGCTCTGCCCAAGTCCTTCAATATCATGTTATGCAAGATGATGCAAGTATACATTATGTTTCTCATTTTACCATTTTCAAGTATCCTCGACTGTTGGGCAATGATAGATCATCTGTTTTTTAATACACCGAAAGCTCGCTCAACATCTTTTCTCGCCGACTCATGTTTTTTCTGGTAATACAATCGTTTCTCGTCGTTTGGACACGGAAGAGTTTTCACCATCATAGCCCACTCCGGATAAATACCATCGAAAAGATAATACCCATACTTATACTCCTCATGTTAGGATCTGAGTTTGGATTGATTGTGTTTTACGTTTGTGTCACACCCCGATATTTACACGTATTACCGGTGGGCCCGGTGGGGAGTATCGTGACGTAGTTGATATCATCATAGTCAAACAACACAATATTTAAATGCACAGCGGAAGCAAAAGATAGATTCATTTCAACTTTAATAAATTGTAATATTAAGTATCACAAAAGTAGTTGAAAAAGATCCACAGGCGGATCAAAATAAAAAGAAGACATCGTTCAACAGTTTTATAACATCCAAGCTTGCGAGACTTATTGTGGACGCTAGGAGAAAGCCAGCCTAGTTCGAGTAGTACCTGCACTTAACCTTTTTGGAAAAATACGTTAGTTTACACTGGTAAATACAATTTAACTGAATCATTTTGAAAAGTTTAATAAAAATTGATTTGAATGCACGTGGCGCAAAACTTTTTATAACTTGGGATAATTATTTGAATATAATCTTGTAAAAGAATTACATGTTTCTTATGCGTTCAGTAGCCCGGTTTGTACCGGGTTAAAGATCAATAGACACACCACATTATTTATTTTGGCACTGACGGGTGTACGCCTACACCCCGTGCTTAGGTCATGGCCATTTCGTAAAATGATGTCAAGGATATCCGGGACATGGTCATTAACCCCCCAAAGGATTTAAGCAAACAAAACATTTCCAAATGGAGCATATCAATGGTTTAACCTCTAGTCGATTAAAGATTCAATGCCCGACCAAGCGGTATTTTATATACCATACCCCAAGCCCGTATAGGGAAAATAAGTTAAAAGTATTTACCTTTGCAAGTATAAATCACAAATAGCAAGTGCGTGTAGCTTTTACTGGGTCTCCTATTCTGGAACAAAGGTTTATAATAACCTATTAGATTTCTAACGGGTCTTTAATTAAGCTTGAACTTAGACCGGTTAGTTTTAAAGGAAGACACGGTTCAAACACATGAATAAGCGAAGACCGGAATAGAATGTGATTTAGACCCGACAAGTTTGAAGACTTGTATAATATGGGTAAACTAAACACATTCTGGATTTTGAGACAAAAATGATAAGGTTTGACCTGTTTCGGCTAATATATGCAAACTAGTTACATAAGCCGATCCGAATGCGAAAAGTGTGTAACGAGTAACCAAATGAGTCATATGCAAGTTTCCTAAGTTAATATGCCTTAAATATGTTGTGAAATCAGTAAGATATCTTCTATTATGCCCCAAATGAATTTAAACTCAAATTATGCCTTGTAAGGGCATTTTGGTCATTTAAAAGGTTATAAAAGAGTTTAAATATTAATCTGAGTTATAGGTCTGATGTAATCAGTAAAAATACTCATTTTTATAAATCATAACAGTAGGGTACTAAATATATGTGAAATTTATCCATTATAACCAAACTATGCACCTTAGGGGCATTTTGGTAATTTCACTTAGGCTAAAAAAGTCAAAATTGGAAATCTGAGTTTAAAAATTTAGCTTACTGTTAATGTATATAAATATACTTAAAATATCAGTAGGTGTCAACCTTATATGTGTAAAATAGTTTTGACGCATACTATGCATTAAAAATGCTCAAAAAGACGATTTGGAGCCATTTTCGGGTTCTATATAAAAAGTGTTGATGCACAAGAATGTCTGTTGACTGCATCTTCATCAAGTCTTAAATCAAGAAAGTCAAGATTGGATCTTAAAAGTCAAAATTAGGATTTTATGCTTGATTTCGCTTTAATGTACATTGTTAGTGTTGATTTCGCTTCAAAGGTCATAAGGTTGATTTCGCTTCAATGAACATTAGGTGATTTCGCTTCAGTGTCACTGACACATAAGCGAAATTAGGTCTTGTATAAATAGCTGAACATGTGTCATTTGTTAGGACATAGAAGCGAGATCTGGTCATTGTTACGGTACTGAAACTCTGTCAAATTGATTTCAGAAAGCAATAAAAGTGAAGGAATTGAATAGGAAAGCTGTTGTTACATTGCGTATACTGATTCCGCCTTTATACGTGATGATGAACTGCCTTGACTGATCGTTTAGGGTCACAACACGGTATTTTTCAGAAAATGATAGTTCTTTGAGAAAAGAGCTTCACATTATCAGTCTGAAGGCACAAGTCGAGGTGTTGATACTCGAACATGTTTTAGATGTAATCAAGTTGGTCACATTGCACGGAAATGTACCAATGTGAAGCTTAAGACTGAAACTGTGAAAATTCAACAAAAGAAAGTTGATGTGAAGGGTAAAGCACCAATCGTTGTTGAGAAAAAGAATGTGAAAAATGATAACATCAAAGTGAAAAATGAACCCGTAATGAAAGTGGTAACTAAAAATGACAAATTTTACAAGCGGGTTGCATTATCTCAACAAGTTTGGAAACCAAAAATTGAAATGAAAATTTCAACTTCTGAAGTGAAAAAGGCTGAAGAATCAATTTCGGTTGATTATGATGCGAATTTTCCACCTTTGAAGGCTGAAAATTTCAAAATTCAAATTGCTAGAGTCAAGGTTACACCTAAGGCTGATGAGGCCTGGGTGGACACCATGTTCGAATAAGCAGTTTGAATTGCCGGAGCTTCCTTGTTCGCGAAGCATGAATCGGCATCTTTATTGTAGTTGGTTAAATTGAAGTTTATTTTGTGCAGGATCTTTCACAACTGGTATGCAGATGGATCATGGATAGTGGTGCATCTCGACATATGACAGGAAAAACCGCGTTGCTGTATGATGTGAGAAACATTAATGGTGGTTATGTGGGATTTGCAGGTCATGAAGGTGGTAGAATTGTTGGTGAAGGAACGTTATCCAATGGGATTGTGACGTTTGAGAGAGTTAACTACATCACTGAGCTGGAGAACAATCTGCTTAGTATCTCGCAGATTTGTGACAATCAGTATACTACTCACTTCACTGATAAAGAATGTTTGATTCTAAAACCTGGTTTTGTTATCCCTGAAGAATGGATTATTATGAGGGCACCTAGAGTGAACGATTTATATGTGTTAGATATGTCTGTAGCAACTACAACTACTGGTCAAGCACATTGTTTTGTGTCTAGAGCAACTGAGAAAGAATCAAGATTGTGGCACCGAAAGATGGGGCATATACATCTTAGAAAAATGAATCACTTGGTGCACAATGATTTGGTATTGGGAGTTAATATCAAAGGTTTTCATCTGGAAGGGGAGTGCATTAGTTGCATCAAAGGCAAGCAGAAGAAAAAGTCACACCCTACAAAGAAAGTCAATTCAGTTTCAAGACCTCTGGAAAGACTTCACATGGATTTGTTTGGTCCTGTGAATGTCAAAAGTATTACAGGAGATTACTATTGTTTGGTCGTTACTGATGATTATTCCAGATTTTCGTGGGTTTCTTTCTTGAAGACAAAAGATGAAACATTTGACAGTTTGATGGGGCTGTTCAGGAAGATTGAGAATTTGTACCAAAGGCGTATCAAGAGAATTCGAAGTGATAATGGTACTGAATTCAAGAACAGCAAGATGGAAGAATTTTGTGATGAAAGAGGTATTTTGCATGAATTTAGTGCTCCGTACACTCCGCAGCAGAATGGAGTCGCAGAACGGAAAAACCGGACACTAATTGAGACGGCTAGAACTATGCTAGCAGATTCAAAGTTACCGATTAATTTTTGGGCTGAAGCTGTTTCCGCCGCATGCTATACGCTCAACAGGGTTCTTATTGTCAAGAAATTCAACAAAACGTGTTTTGAGCTAATCAATAACCGCAAACCGAATTTGAAGTATCTAGAACCGTTTGGGTCACCCTGTATGGTTATAGAGCCTTTTGGAAAGTTTGGTCCGAAGTGCATTGAGGGAATATTTGTTGGTTATGTAAATCCGTTGCGACGTGTCTTCGTTCCAAGTGAGAAGCGGATTATTGAAGCTGCAAATGTTGAATGTCAAGGTTATACTATGCCGCCGCAGAATCCTGGTGATTCATGGCGTTATCATTATGACAAACTTTGGGATTCGTTTGACATGAGAGAAGAATCAGAGGATGATGAAGATTTCTTTGATGAGTTGGATATTTTGCGTGAATATGAGTCACAGTTAAGATTCCCAGCTGAGTATTCGAGGAGACCACGGGAAACTTCAAATGACGATGAAGCAGGTCCAAGTAATGCTGGTGAACATGATGATGTCCAACAGAATGAAGTTGCTCAAGATAATCAGTCGGCTCAGAATGATAATCTAGAAGCTGAAAACATGCCAGTATTTGATCACGGTGATTCAGATTCAAATTCTGAGGGGGAGCAAATTCAGATTTCAGGTCAAACAAACCAAGTTGGTGAACAAGATGCAGAGCAGAATGTTACTAATCTGGAGGGAAATGTAGAGGTTCCAAGCGAAGTGATGCCGCGAACTTTTTCATATCATCCAGAGGAGTTGATCATAGGAGAATTGCAAGCTGGAGTTCGCACTCGAAATCAGATTGATAAAGGGCTTACATGTTTTTATACAAAAGTTGCTCCTTTGCAAACTGAATTCTCATTAAGTTGTTTTATTTCACAGATTGAACCAAGAACTTACAAAGAGGCGCTTACTGAAGACTATTGGGTTAATGCAATGCAGGAGGAACTTAGTCAATTTGAGAAATTGGGAGTGTGGAAGTTAGTTGATTTGCCGGATGGTCAAAGAAAGATTAACACTAAGTGGGTGTTTAAGTTTAAGAGGGACGATAGAGGAGTTGTTGTAATGAACAAAGCTCGACTCGTTGTTCAGGGATTTAGTCAACAGGAGGGGATTGATTTTACCGAAGTCTATGCTCCTGTAGCACGACTAGAGGCAATCGGAATTTTCCTAGCATTTGCGTCTTGGAAGAACTTCAAAGTTTATCAGTTGGATGTTAAATCGAATTTTCTCTATGGGAAGGTTAAAGAGGAGGTTTATGTCGGTCAGCCACCGGGCTTTACCGATCCAATCCACAAAAACAAGGTCTACTTATTGGACAAAGCGCTGTATGGTTTACACCAGGCCCCGAGAGCTTGGTATGAGACTTTGTCTCAACACCTACTAGCCAACAAGTTCATTCGTGGAAAAGTGGATGCCACTCTCTTCACTAAAGAAGTCGATGGTCATCTTCTGATAGTTCAAATTTATGTGGACGATATAATTTTTGGGTCGACAAATGAAAATCTATTCAAAGATTTTGAATCAGTGATGAAGCAAAAGTTTGAAATGTCATCAATGGGGGAGATGAAATTCTTTCTGGGATTACAAGTTGAACAACTTCCTGAGGGAATTTTCATTCATCAGTCAAAGTACGTTCATGATATTCTAGAGAAATTTGGGATGTCAAGTTCTACTCCAGCTGTTACCCCACTTGCAACAAATCATGGGATTCACCCAGATCTCACCGGAGACAGGGCTGATGAAACGTTTTACCGTTCCATGATAGGTTCTTTAATGTACCTAACTGCTTCACGTCCTGATATCATGTACCCAACGTGCCTCGCAGCAAGATTTCAGTCTAACCCAAGAGCATCGCATATGATCATTGTGAAGAGGATATTGCGCTACCTGAAAGGAACTCCTTCATTGGGGTTGTGGTATCCTAGAAAAGGTGATTTTACGCTCGAAGGGTATTCCGATTCGGATTTTGGATGCTGCAAAGTCAATTCAAAATCAACAACTGCAGGATGCCAGTTCTTTGGTCCTAGATTGGTTACCTGGCAGTGTAAGAAACAAACGTCTGTGGCGTTATCTACTTGTGAAGCGGAGTACGTTTCTGCTAGCAGTTGCTGCTCTCAGATCTTGTGGATACAGCAACAGAAGCGCGACTACGGTTTGCAGTTTCTTAACACACCTCTTTTTGTTGATAATGAGGCCGCAATAAATATAACTAAGAATCCAGTACATCACGCTAAAACTAAACACATAGAAATTCGTCATCACTTTATTCGTGATTGCTTTGAGAAAAAGTTGATACGAATTGAGAAAATCCACACTGACGAACAGAAAGCTGATTTACATACCAAAGCTTTTGATAAAAATCGGTTTAAATATTTGTTAAAACTGAATGGTATGAAGCTTCTTTTAGTGTCGGATGGCATAATTGGCGTTGATGTGAGTACTGTTGCGGATGAAGACGAGAAACAATCTGCAATGGTTTGTCGAATTTTTACTTGTTTTGGTATTTAGGGGGAGTAGATGTTTGTACATAGTTATTTTTTAGAAAATACAAAAACAGTAAAAAATGATAAAATACAAAAACATGATAAAATGAAAAAGAGCTTGTGTATATGGGAAAATGATAGTACATCAGCTAGATGATTACAGTATGCTAAAGATTTGTATAGTATAAAAGAGTTAAACAATCTCACTGATGATGTGTCGATAGGTTTTCACACATTTAGTAGATTTATTCGGGATATAAACCTAAAATTCAAACTTGTGAATTCGTGGGGAACACTACTTGGATATATAGGTAACCCCTGAAATCTCGTTTGAAAGGTCTCTTAATCTGATATACTAGGTCTTTATACTCAATGATGTCTGGGGTATTATTCCGGGACTTCTGCTGAACGGTGGTTCTGACCTAGTCCTTGGCTAATACTTGCTGGAATGCTTGAAACACAGCATTAAACCCTCAGCATGCTGAAACAATAAAATTGATAAATGCTGCTGTTGTAAGCAAAAAGATCCTCTAAAGGGGACACACCGAAAAGTCGAAGCTGATATCTCTCTGCGTATACGGAAGTATCGACCTGAGATCCCTCGGCCCTCGCATACCTAAATTATATACAGATATCATTGTAGTATACTCACCTGTAAGACTGATTATTGGGATTCTGGATACGGGAGTATATTCAAGAGGTGGGACACATGAATGATCTAAGTTCATAATTCATCTAAATCGTATCCTGAGTAGATTGAAATTTGTATGAGAATTTAAGATGGATCAGTATATCGACAATCGAGGTGAATTGTTTAAGTCTAAGTATGATATATAGCTTAACGGTACTTGTGATTTGTCTGAAAAGCTGATATGATTCCCTGACACGCTCACCAAAAATATGTTTGTAAATAGTTTACTTTGTTTACTTTCTGCAATTTAAGTTTTCTGTATTTCATTTCTTAGTTTAGAACACTTTGATAAAATCCAAAAAGATTTTATTTCTGCTTTATTTTTCGACAAACCAAAGTGGAGAGTTGATTGTTGGATTCTCAGATGTTTGAAGCAGATGCAGGAGATTCTGGACTGAAGAATGAGGAGAGCTTATTTTTGATGAAGTTTGAATTGTTTGAAAAGTCAAACACAAGTTCATTAACTTGATACGTGTTATTTTCAGAAAATGTTTGAATTTTTTTTAAAAAAATCAGTTTGATTCATCAAATGATCAACCAAGGTCATTAATTTGGACTTGGTAGATTAATCAAGTGATTAGGGTCATTAACTTGAACCTGAATACTTGAGTGGATTTCTAAAACTGATTAAGTTTGTGAGTTATGTTTGAAAGATAGAATTGTAATGTTTATTGTTGAGTAACAGGTTTGGATTTAATTATTCCCAATGGAAGCTAAATGTCAAAGCTTGAACCAGATATCTCAGATTCTAGCATATCGAGAGGGGGAGTCTGTGAAAGGGGGAGTCTGGATCAACATTCAAAGGGAAGAAAGAAGTTAGAGTCAGGAGGACAAGATCCTGAAACCTGTGAAGATAGAGTGCTTATAATGAGACGACAGAGAGTTGGAGAAAAGACTAAAACTGAAGACTCAGGATCTGAAGACTACGTCAACATCCAAGGGGGAGTCTGTTGATGCACAAGAATGTTTGTTGACTGCATCTTCATCAAGTCTTAAATCAAGAAAGTCAAGATTGGATCTTAAAAGTCAAAATTAGGGTTTTATGCTTGATTTCGCTTTAATGTACATTGTTAGTGTTGATTTCGCTTCAAAGGTCATAAGGTTGATTTCGCTTCAATGAACATTAGGTGATTTTGCTTCAGTGTCACTGACCCATAAGCGAAATTAGGTCTTGTATAAATAGCTGAACATGTGTCATTTGTTAGGACATAGAAGCGAGATCTGGTCATTGTTACGGTACTGAAACTCTGTCAAATTGATTTTAGAAAGCAATAAAAGTGAAGGAATTGAATAGGAAAGCTGTTGTTACATTGCGTATACTGATTCCGCCTTTATACGTGATGATGAACTGCCTTGACTGATCATTTAGGGTCACAACACGGTCCAACAAAAAGCTAGTATTTTCATTATTCCAGAAGGTTTAAAATAATTTATTTATCATATAAAATCAGTAGCAAAAGGTTTGGGGTAAAAAAAATTTGTAAAACTCATTTTATAGCCCAAAAGGGCAAAACCGGCATTAACCGAATTAAAGCTACAACCCTATGTTGTGCTCAGCCTAAAATTAATTAAAAATCTTCAAAAATCTCAAAATATTATATTACATTAGTAGGTAAAAAGTTTGATATAAAAAAGTGGGTTTAAATAGGCTATATGCTAATTATGTCATTTAATTACTAAAAAGCTTTTTAATTACGCTAATGAGCATAACTCTTAATCTAGAACTCAAACTGATGTCAAATTTTTGGTGCAATTTTATAAATCAGTAACTAAGGTTTCTACTTTTTTACTTTTTCAAAAATCACGTTTTAAGGTCATATGGGCATAATGGTCAACATATAAGCATTTAACGGAAACATGCATGTGAATCGGATATCTAATGAACCAAGTTGTATAATCTCAGAGGGTTATACTAACATGTAACCTGGTCCTAATAAAGCTCTAAGGCATTTCTAAAACATGCTTAAATGGGTCAGAACTGAAAGTCAAAGCAAAAGTCAAATTATGCGACTTTCGGTTCCGATCCGAGTCTAAACTGAAAATTGTCGGGTTGAACATGGTTAGGCATGTTCTTACATTAATTACCAAGTTATATTAATGATAAAACAGGTTGCATGGCTTCTACATTGTTAATTATGCATTAATTTGAAAATAAGCATTCTATTGACTTTTTATTATTTAGTTTTACCCGACAATTGACCTTGTTAGAGTGGGAATCAGAGAGTACCCTTTTGAGGGTTTATTACCCACATAATTACCTAGTTATAGGTACTTTCAATTCGAGATTTGACTGAATAAATATTGATTAATCTCGAAGTCAAACTCTAATTATGACGGTTTGACTTTAAGTTAATTAACTAAGCTAAACTGAATTAGGAAGGGTTAAGGACACTTACAAAGGTCCTATGCACGTGTAGGAAGCCTAAGGAACTTGGTTGCTGACCAGAGAAGCTCCAGAAATAAGTCTTGTGAACTTTGCAAAAGAATGAACAAAGTGTTGCAACTTGAAGCTCCTTATATACTCACTTTGATCATCTATGATCATGCCAAGGAGTCCTATAATTGTTTCCAGATCAAGACAAGTGCCCCCTATGCATGTAATACCATTGGGGCAGCCCCTGGTATGTAAAAACAAGATTTTGAGTCGGTTAACAGGCTACGACTGGCACCTATTCGCGTTTTATGATGCTGGCACTCTCTCGCAGGCCGCGTAAGCCCCAAGGGCATTCTTACGCGGGCCGCCTGGCCTCCCATAACCAGCCAAACAAGTTTCAAACTTTGCATTTTTGGTCCTTGGTCCTTTTAAACATGGTTTTAAGCTCCCATTTTGCATTTTTAGCCTTCTAACCTTACTTTTAAGGGCTCCGTGACATGTTTAAACATTGGCAAGTCCTTGGTTAACTTTGTGATCACCCGAAAAGTCATAATTTCCAACTTTGATGCTTTTAACCCCTCATATACGAATTTGATCATAACTTTCTCATATGATAACGAAACTTTATGAAATTTTTATCACACATTCTAGTGAGTATAATTCATTATTACAAAGCTTCGGGTTTGCTAAAAGGTCACTTAGAGGTATACTTTAAACATGTTGACACATTTAACCCCTGTAGTTTGTAATCTCTCACTTTCTTTCATATTGAGCTTCGTATGATCCATGATTTATTCGTTTGAAGGTATAAACATCATGTAGGGCTATTTTAGAGTATATTAATCCATTGTTGACACTTTGGACCTTTATATTTACATACTTTCCTTGTTTTCCGACTTTAGTCCCTCTAAAGTATACTTTTACACGTTTAAGCTCATGGCACGTGTCGATACATTATTGGACATGAATTTTCGAGGTGTTACATCCTCACCCCCTTAAAAGAAATCTCAACCTCAAGATTTACTATAACAAATGAGGGTATTTTTATTTCATTGTGGATTCTACTTCCCACGTGTACTCGGGACCTCTCCGGGCATCCCATTTGACCTTTACAATTGGTAAATGCTTCCTCCGAAGCTTCTTGACCCGTCGATCCTCAATCGACAAGGGTTTTTCAACAAACTTTAAGCTCTCGTCAATGTGCACATCCGTATGAGGTATGACTAGCGATTCATCAGCTAGACATTTATTCACACTGCAGACGTGGAATACGTTGTGAATACCACTGAGCTCTTCAGGTAAGTCTAACTTATAAGCCACTGATCCTACACATTCGATGATCTCGAATGGTCCTATATACCTTGGGCTTAACTTACCTTTCTTACCAAACCGCATCACCCCCTTCCAGGGTGATACCTTAAGCAAAACTTTATCACCAACCTCAAACTTTAGAGGTTTACGCCTTAAGTCTGCGTAGCTTTTCTGCCTATCTCTGGCAGCTTTGAGACGATCTCGTATCTGAACAATCTTATCTGTTGTCTCCAGGACTATATCAGGTCCTGTTAGTGGGACATCTCCAACTTCTGCCCAGCAAACGGGCGTTCTGCACTTTCTTCCATATAATGCCTCAAAAGGCGCAACCTTAATGCTGGTATGATAGCTAATGTTATAGGAGAACTCGATCAACGGCAGGTGGTTATCCCAACTACCACCTAAGTCTATCACACATGCACGAAGCATGTCTTCCAAAGTTTGGATTGTACGCTCACTCTGTCCGTCCGTCTGAGGATGGTAAGCCGTTCTAAAGTTTAAACGCGTGCCCAAAGATTGTTGGAAACTTTTCTAGAAATGTGATGTGTATCTAGTATCCCTGTCAGAGATAATAGACACTGGTATGCCATGCAGAGATACAATCTTATCTACATATAATTGGGCTAACATGTCGGAGCTATAAGTCTCCTTAATGGGTAGGAAATGTGCTGACTTCGTCAGTCTATCTACTATTACCCATATAGTATCATTTCCTTTCTTTGTTTTTGGCAGTTTGGTGATAAAATCCATTGTCACCATTTCCCATTTCCAGGTGGGAAGTTCAGGCTGTTGTAGCAAACCTGACGGCTTCTAGTGTTCAGCTTTGACTTGCGCGCACGTCAAACATTTGGCTACATAGGTAGCTATAGACTTTTTCAAGCCTATCCACCAATAGTTTGCCTTCAGATCCTAGTACATCTTATCATCTCCAGGATGAACAGAATATTTGGAACTGGGGGCTTCCTGGAGGATAACATCCCGAAGTCCTCCATAAACTGGAACCCATATTCACCCATTCAACCTTAGGATTTCATCCTTGTTATAGGATAACTGCTCTTCAGTTACTCCTAGCTTTTCATTAGGATAGTTAGCTTCCAACACAGCTTCCTTCTGTGCAGCTAACAACCTTTCATTCAAACTATTCTTTATTTCAATGCTCTTGGCATTGATTCTTATAGGTTTCACTATTTCCTTCCTGCTTAAGGCATCAGCAACCACATTTACCTTGCCCGGATGGTATCTTATCTCACAGTCGTAATCATTTAAAGTTGTAGGATCGGATTGCGACCTAAACGAGTCGTTCGGAAGAGCTCTAGTCCGTTTCAGAGGCGGAAACTAAGAAACAGATGTAAAAACAGCTTGAAATATACTTTAATCCTCTTGTGTATTGATTTTACAATGTTTACAATAAGAAAGAAAACCGGCAGCACCTCGGTATCACTCTCTGGAAATCGTTACAAATGACAAGAATGAACCTCCTATTTATAGCCTACCACTTTCGCTTGAAGGACCCTATGACAATCCCAAGCGAAACCCCTAAAAAACCACTCAAGCGAAACCTAATATAAAATATAGATTCAAGAGAAACATGCATGAACTTTTATAATCTGCTTCAAGCGAATCCCATGAATCTTCAAATCTGATTTGTCCTCTAGTGTAAATGATGCAGTGATGATGTCATCTTGATGATGTCATCATTGTACAAGATGATGTCACACTTGTTCAGATTGTTCAGATCCGCAACACAGCTGAGACTCGATATAAGACGAAGTCGACAGATGAATGCACTAACCGACTCCCCCTCAGATGTTGACGAGTCTTAAGTGTCGAGTCTTTTCAAACTTCAGTCTTTATCAGTCTTTGACTTCCTTCATGATCTCTATCTGGCTCTATCCTATCTCCAATTCTCTTTCAGAATCTCTGGCTCCTAGCTCTTGCATCTTCAGACTCTCTTTATCTAACAGACTCCCCCTCAACTTGTGCTAGGATCGTAGTCTGGCTTTCACAGGTTCAGGTATCGTAACCTGACTCACCTGCAAATTCTCTACCCAAAACATAAGTTTCATAAAAGATAAGATATAATAAATTTAGAACTTTGCAAACCACTCGAAGACACAACCCTGAATACATCATTTTCAAAACAATTTCTGATGAACCACATGAATATATATCATTTTCATTTCAAACATTTTTAAACAAACTTTCCCAAACCTGTTCGTCATGTTCAGCACTAGGAATTTTGAAAATCAGCTTTTCAACATCAGTTGTCTAAAATCTTTTTGAATTTTTCAAAAATTATGCTAAAACACACCGAAAATCTTTTTGGATTTTTGAAATAACCGAAATGAAATGCAGTAAAGAAATATTTACATACAATATTTTTGTGAGTTTGTGTAAGAGGATCATATCAGTTTTTGAGACAAATCACCAACACCGTTAAGCTTTAAACATTTTAAGTTCTAAACGATTCACTTAGATTGTCAGTATACTGGTCCACTTAAATTTTTACACAAAGTTCAACTGTTTCGAGATACGAGATTAATGTCTTAAGCACTTAAACTTATTCGCGTGTCCCACCTCAGAATATACTCCCGTATCCAGATCCCAATATTCAGTCTTACAGGTAATTATAACACAAATGATATCTGTAAGGGAAATAAATTATGAAGAATCATGAGAGCTCAGGTCAGAACTACCGTTCAGCAGAGAGATCATGACTCAACTTTTGGGTGTGTCCCCTTTAGAGGATCTTTTTTACAACAGCATTGCTAAGAAATTTTATTGTCTTATCATATATGCTGAGGGTGATGCTATGTTTCAAGCATTGCAGAAAGTATTATTCGGGGACTAGGTCAGAACTACCGTTCAGCAGAAGTCCTGGAATAATACCCCAGATATCACTGAGTATAAAGACCTAGTATATCAGATAAAGGGTCTTTCAAACAAGATTTTGGGGGTTACCCATATATCCGAGAGATGTTACCCACGATATAAGCAAGTTTGAATTTAGGTTTATATCTCGTCACAATTTACTAAATGTGCAAAAACCTACTCACACATCCACAGTGAGATCGTTTATCACATTTGACTTTCCAATTCTTTAGCATGTTGTGATAGTCCACTGATGTACTATCATTTCCTCTTTTTGCACAACAAAACTCTTTTTCATTTTTTACTGTTTTTGACTTTTTCAAATTTTCTAATGTTTTTGGATTTTCTGAAATTTTTACTCCCCCTAAAATGCAAACACATTTTAGGAAATTTGAAAACAAACTATACTATAAAGTGACAACCGATATCAAATTGCTTCAATTCGCCATCCACTTGGCATAAACAATCAGAACTCCCCCTTTCAACAAACTATTTTCCCATTGTGATTTCAAAACACTTAAGTTTGTTTTAATCAAATGGTTTTTCTGGAAAATAAGTTTTGTTGATTTTAAGAAACCATTTGTAGGTTAGGGGATAAGTTCCTCTTCTCAATGTAATGAACCCCATATATTTGTTAACCACTTGTAAGAATGGTCCAATCAAGTTCAACTTAATGACCTTGATTAACCACATTGTCAATGAAAACCTCTTTCAACCACTTACAAGTTTACTTATCAACCATAACCGCTTGTAAATCAAAATATAACAATTTAAATATACCACCTGTACTTTACCAACTTTACCACTTGTAGGATCATTTGCTAAGAAAGATGCCGATTCCTGCTCCACTCTTACCAACCTGGGAGCTCCGGCAAGTCAGGAATTTATGGTGAAAATGCTGTCACCCAAGCCTGACCAACCTTGGGTGATTTTGGTGGCAAACATCTGTCCCACCAACATTTTGATTTGTAAAATTCTTTAGCATCCTTCACTTTCCTGTCAACCATCTTTCCAAAAATATGTTTAACATTTCCATTAAAAACCTTCTCAACATCAAAATCTCCCTTATCAGCGAAGAATTGATTTGAGATCTCTACCTTTCCCACTTTCTTCATCAAATTTACTTTTGACAATGGAGGAAAATCCTCATCGTTCACCTCTGGAACGGAATTCACAACCTTTTTCTCAACCAAAGACTCCTCTGATTTTATGGAATCAGATTCATTGTCAGAATTACCCTCAGATTTAACCACCCATTTTTGTTTACTCAAATCACCTCTTCTTTTGTAAAACCTTTTTGAACTTTCTCCTTCCTCAGAAGTAGAATTTTCAAACTTTTTAACATTTTTCACAGGTTGTTCTTTCTTATCAACATAAGTCTTTCTCAAAACAGAGTTAGAAGAAACTTCCTGTTTTTGGTAGTTGGTCTTGGGGCAATTCCAAGCTATATGTCCAACTTCTTGGCATTTGAAACAGGTTCTTCTGTCAACTCTTTCAGCAAACCTTCTCACATTCTTCTTCACTTCAGCAAGAAACTCCTGATTTGACTGCTTCCAGAATGGTTTCTTCTGTTCATCCTCTGAGCTTCCTCCTGAAACAAATTTTGTTTTTGGTTTATAAGTTTTCTGATTTTTATAATTTTCTGAAGAATTGAAACCTAATCCATTCTTTTTGTAATTACGGTTTTGGTTCGGTTTCTTTCGATAACCTGAACCAGAACTATAACCCTTTTTCTTGTTCAATCTCTGTTGAACTCTTGAAGTGTACTTTTTAGGTTTTTTTAGCAAGATTTAAATCTTTTATTTCAGAAATATTAATTTCTGTTAATTTGAAAACCTGTTTGATCATTTCAGTTTTGACACTTCTTATTGGAAATTCCTCATCAGAATATAATTTGTCTGAATCATACAAAGTATAAGCTACTTTGATTGATCCGTCATTCAAATTAGATTTTGATAACAGGAATTCTCTATTGTAAACCCTGTTAACCGGTGAACTCGGACTCTTTTCTGACGAACTCGGACTTTCAGACTCAGACTCCGGTTTTGACTCTTCATCCGTATCCAACACCTGATCGACAACTTTCTTTAATAACTCAGACTCATGATCAGTGTCAGACGCTGTGAATGTAACATCAATATTGTATGGTAATTCATCAATGATTTCAGACTTTAACTTGATGTTGACTGCCTTTTTTAGACGCTCCTCATTAGGATTCCTGGGAGAATAAGTTTCATGGATCGGGGGCGGACATCTGTTATACTTGACACTTGGTTTCTTACCAGTATCAGTATCTTCAGTCTTTTTATCTATGAATGCTTCCAGACCTGCAACAGTAGGATAAACACGATCAATCAGATAATCACATGTTGTATAACTCAACAGTAATCGTTTAATCCTTTCACTTTCAATTTTCTCAAGTTATAACTCCTTCTTCAAATTAGCACAGTCTTCAATATAATCATTGATGACACTTTGCTTTGTCATTAAAGTTGCGCTCATTTTTTCCATTGCCTTTTCAATTTCTGTATTCGTCTTTTTCAGACGATCAACTGTGTTGTTGAGCACATCATATGACTCCTTCACATACTTCACATCACACAATAAATCTTCTTTTATCTTCTCTAACTCAGCAATCTTCTTATCTTTCTCCTCACAAGCTTTGCAAGATTCTTTACAATTCAGACAAGGTTTAATGATTTCGACTATCTTATCAACCTCAACAACTTTCTCAACTTCTACGATCTTTTCTACTTCAACGATTTTCTCTACAATCTTTTCAACCACTGGTTCTTCAGATTCTATTTCAGCTTTCTGTCCCTCAGTTTCCTTTGTTGAACTTTCTTCAATTTCTGCTTTCTCAGTTTCTACTTTTGCTTCCAACTCATGTTCTTCAGTTTTCTGAATAAACTGTGCCAGATTCATGTTTTCATGTTTTCTCATATGTTTTACAATCAACAGATAAGTTCCCCATTTTTGCTGTGGTAATGCATCAGCAAGTTTATCAATCCATTCATCATTATCTTTCTTAATTTTCAATCTTTCCATTTCCACGACTAAATGACAATATCTATCAATGGTCATTTTTGTTGTTTCATGGTCAAAAGCTACAAACTTGTCATAAGACTTCTTCAGTAACTCCTTTTCCATGTCTTCGGAAAATTTGATATACTTTGGCAAAACACTCGTTTCAATGTTGTTCGAGTGAAGACACTGAATGAATGGACTTGATCAGAATGAAATCGATTCAAAAGGGCTTTCACAAATTTGGCCGATGACTTGAAAAATTCAATTCACTTCTGTTGGTCCGCACATAAAGACTTGATCATATATTGTGATTGGGCCGAAAACTAATGATCAGTTAAAGCCCATGGATCCTTCAATGGATTGACAAAAATCACTTGTACAACTCTTATATCGATACCTGGGCTGACAACATTCACGTGATATACCAAACACTTAATAGGGCCACGAAAATCACATGACAAAGCCGACAAAAACTTGTGACCTTACAATTTTAATGGCAGACAAATTTATCATTCAACACATATATCTATTCACAAGCACATCTTTATGAACCGACAAATTTAATATTCAAAACAAAATGATTGGATTGTTTCCACTAATTCAACTTTTCAGT
Organism: Helianthus tuberosus; assembly: GCA_030545235.1. NCBI lineage: Eukaryota > Viridiplantae > Streptophyta > Magnoliopsida > Asterales > Asteraceae > Helianthus > Helianthus tuberosus. The sequence continues at coordinate 135,724,153 of CM060433.1, forward strand.
TTTGAATATTGTAAACAAGGGTTGCCGACAGTTAAGCTAGTCTTTCAATACACATGCACACATAAACTTAAATAAGATATCACATGCACCCTAAACACTTGATATCATCATGCAAATAACCACTAGCTGACAATTTGATATGATTCACATGAGTCACAACAATACATGTCAGACAACAACTTTGATATTTTCAATTCAACACATGCAACTGACAACATGCAGCCGACAACAAATAATATCGAGATGATATGATTGAACCGATTATTACCAACATATATTTAGTGGACTATGATTAACATGCACTGGGCCGTTCAAATGTAATGTACTTTTACCGGTTTTTTTTTTATTTTTATGTTCACATGCACATGAATCAATTTATTGGGTTTATCAATATATGCAATCTGATACTTGTTCACGTGATATCTACAAATTCAAGACACACAACAATAATATCTATATATGTAAACTGATAAGATCATATGAACCGATGACTAAAACAAACCGACAAAATGTGAATGCTTTACTGCAAACTGGCACAAACACATGATTTCATTTCCCAACTAGCTGTGACCTGACAACCTTAAGCAGACTGTTTCACACACTCGATGTACATACTCAAGCGAAACACGTCAATTTCAAGCTAAAGCCTGTGTTTCGCTTCAAACACCATCAAAATTTTCAAGCGAAAGGGCGTTATTTATACAAGCTCAAGCGAAAGGTACATGACATCAGCAAAAGTCGAACAGATTTCAAGCGAGCAGATGATTTTAACCGGTTTTTAAGTTGATTTTAATTCTGAAACTTTCCAGGATTTGTTAATATATGATTACGCATAATATGTGTGAATTTGAGCCGATTTTAACCGTGAAAATTTTGAAATTTTGAAATTTTGAAAGAAGGTGTAGAAAAACAGAAATTTTCAAGCTGAATCGTATAGAACTCCTCCTCCTGCTCTGATACCAATTGTAGGATCGGATTGCGACCTAAACGAGTCGTTCGGAAGAGCTCTAGTCCGTTTCAAAGGCGGAAACTAAGAAACAGATGTAAAAACAGCTTGAAATATACTTTAATCCTCTTGTATATTGATTTTACAATGTTTACAATCAGAAAGAAAACCGGCAGCACCTCGGTATCACTCTCTGGAAATCGTTACAAATGACAAGAATGAACCTCCTATTTATAGCCTACCACTTTCGCTTGAAGGACCCTATGACAATCCCAAGAGAAACCCCTAAAAAACCACTCAAGCGAAACCTAATATAAAATATAGATTCAAGAGAAACATGCATGAACTTTTATAATCTGCTTCAAGCGAATCCCATGAATCTTCAAATCTGATTTGTCCTCTAGTGTAAATGATGCAGTGATGATGTCATCTTGATGATGTCATCATTGTACAAGATGATGTCACACTTGTTCAGATCCGCAACACAGCTGAGACTCGATATAAGACGTAGTCGACAGATGAATGCACTAACAAAAGTTTCCATCCATCGTCTTTGCCTCATGTTTAAGTCCTTCTGATTAAACAAGTGTTGAAGGCTCTTGTGATCAGAATAGATCACAAACTTGGTTCCATATAAGTAATGTCTCCACAGTTTTAATGCAAATACAACGGCACCCAACTCCAAGTCATGGGTGGTATAATTCTTTTCATGCACTTTTAACTGTCGTGAAACATAGGCAATGACTTTGCCTTTCTGCATAAGCACACAACCCATTCCGGTGTGCGATGCATCACAATATACTACAAATTCATCAATTCCTTCAGGCAACGTCAACACAGGAGCGTTGCTCAATTTCTACTTCAAAATGTTGAAAGATTCTTGCTGCTTAGGCCCCCATTCAAACTTGCTATTCTTGCGGGTGAGTAAAGTCAGGGGTGTTTCAATTCTTGAGAAGTTTTCAATAAATCGCCTGTAGTATCCTACTAGCCCTAGAAAGCTACGAATCTCAGTAGGCGTCTTCGGCTCTTGCCAGTTCATAACAGCTTCCACCTTAGCAGGATCCACTTGGATACCATGCTCGCTAACCACATGTCCAAGGAATTGGACTTCTCGAAGCCAAAATTCACACTTTGAAAATTTGGCATAGAGCTTTTCTTGATGTAGAAGTTTAAGAATACAGCGAAGGTGTTTCTCATGGTCAGCTTAGTTCTTCGAGTAGATGAGGATGTCATCGATGAAAACGATAACAAATTTATCCAAGTAAGGCTTGCAGACGCGATTCATGAGATCCATGAATGCGACAGGTGGATTAGTGAGCCCAAAAGGCATCACTAGGAACTCGTAATGAACATAGCGAGTCCTAAATGCGAACTTGTGTACATCTTCATCTTTAACCTTCAATTAATGATAGCCTGACCTCAAATTGATCTTAGAGAAGTAGCTTGCCCCTTGTAATTTATCGAACAGATCGTCAATCCTGGGCAAAGGATACATATTCTTGATAGTGACCTTATTAAGTTCACGGTAATCGATGCATAGACGCATCGATCCATCCTTTTTCTTGACGAACAGGATAGGCGCTCCCCATGGAGACGAACTAGGTCTAATGAAACCTTTGGCTAGCAATTCATCTGGTTGTGTTCTTAATTCCTTCATCTCTGTTGGTGCCAACCTATAAGGCGCTCTTGCGACAGGTGCTGCTCCCGGGATGATGTCGATTCTGAATTCTACTTGTCTATCTGGTGGTAAACCAGGTAGTTCTTCAGGGAAAAATTTAGGATACTCAGAAATGTCTTGGATATCCTCAATCTTAGGCTTCGGCTCATCAATGGTTACTTGTGCCATATAAATGATACAACCCTTCTTCAAACATCTAGATGCCTTGATCATAGACACTTGTTCAGGCAGTCCATACTGGGTATCTCCCTGAATGGTGAGTGGCTCACCAGATGGAGTCTTGATCACCACTTGCTTCTTGTTGCAAACGATCTGGGCCTGGTTATGAGATAACCAGTCCATGCCTATCACTATATCAAAACTGGCCAGCTTAAAGGGAAGTAAGGACAAAGGAAAAGAGTGGTACCTAATGGATATAACACATCCATCTAACACAGTTGAGGCGGTTTCTATGGTTCCATCAGCTAATTCCACCTCATACTTCACACTTAAGGCCTTAGCAGGTAAATTCAGTAGCTTACAAAACTTATTATCTACAAATGATTTATCAGCTCCTGAATCAAATAGCACTCTCTCATAAACATCATTTATGAGGAAAGTACCTGTGATCACATTGTCGTCCTGAACAGCTTCCTTTGCATCCATCCTAAAGACCCTAGCATTGGTCTTTTTCCCATCCTCAGTTTTCTTGGTGATCTTTGGGCAATTGGACTTGATGTGCCCTTTTTCACTGCAATTGTAGCACGTAGCATCCTTGATTTTCTTACAGTCTAAGGTCTTGTGCTCAGAAGACTTGCAAATCCCACAAGCTCTCGGCTGTGACTGGGATTTCGATTCAAGTCTGCACCTCCCAAAATGGTGCTTCTTACAAACCTTACACTTGGGCTTATCTCCATATTGATGCCCATCCTTCTTAGATCCATACCCCTTCTTGTGGTCATTGTTTCCCCTGTGCTTCTTGTCTGACCGTCGTGAATTGTCATCTTCACGCTTCCTTTTCTCGGCATCCGTGTTCCTCAGCGATCTCTGCCTGACCGCGTCCAGTGTGAAGGACAAGGATATATCAGCTGCAGACCTGAATGTAGCTGGCTGAGAGGCTTTTACACTTGCCTTAATTTCTGGGGCTAAACCCCCAATGAAACGAGCTATTCTTTTGGGTGCCGGGGTCACAAGATAAGGTACCAACCTTGACAATGTATTAAAGCTCGCAAGGTAAGCTTGGCAATCCAAATTTTTCATTACCAAAGACAGAAAATCCGACTCAATCTTTTCAACCTCACGCTGAGGACAGTAGTTCTCCTTGATGAGGGTAACAAATTGTTCCCATGTCATATTGTACAGTGGAATCTTCCCAGTAGCTTGAATCAACGATCTCCACCAGGCTAAGGCCTCACCTTTGAACGACTGAGATACAAACTTTACTACATCATTATCAGCGCACCCGCTGATATCCACCACGGTGTCTATTTCATCCAACCATGTCATGCAGTCAACCGCTCCTTTCTCCCCAGTAAAGTCTCTGGGTTTGCATGAGGCGATGTATTTATATGTACAGGATTTACCACGCGGTTCCTGTTTGAGCTTGATCTTCTTTGACGGGACACTTTGCTGGTTTGAGGAGTGATGATGATCACCATCTTTCTTTGGCTTATCTAGCTTAGAGGGTGGCTTACTATGAGCCTCAGAATGAGTTTTTGACTTAGAATGGAATGCTGATTAGGTCCTGTTCTGAGTACTACTAGATTAACTATACTGCCTATATATGGCTTTAGAGACATCATTGTCAATTAATGCTTGGAGTTCTGCACAAGTTACATTGATCATGGTGGCGTCATGATTCTCCTTTGGCCGACTGTTGACCTCTTCAGACTCGGCCATGTAGTTGGATTGCTACATAAGATGATGACAATGATTCATTTAGGGAATTATAATAGGTTTGTCATCTTAATAATTTATTAACCATGGTAATTAAAGAACCATGTTGGTTAATTTGCTAAGTATTTTCATTTGGGACTTTTCATAGTAACCCTTAGTTCTAAAATAATTTATAATAATGGCACAACAGACCTAGTCACAAGGACATTTCTAAATTTTTAGGTCAAGATCTTATAGGATCTAGTTATTAAGGTGTGAATCAAAGTTCATTACCTTTCTTGACACGGATTTTATAAGCTACGTCTGTCTTTTGTCTTATATGACAATAATTATACCCTTTAGGCATTCCATCACAATCGGATGTTTAAATAATAATAAAGAATTGGGATAATCAACACAAGGGTGACATGTGTGATTTTGCAGATCACATTAGCCAAGAATGTTAGCATGTTTGCAGATGTTAACAAGGATTTGAATATTTTAAAACAGGTTTTACCATATTGGCCGGGTCTTATAATGACATTCAAGCTAGGTTTTACCTTTTAAGATTCTTATTTAATAATTAACGCGGAAAAATCCTAAATTGAGATGTTAATAAGGATCTAAATCTAATTTGGGGAACTACCATCTTGGCCCTGTCTTAAAATGACACATGGCTAGGTTTGTCCTTTTAGATTTTGCCATTTTATATAATGATAGATCTTATAAAAATATTGTTATTATTTATTTTATATTTTTGTTCATGCATATAATAATAAAAATTTAAATTTAACCATTTCACCACATGAATTGAAAGAAACATTACGAGTCTGCCCTAACGGGACTTCTACCGAATAACATGCCTACGCAGGGGCTTAACCAAACAAACATACCCACGCAGGGGTTAAATAAAAGACTTGCCCACGCAGGGGCTTTACAAATAAAACATACCCACGCAGGGGTTTAAACAGAAAGATAGGCCCACGCAGGGGCTCAACTGAAAACAAGGAAATACAACCAACAATTTAAGGATTCAATGGTCCTTCTTACTTTTCCCTTTTATTAAACTTGTCAATCCTTGGAAGAAACTTTGTCATTCCCTGCGATCTCTGTGAACTACCCGCTCAACTTGGTCCAATCTTTGAAGAATTTCCTCATGTTCTGGCGGAGAAAACCGCGGTACCTGTGGCTGTGGCTGCGGCTGATGAGGAGGTCGGAGAGACGACTGTTGTTGGTATCCATAAGCTGGGTAACCAACTCCCCAAGGAGCTCCGTAGGGTCCTTCGGGGTTAATAGCATTGCAGTTCCACGCCGCCAGGTATGGGTCGATCTCCGCATAGTTGAAACTGGTATGAGCCGGCTGCTCGAAAGGATTATACGTTGTTGGGCCAACGTACGTGGGAATTGGGTTGTTAAAGCCCAATAGTGGTGACATGACAGGTGCAGAGTTCACTTCCAGTTGGGGTTTGAAGGTCCCCCCATTTGCTGGTTTTCTTGGAGTGGCGGGTAGTGGCTGCCACTCGATGGTTGAGGCGTGCTGATATGCACTCCCCTTCCTTGCACGGACATCCGTGCGTTTGTTCTCCTTCGCCTCGGCAGCTCAGGAGGCTGCTGCTGAGGTGGAGGTGGTGGCGGGGTAACTACCACAAAGCGTGAACCCCCGGAAGGATCCTGTTGCTGCTGCTGCTCTTGGTAAGGCGATGAATGGTGCGAGTGTGTGAAATACCACTCAAACTGGTTGAACCTTGCTAGGTAGCTATCTGGACCACGGTAAGGTGATCCATGAAACGAAGATCCATCAGAGATTTCAATAGGATGGGTGGGGGTACCGGTCGGTGGTTTAGTAGGGTTGGTATCCTCGTCCATATCCATGTCGTGATCTCTAGAGAAATGATCTTCAGGCCCCAATAGGTTAGCACCCACTGGTTGCTCAAGGTAGTTTGCCGGGTTGAACCGGCTTCGGAAGATTTGGGACGGGTTATCAAAGGAATGGCGTGAGTTGGACCGCTGGAGAGGAATAAACGAAGGCTGTGGGTTTTCGGGTTCGTTTTCGGATTGGGGTCCAAAAGAGTGTAGGTAAGAAGGTGACGAAGCTAACGAGACAGACCGCCTCGCCGGCTGCAGGTGCGCCCTCCAGTCTCCCTGTGGGCTGGTGCTAGTAGGGACAGGTGAGGTTCGCCTTTGAGAAGGCCCGGCCTCCTAGTCATTGCCCGCTGCAGGTGACTTTCCTTTCCTTCTGAAGAATCTTGGCGGCATATTTAGACCTGTCAACACAAACAAAAGATAACAACAAGGAATAATATAAAAGACGAAGTTAGAATTTTTTTTTTTTTTGTATAATTCCTAAGTTCTTTGTCTAGACTCAATAATCGAGGAATGTGCAATTGTGTAACTGAGATTAAACACAAAAAGCTAGTGTTTAATTCACTCAGTGTTGGCTCTGATACCAACCTGTCACACCCCGATATTTCCACGTATTACCGGTGGGCCCGGTGGGAAGTATCGTGACGTAGTTGATATCATCATAGTCAAACAACACAATATTTTAATGCACAGCGGAAGCCAAAGATAGATTCATTTCAACTTTAATAAATTGTAATATTAAGTATCACAAAAGCAGTTGAAACAGATCCACAGGCGGATCAAAATAAAAAGAAGACATCGTTCAACGGTTTTATGACATCCAAGCTTGCGAGACTTATTGTGGACGCTAGGAGAAAGCCAGCCTAGTTCGAGTAGTACCTGCACTTAACCTTTTTGGGAAAATACGTCAGTTTACACTGGTAAATACAATTTAACTGACTCATTTTGAAAAGTTTAATAAAAATTGATTTGAATGCTCGTGGCGCAAAACTTTTTATAACTAGGGATAATTATTTGAATATAATCTTGTAAAAGAATTACATGTTTCTTATGCGTTCAGTAGCCCGGTTTGTACCGGGTTAAAGATCAATAGACACACAACATTATTTATTTCGGCACTGACGGGTGTATGCCTACACCCCGTGCTTAGGTCGTGGCCATTTCGTAAAATGATGCCAAGGATATACGGGACATGGTCATTAACCCCCCAAAGGCTTTAAGCAAACAAAACATTTCCAAACGGAGCATATCAATGGTTTAACCTCTATTCGATTAAAGATTCAATGCCCGACCAAGCGGTATTTTATATACCATACCCCAAGCCCGTATAGGGAAAATAAGTTAAAAGTATTTACCTTTGCAAGTATAAATCACAAATAGCAAGTGCGTGTAGCTTTTACTGGGTCTCCTATTCTAGAAGAAAGGTTTATAATAACCTATTAGATTTCTAACGGGTCTTTAATTAAGCTTGAACTTAGACCGGTTAGTTTTAAAGGAAGACACGGTTCAAACGCATGAATAAGCGAAAGACCGGAATAGAATGTGATTTAGACCCGAAAAGTTTGAAGACTTGTATAATATGGGTAAACTAAACACATTCTGGATTTTGAGACAAAAATGATAAGGTTTGAGCCGTTTCGGCTAATATATGCAAACTAGTTACATAAGCCGATCCGAACACGAAAAGTGCGTAACGAGTAACCAAATGAGTTATATGCAAGTTTCCTAAGTTAATATGCCTTAAATATGTTGTGACATCAGTAAGATATCTTCTATTATGCCCAAATGAATTTAAACTCAAATTATGTATTGTAAGGGCATTTTGGTCATTTAAAAGGTTATAAAAGAGTTTAAATATTAATTTGAGTTATAGGTATGATGTAATCAGTAAAATGCTCATTTTTATAAATCCTAACAGTAGGGTACTAAATATATGTGAAATTTATCCATTATAACCAAACTATGCACCTTAGGGGCATTTTCGTAATTTCACTTAGGCTAAAAAAGTCAAAATTGGAAATCTGAGTTTAAAACTTTAGCTTACTGTTAATGTATATAAATATACTTAAAATATTAGTAGGTATCAACCTTATATATGTAAAATAGTTTTGACGCATACTATGCGTTAAAAATGCTCAAAAAGGCGATTTGGAGCCATTTCCGGGTTCTATATAAAAAGTTGGTATTTTCATTATTCCAGAAGGTTTAAAATAATTTATTTATCGTATAAAATCAGTAGCAAAAGGTTTGGGGTCCAAAAGATTTGTAAAACTCATTTATAGCCCAAAAGGGCAAAACCGGCATTAACCGAATTAAAGCTACTACCCTATGTTGTGCTCAGCCTAAAATTAATTAAAAATCTTCAAAAATCTCAAAATATTATATTACATCAGTAGGTAAAAAGTTTGATATCAAAAAGTCGGTTTAAATAGGCTATATGCTAATTATGTCATTTAATTACTAAAAAGCTTTTTAATTACGCTAATGAGCATAACTCTTAATCTAGACCTCAAACTAATGTCAAATTTTTGGTGCAAGTTTATAAATTAGTAACTAAGGTTTCTACTCTTTTACTTTTTCAAAAATCACGTTTTAAGGTCATATGGGCATAATGGTCAACATATAAGCATTTAACGGAAACATGCATGTGAATCGGATATCTAATGAACCAAGTTGTATAATCTCAGAGGGTTATACTAACATGTAACCTGGTCCTAATAAAGCTCTAAGGCATTTCTAAAACAAGCTTAAACGGGTTAGAACTGAAAGTCAAAGCAAAAGTCAAATTATGCGACTTTCGGTTCCGATCCGAGTCTAAACTGAAAATTGTCGGGTTGAACATGGTTAGGCATGTTCTTACATTAATTACCAAGTTATATTAATGATAAAACAGGTTGCATGGCTTCTACATTGTTAATTATGCATTAATTTGAAAATAAGCATTCTGTTGACTTTTTATTATTTAGTTTGACCCGAAAATTGACCTAGTTAGAGTGAGAATCAGAGAGTACCCTTCTGAGGGTTTATTACCCACATAATTACCAACTTATAGGTACTTTCAATTCGAGATTTGACTGAATAAATATTGATTAATCTCGAAGTCAAACTCTAATTATGACGGTTTGACTTTAAGTTAATTAACTAAGCTAAACTGAATTAGGAAGGGTTAAGGACACTTACAAAGGTCCTATGCACGTTTAGGAAGCCTTAGGAACTTGGTTGCTGACCAGAGAAGCTTCAGAAATAAGTCTTGTGAACTTTGCAAAAGAATGAACAAAGTGTTGCAACTTGAAGCTCCTTATATACTCACTTTGATCATCTAAGATCATGCCAAGGAGGACTATAATTGTTTCCAGATCAAGACAAGTGCCCCTATGCATGTAATACCATTGGGGCAGCCCCTGGTATGTGAAAACAAGATTTTGAGTCGGTTAACAGGCTGCAACTGGCACCTATTCGTGTTTTCTGATGCTTGCACTCTCTCGTGGGCCGCGTAAGCCCCAAGGGCATTCTTACGCGGGCCGCCTGGCCTCCCATAACCAGCCAAACAAGTTTCAAACTTTGCATTTTTTGTCCTTGGTCGTTTTAAACGTGGTTTTAAGCTCCCATTTTGCATTTTCAGCCTTCTAACCATACTTTTAAGGGCTCCATGACATGTTTAAACATTGGCAAGTCCTTGGTTAACTTTGTGCTCACCTGATGCTTGTGAAGTGTTATATATATTAGGTGTATATTTTAAGCCCTTTTCAACACTTATTTTAGCCAAGTTTTAAATTTATAAAACACGATATTTCACTAACACTAAACACACATATGGGCAAGTGCACCCATCGTTGAGCGTAGTATAGTGTTGGTAAGATACCGAGGTCGTCCAAGGACACAAGAGCTTTTAGTACCGGTTTATCCTCAACGTCTAATCAAAATAAATGTTTAGAAAAATGTTTTAAGCTAAGAAAAATAAAAACTAACTAAAATTGCTGAAAAATAAAAATAAAAGAAAAACAGATAGACAAGATGAATCACTTGGTTCCGACTCGTATCTAGTATAACCTTTGATTATTTCCGCACTTTTGCACATAATTAAGAGATTATCTTAGTTATTGCAGTAGGCCCCTCTTTTGAAGGTGACGTTACCCTCACCCCAGTAGTTTGAGTCAGCAAGGATACAATCCTAAAAGGGTGGATTATTGGAAGATAATGAATTAAGTTATTAATGCAGTATTGTGGTAGGCCCCGCTTTTGGCGGTGACGTTACCCTCGGCTAAGTAGTCTGAGTCAGCAGGGATACAGTCCTAAATAGCCGGGTTATAGTATTAATAGTAGTTAACTTATGAGGGGGTCAAAGAGTTTGGACCCCCGCCATCCAACACCGTGAAGTATTGAAGGAGGTCCTACTAAATTTGACCCAGGTCCATTGCAGGACCTCTAAACGCTGAACAATGGCAAGACCTTTACCAAACTGTTCCCTTAACCCCCGACCAGGTAGCCAACATACCTCCATATAGACCGTGGAGATATGAATGGTGAAAATCCTTTATTTTATATAGACAGTAAAATAATGCCAAGTCACCACAGACAAACGATAAGGAAAGATCACCTTCAACATAAGTAACTAGTTATTAAAGTCATTAATACAAAACCAAATAAAAAGTGCAAAAGATTAGAAATAAAAAGTATTATACTAGACACTTTGTCTTCACCAAGTGATGTAAGAGACTTAGGCAAACATGGCCTTGATTGTCAAGAACTCTTACGATCAATCTTGGATCCCGAGACGACTCACACACTCGACGATGGACAATGGATGATGGTGGTGGATGATGGTGTTGTGATGGTGGTGGGTGGTGGATGAAGTGTGAGAGAGGTGGTGTGCCAAGGGATGAGTTGAAATGAATCCAAGCACTCCTATTTATAGGCTGAACAGAGAGCTGGGCACGGCCCCGTGTCCGCTGGGCACGACCCCGTGCCCGTCTGACACTCTCTCTCCTCATTAATTGTAATTCGCAATTACAATTAATGCGCCTGCTGTACTTTCGCCACACCCCCGTGTTCGCTGGGCACGGCCCCGTGGTGGGCAATAAAAGCTTCTATAGGTTTGTCTTTTCTGCTGCTTCTTGGGCACGGCCCCGTGCTGGCTGAGCACGGGGCGTGTTCAGTCTTCTGACTTCTCTATTTTGCTTTGGAAGGTGCCGTTGAGGGGTCGGGCAGTCCACTAATGTTCCTTTCCTTGTATTTATGTTGGAATTAGCTGTCTTTTTGCTTCTTTTGTGTTTTTGAGCTCATTTAATCCTGAAAATACAAAAGGAAGACAAAAACACTCTTTTTCCAATATTAGTACTTAAAAAGGGTTAGTTTTATGCCTTATTTGATGTAATTTATATCCTGAAAATACAAAAGGAAGACAAAAACACTCTTTAATCCTATTCGTAATGATTTATTTGGAACGTTTCATAGGAGAAATTACTTATTTGGGCATAACATGCCTTTTTTAAAATTCCATTTATATACAAGTTCACATACCTCACGGGAGAAATTACTCACACTCGGCCGAAGGTGTATTTTTAGTGAATCACTCGAGAGCGGCGTGGAACTTATTCCTACCATAAGCTTGCCAAACAATCAATCCTCCTCCTTTTTAACTTTTATACCTTTGTAAATATCAAGAGGACTTTGTAGGTTAAGGGTTAGGCTTGGGTTAAAGGTAGGTGGTTGGGTTAGTGGTTAGTAGAAAAAAAGGGCGAAAAGCGTAACAAGTGTCGGTTTTCGTAGGATTTTCTATTTTTGCAACTTTTTATTTTGATGAAGCTTTTATTCAAACAAAGTTATTTTTGATGAACTTGTTTGTTTTTCTTTTTGCTTCATTAACAACACACATTTTTTTTTCGTACGAAAAACCGAACTTGTTACTAAAACAAAGGGTTAAAAATAAAAAAAGGTTTTTGGTGGGAAAAAAGGTTTTTGGTTTGGGCGATGAAATGAAAAGGTTTAGGCTCAAAGGGGCTAACTAGGGGGATTTTTGGGTAGGTGGTAAAAGAAAAATAATGGTGTAGAAATAAAAAGGGGTTAGTCCTAATGCCTCCATCATTTACTTACTTGGGTTTAAGTTGATAAGGACCGGGAATGTATCGTCATGGCAAGTTCTAGAGTCGTAAGAACCAAGCGGCTATTCACACAAGAAACGAAAAATGAGCATTTAGTTTTAATGATATGTAATTGTGCTAAAAAAAGGCTCAAAACTCACTTTTGTGGGAATGGGTTTTTATGTGATCAAGTATATAATCAAATTTTAACTAAGTTTGCTATGCCTTTTCATAATTTTCTTATGTTGGTTCTTTTTATCACTACGCTATTGGTTGTAAATTTGTAAAAATATAAGCTTTTTGAGAACTTGAATTTCCCGAGTTAAACCTAGACAAGTAAAAATGAAATTTTTGAAAAAATTTGGGGTGATTAGCGTTTCCAATAGAGTTTTGTGTAAGGCTTGTATTTTGGACTTGCAAAATTCAAGGTTTTAGCATCCCCCCCACACTTAAATTACACATTGTCCTCAATGTGTCCCAAAAATAAATTTTTAGGTTGATTAGATGTGTAAAATAGTGTTTAAAAAGCAAAAATTTGTGTTACTGGGCGCTGAACACGGCCCCGTGTTCAAGTGCCAGTAACAAAATTAAAACAAGAGAAACAGAAGTCTGGACACGGGGGCGTGTTGGGTGAACACGGCCCGTGTCCAGTTACCTGAACTGGGCGTTTTTCTGCAGGGGGTTCAGCACGGGGCCGTGTTGGTTGGGCACGGCCCGTGTTGAACCTTCTGAAATGGAGAGAATTGTCGGGTCGCTTTGTTCTTGTGCATGAGTTCATTTTTCTCGTTCCCCTTTTCATCCTTTACCACCATGAGTGTGTTTTATTCCTGAAGACTAACTAGAAAACATAAAAATTAATCTAAATTAAACTAAGGATAGTTCCGCGGAATGCCTCCGTGGTGCGCCACGTTTATAAGGGTCCTTGGCTAGACCCAAAGCCGGTCATATGTCACCCAAGTGGGATGTATTGCATCCCATGTTGCACCGTCGGAGAGCATCATCCAAGCTTGAGTCTATGACCTGCATGTAGTTGACCGGGTCTTCGTCCTCAATTCTTTTTCCACATTCAAACTTTACCTCCTCATCCCCAAACTTCAATGTTAACGTTCCGTCATTCATGTCTACTACCGCTTGGGCGGTGGCTAGAAATGGCCTCCCAAGGATGAGAGGGACATCGGTGTCTTCTTCCATGTCTAGGATGACAAAGTCGGTTGGGAAAACGAAATTGTCAACTTTTACCAACAAATTCTCAGCGACACCTTGTGGAAATTTGACGGATCTGTCGGCGAGTTGTATGCTCATCTTTGTAGGGCTTGTTGTTCCTAGGCCGAGTCGTTTGAACATTGATGTGGGCATGAGGTTAATGCTAGCCCCAAGATCAGCTAATTCATTACGAACGGGAGATTCCCCAATCGAGCAAGGAATTGTGAAGCTTCCGGGATCGATTTTCTTTTGTGGAAGTTTGTTGAGCACTAAGGCGGAGCATTCTTCGCCTAAGTTAACTAATTGCAATGATTCAATTTTCCTTTTGTTTGTGAGGAAATCTCTCATGAATTTTGTGTATTTAGGCATTTGGGTCAGGACCTCGATAAAAGGAATATTAACATGCAATTGTTTTAGTAGATTTTCAAATTTAGCGAATTGCTCATCGGCCTTTTGACGATTTAACTTACCGGGGTACGGAATTGGAGGAGTCTTGGTGGGCTCTTGAGTTGGTATAGAAGCCTTTTCTGGCACAGGAGGAGTCACAGGCTGGCTAGACTGGCTTCTTTCATTTGGCGGCGATAGAGCATCCTCAGGACCCACGGTTCGATTTCTTAACGTGATGAGATGTACTTGTGCCTTAGGGTTGGTTTCGGTATTACTAGGTAACGCGCCTTGTGGTCTCTCGGAGAAATTTTGAGCTAGTTGATTTAATTGTTTTTCAACGTTTTGAATGCTAGCTTGTTGATTTCTAAAATTCGATTCCAGTTGTTGAAATCGATCCGAGTTTTTCTTTTCAGTGTCAGAGATGAGGCGAGATACAGTATCTTCAAGCCTTTCTCTTCCACTTTGTTGTTGAGGGAAATTTTGTGGTTGTTGAAAATTAGTTTGTTGGTTTTGTTGGTTACTACTATTGCTGGGATCTCTCCAACCAAGATTTGGGTGGTTACGCCATCCTTGGTTGTAGGTACCCGTTGGAGGACCCGACGGCCTAGGTCTATTATCCATGTAGTTTACCGTTTCTGTTTGTTCATCTAATTCTTTCATACAACTCTAATTTTCATGTGACCCACCACACCCTTCACAAGCCATAACCGAGGCCGTCTTTGTCATTTCTAGCTTTTTGATTTTTGAAGAGAGGGCCTCGATTTGGGCTTGTAAAGAGGTGCTTTCATCAACCTTATGGGCGCCCGGGGCAATAGATTTATTACCTCGGGGAGTGTGCCATTGAAAATTGGTTTGAGCAATTTCCTCAATTTGGTTATATATTTCATTTGGGCGACGATTACCTAAAAGTCCCCCGGAGCTTGAATCAAGTGTTTGTCTTGTGTGTGGCAACAACCCATTGTAGAAAGTGGATACTTGTTGCCATACCGCTAGACCGTGGTGAGGACACTTTCTTAGAAGCTCCTTGAACCTTTCCCAAGTTTCATATAAGGATTCCCCATCCTCTTGTGAGTATGTATTAATTTCAGTTATTAATTTAGCCGTTTTAGCAGGAGGGAAATACTTATACAAAAACTTTTGGGCAAGTTCATCCCAGGTGTTTACCGATCCAACTGGGAGGGTGTTAAGCCAAGCCTTAGCTCGGTCTTTTAGTGAAAATGGAAACATTCGAAGGCGGATGGCGTCATTTGATACTCCATTGATCCGAAAGGTATCACATATTTCTAAGAAGTTAGTAATATGTAGATGGGGATCCTCGTCCGCAAGCCCGTGGAAGGTTGCGGAATTTTGGAGCATTTGTATCAAATGCGACCGAAGTTCGAAGTTGTTGGCCTCGACATTTGGTGCATTGATAGCGGCGCCGAGTTTGCCTACGGTAGGCCGTAGGTAATCCATGAGGGTACGTTAGTCCGCCATTGGAAGTGGGTCCCCTGAAGCTTTCTCTTGATTTTTAGCTTTAAGTCTTTTTCTGAGAAAGCGTTCGGGTTCTTCTAGGGGTTCTTTTATGTCTCTACTAGAACTGGAGCTCATGCACTACGTAGGAGGGTCAAATGCGGCACCTGGGTTCCAAGTCCTGCAATTAAAACAGAAAAGAACGTTGGTCAGAAAGTTCACTACGGCCCCGTGCTCAGTGAACACGGCCCGTGGTCAGAGATACAGTAATTGTTTTCTGGATTCCCAGTTACTGGGAGTTGGACACGACCCCGTGTTGCACCGACACGGCCCCGTGTTCAGCTCTCTGTAACTCAGAAAATAAAAACTGCCAGTGATGATGCTGGGCACGACCCGTGTCTGACCGGGCACGGCCCGTGCTGAGCTCTGCAGAAGCTGAAAAACTAAGAAAATCCTAAAAAAATAAAAAGAAAAATAAAAGATGATTAGGCCGTTGATTCCTAACTTTCTTAAAATCCTTGTGTCCCCGGCAACGGCGCCAAAAACTTGATGCGTGTGAAGTGTTATATATATTAGGTGTATATTTTAAGCCCTTTTTAACACTTATTTTAGCCAAGTTTTAAATTTATAAAACACGATATTTCACTAACACTAAACACACATATGGGCAAGTGCACCCATCGTTGAGCGTAGTATAGTGTTGGTAAGATACCGAGGTCGTCCAAGGACACAAGAGCTTTTAGTACCGGTTTATCCTCAACGTCTAATCAAAATAAAAGTTTAGAAAAATGTTTTAAGCTAAGAAAAATAAAAACTAACTAAAATTGCTGAAAAATAAAAATAAAAGAAAAACAGATAGACAAGATGAATCACTTGGTTCCGACTCGTATCTAGTATAACCTTTGATTATTTCCGCACTTTTGCACATAATTAAGAGATTATCTTAGTTATTGTAGTAGGCCCCTCTTTTGAAGGTGACGTTACCCTCACCCCAGTAGTTTGAGTCAGCAAGGATACAATCCTAAAAGGGTGGATTATTGGAAGATAATGAATTAAGTTATTAATGCAGTATTGTGGTAGGCCCCGCTTTTGGCGGTGACGTTACCTTCGGCTAAGTAGTTTGAGTCAGCAGGGATACAGTCCTAAATAGCCGGGTTATAGTATTAATAGTAGTTAACTTATGAGGGGGTCAAAGAGTTTGGACCCCCGCCATCCAATACCGTGAAGTATTGAAGGAGGTCCTACTAAATTTGACCCAGGTCCATTGCAGGACCTCTAAACGCTGAACAATGGCAAGACCTTTACCAAACCGTTCCCTTAACCCCCGACCAGGTAGCCAACATACCTCCATATAGACCGTGGAGATATGAATGGTGAAAATCCTTTATTTTATATAGACAGTAAAATAATGCCAAGACACCACGGACAAACGATAAGGAAATATCACCTTCAACATAAGTAACTAGTTATTAAAGTCATTAATACAAAACCAAATAAAAAGTGCAAAAGATTAGAAATAAAAAGTATTATACTAGACACTTTGTCTTCACCAAGTGATGTAAGAGACTTAGGCAAACATGGCCTTGATTGTCAAGAACTCTTACGATCAATCTTGGATCCCGAGACGACTCATACACTCTACGATGGACAATGGATGATGGTGGTGGATGATGATGGTGTTGTGATGGTGGTGGGTGGTGGATGAAGTGTGAGAGAGGTGGTGTGCCAAGGGATGAGTTGAAATGAATCCAAGCACTCCTATTTATAGGTTGAACAGAGAGCTGGGCACGGCCCCGTGTCCGCTGGGCACCGCCTCGTGCCTGTCTGACACTCTCTCTCCTCATTAATTGTAATTCGCAATTACAATTAATGCGCCTGCTGTACTTTCGCCACGCCCCCGTGTTCGCTGGGCACGGCCCCGTGGTGGGCAATAGAAGCTTCTATAGGTTTGTCTTTTCTGCTGCTTCTTGGGCACGGCCCCGTGCTGGCTGAGCACGGGGCGTGTTCAGTCTTCTGACTTCTCTATTTTGCTTTGGAAGGTGCCGTTGAGGGGTCGGGTAGTCCACTAATGTTCCTTTCCTTGTATTTATGTTGGAATTAGCTGTCTTTTTGCTTCTTTTGTGTTTTTGAGCTCATTTAATCCTGAAAATACAAAAGGAAGACAAAAACACTCTTTTTCCAATATTAGTACTTAAAAAGGGTTAGTTTTATGCCTTATTTGATGTAATTTATATGTTGCATTTTACACACATCATCACCCGAAAAGTCATAATTTCCAACGTTGACGCTTTTAACCCCTCGTATACGAATTTGATCATAACATTCTCATATGGTAACAAAACTTTATGAAATTTTTATCACAGATTCTAGTGAGTATAATTCATTATTACAAAGCTTCGGGTTTGCTAAAAGGTCACTCAGAGGTATACTTTAAACATGTTTACACATTTAACCCCTGTAGTTTGTAATCTCTCACTTTCTTTCATATTGAGCTTCGTATGATCCATGATTTATTCGTTTGAAGGTATAAACATCATGTAGGGCTATTTTAGAGTATATTAATCCATTGTTGACACTTTGGACCTTTATATTTACATACTTTCCTTGTTTTCCAACTTTATTCCTCTAAAGTATTCTTTTACATGTTTAAGCTCATGACACGTGTCGATACATTATTGGACATGAATTTTCGAGGTGTTACAGTTTGAATTAAAATGAAAGATGAACAAGTAATGCAGCGGAATTTAAATGGAAACAAACTTTGCACACAATCAAACAGGAGAATTACTTTCAACACACATTTTCAATAAAGAACCGAATGATTGAATTTATTTCATCAACGATTACAATTGCATGCATGTAACAAACTCCCCCTCAGCCTGAGCTCACAGTGTTTTGTTCGTACAGGAAGAAAGATCATGAAGAGCTAATAGAACAGTACAGGGTACTGCTCTATTTATAGGCACGGACAAACCACTGTGACATCTTTGCTGACGTCACCATGAAAGTGACATCTAACCTCCTAACAAACTCTAACAACTGATCTATACAAACACTGCTATGCTAACAACTGTTATACAATACATTACATAAGTAAAACTAAACTGCTGCTCTATCCTTCCACTGTTGTGACTCCAGCAGTACTTGATATAAACTAGCAGCGCTTGACCCATAGCAGTAGATTGACCAGCAGAGCTTTAGTCTTCATCAGTCTTTGACTTGATCAGCAGTTGTAGGTCAGCAGTTGTAACAATCAGTGGATTGGAGGTCATCAGATGTTGAAACCACTTTCAAGGGGAGAGGCTTGTATACATAATATCTGCTTATTCTGGATCCACTGCTCTGATCCAGTTTTGGCTTTAATTATTTGTTCCTCTGATAGGGTTCAATCCCAACAATCACCCTCTGGAACAGATAATGCCAAAACCCTTCATTATTTGTAGATCTTTATTGCCTCATCAACAGTTCCCTTATTTGGCCTTTGAGTTGTAACTCAAAGTCTAAGGCATCTGTATCATCTTCATCCCTGCAAAGTTGAAGATCAAGGAGGTCCCGCAAATCTTCAATACTTAGGCCAAGTGATTGTTGCCTTGTTATTTTCTTCACTTCTCCACTAGACTTGATCACAGTCAGTACATGGGTCTATTTGTCAGTTTTCTACTTTAGTACTTTTGAGTCTGGTGGGTTTCTTGGGAGATTTTTATTAGATGAGGAGTTTGGTGATGCTGGCCTTGTGATGACTGATTGAGCAGTACTTCTAGGTTGATTCAATCCAAGAGTTTCTGCTATCATCTTCTTAATACCCTCTTTTACAAGGTCATCTCCTGCCATTAATTCTTCTACTGTTTCAGCATCCAACTATTTTTGTTGTCTTCTTTTATAGATGGCAGCAGCAGCTGGAGAAGTGGCTCTCCTGATTTGCAGCTTTGATGGTCTTGTTAAAACCTCTGCTTCAGGATAGTCAGGTTTTTGTGGAACCCTTGGATCTTTCTTCCTTAGTTCCTCCAACCTTTTGTAGGTGGCCCTGACTTTATCTTCTTTCCATCTCATCACTTGATTTTTAGACCCATAATCTGCAGCAATTAATTCCTCTTTCATTCTCCTCAACTCTAATGCCTTATCAGGTACATTTTTCTTGTACTTTGCCCAATCTGGAGGAGTGTGTTTGACCTTATTCTTAATCATTTCTTGAATCCTGGCTGCTTCACTTTCAAGCTCAGGAATGGTCCACTCTTTGTACATATGTTTTTTCTCCCTTATACTTCTTATAAGTCATGATATTTTCAATATAGTCTTTTCTAAGGGATTCATCTGCTCTTTCTGATATTTGCTGACACACATTCTTTGCAAACTGCTCCAAAGATCTGACTTGTGTGAGCAGAAATTGATAATGCCTTTGTATTTCTTTGTCAGACTTTCCTTGCGAATTTTTCTTGGAGATATCCTCTGCTTGTTGAGCCTTAACTTTCAAGTATTCTGCAATGTTGTTAGGCCTGGGATATCCCTCAACAGATGGCAAACTCCTTTTGGCAGGATCATCCTCAAAGTAGAAGGATTTGATCTCTTCTCTGACTGCTATAAGTTCAAGAGGATATTGGAAACCTGCTGGAGTGATGGCAGTGATTGGTTGTTGAACTTGGGCTGAAGAGAGAGGAACAGGGTTTGGTATAGTAACAAGTGATAGAGGTTGTGAAGATGTTGGTGGTGGTGATGGAGAATCATCATTAGACAAAATTATCCTTCTCCTTTTTTGTTTAGGAGAGGCTGGTGGTGTGTTGGATGGTTGTCAAGTGGTGATTTGAGTGGTGGAAGGTGGCTGACTAACAGTTGTTGAAACAACTGGTGTTTCAACCACTGTTGCCATTACAACAGACGTTGTAACATCTCTTGTCTTCTGCTTTTTAGCAGGAGGTGATGATGGTGCTGAAGTTGTTTTAGGTGGTAAGGTAATTTTTGGTAGTGGTGGTAAGGCAGTGGTTGTGGTGTGTGTTGAAGTGATGGCAGGTGTTTGGCTGGCAGTTGTTTAAACTACTGAAGTATCAACAGTTGTTGATACAACAGGAGTTACAATAGCTGTTTGGGTGGAAGTTTGAGGTTTGGAGCCTTTGGAAGGTGGTTTGGAAGCATGCTTTGTGGTTGTGGATGGTGTGTGTTTGGGTTGCCTCACTTGTCTAATGGGCTTCTTCTTTTCATCCTTAGGATTTTCATCATCCATAGGTTCAGAAGGACCCTGCACATTCAGCTCCATAAAAGCTCTTTTCTCCTGTTCCCACCTGGCTTTATCCTTAGCCTTTCTATCCCTTTTCACCTCAGCTAATGCTTCAGTAAGAGCATTAGTGGTAACATCAATCTTTTTGGATCCATCTGGCAAAGGGATGTTTTTGAGCATACTATCTTGTTGAGGCTCAATGTAAAGACCATCTTCAACTCCCTTCTTCTTCCACTGCTTGATTTTTTCCCCCTTTTGGCATTATCTGGTGGGGGGGGGGTTATCAATAAAGAGTACAGTGGGAAGAGCAGTGCCAGTTGTGTTCAGTATGTGGGCCTTTATAGCCTTGATGTCAGCTTGAGTATCTTTAAACCTTGACTTCATCATGTTTCTCAGCTTTTGTACATGTATATCATGCTGGTGATCAGCCAATTGTCTTTGTTGTTGGAGCAGTGGTTGAAATAGGTTCCATAACTCATTTGCAGCAGGTGTAGGTTGTGAAGGTGCTTGAGCTGGAGTAGCAGTTGGTGGTACCTTTTGAACTTTCAACAACTGTTGCAGCATATCTTTTATTTCTGCAACAGTAGTATCCAGTTTGTCAATTCTGTCCGTCAATTCTCTGTACATTAAACCATCACCCAATTTAATGGGATCATCTGATTTCCCACTAACAGTGGTTGTAACAGTGGTTGACTCAGGGATTGTATTCCAAAAGTCATCCACTGATGCCCCTTTGTCTTGGTACTGGGGACTTCTTCCTTCAAGTTGAAAGACACTTTTTAATGACCCAGTGTAAACTGGATACACAGACGTTTTCAGAGAAGAAATTTCCTCCAAGGAAGTCTTATTGATGTAACCACTGTCCAAATGCAAACCAGTGGGTTCAGCACTTGTAGTGGCTGCTTCACTTGGACTACCACCAAGAGTTACTTGTAACTCAAGGGGTGTAACCTCCTCAGGTGTTGTTGGTGGGTTAGCAATGATTGAAACATCAGACCCAGTCACTTGTTGAGGTATGTTCTCATTGACAGGTGATTGAGAAGGACTGGTTTGTGCCTGGTTCAAATCAAGAGCATCCAACAATATTTTTGTTTGTGGGGGAATTGTGGAGGTGAGGTTTGGTGTAGAAAGAGAATTGGCCCTGGGCATTGGGCTGTGGATGATGGAAGTAAGTGATTCTAGAGCATCATATTGTGGTGTCCCTATATGTACAACCTGTTCTTTTTGAGAAGAAGAAGGAGGAGTTTGAGGTATGGGTTGAGATATGTCTACCATCTGCTGTGAGGAAGTAGCAGCAGTGGTTTCTTGTGACTTTTGTGTTGTCACTGGCAGTTGCTCTGGTATCTCATCCTCCAGAGTTGCCTTTGATTTGGGTTTGGGGGGCTTTTGAGTTTTCTGTTGACGTGGCTTTTTGGTGATTTTAGGTGTGGGTTTCAAAGCAGTTGTTTTGCTGCTATAATTACCTAGAGCAGTAGGCTCAGCAGCAGATACCTGAGGAGCAGTGGTGGCTGCTAAATTCTGCTCAGGGACATTTTCCTGTGTTTTGCAAGGTGTTGACATTCTTGTGAAAGTTTTAGCAGTTAAGCTGTTTATTTGAAAAGAGTCACCTTGTTGTATGACATGAGCATCATCCTTACCAAATTTCTTTTGAAAGTAATAACTTAGAAATCTTGGAAAAAGTAAGAATGACTTTTTATCAACATTTTTAACCAAATCATTAAATATTTCCTGGGAGTAATTGAAATTTTCATCTTGGAGAATAGCATATCCCAGGTGTTGAATCTTTAATGGTATTTCATTAAAAGCAGTTGTTTTGTTTGAAACACACATTAACAGGGTATGGAACAAAAATCTTGTTGCAGGTGGAAAATTACCTTTTTGTAAGGTGTCCTTTTTTATTGTATCTGCATACCCCCTTTTAAGGAAACCAGTTTTTAACTCGTTTTTGGGAAAAGAAGTTTTACCTTGCTGATCATCGAGTTCAAAGACTTCCGAGATGGATTGTGGTGTGATTTTGACTGCTTTACCCATTAGAGAAGAGTTAATGGCTATGACGTCTTCTCCTTGTTTTTCAAGGGTAATATTTTTCCAAAACTCTCTCTGGGTTTTCAGATAAATTGGAACATCTGCTGTTAACAAAGTTTTGTACTTTGACGCAGACATAGTGTCAATGATGGAGTCGAAGGTATCAGTGGTGCCGGGTTTTGTAAGGAGACCCAGATAATTGTGAGGAGCTTTGTATGGTATTTCGATGGGTGTAGTAGCCATTTGAGTGGCCTTTTCAGAAGATGATTTTGAAGTGGATTTCGCGGATGACTTTGTCATTTTGAAGAAGAGGATCGATGAAGGATTTGAGAGAAGGAGTTGAAAACTGCTTTGAGAAATGAATTTTTGTGAATTCGATTCGACAGTAAAACCCTGTTTGGGTTTTGAAGAGGGTTTTATAAAGGAAAAAGTGAATGCTGACGTGGCAACGGTTACAAAAGATCTAACCACTATGTACTGTCCACGTGCCAACCCCTGATGAAATGAAGGACAAGTGTTTTTATGAAAACCACTGATGGAATAAGATCAGTGGTTGTAACGGTAACAAATGAAGGCAGTGGGTGATTTTACTATCAGTGGATAACATATCAATGGATAAAAACACTGATTTTGAACAACAGTGCTTATCAAGGAAATGAGAGAGCAGGGGTTGACTTTCAGAAGTGGACAGACTTTTAAGTAGAACAGACTTTTGAACAAAACAGTGGTTATGGCAGACTTTTAAGGATTTAATGAAAAATTCATTTTTAGCTATTTTTAAGGATGGATTTTTGATTTTCTGAAAACATTTTAATGCTTTTATTCATAGAAAAACATGATTTTTCCTGTTATTCCATGTTTAGCATGCCAATCCTAGAGATCAAGCTTTCAAATGTGGATGTGTCTAATGCTTTGGTTAGCACATCTGCCAGCTGATCTTTAGTTGGAACATGGTGCAGAGAAATCAAACCTTTTTCATAGCAATCCTTCACAAAGTGATGTCTGATGTCAATGTGCTGGTGGTTGAATGAGAAACTGGATTTTTGATGATATTTTCTGCTGCCTGACTATCCAACATGAGTGGTGTTTTTAAGGCAGTGATACCAAAATCCAGCAACTGATTTTGAAGCCA
Source organism: Helianthus tuberosus (assembly GCA_030545235.1). Lineage (NCBI taxonomy): Eukaryota > Viridiplantae > Streptophyta > Magnoliopsida > Asterales > Asteraceae > Helianthus > Helianthus tuberosus. The sequence continues at coordinate 135,747,982 of CM060433.1, forward strand.
AAGCAGTTGGGCTATACAGCTTGTAGCAGCTATATACTCTGCCTTAGCAGTGGATGTGGAAACAACTGCTTGTTTTTTGCTTTGCCAAGACACTAAGAAATTGCCTAGGAATTAGCACCCTCCTGAAGTGGACTTCCTTATCTTGTCACATCCAGCAAAGTCACTATCTGAGAAACCTGAAAGCTCAATTTTACCATCAGCTGGATACCAGATACCAAGTGTGGGAGCACCTTTGAGGTATCTGAATATCCTTTTTACAGCAATAAGGTTTGACTTTCTAGGGGCTGATTGGGATCTTGCACAAACACATGTTGCAAACATGATGTCTGGCCTAGATGCAGTTAGGTACAGTATAGACCTAAGCATGCTTCTGTATAAAGTTTGATCAACCAACTCATCATTCTCATCAGACATGACTATTTTATTAGTTGCAATGGGTATACTGCATGGCTTACAATCATCCATCTCAAATTTCTTCAACAGTTCTTTGGCATATTTGCCTTGATAGATAAAAGTGCCATTTTGCAGTTGCCTTACTTGGAGACCAAGAAAGCACTGGAGTTCCCCCATTGCACTCATTTCAAACTCATCTATCATGAGTTGCCTAAACTCTTCACATATTTTATTACATGTGCTTCCAAAGATGATATCATCCACATAAATCTGGACAATCATCAAATCCTTTCCTCTCCATTTTAAAAACAATGTTTTATCTGTTTTACCTCTTGTGAAACCAATGGATAGTAGGAAAGTGGAAAGAGTTTCATACCAGGCCCTTGGTGCTTGTTTCAGGCCATACAAAGCTTTATTTAGCTTGTAGACATGATTTGGATTAAATGGATCCTCAAAGCCTGGAGGTTGACAAACATAAACCTCTTCTTGAATCTTACCATAGAGGAATGCACATTTAATGTCCATTTGATACACCTAGATTTTGTGGTTGACAGCAAAGGCCAAAAATAATCTGATAGCTTCAAGTCTTGCTACAGGGGAAAATGTTTCATCATAGTCAATGCCCTCTTCTTGTCTGAACCCTTGAACCACAAGCCTAGCTTTATTCTTGACAACAATGGCCCTTTCATCAGTTTTGTTTTTGAAGACCCACTTTGTGCCAATAGGACTTACACCCTCTGGCAGTGGTACAAGTTCCCATACTTGTTGTCTTTTGAACTGTTGGAGCTCTTCTTGCATGGCTTCTACCCAACTGTTGTCTTTCAGTGCCTCTTGGTACTTGACTAGCTGATGGAGATATAGGAAACCCGCAAAAAGACAAATGCTTTGGGATTGACTTCTTGTGAGCACCCCTTCATTGATGTTGCCAATGATTCGGTCAAGTGGATGAGATTTCAAGAAGATAAGATCTCCTTGGTATGGAATAATGACATTTAATGGTGAAGGCTGCATATGTGAATCATCAGAGCTAACCACTGCTGGTAACTTTGATGATCCAGCAGTGGCTTCAGATGGGAGGTGGAGGAATAGGTGGAACTGGTGTGAAAACATGTTGACTTTTGTCCACTGATGGAGGACTATCAACAGAGATTGATGTAGGTCCCCATGATGTATGGATCTTCAACAGAATTGTCAATCTAATCAAGAGTGCGGAATCCTCTTGATCAGAATATAGCAGAAAACGTGTAGGAACAGAAATCAACAATTCACTTTCACACTGGGTTTCTATTGATTATCAATCAAACTGAATTACAATCAATCAAAACCCTAACAACTCTCAATTTCGTCCAAGCCCTAGATGCTATCACGAAATTCTCACTAATTCTATTTTGGCTGATTAACCTAAACCCTAAAGCCTAACCTTGTTTATATAACACAAGGTTTGCAACTTGGGCTAGGGATTCCAACATGGACAAGCCAAATTCGCCCCTAGACCCAATGTGGGTTTTGTTTAGCCCAAACTCTATTATTCCACTAATACAAAGCTAAACCCGCTAACCGTTTATCGTTTAACTAATTACAAGATATCCAAAGACCAAATCTAAGCTGTTGTCACAAACATGCACCAATAAACTCCCCCTTGACAATAGCTTCATAAAATAACTTTGTCTTCAGTCTTCTTGCAATCTTTATGTAGTCTTGCACTGTCTTTGGTCTTTGGATAGCTTCAGCTTCAATAGCCTCTGTCAGCAGCAACAGACTCCCCCTAAGCTGATGCATCCAATCACCAAATCTTCAAAAACTTTAGCGTTTGAGTAAACTCCAGTTCAGCATATGTATAGCAATCTTCAAACTCTTCAACTTTGTCTGCAATATAGAAAGCAGGTTCTACCATGCATCCAATCAAACTCTCATCTTCACAGCAACTCTTCACTTTAACTTCTCAGCAACACACTGCTTCAATCTGTATACTATAAAATAAACATCTCGAGAAACCATAAGAATTTTTCAACATAGTTAAATAAATTATTATTATTATTATTCAAGAGATAGTTAAACTGTATTACAGATTAAGCATTTTCCATTTTCATCACCAACAGGCAAAACTTTTTGATCACACCCTATAACCCGCATGATTTAAAATTTTGAACTCACTTTCTAACACCGTCTCCCCCTATCAGTAACAATTCCTCCAAGAATAACAGTTTTCCGTACGTTAAGAATTTTAAACAGAAAAAGACATTATTTTTGTATTTTTATATTTTCTGAAAGCAAGTAAATAACAAAAGCAATAAACACTCTATTTTTGTGAGAATCACCAGTAAGAAGATCATATCAGCACAATCAAACTGTTTCACACTATGAGTTAATTTTTTATTTAATATTTCGTGAAAAGCAGACCAAGACGATTACCAGTATGTTTGTCCACTTAAACAAAATGCATGAACATTTCAAGTTCCATTACCATATGATACGTTAAGGTAATTTTATTACTGATATACTAGTGTATCCCACTTCAGGATATACCCTCGCGATCAAGGTATGCACAAAGATTCATCGTAGTAGGTGAGTATACTGAATTCATCCGTTTTGTTTTTCAACGTTTAGATAATTGGTGAACAGGTCAGTACTTTCGTACAGCAAAGAGACCAAAATATCTAACGAGGGCTAAGTCAAATACCATTTTTTGGTACGAATTATGCATTTTGCACATTTAAATAGCTCTTTTTGAGAGCTTCTTCATTTAAGGGTTTTGGCATTTTTAGCTCTTTTAAGATATCATGGGTGTGTCTAGGTCAGCATATATCTGGATGCAGCAGAAGGACACCCCTGATATCCCCAGATGAAATAACAGTATAAAGACCCAAAACTTCAAATTTTGGCAATCTATCAACGCAAGATTTAAGGTCATTAAACCATACACCACTGATGTGTTCCCCACTCATACACAGTTCATTTAGGTTTATATCACATTGGTAAGTTGATTATTTCATGCTTTTTGCCTACTGGTACATCATATGATGAAGCTGCTATCACACAGTGATAACTCATTTTCAGTGTGACAGTCTAACTTGCTGATGTACTATCATTTCTTTTTTTTCACACAGTGATAACTCATTTTTTATTTTCTATTTTTTTATGTTTTTCAATTTTTTAATGTTTTTGTATTTTTTATTTTTAAGAAAAGCAGTAAACTATTTACAAAATTCTTATGAAAAAACAGTTATTCAGGATTCCTCATCTCGTTGAGTTCGACTTAATGTTCAAAGCGAGCCATGTCAAAAGCTTTAGTATAAAGATCTGCCAGGTTATCTAGTGTGTCGACTCGATGTAATTCAATTAGTCTCTTTTCAGCACAATCCCGTATAAAATGATGACGTATATCAATATGTTTTGTGCGACTATGTTTCACGGGATTATTAGTTATTGAAATTGTGGCATTATTGTCTATCATAATAGGAGTATGAGTGAAATCTAAACCGTAATCACGCATCTGCTGTTGTATCCAGAGAACCTGAGAGCAGCAGCTACCCGCAGCAATATATTCAGCTTCACACGTAGATGTAGACACACAAGATTGCTTCTTTTATTGCCAAGACACAATCCTGCCTCCTAAGAACTGACAACCACCTGTTGTAGACTTTCTGTTTGACTTGCATCCTCCAAAGTCTGAGTCAGTGTAAGCAACAAAATTCATATCACTATCAGCTGGATACCACAATCCAAGTTTAGGTTTCCCCTTCAAGTAACGAAGAATACGCTTCACTGCTTTCATGTGTGACTCTTTTGGATTTGCCTGATATCTGGCACACAAGCATACTGCAAACAAAATGTCAGGTCTTGAAGCAGTCAAGTACATTAGAGAACCAATCCTTGCCCTGTATTGAGTAGGATCAACGTCTTCAGTACTTTCATGATCTGGGCCAAGACTGTGATTTTCGCAAATGGGTGTGTTGAAAGTAGAGCAATCATTCATTTTGAACCGACTCAAAATGTCATACACATACTTTGTTTGATGAATAAACATCCCATCCTCCTTCTGTTCAACTTGTAATCCCAGAAAGTAAGACAGCTCACCCATAGCGCTCATTTCGAACTTGCTCTTCATCACCTGCTCGAACTCTTTACACATATTTTCATCAGATGACCCAAAGATGATGTCATCCACGTACACCTGTACTAGCAAAAATCTTCCTTCTTCCTCTTGATGAACAGTGTACTGTCAATATGACCTCTTTCAAAACCATTCTTGATCAGATGTGTAGACAGTGTCTCGTACCACGCCCTGGGAGCTTGATGTAATCCATACAAAGCCTTATCAAGTTTGTACACCCGATCTGGATAATCTGGATCAACGAACCCATCTGGTTGAGAGACATACACCACTTCTTAGACTTTCCCGTAAAGAAATGTACTCTTCACGTCTAGTTGATAAACTTTAAAGCCCTTGAATGAAGTGAAAGCTAGAAACAAACGAATTGCCTCCAACCTTGCCACTGGTGCAAACACTTCATTGTAATCAATCCCTTCCTGCTGATTAAAACCTTTGACCACCAATTGAGCTTTGTTTCGCGTCACTATCCCTCTGTCATCCTTCTTGCACTTAAACACCCACTTAGTGCCAATCTCTCTTTCACCTTTAGGAAGGTCAACTAACTCCCAAACTTTCAACTTAGCAAACTGGGCCAATTCCTCTTGCATAGCCTCAACCCATGAATTGTCTTTAAGAGCCATATGAATGTTCTTCGGCTCCTCTTGGGAAATAAAGCAACTATACAAGCACTCATTCACAATCCCAGTCTTCTCAATCGACACAAATAAACCAGTATTCGCTGCTATGCTTCTCCTTGTCTGAACACCTGCAGTAGGATCTCCAAGTATCTTGTCAACTGGATGATCTCTATTTGCTCGTGTAGTAGCAACGGTATCCACTTCTAAATTATCACCCAGGTTTGATCCAACCTCCCCCTGAATGTTCTGATTTGCAAACGGATTAACAAACTCCTCCCCCTGAATGGGTTCAGAGTCACTATCGCTTAAATCAGTATCGGCAGCACCTTGGGAAGTTTCCGGAGCATCTGTCATATCAACATTCGATCTAGGCATGAACTCGCCTTCATCGTCTCCACCAATCACTGTTTGAATCAACTGAGATTCATCTGCATTTGGAAACTCAGGAATATTAAATGACTTAAAAACACTGTCATAATCATATAATATAGCTGGACCACTCGTTGATTGTTGAGGTTTGTAAGAAGTAATTTCCACATTAAACACAACCTCAATTTTACCAGTTTTTAGATTAAAAACCCTTTTATTCGGTGCGCCAGGTACGTAACCTAGAAAGTAGCCTTCGTCAGCCACCTCACCGAATTTTTGTTTATCTTTATTACGCACAATGGTGCAGGGTAATCCAAATGGTTCAAAGCCTTCTAAGTTTGGTTTCTTGTTAAACATCAATTCATGACAAGTTTTATTAAAACGTTTAACAGTCAAAACTTTTTTTAGGACGTAGCAAGCTGTATTCACAGCTTCTCCCCAGAAAAGAACTGGTAGCTTTGAATCTGAAAGCATCGTCCTAGCGGCTTCAATCAACGTCCTGTTTTTCCTCTCAGCGACTCCATTTTGTTGAGGTGTATAAGGAGTAGAATATTGATGTTCAATTCCCTTTCGAAGACAATAGAGATCCAGAATACGATTCTTGAACTCCGTGCCATTATCACTCCTTATCCTCTTGATTTTTGCATCATGAACGTTTTCCAGTTTCGTAAAAAGATCTATTAGCATCTCCGTCGTCTCATCTTTTGTACCTAAAAAGAAAACCCATGAATAACGTGAGTAATCATCAGTGACAACTAAACAATAGTACTTTCCACCTATGCTCCTTACATTCACTGGATCGAATAAATCCATGTGAAGTAATTCATAAGGGGCATCTATGGAATTTACTGTTTTTAATTTGTGAGGTTTCTTATGTTGTTTTCCCTTTTGACAAGGAAGACATTTATCTTCCACTTGAAACCTCTGCATTGGAACCCCTTTCACTAGCTCATTTTTAACAAGGTAATTCATTTTTCGATAGTGAATATGGGCCATGCGTCTATGCCGCAACATTGATTTAGCTTCAGATGCTTTTGATAGTAAACACGCCACCACAGCAGTCGGATCCTTAGCACCCATGTCCATGACATAAGTGTCATTTCTCCTTGGCACTTGCATCACTATCCAATCGTCTGGAATCTCCAAACCTGGTTTCAATACTAATGCTTCATTCTTGGTAAAATGGACCGAGTGACCCTTGTCGCAGACTTGAGACACGCTCATCAGATTGTGTTTATGCTGCTCAACATAATTCACTTTGTCCAGTGTGATCTTCCCATTGGTCACTTTTCCTCGTCCTGTAATTCTACCACCTTTAGCACCCGCAAAATTCACATTTCCACCATCATAATCTTCAAATTCAGTTAACAATCTCGCATCCCCCGTCATGTGCCTAGAGCAGCCACTATCAACATACCATAAGTTGATAATCCTCCGTAGCAGCTCCTGCACACACCAACCAAGAAATTAGTTAGATTGGGGGACCCAAGCCTTAATGGTCATGGGTCGTCCAAATTCACCAACCACTGGAACATCCATCCAATATCCATTACTCCTAACTGGAGTCTTGGATCTCAGACCTGTTGATGGAATTTGATTTTGATTTCCACTAGGTCTTTGGTCCTGAGGGTTCCTATATGTGTTTGGACTATTTGACCTTTGAAAATTTTGATTTTGATATCTTGAATTTTGATTCCAAGAAGCTTGATTATCATAATTTCTTAAGCCATTGTTATAAAAAGTTCGACCACCATTATTTTGGTATCGATTTTGATATTGACCTTGACTTCTGAAATTATTTGAATTTCCATTAAAATTGTTCATTCTAAGTGAACTGCTTCTAGGTCTCTCATATCTGCCTGGTGGAGATCTAGGCTGAAATCTTGGTTGATTTCTTTGAAAACAAGGAACTTGTGGAGTTCCTTTTTCAGCCTTATCTACACCAACAGCAACATTTTCTGGTTTCTTAGGAGCAGATTTCTTTGGAGAGTTGGACTCCTTCTCCTATTTGTCACCACTATTCTCTGGTGACTTCTCTCTCTTTCTCTCACTAACTTGTTCTTCAGTCTTTTTGTTAGGACAGCAGCTAGCTACATGTCCCTTTGTGTGATACTTGAAGCACGATCTCTTGTTCGAAGACTTCTTCTCAGAAGCCTTTGAACTAGATTCGGGATTTGATGATGATGCCTTAGAAGGATTTTCTTTAGTTTGCTTAATTTCAGCTTTTTCAATGTTCTTATTTTTAGCAAACTCTACATTTGATTCATTTTCAATAACAGCTGTTTCATTTTTCATGTCACTTCCTTGAACAAAATTAATCTTTTTAACAAAGGTTGGATTCTGATTCTTAGGATGTGATGTTTTCTTTTTCAAAACTGGTTTGCTGTTATTATCCTTCTTAGCATCATCACTCTCAAACACATTTCCTTCACTTAATTTGGAACTACTTGGTGATGTTGACCCAAAGTCCATGAGCTCATCCTTATCAGGCAAGAAAGAATAGTCATGACTAACAGGAGGTGGAACTTCATTGAAACCATGGAATCCCACACTGTTTTTGTCATTACTTTTCTTCAAGCCACCCATCATATGTTTCATTACAAAAGTAGAGTCCCTGAATTGACCTAATTTCTTTTCAAGTTCAACAATTTTGAGTTGTGCATCTGACAACTCTTTGCATTTTTCAGAAATCTATTTTGTTTTCTCAGCCATCATTTCATGAGCTAAATCTATGACTTGAAGTTTTTCGTTTAGTTTGCAGGTTAATGAGTCAATTTTACTTTCATAACCTTTTATCTTCTTCAAGTATGAAGATTCGTTTCTTTTAGCAAAAAAGTTAGATTCTTTAATGTTAGACATCTCGCTCACCAGACTTTGGTTTTGTGTTGACAACCTGTCAACCTCACCCTGTAGTTCACGACATTTTAAACACACAGAATTTGACTTTACCTCTCCTGTTTGTTTATCAAGGTTTGCCATGAGAGCCACAAGCTGAGCTTTCACTCTTTTGTATTCAGCTTCCTTTTCTTCAGCTTCCTTTTCATGGTTAGACTTTAGCTTTTCCTCTTCAGCATCTATTGTCTGATCAGCCTTTTCTACCTCAGCTTCACTTTTCTTCTCAACTTTAGCATCATCTACAGTAGCTTCACTTTCCTTCTCAACTTCAGCATCATCTACTGTAGCTTCACCATCATCAACTGGTGTTATCTCTGCCATGAATGCCTGAGTGGCATTCTCATTATCCTCTAGATGAATACTCCAATCATAAGAACCTTCTCATGCCGTAGAGATCAAAGCCTTTGAGCTAGAATTGTTTGATGCATTCATGTTGTTTGAACTCTGACTCGAAGTCTCTTGCTTTTGTTTTTGACACTCCCTAGCGAAATGCCCATAACTTTGACAGTTAAAGCACCTCACTTTGGTCTTGTCAAAACCAACACTCCTCCCTACAAACTTCCTTCCTGTTCTGTTCATGAATCTCTTCACTCGTCTAGAAATCATGGCCATTTGCCATTGCAAATCCATCTCTTCCAAGTCATCAGGTCAATCTGATCATAATCTTCATCTAAAGTAGCAGGATCAGATATCTTCCCCTGAATATAGTTCTCATAAGAAGCAACAAATGAAACAAGTCGAGCAAGATGCTCTTCAGCAGACTTCACACTCATTGGCATCGACTTAACTCCACTGCTCTGCTTAGAACCTGATGTTCTCTTAGCTCCTGATGATCCTCCTGAAGCAGCTACAAAACACACATCACCATCTTCATTTACTGTGACCTGCTCATTCTCACACGAAATAAAAGCAGTAGCAGAGTCGCTAAAAGCGTTGTGAGATGAAGAAGATGTAAGCCCATTGTAAATCGCCGGATCTTGAACCTGATCATATCCAGTGTCTTTCTTCTTCTTCATACTGAGCTCATAAGCTCTCAGCTTGCCAACTACTTCTTCAAGCTCTTTTGTCTCATAATATGCTTCTCCCTTGATCATGAGAGTGTAGATATCCCATTTAGTAGGTAAGGCATCGAGCAACTTGTCATTCTTTTCAACGTCAGTATAGCACTCTATCTCATAATTATCCATTTCCGATATCAGATGGTAGTATCGAGTGATGATGTCCTCAAGTGATTCATGTTTCATGTACTTGAAAACAGCAAACTGCTTCTTCAGTAGATCAACTTTGTTTTTCTTAACATCTTCATTTCCTGCATATCTTTTCTCTAATGCATCCCATATATCCTTTGAGTTTGTGTACTTCTTGAAAGTATGCTTGATGCTGTCAGGTAAGGGCATTTTGATTGCAGCCAAGGCTCTCTTTTCAGCCTCATACATCTTTTTATCAGCATCTTCCATGTTGACATAGGCAGTTCTACGTGGTCTGCCCTCAAAGTCGTGTGTTGGGTTTGTGTACCCATCTTCAATGCATATCCACATGCGAGTGTCCTGGTATTCAAGGAAGGATTGAAAACGATCCTTCCATGTCAGATAATTTTCCACCTTCATCATCTTAGGTGGTTTGTTGGTAGTGCCAACCTCATGCTCCATCTTCAACGCAGACTGATAAAACCGTACAAAATGTTTCCGAAAACAGTGGTTACCAAATTACACCGTTAGAATCGTCTCGAAAAGACGAATCCAATTATATCTAATGTCGAAAACCGAATTCAGGATTTTCCAGAGTTTTTTTTTTTGTCCTAAAAATATGAGGAATGCAACAGTGCAGACGGTTCTGTCAAACAAGCTACGGATCAATTTCTATTTGCAAAACTGTGAAATTTTTCTTACGCTTCTCAGAAAATATTCCACCCTTAAAATTATGTTAATTTCGCTGGGTTGGTTTAATTTTGCTCAGTAATTTCGCTGGTCCAAGAAGGTTAATTAATTATGCTAGTTAATTTCTCAGGTCAACTTCGCTGGTCTAGTTCGCTGTGAGGTCAAGTTCGCTAGTCAAATGCGGCCAAATTCACTGCTTAATTTCGCTATTACGACGACTGGTAAAGTCGCCGAAACCGTGATAATTACGCTGTGGAAAATTATACGGTTACCAAAGTCGCCTTTGGATTTACTTCGCCGATAAGTATGCTTGCACAGTTAATTTCGCCGGTCAGACAAATTCGCTGGACTATTAAATTCGCTGAACCAGTAAATCAGGAAACTCAATCTGATTAAAATTCTGAAGATTTTTCTGATTCTCCTAACAACTTCCTGCAAAATCGAAACAACACAATATCAGTAAATTTCGAAAATCAATGAAGAACAGTACGAAGAACGTGAAGAACACGAAGAACAATCTTCGAATCTTCAAGTCTATCAGCCGAAAACTTTTCCAGAATCAACAACTTCTTTCCAGAACTCCTGCAAAACAGCAATCAATGAAAGCAGAAGATCAAAATAGCCAAAAAAATCGAAATTTTTTATCAAATCAGCCAGAAAATTAGAAACCCTAATTGTCAAGTTTAACAGAAAATTCAAAAAACTCCCTGTTTCTGCAGCCAACAATTCTGAACCGAGCCTTCAAGAGCCTAATGCTCTGATACCAATTGTAGGTCCCCTTGATGTATGGATCTTAAACAGAATTGTCAATCTAATCAAGAGTGCGGAATCCTCTTGATCAGAATATAGCAGAAAACGTGTAGGAACAGAAATCAGCAATTCACTTTCACACTGGGTTTCTTTTGATTATCAATCAAACTGAATTACAATCAATCAAAACCCTAACAACTGTCAATTTCGTCCAAGCCCTAGATGCTATCACGAAATTCTCACTAATTCTGTTTTGGCTGATTAACCTAAACCCTAAAGCCTAACCTTGTTTATATAACACAAGGTTTGCAACTTGGGCTAGGGATTCCAACATGGACAAGCCCAATTCGCCCCCTAGACCCAATGTTGGTTTTGTTTAGCCCAAACTCTATTATTCCACTAATACAAAGCTAAACCCGCTAACCGTTTATCATTTAACTAATTACAAGATATCCAAAGACCAAATATAAGCTGTTGTCACAAACATGCACCAACATTTGATGATGTGGAAGCAGGGGTTAAAGGGCTACTTTGATCAACAACTGTTGAGGTAGCAGTGGTTGAGCTTTGAGAGCTGTTTTGAACATCTGCTGCTCTTCCCATTGAGACAAAATTTTGTTGAGGAATGATGACTTCATACCCATAGTCTGATGATGAATCTTTTGATGGACCTGCACTGTTAGTCTTCACAGCAGTATTTTCAAAAGTAAATTTATCAAGATCAAACAATTCTGCAGGATTTGCTGGGATTTTCATTGATGAAAGTTCACTGAACTTTACATTGAAAGTCTCCTCCACTGTTTTGGTCCTTGTGTTAAACACTTTGTAGGCCTTAGCAGTGGTTGAGTATCCCAGATGATAACCACAATCAATTTTGGTTGTAAACTTTGAGATAGAATCTTTTAAGTTTAAAATGAAGCATCCCCAGCCAAAGACCTTGAAATATGAAATCAATGGCTTTATTTTATACATCAGTTCATAGGCAGTCTTTTGATGTCTGGGGTTGATTAAAACTCTGTTTTGGACATAGCAAGTAGTGTTTATTGCCTCTGCCCAAAAAGTTAATTCCAAACCTGAATCAGCAAGCATGGTCCTGGCAGCCTTAATCAAGGTCCTATTCTTTCTTTCAACAACCCCATTTTGTTCTGGTGTTCTTTGAATGTTGTATTGCCTCACAATTCCTTTTGACACACAGAAATCATCTAACTCCTTGTTCCTAAACTCTGTGCCATTATCACTTCTGAAGATTTTTACTAGAAGGTCAAACTGCTTTTCAACCTGTTTCACAAACTCTTGCAGAATGCCTGCAGTCTCATCTTTTGAGTGTAAAAAGTAAGTCCATGTAAACCTAGAAAAGTCATCAACAATAACCAAACAATATCTTTTTTTCTTAAGACTCGTGACTTTAACTGGGCCAAACAAATCCATATGTAGCATTTGCAAACATTTGGTTGTTTTGGACTCATTAATTGATTTGTATGAGCTTTTATGTTGTTTTCCTTTTAGGCAGGAAACACAATGCTCAGGACAGGTGAACAGTTTTTGAGGTAAACCTCTTACTAACCCCTGTTTTGAAATGGCAGTGATTGTCTTGAGATTTGTGTGCCCCAATCTCATGTGCCATAATTCTGTCTCTTTGTTTGATGCAGCTGAGAACAGACAGGCATCAGTCCTGGGGCTCTCTTTTGACATATAAACCACATAAACATTGCCACTTCTTTGAGCAACAAGTTTGGTTTTTCCAGTTTTTATTATTGCTTCAATCTTTTCAGCCATTTCTGGTCCAACAATCCTACAACAATCCTTTGTGAAGAATGATCCATAGCCCTTATCACTCATTTGTGAAACACTCAGGAGGTTGAATTTTAGATTGTCTATCAGATTGACATTTTCAAATTTTACATTACCAAATTGTACTGTACCAAACCCCAGAACTTTCCCTTTACTATTATTACCAAAGGATATATCACCCCCTCCATGGATTTTGAAATCTTTGAGTAGGGCTTTACATCCTGTCATGTGCCTGGAGCCTCCACTATCTACATACCAAAGGCTATCTAAGCATGCAGAAGCTCCCTCCACATGAAGTAAAAGGATTAGTTCATTAGGGTCTCCAAAGCCAATAAGGCTTTGGATAGGGTCTCAACAGTGTCTGGGATGAGTTCAGATGAATGGACAGTGGTTAGGTCAGGGGTTTAGACAGTTTTGGGACTGTTTTTCTCTAACCACTGTTGGGGTTCTTACCCAATGATCTGCTAAAAACCAAAAGGATACCTGTTCACTCTTGGTTTAGAAGGCCTTTTGTAGGCCTCATAAACATGTGGGATCCTTTGGTAAGATGGTTGTCCCTTACCTCTTCTGAATTGATTTGCAGGGGATGCATCAGTCACCTGAACATCTCTTTTGATAGATGTCTGGTTCAGCTGTTTTGTAACAACTGTTTGGACTGGCACAAACAGTGGTTGGTTCTTGGTGAACTTCACAGATGATGTTGATGAACTTAAGGATGTTTTTGCAGTGTACTCATTCTTTTTTACATCAAAGTTTTTGAGATACACACATTCTTGAGTTTTGTGGTTTGTTTTACCACAGATGGTGCAGATCTCAGCAAGTACAATGACACTTGTTTTGTTTAGATCATATGCTTTTAGATGAAAACAGTCTTTTGTTAGATGATTCTTCTTTTCACAAAAATCACAAAACAGGTTTTTGATCTTTTCTCTTTTCTTCCTTTTCTCAGACTCCTTAGCAACAGAGTTTTGAACCACTGTTGGGATGTCTTTGATAGGAATAACCTTTGCTTTTGGAGCTGTGACACCATCAGTGGTTGTGAAATCCATGGGCTTGGAATTTTCAAGAATGTCACACTCATCAGACCATGTGGGTTTAAATTGGTATTTCTCAATTTCCTCAAAGGTTGAGGACCCCACAGATCTTTCTAGAGTGATTTTCTTACCAAGTTTGTCAGTTATCTTAACTTCTTGGCCATTCTTGTTTGTTGGTGTTATTTCAACTGAACCAGCTTGTTTAGCAGCAGTGTTTTCAATTTCATCATATTTTCTATAGCCTATGCCAAATTTTACATTGCTTTCAAGCTGCTTTTCTAACATGACCTCATAACCTTTGCAAGATTCCACCCATCTTTCACAAGTGATTTGGGTGGATTCCAACTCCTTTTTGCAAACTTGATATTTTTCTACCATAGTTTGGAGTTAGTTATTGGTTATGCTTTGCTCTTCTTTTAAGCTGCAGATTTCTTTGTCTTTTTCAGCCAATTTGTTTTTAAGTTCTTTTAAAGACTTTTCAAATTTGACCTCATCATTCAACACTTTATCCCTAAGGTTTTCATTCACCTCTTTAATGTTAGCAAATGCTATAATGCACTTGTCTGAACACAGATTTTCAAGAACCTGAGATGATACCTTAGCTGCAGCCATCATGGCACAATCACATTGATGATCATTTTCTTCATCAGCTCTCTCTCTTCTTTCTCACTTTATTTCTTCTCTTCCTTTTCTTCTTCTTTGAACCAGGGATCAACCAATGGTTCAATCAGGGTTTCTGAATTTTCTCCCAGCAGTAGTTCACTAGCAACAGCAGTAACCACTGCTTCAGCAACTTCATCCACTGTTTCAGCACTTGTTTGCCCCTTTTCAGCATCTGGCTCTTCTGGTATTGAATCTAATGCCATAAGACAAAATTCATCATTAGAAGCATCATTAGTAGCATAGAGTGCAAAATTTTCATCCCCTAGCTCTTCAGGTAAGCTGCTCCAGTCAACAAAGCCTTGGGTGAAAAAGCTTTGTTGATCTAGTTGAACCACTGCTGGTGGTGCAGTTTGTTGTGGTGTAACTGGTTGCACTTGAACCTGAGGTACATGAGCCTGAACATACTGAATTTGAGGGACAGTGGTTTGAACATAATGCACAGGAACAGGGTTTGCATAATGAGCAGTGTTTACATGGGCAGCAGAGGTATAATGGGAATAGTGCACAGTGCTTTGATTTTGTGGCCTAGGGTTTGAGCTGGGATGAGTAACAATTGGACCAGTGGTTTGACTCCTACATTCCCTAGCAAAGTGTCCTAGCCTACTGCACTTGTAGCACTTGATTTTTGACTTATCCGACCCCACTTTTAAATTCCCATGTAACCCTGAGAATTTTCTCCCTGTCCTTTTGTAAAATTTGCTTGTTCTTACACTAAGCAATGCCAATTGATGCAAAATGTCCATTTCTTCAAGATCAGTTGGATCAAAGTGCTGTAAGTCATTGAGTTTAAAGCACAAGTTATCTGACATCTGGTTTTCACAATTTGCAGTAAAAGCATAATTTGCAGAGTGAGAATCAGAGTTGTTAAAGTTTCCACCAGCAGTTATATCAATAAAATGATCATAGCTCTGATCCTTACTACTGCTACCAGATTCTTCCTGACCAAAAAGAGTTGTGTTGCCAAATGAATAATCATCAGCAACTTTACCAGACTCTTGCAACTTCTTTTTCTGGTTTAATTCCCTTTCATAGGTCAGGAGTCTACCATGAAGTTGGGTCAGGGTCAGATCTTTGAACTCAACAGAATTTCTAGTTACAAAAGCAATTGTATCCCATTTTTCAGGTAGTGATCTAAGAAACCTGCTATTTTGTGTTGAATTAGGAAATGTAACTTTAACAAGTCTTAGCTCACTAATAAGACAACTAAATCGCTCAAATTGTTGAGTCAATGATTCACCCTTGATGTGACAAAAGGTTTCATACTGCTGATTCAGAATTTCCCTATTATTTTCAATAACTTCTTCCGTTCCCCCAAACTGTTCCTTCAGTGCATACCATAGCTCTTTGGCACTGTTACAATGTATCAGCCCAACATAAATTTCATTGGGTAATGCAGATGCAATGATGCTAAATGCTTTGGCATCGAGTTCGAACTTTTGGAAATCAGTTTCAGTAGAATTTTCAGGTTTTTTAGGTTCGAACTTCTTTGAATCCTCAACACTTGGCACCATGGGAACATGTGGTCCAAAAACAACAGATCTCCAACATCCAGTATTCTGTTGAGCAAGGATGTGACCCATCCTTCTCTCCCAGATGTTGTATTCATTACGTTTAAGCATGGGTGGTTTGAAAAGTGAGCCGATGTTATTCTTATCATCTTGTGATTGTGACGTCATCCTGGTTGTTTTACATGCACTGATTAATCAACTTTGATGGTGATTAAACCTTTCTCTGTTTTTCAACAAAACGAACAACTATCAGTATCAACGATTGTGAGCTGAACTATTTATGTCAAAATGATTGTTAAATCTAATTTGACTATCCGAGCTCTGATACCAATTGTTAGGATCTGAGTTTGGATTGATTGTGTTTTACGTTTGAATTAAAATGAAAGATGAACAAGTAATGCAGCGGGATGTATATGGAAACAATCTTTGCACACAATCAAACAGGAGAATTGCTTTCAACACACATTTTCAACAAAGAACTGAATGATTGAATTTATTTCATCAACGATTACAATTGCATGCATGTAAGAAACTCCCCCTCAGCCTGAGCTCACAGTGTTTTGTTCGTACATGAAGAAAGATGATGAAGAGCTAATAGAACAGTATAGGGTACTGCTCTATTTATAGGCATGGACAAACCACTATGGCATCTTTGCTGACGTCACCATGAAAGTGACATCTAACCTCCTAACAAACTCTAATAACTGATCTATACAAACACTGCTATGCTAACAACTGTTATACAATACATTACATAAGTAAAACTAAACTACTGCTCTATGCTTCCACTATTGTGACTCCAGTAGTACTTGATATAAACCAGCAGAGCTTGACCCATAGCAGTAGATTGACCAGCAGAGCTTTAGTCTTCATCAGTCTTTGACTTGATCAACAGTTGTAGGTCAGCAGTTGTAACAATCGGCGGATTGGAGGTCATCAGATGTTGAAACCCCTTTCAAGGGGAGAGACTTGTATACATAACATCTGCTTATTCTGTATCTACTGCTCTGATCCAGTTTTGGCTTTAATTATCTGTTCCTCTGATAGGGTTCAATCCCAACACCTCATCATTTGGATAAAATGAAATATTTGGTGCAACACTATCTATGACATCGTCGAAAAGACCAGACGAATGTAAAACAATGATATTATTGTTTGCATTGGGCATGCCAAAGAACACATATAAAATCCATAAATCTTGAGACGTGACCGCTTGTAGTATTAGGGATGGACCCTCGTAGTCACCACAATGATGTTCCCCTTTCCAAGCGGTTGGACAAGCCGCCCACTCCTAATGTGTGCAATCAAGACTACCCAACATCATGCAAAACTCGTGTATCCGTTGATGGGCCTCGTATAAAAGTGGAACGTCGGTAACGGTCGACATCCTCAAATATCGCCTTCCGTAAAGAAAAATGACACCTAACATAATAAATTATTAAACAACAACAACAACAATATAAGTAACAATTAATAATTAATGGATACCTTCACATAAATTATAAAGACTGTCACGACTAGTTGTCGGATTGCGGCTGTACACTTTTGTATTCCAGAGAATCCAGTTTTGCGACTAACACTTTCTCTTTGTGTGAAAAATGGATATTGGCCCGTAAGATCATTAAAAATTCTTTAAAAAAAAGACTACGACACATACGAAACGACGCCTAAACTGTTCATCGTCATACAACGTTTTTTCACAAAAATAATCATGCATTAAATGGCCATGAGCACCTAACCGATCTCGTTCAAGAGGCGCTTGTCTTCTACACGTTACAGACATTTCAACTTCTTTGAGCAAATACTGAATCACGTCTCGAGTCGTTGTGATAAGCATATTGACGTGCGTGCGGGTGTCTATATTTTTTAGTATATTTTTAGCTCTTTTTTACTTGCCGATTTTGAGTTTTAAATTTATAAAACACGATATTCTACTATCACTCTACACACACGCTAGGGCAAGTGCACCCATCACGGAGGTAGTATAGTGATGGCAAGATACCGATGTCGTCCAAGGATACAAGAGCTTTTAATACCGGCTTATCGTTAACGCATAATCGAACCAAACTTTGAGAAAAGATTTTAAAACTAAAAAAAAAGATACACCAAAAACAGGAAATAAAATAAAAGTAAAAATAGATAGACAAGAAAGAATCACTTGGATCCAACTTATCTTTTATGTACCCTTTTTATGATTTCCGCACTTTGTGCATTTTAAGAGATTATCTTAGTAATAGTAGTAGGCCCCTCTTGTGAAGGCGACGTTACCCTCAACCTAGTGGTTTGAGTCAGCAAGGATACAATCCCACTAGGTCGGAATATTGAAAGATAATTAAGTAAGTTATTAATGCAAAAAGTGGTGGGCCCCCTTCCAGGCAGCGATCACCCATAACCCGTTGGTCTGAGTCAGCAGGGATACAGTCCTCGCAGGGTTGGTTTAAAGTTTTAATAGTAGTTTATAGATAAGGGATTCAAGCGTTTTGCACCTCTCTGTGGTTGGTAATGCCCGCTCTGATTCGTGAAATGTTACTAAGCTTGAACCAGGTTCTCGCAGGATCTATACACTAAACGAGACATAAAATTTACCCAACCACCCTTCTAACCCCCTTCCAGGAAATTAACGCGCTTTATATAGACCGTAAAGACACGAATATGTGAATCAGCAACATATGAAGAATGATTAGATTAATTTGCATAAAATATAAAAAACTAGTTATTAAAGTCATTAATACATACCCAATTAAAAGGTTTCCAAAGATTGGAAATCATAAAAGAAATACTTAAAAGATATGTCATCACCAAGTGATGTAAGAGTTTACCGAAGCATGGCCTTTGTTTAACAAAGACTCTTACTATCAATCTTGGATCTCGAGACTACTACACACACTCTAAAAGATAGAAAATGGATGATGGTGGTGGATGATGGATGATGGATGATGGTGTTGTAGTGGTGGTGGAGTGGTGGCAAGTGAAAGGGAAGTGGTTTACCAAGGGATAGTTTAGAATGGAACCAAGCACATTTATTTATAGCTGAAATCAAAAGCTCCACCACGGCCAATGCCCGCCTGGCGCGGCCCCGTGGTTATCTCTCTCTCTCTTCCTCATTAACTGCTTGTCAGGTCTGGTACTAACACAGCCCCGTATGTCAATGGTATGGCCTATGGCAAGTGTACTTGTTGTACTTTAGCAGATTCTGAAAATCTTTGAGTTAACTATGCCCCGTGTTGGCTTAGCACGACCCCGTGTTGGCTGCCAGTTTTGTCCTTTGCTGTTGTCTTTCTTCTACACATCATCCACCCTTGGAGACAGCCCGTGTCTGGTGGACACGGCCCCGTGTCAAGTCTTCTGATCTTGCTATTCTTGTTGTTTGGATGTGGATCGGGGCTTGGCGAGTTGCGTCAATTCCTCATTCTTTGTATTTATGTTAGTTTTTGCTGTCTTTTTGCTCCTTTTACACATTTAAGCTCTTTTGACCCTGTAAAATTTAAAAGGAACAAAAAAACAAGTTTTTTCCAACATCAGTACTGAAAAAGGGTTGATTTTACGCCGTATTTGATATAATTTATATGTTGTATTTTAAGCACATCAAATACCCCCACATTTGAAGCTTTTCTTGTCCTTAAGCAAAACTCAATTATGTGGCTTACACACCCAAACATAATAGGTATAAGAGAAGGCTTTGGTCTCATCTTTAGAGTATCGGGAATCCAAGTTCTAAACTTATTTTGTTTTTATTTTCTTTGCAATCTTATTCGCCATGATTTATTTAAAACATAAGTTAAGAAAATTTATTTACTTTGGGCATATCATGCCTTTATAAAATTCCATTTGGTTATATACAAATTTACACTTCTCACAAATGGTCACTCAACACTCGGCCGATGATGTATTAAGTGAAAACGCTCGTGCCCATTTTTGGAAGTTACTCCTACCATAGGATTGGCAATCGATCAAACCTACTCCTTTTGACGTTAAATCCTTATAAATATCAAGAGGGCTTTTGAAGGGTAGGTGGTGGTTCGGGTTTGGTCTGTTTTATTGAAAAAGGCGAAAAGCGTAAAATATCGGTTTTTCTATTGCTTTGTGGCTTAGCAAAAAATACTTTGGCACATTTTTCTGATTTTTCTGATTTTTTTTAGTTGCCAAAGTTGAAACTGAGTCATAATCGTAATTTCATAACATATAGATTTACAAAAATGAAAGGTGAAAAATGAAAATGTTTGTTTTTGTGGGTTTGGAAATGAAAAGGTTTTTAAGGTTCAAAGGGTTTAACTAGGGGGATGTTTTTTGATAAAGCAAAGAAAAATTAAGGTTTTGTTTTGAAAAATGGGTTGATCCTAATGCCTTCATTATTTACTTACATGGATTTTTGTCGGTAAGCACTTGGAACGCATCGCATTGTGAAGTTCTCGATTCGTGAGAACCAAACGGGCTATTCACACAAGAAACGAAAATTGAGAAATTAGTATAGATGTATATTTGTATGCTCGGTAATGGCTCAAAACGCACTTTTGGGGGAAAAAGGTTGTAGTGTAAAAATATATATGTAATCAAATTTTACAAAGATTTATCATGTCCGTTTCCGTAATTTTCTAAATTGGTTCTTTTTATCACGACGTTATCAGTTGTAAATTCGCAAAAACATAATTTTTAGAACATATAACCAAGATAAGTAAAAGAAAATAAAAAAAAAATTGAAAAAAGTTTGGGGTGATTAGCGGTTCCAAGGTGAGTTTTGTGTAAGGCTTGATTTAGGACAAACGATTCAAGATTTTTATTATCCCCCCCACCCCACACATAAATTACACAGTGCCCTCAATGTGTCCCAAATAGGATTTATTTTGGTAAAATGTGTAAAAAGTGGGAAAATAGCAAAAAAAATTTGTTACTGGCACTTGCAGTACGGGGGGCGTGCTATGGGGACACGCCCCCTCTTGTGAAGATGACGTTACCCTCAACCTAGTGGTTTGAGTCAGCAAGGATACAATCCCACTAGGTCGGAATATTGAAAGATAATTAAGCAAGTTGTGGTGGGCCCCCTTCCAGGCAGCGATCACCCTCAACCCGTTGGTCTGAGTCAGCAGGGATATAGTCCTCGTGGTGTTGGTTTAAAGTTTTAATAGTAGTTTATAGATAAGGGATTCAAGCGTTTTGCACCTCTCCCGTAGTGGGTAATGCCCGATTCGACTCGTGAGGTGTTACTAAGCTTGAACCAGGTTCTCGCAGGATCTATACACTAAACAAGACATAAAATTTACCCAACCACCCTTCTAACCCCCTTCCAGGCAATTAACGCGCTTTATATAGACCGTGAAGGCACGAATATGTAAATCAACGACATATGAAGAATGATTAGATAAATTTGTCATCATTATAAAAAACCAGTTATTAAAGTCATTAATGTTGGTGCACGGAATGTCTGTTGACTTCGTTTGAATCAAGTCTTAGGTCAAGATAGTCGATATTGGAACTTGAAAGTTAAGATAGGTTTTAACTAGATAATTTCGCTTATGTGTACACTAGGTTTCGCTCATATGTACATAATTAGTGAGGTTTCGCTCTTAGGGTTACCAGGTGATTTCGCTGATATGGTTCACATGGGGTTTCGCTTATATGGCATGCCATATGAGCGAAATCATTCACAGTATATATACTCACACATGTGATCTCATTCTGTAACTTGGAGCGAAACCTGGTCATGCTTGTGGTAACTAAACTCTGTCAAAATCAATTCAGAAAGCATCAATACAGAAGGAATTAAAGAGGAAAAGCTGTTGTTACTTTGTGTACATTGATTCCGCCTTTATACGCAAAGATGAACTACCTTGACTGACTTTTCAGGGTCGCAAACCGGTCCAACAAAAAGGCTCAAAAAGAGACAATTTTTTACAAAAGAGGTACTCCGGAAGGTCAAATGTGGAGTGCTAAGAAACAAGTGACCTCGGAAAAAGATGAGAAAGTTGAAGTCAACGCTGAAAAAGTTTTAAATGACAAAGAGTTTCCGAAATTAAATGAACATTATTGTGTTGAAATGCCTAAGGTCCAACAGACCTGGGCTAAATTGTTCAAATGATTGATAAAGTTTGAATGTGCAGGTGCTCAACGAAGCTGAAGATTGTGAGAATGGTAGCTGGAGCAGCCTGGCACAGGAAGAGGTTACAGAACCCTGGTTTGGTTAAACAGGGAGTTTATCAATTTCTGTACATAAATAAACAATATTTTCAAAATCCTAAAAATTGAAAAATTTAAAACCAAAAATATGTTTTTAGTTTGTTAAAATTTGAAAAACCAAAAATATGTTGTCTTTAATATTGTTTTGAATGTATGTTGATTGAATACGCCGAAACCCTCACGGCTGAACAAACATGATTACTTTCATCAGATTGAAAAACGATTTTCAAACTGTAAAATATCAATGTGTTGTAAATCATTGGGGTATGTATATTTTCTACAAATCGGAGCACTTTAAGCAGAAAATGGATGGCGAGACAAAGCTATCAGTATTGTGTTGTCAAATTTTTAATGATTTTGCATTTTAGGGGGAGAAAAATTGTCATTAGAAAATCCAAAAACATTAGAAAATTTGAAAAAGCCAAAAACATGATAAAATTTTAAAAATTTGAGTTTTGCGTAAAAAGAGGAAATAATAGTACATCAGTAGACAGTTATAGTATGCTAAAGAATTGCAATGATTATATAGCGTTAAACAGTCTCACTGATGATATGTCGATAGGTTTTTATACACTTAGTAAACTTTTTCGGGATATAAACCTAAAATCAAACACTTGCTTATTTCGTGGGGAACACTACTTGGATATATAGGTAACCCCTGAAATCTCATTTGAAAGGTCCCTTTTTCTGATATACTAGGTCTTTATACTCAGTGATATCTGGGGTATTATTCCGGGACTTCTGCTGAATGGAAGTTCTGACCTAGTCCTCGAATAATACTTTTCACAAATGCTTGAAACATAGCATCACCCTCAGCATATATGATAAGACAATAAAATTGCTTAGAAATGCTGTTGTAAAAAAGATCCTCTAAAGGGGACACACCCAAGTTGAGTCATGATCTGTCTGCTGAACGGTAGTTCTGACCTGAGCTCTCATGATTCTTCATAATTTATTAACCCCTTACAGATATCATTTGTGTTATACTTACCTGTAAGACTGAATATTGGGATCTGGATACGGGAGTATATTCAAGAGGTGGGACACATGAATGGGTTTAAGTTCTTAAAAATACCTAATTCGTATCTTGAATCAGTTGAAATTTGTATGAAAATTTAAGTGGACCAGTATATCGACAATCTAAGTGAATTGTTTAATTCTTAATGTGTAATTAAGCTCAACGGTACTTGTGACGTGTCAGAAATTGATATGATCCTCTAACGCATACTCAAACAAAAATAGTGTCTGTAAATATGTTTGTACATATTTCTTTACTGCTTTACATTTCAGAAAATACAAAAAGATTTTGATTTCTGCTTTATTTTCGACAACTGATGTCTGAGTGCTGAGTTTCAAAATCTAAGTAAGCTGATTGTGTTTCTGAGAATAAAACAAGTTCATTAATTTGAAACTTGAATTTATTTTAAAAAAAAATCAAAACCAGTTTGTTATATCTCCAAGGTCATTAATTTGGACTTGGATGATTAACTGTGGGGGATTTGGATGTTTATATTGTTATAAGAGTTAGTTTCCGATACGATTCGATGAAACTTCCAAATTTATGAGAAGTGATTTTGAGGAGATTGAATTGTCAGATTACGATATCTGGAAGATTAAAATGTTGTTACTTATAGTTGTATGAGTGATTGCAGGAAAAGTCCAGACTACGATCCCGAGAGCAGAATCTTAGGGGGAGTCTGAAGACAAGCTGGAAAGCTAGGTGTCGATCCCTAAAAGCACGGAAGTTTGACGAGAAGGGGAGCCTGCTGATGATAAAGCTGTTGATGATAAAGCTAGTGATGAGTTTGTGTTTTTTTAAAAAGTCAAAGAGAGAAGCTAATCAAAAAGGAAGATTGATGGATGCTTACAATGTTACAATCTGAATGAGAAGGCAAAATGACCAAGACTGAAGACTCGGAGCTGAAGACTTCGTCAACATCCAAGGAGGAGTCTGTTGGTGCACGGAATGTCTGTTGACTTCGTTTGAATCAAGTCTTAGGTCAAGATAGTCGAGATTGGAACTTGAAAGTTAAGATAGGTTTTAACTAGATAATTTCGCTTATGTGTACATTAGGTTTCGCTCATATGTACATAATTAGTGAGGTTTCGCTCTTAGGGTTACCAGGTGATTTCGCTGATATGGTTCACATGGGGTTTCGCTTATATGGCATGCCATATGAGCGAAATCATTCACAGTATATATACTCACACATGTGATCTCATTCTGTAACTTGGAGCGAAACCTGGTCATGCTTGTGGTAACTAAACTCTGTCAAAATCAATTCAGAAAGCATCAATATAGAAGGAATTAAAGAGGAAAAGTTGTTGTTACTTTGTGTACATTGATTCCGCCTCTATACGCAAAGATGAACTACATTGACTGACTTTTCAGGGTCGCAAACCGGTCCAACAATTAATACATACCCAATTAAAAAGTTGCCAAAGATTGGAAATCATAAAAGAAAATACATAAAAGATATGTCTTCTCCAAGTGATGTAAGAGTTTAGCCAAGCATGACCTTTGTTTGAAAAAGACTCTTACTATCAATCTTGGATCCCGAGATTACTACACACACTCTAAAAGATGGAAAATGGATGATGGTGGTGGATGATGGTGTTGTAGTGATGGTAGAGTGGTGGCAAGTGAGAGAGAAGTGGTTTGCGCAGGGATGGTTTGGAATGGAACCAAGCACATCTATTTATAGCTGAAATCAGAAGCTCTACCACGGCCCGTGCCCGCTTGGCACGGCCCCGTGGTCATCTCCCTCTATCTTTCTCATTAACTTCTTGTCAGGTCTTGTACTAACACGACCCCATGTGTCACGGCCCATGGCAAGTGTTCTTGCAGTACTTTCACAGATTCTGAAAATCTTTGAGTTGAACACACCCCGTGTTGGCTTAGCACGGCCCCGTGTTGGCTGCCAGTTTTGTCCTTTGCTGTTGTCTTTTCTTATACACATCATCCACCCTTGGACACAGCCCGTGTCTGGTGGACACGGCCCCGTGTCAAGTCTTCTTATCTTGCTATTCTTGTGGTTTGGATGTGGATTGGGGCTTGGCTAGTTGCGTCAATTCCTCCTTCTTTGTATTTATGTTGGTTTTTGTTGTCTTTTTGCTCCTCTTGCACATTTAAGCTCTTTTGACCCTGTAAATTAAAAAGAAACAGAAAAACAAGTTTTTTCCAACATTAGTACTGAAAAAGGGTTGATTTTACGCTGTATTTGATATAATTTATATGTTTTGTTTTAAGCACATCACATATTGTCGATCAATCCACCGTATGAAATGTTGGACGAATCGGATGAAGGGTTGAATGACATTTTTTTATAAAAATGATTGGAGAGAATTTGTATGTTTTACTGAGTGAGTTTGTGATTGGTTTGTGTAAAATATATGTGTATATAAATTGGTTTTTAATCTTTTTAATTCGACCGTTCATCAACGGTCACATTTGTCCATCCACCTTGAAAATAACAAATGATGCCTGTTATTGGCTTGGTGAAGAGATCAATAGTGTCCCCACCGCATAGCGCCTATGAAAAGGGGGAGGGGCGCCATAGGGCGCCAAAAATGATGATTTGGCAAGGGACGTTGAGCCACACCGCCCAGCCTAATTGATACTTATTACATTCATTAACAAATGAATTTAAGATGAAATAAATTATGAGTTTTCTAAATAAACTTTTTTTTTACTTTGAAACTTATATTTGAGTCTTGAAATATCATCAAATTAAAAACTATCTTTGTTAAAATATTATATAAAAAAGAAAGAATATTGATAATAACTGTTTATTATGAGTCATTTCTAGAAAAATCAGTTATTTAATGTAGTTAGATTGTTTGAATGGTAAAAATACGTTAAATAATAGGAAAAAAGCAAGTTACATTAAAAGGTATAAATTTTAGTCTTAATTTTTTTGTATGTATTAATATTTCTATATATTTATGTTGGACTTATAAAAGAAAAGATGATTTTTAAAAGCCAACACATGCTAAGAAGATCAAGAAATAAGCTGTAGAAGATACATTCTCCTCCCAAAGTTAGTGAATCTTAAACACCTATTCAGATCATCTGTTGAAGACATCAAAGATCTGTTTGAAGGCATGAAACCTCTGATAATGAAGATAGAACCACTCTTTGAAGGCCAAAACCCTGTTGGAGAAAAGTACTGATCGTGAAAACCAAACATCTATTATGGCCAAACAGATGTTTGATACAAACAAACATGGATTTAAAGAGCAACAATTAGATGAATGTAACAGTGTAATGCTTAGAACAAATGTTTTATATAATTGATTATATGTTAGATTTCCATATATGTTTGATAACATCTGTGGAATCTTTTCTGTTAGTAATGTTAGATATCATTATCAGGGTGATGTCAGCTGATTGCAAGCAAACCTTTCGTACTTGTATAAATAGATCTCATGTGTTAGAGATATGTTTTTATCATTTTACAAACATTCCTTTTGTACGAACATATTTGTGAAAGATCAGCTGAGGGGGAGTTTGTAGAATCATCGCTGTAATTTGTAATCCTTTAATTATTAATGTATAATAGTTTTGATATAACTTTCCACTCTTATATATTCATATAATTCCACATTTCCATTTATACTCTAAATAACATCCATAATTGTTCATTTAAAGCATACAAGTTAAACCCCGATCCTAACAATTTATTATTGTCATTTAAGTTAACTTAATTGTGTTAAAATGATATTTAAAGGACTGAGTATACTTTAGTTGAATTAACATTTATTAGCAACATAAAAAATGTTGATGCACAATTGAAAAAAAATGTTTTAAAAATTAACTTAACAAAATTTATAAATATCACGTCAAATTTCATTTTTTTTAAAATATATATATCTTAAGACCGTATTTGTTAACAGATTACATGATACTTTATTCAACTCGTGCAATACACGTGTATTTAAAAGACACAATTCTCTTTTATTACTAAGGATATAACATTACATTTATTCAACTCGTGCGATACATGGGATTCTAACGAAGTATATTTAAATATATAAACCATATTTAAAACCCACTAGTGTCTCTAAACCTAATGTATCAATCTTAGGGATAGCAATGGGTCGAGTTCGAATTAGGTATTAGTAACTGCATATCCGGTTGTAAAATCGTGATCCATGCCCAGCCCAATACTTGTCGGGTATGGGGCATACCCGTAAGTTTCTTAAAAAATACCTGTTAGGAATTTCAAATATATATTATTCATTTCCATTTGTATGTAATCATACATAACGATATACAATTGACCAGAAAAATTCTCGACCCCTATGAAAACAATTATGGGTCCGCCATTGAAGATTACTATCACAATCAAGGAGAGACAATTCCGATAAATTTGATTGCCTTGGAAACCAGATTCCACCACATGAGTTTTTCGTGAGAAAAATAGGTAGAATGAGAATCGCATCGTCATAATATAACACTTTCCAATCATCGTGATTGATCCAAAAATGTTGAAGAAGCAAGCTACAAGAAGACACGTCAAAACTCACAGTTAAAGTAAAAAAAAAAGCGTACACATCGTATATTGATGCAACCAGGTACAAATGATATTTATTTTTTTAACCCGTTGTCTAAAAGGGAATATAACCACCAAGAAAGCTTGCTTCTTAATTGATTTCCAGTCTCTACTGAGTTTGATCGAGAACATCTAAATAGGTTTTTATTTTGAACGACAAATTTGCATCACTGACGGACCACTAGAGTATCATTGTGCCACCAGCGGAACCACCCGATCATATCCATCTCCACTAGGCATAATGCCTATACACCAATTCATGAGGAAACCCAATAAATATGGGAAAAACCCCCTTGTGGGAATCGAACCCCGGGCCTATTGGTCCTAAAGCCTTATCCCACCTCCAAGATGCCACTAGACTATAGAGCCATAGGCTCTAAATAGGTTATTTATTGCAAATTTGTAGCACTTTCCGTCTATGTTTTCACATATTTTTACATGTAAATATGACCTGAGAATTATGGATTCATATGATAGATGAAGATTTTTAAGTTTTACATGGTGCTTTATATATACAAAAGAAATCAGTATTACATGTAAAACAGCTTCTGTTTATATAATTGAATTATCTAAAACAAAGTAAATTAGTTTTATACAATTTTACATGAAAAAGGAATCAGTTTAACATAATTTCAAAAGAATGAGTTTTTTTCATTTACAATGTAGTATTACATGTAAAACAAATCACTTTGGTATAATTTACATGTAAAAATTGTACATGAGATATGGTTCCTAAGTTCCTCATTTTTTTGGTTAGCCTAATTGTTTTGGACAAAAATACCCATGGTTTCCAAGCTTTTCACTTTTATAGATTTCTACAATGAACCTACCCAAATTATATATAACTTAAGTCATTAAGAAAAACATTTAATAATTATTCTATATATTAATTTAGAGTAAACTACAATTTGCCTCCCTGTAGTTTGCCTCAGATTGCACTTAGCCTCCCTATCCTCTTTTGCAGTATAGCTCCCTTTGGTTGCATTTCAACACGCTTTGCCAACATAAGTTGACCGTTACTTGACTGTTAGTGTGAGGGCTAGGATGGTAATTTCACATATCAATCTTGTTGAAGACTTTTGATACCTCCCTTATCATCATATCATTTCAGTCTGACACCCCAACTTTACTCTCCTTAAACAATCTACCACACACACTCCAGTCAACATCACGCATTGTCGCCAACAAAGCTGTCGTCGCAGCCAATCATGGAGTTTAGTCTGGAGGTCCAAAATGAATCAGTACATGGTAAATTTACTTATCGATTTTGTTAACGGTACTTGGTGATTTCACTTTTTTAACCTTGATTTTA
The DNA here is from genome assembly GCA_030545235.1 of Helianthus tuberosus. Taxonomy (NCBI): domain Eukaryota; kingdom Viridiplantae; phylum Streptophyta; class Magnoliopsida; order Asterales; family Asteraceae; genus Helianthus; species Helianthus tuberosus. The sequence goes on from CM060433.1 coordinate 135,777,031, forward strand.
ACTCGCTGATCATGTAGTTGGTATACTTGTTGATTTCATAATCCACCACTCACACTTGTTTATCTAATTCAACTTGATTTAACTTATTTCAACTGGAGTCAGGGTCAGTGAGACTCAGAATCAGCGCACTGTGGTCCGAGTGACGGTGGTTCTCTGATGGTTGAACAACCTAGCCTTTAACTGGACAATGGTTTTCCTGTCATCACCACAACAATCACTACCCTCATAACCACAGAGCAGTAGCAATGTTGTCACGACATTCTCCGGTTCGCCATCACCACAACAAAGCAATGCCATCACCACCCGCCTTTACCAAGACTAGTATAAGACTAGTATGGTTATTTTGATATGTGTAATTATTACTTTAAGTTAGTTATGTTAGTTTTTGGAAAAATTATTAAAGTCTTTCTGTATCATTATCTGTAATTGTGGTATGAATATGTTGAATGGTTTGAATATATATAATTATGTTTCATATTGTGTTAATTTGGTTAATATCTACTAAAGTGGTTCATTGTGTCGGTTAATTGCGTGTTCATTGTGTTAAATAAACAACATTCTAGAGTAGTTGCATTTGTTGATTAATTGTTTTAATAAAGTGTCAATAAGTGTAGTTGAATGCAGGCTACAGTTTGATGTTGTTGATATAGGTTTGATGTTCACGGGTGTTCGTGGGGTAGGTTTGATATTGGTTACTTGTGTTTTATTTGTTAGTTAATTGGTTTCATGTGTTGTGGATATAGGTTTGATGTTCACAAGGGTTCACAGGGTAGGTTTGATGTTCACAGGGGTTCACAGGGTAAGGGTTAAAAAATTACCTAATCAATTTAGTGATCAAATCAGTTTGTGGGGTAGTGTACTAATCTGTGAGTTTAAAATACGTAGTTGAAATGATGTATGTGAAACTAAGAGATTGAAATGTAAAGTCAAATATCGGAATGTTATTCAGGATGTTAGGATATTGCTCAGAATATCAGGATATGAGAATAAAGGAAAAGCAATAGACAATACTCGATGTTACGAGGAAAACCCTTGATCAATTGAAATCGTCAACATAACACCTCGAGCGCCGACTGAAAATTAGAATGTCACAGTCTTTAGCATTAAATATATACAAAGATTACAACTCGAGAACTATTCTGATCGATAATACAATGATTGCTAGTGTGAGTGCAAGTGAATGTGACTTTGCAAGTGAGTTGCAAGAGAGAGTATTAGTAATAGCTGAAGCAAGAGTGTAGTGAAGTGTGTAACGTGCCTGACCTATCAGATTAGCCTCATTATATAGTTCAAAAATATAACTAAATATCTCGAAATTTCTGGGATACACCAACTATTTCATTGTGAACGTTGGAGACTTCTTCAACTATGTCCCATGATCGTTCTTTAACCATAAGTCCGGGTGTCTAGCTTAACTTAGTCATTTTTATTTATTCCCTGTAATAATTAAATAACACGTGCAAGAAATAAATTAGTGAAATATAAGAAATAGGTTCAGGATATCAAATCTATCAGCTATGTCGGGATGTCAGCCTTAGTTTCGAATATTAACTCAAAGATTCTGTGACATCCGGGATTTCAGGTTAACTACGTTAACACAACTTCGTTATCTTTAACGTTATCACAAACATCCATTATTACATTACACTTGATTAGGGTTAATTGAGTGTCTCTGTTAGTACACGAACACCCACATAGTGGTAATTCGGTGAATTAACCGAATTATAAAACCGCACACGAGCTTGTCCCCGTACGTTGGTGATTAAGTGAAATAATAATTCCAGAAAAGTTAATTGAATACATTATTTGAATTTATATGCTTTTCGATATCTACGTGTATTATGTGTAATTAAATCAACTTTCATGAAATCGCGTGCTTTTATGTGTAATTGCTTGGTTTCGTGTGTTACTATAATTTGTCATATTTTAGAAAAATTAAACTTGGGGAATTTTATTTAATAATACATATTATTAGAAAACGGGCTAAGGGGATCTAAAAAGCTCATTACTAGAACCCATGGACCCCCCCTATTACTAAATTTTATACAAAAAAAAAAACCCAATCCTACCTCCCACCCTAGTTCATGAGACACAGAGAACACCCCCCTCCCCACACACACATATCACGAAATTTAGACATTCAAAACACTAATCCACCATCTTTGGAGCTTGGATCTTGTAATTATTTTTAGTTCTTGATAATTTCTAACACTCTATAACGCAAACTATTAAGTCTTATCCCTACATTTCATCTTTTATGCAATTCTTGGTAATTTAAATGAACCCCTAATTCCTTCGATCTTCATTTTGATTATTTAAATATAGTGTCTAGGGCTTTGTATTGCGTTAGTATGATGATTAGAAGTAATCTTGATGATAGGAAACTTGATTTGATCCGTTGTTCATACCCTGCCTAGAATAGAAACTTTATTGATGATGATTTTGATTTAGCTGATTATTGTCATGTTTGATGATTTGTGTTGATTAATATGATGATTATAAATGTATTTAAACCTGTTGAGATGATAAAAACAATGAATTTGATGCTAGATTATGGTGTTCACAATTTGCCTATATTGGAAACTTTTGTTAAACAAGATTGTGTATGATTGAATGATAGACTTGTTGATGATCAAACTTGGTTCTTTTGAGTTAGTTAGGTTGCATGGAACAATTTGTCACAATCAAGTATGAGATTTATGTTAGATCTTCTAGAGTTCCCAAAGGGGAAACTTTACTCACATTGCATGATGAAAACCTCAAGGTTAGACATCGCATGAACTCATAGGAATGTTACCACAAAATTTCCCAAATTTGTTTTAGTCATAACCTGAACATACTTATGCCAAATAGGACCATTCTTGAGTCTAGGGTCATCTAAGGGATGTCTAGATGATCCACAAAAATTTTCGTAATTTTTTATGAATCCTAACTATGTTTTTATAAATTTTTAATAACATGGTGTCAATCTGTGTTTTTTTTATTTGAAAATAGGGTCCGTTACACCTTTCTGTGATGTAGGACTTTTCATGAATTTTCTATGAACATTCGGACCTCAAGAAAATTACACAAGCTCAATAAACTATTTGTCACATCTTGTAAAATATTCATAGTTTTTCTGCATAGTTTAGTATTTTAAATAAAATGCACAAACTGACTCAAAAAGTGAAGTTGAACTGTGATTGCTGGAACTTTTTGTTAACACTAGAGCTTAGATCTATTTGACTATGCAAGGTCTTTTGACTAAACACAAGAAGCGCACACTAATAGAATATCATAATGTGATAGGTTACCGTTAACGGTTTTCTACTCTAATTTCTTGGTTGGATATATCATGCGCACCCTAAGGTGAGTTCACTACTTCTTTTACATATGCTTTCCTGGTAGGAAACTAAAATGCTACGCTTTTATTGGAGGAAACACATAAGCAACTTTTTAGATAAACAAAAACGCTACGCTTTCATGGGAGGAAACATTTGATCGACTTCCTAGATCATTGTAATTCATTTATATCACAAGTTTATTAAACGCTACACATATCATGAAAGTCCTTACACACTTGAACAGTTAATATAGGTAGTTAGCGAGGTAATTTGAGTAGTACTACTGGGTTTGACAAACCCCACCCAGGATGGTCGCGTTAGCATGACTAGGAGTCAATGGGTGTAACATTGACCTAACATTGCACCATCATTTATGATAGACGGGGTGGAATGCACAAACTCTTTCAGTCAGTTTCGGTTCAAAAGGTTTTGTAAAATGTATCAGGCTAGCTACCTAAGATATAATTAGAATTTACTTTATCTTGCAACTCTATTTATTTCTATATATTTTGTGAACTTGCCAACCTCGTGTTGACACTTGTTAGCATACCTTCGCAGGTCGCTAGGTAATTCACACGATTAGGGATATTCATGGAGTCGCATCATTAAACCTTTGAACTTATTCCTGTACATTTTTGCATGACTTTTTGGGTGCTTTTGATTTGCGCATTTGATTAAACATTAATTTACGCTTCCGCATTTTACGTAAACATTTCAAAATAAGTGTTTTCTCATTTAGTTGAGTAAAGACGTTTCCTAAATATCATTTAGAGGTCGTTCAATGTAACTAATGCCAACGATCCTTATTGTCGTGTGCCTCGCGGTAAAACCATGCATATGGAAATTGAGGGTGTAATATATTCACCCATAACAACAGGGTAGGTTTGATGTTCACAGGTTAAGAGTGTTGTTCATATAGGTTTGCTGTAGTTAATATGGTTGTAGCATGGTTACATGTTCACAGTCACATTACATTCAAAGGTTACATGTTCATAGAGGTTTGATGTAGTTAATATGGTTGTAGCATGGTTACATGTTCACAGGTTTCATGTAGTTGATATACTTGCATTTGTTGGTTACATTGCATTCACAGGTTACATGTTCACAGATTTGATGCTTCTGATATAGTTGCATTTGTTGGTCACATTTCATTGCAAAGCATGGTCACATTGCATTCACATGTTACATGGTCACATTGTTTGTCACATTATATTGCATTTACAGGTTACATGGTCACTGGGGTTCACATTACATTTCATTGCAGAGCATGGTCACAGTTTGCTTTGGAGAGCATGGTCACAGATTATGTTCATGATTGATTAGATCAATGTTTGACATGCAATGTGGTACAAATCAATGTTGGTTTGACATGTTCACAGGTTCACATTGCAATTTTTGATCATGTTCACTGTTTGACATGTTTGGCACAAATCAATGTTGGTTTGATTAGATTAGTGTTGACTAATTAAAGTGAAAACCATTGTTAGTCAGTTTGATTATGTCTAACTAATTAAAGTCAAAGCATTAGAGTTTATTGACTTGGTTTGATTATTAGTCATGGTCTGATTAGTTTAACTAATTAAAGTTAAAGAAATAGAGTCAAAGCATTATGTTTGGTTCGAATATTAGTCATGGTTTGATTAGGTTTGACTAATTATAGTCAAACCATTATGAGTTTAGTTTGATCATGTTTGACTCAATAAACTGAAACAATTGTAATATGGGTTATACTACATACAACAATTAGAATGTGCAGAAAAATTCAGTGTATTATAATTATAAAACCACATGGTGGCATATTGCAACTGTAAAATGGTAGGACTGTCTTTTCACATGGTTTTTAAACTAAAAGTAACGTTCGGGTGATGGAGGGTGGCAAAGCGTGATGAAATGCAGCTACACGGAGCCATACTAAAAAAGTGGAAGATAGTGTAATGTTTTTTTTTAATCAACTTTCAGCAGTGACACACCCCTTTAACTTTCTAAAAACTTTATAAAACGTCATTTTAATACCTTCGAGTTTTACGTGCTTATTTTGATGTAAGTGTCAGTATAAATTCAATTTGGTTTCAATCTTGACATATTTTGTTTGTCTTTTTGTGTATCTCGCCCTTAACTTTCAGCAATGATACGTACACCCTCTCAACTTAAAACATCATATTATCCTTCGAGTTTTACGTGCTTATTTTTTGTTCTTGTCGGTAAAAATTGAAGTTGTTTACGTCTCGACGTAATTTGTTTTGTCCCTCGCCCCTTCAACTTTCAGTATTGACACTTAACCCCCTCAACTTTCTAATTTTTTTTTTTTGTAAAATGTCATTTTAACCCCACTCCAGTTTTACGTGCTTATTTGTAATATGTGTCAGGTTTCTAGGCGTAAATTTTTTAGGGGTATAAAATACGACTTAGTCTACGTTTAATGTCATGTAAGTCATTTGGTGTTAGAAATTCATGTTTTTCCGCTATTGTTCGTCGTTCGGTTGCTATTTAACACATGGTTTGGTGCTCATATTTGGTTCCTTAGGGTTTTTTTTCTTTTTTATTCTCGTCTTTAGTAAATTGATTTTTTCCCTTTCCCTCCACTTTCAAAGCTGTTAACTTTGCCCCATTTCCTACTATTATTATTATACATATTAACTTGAAGTCTCCATGAACAATATTTTAAATTTGAATTTAATAATAAACAATTATAACACAATATAAATTGTAATTTAAAGTCTCCATTAATGATATTTCTAGTTCTAATTTAACAATTAACCACTAGACCATGTTTAATGGTTAATGCCTCCTGAGGGGCATTTTTCGGCACATCAACATTATAATGCCCCTGTAAAAAATGTGTAACGGTTAATGCCCATTTTATTTAATACTTGCTATTTTTTCCTCCTCTTTGGGCATTATTCTAGAAATGTCCCTCCCTTTTCATGCCCCTATAACGCCCAATGGGATGGGGCTGGGGGCTTTATCAAACTCTTTCATGCCCCTATAATGCCCATTACGCATGGTCTTATAGCAAATAAATTGTGCTAACACCAGATGCTCAACTTTTTATATATACATTTAACCTTTCAAACGTAAAAAATAAATTCATCATAATTCCATGAATACAATATTTTTAAAATAATTAATGTAATATGGTTTATCAATATTTAGTTGTTCTATATACATTAAAATTGAACTCATATTTTTTTATTGTATCGGTTTTGATAATTACTATAAAACTTTATCTGTGATAATAAAACAGATATCTATACCGATACCATAATTAACTGAACCAATATCATCCGGACATTAATTCAAATTCAAAGTGGTCATGAATATTAAATATATTTTTCAATAGAATTTTTAAACTTTTTAATAATATTTTATTTTCCAAGTAATTTGATTATTTTAGTAAATTGCATTCTATGTTTATTTTTTCTTCAATTTCGCGATATAAATTTTTATTAATAACGTATATTGTGTCGTATCGTACCAAACCGAACCAAACTGTTTTTTTTTCAACATTGTGATATAAATTTCACTAAAGACGGTTATCGTGCCACACCAATCGGTAATCGACCGAACAATATATGTATTAGTACCATATTTATGTATGTTGTTTTTGTTTTCGAAAAACTAACACCATGTAACTACCGTACCCTAACGAACAACATCGATACCAGTATCTGTATTCATTTTTATTGTTTCCCATTTCGATAATTTTCATTTATACAACTCTATGTGCGACCATAAACGAATATCAGTACGAGTACCTGACGATCTGAACCGATCGATACCATTCGAACAACATTGGTGTCAGTACCGGTGTTCGTTTTTATCGTTTTTGGGTCGATGTAAAACACGTATTGATTTCTATACCGAGTGCATGTATCGTACCAGTAGTGTAATGAACCAAACCGACATTGATCGAATGCCCGTGATAAAGTACCGCCGCAATGCGCGGGCATATAACCTAGTCTATATGAATAGAAACTCAGCATGAATAGTAATTCAGTATTTTTGTTTAATATTGTTTTTTTTAATTTTTATTATTTTATTGTTTTATTACTTTAATTGATTATAATCATATTTATTCTTATATTACTTTTAAAATACGGTCAAAGTATGTGTTATCAAACAAAATATTACAAAAAAAGAATGCATATTGGTACCTATTTTGTTCAGTTCAGTTCGGTATAATATTGTAACTATAGGGTGTCAGTTTATGGAAAGCATTAACAATAAAATTAAATATTGGTACCGATTGATACATATGTTGTTTAATCGGTTTGGTACGACAACGATACAACGTACGTTTTCAAAAAAAATATTGCAATGTTGAAATATAATAAACAGAGAATGCAAACGAACATAACTATCAACTGAACAAGATCATTAGTGGTATTTATATTCGTTTTTATTGTTTTCGACTGATGTTATGTTTCCTCTTTGTAATGATACTATAGCAAATGCCGGTACCGTAACGAATCGAACTAATACCGACTGATTCCCGCCGCGGAGCGGAAGGGAATCTCACTAGTTAAAATCAAATAAGAGTGACTTGGTTACCAATTAATAAAATGAAATGATATGATATGATAGAAGGAGAATGATACATCACCAGTTCATAAAATAAATAAAATAAAACTAATTGGATTACATCAGAAATTTATTCGAAAGTGTTCGAATATTGTTCGCTCGGACGCTATCATTTATAAAACTGTAGAAAATTGTATAACATATGTGTTGGTACCTTGATAAACGATAGCTTCTGAATGAACAATATCTGAACGCTGCCGAACAAATTTCCGACGTGTATCGCGAGATAGTCCCGCCAGTTATCAGTTAATATATAAACCTATCCAAAAAGTCCCATATTTACTTATCACATCTCATCCGTATAAATCAACCATTTTTCACATTTGTTCCGGTTCATTATAATATTGTATTACTGTATTACTATTTCCTGTATTATTATTTCTTTGAAGAGCAACATATATAAACATCAAATGAAGCCCATAACAGGAACGGCCCATTCCCCTCTCTACAAGCCCAACAATAAATAAAACGTAGAATGAAAATGTTAGATTATAACAGTACATCTAACTTTCTAAACTGAATATAAAAATACATATCTAGCTTATTCGACGAAAACTAAAATGTAATTTTTCTTTTTGAGATTTTGTGGGATCCATTGATAATATGTCGCTGATTACCGACTAGCTTGCGCGGGATGTTCCGTCGCAATTAACTTTTTTTGGTTATGTGGAATTCGTTGGAAATTACCGATAGATTCTTCCATCAGTGATGTTCCGCAAATAAATGTCGATTTTAAAGTAGTGTATAGTAATCATGAATTCAAAACAAAAACCAAAATCTACGCGAAAGGGGTTATATCTATGGTTCATATGTTTGCGACTTACTTCACCTACCAAAAAAATCTCTTTGTTATGGAGTTAACTTTTGTATTTGGATGATGTTGATCTATGGATATAAGTTTATAGAAGGTTGGCTAAATGGTTACTTTTTTTTCTGGGTATATTGTATCGTATGATCCGAATATTCTTGAGAAAGGGTGGACACTGGAAATCTTGAAACCACTTAAAGAGTGATGATGATTTGATCATGGTTGGAAGTATTTGTAGATAGTTATGTTGATTTAAATGATTCCTTGAATAGGGATGGTGATTAATTGATTATGCTAGCATACAAGATTACAAGCTAATGTGGACCAAGACGATGAGCAGAACTTTATATGGAATCATTGGGCCCCATTAAGATGCAACTATCTCCTATGGCGGGCCCAAATGGGAAAGGTTGATTCCAGGGTGGGCCTAGCACATCGCGGAATTCCGCTCCCAAGCCTCTTGAGTGATAGGTGCGGTTACCAAGATGAGTCGACTGACCATATTTTTGTTATGTGCGTGTTTGCGAAGAGTATATGGTGGAACATCTGTGTATGGATAAGAGTGTTGTTTCCTTCCAATATCGTGTGCCTAAAAGACATGATTGGAACACTGCTTGTCGCGCCTGGTTCAAAACGATGGAAGAGGATTGTCTATTAGGTCGCAATGGCTACGGTGTGGAGAAACTACGCGCAATCTGAAGGTTTTCCATGATCAGTTTCTTCCGGTTACTAAAACGGCGGAATTGATTAAGGAAGACGTCTTCATTTGGTTAAGCCATAGGTCTAACCTCCCTACCCCTACGTGGGATAAATGGGTGGATTTCGATGTTGTAGACCTGCTGTAATCTTAGTTCATTTTTGTTTCGTTTGTTCCCCAGCCCCTTGCTGGGCTTTTTATATTTATATATAAAGTGTTTCACCATTCAAAAAAAATTGTTCGCAAGTCGTTTAACATGACATTGACCTTACCATATATCTACTTTGACCAAAGTTTATGAGTCGTTATTAATTAATCTTTGCAATGTGGGTATACATATATGGGAAGGTATTTAACATTGACTAAAGATTAAGCAAACTAGGGAGATGATGTCGTCTAAATGAAGACGTGATTTATTGTTTTTCAATGAAGAAGGTTTTATGTATGACATGTGAAATATGGACTAAAGCAAACCGTCTAATAATAGTTTATTAAAGTAGGTTTGATTTGTATATATAATTTAAAAGTATGGTTTCAGATTTTTCACACCTTGAATGTGTATGTTAAAAAGCTAATTCCATTATAATATATGTTTTCAAAGTGTCTTCCCTTAGTAAACAACATTATTCTAAAGTAGGTTTTATTGATATATATAATTTGCCCAAAATGTTTCAAAAGTAGTTATGGGTGTTTGTTATGGAGAATTGCTTAACCATAACCACAACTGATGGGCAGCTAAGCATAACCATTGGTTATGGATCGTTTTCGGTTGTTTTTGATTAATCATCCAATGTATTTTTTGCTTTGTTCAAACCGAAAATGGATCGATTATGGTGTTCTATGCTCGGTTATACATCGAAATATGCATGTTTCGAGTCAGAAAGATATTCGAAGACGTTTTAATGAAAGATGAAGAAAAAATCTATAAATTTAAAAAATATGAAATGAGTTGCAAAACCCAAACGATGTCTACTAGTTTCTAGAAACACAAAATTATACATATATTAAAAAACAATTTATACATATATTAAAAAACAAAGCTAATGAATAGTAGCTGTCACATCATAATGAATAGTTAACTTTCCTTATTGGTTGTCTTTGTTGACTTTTTTCCCCTATACCCTTTTTAAGTGTGTATATATATCCATTTTCTTCAAAGTTATTTAGATTATTCATCATGGTGGAGTGGTTTTGTGGTTGTATGTGTTTTAAAGAGACTCAAGTTCAAATCATGGGGTTTTTTTTTGTTTTTTTTTCCCCATTTTATGCTTACATAACTTCACGTCATCTTCCTTTTTCTCCTCTTTCACACGTTTTTCTGATTGTATTTATACAATTCTTATTCCTTATTTGTTGGGTTAGTGGATGCTTAGACATCGCAATAGTCGCCATCGCCAGGAGTTACTAACTCGCTTGCTACCAACGGCTCTGTTGTATGAAAACTTCACTTGTCAACTTAAAAATAAGACACTAAATAGCACAACTTTAATAACAACCAAGTATTTAGTCGCAATAAATAGTTTTACAATGACTTAGTTTTGTCGCGCCGCAACGCGGCGCGCAGCATTAAAACCTAGTATGATTCATAAAAAGAAAAACAACACTAGTTAAGACTTCATAGCAGGATTACCAACTAATAACAAACATTTCAAGCTATTAAAAAAATAAAAAATTAATGTTTACCAACTTGAATCATATATATCTTAGAAGTTCGGTTTTTATGGGTAAGATTGCTAAACATAACGATACTGATGGCTTGGTTATGGAGATACACTTAGCCATAACTAATCGGTTTGGGTGGTTTTTGATTAATGGTTTGGTTTTTGCTTATGGTTTGATTTTTACACACGCTAGCATCAAATGGATTGATGTGTTACGTACCTTGTTTGATACCTATTTTCGCACATGCATAAATAACCCTTGACCCCACTGATAGCAAAGGGCCAATATATCGGCCACAGGATGAAACAAGCATGATATTGTATACAAGACATGACAAACTGATGTAGGACATGCTTTGATTAATTCTTTTGAGAGTGAACATGTGAGTACTTATTTTCGATGGATGTACTGTGTTGTTTTTCAGTTGTTAGAACGTTGTTTTATTAATTTTAATTAGATAATATTATAATGTCAATGTTAATAGAAATAACAAACCAGTTAAGTTTTTTTTAATAACAAACTAATCTACTTCTTAAATACTTTTATTATGCATGCACCTTATATTATTTGAACTCTCTACCTCTAAGATAGAAGAAAGGCACTTTAATGCCACATCATGTTCTTCAAGGACGGTGTTATCGTAATAAAAAAATCCATTTTCGATCTTCTACTATATCCTTGCCAATTAGAAGAATCTATTTTCGTTTTTTCTATAATCTGGTGGCATCATTAATTTCTTTATTGTTGTCATGCGTAGAATCCATTAAATTTCTGAATAATTTTTTTTCTACATTTAATTACATTTTAGTTAACCATCTTTTTCCTTTTCAAATGCGGTTAGATTTGTAAAAAATAAATGATTTTTTATTTTGCTTTTTAGTTATTGACAAAGGATGTTAACGTCCTCAGCATATGTGTTTTTTTTTCTTAAACGGTCAACTAAATCATCGGATAAGCATTCTAATATACCCTCAATCGAGCAAATGCACCACATTCTTCATAACGGTCATAGTTGGATCCTCAGCATATGTGTGTTAAAACATTAAATTAAACTAATATAAAAATTGGTGTAAAACACTCCAACCCTATAATTTAACTAAAAATCATTTTTTTAAATTTAACTCTCATTTTTTAAAAATATTCTTTGACATCTCACTCCCTCTTTATATCTTTGTATTCTTTTTTTATTATGTCTTTCTTTTTTTCTACTTAGAATCTTAACTACTTTCTAATTTTTATTTAAAATTATATAAGAATTTGAGTCATATTTTATAAATTTAATACATCATTATGTCGTGTTTATTTTTATCTACATTTATATATAAAATTTGCAATAACTTGAGTTATATTCTATAAATATTTTAATAACCCAAATACGAGTATATTTAAACTTATATGAAACAGTATATATATAATATTTCAATATTAAAAACTAAAAAAAATAAAAATATAATAACTTTAGTGGTAAATAGTGATCCCTCATATTTGATGCTTCAATATAACTCCCCTCAAAATTTGATGAAGGGTAATTGAAGATGGCCAGCTGGGAGGATGACAATGGACAGGGTTCGGGCTGAGTATTGGTAATTTCATACCTGTATATATCGGGTGTAAAATCGTGTACCATAATCGTTGGGTATTGGGTATACCTATGAATATCGGGTACACAGGTTAATTTGTTAAAAGATGCTGATTAGGATTTTCAAATACATTTTTTTACTATTATAATTATAACTTAACTTTTCACAAAACAACTATTATAAATTAAAATATACATCACATATATGTTTTATCATAAATGAATAATAACATCATGTTTTTATGTACTTTTATTGGCATATGTCACAACCCACAAATATGAATAGTTTTTACAAATACATATTAAAAAATAATTAATTTTAATATAATAAACTTACTAATAGATAATAGTTAAGGGGGAATTAAAATATAAGTTAAAACAATTCAGGTATATAGTTCGGGTAAATGGGTATGTGGTTTTGGGTAATCAGGTCAGGTATCACCTAATCTTATACTTGTTAACTAATCTCATACCCGACCTATACCCGTCATTCTTTAGGTATACATGTTCTATATGTTTTGGGTATACCTGTCTGGCTAGGGTTTTTTTTTTTTTTTACCATCCCTGGGATGGAAACAACATGATTTTATATGGGAGTTAATATTAACACATGGTAAAATCTTGTTTTCACATGGTGTATACGGGCCGTATAATGTTATACGATCCGTATAGAATAAAATAAACTGACAAAGTCTGTGCCCAGAGACTTTGTCATTTTATATTATTCTATACGGGCCGTATAATCTTATACGGCCCGTATACACCATGTGAAAACAAACTTTGGTCGTATCGATGTATATGATATCTTTATATGAACCGTATAATAGTATACGACCCATATAAATAGGAAATTTTATTTATGGGTTAATATTAACACATTTGCCATTCGATCTGGTAGTCTATATAGTGTTCAGAACCATCAAATCGAACGGCTTCTACTATCAAAGAAAACGGGTTTCATTTTTCTTTTTTACTTTTAAATAATTCCCATTTCACATATTGTGTTCATCAATTGGACATCAATTGATGTTGATGTCCTAGTTTGGTGGTTTGTTTGAGTTTTCTTCTGATAGTGCAAGTCATCTATCATCAGTCGTGCTTGCTAAAAAAACGCAATGATATCAAGAGTCTGAGTGTTGAGCTTCCTGTTCTCAAGTTCACAATGATTATCAAGACTCTAAGTGTTCTTTCTCTTTGAATAAATTGGATTTGTTAAATGAAACATGTGAAATGTTGGCAACAGTCTCTGAAACTTTCAATAATAGCATCATCCCATCAAGGAAAACTGGTTTTAGTTTTCTTTTACTTTTAAATAAATCTCATTTCACACATTCGTGTTTGTCAATTGGACATCAATTGATGTTGATGTCCTAGTTTGGTGGTTTGTTTGAGCTTCATGTTCTCAAGTTCACAATGATTATCAACAGTCTGCGTCAATAACGACCATTCGATCTGGCAGTCTATGTTGTGTTCAGAACCATCAAATCGAACGGCTTCTGCTATCAATGAAAACTGGTTTCAGTTTTCTTTTTACTTTTAAATAAATCATATTTCACACATTCGTGTTCGTCAATTGGACATCAATAGATATGGTAACAACTATCAAGGGGATATGGATATGTTGCATAATTCATTTAGTTTCTGTTTGGCACATTCAATCTTCGTTGCTTCATTAAAATTAACAAGGCGGTCTTGGTTGCATGAAACTTTGATGATGTATGTTGCAAGTTAAATCCACAATCAATGTATGTTGGTTATTTGTAAGTATTTCATTTGCGTTAACATGCCTCATTTCATCTTTTTTACTCTTTTCTTCGATTTCAACAAATCTTTTCAACAATCGGTAAGCAAATACACAACGATTCTCCAATTCCCGATCAGTAATGTAAGGAGAAGCGTCGAGATAACGGAAATCCATCAAGCTTAAAAAGAAAACTTTTGTTTCCCATAGCCACCATTCCCATAGTCACAAACTGTTAGGCCCTAAAGTGTGAGACTGACGCATCAAATTAACACAACGGGTTATGGTTACGAACTGGGCCTTACCGAGTTAGTTTATATTAGGTTGTGGACCTTTATAGGTCACTTGGGCCAAGCTTTAGGCCATGTGGGCCAAGCAGGCCCAAGGGGAGCCCATGTAGGGAAGTGGGCTTTAGTAAGTATATAAACAAGTTTTCAACTTGTTTTAGGGTTTGAACTTCTTAGAGCCTCAGTTACAGAAATTCTAGAGTTACAGAGGGAGGCGATTTAGGTGGTGTAGGAACTTGTACCAGACGGTTTTGCTAGTTGATAGTAATAGAATCGTGTGCAAGTTTCAAAGTAATTCGGTATTGTGTTCTTTGTTTTTCAATTGCTTTTCGGTTTTTCTTGAATCACATCAAGTTTGGATTCCGCACAAACTTGGTGTAGTTTGATATCATTGAAAGATCCGTTTCACGGGACTTACAAGTGGTATCAGAGCTTTTAGAACCTATTTCTAGGCTCGGTTTGATATCAAAGATTCAAGTTTTTCGTTATTTTTGGGGTTGGTGTTCATCGCGTTCTTCGTGTTCTTCGAGGTATTCAAAGTGTTCTTCGGTTTTGTTTAAAAATTTTATCATATTTGCTTCTTGATGCGTTTGAAATTTTGTTAAAAGGGATTGCATTCAAATTTTAAAAGATTTGAAAAAATCTTTATTTTTGAAAAGGTTAAAAAGATTTTGGATAATCTCAAATTTTTCGGAAAATTGGTCAACTTGTTTGTTTTAAGATTCAGGATTTTGATCAGGTTCATCACGTTTGACTCCATCTCACGGTTTCACTGCTCCTGTTTCTCCGGAGTCGCAATCACCATTTGCATCCGTGTCGCAACCAATTCAAACTGGTCTTGGCTCACATTAACTTCCAATCCAGTCGCAACTTTCATTTGGTCTCGAGTCATCTCCACCGTTCCGACTCGTCCAACTCGCAACCACGGTTCCAAGTCGCAATCAACACATCATCATCTGAGTCGCAATCTCTTAATCATCATCATCATCTGTGTCGCAAACGTTCACTTTCACAACGTTTCCGAGTTGCAGGTTTCGTATTTGCTGGTTTCGAGTTATCCGGTTTCGTGTCGCAATAGCTTTTCAGTCGCAACCATCATCAGTTTCGGCTCATCCTGCTTTGGTTTCGACTCGCAACCATCCACGGTTCCGACTCGCAACCGAGATCTCGAGTCATCTTGTTTTGGTTTCGAGTCACCAAGTATACCAGTCGCAACCATTGTTTCGACAACGGTTCCAAGTCCGCGACGTTTTCGAAACACAATCACCGTCTCCAATCACTCATTCACCTCTCACCGGCGACGACCTGCAACTTCATCATCTTGTTCAACTCCGGTCAACCCCTCCGACCTTATCTTCTCCGGCAACATACACTACAACATCACCGGTCATCTTCTCGTCTGTTTTTCTTCTCCGGTGACTCCCGACGATCTCCGGTTACCATCGTACAACATCGATTAGTCGCCTGAGACTTATAATTAGAGTTACGGTTGTGGGGTTTACGAAGAAGAAGATAAGAACGTGTTTTGTCGTTATGTTTTAATAATAATAATTATATTAAAATCATTTGGTAATCATTACTAAATAATTGATTTTTATAATAATAATAATAATAATAATAATAATAATAATAATAATAATAATAATAATAGTTTTGTTATATTATTTAATTAATTAATTAAAAAAAAAGGAGTTTATTTATTAAAAAAAAAAGGAGGTTTGTTTGTTTGGTTGTGTCAAGTTTTGACAGGGTTTTGAGGTGCAGTTCAGAAAGCGGGTTCAATCGCGTGCAAAGGGTTTGAGTTAGCGAGTACACAGGTTCTCGTTTGGTTTGTGTTTTGAGGAGAAGAACAAAAGTATCAACCACCCACTGAAATTATGGCATTCGTGTTTCACAAACCAGTGGCTCAAGAAATTACCAGAGAAGAGATACTTTCTGTCTTTTGCACTCCTGAATGTAGAGAAAGGGTTGAGGCTTATCATATACACAATGCTGAGCTAATTCAAGATTATCAAGATATAAAAAATAAAAATTTCACATTATCGAAAAATGAAAAACTTTATAAAGAAAAGATTGAAGCTCAGCGAAAAGACATCATCAAACTCAAAGATGATGTAAGTGTAAAAACAGCTCACTTTCTAGAAGCTCAGGAGAAAGTATGTATTTTGACTAAGGAACTGGAAGATATCAGAGATAGATATCAAATAAATGAACTAAATATAAAGAAATTTGATTCTTCCAGTAAATTAGTCAAAAATTTGTGTGATCAACAGCTCGCATACAAGGAAAAGAAAGGGTATGGTTTAGGTTTTAATAAGGCTCCTCCTCCTTATAATGACAATTATACTTATTTACCTATGACTGAGGAGGAGATGATAAATGAAAGTCAAATGACTTATGGTCCCAAAAACAATAAGTCATCATTTAATGGCAAACCAGTTGAGAAACAGAAGTCTGCTCCAATAAATTTTGTTTCCAAAGGCTCAATTGATCCTAACGTTTCATCTTCATGTGCAGATGATAGTTCTGAAGTAAAGTGTGGAGATGTTCATGGGAGTGAACCAGTCGTTATTTCAAATATTTCTGAACCTTATCTTGAACCTTATTCTGAACCAACTGAATCTGACCTTGCTTTTAGTCGTTCTTTGTTTGCGTCTTTTTCTGCTTATGTTTCGTCTTTTGAGCCTGATGTTTTGGGCAAAACTGATAATGTTTGTGTTGAACCTTTGAACAATAAGTCTGGTGATGAATCTTCTTCAGTTAATGATTGTGATTGTGATGTTTCTAACTCTTCAGTTGATGATTGTGTTACAGGTGAGGTCCCTCAGGATACATTCAGTGAAACCACTGAAACTTCTTCTCAAGAAAATCAAGAATGTCCTGATTCATCTTCTGAATCGGTCTCAGTGGATGTCCCTAATGTTGAATCTAGTGGGACCCCATTGGAAACCGTGGATGAAAGCAAACCTAAATCGGATTTACATGATACATGTGTTGACGAAACATGTGTTGATGAAATTTCAACTTGTTCTAAAATTAAAACTGAATCTGAATCTATTAAAGAAGAAAAAGGAGTTGAAATAAATGAACAGTCACCGGAAAATGTTTCTGAAAATAAAGATAAACCTGAAACACCGGTTTTTCAAAATGATCAAGATAAAAGTGAGAAGGATGAATCTCATCATCCGTCTACATCTCATGCTTGTGCTAGTTCTGATCAGCAGGTACAGAAGAACTCAGAAAAGGCACGTGGAACACAAGCAACGCAAGCTCGGTCATCTAGACCTATCAAAACAGCTAATGCTGCTAGCTCTCAGAATCTCCATACATTGAAACGACAGACATGTTTCAACTGTGGAATTCCTGGACACATTGCTAGAAATTGTGTTCATCATCCAAAAGTGCAACAAAATGCCAACACTCACTTGTGTGCTGATGTTTGTGAGCCAGTTCACAACACGCAAAAGGAGCCAAAACGAGTAGATCAAAATCGAGGGTATAAGAAGTCTGCTCATCAAGGACAAGGCAACAATAATCCTCATAAGGCTCGTGACAAGGTGAATGAAAGATTCAATCAGGGAGAAAAGACGAAGAATGGTGCTCATAGCAACAAGAGTTCTGCAAACAGCAAATATAAGCACCCAAATTCGTCTTCGTCTGAAAGTCATGTGCAGGCGCATCCAACACGAAGAGGACCGGTTTGTCCTTCAGGGTCTGCAAGAGCAAATCCAGCTGATCAGAATGCTTTCTACATGAAGAGACAAACATGCTTCAATTGCGGCATTGCTGGTCACATAGCTCGGAACTGCACACATCGTCCCTATGTACCATATTATATGCAAAATCAGAGGGTTACACCAAAGGGTAACTACCATTCCAAGCCAATGAAGGTATCCACACCTAAGGCAGTGAAGAATGTGAATCCCAAGGTTAAACCTTCTGATGGGGATTGGAACGTTGCCAAAAACAAACGCAAAGCTTTTCTGGAACAAAAACGTGTTTCTAAAATTAACAAACCTGAAACAGTTAAAGTTGCTCAACCGAAGGCAACAAACGCGTTTGCTAGACTGAAACAGATTTGGAAACCCAAATCCAAAGCAGCAACGTCTCCAATCCTTGGAATGAAAGGGGACTTATGTTTGAAAGAAGTGTCTTACTTTGATGCTTCAGGAAATCCCAGGACCACGATGGCCTGGGTACCCATGTCTTACTAATCTCCTTACCTTTCAGGAACAACCAAGGAGGAGCTGTTGACAATCTCTGGAATGTTGATAGCGGTTGTTCCAGAGATAAAAACGGGTAACATTTCACTGTTGCAAAAAGTTCAAATTTTTTTACAGATGATATGTTTCCTTTGGAGGAGATTAAAGAAGTAAGAAATGATCAGCAAAAGGTACCGTTTAAATTCAGTACTTTGATTTGAATTTGATTAGTCTTCAATCTAATGACGGAACGGTTGAGCAAAAATATTTTTCTCTTTTTCTTAGTTTATAACTTTGTACATACTGTGTCCTTTCTCTAGTAAATGGTAAATTTGCGCAAAAATACAAGATTTATGCACAAATTTAGGGGGGAGAGGAACATATAGATAGATATAGAGTTTAGGGGGAGAAAACTCAGAAAATACAAAAAGAGTTTGCTGTAAATATGTATTGTTTTAGGGGGAGAAAATGAGAAAAATACAAAAACATTTGAAAAATGAAAAAGCCAAAAAGAAAAATTGCATGATATGGGAAGTGAAATAAATGTTCGTGTTAAAGGGTTTTGACTAACACATGTAAGGTGCCATAGCTAAAAAGACTAGGATCTACTGCGATATGTCGATAGGCTTGACGCTCAACATGATAAAAGATACGAAGTGATATAAACATAACGAACTATGTACCATGTGGGTAACATACCAACGGCGTATGATTTTATGGTCTTAAATCTTGCGTTGATAGATAGCCAACATCTGAGGTTTCGGGTCTTTATATTGTTGAATCATCCGGGGATATCTTGGATGTTCTTCTGTTCAGAACTAAAATTGTACATGACCCCAGGAAAGAAAGTCACTTGGAATTAGCTTATTTCTATTTGAATGTCTGTATGTTGTCCCGATACACACAATTTTGATCTGATTCTGAAATCTTCTCTGAAAAAGTCGTGTACCTCCTCTGCTGCATCCAGATATATGCTGACCTGGAGGTGCTAGGCAACGACAGCTTCTGCTGCATCCAGATACATGCTGACCTAGCTGTACGTTGTCGCGCTATAGATCTAAAACACCCGAAAGAGGCCCTCAAGTGCCCAAAAGAAACCCAAGAAACCTATATCAAACTGAGAAAAACTCATTTGATCTGTATATTATACCATCTCTGCAAACGATCTATTCTGTTCTCTTCTCAACCTATTCCCAGTTAAGATTTCAGAAATCTGGATTGGACTTGTGAAATATGTGGTAGGGAAGATACTTGCATGATAGAGTGTGCTGTTTATATTTCCAGGATTTGATTAATATTTATTTGGGTGTTCATTGTTAAGAAATCAAAACATGATAAAACAGATTATATGCAGACCTAGACACAGTCAGGATATCTTAAAGGATGACATCAGTATACTCACCTGCTACGATGAATCGTTGTGCTTACCTTGATCGCGGGGGTATGCCTTGGAATGGGACACATGGGTATAATAGTATAATATTACTTAAAGCATATCACGATGTTGAAAAATTGAAAGTTGAGCGTTAAAGTTTAAGTGGACAAACATATTGGCAATCGCATAGACCAGTTTGATTAGGCTCGTACTGAAAAGTGTTCCTTAGTCTGCCTGAGAACGAATTTTGATCCCATTGCAATTGTAATTGTATATTATGGTAGTTGTTTATATTTTGAGTTTTTATTTGTTTTTGGTTCTTAAAAAAATTAAAAAAATACAAAAAATAGTGTCTTGTTTTTCTTAAAATTAAAAAATATAACCGTTCTTGAAGATTTGACTGATCATCAAAAGTTAAAAGAATTTAAATTGTGAAATTTCATGTACCTAGTGTTCATGTGGTACTCTCCCTGTTGCATAAGAAATGTTTGCTTATGAGTTTGTGAGTATGTGCAGAACTTGATTTCAATCAAGAACAGGGGTTGATGAAGACTGAGATGCTGTTAGTTGCTGAAGAAGCCTGAAGCAGCACAACAACAAGATGTACCTGAGTCAGAAGAATCGGATACGAATTGCCGTCTGACAGTGATAGTGCATTTGAAGAAGTACCGTGAATCTGCTTGAAAGACAAAGACTGAAGAAGAAAAGAGCTGCTGAGAATCCTCCTCTCACATTCTTTTTGACAAAGATATTTCAAGCAAAGCTGATCGAGATCCTGATATGAAGCTAACCACAAGAGCTGAAGAAAGAGACCCAGTGCTGAGAGTTCAGAAGTCAAGAACTTCCACAACATCTGAAGCAAAGCATTAACCATAGACTTCGTTGAAGATGTTGTTGAATTCATGCTATGAAGACAATCTGATGGCATCAGTCTAGGGGGAGATTGTTAGGCCCTAAAGTGTGAGACTGACGCATCAAATTAACACAACGGGTTATGGTTACGAACTGGGCCTTACCGAGTTAGTTTATATTAGGTTGTGGACCTTTATAGGTCACTTGGGCCAAGCTTTAGGCCATGTGGGCCAAGCAGGCCCAAGGGGAGCCCATGTAGGGAAGTGGGCTTTAGTAAGTATATAAACAAGTTTTCAACTTGTTTTAGGGTTTGAACTTCTTAGAGCCTCAGTTACAGAAATTCTAGAGTTACAGAGGGAGGCGATTTAGGTGGTGTAGGAACTTGTACCAGACGGTTTTGCTAGTTGATAGTAATAGAATCGTGTGCAAGTTTCAAAGTAATTCGGTATTGTGTTCTTTGTTTTTCAATTGCTTTTCGGTTTTTCTTGAATCACATCAAGTTTGGATTCCGCACAAACTTGGTGTAGTTTGATATCATTGAAAGATCCGTTTCACGGGACTTACACAAACGATTACGGTTCGTATTTCCAATAGCCACCGTTCCTATAGTAAAAAACGGTTGCGTTTGCAATTCCCGGTTGTACCGCGAGTGTTGAAGAAGGTTGGTTAATTTTGTCTTGTTCCGATCTCATCCTTCTTATATATTTCACAATCAATTCAACTCATCCTTTGATTTAAGCGGTGTGTTCCGATCAACGTTTATCGACATTTTTCTAGAGAAGCGCTTTTATCATGTGTCACATGGTAACAACTACCAAGGGGATATGGATATGTTGTATAATTCATTTAGTTTCTGTTTGGTACCTTCAATCTTCGTTGCTTCTTTAAAATTAACAAAGCGGTCTCAGTATGTACAAGATGAATGTGTTTACATGCAGTGCACAATGTTCTGACTTAATACAAATACATAGACAACAAACAAGATCCAGTACAATTAGCCACAAACTTGATACAAACCTTACAAACACAATAAGATTGTGTCTATTCACTACATCAATTGTATCCATTTCTAAAATATTACTTCAGTGGGAAATGTTTTAAAAATCAGATGCAACTTTACGACACGTTTACCTTAATCACATCTTCGAGCTAACTGCCGATATCTCATCCTTCTTTTCAAGCTTTTCATCAACGGACTGATCAGTAACGTTACTCTTCTTGGCTTTGTTTATCTACCTACTGATTTAAAAAAAAAGTTATTAACTAACTCAAACAAAGTTCATTGACTGAATACAAATACATAGACAACAAACAAGATTGAGCTACAAAACAGGTAATACTTCCAAGTTCTTGCTTTTTCTTCAAGTGTTCTTCTTTGTTCTTGACTTATCTTTAACTTATCTTCATACTCGTTCTTGCACTTCAATAGAAAGTTATCGCGATAGTTAGACACAACGGTTCTCAAATTCCAGAAACTAAATGAATTATGCAACATTTACGCATTTTATCTATCATATCAGAACATTGTTTAAGCAAGAAGTTGCTATCAAGTTTACAAATGCAAAAGCTGGTTTCAGTTTTCTTTTACAACTGGTTAATTGTAGACAGTTGTTATGTTGATTTAAATGATTCCTTGAATAGGGTGGTGATTATGCTAGCATACAAGATTACAAGCTAATGAATTTGTTCGCTAGTCGTTTAACATGACATTGACCTTACCATATATCTACTTTGACCAAAGTTTACGAGTCATTATTAATTAATATTTGCAATGTGCGTATGCATATATGGGAAGATATTTAACATTGACTAAAGATTAAGCAAATTAGGGAGATGATGGCGTCTAAATGAAGACGTGATTTATTGTTTTTCACAGTGTTGTAAAAATCGCGACTAGATGGCGATTAAGCGACGATAAATCGCTAGTCGGCCAGTAACTGAGTAATTTTTTGTTAATCAGTCCATTAATCGCTAGTCGGGCCTAGTCGTACCTAATCGTACCTAGTCGGCCAGCCAAAAATTGGCGATTTCGAACAGGTTTCGACAAAAAACCTGTATATTCCGGCCAAAACCTCTAAATTCCGACAACTTTCCAACCAAATCATGTGAATCCCAACAATTAATCTCGTATACTTAAAAAAATGAGTTGAGTAAGTGTTAAAACCCAGCTACTTAAAATATTTACCTATAAAAATGTGTATATGTATACATAAAACTGAAAATTACATATAAAAAATCCGATCCGATTAATCCCTAGTAATCCTGAGTAGTCGCTAGTCCCCACCTCATCGACCGACTAGCGACTCGCGAGTTCTCCAACCTTGCTTTTTCAATAAAGAAGTTTTTATGTATGACATGTGAAATATGGACAAAAGAAAACCGTCAAATAATAGTTTATTAAAGTAGGATTGATTTGTATATATAATTTAAAAGTGTGGTTTCAGATTTTTCACACCTTGAATGTAGGGCTGCAAACGAACTAAACGTTCGGCGAACAGTTCATGAACCATTTGCCGGGAAGTTCATTTGTGTTCGTTCGTTTATTAAACAAACGAACACGGATAAGAAATTTTGTTCGTTTAGTTAAATGAACAAAGGTCGTGTTTGTTTGTTTATGTTCGTGAACGTTCGGTAACGTGTTCGTTTGTGTTCGATAGTTCATTAGTGTTTTTAGCTTTTTTATTTATTCAAATACTTCAAAATTCCAACAAATTAAATATCTAATAAGTGCCAGTGTGTTATATATATTTTTCATGAACGATTGTTTGTGTTTGTTTGTTTCTATTTGTGTTCATGAACACTAGTTTGTGCTCATTTGTCTTCGTTAACGTTCGTTTTTGTTTGTTGCCTAAAATTAACAAACAAACACAAACAAACACGAACAAGTTCATTTCCTTAACAAACGAACAAGAACATAAAATCTCGTTCGATAAGTGTTCGTGAACGGTTCGTGAAAACATATATTTCTTAACAAACGAATATGAACAAGGTCTTGTTCGTGTTCGTTCGGTTCGTTTGTAGCCCCACTTGAGTGTGTATATTTAAAAGCTTATTCCATTATAATATATGTTTTCAAAGTGTCTTTCCTTAGTAAACAACATTAGTCTAAAGTCGGTTTTATTGGCATATATAATTTGCCCAAAATGTTTCAAAAGTAGTTATGGGTGTTTGTTACAGAGAATTGCTTAATCATAACCACAACTGATGGCCGGCTAAGCATAGCCATTGGTTATGAGTCGGCTTCGGTTGTTTTCGATTAACCATCTAATGTATTGTTTGCTTTGTTCAAACTGAAAATGGTTCGATTATATACATATACAAAGAGATAGATAGAGAAAGAGAGGTCGGTTAACGTACACGACTAGGGGTGTAAACAAGCCCAGAAGCTCGAGAGCTACTCGTTATCGGCTTGGTTAAAAGCTCGAACGAGCCCGAGCTCGAGCCTGAATTACAGGTCGTTTAGTTATCGAGCCCGAGCTCGAGCCTGAAATACAAAGCTCGTTTAGGCTCGCGAGCCTAAACGAGCCCTAACAAAAAAAATATTTATTTTTTATATAATATAAAAATAAGGATGATAACATTGCCGAGTTGAACTTGAGCCGAGCTTTGGCTCGTTTAAGCGATATTGAAGCGAGCTCGAGCCGGGCGTTTAGCTCGTTTGAGGTTGTTCTCAAAATAGCTCGAGCCGAGCTCGAGCTTTGGTATAAACTCGCGAGCCGAGCTCGAGCTGAAATAAGTAGGCTCGAACCGAGCCAAGCTCGAGCTTCATAAAAACATGACGAGCCGAGCTCGAGCCCAGTCGAGCTCGGGCTCGGCCCGGCTCGTTTATACCCCTATACAAGACCAACTTATTGTGCGAAGCGTACGCGAGCATCTCAACTGCACATCTGGCCTACCCTAGGCCTTCAATTGAATGCGGTGGCATAATAGTAATTAACTTGGCATAATTACGCATACTATTGCATAATTACGCATGTTATTGCATAACTATGCATGGGTTGGGTTAAACCCTAATTACGCACCTTATTTGCATAATTACGCACATTATAATGCTTAATTACACTCGTTATAAAAAATCAAAACCCGCATGCCACCAAAAATGAAAATTACGCATGCTAAACTCAAAATTACGCATGGGTTGTTTCAACCCTAATTTCGTATGTTATATGTATAATTACGCACGTTATCAAATGATCGCTTACGATCGCATACGTTAAGAGACTTTTATATTTTTAAAATTTCTCTCTATATATAGGGGAATACAAGAATGATAACTCACTTGAGTTGAAAAACTCTGAAAACTCTATGAAACGAACTGTATTTTTTGTATAAAAAAATTGGGCATGTAATATACATATTTGAACACTTTTGGTTTTCACAAGTTTTCTCAACTCAAGCGAGTTTGCATTTTAACCATTCGAAAAGAAAGAAAGAAACAATAAGAATAAGAAAAATATAGAGATAGTGTGGTTAATGGGATGTAGGAGGTTTTCTAAAATGAAAAATAAATTTTGAAAAGTATGATTTTTTGTTAAATTATAGGGTATGAGATGATGTAGTGATGTGAATGCTCTAATACCTCAATACTCAGAGCATTCTCATCCAATCCATCAAATTATACATACATTCCACTAAAAAACAACTCATGTATCAATATATTTCCACTAAAAACAAATACTTTTTCTCTCTCATTTTCAATTAAATAATATTATCATCACATTTTTCTCTTTCCTTCACTCACAACCACTTTCAATATATATTAAAAAAATTATACTGGGTGAACAGTGTCCCCCCGAATATACAGATGAACAGTAACATTTTCTCTCTCCTCCACTCACAACCACTTTTTTTTACCCTTTACAATATAAAAACTCACCCTCATAAGTTTTGATGGATTAGATGAGAATGCTCTCACAATCCCCTCTCTCCCTCTCTCTACAAATTCATGCAATTAAAGCATCTCCAATGCTAACTCATATCTAAAATCCAGATCTGCCACATAATCATGTTATATCATTCCAAATCTCTACTATTAAAAAGTCCATGCTTCCTTCAACGCTAAAAAAAATCACAACCTCCAACTCATCATCTACCTCATCACATACTTTTCCTCTTTATAAGTAAGTTATTTATTTTATAATATAATATTTTTTATTAGTAATCGTATAATTAAATCAATTTAAATAAAAATAATTAATAATTCTATAATAAGAAAATTCAAAGTTAAAAGACAACACAACTATTAAAATTACATAAAATACTTGCAACGTTTAAAAAAAATTACAAATATTAAATTCAATAAAAACATACAACATTAAAAAAACACAACTACTAATATCGATTTTACTTTTGCTGCTTTTGTGACCAAATGTGCTCGACCAAATTTTATCGAAGCATATGATGAGCTTCCCTGTTACGTAAATCCCTAACCTGTTGTAAGCGTGTTATAAAACTATCTGTTGGTCCCCGGCTTGGTAGTGGCAAATGTTGGTTCATGCACTCAAACCCAGAAAGAACAGATGATAAGAAAAGCCAAAACTGGTTCAGAACAGTGGATCATCATAAGCAGTGCTTGTACAAAGACTTTCCCCTTAACAGTGGTTATCCAGCAACTGATAGACTTCAAGCACTGATCATCACAACTGCTGTTATCCAAAGTACTGATGAAGTATAAAAGACTGAAGCTCAATCTACTAATGTGTCCCAAGCACTGTTGAAGACCAAAGCTCTGCTCATCCAAAGAACTGATCATCTTATGAAGAAAGCACCGATGCTCAACATCAGTGCTTAGGCTCAACAATGGAATGAAGAATCAATGGTTTATATTATCAGTGTTTAATGTAATCAGTGGTTGTATAGAACAATGCTTAGAGTTTGTTAGGTGGTTAGATGACACTTTCATGGTGACGTCAGCAAAGATGCTCAGTGGTTAGGGCTGTACTATAAATAGAACAGTACTCTGTACTGTTCCATTAGCTCTTTCTTCGCAAGTCATTCTGTACGAACAAATCACTGAGCTCGGGCTGAGGGGGAGTTGAGTGCATGCATGCATAATTAAGTCTTGTAAACAAATACAATCATTTGATTAATGAAATCATGCCTGCTTAAACTTTTCTTCCATTGATTGTGTGATTAAAGTTTATTTCCATATTCCGCTGCACAATATCTGTTTCATATTTCCATTTCTTGTAAACAACACAATCAGAGAAACTCAGATAACCTTCTGGGGTAGCCCAGTTGGCCAGCCTCACCCAGGCCTCTACTTGAGGTCACCGGTTCGATTCCCGGCAATGCTCTTATGGGGTGTTGGGGCTCTTCACCGTGGGTAATCACCGCCAGACAGCTATGGGGCTAAGCTAGCTTGCGGAGTTGCAATACTCTGGCAGATGGGAGGTCCGTGCAACTATCATAACAATTGGTGTCATAGCTTTGGACAGTCAAATTTGATCTAACAATCATTTTGACGTGAAAGTTTCAGCTCAGATTTATTGATACTCAAGTTGTTCGTATTAAATTGAAAAACATAGTAAGGTATAATCACGTATAAAAGTTGATTATTCAGGACCTGTAAAACAACCAGAATGGCATCACAATCAAACGACACTTACAACATCGGGACTCTCTTCAAACCACCGATGCTTGTCAGATCTGAATACAATATCTGGCAACGTCGGATGGGTCATGTCCTTGCACAACAAAATACAGGCTGTTGGAAGTCAGTCATCTATGGACCACATGTTCCACAGGTGCCTAGTGCTGAAGATCCCAAAGGCTTTGTGCCTAAAAGCCCTGGAAACTATTCAGAACAAGATTTTCAAAAAATTCAACTAGATGCAAAGGCTTTTAGCATAGTAGCCTCAACTTTTCCTAATGACATTTATGTTGGACTGTTACACTGTAACAGTGCCAAAGAGCTGTGGGATGCCTTAAAGGAGTAGTTCGGTGGTACAGAAGAAGTGATAGAAAATAACAGGGAAGTTTTGAATCAACAGTATGAAACATTTTGCCATGTGAAAGGAGAATCACTAACACAGCAGTTTGAACGTTTTAGTTGTCTCATTAGTGAATTGAAACTTGTTAATGTTGAATTTGCAAAATCAAATCTGAATAGTAGGTTTCTAAGGTCACTTCCTGAAAAATGGGACACAATTGCTTTTGTAACAAGAAATTCAGTTGGGTTCAAATAGTTAACACTGACTCAACTTCATGGTAGACTCCTCACTTATGAGAGAGAGTTGAACCAGAAAAAGAAGTTACAAGAGTCAGGGAAGGTTGCTAATGACTACACATTTGGTATCACAACACTTCTTGGTCAAGAGGAATATGGTAGTACTAAGGATCAAAGTTATGATCATTACATTGACATAACTACTGGTGGAGCTTTTAACAACTCTGATTCTTACTCAACTAACTATGCTTTCACAGCTAGTAGTGAAAACCAGGTTTCTGATAATCTCTCCTTTGAACTCAATGTTCTCCAGCATTTTGATCCAACTGATCTGGAGGAAATGGATATTTTGCACCAACTTGCACTGCTGAATGTTAGAACCAGCAAGTTCTATAAGAGAACAGGGAGAAAATTTCCATGGTTACATGGGAACTTGAAAGTAGGGTTGGATAAATCAAAGATAAAATGCTACAAGTGTAATAGGCTAGGTCATTTTGCTAGAGAGTGTAGGAGTCAAAATAATGGACCAATCATCACACATCCTAGCCCTAGACCTCAAAATAACCAAAACACTGTGCATTATTCCCAATATGCCCCTGTTTCTCATGTAAACACTGCTCATTATGCACACCCTGTAACACCTGTTCCTGTGCACTATGTCCAAACCCCTGTTCCACAGATACAGTATGTCCAGGCCCCAGCTCCTCTGGTTCAGGTGCAACAAGCTGCACCTCAACAAGCTACTCAAACATCTGTTCAAACAGATTAGCAAAGCTTCTTTACCTAAGGCTTTGTTGATTGGAGTAGCTTGGCTGAAGATTTATCTGATGAAAACTTTGCTCTATATGCTAAGAATGATGTTTCTAGTGATGAATTCTGTGTTGCAGCATTAGAGTCTATCTTAGAAGGGCCGGAAACTGAAGAGGGGGAATCCAGTACTGAAACAGTGGATGCAATTGCTGAAGCAGTGGTTACTGCTATTGTTGGTGAACAACTGTTGAAAGACAAACCTGAACCACTGATAGAGCCACTGTCTGACCCATGGTCTGTTGAAGAAGAAGAGAAGAAGCCCAAAGAAAGTGAGAGTGTCTGTGACTGTGACTGTGCCATGATGGCTGCAACTAAGGTACCACCGCAG
The DNA here is from genome assembly GCA_030545235.1 of Helianthus tuberosus. Lineage (NCBI taxonomy): Eukaryota > Viridiplantae > Streptophyta > Magnoliopsida > Asterales > Asteraceae > Helianthus > Helianthus tuberosus. The sequence goes on from CM060433.1 coordinate 135,806,444, forward strand.
GTCCTCAAAAACCTATGCTCAGACAAATGCATCATAGCATTTGCTAATGTTAAAGAGGTGAATGAAAACCTTATAGACAAGATTTTAAAGGATGAAATACAATTTGAAAAGTCTATTAATGAACTGAAAATCAAATTATCAGAAAAAGATAACGAAATTAGCAGCCTCAAGCATGAGCATAGCATAACCAAGGACCAACTTCAGACTATGATAGAAAAATATCAAACCTTTAAAAAGGAGTTGGAATCCACCCAAATCACATGTGAAAAATGGGTGGAATCCTGCAAAGGTTATGACGTTATGCTAGAAAAACAGATCAAAAACAATGTAAAATTTGGCATAGGTTTCAGATAAAAATGACCAAGTTGAAAACACTGCTGCAAATGAGTCTGTTCAAAACACTGTTGAGATAATACCAACAAACAAGGATGGTCAATAAATAAAAATAACTAATAAAAATGGTAACAAACTCACTCTTGAAAGACCAGAGGGGTCCTCAACTTTTGAGGAGCTTGAAAAGTATCAATTCAAACCTACCTGGTCAGATGAGTGTGACATCCTTGAGAATTTCAAACCCATGGATTTTTCAACAGTTGAAGGTGTGATAGCACCTAAGGCTAAGGTGATTCCTCTTAAAGATATCCCAACAGTGGTTCAAAACTCTGTTGCAAAGGAGTCTGAAAAGAAGAGAGAAAAGGTTAAAAACTTGTTTTGTGACTTTTGTGAAAAGAAACATCATTCAACAAAAGATTGTTTTCATTTAAAAGCCTATGAGATTAACAAAACAAGCATCATCAAGCCTTCAAACAGTTGTTCTGTCTGTGGTATAACCAACCATGTCACTCAGGAGTGTGTGTATCTCAAAACCTTTGATGTCAAAAGAAATGAATACATTTCAAAAACACCCATGAGCTCATCAAAAAACCTGTCATGAAACAACAACCATTTGTATCTGTCCAAATAGCTGTTACAAAACAGCTAAACAAAAACACTGTCCCAAGAGATGTGCAAGTGACAGATGCACCACCTGCCAACCAATTCCAAAGAGGAAAAGGTCAACCACCATACCAAAGGGTCCCATATGTTTATGAGGCCTACAGAAAGCCCCCTAAACCAAAAGTGAATAGGCATCCTTATGGGTTTCAAAAATCTGACAGGAAATGGTCCCCAACAGTGGTTAGAGAAACAAGTTTCAAAATCTGCTCAATCCCTTGATCTAACCACTGTTCATGTTTCTGGACTTGACACTGACACTGTTGTGACCCCATCCAAAGCCTTATTGGCTTTGGAAACCCTCCTGAACTAATTATTTACTTGATGTGTAGGGAGCTTCTGCATGCCTAGATAGTCTTTGGTATGTAGATAGTGGAGGCTCCATGCACATGACTGGATGTAGAGCCCTACTCAAAGAATTCAAAACTCATGGAGGGGGTGATATATCTTTTGGTAATAATAGTAAGGGTAAGGTTTTGGGTTCCGGAATAGTTCAGTTTGGAAAAGTCAAGTTAAAAACGTTAATTTGATTGATAATCTGAAATTCAACCTCCTTAGTGTCTCACAAATGAGTGACAAAGGCTATGGGTCATTCTTTACTAAGGAGAGCTGCAAAATTGTTGGACCAGAAATGGTCAAAAAGATTGAAGAAATAATAGCCAATGGAAAAACCAAACTTGTTGCTCAAAGAAGTGGCAATGTTTATGTAGTTGATTTGTCAAAAGAGAGCACTATGACTGACGCCTGTCTGTTCTCAGCTGCCTCTAACAAAGAGACAGAATTATGGAATAGAAGATTGGGGCACATAAATCTCAAGACAATCACTGCTTTGTCAAAACAAGGCCTTGTAAGAGGTCTTCCACAAAAATTGTTTACCTGTCCTGAGCATTGTGTTTCCTGTTTAAAAGGAAAACAACATAAAAGCTCATTTAAGTCCATTGAAGAGTCCAAAACAACCAAGCGTTTGCAAATGTTGCACATGGATTTATTTGGGCCAGTAAAAATCATAAGCCTTAAAAGGAAAAGATACTGTTTGGTAATTGTAGATGATTTTCTAGGTTTAGATGGATTTATTTCTTACATTCTAAAGACGAGACTGCTGGCATTTTGCAAGACTTTGTCAAACAGGTTGAAAAGTGTGACACCTGTGTCTAATCATTGTAAACAGTTCAGTTATCAATAAAACAATGTTATTTGACCCCAATGTTTGTTTGTTTATGGTTGATATTTTGCATGTTTTGATGTTTGTTCAATTTCAAACTCTACATCGCTTTCTGGAGAGTTATACGTAAACTGATGCGTAAACGTGATCAGTTTAACGCGAAAAACACTCCGGAACATCAACATATTCTTAACATACCTTAAATAACCTTTACATAACTTAGAAATAAGTTTTGAAGGCTTTGGTATGGCAAAAGCAAGTTTATTCGCTTACAGGGACTAAATTCGACAAACTGTGAAAGTATGCCGATTCGTACTGTAACAAACATTCCGGAACATGACCATAAGCTAAACATACCCTAAATATCCTTTACAAAACTTAGAAATAGGCTTTGAGGGGTTCGGTGTGCTAAAATAAACTTTTTGGTCATTTAGGGACTAAAAGCGTCAAAAGTGCATAAGTTTGCATTTTCGCGCATATCTTACGATCTGAATATATCCGGACATCAAAAAATTTATGTAATCATTAAAATATTTTATTTTAGTGATTGGCTTAATAAAAATCCATTTGTCGCGTAATTTGGATCGTTTTTCACGCCCATTCGTGTTTCGTCGTAATTAACCGAATAACGTGATCGTACGGCCAAACGAACCGACATCCGACATATTTTTGAGCATGTTTCATGTCCCTCATACTTAGGCATCATTTTAGAACCTTAAAAATGGTTTAACGAGCCTTAAACGTGTCGAAAAGGGCCTTAAACACATGCAGGGACTGAAACTGCAATTACTGAAACTTGCTGTGCAGACCTGAGGCCCTGGCTGGCCGCGTAAACCCCTGCCTGTCCCTTACGCTGGCCGCCTAAAATTGCCAGATGTACAAAAATGATTTTCCAGCCTGTTTCCAGCTGTTCCAGCTGTTGTGCACTCTTGCAAATGGTATTTTATCAATCTAGGGGCCATTTTTAGGTGCCCATGGTTTTGCAAAACCATGGGTGCATGTGTACGGTTTTGATCGAAGCTCGTTTTACGATGAACGATCTTAACGGTTGTGCAAAAACTATATAAACCCCATCCATTTCATTGTTGCAACTCACATTTGATCTGATATTTCTCTAAGTTGAGGTGCTTTCACTTCATACCTGAGAATAATCGGGTCAAACTTCCATTCTTGGACCTTTTGTAAGTCCTCTTTCGTTCTTTTATGCATTTTTAGCACGAAAGTCAAACTCTGTTTGACTTTCTGCATTGACAAGTTTATGGTCAACATGAAGTTCGTTTGAACTTCGCAACGTGAGCGTACTCACGATGGTTATAGTCCCTAGTGACTATACCTACTGATTACCACATTGTTTAGGTGTAGTGACGAGTCGTAGTTTCGGCCAAAATGCGTATTCTTGCGTATTTTGCAAACAAACTACTTTTAAGTATCAAAACCGTTTGTTTTGATACCAAACCTGCTTTCTAAATTCGTTAAACATGTTTTAACATGTTTAGCTCGTCACTTTAGGTTTAGTGCTTATGTAGGGTCGTAAGGTAAGCGGTCTAAACAACCGCTTATACTTTCGAACCCGACCCGTTTGGTCGATCATTAGAATCCGACCAAACCCATTAGGTGACCATAGTTGTATAGGGAATAACCTTCTGAGGTTATACCTTATGGTCACTACGTTTAGTTAGTTGTATGATAGGTAGTTTATATGCCTTAGGAAAATTACCAAAATGCCCTTTTTACGCCAAAATCCATTTTAAGCATATGTAACATAATTTTTGACATCTAAACTGATTTGGCAACAATATTAGATATGTTAAGGCATATAATACTTATCATAGGACTAACTAGGCGGTCCAAACGCGTTTTACGCGAACGACGCGTTAAAGTAGCATAAGCTACCTAAACGAGTCGTAATGGGTCGTAAGCACTTAGGATAGGTTCCGTTTTAGAATGTAGGCTTTGTTAAACCTTATTACATGAGTTCCTACACTCATTTGGTTTATGAAACCACATTTTCTCTGATCCTCCGATTTAGGTCCGTTTATTAACATAGTTACTTATATTAGGTGCCGTTTGATTCCGTGATCTTTCTAGCATTGCTTGGTGGTTATCTAAAGACTATTAAGCAATCTCAAGTGAGTACATAGTCCCCTCTTTTACTGTTTTTTCAAACATTTTGGGGTGAAACACATGTGCCTACTTGTTACTTCCGTGCTTTCCATGTTTTCATATCATATGCTTGTTATGTTCATTAGTACACTTATAGTACAAGATTTCATTGTGTTTTTGCTATGTATGTCCATTTGTTGCATACTTAGTACATCGTTTTACATTACATTTTATGCTATGTATGTCTATTGTTGCATACTTAGTACATTGTTTTACATCACATGCTATGTATGTCTATTGTTGCATACTTAGTACATTGTTTTACATCACATGCTTACATTTTGGTATAACATTTGGTTTGTTTAAACGGGACCAAAATACATTCACTAACATTGATCACACCGTTCGTTAGTAGGTAGTGGTACCATAGGAATTGACAACTCCCGTTCCTGACATCCTAGGTATCTTTGGATGGAAGGAATGACCGAATTCGATATACATAACTCAGATAAACCTTTAATTTGTTTAAGGGTTTATCGCCACAGTCTCAAGGCTTGAATGTATGCATTTTCCCAATACCGCATAGATGTTTGTATCAGTATAGATTGCATTCCCACAAAACATAACTTTAATTTAAACTATGTTTTACTTCGATACTTTGTTTTGTGCATTTGTACGTATGGTTTAGTTGATATATTTCACTTACCATACATGATATTTGTTTACACATTACATGGTTTACATTGACATAAACATTTTGACATTGATATACACATTACATGATATACATTTGATATAAACATTTTGACATTGATATACACATTTGATATAAACATTTAATATTGTTTTAAACAAGACATTTGGTTGGTTTGTTTGGGTAAGTGATTTAAGTAACGAGGCGTGTGTAATATGATACAAGCATGGTGGATACGCCGCTGGTACTTCCTATATATATAAATGCTTGTAAGATATTACATATCGTGGCGTTATTTAATTCATTTCAATTTAGACATATAACATTTTACATAAATGACATATTTTTCACAAGACATTGTTTTACAAAAACAGTTTGTTCATACAACTCATTTTACTTGGTTATTTACTTAACCATACATCTTTCTTTTATATAATCTGATTTCTTATCGCATTTTCATATGATTTATAAAAGAAAACATTAACAAGATTCATGACAAATTTTTATTAAACATTTCTTTAAACCTAAGTCATGAATCCTATTTTCACAAAACCTATGTATCTCACAGGCATTTTTATGCTGACGTACTATTTTCACATGTGTTTCAGGCGCTGGTGCATAGGTTTGATTTCAGGATACACTAGGGTGGACTCGGGCCTTAGAGACATAAAAGAAGCAAGATTAGTTTAAATAATGTTATGTACTTTTGTTTCTTTCGTTTAAAGACAATGTAATCCTCTTGTTTAATAAATAAAACATAACTTTAAATACCATGGTTGTGAAACAATAATTCTGTTACAACACTCCCCGACGTTTCCGTCGCGGTTGCATGTTATACGTGGTCGGGGTGTGACAAAAAGCAGTTTGACTTGCAAGTAAAAGTCTTTAGGAGTGACAATGGTATAAAATTCAGAAATAGGGAGTTGGATGAGTTTTGTGTGTCAAAAGGGATTGTAAGGCAGTATAGCATCCCAAGGACAACAGAACAAAATGGGGTTGTTGAAAGGAAGAACAGAACATTGATTGAAGCAGCCAGAACCATGCTTGCAGATTTAGGTTTGCCATTAACTTTCTGGGCAGAAGCTGTAAACACTGCCTGCTATATCCATAACAGAGTTTTGATCAACCCCAGGCATTAAAAGACTGCCTATGAAATTCTGTATAAAATTAAACCACTAATTTCATACTTCAAAATCTTTGGCTACCCATGCTTCATCTTAAACTTAAAAGATTCAATTTCAAAGTTTGTAGCCAAAGTAGATTGTGGTTATCATCTGGGATACTCAACCACTGCCAAGGCCTACAAAGTGTTTAACACAAGGACTAGGTGTGTGGAAGAGACTTTGAATGTTAAGTTCAATGAACTTTCATCTCTGAAAATCCCAGCAAACCCTTTTGAATTGTTTGATTTAGATAAATTCACATTTGAAGATGTGTCTGTCAAGACTAACCATGCAGGTACACTACAATCTCCACCACCAGATAATGGATATGAAGTTGTGATTCCACAACAGAAATTCGCATCCCTAACCAGAGCAGCAGATGTTCAAAACAGCTGTCAAAGCTCAACCACTGCTACATCAACACTTGTTGACCAAAGTAGCCCTTTAACCTCTACAACCTCTATCACCATATCATCAGCCACTATTGATAAAAATCTACCAACAGTGGATAAAATTCAACATTGTGTTACACCAATTCCTCCTATCCTCGACCTCCATTTCAAACAGATGTTGGATCATCAAAGTCACCAACAGATGTTAGCTCAGTTGATTCACATCTGCAACCTTCAGCATTTAATGCAATTGTTCCATACCAGGGAGATCTAATCTTCCTGAAGTCCCATCCACCAGACCAAATCATTGGCAACATCAATGAATGGGTGCTCACCAGAAGTCAATCCCAAAACATTTGTCTTTTTGCTGGCTTTCTATCACTCCATCAACCAGTAAAGTACCAAGAGGCACTAAAAGACAACAGTTGGGTAGAAGCCATGCAGGAAGAGCTCCAACAGTTTAAAAGATAACAAGTATGGGAACTTGTACCACTGCCAGAGAATGTGAGTCCTATTGGCACAAAGTGGGTCTTCAAAAATAAAATTGATGAAATGGGCATTGTTGTCAAGAATAAAGCTAGGCTTGTGGTTCAAGGTTTCAGATAGGAAGAGGGCATCGATTATGATGAAACTTTTGCCCCTGTAGCAAGATTGGAAGCTATCAGATTGTTCCTGGCCTTTGCTGTCAATCACAACATAAAGGTGTTTCAAATGGATATCAAATGTGCTTTCCTGTATAGTAAGATTCAAGAAGAGGTATATGTTTGTCAACCTTCTGGTTTTGAGGATCCATTTTATCCGAATCATGTCTACAAGCTAAATAAAGCTTTGTATAGCCTGAAATAAGCACTTAGAGCCTGGTATGAAACTCTATCCACCTTTCTACTCTCTATTGGTTTCACAAGAGGCAAAATTAATAAAACATTGTTTTTAAAATGGAGAGGGAAAGATTTGATGATTGTCCATATTTATGTGGATGACATCATTTTTGGAATCACGTGTCATAAAATGTGTGAAGAGTTCAAACAACTCATGACAGCTGAGTTTGAAATGAGTGCAATGGGTGAACAACAGTGCTTTCTTGGTCTCCAAGTAAAGCAACTGCAAAATGGTACTTTCATTCATCAAAGCAAATATGCTAAAGAACTTTTAAACAAATTTGATATGAATGACTACAAACCATGTAGTACACCCATGGCAACCACCAAGATAGTCATGTCTGATGAAAAGGATGATTTGGTTGACCATACTCTTTATAGAAGCATGACTGGGTCTTTATTGTACCTAACTGCATCTAGGCCAGACATCAGGTTTGCAACATGTGTCTGTGCAAGATCCCAATCAGCCCCTAGAAAGTCAAATCTTATTGTTGTAAAAAGGATATTTAGATACACAAAAGGTGCTCCCACACTTGGTATCTTGTATCCAGCTGATGGAAATATCAAGCTTTCAGGTTTCTCAGATAGTGACTTTGCTGGATGTAACACAACAAGGAAGTCCACTTCAGGAGGGTGTCAATTCCTAGGCAATTGCTTAGTGTCTTGGCAAAGCAAAAAGCAAGCAGTTGTTTCCACATCCACTGCTGAGGCAGACTATATTGCTGCTGCAAGCTGCACAGCCTAACTATTATGGCTTCAAAATCAACTGCTGGATTTTGGTATCACTGCTTTGAAAACACCCCTCATGTTGGATAGTCAAGCAGCAGAAAATATCATAAAAAATCCAGTCTCACATTCAACCACAAAGCACATTGACATCAGACATCACTTTGTGAGGGATTGCTATGAAAAAGGTTTGATTTCTCTGCATCATGTTCCAACTAAGGATCAGCTGGCAGATGTGCTAACAAAAGCATTAGACACATCCACCTTTGAAAGCTTGATCTCTAGGATTGGCATGCTAAACATGGAATAACAGATAAAATCCTGTTTTTCTATGAATAAAGCATTAAAATGTTTTCAGAAAATAAAAATCCATCCTTAAAAATAGTTAAAAATGAAAGTTTTCATTAAATCCTTAAAAGTTTGTTACAACCACTGATTGGTTCAAACATCTGATTGTTGAAAATTATCCACTGCTGAAAGACAACCTCTGTTCCTTCATTCTTCATGTTGGCCACTGATTGACCAAACATCAGTGTTTCAATCACTGTTGGCTATCCACTGATAATTAAAAACAACCACTGCTCGCATTTTTTTATTGTTGACATCCACTGATATTGTCCATCAGTGGTTTCCTAAACAACTGTCATCCATTTCCATCAGAGGTTGTCACGTGGACATATTTTAGCCATCTGATCTTTGTAACCGCTGCCACGTCAGCATTCACTTTTCACTTTATAAAAGCCTGATTAAAACCTTACACTGCCGTATCGAATCCAAAATTCCTTCAAAAACAGTTTCCATCTTCCATTCCTCGTCTCTGACTCACAAATTTCTTTGATTCACCAAGGCTCTTGCTCTAAAAAACCCTCATAACTATCTGTGAGCAGTTGAGAAAACAAGTAAAAACACTGATTTCCACTCAATCATCGATGCTCTGTCTTCTTCAAAGTACAAAACTTTGTTGACCTGCAGCGCACCTATCTATCAAGAAGCCCTACGAGACTTTTGGAAAAATGCATCTTTGGAAATCCAAGACAAAAAGCCTTGGGCCATTACCTCAAAAGTAGGTGAAATTCTTGTTTCAATCACACCACAAACCATATCTGAGGTCTTTGAGATGAACGATCATACATGTAAAGATTCTTTCCCTAAAGATGAGTATCAGACAGATCTGATCGAAAGAGGGTATGTGGGATAAATGACTAAAGCTACTTTGCAAAAGGGAAATTTCCCACCTCCCATGAAATTTTTGTTTCATGCCTTGCTCATGTGTGTTTCAAAAAAAATAAAATAAATAAATAAATAAAAAAATAAAAAACAATAGCTTTCAATGAAATTCCATTGAAAATCCAATATATGGGATATGCTATCATGGCAGAGGTTGATTTTAATTACTCCCAAGAGATTTTCAATGATTTGGTTAAAAATGTTAATATTATAAAAGAAAAGAAGAAACCATTTTTTGCTGTTTCCAAGATTTTTGAGTTACTATTTACAAAAGAAAATCCCAAAGGATAGTGCACAAGTGCTTATCTAAGGTGCTTCTTGTCAAATTAACAGTCGTTCTTCTGAAACCTTTACAAGGCTGTCAGAGTCAAAATCTTCTGAAACACAAACAAAGGAGCCTGAGCAAACTTTGGATGCATCCACATCTGCTCCTCAGGTTTCTGCTGTTGAGCCTACTGCTCTTGGTGAACACATCAGCACAACCACTGTTGTGCAACCCCCACCAAAAACTCCCAAAAAGACCAAAAATAAAATATCCAAAAATCCCTCCAAATCTTCTAAAATGGACCTTCTAGAAGATAAGATCCCATAAGTTAATCTAGTGATAACACAAAAGTCACCAACACCCACTGTTGCTACTTCTGCACAACTGTTGAAAAGATCTCCACCCAGGCCTCAACTCCTCCTGCTTCCTCACAAAAGGAACATGTTGAAAACACAGGGACACCACTCTATGATACATTACCCTCAATTGAGAGTATGTTCAATAGCCCTGCTCCCGGGGTAAATTCTCTTTCAACTCCTATCCCTACAATCACATTACCATCCACCATTTTACCTCTGTTGAAAGCATTGGATATGGATCAGACACTAATCAGTTTTTCTCAACAACCCATCACTGAGAATATACTCCAACAAGTGATTGTGTATGAAGCCTCTACCCTTGCTAACCCATCAATAGTTGAGTAGGTTACACCCCTAGAGTTACATGTACCTCTTGGTGCTAGTTCAAGTGGAGCAGCTACTACAAGTGTTGAATCCATTGATTTACACCTGGACAATAGTTTCATAAGTCAGACTCCCTTGAAGGCAATTTCCTCCTTAGGAACCAAGGTAACCATTGGTGTGTTCCAGTTAACTACTGGTGTGTTTACTAAGGTAACCACTGCTGAGGAAAGAAGTCCCTAGTACCAAGAAAAAGGGGCATCAGCTGCTGAACCATTGGAGACTTCTCCTGGCCCAACAACTGATACAACCACAGCTGGTGGGAAATCAGATCATCCCATTAAATTGGGTGATGGTTTAAAAAATCAGGATTTGACGGAAAGGCTCACTACATTGGAAACATTGGTTACAAAAATGAATTCATCTATTGAATTCTGGTTGAAGCTTCCAAAAGTCAACCCACTCCACAACAATATTCCCAAGAGCTTTGGAAAGCAGTTCAGCCAATCATTACAGCTCAAAGGGAATTGGCAGAAATTCACACAACCATCAATTAGCAGAACTCAGAAATTTGGTTGATGCAAGATACAAGGACACTCAGGCTGACATAAAAGCCATTAAAGAGATCTTGGTTAAAACCACTGGCACTTCTCTTCCGTCAGTTATCTATGTAAACACTGATGATGCCAAAACAGGTAGAAAGAAAAGGAAGGTTTAAAGCTAGAGCCTGATCCAAAATTCAAACCTGTAGTAGAGATTCCTAGGCCAGATGGTACAAAGAAGGTTGATGTGACTCTCAACCTATTTGCTGAACAAAAGGAAAATAGAAAAGAGAGAATGGAACAAAAGGGTTCTAAAAGATTTACAGAGGAAAAGAAAGTTATGTTGGAAAAGGAATAGCAGGGTACTTCAAATAGAAGGAGAGCCACGAAAAAGGTCAGCCAACCCAAAACCACATCTTCCAAAACCACTAAGCATACCCCTGAAATCCTCAAACGTTCTTCATCACAAACCTCTAAGCCAACAGATGTTGAGACACCTGTTATGTCAACAGTTGTTAATACATCAGTAAATTCAACAGATGTTACCACAACCTCTGCTCTCACCAGTTTCCCAACCACCACTAAACCCAAGTCAACACCACCATCGCAAAAACCTCCTGCCAAAAAGCAGAAGATAACAGTTGATACTTCAACAGTTGTAATGACAACAGTGGTTGAAACACCAGTTGTTTCAACAGCTCTTAGTCAGTCACCCACTACTTCCAATATTCCTTCCCAAGCCTTAATCATTTCTTTTCCAAAATCTTAACCAACAATGCCTTCTCCTAAAAAGGTTTATACAAGAAAAAGAATGTTTCAGGTGCATGATGATGACATACCAGCACCTACTCCTATATCATCAACACCTTTCAATCAAATCAAACCACAATCATTCATTCCTCTAAAATTAGCAAACCCAATCACTGATCCAAAAACACTTGAAGGACATGATCCTGCAAGGGTTGTTCCATTAGCAGCAAATTATCCACTGGAGTTGCATACAGTCAAGAATGAAATGAGGTAATTCTATACAGCGGATGATCCTGCAAAAAGAAAATTCCCTTCTCTCTGTGGTTTCAAACCACCAAAGAACTTGCATGAGTATTTAAACCTCAAAGTAAAATAAGCTGAATTACAAGCCAACTATGAAGGTCAGGGAGAGAATGATAGGAGCATCTCAAGTCGAACGCAGCATCTGCTTAGTAAAGTCAAGAAACTTGAAGATTATGCAAGAGACTTAAGTAAAGAGATGTCTAATGTGCCATCAGATGCTGACCTACAAAAGGAGATGAGAAAAGACCTCTTAGAACTGATCATGAGAGAAAAATTCTACCCTGCCAAGGTTGAGCAATTTAAAGACTGGCCACTCATTGCTATAAAAGGTGAAGCAAACATAATTGAAAGGATAAAAAATGATCCAGGTATGAAAAGATCTGCACCAAATTGGAATAAGTACAAAAAGGAAATTGCTGATCTTACTTTGGAATACAAAAGAAAGAAGCATGAGTTGGTTGCAGCCAAATTTGGTACAACAAAAGCCATAGAAAAATAGTCAAGGCAATACACTGACATGGTGTATGAGAAGCTGGAAAAGCTAAGAGAGACAGATCCTAAAGTTCCAAAGAAACTCTTTTGGTCAAAAATCACACAAGGATAATGCAACCAAATCTGATTTTGTGAGGTGTGATGCTTGAAATGATGAACAAATGTATGAATAATGTACGAATTAAATGAATGTTGGACAGAATGATTTATACGAGGAAAAAGCCCTTGATCAATGTATGATCTCCGGCACAAAAAACCTCGGGTGATGGAAACTACCGATCACCAACTATATAGCACAAACAATGTTTACAAATCGGGATGATAACAAGCTAGTTACAAGGATCACTAGTGTGCAAAAAATTATGTAATCGCCAATGAGTTGCAGAGAGTTCTCGAGAGTAGTGTTTGTTGCTAATTTCTATCTAATCTAGCTTGTTATCCCCTTTTAAAAATAGAAATAACTAGCTAACTAACAATCCACAAAAGATGCTAGCTTCCCACGACCTCCATAACGGTCACAAAGGCCATGCATGTGCAGAATAATGGAGCATATTCCCCAGTAATCTCGGCAAGACCAAGTCCCACTCGAATACTCCTGCAGAACAAGTTCAAACATAATGGAAACAATTGTTAGTATAAGGATCATAATGAGGATCCTGGATCCTTAATCCTGCAACGACTTCTGAGGATCCTTAATCCAAACTGAACTGAGGATCCATGATCCTGGCTGCACTTGAGGATCCTTTATCCACAAAAATGTGAAAATCCATCCCTAACAATTGCCCCCAAAATATGAGGAATTAAATATAACTAAATGAGTCATATTTTCTGCCTTATCTCAAACGAATTAGTTAACGTAATTATAGCCGTTGTAATCGGACTAGCCGTTGTGGACGTGATGTCAGCGGCAAGACTTCCAGCAAAATCATCATCATAAATTCAGAGTTAGAGATAAGGATCAAGATGCATTTAAATTCGAGCGTTTCACTCCTTTAAATCTTCATCCGGAGATCAAATAGGTATTCTCTCTTTCCTTCTCTCTAAATTCTTCTCTTCCGATCCTTTATTCTCCAAGCATCCATGGCAAAGATGACTCTCCGATCCTCACCTGCTAAGGATCCTACGAAAGACAGCCCCTTGAAAAGCCAGGGTGTTACCAAAAACCCTTCGTTGGAGCTCTGCTGTTTCACCGATCCAGAGATTGATCGGATACGTCACTGCTTCCCGGCAGAAACTGTCTTCAGGTCTTTCGACTCTTCAATGAAGAGCGATTGTATTTCTGAAACTTGGGTCTCCTTTCCGGCAACCCTTTTCTGATAGGGTTTTCTTATCCTTTCCCTACTTTTACACAATCCTTCTTCACACTCACGGGCATGTGCTACATACAAGCCATGCCCATAATGTGGAGAGTTCTTTATACCCTTGAAAACATCATTGAGCAGGAAGGTTTAGACATAGGTTTGTCCGAGTTAAGCTAGTTATACAACCTTGCTAGCCATGGTTCCCACCGTTTCTTGTTCAAGCATAAACCTGGTCAGCCTCATCCAATCCTCAAAACCACCAAAAATGATACCCACTGGAAGAACCAGTTCTTCTTTGTAAAGAGGGACTCTATTCCAGATGGGAAGAACCTCCCTAAAAGATGGATCACCCAGGGTAGGATATAGGATCCTTGGACAAGGATCATAGTAGGACCCTTTTCCTTTTAAGGATAACGGATCCTTTTCTCTTTTTTTGTTGTGCATCTATCTCGCTCTCTCACATTCAAGAAACACCTGCAACAAAAGAAAGAATTGCTGCTTTTTGGAAACTTAACCCTGCATTTAGGACTTTTCAAGCCAAGATTTAGGATTCACAAGAAGTCTCTTCTGATTCCTACACAATGTCAAGTAAGTATCCATATCCTTGAACAAATAAATGTTTAAATAAAATTAAAGTATGAATACTTATCTATGTTTTGTATTTGTAGGCGCTGGAAAATCCTCTAAATCAGCTTCCAGGTTCATTGTCAGTGATCTTGATGCATTTGCTTCCTCAAAGTCCATCAAGAAGGAACTTGCTGCTAGTCCCAGCATCCCCAACCCTAAAGGCATGAGCACACGGGGTAAGGGTGCCAAGAAAAGAAAGAGCTCCGAATCCCTTGAAGGCCTCCCTCTCATCCAACACCAGTTCGAGGAGTATGTCTCCGAGGTAAGGATCCTATATCCTTAAGTCTGAATTTCCCATTCTAAGGATAACGGATCCTGATTTTATATTTCTTTTATGTAGAAATTTGTTGAGATCCAAATGCTCATGGATCACAATCTGGCAAAGGCTGAGCAGAAGAACCTGGACTTCCAGCAATTGTTGATGGCCAAAGACAAGAAAATCTCCTCCCTCGAGAAGGACATCAATCTGCTGCAGAAGGAGTTGGTCCTGACCCAGATCACGGCCCAGAAGGAGAAGGCAGACGCGATGGAAGGGGCAAAGCTTTCTGCTACAATTGCCATGCTCAAGATAAAACTGCAAATGGCCAAAGAGGATGAGGACCCTGCTTTTGACAAGTCTGCCTGGAATCAGGAGGCGTGGAAGCAGAAGCTGGTGGAGCTGGATGATGAAGAGGAAGCTGAGGATGTCCTGGCAACTGAGGCTGGTAGCAGTGGGGTGAAGGATCCAGTGGAAGGAGCAGCTGGTGGTGGTGATGCAGCGAAGGTGTAGGCTGCAGAAATGGGCGTTGATGGAAATTTCTAGACGTGGCCGGAGCCCATTTTTTATGATTTTGTAGTTTTTTATTGTTGGTGTTTTTGAACAGTACTGGTCTGTACTTAAACAATAGTATTTAGGTTTAAGGATCAAGGATCCTTTGGACAATAGGTAGGATGATAGCTGGTGGAGGGATCCTCTGTTTGGGGGATGAAGCCACTATTATCCTGCCATCTTTATTTCCTGCACTTTAGACTTGTTAATATGGACACCCTTTCCTACCCCAGCGGACGGGCCACGTATTGCTGGTAGATGCTTGGGGTAGGTAATTTTAACAACCTTTGAAGGGTTTAACTAAGGATAAATAAATAAAACCTTTAACTTTTGGCTATCTTGTGTTGTTCATCCTGCGTATATTTACCTTTCAATTGTTATTGTATAATATTCTGAACTTACAAGTTATTTGTAAGGGTATAAAAATTAGTTTAAGTAAAAAAGTTTAGGATATGATCAAATATCCTATAATCGAAAAGTTTAAAAAGTGAGATAATTTTAGGATCATTCATCCTGTTATCAAAGGTCAAGGGTAACATAGATAAATCAAGGATAAAATTAAAGCAAATAAAGATCATACCAGAGAATCGAAGTTAGGATCCTATATCCTTAATGCAATCCATTGTAAAACAATCATAAGATAAACCCTTCTAAAAAGTTAGGATCCAGGATCCTTAACTGTTTAGCTTTAGAAACCTGAAATGAGACATAACTTGGGACTAAGCCAACTGTAAAAGGAAGAGTTAGTATCTGGGGACAAGCCCAACAATATGGTGACAAGCCCAACAAACTGGGGACAAGCCCAAAAAAACTGGGGACAAGCCCAAAAACTGGGGACAAGCCCAAAGGATCTTGTGTAAACTGGAGTATGGCCCTTACTGGTGACTATCCAAACTCAGTGACATGAAGATGCCAAAACCTTAGCTAAAGTGTAAACGTTAGAAACCTTAGGAACGGATGTATGGTACGTCTACCATTATACTTAGGATCCTGAATACAACCAGTACAATGAAATTGTCAGCCCCTAAAGCGGGTACTGGTCCCATTGCCTTTAACTGCACCAGGATAATCGTGCGCTACTGGCGAAGGTAGTAGATACCTTAAACTGGGGACAAGCCCAACAAAATGGGGATAAACTCATGAAACTGGGGTCAAGCCCATAAAACTTAGGAAACTTCTGTGGATACTTGATCCTTTGTCAAGGATACATGAACTTCTGCAAAACTCAAAACATAGTGAAAAAGGATAAAGGATCCTGTATCCTTCTCCTTGTAATCAAGTAAATTAAAGGATTAGGTAAATTAAAATACAATGATTACCAGAATGAGGATCATATATCCTCTAAAGATCCTTCATGTATATCGGACATGAGGATGATTAAGGATCCTGGATCCTTCTTACATAAAGTATCTTTTTAGATGGACAACATTCCAAGCTCTTGGTAGCAAATCACCTTCCATCGTCAATAATCGATATGCCCCCTTTCCTGCCTCAGCTTCAATAAGATAGGGGCCTTCCCACTTTGGTGCTAACTTGCCATCAGCAGGATTTGTGGTATTTTGGAATGCTTTCCTTAACACCATGTCACCAACTTGAAACTTTCTGATCCTTACATTCTTGTTATAAGCTCCAGCCATCGTTTGTTGATAACTAGCCAATCTTATCATTGCCAAATCCCTGAGTTCTTCTATCGTATCCAAGTCTTGAACCAAGGTTTCAGCATTTCCTTCAGGATCACGGATGCTTATTCTTGTAGTAGGGACTACCATCTCTGTAGGGTTCACCGATTCTGCTCCAAACACTAAAGAAAATGGAGTTTGGCGAGTAGCATTCTTGGGAGTTGTTCTATCAGCCCATAATACATATGGTAGCTCTTCTGCCCATTTTCCGTTTTTGGGTCCTAGCTTCTTCTTCAAGTTGTTGATGATGATCTTGTTGGATGATTCTGCTTGACCATTAGCTTGTGGATGGACTGGTGTTGATGTTATCATTTTAATCCCCCAACTGTCACAAAAGTTAGTAGTTCTACTCCCAATAAATTGGGATCCATTATCACAAACAATTCCAGAAGGGATACCAAATCTGGTAATAATGTTTCCTTTAATAAATGATATCACTTCTTTTTCTCTGACTTGAGCAAAGGCTTCAGATTCTATCCACTTGGAAAAGTAATCAATCATAGCAAGCATAAACACTTTTCCTCCTGGTGCCTTGGGAAGTTTGCCAACTATATCCATTCCCCATCTCATGAATGGCCAAGAAGAGGATATTGGATGCAGGAGCTCTGCTGGTTGATGAAGGATATTACTATGTCTCTGACAAGCATCACATTTCTTGGCATAATCCACAACATCCTTCTTCATAGTAGGCCAATAATATCCTGTCCTAAGGATCCTTGAAAACAGTGCTCTACCCCCAGTGTGGTTTCCACAATCTCCTTCATGAAAATCCTTTAGGACTTCTTGAATTTCAGGATCCTTAATGCACCTTAGATATGGACCTGCAAGAGATCGTTTATATAGCATGTTATTTAATATTGTAAATTGAGATACCTTCACTTTGAAAGCTCTAGGATTTTCTCCGGTAGGGATCTCTCCATGTTGTATATATCTTAGGATTGGAAGGATCCAGGATCCTGAATGTGATTGTGCACCATCACTAGGTAATATTGCAGAATCCTCTACTATCTCCATAGCTGTGTGATCCTCAATAGAAGGAGTTAAGATATGGATTATGGGGATTTTAACATCCTCTGGAATCTTCAATGATGATCCAAGGTTGGCCAAAGCATCAGCTTCTACATTTTCTTCTCTGGGTACCTGTGTCAAACTAAAAGAAGTGAAAGAGTCTGCCAATTTCTTGACTATCTCTAGATATTTGATTAGTCTTTCACCTTTAACAGCATAAGAACCATTAAAGTGATTAGTGATTAACAGTGAATCTACATGTACCTCAAGATACCTGATCCTCATGTGCTTGGCGATTTGCAAACCAGCTATCAAGGCTTCATATTCAGCCTCATTATTAGTAGTTTGGAACTCACAAGCAATGGAGTGGGGTATTATGTCCCCCTGTGGCAATTTTAGTAGTATTCCTAGTCTAGTTCCATTGACCTTTGAAGCCCCATCTGTGAAGAGTATCCAAGGATCCTTAGTCTCTTCAAGCTGTTGAACTACTAACTCAGCTTCCTTTTGCAGATCACTACTGAAATAAGCCACAAAGTCAGCTAAGGCTTGGGATTTAATGGCAGTTCTTAGCTCATATCTTATATCATAAGCACTAAGCTTCACTGCCCATTTAGCCATCCTTCCTGACATTTCAGGTTTCCTGAGAACATTCTTAATTGGAAAGTTAGTTTTAACAATAATAGCATGGGTTTCAAAATAATAGCGTAATTTAGTAGATGCCATAATCAAAGCAAGGATAAGTTTTTCTAAATGTGAATACCTGGATTCAGCATCAAGCAAACTTTTACTTACATAATTGTTTTGGTCAAAAAATTAGGCTAGGATAATGTAACCAAATATTTTGTTGTTGGGAATGATGCTTGAATCAATGAACAAACGTATGAATAACTTGCAAATGAAATGAACAAGTGACACAAGGATTTGTATGAGGAAAAAGCCCTTGATCAAGAGTTGATCTTCGGCATAAAAAAGCTCGGGTGATGGAAACTACCGATCACCAACTATAATTAAACAAATGATTGTTACAACTCGGGATGATAACAAGCTTGTTACAAGGATCACTAGAGTGTAATGTGTATGAAATCGCCAAATGAACTGTTGAGAGCTTGCGAGAGTGTGAGTGTTAGCTAACTTAGCCAATTGTTCTTATTCAAGCTTGTTATCCCCTTTTTAAAATTAGAAATAACTAGATAACTAACTATCCGCTAAATGTGCAAGCTTCCCACGATCTCCATAACGTTCACGAAGGCTATGCATGTGTGGAATATTAAAGCATATTCCCCTAGAATATCGGCAAGACTTGGTCCATGCGTATGCTCCTGCAAAACAAGCTTAAACATAGTGAAGGCAACCGTTAGTATAAGGATAACAATAAGGATCCTGGATCCTGATCCTGCAACGTCTTCTGAGGATCCTTAATTCAAACAGAATTGAGGATCCGTGATCCTGGCAGTATTTGAGGATCCGTGATCCTTAGGTATAGAAAATCTATCCCTAACAATTGCCCCCAAAATATGAGGAGTAAAATGTAAATTAACGAGTCATATTTTTTAATCTTATCTGCAACTAACTAGCTAACGGAATTATAGCCGTTTGAATCGAACTAGCCGTTACACATCATACGTCATTGAAGTGACAATCCTGCAGAATCATCATTATATATAGGTTAGAAATAAGGATCAATTTGCATTTAAATTCGAGCGATACTCCCTTTAAATCCTCATTCAAAGATTAATCAGATATCTCTCTCCTCCTTCTCTCTTCATCTTCTTACTCTGTTCTTCTTCAAAATCTTTAGATTAAAATGAAGCTACGATCCTCCCCAGCCAAGGATCACCAGAAAGATAGCCCCATAAAAAGCCAAGGGATTATCAAAATCTTTCGAAGGAACTCTGCAGCTTCACCGATCCGGAGATTGACCGGATTCGCCATTGTTTTCCAGCGGACACCGTCTTCAAACCCTTTGACCCTACTGCCAAAAGCGATTATGTCTCTGACACATGGGTTGCTTTTTCGGCCACCCCATTCCTGATAGGATACTCCTATCCTTTCCCCGCCTTCACTGAATCCTTCTTTTCTCTCACCGGCATATGCTACATTCAGGCCATGCCCATGATGTGGAGGGTTTTATATACCCTAGAGAAAATCATTGAGCAGGAAGGCATAGAGTTAGGGATGTCAGAACTGGCTGAACTGTATAACCTTGTGAGCCATGGTTCACACCGCTTCTTATTCAAACATAAACCCGGCGATGCACACCCAATCCTCAAGACCACAAAGAATGACACCAACTGGAAGAAGCGTTTTTTCTTCGTTAGGAGGGATTCTATCCCGGATGGGAAGGATCTCCCAAGAAAGTGGGCCACCCATGGTAGGATAGAGGATCCTTATAGAAGGATCATAGGATAACCCTGTTCCTGTTCCTGTTGAGGATAACTGATCCTTTTCTGTTTTGCAACTATCTCTGTCTCTCATATCATTCAGTCACCTGCAACAAAAGAAAGGGTCGCTGCTTTCCGGAGTCTTGATCCTGCAGTAAGATCATTCCAAGCAAACACAAAGGATTCACAAGAAGTATCCTCCGGTTCAGTCACAATGTCAAATAAGTGTTTAAATTTACGTATGAGTAAATAAACATAGATTAAGGATACTTATCTGTTATTTGTCCTTTGTTGGTGCTGGAAAGTCCTCGAAATCAGCCACTCGCTTCAGCGTCAGTGATCTTAGTACTGTCGCTCCCCGGTTCGGAAAGAAGAAATATGCTGCTAGCCCAAGCGTTCCAGTTCCTAAGCCTGTCACCTCGAAGGGCAATTGAGGAAAGAAGAGGAAGTCCACTGAAGCTGATAACCTTGAAGCCCTGCCCCTCATCCGTCATCAGTTTGAAGAATACTTTGCTGATGTAAGGATCCCTAATCCTTAATTCTATTATGCCATTTTAAGGATAACGGATCCTGAATTGACCCCTTCTTTCTTTGCAGAAATTTGCTGAGATCCAGATGCTCTTTGATGCATATGTTGAAGAGGCTGAGATGAAGGAGCTGGACTTCCAGAAGATCTTCCTAGCTAAGGATGAGACCATCTCTCGCCTCGAGAAGGAGCTTAACTTGGCAAAGAAGCAACTGGTAATGGCCCACATCATTGCTGATCAGGAGAAGATGAGGTGATGGAGGATGCTAAACTCTCTGCCGCCATTGCTATGTACAAGACCAAACTGCAGATGGCTCAGGAGGCTGAGGATCCTGGCTTTGACAAGACCAACTAGGACCAGGAGGGCTGGAAGGCTAGGCTGGCTGAGCCTGATGATGAAGAGGAGGCTAGAGAGGTCTTGATGCTTGAGGCAAGAGGCAGCGGGGCTAAGGATCAGGCTGGTGATGCTGGGGCAGGAGATGATGGTGATGGTGATGCAGCGAAGGTTTAAGCTGCAAAAATGGGAGATGATGGATTTATCTAGACGCGGCCGGAGCCCATTTTGTATGGTTTGATAGTTGGTTTTTTGTTTGATGGTGTTTTTCTCAAACAATAGTTGGTCTGTACTTAAACAATAGTAATTAGGTTTAAGGATCACTGATCCTTCAGACAATAGGTAGGATTACAAGTGGTGGAGGGATCCTCTGTTTGGGGGATGAAGCCATTGTGATCCTGCCGTCCTTCATATTCCTGCACTTAGACCTTGTTAACATGGACACCCTTTGCCAATCCGAGTGGACGGGCCACGTTTTGCTGGTAGAAATTTGGGTTGGCAATTTTGACAACCTTTTAAGGGTTTAACTTTTGATAAATAAATAAAATCTTAATCTTTTGGCTATCTCATGTGTTGTTATTTCTATGAATACTTTATTTTTCAATTGTTATAATATACTTTGTTTGAATTTATAAGCAATAAGCAAAAGTTTAATAAGTTATGTCAAAAAGTTTAGGATATGATCAAGGATCAAATATCCTATAATTGATAAATTCAAAAAAGTAGTGTAATTTAAGGATCATGAGTCCTGTTGTCAAAGAGTAAGGGTCACTTAGATAAATAAAGAATAAAATCAAAGTGATTAAGGATCATACCTGAGAATCCAAGTTTGGATCCTAAACCTTTAATGCTTACAATCAGGATAACCAAAGGACAAACCTTAATAAAAGGTTAGGATCAAGGATCCTTAACTGTTTAACTTCAAAAACCTGAAATGGAACACAACTTGGGACTAAGCCAATATTAGATAAGAGTTAGCAACTGGGGACAAGCCCAATAATTCTGGGGACAAGCCCAATATACTGGGGACAAGCCCAAAAAACTAGGGACAAGCCCAAAAAACTGGGGACAAGCCCAAAGGATCTTGTGTAAACTGGAGTATGGCCCTCACTGGCGACTATCCAAACTTAGTGACATAAAAATGCCAAAACCTTAGCTAACGTGAAAATGTTAGATACCTTAGGAACGGATGTATGGTACGTCTACCATTATACGTAGGATCCTGAATACAGCCAGCACAATGAAATTGTCAGCCCCTAAAGCGGGTACTGGTCCCATTACCTTGAACTGCACCAGGATCATCGTGCGCTACTGGCGGAACTGGGGACAGGCCCAAAAGCTGGGGACTAGCCCAAATAACTAGAGACTTCTGTGGATACTCAATCCTCTGTTAAGGATACATGAACCTTCTGCAAAACTCAGAATTAAGTGAAAGGAGGATAAAGGATCCAGGATCATTCTCCTTGTATACAGGTTAATTAAAGAATTAAATAGATTGAAATTAGATCATTACTGGAATGAGGATCATCTATCCTGTAAGGATCCCTCGAGGATATCAGTTATGAATGTAGGTAAGGATCCTGGATCCTTATTACATGAAGTATCTTTTTAAGTGGACAACATTCCAAGCTCTTGGTAGCAAATCACCTTCCATTGTTAGAAATCGATATGCCCCCTTTCCTGCCTCGGCTTCAATAAGATATGGGCCTTCCCATTTCGGTGCTAACTTGCCATCAACAGGATTGGTGGTATTCTGAAATGCTTTCCTCAATACCATGTCACCAACTTGGAATTTCCTGATCCTGACATTCGTATTCTAGGCTCCAGCCATCCTTTATTGATAACTAGCATTTCCTTCAGGATCACGGATGCTTGTTCTTGCAGTAGGAACCACCATCTCGGTAGGGATCACTGATTCTGCTCCAAATACTAAAGAAAATGGAGTTTGGCCGGTAGTATTCTTGGGAGTTGTCCTATCAGCCCATAGTACATAAGGTAGTTCTTCTGCCCATTTTCCTTTCTTGGATCCAAGCTTCTTTTTCAAATTGTTGATGATGATCTTGTTGGATGATTCTGCTTGACCATTAGCTTGTGGGTGGACTGGTGTTGAGGTTATCATCTTAATCCCCCAGCTGTCACAAAAGTTAGTAGTTCTACTCCCAATAAATTGGGATCCATTATCACAAACAATTTCAGAAGGGATACCAAATCTGGTAATAATGTTTCTTTTAATAAAGGATATCACTTCTTTTTCTCTGACTTGAGCAAAGGCTTAAGGTTCTATCCACTTTGAGAAATAATCAGTCATGGCAAGCATGAACACCTTTCCTCCTGGTGCTTTGGGAAGTTTACCAACTATATCCATTCCCCATCTCATGAATGGCCAAGAAGAGGATATAGGATGCAAGAGTTCTGCTGGTTGATAAAGGATATTACTATGTCTCTGACAAGGATCACACTTCTTGGCATAATCCACAGCATCCTTCTTCATTGTAGGCCAATAGTCTCCTGTCCTAAGGATCCTTGAGAACAATGCCCTGCCCCCAGTGTGGTTTCCACAATCTCCTTCATGAAAATCCTTTATGACTTCTTGAATTTCAGGATCCTCTATGCACCTTAGATATGGACCTGCAAGAGATCGTTTATATAACATGTTATTCAATATTAAATTGAGATACCTTGATTTTGAAATCCCTGGGGTTTTCTCCTGTAAGAATCTCTCCATGTTGTATATATCTCATGCTTGGAAGGATCCATGATCCTGAATGAGACTGTGCACCATCATTAGGAACCATTGCAGGATCCTGTTCTATCTCCATAGTTATGTGATCCTCAATAGCTGGAGCCAAAATATGGATGATAGGGATCTTGATATCCTCTGGAATTTTCAAGGATGATCCTAGGTTGGCCAATGCATCAGCTTCTTCATTTTCTTCCCTGGGTACCTGTGTCAAACTAAAAGAAACAAAAGAGAGTGCCAATTCCTTGACTATCTCTAGGTATTTGATTAGCTTTTCACCATTAACAGCATAGGATCCATTAAAGTGATTAGTAATTAACAATGAATCTACATGTACCTCAAGATACCTGATCCTCATATGCTTGGCAATTTGCAAACCAGCTATCAAGGCTTCATATTCAGCCTCATTATTAGTAGTTTGAAACTCACAAGCTATGGAGTGGGGTATTATATCCCCTTGTGGTGATTTTAGTAGTATTCCAAGTCCTGTTCCGTTGACATTACAGGCTCCATCAGTGAAGAGTATCCAAGGATCCTGAGTCTCTTCCAGCTACTGAACTTCTAACACAGCTTCTCTTTGCAAGTCACTACTAAAATCTGCCACAAAGTCAACTAAGGCTTGGAATTTGATGGCATTCCTTGGTTCATATCTTATATCATAAGCACTAAGCTTCACTGCCCATTTAGCAATCCTTCCTGACATTTCAGGTTTCTTGAGAACATTCTTAATTGGAAAATTTGTCTTAACAATAATGGCATGAGTTTCAAAATAATGCCTTAGTTTAGTAGAAGCCATAATCAAAGCAAGGATAAGTTTTTCTAGATGTGAATACCTGGATTCAGCATCAAGTAAACTCTTACTTACATAATAGACAGGATGTTGTGTACCTTCGTGATCCTTAACAAGGACTGCACTTACTACTTTAGAGGATACCGCTAGATATAAGGATAATATATCACCTTTTTCTGGTTTCATCAAGGCAGGAGCTGAGGATAGGTAATCCTTAAGGGCTTTGAGAGAATTTTCATGCTTTTCAGTCTACTCAAATTTCTTTTTCTTTCTCAAAATGTCATAAAATTCCTTGCACTTTTCTGATGATTTTGATATGAACCTTGTTAGGGGAGGATTTTCTAAATCCTAAGGATCACAGGTCCTCAAGTGCTACCAGGATCATGGATCCTCAATTCTAGTTGAATTAAGGATCCTCAGCAGGTGTCGCAGGATCAGGATTCAGGATCACTGTTGCTATCCTACTACTAACAATTGTCTTCCTTGTACGTCAACTTGTTTTGCAGGAACGAGAGTATGGACCGAGTCTCACCGAAATTCCTGGTGTATATTACCTCACTATTCCGCACGTGCTTGATGATTGTGAACGTTATGGAGATCGTGGGGAGAGTGCACAAATTGCGGATAGTTGGTTAGACTAGTTATTTTCTAATTTAACTTGGGGATAACAAGCTTGAGTAGAACACTTAGCTAATTTTGGCATACACTCACACTCGTAACAGATCTCAGTCAGCTCACAAGCAATACTTGGCGATTTCATACACTTTTTTGCACATTACACACTAGTGATCCTTGTAACAAGCTTGTTATCATCCCGAGTTGTAAACTAACCTTTGTTTAATCTTAGTTGGTGATCGGTAGTTTCCATCACCCGAGGTTTTTTGTGCCGGAGATCAACTCTTGATCAAGGGCTTTTTCCTCGTATAAATCTCTGTGTCATTTGTTCATTACATTCCAGAGTGATCCTTAATATTGTTCATTAATTCAAGCATCACACCTCACTACAAAAGGTTTGGTTGCATTATCTTTGCTTGATTTTTGACCAAAACAGTTTGGCGCCCACTGTGGGGCAATTGGTGCTTCGTTCTTGAGAAATTATTGTTCTTGTGATCATTTCGGTTCATTACAACCAAGCAGATGGCTTCTTCAGCAAAGAACACATCAAGCTCTATGCCGACAATGAGTTCTTCACAGGGCGTTCCTCCTTTGCCTCCACCACCTTCTGGATCCCAGAAGAACGCTGAAAATGCTGCGAAGAGACAAACCTCCATTTTCCCAAAACCACTAACTTCTTTTGTTTCCTCTAATCCTACTACTAATGATCTTTTTACTCTGATTTTGCAGATGAGAGATCGCATGCAAGAGTAGGACAAAACCAATGAAAGGATCCTCCAGGAGATTGGTGATATCAAGAAATAGAAGAAATCAGTGGAGGATCACTCTCCTCTGGTACCAAGATCATTGGATTTCGACACTCCGGCTATAACCGCCTTGCAAACTGCAGCTCCGGACATCCAGTATCAGAGTGGACCGTCAGGAAGGCGTTATGGAACAACAACTATGAGTCAAGCATTTGGCTCTCACTTCCAGCCTCAAGGATCCTGTTTTCAGCCATCGGGATCCTCTTTTCAGCATTAGGGATCATTCGTCAGCTCAGGAGGATATTTGGGAATGCACACAGTTCAAGGATCCTCCCAGGTCCAAGGATCCTCCTAGGTTCAAGGATCCTCCCAGGTTCAAGGATCCTCTCAGGTCCTAGGATCCTTCGTGGTTCTAGGATCCTCTCAGCCCCAAGGATCCTTTCAGGTTCAAGGATCCTCTCAGCATCAAGGAACCAACATCTCTCAGGATCAAGGATTCTTAAGAAGTATGCAGCCTCCAAGCTCGGATGTTCATCAAGGAGACTTCATACCAATGCAGACCATTGCTTCCTCTAGTCCTTTAATCATACTGTGTAACAACTCTCATCAAAAGTCATATTTATTTAATTAATTTGCCCAATAGGAAACCCTAATTGAGACACCCAAATGATTCTGCGTAAACCCTAAAATTTTCAGAGCAATCGGAATCAGGATCAGGGCCCCTAAAACTCAGGGGGGGTAAACCCTAATTAGTATTATCAACACAGTTTGTTGTCAAGAATTCGAAATAACGCGAAACCAACTCAGCAAGCCTACTGGGACACAAGGCTACCCTAGGGTAGATTGTTACCTCCCGCGACACGCGACAGAAATAGGGACATCCTTCGCGACACGCGGGGGAAACAATTTTCAAGTATAAATAGAACAGTCTGTTTCATGCAATTGAGTGTCAGTTCGACGTAAAAAATTCCATACGTACGTTGAGATATTGCTTAATTACTACAAAACACACACATAACACAAAGTGCTGCCGCAAAACATGGTAATAACTCGATCGCTATTACGATTCATTGTCCGATCGATCAATATATCCAATGGAAGTTTAAGTGCTGCCCACATTAGGGTTATACTTTGTCATTCGTCGTTAAATCGATGGATGTTTAAGTATCGCACTTTGCCATTCGTTGTGAGGGTTTGATCTCGTGAGTTATCGTAAATGCTGTATTGATTACTAACCCAGTTTTGTGTGCATTGTTATTTAAATTAGGTTAACAAGGCTAATCCATAGACTAGACTCTATCCGTGTTAAATCTGCAATGTGAGTCATTCTCTTTTTATCAAATTACTTTCAAAAGCATGTTTATTTTCAAAAGTTATAATTACAGGGATTAAGTCTTTGTAATCACCAAATTACAGCCGGTATGTGGGGTATTGTATACATTAATTTTTCCCGCCACCATTGGACAACGAGTTAGCCAATGGGTGGTCTGACCACAGTCACAGAAATAAGTCGAGTGACAAATACTGTGGGTAGTTGGTTGATAGAGAAACAATGTAATCACCCTTAATACTGTAAATTATAACAAACAAGTATGTTTTATTAAATAGAATGATTCACTCAGTATTTCCTGCTGACAATACCTTTTTCAAACATGTTTCAGGTGATCTGTTGTGATTCAGGAAAGGTGCTGTGGAGCACTGCAAGCTTAAGAAAGTGGCTCATTATAAAATAAAGAAATATATTTTGTAACATAAAGATTTCTACGTGAAATCATAGTATTGTAAATTACCGGGGTTTTATCCCGAGTTGTGAAATAAAATAATCAGGAAAATTTTAGATTTAAAAAGATCCTGATGATAAACTTTCGCTGTTAAACTCAATTAAATAAATACCACAGGATTTCTGTCCCGCGGCTCCTGAAACGGGTCAAACCGGGTCGGGGGCCGTGAAAGAAAAAGGTGGTATTAGAGCCACTGAGTTAAGCTAATTAAGTATTTAGAAATACTTAATTTTTCCTGATTACTATTGTGTGATTATGTGTTTTATTAACTGACTATTTGTTAGTTACAGTATGGGTAAACAAAAGCTTTCAAGCATCTATCTTAAATTAGATAGGTCATCAAATGAAAAAGGAAGTTCATCCCAAACCAAGTCCTCAAATCAGTCTGTAATTCCTGAAGAAGGAATATTTGTGCGAAAGGCACATTATGAGGAACCATTATCTCCTAGTAAAAGAAAACTGATTATTAAGAAAAACCAGGAGAAAATACAGAAACTCCGAGAAAAGAAGGTTAAACAGGAAACCTAGGAATTAACCAGTAAATCACCTTGGGAAGAGAAGTTAGACGAAAAATGGGCAGATCTTTATATGTTAGCTACAGTAGCAGTAAATGCAGATATTTAAATAATTGGTTTCAGTTTTAGCAAATCATATCACCTACAAGCTAGAAAATCCATCCAGTAAATAAATAAATTTACAATAAAACATAAGTATGTTTTAAATTTCAGTTGTTTTGTAATAATATATGCAATAATATGTGAAGGTTATTTTGAAAGTTGTTATAAAATTTTTAATTTATTTTAAACAGCATGAATGAGTTATCTGGAGCACTAGAGAATCTCAATCTTTACCCCGTAAACATAGAAGTTTCTAAAGAATTTACTGGGTATTTTCCTGATGTGGAACAACCAATAGAATTCAATGCTCCACCTCTGGAAAAGCCAAAACCAAAGAAAAGAAGGAGATACGTGTGGGGGAGTCGTCTACGTAGGAAAAAGCCAGCTAAGAGACTTCCTAAAATAAATAATCCCTTAGAAAAAGGAAAAGCAATTGAAACCAGGGAAAGTTCTAAACAGAAGGAATTGGAGACTAAAGTCAGGGAAGAATCTAGGCAAATGGAAATACAATTTGAGGAATATTCTAAGGAAATAGAAACGGAGGTTGGAAAAGGTACTAGACAAACTCGGATGGAAATTGGAGAAAGTTCTAAACGAAACCAGGAAATAACATTTCAGGAGGAAATAGATTTTATATTGGCAAGCTGTGATACTATTCAGCCTGTCAATACAAATGTTTTTACTTGTCCTATTGAAACCCAAATCCCTATAAATCTTGAACCAGCAATCCCAGAACCAATAATCCATACCCAACCTCTGGGAATGGACGAATGGTGGACAAATGACTGGCAATTCCAAAACATTGTCAACAGTCCTTATTCCTTTCTCCCACAATTTGATCCGGAACCCCTACCCAATCCACCGATGAGTAACGAGAATATGGCTGAACTTCGTCATTTTGGTGAAGAGCTGATGGATGCTGGGAATAGGATCCGAGAGATAGGAGGACAAATTGCCTGGAAATATGATGAAAGGGAGCTTCGTTTTTAGGGAAACAAGTGACGAGAGAAAAGTGGGTAGTAAGACTATGATTGTGTAATAGTAATAGTAAAATCAATATGTGTAAAAGAAATAATAAAACGGTTGTATATAAAGGCATGATATAATCTATAAAACAAATGGAATTTTAGAAAAGTTTACAATTTTGTTTGTATGTTCGTTTTCGTGATTATACGCAATTAATTGTGACATTGGATTATTTCTTTTATACTAATTATTTATCTATAAATTAATTATTAGATGGCAACCATTGGTAATGAACCAGTAGATGAAGTAAATCAATCTGAGCAAATTCAGGAAGAACAATTGCTAAATAGACAAGATATAGAGGATATTGTTGCACAAGGAATAGCCAATGTTATTCCAGCAATTGTTGCTGCTGTTCAAAAACCTGTTAAACCTCAATCAATCATTCCTAGTAAACGTACTCAAGGCGACAACTTTAGTAACAGTATAAACGGAGGCGGAAATCATGTTAATAACAATAATGATCTGCAAGCCCCAATTTTCAAGAAAATGAAAGCTGCAACATCTGGTTGCACTTATAAAGAATTCCTTGCCTGTAAACCAACTGAGTTTGCAGGTAATGAAGGGGCTATTGCAGCATTACGTTGGTTAGAGAAAACTGAGGCAGTAATTGCTATAAGTAAATGTGTTGAGGAGGATCAAGTTATGTACGCTTCCAATCTTTTTAAAGAAGGGGCGTTAGAATGGTGGAACACAGTATTACAAGCTAAAAGAAGGATTGTGGCCTATGCCATGAACTGAGAAGAATTTAAGAGTATTGTAGAAAGAAAATTCTATCCCGAGTATGAAAAAGATCAAATGGCAAATAAGTTCCTAAACCATCGGATGGTTAATGTGGATTGTCGTGGTTATACTTCGACATTCTTCGAATATGCAAGAATAGTCCCAACACTGGCTTCGCCAGAACCGGTACTCATTTCTCGCTACATTTGGGGATTAATTAGCGAAATCCGCAACATTGTTAAGGCTGCGAGACCTCGCACTATTGACGATGAGGTGGAATTAGCTAACACCCTAACTGATGAACTAGTACGCACAAGAGATGAAAACAGGAAAAAGGAACTGGCTCAGAAAATTACCCAAGGATTTCGGATGGGTAATAATAGCAACTTCAAAAGAAGAGGAACAGGGCAATCTTCAACTTTGCCATTTTGCAGAAATTGCAAAAAGAAACATTATGGAAGATGTAATGTAATCTTCAACTTTTGCAAAGCCCTAGGACATCGTGAAGAAGACTACAGGAAGAAAACCAGAATCTGCTACAACTGTGGAGAAACAGGACATTTTAAGCCAGAATGTCCTAAATTGGGCAAACCTGCAGATAACAAAGCCAAGACAGCCGATGGAGCTACTAAGAAGAATGTTAGAGCATTCCAGCTAACCACTCAAGAAGCAGAACTCATTCCAGATGTGATAGCTGGTACGTTCTTAGTTCACAACGTATACGCAAAAGTATTATTTGACTCTGGTGCAAACCAAAGTTTTATAAATACTTTATTCTGTCAAGCTCTTAAGTTACCTTTAACCAACATTAGGCAGATTTTTACAGTCGAAACTGCAGATGGGAATTCAGTTAAAATAGATCATCCTTATTCGTTATCCTAATTAATGATCCTTACTTCTGTGACAGGTGGTGATCCTCAGAAGAGCTTCAGGATCAGGATCATGGATCACTTTAAGGATCCTCATACTGACGATTGTTTATTTGATTTTTGTATTACTTCGCAGGAGTAATAAACGTGACTTGGTCTTGGCAACGGTAACAAGGAATATTCCACGGGCATTTCGCACACGATTGACCAAAAATGGACGTTGTGGAGAACGTGGGAGCTGGCACAAATTCAAGCATCAACCGGAGAAGTAATCGTGATTACGGGAGATACACCACGTAAGCCCATGAAGTTCATATCAGTAATGAAAGTTGCTAGTTATGAACGAAAGCAAGAAATAGTATATATGATTTCGGTAATCATTAATACTAAGAACAAAGAACTTAACGAGATCCCTGTAGTCTCAGAATACCCGAATATATTTCCAGAAGAATTACCAGGATTACCACCAGACAGGTGTTAGGGGAGGATTTTCTAACAATTAGTGATCCTTATTCGTTATCCTAATTAATGATCCTTAATACTAAGAACAAAGAACTTAACGAGATCCCTGTAGTCTCAGAATACCCGAATATATTTCCAGAAGAATTACCAGGATTACCACCAGACAGGTGTTAGGGGAGGATTTTCTAACAATTAGTGATCCTTATTCGTTATCCTAATTAATGATCCTTACTTCTGTGACAGGTGGTGATCCTCAGAAGAGCTTCAGGATCAGGATCATGGATCACTTTAAGGATCCTCATACTGACGATTGTTTATTTGATTTTTGTATTACTTCGCAGGAGTAATAAACGTGACTTGGTCTTGGCAACGGTAACAAGGAATATTCCACGGGCATTTCGCACACGATTGACCAAAAATGGACGTTGTGGAGAACGTGGGAGCTGGCACAAAAGTCGGATAGTTAGTTATTGTAGTTAACTTCTATTTTAAAAGGAGTAACGAGCTAGAATTAGAACACTTAGTCATTTTTTCAGCTACACACACTCTCATATACTCGCACACTTGAAGCTCTCGACGAACATTCATTCATTTTCACTCACTTTTACACCTTTCACGATAGTGATCCTTGTACCTAGCTCGTTACTATCCGAAGTTGTAAACATTTATTGATTTATTTGAGCTTGGTGATCGGTAGTTTCCATCACCTGGGGTTTTTTGTGCCGGAGATCAACTCTTGATCAAGGGCTTTTTCCCCGTATAAATCCTTGTGTCATTTGTGCAATTTACATTAAAGTGATCCTTGTCATTGTTCTATATTTCAAGCATCATACCCCGTAACAGAGAGTTTGGTTGCAATATCCTCAACAGATTTTTTGACTAAAACAGTTTGGCGCCCACCGTGGGGCAATTGGTGCTTCGTTCTTAGAAAAATCCGTATTGCCGTGCTCATTGCAGTTCACTACAACCAAGCAAATGGCTTCCTCGGCGAAGAATGCTTCAAACTTGATGCCCTCATTTACTTCTTCACAAGGCGTTCCTCCTTTGCCTCCACCACCTTCTGGATCCTAGAAGAATGCTGAGAATGCTGCGAAGAAACCAACTCCCATTTTCTCAAAACCTCCAACTTCTTCTGCTTCTTACACTCCCACTACTAGTGACATGTTTACTTTGATTTTGCAGATGAAGGATCAGATACGGCAGCAGGATAAGACCAATGAGAGGATTCTCAAAGAAATCGGAGTTCTCAAGAAACAAAAGACAACGGCAGAGGATCATTCCCCACTGGTGCCGAAATCCTTGAATTTTGATACTCCGGTGATTACTTCTCAGCCATCAGTGGTTCCAGACGTTCAATATGTGGGTGGACCGAAAGGTGTGCACTACGGAACAACAACAGTGACCCAGGCATCAGGTTCATATTTCCAGCCAGCGGGATCCTATCCTCAGCATATGGGATCCCTCACGAATTCAGGAGGATATTCAGGAATGCATCAGATTCAAGGATCCTCCTATGTTCCAGGATCATCCCAGGTTCAAGGATCCTCCTTTGTTCCAGGATCATCCCAGGTTCAAGGATCCTCCTTTGTTCCAGGATTATCCCAGGTTCAAGGATCCTCATTTGTTCCAGGATCATCCCAGGTTCAAGGATCCTCCTTTGTTCCAGGATCATCCTAGGTTCAAGGATCCTCCTTTGTTCCAGGATCATCCCAGGTTCAAGGATCCTCCTTTATTCCAGGACCGTCCCAATTTCAGGGATCCTTCCAGATGCCAGGATCCTTGAGGAGTTTGCAAACAGGAAGTTCAGATGTCCATCAGGGAGATTTTATTCCAATGCAGACCAATGCTTCTACTGGTCCCTTGATCATTCCAGAGCCCCAACAATATGGATTAACATCCATTCTTCCTAACTTGAATCCAATGGGAGGTAACACTTTTAATAATTCTTATGCTACTAACCATGGTCTTATGCAGGATCCAGGTATCAATCATGCCATGGCCAGAGAATTGCAAAAGCTAAAGGATATGATATCAAGTGTTCCGGGAGTGGTCAAACCTATCCCAGAGATTGCAGATGGGAGCCACAAGATATCTCGTTTTACACCACCAATCTGTGATGCTGAGATACCCAAGAGGTTCCATGTGCCAACAATGAAGTTGTATGATGGTTCGACGGATCCTGAAGAACACATAGCACAATACAGGGAGAGGATGGAGATCAATCCAATCCCAGAAAGGTTAAAGGAAGCATGCCTGTGCAAGGGATTCGGATCCACTCTTACTGGATCAGCTCTCAAATGGCTGCTAAGTCTTCCCCCTACTCTATTACCTCATTTGGTAATCTGGTTAACTTGTTTAATAATCAGTTTTCTTGTAGTAGAAAATTTGAACGATTAACTAGTGATTTATACAGGATAACCCAGGGTCATAATGAATCATTAAGGGATTACATTACCAAATTCAGTAAAGAATCCTTAGACATTCCAAACTTAGATATTGCCAGGGCTGTTGAGGCCTTTAAAATGGGATTGCTTAGGGATTCGTCGTTCTATGATGATCTTGTTATGACACCATGCAGGAACTTAGATGAGGTAAGAACCCGAGCACTTAGGTTCATTCGGCTAGAGGATGACAAGAGGATCCAGGAGAGGTTAGCAGGATCCTCAAAGCAGGAAAAGCAAGGATCCTCATTCAGGAACAACAAGTTCAGATCCTACAACAGATCTGATAACCAGAACGTGCATTCTATTGATCAAGAAGAGGATGATGAGGATTATCCTCCAATTTCTGAATATTGTTTTTCTGTTGATAACAATGAACTAATCCTTGCGATGCAGAATCTAGGTGATAAAGCTAGATGGCCCAGAAAAAATGATAGGCCAGCTGCAACTAAGGTTAAATCAAAGTGGTGTGCATACCATGAAGATTTTGGGCACCTCACAGAAGAATGCATTGCACTAAGAAAGGAAATTGGACACTTGTTGAGCAAGGGGCATCTAAAAGAATTGTTGGGAAGAAAAAAGTCAAGGACTCAGGATCCTGAAAGGATCCCTGAGAAGGCTCCAGCCCCTCCAGCAGATGCACAAGTGATAAACTTTATTTCTGGAGGATCAGACATTTGCGGCACATCCTTCTCAGCGGCTAAAAGGCATGCAAAGGAAACTAAAATGGATAATGGAGAAAGACCAGTTCGAACATCAAGTGTCTCCGAAGGAAAAGTCATAACCTTTGATGAGGATGATCGTGTTGATATCCAGGATCCTCATCACGATGGTTTAGTTATTACTCTTTTCATTTCTAACCATTTTGTCCGCAGGATCCTTATAGACGGAGGAAGCTCAGTAAACATTATCCAGCTTGATGTTCTAAAGAAGATGGGGATTCCTGAATCAGATATCATACCAAGATCCTCCGTGATTATGGGATTTAGTGGCGAAACTAAGAATACCCTGGGGGACATTAAACTCCCAATATATATCGAAGGCCTACACTCTTATCAAAAATTTTGTGTTATTGACTGTTTATCTTGTTGCAATGTTATCCTTGGCAGGCCCTGGATACACGATATGAAAGCAGTCCCATCTACCTACCATCAATGTGTGAAGCTCCCTAGTCCTTAGGGAATAGTGAAGATTGATAGCGATCAGCAGGAGGCTAAGAATTGCTACACTTCATCGATAAAACCAGCCTCGAAGTCAAGGGAGCAATAGCAATCAAGGTATCCTCCAAGGGATGTCTTGGAGGCAAGAGAGCAGGATGTGGTAGAAATCCTCATGGATCCCGATGATCCTGAATCCAAAATCTATATCAGATCAGGGATCCTTGGCGAAATGAAAGAAGACCTTGTATCCTTCCTCAAAAGGAGAAAGACTACCTTTGCATGGAAACACGAAGACATGACTGGTATATCCAAAGATGTAATCACTCACAAACTCGACATTGATAGGTCCTTCAAACCAATCCATCAAAGGAGAAGAAAGTTTGCACTGGAAAGGAATGCCATTATTCAGGAAGAGGTAGAGAAATTGCTCCGGGCAGGTATGATTAGAGAGGTCAAGTATCCAAGATGGTTGGCCAATGTGGTTGTTGTTCAAAAGAAAAACGGAAAGTGGAGGGTATGTGTCGATTTTACCGATTTAAATAAGGAATGTCCCAAGGATCCTTTCCCATTACCCCACATTGACTCCATGGTGGATGCAACTGCGGGTCATGAACTGTTGACTTTTATGGATGCCTCATCTGGATTTCAACAAATCCAAATGGAACCATCCGACCAAGAGGATACACCCTTCATGACTCCAACTGGTATATACTGCTATATTGCTATGCCGTTCGGATTAAGAAATGCAGGTGCAACATATCAAAGGCTGGTGAATATGATGTTCAAGGATCAGATCGGACAAACTATGGAGGTTTACATAGATGATATGGTGGTAAAATCCTTAAAAGCTGAGGATCGCCTAAGAGACTTGGAGGAAGCATTCAATAGCCTTGATAAATATAATATGAAGCTTAATCCTTCAAAATGTCACTTTGGTGTTAAAGCAGGTAAATTCTTAGGATATATGGTGACAAAGAGAGGCATTGAAGCTAGTCCGGAACAGATCAAAGCTATAGTGAACATCAAATCTCCGGCCAATGCTAAGGATGTTCAAAGGCTAACAGGCAGGATAGCAGCTTTGAATAGATTCATATCCAAATCCTCAGAGAAGTGCAAAGAATTCTATGATATCCCAAGGAAGAACAAGAAATTTGAGTGGACCGAGAAGCATGAAAATGCTTTAAGAGCCCTCAAATATTACCTATCCTCAGCCCCAGCCTTGATGAAACCAGAAAAAGGCGATGTGCTATCCTTGTATCTTGTAGTATCCTCAAAAGCAGTAAGTGCGGTCCTTGTTAAGGATCATGAAGGTACACAACATCCTGTCTATTATGTAAGTAAAAGTTTACTTGATGCCGAATCCAGGTATTCACACATTGAAAAGCTTATTCTTGCATTAATTATGGCATCTACTAAGTTAAGACATTATTTTGAAACTCATGTTATCATTGTTAAAACTAATTTCCCAATTAAGAATGTCCTCAGGAAACCAGAGATGTCAGGAAGGATGGCTAAGTGGGCAGTGAAGCTTAGTGCCTATGATATAAGATATGAGCCTAGGACAGCCATCAAATCCCAAGCATTAGCCGACTTTGTGGCTGATTTCAGTAGTGATTTACAAGAAGAAGCTGAGTTAGAAGTCCAGCAGCTAGAGGAGACCAAGGATCCTTGGATACTCTATACTGATGGATCCTCAAATGTCTAAGGCACAGGGCTTGGAATACTACTAAAATCGCCACAGGGGGACATAATACCCCACTCTATAGATTGTGAGTTCCAAACCACTAACAATGAGGCCGAATATGAAGCCTTAATTGCTGGTTTGCAAATTGCCAAGCATATGGGGATCAGGTATCTTGAGGTACATGTAGATTCATTACTAATTACAAACCACTTTAATGGATCCTATGCTGTTAAAGGTGAAAAGCTAACCAAATATTTAGAGATAGTCAAAAATTTGGCACTCTCTTTTGTTTCCTTTAGTTTGACATAGGTACCAAGGGAAGAGAATACAGAAGCTGATGCATTGGCTAACTTAGGATCATCCTTGAAGATCCCGGAGGATATCAAGATCCCTATTATCCATATCCTGACCCCGGCTATCGAGGATCATGTGGTTATGGAGATAGGAAATGATTCTGCAATTATCCCTAGTGAGGATACTCAATCCCATTCAGGATCAGGATCATGGATCTCACCAATTATGAGATACTTACAACATGGAGAGATTCCTACAGGAGAAAACCCTAGGGCTTTCAAAATTAAGGTATCTCAATTCACAATTTTAAATAATATGTTGTATAGACGATCTCTTGCAGGACCATACTTGAGATGCATTGAGGATCCTGAAATCCAAGAAGTTTTAAAAGACTTCCATGAAGGAGATTGTGGAAACCACACTGGGGGCAGGGCATTATTCTCAAGGATCCTGAGGACAGGATACTACTGGCCAACCATGAAAAGAGATGCCGTGGAGTATGCTAAGAGATGTGATCCTTGTCAGAGGCACAGCAATATCCTTCATCAATCAGCTGAATTATTGCATCCTATATCCTCCTCTTGGCCATTTATGAGATGGGGTATGGATATAGTTGGTAATCTCCCTAAGACACCTGGTGGAAAAGTATTCATGCTAGCTATGACCGATTACTTCTCCAAGTGGATAGAGGCTGAAGCTTTTGCCCAAGTCAGAGAAAAGGAAGTTATATCCTTCATTAAAAGAAATATTATAACTAGATTTGGAATTCCTTCTGAGATTATATGTGACAATGGTTCCCAATTTATTGGGGGCAGAACCACTAACTTTTGTGACAGCTGGGGGATTAAGATGATAACATCAACACCAGTCCACCCACAAGCTAATGGTCAAGCAGAATCATCCAACAAGA
Source organism: Helianthus tuberosus (assembly GCA_030545235.1). Lineage (NCBI taxonomy): Eukaryota > Viridiplantae > Streptophyta > Magnoliopsida > Asterales > Asteraceae > Helianthus > Helianthus tuberosus. Next base: position 135,844,336 of record CM060433.1, read on the forward strand.
TCATCATCAACAATTTGAAGAAGAAGCTTGGATCCAAGAAAGGGAAATGGGCAGAAGAACTACCCTATGTGCTTTGGGCTGATAGGACAACCCCTAAGAATGCTACTAGTCAAACACCATTCTCCTTGGTATTTGGGGCAGAATCAGTGATCCCAACAGAAATGGTGGTTCCAACTGCTAGAACAAGTACCCGTGATCCTGAGGAAAATGATGAAAACTAGGCTCAAGACCTGGATACTATTGAAGAAATCAGGGATATGGCTAGGATAAGGATGGCCAGTTATCAACAAAGAATGGCTGGTGCTTACAACAAAAATGTCAGGATCAGGAAGTTTCAAGTTGGAGATATGGTATTAAGGAAAGCATTTCAGAATACCACCAATCCTGCTGATGGAAAATTGGCTCCAAAATGGGAAGGCCCTTATTTGATTGAAGCTGAAGCAGGAAAGGGGGCATATAGATTGCTAACCATGGAAGGTGATTTGCTACCAAGAGCTTGGAATGCTGTCCACTTAAAGAAATATTTCATGTGAGCATGATCCTTATGGCACAGATGATCCTCACGATAGGGGTATCCTTAAAGGATCCTTAAAGTATCAGTGATCCTTACTTAGGTAATATCCTAAACTTTAACTATTTTACTTCTTTATTTCCTCATATAAGGATAAGGATCATGTATCCTTTATCCATCTCTCACATGAGTTTGAGTTTTGAAAGTTCAGGTATCCTTAGCATAACATTGGTTATCCGCAGAAGCAATCCATTCCTTGGGTTTAACCCCAGTTATTTGGGCTTGACCCCAGTTCCGCCTGTAGCGCATGATGATCCTGGTATAGTTCAAGGCAGTGGGACCAGTACTCGTTTTAGGGGCTGATAATTCCATTGTACTGGCTATGCCTAGGATCCTACGTATAATGGTAGACGTACCATACATCCGTTCCTAAGGTTTCTAACGTTTTCACGTTAGCTAAGGTTTCTAACGTTTTCACGTTAGCTAAGGTTTTGGCATTTTCATGTCACTAAGTTTGGATAGTCGCCAGAAAGGGCCATACTCCAGTTTACATACAATCCTTGGGCTTGTCCCCAGTTATCCTTGGGCTTGTCCCCAGTTATCCTTGGGCTTGTCCCCAGTTGCTAACTCTTTTCTTATATTGGCTTAGTCCCAAGTTATGCTCTATTTCAGGTTCTTGAAGATAGGCAATTAGGGATCCTTGATCCTTACTTCTCTCTAAGGTTTATCTTATAGTTATCCTTATTATGGTTAGGATCCTAACTTGGATCCTCAGGTATGATCCTTAACTATTTTTAATTCCATTCATTAATTATTTGAATAACCCTAAAAATTTGACAACTAAACTTGTGATCCTTAAAATATTTCACTTTTTGGATTCTTTAACTATAGGATACTTGATCTTGGATCATATCCTAAATATTTTTAATCTGACTTGTTCAAAATTGTTTATTCAATAAATATGCATCAAAACAAAGGAAAATTAAAGAAACAAAAGGATAACAACACAAGATAAGCGACAAAAGGTTAAATTTTTATTTATTAACAAAAGACTAACCCTTAAAAGGTTGTCAAAATTACCTACCCGAGCATCTACCAGCAAAACGTGGCCCGTCCGCTGGGGTAGGTAAAGGGTGTCCATGATAATAAGTTCAAAGGTAGTGCAGGAATATAAAGGCAGCAGGATCACAATGGCTTCATCCCCCAAACAGAGGATCCTTCCACCAATTGCAATCCTGCCTATTGTCCAAAGGATCATACATGATCCTTAATCCTAGAAACTATTGTTCATTACAACCCATTAAACTGGTCAACATCACAACCACAAAAAACTACCATCAAACTAAAAATTGGGCTCCGGCTGCGTCTAAGAATGTCCATCATCGCCCAATCATGCAGCCTAAACCTTCGCTGCATTACCACCTCCAGCTCCACTTGTTTCACCACCTGCATCCTTGCCTCCAGCTTCAATCGTCAGGATCTCTTCAACCTCCTCAGCCTCTTCATCGTCCAGTTCGGCTAGCCTTGCCTTCCAGCTTTCAACATCCCAGGTGCTCTTGTCAAAAGCAGGATCCTGAGCTTCCAAGGCCATTTGCAGCTTGGTCTTGTACATTGTTATGGCGGCAGAGACTTTGGCGTCTTCGGTGATTTCACGCTTCTCATAGTCAACATTGATCAGCACCTTGGCCGTCTCTTGTTTGGCAGCCCGGACTTCCTTCTGAAGATCAGCAATTGCAAGGTCCTTAAGCACTGCAACCTGCTGGAGGTCGGCAATCTTCTTATCCTGATCCTCAACGTGGCCAACATAATCCTCAATCTCAGAGAATTTCTGCAAAAAGGATAAAAGATAAGGTCAGGACTAAGTGATCCTCAAATCAGCAGGATATGTCAACAGGATATACGAGCAGAGACAGTGATCCTTACCTCGTTGAAGTACTCGAGGAATTGGTGGCGGATCAGAGGCAAACCCTGCAGATCCTCAGCTTCAGAGGCTTTCCTCTTCTTGATTGCCTTCCCTTTGAGGGGTGCCTTGGGGACCGAAGCTGTCGGACTGGTGGGAGCTTTTCTCTTGGAGGATCTGACAGTAGTGAGATCAATGACATTGAATTTAGAAGCAGACTTGGTGGATTTTCCAGCACATACACAACCAAAACAAGATAAGTATCTTCTCTTAATTTATATTTTACTATTTGTTTAAATTCTAAACAAGGATACTTACTTGACATCGTGACAGAGCCTGAAGATACCTCCTGTGAATCTTGGGTTGTTGTCTTGAAAGATCTTGTCTCAGGGTCAAGTTTCTTGAAAGCAAGGAGCCTCTCCTTAGCAACAGAGGACAATCTGAGGTGTGAGACGGTGATAGCTGCATAACAAGAAAGCAAAAATATAAGTGATCCTTACATCAAAAGAAAGTTTTTGGTGATCCTTCTCAGGATCCACCACCCTACCATGGGTAGCCCATTTCTTGGGTAGATCCTTTCCATCCTCAATAGAATCTCTCTTGATAAAAAAGAAACGCCGCTTCCAATTAGCATCGTTCTTGGTGGCTTTGAAGATCGGATGTTCCTCACCGGGTTTACGTTTAAACAAATAGCGATGGGAACCAAAGGTAGTAAGATCGTACAACTCTCCTAGCTCTGACATTCCTAGGTCTATCCCTTCCTGCTCGATGATCCTTTCAAGGGTGTACAAAACCCTCCAAATCATCGGCATGGCTTGAATATAAGAGATGCCGGTTAGGGAAAAGAAAGATTGGGTGAAGGCCGGAAAAGGATATGTATAGCCTATGGTGAACGGAGTGACGGGGAAAGCAACCCACTTGTCGGAGATATGATCACTCAGGGCATTGGGGTCAAAAGGCCTAAACTCGGTGTTCGCCGGGAAGCAGTGGCGGATCCTATCGATCTGAGCATCATTGAAACAGCAGCGTTCTTTAATGGAGTCTTCAATGATCCCCTGGCTTTTCGGAGGGCTGTTCTTCGGGTGATCCTTGGCTGGGGAATTGCGGAGCAACATCTTTGACGGAATAACGGAGAGAGATGAAAACAGAGCAAGATAGGGAAGAAGATGAAGAGAGAGTACCTGATTGTCTTCGGAATGCAGTTATAAAGGGAGTCTCTCTGAAATTTTAAATGCATTTGATCCTATCTCTATCTCCTATTTATAATCATGATCGTGCAGGATTGTCACTTCTGTGACGTCATGGTTGCAACGGCTAGTTCGATATCAACGGCTATATATTCGTTAGTTAGTTGCAGATAAGATCAAGAAAATATAACTCGCTTATTTTACAAATTACTCCTTATATTTTGGGGGCAATTGTTAGGGGAGGATTTTCTAACAATTAGTGATCCTTATTCGTTATCCTAATTAATGATCCTTACTTCTGTGACATGTGGTAATCCTCAGAAGAGCTTCAGGATCAGGATCATGGATCACTTTAAGGATCCTCATACTGACGATTGTTTATTTGATTTTTGTATTACTTCGCAGGAGTAATAAACGTGACTTGGTCTTGGCAACGGTAACAAGGAATATTCCACGGGCATTTCGCACACGATTGACAAAAAATGGACGTTGTGGAGAACGTGGAAGCTTGGCACAAAATTCGGATAGTTAGTTATTGTAGTTAACTTCTATTTTAAAAGGAGTAACGAGCTAGAATTAGAACACTTAGTCATTTTTTCAGCTACACACACTCTCATATACTCGCACACTTGAAGCTCTCGACGAACATTCATTCATTTTCACTCACTTTTACACCTTTCACGATAGTGATCCTTGTACCTAGCTCGTTACTATCCGAAGTTGTAAACATTTATTGATTTATTTGAGCTTGGTGATCGGTAGTTTCCATCACCCGGGGTTTTTTGTGCCGGAGATCAACTCTTGATCAAGGGCTTTTTCCCCGTATAAATCCTTGTGTCATTTGTGCAATTTACATTAAAGTGATCCTTGTCATTGTTCTATATTTCAAGCATCATACCCCGTAACAGAGAGTTTGGTTGCAATATCCTCAACAGATTTTTTGACCAAAACAACAGGGAAGTAGAATTTAGGATTCATCTAATTCCTGGAACTACACCGATAGCTAAGGCACCTTATCGGTTAGCTCCTACCGAAATGTTAGAACTGAAAACACAATTAAATGAATTACTAAGTAAAGGATTCATACAACCTAGCTCATCCCCTTGGGGAGCTCCAGTGTTGTTTGTAAAGAAGAAGGATGGTTCGATGAGAATGTGTATTGATTATAGAGAATTGAATAAGGTTATAATAAAGAATCGATACCCATTACCTAGGATTGATGATCTTTTTGATCAACTCCAAGGAGCTAGATATTTTTCTAAGATAGATTTACGCTCTGGATATCATCAATTGAAAGTACAAGAAGAAGACATACCTAAAACTGCTTTCAGAACTAGGTATGGTCATCACGAGTTTACAGTCATGCCCTCCGGGTTAATGAATGCACCTGCAGCATTCATGGACATGATTAATAGAATATGTAAACCGTACTTGGATAAATTTGTAATTGTCTTCATAGACGATATACTTATTTATTCCAAAAGTCAGGACGAACATTGTCAGCACTTGCATATACTCTTAACTTTGTTAAGAAAAGAAAAGCTGTACGCCAAATTTTCGAAGTGTGAATTTTGGCTACAAGAAGTGCAATTCTTAGGACACATGGTGAATCACGAAGGGATTCATGTAGATCCTGCTAAGATAGAGGCAATTACCAATTGGAAGGTTCCGCAAACTGCAATGGAAATTAGAAGTTTTATAGGTTTAGCTGGATATTATAGACGGTTTATTAAGGATTTTTCCAAGATAGCTGTACCATTAACTAAGCTAACCTGTAAAGCCATTAAGTTTGAATGGGGATCTAAACAAGAAGAAGCCTTTAGAACATTGAAGCAGAAATTAACAAATGCTCCAATCTTAGCCTTACCAGAAGGAACAGAAGATTTTGAAGTGTATTGTGATGCTTCATAACTAGGATTAGGATGTGTGCTAATGCAACGCAAGAAAGTAATTGCGTATGCTTCAAGGCAATTGAAAAAGCACGAAGAAAATTATACAACTCATGACTTAGAATTAGGAGCTGTAATTTTTGCCCTTAAGATTTGGAGACATTATCTTTACGGAAGTAAATTTACTGTCTATACAAACCATAAAAGTTTAAAATATATTTTTGGGCAAAAAGAATTAAACATGAGACAAAGAAGATGGATGGAAATCCTAAGTGATTACGATTGTGATATTCAATATCACGAAGGAAAGGCAAATGTAGTTGCAGATGCCTTAAGTCGTAAGTACCATGAGAAACAACGACGGGTTCGTGCTCTCATGTTAAATCTACAATTAGATTTAATGGAACAAATAAAGAATGTTCAGGAAACAGCAATCAAGGAAGATGCTGAAGGAATGAAAGGAAGAATAAAAGAATTAGAGCAAGGAGTTGATGGAATTTGGAGATTCCACAAAAGCAGAATTTGGGTACCTAAGCAGGGAGAATTCAGAAATAAAATTTTAGAAGAAGCCCATAAATCTAGATATACCATACACCCTGGAAACAATAAAATGTACCAAGATTAAGAAAGAATTTCTGGTGGATAGGCATGAAGAAGGATATAGCTAGATATGTTTCTAAGTGTCTTACTTGTTCACAAGTTAAAGCAGAACATCAGAAACCATCAGGCCTATTACAACAGTTAGAAATACCAGAATGGAAATGGGAACTCATAACAATGGATTTTGTTACTAAGTTACCCAAAAACAAAAAAAGGTAATGATGCGATTTGGGAAATTGTGGATCGATTAACCAAATCTGCTCACTTTCTACCTATAAAAGAAACCTTTAGCATGGAAAGATTAGCAAAGTTGTATGTAGATAAAGTCGTATCTCTACATGGAGTTCCACTCTCCATTGTATCAGATAGAGATAGTCGTTTCACTTCTCATTTCTGGAAAAGTTTTCAAGAAGCTATGGGAACTCGACTAAACCTAAGTACTGCATATCATCCTCAAACTGACAGGCAAAGTGAAAGGACGATCCAAACTCTAGAAGACATGCTCCGAGCATGTGTAATAGATTTTGGTGGAAATTGGGACGATCACTTACCTCTGATCGAATTCTCCTATAACAATAGTTATCATTCAAGTATTGAAACTGCCCCATTCGAAGCATTGTATGGAAGAAAATGCAGAACTCCAGTTTGTTGGGCAGAAATAGGAGAAAGTCAATTGTAGGTCTTGAAATAGTGCAAGAGACGACCGACAAGATTACTTAAATCAAGGAAAGGCTTAAGACGGCTCGAGATCGCCAGAAAAGTTATGCAGACAATAGATGCAAGTCGTTAGAATTCAAAGTTGGAGACAGAGTATTGTTGAAAGTTTCTCCTTGGAAAGGAGTTGTTAGATTTGGTAAGAAAGGAAAGTTAAGTCCCAGATACGTAGGACCATTTCCAGTGATCCAACGTATAGGACCAGTTGCTTATCGTTTACAACTACCAGAAGAGTTAGCTGGAGTACATGATGTATTTCATGTATCCAATCTCAAGAAATGTCTATCAGACGAATCACTGGTAGTACCTCTTCAAGATATAGAGGTAAACGAAAAGTTAAAATTTGTTGAGAAACCTCTTCAGATAGAAGATAGAAAGGTGAAATTTCTCAAGCACAAGCGACTAGTTCTAGTTAAAATCAAGTGGGATTCAAAGAGAGGAGCTGAATACACTTGGGAGCTGGAATCAGAAATGAAGCGAAAGTATCCTCACTTATTTCAATAAATCTCGAGGACGAGATTTTTATTAAGGTGGGGAGAATGTAACAACTCTCATCAAAAGTCATATTTATTTAATTAATTTGCCCAATAGGAAACCCTAATTGTGACACCCAAATGATTCTGCGTAAACCCTAAAATTTTCAGAGCAATCGGAATCAGGATCAGGGCCCCTAAAACTCAGGGGGGGTAAACCCTAATTACTAATATCAACACAGTTTATTGTCAAGAATTCGAAATAACGCGAAACCAACTCAGCAAGCCTACTGGGACACAAGGCTACCCTAGGGTAGATTGTTACCTCCCGTGACACGCGACAGAGACAGGGACATCCTTCGCGACACGCGGGGGAAACAATTTTCAAGTATAAATAGAACAGTCTGTTTCATGCAATTGAGTGTCAGTTCGACGTAAAAAATTCCATACGTACGTTGAGATATTGCTTAATTACTACAAAACACACACATAACACGAAGTGTTGCCGCAAAACAGGGTAATAACTCGATCGCTATTACGATTCATTGTTCGATCGATCAGTATATCCAATGGATGTTTAAGTGTTGCCATTCGTTGTGAGAGTTTGATCTCGTGAGTTATCTTAAATGCTGTATTGATTACTAACCCAGTTTTATGTGTATTGTTATTTAAATTAGGTTAACAAGGCTAATCCATAGACTAGACTCTATCCGTGTTAAATCTGCAATGTGAGTCATTCTCTTTTTATCAAATTACTTTCAAAAGCATGTTTATTTTCAAAAGTTATAATTACAGGGATTAAGTCTTTATAATCACCAAATTACAGCCGGTATGTGGGGTATTGTATACATTACTTTTTCCCGCCACCATTGGACAACGAGTTAGCCAATGGATGGTCTGACCACAGTCACAGAAATAAGGCGAGTGACAAATACTGTGGGTAGTTGGTTGATATAGAAACAATGTAATCACCCTTAATACTGTAAATTATAACAAACAAGTCTGTTTTATTAAATAGAATGATTCACTCAGTATTTCATGCTGACAAAACCTTTTTCAAACATGTTTCAGGTGATCTGTTGTGATTCAGGAAAGGTGCTGTGGAGCACTACAAGCTTAAGAAAGTGGCTCATTATAAAATAAAGAAATATATTTTGTAACATAAAGATTTCTCCGTGAAATCATAGTATTGTAAATTACCGGGTTGTGAAATAAAATAATCGGGAAAATTTTAGCTTTAAAAAGATCCTGATGATAAACTTCCGCTGTTAAACTCAATTAAATAAATACCACGGGATTTCTGTCCCGCGGCTCCTGAAATGGGTCAAACCGGGTCGGGGGCCGTGACATACCGGAATCCCGTCAATATGGTTTCACGTCTGCAATTCCAAACTTGAATCCCATGGGAGGTAACACTTTTAATAATTCATATAACACTAACCATGGCTCTATGCAGGATACAGGTATCAATCTGGCTATGGCAAGGGAATTCTAGAAGCTTAAGGATATGATATCCAGTGTACCAGGAGTGGTTAAACCCATTCCTGAAATTGCAGATGGTAGCCATAGGATATCTCGTTTTGCACCACCTATTTGTGATGCTGAGATACCCAAAAGGTTCCAGATACCAACTATGAAGCTATATGATGGTTCAACGGATCCAGAGGAACATGTAGTTCAATATAGGGAGAGGATGGAGATCAATCCAATTCCTGAGAGGTTAAAAGAAGCATGTCTATGCAAGGGTTTTGGATCCACACTCACAGGATCTGCTCTTAGATGGCTGCTAAGTCTCCCCCTACTCTATTACTTCATTTGCTAATCTAGTTAATCTGGTTAATAGTCAATTCTCGTGTAGTAGAAAATTTGAACGATTAACTAGTGATTTATATAGGGTAACACAAGGTCAGAATGAATCACTTAGGGATTATATCACTAAGTTTAGTAAAGAATCATTAGATATCCCTAATCTGGATATAGCCACGGCTGTGGAAGCCTTTAAAATGGGATTGCTTAGGGATTCATTATTCTATGATGATCTTGTTATGACCCCATGCAGGAATCTTGATGAAGTAAGAACCAGGGCCCTTAGGTTCATCCGTCTAGAGGATGACAAGAGGATCCAGGAGAGATTGGCAGGATCCTCAAAACAGGAAAAGCAAGGATCCTACTTTAAGAATAACAAGTTCAAGTCCTACAACAAGTATGACAACCAGAACGTGCATGCAGTAGAGCAGGAAGAGGATGACGAGGAATATCCTCCTATTTCTGAATACTGTTTTTCTGTTGATAACAATGAACTAATTCTTGCAATGCAGAATCTAGGTGAGAAAGCAAGATGGCCAAGGAAAAGTGATAAACCAGCCGCAACAAAAGACAAGTCCAAATGGTGTGCATATCATGAGGATTTCGGGCATCTCACTGAAGAGTGTATTGCACTCAGAAAAGAAATTGGTTACTTGTTAAGCAAGTGGCACTTGAAGGAGCTTTTGGGAAGAAAGAAGTCAAGGATCCAGGATCCTAAAAGGATCCCAGAAAAGGCTCATGCTCCTCCAGCAGATGCACAAGTTATAAATTTCATATCCGGTGGATCAGACATTTGTGGTACTTCCTTTTCAGCAGCCAAAAGACATGCCAAGGAAATCAAGATGGATAATGGAGACAGACCCATCCAGACCTCCACTGTCACCAAGGATAAGATTATAACTTTTGATGAGGATGATCGTATTGATGTGCAGGATCGTCATCATGATGGTCTTGTTATTACTTTGTTTATTTCTAACCATTTTGTTCGTAGGATCCTGATAGATGGAGGAAGCTCAGTAAACATCATCCAGCTTGATGTCCTCAAGAAGATGAACATCCCTGAATCAGACATTGTCCCAAGATCCTCAGTACTTGTGGGATTCAGCGGAGAGACCAAGAATACATTGGGGGACATCAAACTCCCCATCTATATTGAAGGACTCCATTCTTACCAAAAATTTTGTGTTATAGATTGCTTATCTTGTTGTAATGTTATCCTTGACAGGCCATGGATACATGACATGAAGGCAGTCCCATCTACTTATCATCAATGTGTAAAGCTTCCTAGTCCATGGGGAGTGGTGAAAATTGAGAGTGAACAACAAGAAGCTAAGAATTGTTACACGTCATCAATGAAGCCAGCCTCAAGACCAAGGGAGCAATAGCAACTAAAGTATCCTCCAAGAGATGTCTTGGAGGCAAGAGAATAGGATGTGAAAGAAATCCCTATGGATCCCCATGATCCTGAATCCATCGTCTTCATAGGATCAGGGATCCTCAGAAACATTGAACAATATCTAGTATCCTTCCTTAAGAGGAGGAAAACCACCTTTGCCTGGAAGCATGAGGATATGACAGGTATATCTAAGGATATAATTACTCATAAGCTTGGCATTGACAGGTCATTCAAGCCTATACATCAGAAGAGGAGGAAGTTTGCACCTGAAAGGAATGCTATTATCCAGGAAGAGGTAGATAAACTACTTCGGGCAAGTATGATAAGAGAGGTCAAGTATCCAAGGTGGTTAGACAACGTGGTTGTTGTACAAAAGAAAAATGGAAAGTGGAGGGTATGTGTCGATTTTACTGATTTAAACAAAGCATGTCCCAAGGATCCTTTCCCATTACCCCACAATGACTCCATGGTGGATGCTACCACGGGTCATGAGTTGTTGACTTTTATGGATGCTTTATCTGGATTTCAACAAATTCAGATGGAACCATCTGATCAAGAGGATACAGCCTTTACAACTGGTATATATTGTTATATTGCTATGCCATTCGGACTAAGGAATGCAGGTGCTACTTATCAAAGGCTAGTCAATATGATGTTCAAGGAACAAATTGGACACACTATGGAAGTTTACATAGACGACATGGTGGTTAAATCCAAGAAAGCTGAGGCTCACCTTAGAGACCTGGAGGAAGCATTCAATATCCTTGATAAATTTAATATGAAACTAAATCCTTCCAAGTGTCACTTTGATGTTAAAGCAGGTAAATTCCTAGGCTATATGGTGACAAAAAGAGGCATTGAAGCAAATCCAGAGCAAATTAAGGCTATTGTGAATATCAAATCTCTTGCCAATGCCAAGGATGTGCAAAGATTGACAGGCAGGATCGCAGCCTTGAACATGTTCAAATCCAAATCCATAGAAAAATGTAAGGAATTCTATGACATTTTGAGGAAGAAAAATAAATTTGAATGGACTGAAAAGCATGAAAATGCACTCAAAGCTCTTAAGGACTACCTATCCTCAGCCCCTGCCTTGATGAAACCAGAAAAAGGGGATATATTATCCTTGTATTTAGCGGTATCCTCTAAAGCAGTAAGTGCGGTCCTTGTTAAGGATCACGAAGGTACACAACATCCTGTCTATTATGTAACTAAGAGTTTGCTTGATGCTGAATCCAGGTATTCACATTTAGAAAAACTTATCCTTGCATTAATTATGGCATCTACTAAATTGAGACATTATTTTGAAACTCATACCATTATTGTTAAGACTAATTTTCCAATTAAGAATGTTCTCAGGAAACCTGAAATGTCAGGAGGGATTGCAAAGTCGGTAGTGAAGCTTAGTGCATATGATATAAGATATGAGCCAAGGACTGCCATCAAATCCCAAGCCTTAGCTGACTTTGTGGCAGATTTTAGTAATGACTTGCAAAAGGAAGTTGAGTTGGAGTCCAACTGCTAGAAGAAACTAAGGATCCTTGGATACTCTTCACCGATGGAGCCTCCAATATCAAAGGAACAGGGCTTGGAATACTATTAAAATCGCCACAGGGGGACATAATACCCCACTCCATAGCTTGTGAGTTCCAAACTACTAATAATGAGGCTGAATATGAAGCCTTGATAGCTGGTTTACAAATCGCTAAGCATATGAGGATCAGGTATCTTGAGGTACATGTGGATTCATTGTTAATTACTAATCACTTTAATGGATCCTATGCTGTTAAAGGTGAAAAGCTAATCAAATATTTAGAGATAGTCAAAGAATTGGCACTCTATTTTGTTTCCTTTAGTTTGACACAGGTACCAAGGGAAGAGAATGCAGAGGCCGATGCATTCGCCAATCTAGGATCATCCTTGAAGATTCCAGAGGACATCAGGATCCCTATTATCCACATCCTAACCCCTGCTATTGAGGATCATGTAGCCATGGTGATAGGAGAGGATTCTGCAATCATCCCTAGTGATGATACACAATCTCATTCAAGATCATGGATCATTCCAATCATGAGATACATACAACGTGGAGAGATTCCTACAGGAGAAAACTCCAGGGCTTTCAAAATCAAGGTATCTCAATTCACAATATTGAATAACATGTTATATAAACGATCTCTTGCAGGTACATATCTAAGAGGCATTGAGGATCCTGAAATCCAAGAAGTCCTAAAGGATTTCCATGAAGGAGATTGTGGAAACCACACTGGGGGCAGGGCATTATTCTCAAGGAACCTGAGGATAGGATACTATTGGCCTACTATGAAGAAGGATGCTTTGGATTATGCCAAGAAGTGTAATCCTTGTCAGAGACATAGTAATATCCTTCACCAACCAGCAGAGCTTTTGCATCCTATATCCTCTTCTTGGCCATTTATGAGATGGGGAATGGATATAGTTGGTAAGCTTCCTAGGGCACCTGGTGGAAAAGTATTCATGCTTGCTATGACTGATTACTTCTCCTAGTGGATAGAGGATGAAGCCTTTGCTCACGTCAGAGAAAAAAGAAGTGATATCCTTTATTAAGAGAAAAATTATTACTAGATTTGGCATCCCTTCTGAAATTGTTTGTGATAATGGATCCCAATTTATTGGGAATAGAACTACTAACTTTTGTGACAGCTGGGGGATTAAGATGATAACATCAACACCAGTCCACCCACAAGCTAATGGCCATGCAGAATCATCCAACAAGATCATCATCAACAATTTGAAGAAAAAGCTTGGATCCAAGAAAGGGATGTGGGTAGAAGAACTACCTTATGTACTTTGGGCTGATAGGACAACTCCCAAGAATGCTACTGGCCAAACTCAATTCTCTTTGGTATTTGGAGAAGAATCAGTGATCCCTATAGAGATGGTGGTTCCTACTGCAAGAACAAGCATTCGTGATCCTGAAGAAAATGCCGAAAACTTGGTTCAAGACTTGGACACTATAGAAGAACTCAGGGATTTGGCAAGGATAAGGATGGCCAGTTATCAACAAAGAATGGCTGGAGCCTACAATAAAAATGTCAGGATCAGGAAGTTCCAAGTTGGTGATATGGTATTAAGGAAAGCATTTCAGAATACCACCAATCCTGCTGATGGGAAGTTAGCACCAAAGTGGGAAGGCCCCTATTTGATTGAAGCTGAAGCAGGAAAGGGGGCATATCATTTGCTAACAATGGAAGGTGATTTGCTACCAAGAGCTTGGAATGCTGTCCACTTGAAGAAATATTTCATGTAATAAGGATCCATGATCTTTAGCCGGAAAGTATCCTTGAAGGATCCTTACAGGACAGAGGATCCTCATTCTGGTAATGATCTAATCTCAAACTATTTCATTCTTTAATTATCATATATATAAGGATAAGGATCCTGGATCCTTTATCCTCTTTTCATTCGATTCTGAGTTTTGCAGAAGGTTTAGGTATCCTTAACAAAGGATTGAGTATCCACAGAAGTATCCAGTTATTTGGGCTTGACCCTAGTTATTTGGGCTTCACCCAGTTATTTGGGCTTGACCCCAGTTATTTTGGGCTAGTCCCCAGTCTTTGGGCCTGTCCCTAGTATCGCCAGCAGCGCACGATGATCCTGGTACAGTTCATGGCAATGGGACCAGTACTCGCTTTAGGGGCTGACATTTTCATTGTACTGGCTGTATCCGGGATCCTACGTATAATGGTAGACGTACCATAAATCTGTTCCTAAGGTTTCTAACGTTTTCACGTTAGTTAAGGTTTTGGCATTTTCATGTCACTAAGTTTGGATAGTCGCCAGTGAGGGCCATAATCCAGTTTACACAAGATCCTTCGGGCTTGTCCCCAGTTATCCTTTGGGCTTATCCCCAGTTATCCTTTGGGCTTGTGCCCAGTTATCCTTTGGGCTTGTCCCCAGTTATCCTTTGGGCTTGTCCCCAGTTATCCTTTGGGCTTGTCCCCAGTATATTGGGCTTGTCCCCAGAATTGTTGGGCTTGTCCCCAGTTACAAACTCTTCTCTTATATTTGGCTTAGTCCCAAGTTATGTTCTGTTTCAGGGTTTTGAAGTTAAACAGCCAAGGATCCTTGATCCTTACCTTTTACTAAGGTTTGTCTTTTGATTATCCTGATTATGAGTGTTAAAGGGTTGCGATCCTAACTTGGATTCTCAGGTATGATCCTTAATCACTTTGATTTTATTCATTATTCATATAAGTGACCCTTATCCTTTGGCAACAGAACTAAGGATCCTTAAATTACATAACTTTTCTGAATTTATTGACTATGGGATATTTGATCCTTGATTATATCCTAAAATTTTTAAACATGATTTACTAAACTTTTATCCTTTACTTACGTATTCAAAGGAAGTGAATAACAAGAATAGGAAAATAAAGAATTCACAAGGATAACAACACAGGAAATAGCCAAAAAGTTAAAGTTATTTTTATTCACAAAAGTTAACCCTTCGAAGGTTGTCAAAATTACCTACCCCAAGCATCTACCAGCAATACGTGGCCCGTCCGCTGGGGTAGGTAAAGGGTGTCCATTGTTAACAGGTCTTTGAAGTGCAGGAAATATAAGATAGCAGGATAACAAGTGGTTTCATCCCCCAAACAGAGGATCCCTCCGTCACCTATTATCTTACTTATTGTCTTAGGATCCATGATCCATAACCCTAGAAACTATTATTCAAAATACAACCCAACATTGTTTAAAACACCATAACCAAAAACCACTACCAAATCCTAAAAAATGGGCTTTGGCCACGTCTAGAAATATCCATCATCGCCCATGTCAGCAGTTCACACCTTGGCTGCATCATCACCGCCAACTTGATCATTCCCGCTGCCACTCGCTTCGATTGCCAAGACCTCGGTAGCCTCTTCTTCATCCTCCAGCTCTGCCAGCTTTGCCTTCCAACCCTCCTTGTCCCAAGTGGTCTGGTCGAAGTCAGGATCCTCAGCCTCCTGAGCCATTTGCAGCTTGATTTTGTACATAGTGATGGCGGCAGAGATTTTAGCATCCTCCAGCAGCTCAGTTTTTTCATGATCAACCTCTATCTTGGCCATGACCACCTGCTTCTTCGCCAGATTGAGGTCCTTTTCAAGGGAGGAGATGGTTTGATCCTTGGCCAGGAAGAACTTTTGAACTCCTGATGCTTCTGCTCCGCCTCTTCAATGTATGCATCAAACAACATTTCGACCTCAGCAAATTTCTGCAAAAAATCAAGGTAAAGTTCAGGATCATGTGATCCTCAGGTGGACAAGATAATCAGTCAGGGTTAGTGATCCTTACATCGGCAAAGTATTCTTTGAACTGGTGGTGGATAAGAGGCAAGCCTTCAAGATTTTCAGCCTCAAAGGTCTTCCTTTTCTTTCCCCCCTTGGAAGTGGTAGGCTTTGGAACCACAGCACTTGGGCTAGCAGTCGTCTTCTTCTTCCCAGACCTGGGACCAACAGTAGTAAGATCGGTGACACTGAAGCGGTAAGCAGACCTTGAGGATTTTCCAGCACCTGTCAATCCAAAACAACAGATAAGTATTCTTGTTTTATTCACATTTCAACATTTAACCGTTTGTAAACTTGGATACTTACTTGACATTGTAACAGAACCTGAGGATACTTCTTGAGAATCCTTGGTGTTTGCTTGAAATGTTCTTACTGCAGGGTCAAGACTTCGGAAAGCAGCAAGCCTTTCCTTCGTTGCAGGTGAAGTAATGATGTGTGAAACAGAAATAGCTGCAAAACAGAAAAGATGTCAGTGATCCTCAACAGAAACAGGTTATCCTATGATCCTTCTATAAGGATCCTCTATCCTACCATGAGTGGCCCATGTTCTGGGGAGATCCTTCCCATTAGGGATAGAATCCCTCCTGACGAAGAAAATCGTTTCTTCCACTTGTTATCGTTCTTGGTGGTTTTCAAGATTGGATGAGGTTCACCGGGTTTATGTTTGAATAGAAAGCGGTGTGAACCATGGCTCACGAGGTTGTATAGTTCAGACAACTCCGACATTCCCAACTCAATATCCTCCTGCTCAATGATCCTCTCAAGGGTAAATAGAACCCTCCACATCATTGGCATAGCTTGGATATAGGATATCCCGGTAAGGGAGAAGAAAGATTGGGTAAAATCAGGAAAATGGTAGGAGTATCCTATCGAGAATGGGGTGACTAGAAATGCAACCCAGGTTTTAGAGATAAAATCACTCCGGACGGTAGGGTCAAAGGGTTTAAAAACAGTGCTCGCCGGAAAGCAATGGCGAATCCTGTCGATTTCAGGATCGGTAAAGCAGCAATGTTCCTTCGGAGAGTCTTCAATGATCCCTTGGCTTTTTAAAGGACTGTCTTTTCGATGATCCTTAACAGGGGATGATCTCAGCTTCATTGTGATTCGGAGAATTTGAGAAAGAAGAAGAACAGAGCAAGAAAGAGAAAAGAGAAAAGGGAGAGAAGTACCTGCTTGATCTTCAAATGAGGATTTAAAGGATGTAACGCACGATTTTAAATGCCTCTAGACCCTTATCTCTAACTTCAATTTATAATCTTGATTTTGCAGGGATGTCACTTCAGATGACGTAAGGTCTGCAATGGATAGTTCGATCATAACGGCTATATATCCGTTAGTTTGTTGCGGATAAGACCAAGAAAATATAACTCGACAATTTACACTTTACTCTTTATATTTTGGGGGCAATTGTTAGGGGAGGATTTTCTAAATCCTAAGGATCACGGGTCCTCAAGTGCTACCAGGATCATGGATCCTCAATTCTATTTGAATTAAGGATCCTCAACAGGTGTCGCAGGATCAGGATTCAGGATCACTGTTGTTATCCTACTACTAACAATTCTCTTCCTTGTACGTAAACTTGTTTTGCAGGAACGAGAGTATGGACCGAGTCTCACTGAAACTCCTGAAGTATATTCCCTCAATATTCCGCACGTGCTTGACCATTGTGAACGTTATGGAGATCGTGGGGAGAGTGCACAAATTGCGGATAGTTAGTTAGACTAGTTTTTTTCTAATTTAAAATGGGGATAACAAGCTTGAGTAGAACACTTAGCTAATTTTGGCATACACTCACACTCGTAACAGCTCTCAGTCAGCTCTCAAGCAATACTTGGCGATTTCATACACTTTTTTGCACATTACACACTAGTGATCCTTGTAACAAGCTTGTTATCATCCCAAGTTGTAAACTAACCTTTGTTTAATCTTAGTTGGTGATTGGTAGTTTCCGTCACCCGAGGTTTTTTGTGCCGGAGATCAAATCTTGATCAAGGGCTTTTTCCTCGTATAAATCTCTGTGTCATTTGTTCATTACATTCCAGAGTGATCCTTAATATTGTTCATTAATTCAAGCATCACACCTCACTACAAAAGATTTGGTTGCATTATCTTTGCTTGATTTTTGACCAAAACAAACCTATTTAAGGCCGCGATTCTCCCTGTCAACCACCAAGTCGTCTATGTAGACTTCCATAGTGTGTCCTATTTGTTCCTTAAACATCATATTGACTAGCCTTTGATAAGTTGCACCTGCATTCCTTAGTCCAAATGGCATAGCAATATAACAATACATACCAGTTGGGGTCATAAAGGTTGTATCCTCTTGATCAGATGGTTCCATCTGAATTTGTTGAAATCCAGATGAAGCATCCATAAAAGTCAACAACTCATGACCCGCGGTTGCATCCACCATGGAGTCAATGTAGGGTAATGGGAAAGGATCCTTGGGACAAGCCTTGTTTAAATCAGTAAAATCGACATATACCCTCCACTTTCCGTTTTTCTTTTGAACAACAACCACATTGGCTAACCATCTTGGATACTTAACCTCTCTAATCATACCTGCTCAGAGTAATTTGTCTACGTCCTCCTGGATAATGGCATTCCTCTCAGGTGCAAACTTCCTCCTCTTCTGATGTATGGGCTTGAATGACCTGTCAATACCGAGTTTATGAGTAATTATATCTTTAGAGATACATGTCATGTCTTCATGCTTCCAGGCAAAGGTAGTTTTTCTCCTTTTAAGGAAGGATACTAGATCCTGTTCAATGTTGCTTAGGATCCCTGATCATATGAAGACTTTGGATTCTGGATCATGATGATCCATAAGGATTTCTTTCATATCCTGTTCTCTTGCCTCCAAGATGTCTCTTAGAGGATACTTTAGTTGCTATTGCTCCCTTGGTCTTGAGGTTGGCTTCATTGATGAGGTATAGCAATTTTTTGCTTCTTGTTGATCACTCTCAATATTTATCACCTCCTATGGACTAGGAAGCTTTACACACTGATGGTAAGTAGACGCGACTGCCTTCATGTCATGTATCCATGGCCTGCCAAGGATAACATTGCAACAGGATAAGCAATCTATTACACAAAACTTTTGTAAAGAATTAAGTCCCTCTATATAGATGGGAAGTTTAATGTCCCCCAGAGTATTCTTGGTTTCTCCACTGAATCCCACAAGAACTGAGGATCTTGGGATAATATCCGATACAGGGATGTTCATTTTCTTGAGGACATCAAGCTGAATGATGTTCACTGAGCTTCCTCCATCGATTAGGATCCTGCGAACAAAATGGTTAGAAATGAATAAAATAATAACAAGACCATCATGATGAGGATCCTGAACATCAACACGATCATCCTCATCAAAAGTGATGACTTTCTCATGTGTGACAGTAGAGGTTCGAATGGGTCTATCCCCATTATCCATCTTGGTGTCCTTGGCATGTCTTTTGGCTGCTAAAAAGGAAGTACCACAAATGTCTGATCCACCGGATATGAAGTTTATAACTTGTGCATCTGCTGGAGGGGCAGGAGCCCTTTCTGGGACCTTCTCAGGATCCTAGATCCTTGATTTTTTTCTTCCCAAAAGCTCCTTCAAGTGCCCCTTGCTTAACAAGTAACCGATTTCTTTTCTAAGTGCAATACATTCTTCAGTGAGATGTCCGAAATCCTCATGATATGCACACCATTAGGACTTGTCTTTTGTTGCAGCTGGTTTATCACTATTCCTTGGCCATCTTGCTTTCTCATCTAAATTCTGCATTGCAAGAATTAGTTCATTGTTATGAACAGAAAAACATTATTAAGAAATTGGAGGATAATCCTGATCATCCTCTTCTTGATCTGCTGCATGCACATTCTGGTTATCAGACTTGTTGTAAGACTTGAACTTGTTATTCTTGAAGTATGATCCTTGCTTTTCCTGCTTCGAGGATCCTGCCAGTCTTTCCTGGATCCTTTTATCATCCTCTAGTCGGATGAACCTAAGGGCCCTGGTTCTTACTTCATCAAGATTCCTGCAAGGGGTCATGACAAGATCATCATAGAACAATGAATCCCTAAGTAAACCCATTTTGAAGGCTTCTGCAGCCGTAGCTATATCCAGATTAGGGATATCTAAGGATTCTTTACTAAACTTAGTGATGTAATCTCTAAGTGATTCATTTTGACCTTGTGTTACCCTATATAGATCACTAGTTAATCGCTCAAACTTTCTACTATTTGAGAATTGACTATTAAACAGATTAACTAGATTAGCAAATGAAGTAACAGAGTAAGGGGAAGACTTAGCAGCCATTTAAGAGCTGATCCTGTGAGTGTGGATCCAAAACCCTTGCATTGACATGCTTCTTTTAACCTCTCCGGGATGGGGTTGATCTCCATCCTTTCTCTATATTGAGCTACATGTTCTTCTGGATCCGTCGAGCCATCATAGAGCTTCATAGTTGGTATTTGGAACCTCTTTGGAATTTCTGCATCATAAATGGGTGGTGCAAAGCGAGATATCCTGTGGCTTCCATCTGTAATTTTAGGAATGGGTTAACCACTCCTAGAACACTGGATATCATATCCTTAAGTTTCTCTAATTCCCTAGTCATAGCTTGATTGATACCTGTATCCTGCACAAAGCCATGGTTAGTGTTATAAGAATTATTCAAAGTGTTACCTCCCGGAGGATTCAAGTTTGGAATCCCGGATGTGAATCCATATTGATGAGATTCTGGTATGACTGAAGGACCAGAAGAAGCAATGGTCTGCATAGGAATGAAGTCTCATTGATGAACGTCTGAACTTGAGGGCTGCACACTTCTTAAGAATCCTTGATCCTGAAAGATGTTGGATCCTTGATGTGCCATGACTGGGGGTCTTGGAGGATAATCCATGGATCCGTAAACCTGAGAGGAGGATCCTTGAACCTGAAAGGAAGATCCTTGAACCTGAGAGGATCCTTGAACTTGGGAGGATCCTTTAACCTGAGAGGATCCTTGAAGCTGAGAGGATCCTTGAACCTGGGAGGATCCTTGAGGCTGAGGGGATCCTTGAACCTGGGAGGATCCTTGAATTGTCTGTGTCCCCATATACCCTCCTGAGCTAATAAAGGATCCCTGATGCTAGAATGAGGATCCGAAAGGCTGAAAAGAGGATCCTGATGGCTGGAAGTTGGAGCCTAAAGCCTGACTCATAGTTGTTGATCCATATCGCTTTCCCAATGATCCACCTTGGTACTGGACATCCGGAGCTGCAGATTGTACTGCAGTTATAGCTGGAGTATCGAAATCCAGTGATCTAGGCACCAATGGAGAGTGATCCTCCGATGATCTCTTCAATTTCTTGATGTCATCGATCTCCCGAAGGATCCTCTCATTAGTTTTGTCCTGCTGCTGCATGTAATCCCTCATCTGCAAAATCAAAGAATAAAGATCAGTATTAGAAGGACTAGAAGAAACAGTAGAAGTTGGTGGTTTTGGGAAAATGGGGCTTTATCTCTTCGCAACATTTTCAGCATTCTTCTGGGATCCAAAAGGTGGTGGAGGCAAAGGTGGGACGCCCTGTGAAGAAGTGACTGCCGGCATAGAGCTTGAAGTGTTCTTTGCTGAAGAAGCCATATGGTTGAAGATGATGAACCGAAATGAACACAATGAGCAAAATTTTCAGAAATGAAGCACCAATTGCCCCACGGTGGGCGCCAAACTGTTTTGGTCAAAAAATCAGGCTAGGATAATGTAACCAAATCTTTTGTTGTGAGGAATGATGCTTGAATCAATGAACAAACATATGAATAACTTGCAAATGAAATAAATAAGTGACACAAGGAATTGTACGAGGAAAAAGCCTTTGATCAAGAGTTGATCTCCGGCATAAAAAAGCTCGGGTGATGGAAACTACTGATCACCAACTATAATTAAACAAATGATTGTTATAACTCGGGATGATAACAAGCTTGTTACAAGGATCACTAGAGTGTAATGTGTATGAAATCGCCAAATGAAGAGTGTTAGCTAACTTAGCCAATTGTTCTTATTCAAGCTTGTTATCCCCTTTTTAAAATTAGAAATAACTAGATAACTAATTATCCGCTAAATATGCAAGCTTCCCACGATCTCCATAACGTTCACGAAGGCTATGCACGTGTGGAATATTAAAGCATATTCCCCTAGAATATCGGCAAGACTTGGTCCATGTGTATGCTCCAACAAAACAAGCTTAAACATAGTGAAGGCAACCGTTAGTATAAGGATAACAATAAGGATCTTGGATCCTGATCCTGCAACGTCTTCTGAGGATCCTTAATTCAAACAGAATTGAGGATCCGTGATCCTGGCAGTATTTGAGGATCCGTGATCCTTAGTGTTAGGGGAGGATTTCTCAATGACTTGTGATCCTCAATTATTGTTGGGTTTGGTGATCCTCACTTCTGTTTGAGTTAGTGATCCTCAGAAGTGCTTCAGGATCAGGACCATGGATCATCTTATGGATCCTTATACTAACGATTGTCTACTTTGAATATGGTATGGTTTTGCAGGAATACCAGCTTGGACTTGGTCTTGGCGACATTCCTGGAGCATATTCCATGTTTATTCCGCACGTGCATAGCTAAAAGTGGACGTTATGGAGTCGTGGAGGACTTGCACCATTTGCGGAATGTTAGTTAGAGTAGATATTTTCCATTTTTAAAGGGGTAGCGAGCTAATTAGAAAACACTTGGCTATTTTTGGCTAACACACACACTCGTACAACTGCTCTCACATGTTCTCGTTAATTCACTTGGCGATTACACACTTTTTTACACAATACACTATAGTGATCCTTGTACTTAGCTCGCTATCATCCGAAGTTGTAATACATTCATTATTTAATTCGAGTTGGTGATCGGTAGTTTCCATCACCCGAGGTTTTTTATGCCGAAGATCATTCATTGATCAAGGGCTTTTTCCTCATATAAATCTTTGTGTCACTTGTTCATTTCATTTCATTTCTGAGTGATCCTTATTGTTGTTTATCAATTCAAGCATTATACCTCACAACAGAAAGTTTGGTTGCATTGTCATTGCCAGATTTTTGACCAAAACAGTTTGGCGCCCACCGTGGGGCAATTGGTGCTTCATTCCTAAGAAGTTTCATACCTTTGTGGTCATTTCGGTTCACGACAACCAGGTAGATGGCTTCTTCAGCGAAGAACACTTCAAACTTAATGCCGTCATTCAGTTCTTCACAAGGCGTTCTTCCTTTGCCACCACCACCTTCTAAATCCCAGAAGAATGCTGAGAATGCTGCGAAGAAACAAACCCCCATTTTCACAAAACCACCAACTTCTTCTGTTTCAACTAATCCTACTAGTAATGATCTTTATACTCTGATTTTGCAGATGAGGAATCATGCACAAGAGCAGGACAAAACCAACGAAAGGATCCTCCGGGAGATCGATGAGATCAAGAAGCAGAAGAAATCAGTGGAGGATCACTCTCCTCTGATGCCAAGATCGCTGAACTTCGACACTCCAGTCATAACTTCCCAACACTCAGCAGTTCCGGACGTGCAATACTTGGGTGAATTACCAGGAAGGCGTTATGGAACAGCAGCCATGAGTCAGGCATTTGGCTCTCATTTCTAGCCTCAAGGATCCTCTTCTCAGCATTAGGGATACTTCACGTCAGGAGGATATTTGGGAATGCATGCAGTCCAAGGGTCCTCTCAGGTCCAAGGATCCTCCCAGGTCCAAGGATCCTCCCAGGTCCAAGGATCCTCCCAGGTCCAAGGATCCTCCCAGGTCCAAGGATCCTCCCAGGTCCAAGGATCCTCCTAGGTTCAAGGATCCTTCCCGGTCCAAGGATCCTCCCTTATCCCAGGATCCTCTCTGGTCCCAGGATCCTCTCTGGTCCCAGGATCCTCTCTGGTCCCAGGATCCTCTCTGGTTCCAGGATCCTTTCAGGTTCAAGGATCATCTCAACTTCAAGGATCCAACGTCCTTCAGGATCAAGGATTCTTGAGAAGTATGCAGCCTCAGAGCTCGGACGCTCATCAATGAGACTTCATACCAATGCAGACCATTGCTCCCTATGGTCCTTCAATCATGCCAGAGTCTCGTCAATATGGATTCACATCCGCAATTCCAAACACGAATCCTGTGGGAGGTAACATTTTTAATAATTCACATAACACTAACCATGGCTTAATGCAGGATACAGGTATTAATCAGGCTATGGCAAGAGAATTACAGAAGCTTAAGGATATGATATCCAGTGTACCGGGAGTGGTTAAACCCATTCCTGAAATTGCAGATGGTAGCCATAGGATATCTCGTTTTACACCACCCTTATGTGATGCTGAGATACCTAAAAGATTCCAGATACCATCTATGAAGCTGTATGATGGTTCAACGGATCCAGAGGAGCATGTAGCTCAGTACAGGGAGAGGATGGAGATCAATCCAATTCCTGAAAGGTTAAAAGAAGCATGTCTATGCAAGGGATTTGGATCCACACTCACTGGATCTGCTCTTAAATGGCTGCTAAGTCTTCCCCCTTACTATATTACTTCATTTGCTAATTTAGTTAACTTCTTCAATAGTCAATTCTCTTGTAGTAGAAAATTTGAACGATTAACTATTGATCTATATAGGGTAACACAATGTCAAAATGAATCACTTAGAGATTACATCACTAAGTTTAGTAAAGAATCCTTGGATATTCATAACTTGGATATTGCTACGGCTGTAGAAGCCTTTAAAATGGGATTACTTAGGGATTCATTATTCTATGATGATCTTGTTATGACACCTTGCAGGAATCTTGATGAAGTAAGAACTAGGGCCCTTAGGTTCATCCGCCTAGAGGATGACAAAAGGATCCAGGATAGATTGACAGGATCCTCAAAACAAGAGAAACAAGGATCCTACTTCAGGAACAACAAATCCAAGTTCTACAATAAGTCTGACAATCAGAACGTGCATTCCGTGGAACAAGAAGAGGATGATGAGGATTATCCTCCTATTTCTGAATACTGTTTTTCTGTTGATAACAATGAACTAATCCTTACAATGCAGAATCTAGGTGAGAAAGCTAGGTGGCCAAGGAAAAGTGATAAACCAGCTGCTGCAAAGGATAAGTCCAAGTGGTGTGCATATCATGAGGATTTCAGGCATCTCACTGAAGAGTGTATTGCACTGAGAAAGGAAATTGGTTACTTGTTGAGCAAGGGGCATTTGAAGGAACTCTTGGGTTGGAAGAAGTCAAGGATCCAGGATCCTGAAAGGATCCCGGAAAGGGCTCCTGCTCCTCCAGCAGATGCACAAGTCATAAATTTCATATCCGGTGGATCAGATATCTGTGGTACATCCTTTTCAGCAGCAAAAAGACACGCTAAGGAAACCAAGATGGATAATGGAGACAGACCCGTCCGGACCTCCGTTGTCACCCAGGATAAAGTCATAACTTTTGATGAGGATGATCGTGTTGATGTCCAGGATCCTCATCATGATGGTCTTGTAATTACATTGTTTATTTCTAACCACTTTGTTCGCAGGATCCTTATAGATGGAGGAAGTTCTGTGAACATCATTCAGTTGATGTCCACAAAAAGATGAATATCCCAGAGTCTGATATTATCCCAAGATCCTCAGTACTTGTGGGATTCAGTGGAGAAACTAAGAATACATTGGGGGACATCAAACTCCCAATCTATATTGAAGGATTGCATTCTTATCAAAAATTTTGTGTTATAGATTGCTTATCATGTTGCAATGTTATCCTTGGCAGGCCATGGATACATGATATGAAGGCAGTTCCATCCACCTATCATCAATGCGTAAAGCTTCCAAGTCCATGGGGAGTGGTGAAAATTGAGAGTGATCAACAAGAGGCTAAGAATTGTTATACATCCTCAATGAAGCCAGCCTCAAGACCAAGGGAGCAATAGCAATTAAAGTATCCTTCAAGAGATGTCTTGGAGGCAAGAGAACAGGATTTTAAAGAAATCCTCATGGATCCTGAGGATCCTGAATCCAAGATCTTTATAGGATCAGGGATCTTTAGTGACGTCGAACAGGAGCTAGTATCCTTCCTTAAGAGAAGGAAATCCACCTTTGCCTGGAAACATGAAGACATGACAGGTATATCTAAGGATATAATTGCTCACAAACTTGGCATTGACAGGTCATTCAAGCCAATTCATCAAAAGAGGAGGAAGTTTGCACCTGAAAGGAATGCTATTATCCAGGAAGAGGTAGATAAGCTACTTCGATCAGGTATGATAAGAGAGGTTAAGTATCCAAGATGGTTAGCCAATGTGGTTGTTGTTCAAAAGAAAAATGGAAAGTGGAGGGTATGTGTCTATTTTACTGATTTGAACAAGGCATGTCCCAAGGATCCTTTCCCATTACCCCACATTGACTCCATGGTGGATGCTACCGCGGGTCATGAGTTGTTGACTTTTATGGATGCTTTGTCTGGATTTCAACAAATTCAGATGGAACCATCTGATCAAGAGGATACAGCCTTTATGACCCCAACTGGTATATACTGTTATATCGCTATGCCATTTGGATTAAGGAATGCAGGTGCTACTTATCAAAGGCTTGTCAATATGATGTTCAAGGAGTAAATTGGACAAACTATGGAAGTCTATATAGATGACATGGTGGTCAAGTCCAAGAAAGCTGAGGATCACCTTAAAGACTTGGAGGAAGCATTCAATATCCTTGATAAGTTTAATATGAAACTAACTCCTTCCAAGTGTCATTTTGGTGTTAAGGCAGGTAAATTCTTGGGCTATATGGTGACAAAGAGGGGCATTGAAGCAAGTCCATAACAAATCAAGGCTATTGTGAATATCAAATCTCTTGCCAATGCTAAAGATGTGCAAAGATTGACAAGCAGGATCGCGGCCTTGAACAGATTCATATCCAAATCCTTAGAAAAGTGCAAGGAATTCTATGATATCCTGAGGAAGAACAAGAAATTTGAATGGACTGAGAAGCATGAAAGTGCCCTCAAAGCTCTTAAGGATTACCTATCCTCAGCCCCTGCCTTGATGAAACCAGAAAAAGGGGATGTATTATCCTTGTACCTAGCAGTATCCTCAAAAGCAGTAAGTGCGGTCCTTGTTAAGGATCACCAAGGTACACAACATCCTGTCTATTATGTAAGTAAGAGTTTACTTGATGCTGAATCCAGGTATTCACACTTAGAAAAACTTATCCTTGCATTAATTATGGCATCTACTAAATTAAGACATTATTTTGAGACTCATGCCATTATTGTTAAGACTAATTTTCCAATTAAGAATGTTCTCAGGAAACCTGAAATGTCAGGAAGGATGGCTAAGTGGGCAGTGAAGCTGAGTGCATATGATATACGATATGAACCAAGGACTGCCATCAAATCCCAAGCCTTGATTTGATATTCACAATAGCCTTGATTTGTTCTGGACTTGCTTCAATGCCCCTATTTGTGATAATGGATCCCAATTTCTTGGGAATAGAACTACTAACTTTTGTGACAGTTGGGGGATTAAGATGATAACATCAACACCAGTCCACCCACAAGCTAATGGTCAGACAGAATCATCCAACAAGATCATCATCAACAATCTGAAGAAGAAGCTTGGATCCAAGAAAGGAAAATGGGCAGAAGAACTACCTTATGTGCTTTGAGCTGATAGGACAACTCCTAAGAATGCTACTGGCCAAACTCCATTTTCTTTGGTGTTTGGGGCAGAATCAGTGATCCCTACAAAGATGGTGGTTCCAACTGCAAGAACAAGCATTCGTGATCCAGAAGAAAATGCTGAAAACTTGGTTCAAGACTTGGATACTATAGAGGAAATCAAGGACTTGGCAAGGATAAGGATGGCCAGTTATCAGCAAAGGATGGCTGGAGCTTACAACAAAAATGTCAGGATCAGGAAATTCCAAGTTAGTGATATGGTATTAAGGAAAGCGTTTCAGAATACCACCAATCCTGCTGATGGAAAGCTAGCACCAAAGTGGGAAGGCCCCTATTTGATTGAAGCTGAAGCAGGAAAGGGGGCATATCGATTGCTAACAATGGAAGGTGATTTGCTACCAAGAGCTTGGAATGTTGTCCATTTGAAGAAATATTTCATGTGATCAGAATCCATGATCCTAACAAGACAAGTATCCTTGAAGGATCCTGATAAGGCAGATGATCCACATTCTGGTAATATTCTGATCTCTAACTCTTTTATTTTCTAATTATCCTACATAAGGATAAGGATCCTGTATCCTTTATCCTCCTTTCACTTGATTCTGAGTTTTGAAGGTTCAGGTATCCTTAACTAAAGATTGAGTATCCACAGAAGTATCCAATTATTAGGGCTTGACCCCAGTTATTTGGGCTTGGCCCCAGTTATTTGGGCTAGTCCCCAGTTTGGGCCTGTCCCCAGTTTCGCCAGTAGCGCAAGATGATCCTGGTATAGTTCATGGCAATGGGACCAGTACCCGCTTTAGGGGCTGACAATTTCATTGTACTGGCTATATTCAGGATCCTACGTATAATGGTAGACGTACCATACATCCGTTCCTAAGGTTTCTAACGTTTTCACGTTAGCTAAGGTTTTGCCATTTTCATGTCACTAAGTTTGGATAGTCGCCAGTGAGGGCCATACTCCAGTTTACACACGATCCTTTGGGCTTGTCCCCAGTTATCCTTTGGGCTTGTCCCCAGTTATCATTTGGGCTTGTCCCCAGTCGTCCTTTGGGCTTGTCCCCAGTATATTGGGCTTGTCCCCAGAATTGTTGGGCTTGTCCCCAGTTGCTAACTTTTATCTTATATTGGCTTAGTCCCAAGTTGTATCCTATTTCAGGTTTTTGAAGCTAAACGACCAAGGATCCTTGATCCTTACCTTCTACTAAGGTTTGTCTTTTGGGCTATCCTGATGTTAAGTGTTAAAAGATAGGATCCTAACTTGGATTCTCAGGTATGATCCTTAACTATTTTGATTTTATTCATTATTTATTTGAATAACCCTTATCCTTTGACAACTGAACTTATGATCCTTAAACTATATTACTTTTTCAGAACTTATCGATTATGGGATATGTGATCCTTGATCATATCCTAAACTTTTTGGGGATATTTTTTTTTAAAATTTTTTCAAGGCTTGATAAGTTTAAACAAAATGAACATTACAACAATTGGAAAGTAAAATATTAACAAGGATATCAACACAGGATAAGCCAAAAAGTTAAAGTTATTTTATTCACAAAAGTTTAAACCATTTAAGGTTGTCAAAATTGCCAACCCACATTTCTACCAACAAAACGTGGCCCGTCCACATGGGTTGGCAAAGGGTGTCCGTTGTTCATTGGTCTAGAAAGTGCAGGAATCAAAAGACGGCAGGATCACAATGGCTTCATCCCCTAAACAGAGGATCCCTCCACCATTTGTAATCCTACCTATTGTTCGAAGGATCCATGATCCTTAGCCCTAATTACTATTGTTTGAGTACAACCCATCATTGTTCAACAAAAAACACCATAACCAAAACAAACTAGCAAACTTAAAAAGTGGGCTCCGGCTACGTCTAGAAATGTCCTTCATCGCCCATTCATGCAGCCTACACCTTCGCTGCATCATCATCCCGTCCAGCTCCAGTATCCTTCGCCTGCTCCTTGCCACTGTCACCAGCTTTGATTGCCAGAACCTCGTCAGCCTCATCTTCATCATCCTCCAACTCAGCCAGCCTAGCCTTCCAGCCCTCCGTGTCCCAGCTGCTCCTATCAAAGGCAGGATCCTGAGCTTCTTGAGCCATCTGAAGCTTGGTCTTGTTCATGGCAATGGCAGCGGAGACTTTAGCATCCTGTGTGATCTCGTGCTTCTCATAATTAGCATTGATCTAAGTCGCAACTATCTGAGCTTTGGCATCATTGAGATCCTTTTCAAGGGAAGCAATCATGTGATCCTTGAGCACCGCCACCTTTTGGAGATCAGAGTATTTCTCCTCAAGCTCCTCAACATTCCCAACATAGTCTTCGATCTCAGCAAATTTCTACAAAGAAGACAATGCAAAGATTAGATTCAGGTGATCCTCAAGTGGATAGGATAACTAAACTGAGTCAGTGATCCTTACATCATTAAAGTACTCGAGGAATTGATGACGGATCAGAGGTAAGCCTTGAAGGTTGTCAGCTTCAGAGGTCTTTCTTTTCTTTCCACCTCTTCCCTTTGAAGTGGTAGCCTTGGGGATTACGACGGAGGGGCTAGCACTAGACTTTTTCTTTGAGGATCTGACATTATCAAGATCAGTGACACTGAACTTGGAGGCAGATCTTGAGGATTTACCGGCGCCTACACATTCAAAATAGATAAGTATCCTTATTCTATTTCTATTTAACTATTTATTTAAACATTTAACTATACAAAAAATAGGATACTTACTTGACATGGTGACAGAACCTGAGGATACTTCTTGTGAGTCCTAGGTGTTTGTTTTGAAAGACCTTGTTGCAGGATCAAGTCTTCTAAAAGCAGCGAGCCTTACCTTGGTGGCAGGTGATGGTATAAGGTGCGAAACAGAGATAGTTGTAAAACAGAAACAAGAGGGTGTTAGTGATCCTTATACAAAAACAAGGTTATCTGGTGATCCTTCTCAGGATCCTCTATCCTACCATGGGTGCTCCACTTCCTTGGCAGATTCTTTCCATCCAGGATAGAATCCCTTCTGACAAAAAAGAATCGCCGTTTCCAGTTTGTATCATTCTTAGTGGCTTTGAAGATGGGATGTTCTTCACTGGGTTTACGCTTGAATAGATATCGGTGGGATCCATATGTTGTGAGATCATAGATCTCTGCCAATTTTGACATTCCTAGAGCAATTTCTTCCTGCTCAATGTTCCTCTCAAGTGTATATAAGACCCTCCAGATCATTGGCATAGCTTGAATATAGGAGATGCCGGTGAGGGAGAAGAAAGACTGGGTGAATTCAGGGAAAGGATACGAGTATCCTATTGTGAAAGGAGTGACCGGGAAAGCTACCCAAGTTTCAGAAACGTAATCACTTAGAACGGTAGGATCAAACGGTTTGAAATAGGTGTTCGCCGGAAAGCAAAGCCGGATTCTGTCTATTTGTGGATCAGTGAAGCAGCACCTTTCATTCGCTGAATCTTTAATGATCCACTGGCTCTTAAGAGGACTGTCCTTCTTGTGATCCTTAGCAGGAGAGGATCTTAACATCATCTTGATTATGAAGAAGGTGAAGAAAGAAGGAGCAGAGAAAGAAAACGTAAAGGAAGAAGAGGAAGAGAGATACCTGCTTGATCTTCGGATATGAATTTAAAGGGAGTTTCTCTTGAATTTAAATGCGGATTGATCCCTATCTCTAACTCCTATTTATAATGATGATTTTGCAGGATAGTCACTTCAGTGACGTCATGTTCGTAACGGCTAGTCCGATTACAACGGCTAGTTATCCGTTGGTTGATTGCGGATAAGAACAAAATACAACTCGTTTATTTACATAATTACTCCTTATATTTTGGGGGCAATTATTAGGGGAGGATTTGTCAATGACCTGTGATCCTCAATTATTGTTGGGTTTGGTGATCCTCACTTCTGTTTGAGTTAGTGATCCTCAAAAGTGCTTCAGGATCAGGATCATGGATCATCTTAAGGATCCTTATACTAACGATTGTCTACTTTGAATATGGTATGGTTTTGCAGGAATACCAGCTTGGACTTGGTCTTGGCAACATTCCTGGAGCATATTCCATGTTTATTCCGCACGTGCATAGCTAAAAGTGGACGTTATGGAGTCGTGGAGGACTTGCACCATTTGCGGAATGTTAGTTAGAGTAGATATTTTCCATTTTTAAAGGGGCAGCGAGCTAATTAGAAAACACTTGGCTATTTTTGGCTAACACACACACTCGTACAACTGCTCTCACCTGTTCTCGTTAATTCACTTGGCGATTACACACTTTTTTACACAATACACTATAGTGATCCTTGTACTTAGCTCGCTATCATCCGAAGTTGTAATACATTCATTGTTTAATTCAAGTTGGTGATCGGTAGTTTCCATCACCCGAGGTTTTTTATGCCGGAGATCATTCATTGATCAAGGGCTTTTTCCTCGTATAAATCTTTGTGTCACTTGTTCATTTCATTTCTGAGTGATCCTTATTGTTGTTCATCAATTCAAGCATCATACCTCACAACAGAAAGTTTGGTTGCATTGTCATTGCCTGATTTTTGACCAAAACACTTAGGTACAGAAAATCTATCCCTAACAATAATATACAGGATGTTGTGTACCTTCATGATCCTTAACAAGGACTGCAATTACTGCCTTGGAAGAGACTGCTAAATATAAGGATAATATATCCATTTTTTCTGGTTTCATTAACGCTGGGGCTGAGGATAGGTAATCCTTAAGGGCCTTGAGAGCATTCTGATGCTTTTCAGTCCACTCAAATTTCTTGTTCTTTCTCAGAATGTCATATAACTCTTTAGATTTCTCTGAAGACTTTGAGATGAACCTGTTCAAGGCTGCGATCCTTCCTGTCAATCTTTGCACATCCTTGGCATTGGTAGGAGACTTAATGTTCACAATAGCCTTGATTTGCTCTGGACTTGCCTCTATGCCTCTTTTAGTCACCATGTATCCTAGAAATTTGCCAGTTTCACACCAAAGTGGCACTTGGAAGGATTCAATTTCATATTGAATTTGTCAAGGATATCAAATGCTTCCTCCAAACCTCTAAGGTGATCCTCAGCTTTCTTGGACTTAACCACCATATCATCTATATATATACTTCTGTGGTGTGTCCTATTTGTTCTTTAAGCATCATATTAACTAGCCTTTGGTAGGTAGCACCTGCATTTCTTAGTCCATATGGCATAGCAATATAACAATAGATACCAGTTGGGGTTGTTAGGGGAGGATTTTCCAATCCTAAGGATCATGGATCCTCAAGAACTGCCAAGATCATGAATTATGTTTGAATTAAGGATCCTCAGTAGGTGTTTCAGGATCAGGATTTAGGATCCTTATTGTTATCCTTATACTAACGATTGCCTTCATTAAGCATAAGCTTGCTTTGCAGGAGTATGTGTATGGACTTGGTCTTGCCGATATTCGTGGAGCATATTCCCTCAATATTCCGCACGTGCTTGACCCTTGTGAACGTTATGGAGGTCGTGGGGAGCTTGCACAATTTGCGGATAGTTAGTTAGTTTAGTTATTTCTAATTTTAAAAGGGGATACCAAGCTTGAGTTAGAATACTTGGCTAATTTAGCAAAAACACACACTCTCGAACAGCTCTCAGCAGTTTACTTGGTGATTTCATACATTTTTTGCACATTGCACACTAGTGATCCTTGTAACAAGCTTGTTATCATCCCAAGTTGTAACACTTTTCTGTTTAATCTTAGTTGGTGATCGGTAGTTTCCATCACCCGAGGTTTTTTATGCCAGAGATCAACTCTTGATCAAGGGCTTTTTCCTCGTATAAATCCTTGTGTCACCTCTTTATTTGATTTGCAAGTTGTTCACACAATTATTCATTGATTCAAGCATCACACCTCACAACAAAAGATTTGGTTGCATTATCCTTGCTTGATTTTTGACCAAAACAGTTTGGCGCCCACCGTGGGGCAATTGGTGCTTCATTCCTAAGAAATTCTTGTTTTTGTGATCATTTCGGTTCATTACAACCAAGCAGATGGCTTCTTCAGCAAAGAACACATCAAGCTCTATGCCGGCAATCAGTTCTTCATAGGGCGTTCCACCTTTGCCTCCACCACCTTCTGGATCTCAAAAGAATGCTGACAATCCTGCAAAGAGACCAAGCCCCATTTTTTCAAAACCACCAACTTCTTCTGTTTCTACTAATCCTACTACTAGTGATCTTTTTACTTTGATTTTGCAGATGAAGGATCACATACAAGAGCAGGACAAAACCAATGAAAGGATCCTCTGGGAGATTGGTGATATCAAGAAACAGAAGAAATCAGGGGAGGATCACTCTCCTTTGATACCAAGGTTATTAGATTTCGACACTCCAGCTATAATCGCCTTGCAAACTGCAGCTCCGGACATCCAGTATCAGAGTGGACCATTGGGAAGGCGTTATGGAACAACAATTATGAGTCAGGCCTTAGGGTCTCGCTTCCAGCCTCAAGGATCCTGTTTTCAGCCTTCAGGATCCTCTTTCCAGCATCAGGGATCCTTTGTAAGCTCAGGAGGATATATGGGGACGCACATGGTTCAAGGTTCCTCTCAGCTTCAAGGATCCTACCAGGTTCAAGGATCCTCCATGGTTTAAGGATCCTCTCAGCCTCAGGGATCCTTTCAGGTTCAAGGATCCTCTCAGCTTCACGGATCCAACATCTTTCAGGATCAAGGATTCTTAAGAAGTGTGCAGCCTCCAAGTTCGGATGTTCATCAAGGAGACTTCATTCCAATGCAGACCATTGCTTCTTCTGGTCCTTCAGTCATACCAGAATCCCGTCAATATGGATTCACATCTGGAATTCCAAACGTGAATCCTCCGGGAGGTAACACTTTCAATAATTCTTATAACACTAACCATGGCTTTATGCAGGATACAGGTATCAATCAAGCTACGGCTAGGGAATTACAGAAGCTGAAAGATATGATATCCAGCGTTCCAGGAGTGGTTAAGCCCATTCCTGAAATCGCAGATGGTAGCCATAGGATATCTCGTTTGCACCACCTATTTGTGATGCTGAGATACCCAAAAGGTTCCAGATACCAACTATGAAGCTGTATGATGGTTCGACGGATCCAGAGGACCATGTAGCTCGGTACAGAGAAAGGATGGAGATCAATCCAATTCCTGAGAGGTTAAAGGAAGCATGTCTATGCAAGGGTTTTGGATCCACACTCACAGGATCTGCTCTTAAATGGCTTCTAAGTCTTCCCCCTTACTCTATTACTTAATTTGCTAATCTAGTTAACCTGTTTAATCGCCAATTCTCATGTAGTAGAAAATTCGAACGATTAACTAGTGATCTATATAGGGTAACACAAGGTCAAAATGAATCACTTAGAGATTACATCACTAAGTTTAGTAAAGAATCCTTAGATATCCCTAAACTGGATATAGCTACGGCTGTAGAAGCCTTTAAAATGGGTTTACTTCGGGATTCATTGTTCTATGATGATCTTGTCATGACCCCTTGCAGGAATCTTGATGAAGTAAGAACCAGGGCCCTTAGATTCATCCGGCTAGAGAATGATAAAAGGATCTAGGAAAGACTGGCAGGATCCTCGAAGCAGGAAAAGCAAGGATCCTACTTCAAGAACAACAAGTTCAAGCCTTACAATAAGTCTGACAACCAGAACGTGCATGCAGTAGAGCAGGAAGAGGATGATGAGGATTATCCTCCTATTTCTGAATACTGTTTTTCTGTTGATAACAATGAACTGATCCTTGCAATGCAGAATTTAGGTGAAAAAGCAAGATGGCCTAGAAAAAGTAATAAACCAGCCGCCACAAAAGACAAATCTAAATGGTGTGCATATCACAAGGATTTCGGGCATCACACTGAAGAGTGTATTGCACTGAGAAAAGAGATTGGGAAGAAAGAAGTCAAGGATCCAGGATCCTGAGAGGATCCCAGAAAGAGCTCCTGCTCCTCCAGCAGATGCACAAGTTGTAAATTTCATATCCGGTGGATCAGACATTTGTGGTACTTCCTTTTCAGCAGCCAAAAGACGTGCCAAGGAGACCAAGATAGATAATGGAGATAGACCCATCCGGACCTCTACTGTTACGCAGGAGAAAGTTATAACTTTTATTTCTAACCATTTTGTTCGCAGGATCCTAATCGACGGAGGAAGCTCGGTGAACATCATTTAGCTTGATGTCCTCAAGAAAATGAACATTCCTGAATCAGACATTGTCCCAAGATCCTCAGTTCTTGTGGGATTCAGTAGAGAAACCAAGAATACATTGGGGGACATCAAACTCCCCATCTATATTGAAGGACTCCATTCTTATCAAAAATTTTGTGTAATAGATTGCTTATCCTGTTGTAATGTTATCCTTGGTAGGCGATGGATACATGACATGAAGGCAGTCCCATCTACCTATCATCAATGTGTAAAGCTTCCTAGTCCATGGGGAGTGGTGAAAATTGAGAGTGATCAACAAGAAGCTAACAATTGCTACACCTCATCAATGAAGCCAGCCTCAAGACCAAGGGAGCAATAGTAATTAAAGCATCCTCCAAGAGATGTCTTGGAGGCAAGAGAACAGGATGTGAAAGAAATCCTTATAGATCCTCATGATCCTGAATCCATAGTCTTCATAGGATCAGGGATCCTCAGCAACATTGAACAGGATCTAGTATCCTTCCTTAAAAGGAGAAAAACTACCTTTTCCTGGAAGCACGAGGACATGACAGGTATATCTAAAGATATAATTACTCATAAACTTGGCATTGACAGGTCGTTCAAGCTAATTCATCAAAAAAGGAGGAAGTTTCTCCTGAAAGGAATGCTATTATCCAGGAAGAAGTAGATAAACTACTCCGGGCAGGTATGATAAGAGAGGTTAAGTATCCAAGGTGGTTAGCCAATGTGGTTGTTGTTCAAATGAAAAATGGAAAGTGGAGGGTATGTGTCGATTTTACTGATTTAAACAAGGCATTTCCCAAGGATCCTTTCGCATTACCCCACATTGACTCCATGGTGGATACTACCGCGGGTCATGAGTTATTGACTTTTATGGATGCTTCATCTGGATTTCAGCAAATTCAGATGGAACCATCTGATCAAGAGGATACAGCCTTTATGACCCCAACTGGTATATATTGTTATATTGCTATGCCATTTGGACTAAGGAATGCAGGTGCTACTTTTCAAAGGCTAGTCAATATGATGTTCAAAGAACAAATTGGACACACTATGGAAGTCTATATAGATGAAATGGTGGTTAAGTCCAAGAAAGTTGAGGATCACCTTAGAGACTTGGAGGAAGTATTCAATATCCTTGATAAATTTAATATGAAACCAAATCCTTCCAAGTGTCATTTTGGTGTTAAAGCAGGTAAATTTCTAGGATACATGGTAACAAAAAGAGGCATTGAAGCAAGTCCAGAGCAAATTAAGGCTATTGTGAATATCAAATCTCCTGCCAATGCCAAGGATGTGCAAAGGTTAACAGGGAGGATCGCGGCCTTGAATAGGTTCGTATCCAAGTCATTAGAAAAGTGCAAGGAATTCTATGACATTTTGAGGAAGAACAAGAAATTTGAGTGGACTGAAAAGCACGAAAATGCTCTCAAAACCCTTAAGGATTACCTATCCTCAGCTCCTGCCTTGATGAAACCAGAAAAAGGGGATATATTATCCTTATATCTAGCGGTATCCTCTAAAGCAGTAAGCGCAGTCCTTGTTAAGGATCACCAAGGTACACAACATCCTGTCTATTATGTAAGTAAGAGTTTGCTTGATGCTGAATCCAGGTATTCACATTTAGAGAAACTTATCGTTGCTTTGATTATGGCATCTACTAAATTAAGACATTATTTTGAAACTCAAGCCATTATTGTCAAGACTAATTTTCCAATTAAGAATGTTCTCAGGAAACCTGAAATGTCAGGAAGGATGGTTAAATGGGCAGTGAAGCTTAGTGCTTATGATATAAGATATGAACCAAGGACTGCCATCAAATCCCAAGCCTTAGCTGACTTTGTGGCAGATTTTAGTAGTGACTTGCAAAAGGAAGCTGAGTTAGAAGTCCAACAGCTGGAAGAAACTAAGGATCCTTGGATACTCTTCACTGATGGAGCCTCTAATGTCAAAGGAACAAGACTTGGAATACTACTAAAATCGCCACAGGGGGACATAATACCCCACTCCATAGCTTGTGAGTTTCAAACTACTAACAATGAGGCTGAATATGAAGCCTTGATAGCTGGTTTGCAAATTGCCAAGCATATGAGGATCAGGTATCTTGAGGTACATGTAGAATCATTGTTAATTACTAATCACTTTAATGGATCCTATGTTGTTAAAGGTGAAAAGCTAATCAAATATTTAGAGATAGTCAAAGAATTGGCACTCTCTTTTGTTTCCTTTAGTTTGACACGGGTACCCAGAGAAGAGAATGAGGAAGCTGATGCATTGGCCAATCTAGGATCATCCTTGAAGATCCCAGAGGATATCGAGATCCCTATTATCCATATCCTAACCCCTGCTATTAAGGATCATGTAGCCATGGAGATAGAAGAGGATTCAACAATCATCTCTAGTGATGATACACAATCTCACTCAACATCATGGATCCTTCCAATCAAAAGATATATCCAACATGGAGAGATTCCTACAGGAGAAAACCCCAGGGCTTTCAAAATTAAGGTATCTCAATTTACAATATTGAATAACATGTTATATAAACGATCTCTTGCAGGACCATATCAAAGATGCATTGAGGATCCTGAAATCCAAGAAGTCCTAAAGGATTTTCATGAAGGAGATTGTGGAAACCACACTGGGGCAGGGAATTATTCTCAAGGATCCTGAGGACAGGATACTATTGGCCTACTATGAAGAAGGATGCTTTGGATTATGCCAAGAAGTATGATCCTTGTCAGAGACATAGTAACATCCTTCACCAACCAGCAGAGCTATTGCATCCTATACCCTCTTCTTGGCCATTCATGAGATGGGGGATGGATATAGTTGGTAAACTTCCCAAGGCACCAGGTGGAAAAGTGTTCATGCTTGTTATGACTGATTACTTCTCCATGTGGATAGAGGCTGAAGACTTTGCTCAAGTCAGAGAAAAGGAAGTGATATCCTTTATTAAAAGAAATATTATTACTAGATTTGGTATCCCTTCTGAAATTGTTTGTGATAATGGATCCCAATTTATTTGGAGTAGAACTACCAACTTTTGTAACAGCTGGGGGATTAAGATGATAACATCAACACCAGTCCACCCACAAGCTAACGGTCAGACAGAATCATCCAACAAGATCATCATCAACAATTTGAAAAAGAAGCTTGGATCCAAGAAAGGAAAATGGGCAGAAGAACTACCTTATGTACTATGGGCTGATAGGACAACTCCCAAGAATGCTACTGGCCAAACTCCATTTTCTTTGGTATTTGGCGCAGAATCAGTGATCCCTACAGAGATGGTGGTTCCTACTGCAAGAACAAGCATTCGTGATCCTAAAGGAAATGCTAAAAACTTGGTTCAAGACTTGGATACTATAGAAGAACTCAGGGTTTTGGCAAGGATAAGGATGGCTAGTTATCAACAAAGGATGGCTGGAGCCTACAATAAGAATGTCAGGATCAGGAAATTCCAAGTTGGTGATATGGTATTGAGGAAAGCATTTCAGAATACCACAAAGCCTGCTGATGGAAAGTTGGCACCAAAGTGGGAAGGCCCCTACCTGATTGAAGCTGAGGCAGGAAATAGGGAATATCGATTGCTTACAATGGAAGGTGATTTGCTACCAAGAGTATGGAATGATGTCCACTTGAAGAAATATTTCATGTAGTAAGGATCCAGGATCCTCAACGATTATCATGATCGATATCCTCGAAGGATTCTAATAGGATAATGGATCCTCATTTTGGTAATAATCTAATCTCAAACTATTTCATTCTTTAATTATCTTATATACAAGGATAACGATCCTGGATCCTTTATCCTCCTTTCACTTGATTCTGAGTTTTGAAGAAGGTTCATGTATCCTTAACAAAGGATTGAGTATCCACAGTATTCTCCATTTTTTTGGGCTTGACTCCAGTTATTTGGGCTTAGCCCCAGTTATTTGGGCTTGACCCTAGCTTTTTGGGCATGACCCCAGCTTTTTGGGCTTGACCCCAGTTATTTGGGCTTGACCCCAGCCTTTTGGGCTTGACCCCAGTTATTTGGGCCTGTCCCCAGTATCGCCAGCAGTGCACGATGATCCTGGTATAGTTCATGGCAATGGGACCAGTACTCGCTTTAGGGGTTGACAATTTCATTGTACTGGCTGTATCCGAGATCCTACGTATAATGGTAGACGTACCATACATCCGTTCCTAAGGTTTCTAACGTTTTCACGTTAGCTAAGGTTTTGGCATTTTCATGTCACTAAGTTTGGATAGTCGCCAGTGAGGGCATTCTTTAAAACATCACAACCAAAAAACTTTCAAATCCTAAAAAATGGGCTCCGGCCGCGTCTAGAAATATCCATCATCGCCCATTGCTGCAGCTCACACCTTGGCTGCATCACCACCAGCATCAGCATCACCCGCCTGATCCTTCCCGCCGCCACTTGCCTCAATCGCCAAGACCTCTGTAGCCTCCTCCTCATCGTCTAGCTCAGCCAGCTTCGCCTTCCAGCCCTCCTGGTCCCAAGTGGTCCTGTCGAAGTCAGGATCCTCAGCCTCCCTGGCCATTTGCAGCTTGATCTTGTACATGGTGATGGCGGCAGAGATTTTAGCATCCTCCAGCAGCTCATTCTTCTCATGATCAACATTTATCTGGGCCATGACCACCTGCTTCTTTGCCAGATTGAGGTCTTTTTCGAGGGAGGAGATGGTTTAATCCTTGGCTAGGAAGATCTTTTAGAACTCCAGATGCTTTTGCTCAGCCTCTTCGACATATGCATCAAAGAGCATCTGGATCTCGGCGAATTTCTGCAAAAAAGACAAGGTAAAATTCAGGATCCTTGATCCTCCAGTGGGTAGGATAATCAACCAGAATCAGTAATCCTTACATCGGCAAAGTATTCTTCAAACTGGTGGCGGATGAGAGGCAAGCCTTCCAGATCCTCAGCCTCAGTGGCCTTCCTTTTCTTTCCTCCCTTTCCCTTGGAGGAAGTAGGCTTAGACATTGGAACGATGGGGCTGGCAGCAGTTTTCTTCTTCCCGGAGCGGGCAGTGACAGTGTCAAGATCACTGACACTGAAGCGAGTGGCCGACCTTGAAGACTTTCCAGCACCTACCAATCCAGAACAACAGATAAGTATTCCTGGTTTATTTTCATTTAAACATTTGATTATATATAGACTTGGATACTTACTTGACATTGTGACTGAGCCTGAGGATACTTCTTGAGAATCCTTGGTTTTTGCTTGAAATGACCTTGTAGTAGGATCAAGATTCCAGAAAGCGGTGATCCTCTCTTTTGTTGCAGGTGATGAAATAATATGAGAGACAGAGATAGCTGCAAAATAAAAAAGAAAGGATCAGTTATCCTCACAGGAACATGATTATCCTATCATCCTTCTATAAGGATCCTCTATCCTACCATGAGTGGCCCATTTTCTGGGGAGATCCTTCCCATCCGGTATAGAATCCCTCCTAACGAAGAAAAAACGCTTCTTCCAGTTAGTGTCATTTTTGGTGGTCTTGAGGATTGGGTGTTCTTCACCGGGTTTATATTTGAATAGAAAGCGGTGTGAACCATGGCTCACGAGGTTATATAGTTCAGCCAATTCTGACATTCCCAACTCTATATCTTCCTGCTCAATGATTCTCTCGTGGGTATATAAAACCTTCCACATCATTGGCATGGCCTGGACATAGGATATGCCGGTAAGGGAGAAGAAAGACTGGGTAAAAGCAGGGAAAGGATAGGAGTATCCTATCAGAAATGGGGTGACCGGAAAAGCAACCCAAGTTTCAGAAACGAAATCACTCAAAGCAGTAGGGTTAAAAGGCTTAAAGACACTGTTCTCCGGAAAGCAATGACGAATCCTGTCGATCTCAGGATCAGTAAAGCAGCAGCGTTCCTTTGGAGAATCTTTGATAATTCCTTGGCTCTTTAGGGGGCTATCTTTTTGGTGATCCTTAGCCGGTGAGGATCTTAAAACCATCTGGGCCATGGATGATGATAAAGAAAGAAGGAACAGAGTAAGAAGGTGAAAAGAGAAAGGAGAGAGAAGTACCTGCTTGATCTTCGAATGAGGATTTAAAGGGAGTTGTTTTGGTCAAAAATCAAGCAATGATAATGCAACCAAACTTTCTGTTGTGAGGTATGATGCTTGAATCAATGAACAACACTAAGGATCACTCAGAAATGAAATGAATAAGTGACACAAAGATTTATACGAGGAAAAAGCCCTTGATCAATGAATGATCTCCGGCATAAAAAACCTCGGGTGATGGAAACGACCGATCACCTACTCAAATTAAACAAGAAATGTATTACAACTTCAGATGATAGCGAGCTAATTACAAGGATCACTATAGTGTATTGTGTAAAAAAGTGTGTAATCACCAAGTGAATTGTCAAGAGCTGGTGAGTGCAGTTGCGAATGTTTGTGTTAAGCTAAAAATAGCCAAGTGTTTCTATTTAGCTCGCTATCCCGTTTAAA
Source organism: Helianthus tuberosus (assembly GCA_030545235.1). Taxonomy (NCBI): domain Eukaryota; kingdom Viridiplantae; phylum Streptophyta; class Magnoliopsida; order Asterales; family Asteraceae; genus Helianthus; species Helianthus tuberosus. The sequence goes on from CM060433.1 coordinate 135,886,443, forward strand.
AAAGGAAAATATCTAAGCTAACAAACATTCCGCATTTGGTGCAAGTCCTCCACGATCTCCATAACGTCCATTTCAGCCAATCACGTGCGGAATAAATATGGAATATGCTCCAGGAATATCGCCAAGACCAAGTCCAAGCTCATACTCCTGCAAAACAACATCATATTCAAAGTAGACAATCGTTAGTATAAGGATCCTTAAGATGATCCATGATCCTAATCCTGCAACACTTCTGAGGATCACTAATTCAAACAGAAGTGAGGATCACTAAGCCCAACATTAATTGAGGATCACTGATCATTAAAAAATCCTCCCCTAACAATTGCCCCCAAAATATAAGGAGTAATTATGTAAATAATCGAGTTATATTTTCTGTTCTTATCCGTAACGAATCAACGGATAACTAGCCGTTGTAATCGGACTAGCCGTTACCATCCTAACGTCACTGAAGTGACTATCCTGCAAGACCATCATTATAAATTGAAGTTAGGGATAGGGATCAATTTGCATTTAAATTCAAGAGAAACTCCCTTTAAATCCACATCTGAAGATCAAGCAAGTATCTATCTTCCTCTTCTCCCTTTACGTTTTCTTTCTCTGTTCATCTTCTTCTCTACCCTCATGACCAAGATGATGCTAAGATCCTCTCCGGCTAAGGATCACACAAAAGACAGTCCTCTTAAGAGCCAGGGGATCATCAAAGATTCGGCGAAAGAAAGAAGTTGCTTCACTGATCCACAGATAGACAGAATCCGCCATTGTTTTCCGGCAAACACCGACTTCAAACCATTTGATCCCACCGTTCTAAGTGATCATGTTTCTGAAACCTGGGTAGCTTTTCCGGTTACACCATTCACAATAGGATACTCATATCCTTTTCCAGATTTCACCCAATCCTTCTTCTCTCTCACCGGCATCTCCTACATTCAAGCGATGCCAATGATCTGGAGGGTCTTATATACCCTTGAAAGGATCATTGAACATGAAGGAATTGATCTGGGAATGTCGGAGTTTGCAGAGATGTATGACCTCGTTAGCCATGGATCCCATCTATATCTACTCAAACATAAACCTGGTGAAGAACACCCCATCTTCAAAGCCACTAAGAATGACACCAACTGGAAACGGCGATTCTTCTTTGTCAAAGGGATTCTATCCCTGATGGAAAGGATCAGCCAAGGAAGTGGACCACCCATGGTAGGATAGAGGATCCTTAGAAGGATCACCAGATGACCTTGTTTTTGTTTTAGGATCACTAACGCCCTTTTGTTTCTATTTTGCAGCTATTACTGTTGCACACCTCATCACAACACCTGCAACAAAGGAAAGGCTTGCCGCTTTCCGGAGACTTGATCCTGCAAGAAGATCATTTAAAACAAATACCCAGGATTCTCAAGAAGTATCCTCAGGTTCTGTCACTCTGTCAAGTAAGTATCCTGTTTTTTGCATAATTAAATGTTTAAATAACTAGTTAAATAGAAATAGGATAAGGATACTTATCTGCTTTGGGTGTGTAGGCGCTGGAAAACCTTCAAGATCTGCCTCCAAATTCAGTGTCACTGATCTTGACACTGTTCGATCCTCAAAGAAAAAGTCTGCTGCTAGCCCCTCTGACACAGTCCCCAAGGCAACCACTTCAAAGGGAATAGGTGGAAAGAAAAGGAAGACCTCTGAAGCTAACAACCTAGAAGGCTTGCCTCTGATCCGCCATCAGTTCCTCGAGTACTTTGCTGATGTAAGGATCACTGACTTAGCTTAGTTATTCTACCCACTTGAGGATCATGTGATCCTAAACTTTACATTGTCTTCTTTGCAGAAATTTGCTGAAATCGAGGACTATGTTGGGAACGTCGAAGACCTTGAGGAGAAATACTCTGATCTCCAAAAAGTGGCGGTGCTCAAGGATCACAAGATTGCCTCCCTCGAAAAGGACCTCAATGATGCCAAAACTCAGGTGGTTGCAGCTCAGATCAATGATGACTATGAGAAGCACGAGATCACGGAGGATGCTAAAGTCTCCGCTGCCATTGCCATGTACAAGACCAAGTTGCAGATGGCCCAAGAAGCTCAGGATCCTAATTTTGACAGGAGCAACTGGGACATGGAGGGCTGGAAGGCTAGGCTGGCTGAGTTGGAGGATGAAGAAGAGACTGATGAGGTTCTAGCAATTGAGGCTGGTGGCAGTGGCAAGGATCATGTGAAGGATTCTGGAGCTGGAGGAGACGGTGATGCATCGAAGGTGTAAGCTGCAGGAATGGGCGATGAAGGACATTTCTAGACGTAGCCGAAGCCCATTTTTTTAGAATTTGGTATTTTGGTTATGATGTTTTTGTTGAACAATGATGGGTTGTAATAACTTTAGACAATAGTTTCTAGGATGAAGGATCATGGATCCCTGAACAATAGGCAGGATAATGGGTGGTGGATGGATCCTCTGTTGGGGGGATGAAGCCACTCGTTATCCTTCCGTCTTTTATTTCCTGCACTACAAAGACTCGTAAACAATGGACACCCTTTGCCAACCCATGTGGACGGGCCACGTTTTGCTGGTAGAAACGTGGGTTGGCAATTTTGACAACCTTAAAGGGTTTAATCTTTTGTGAATAAAATAACTTTAACTTTTTGGCTATCTCCCATGTTAGTATCCTTGTTAGTACTGTACTTTTCAATTGTTGTGATATTCATTTTGTCTAAACTTATCAAGTAAAGAAAAAATTTAATAAATATCCTCAAAAAGTTTAGGATATGATCAAGGATCACATACCCTTTAGTTGGTAATTTCTGAAAAGTAACATAGTTTAAGGATCATAAATTCAGCTGTCAAAGGATAAGGATCACTCAAATAAATAATGAATAAAATCAAAATGGTTAAGGATCATACCTAAGAATCCAAGTTAGGATCCTAACCTTTAACACTTATAATCAAGAAAACTAAAAGACAAACCTTAGTAGAAGGTAAGGATCAAGGATCCTTGGTCATTTATCTCCAAAAACCTGAAATAGGATACAACTTGGGACTAAGCCAATATAAGATAAGAGTTAGTAACTGGGGACAAGCCCAATATACTAGGGACAAGCCCAAAGGACAACTGGGGACAAGCCCAAAGGATAACTGGGGACAAGCCCAAAGGATCGTGTGTAAACTGGAGTATGGCCCTCACTGGCGACTATCCAAACTTAGTGACATGAAAATGCCAAAACCTTAGCTAACGTGAGAACGTTAGAAACCTTAGGAACGGATGTATGGTACGTCTACCATTATACGTAGGATCCTGAATATAGCCAGTACAATGAAATTGTCAGCCCCTAAAGCGAGTACTGGTCCCATTGGCATGAACTATATCAGGATCATCGTGCGCTACTGGCGAAACTATGGACAGGCCCAAACTGGGGACTAGCCCAAATAACTGGGGTCAAGCCCAAACAACTGGGGTCAAGCCCAAATAACTGGATACTTCTGTGGATAATCATTCCTTTGTTAAGATACCTAAACCTTCAAAACTCAGAATCAAGTAAAAAGATGATAAAGGATACAGGATCCTTACCCTTAGATAAGATAATTAAAAAATGAAATAGTTTGGGATTAGATCATTACCAAAATTAGAATCATCTGTCTTGTAAGGATCCTTCAAGGATACTTATCATGTAAGGATCATGGATCCTCGTCACATGAAATGTTTCTTCAAATGGACAGCATTCCAAGCTCTTGGTAGCAAATCACCTTCCATCGTTAGCAATCGATATGCCCCCTTTCCTGCCTCAGCTTCAATCAAATAGGGGCCTTCCCACTTTAGTGCTAGCTTTCCATCACCAGGATTGGTGGTATTTTGAAATGCTTTCCTTGATACCATATCACCAACTTGGAATTTCCTGATCCTGACATTTTTGTTGTAGGCTACAGCCATCCTTTGTTGATAACTAGCCATCCTTATCCTTGCCAAATCACCGATTTCTTCTATAGTATCCAGGTCTTGAACCAAGTTTTCAACATTTTCTTCAGGATCACGAATGCTTGTTCTTGCAGTTGGAACCACCATCTCTGTAGGGATCACTGATTCTGCCCCAAATACCAAAGAAAATGGAGTTTGGCCAGTAGCATTCTTGGGAGTTGTTCTATCGGCCCAAAGCACATAAGGTAGTTCTTCTGCCCATTTTCCTTTCTTGGATCCAAGCTTCTTCTTCAAATTGTTGATGATGATCTTGTTAGATGATTCTGCCTGACCATTAGCTTGTGGGTGGACTGGTGTTGATGTTATCATCCTAATCCCCCAGCTGTCACAAAAGTTAGTAGTTCTATTCCCAATAAATTGGGATCTGTTAGGGGAGGATCTTCTAGCAATTAGTGATCCTTATTCGTTATCCTAACTGGTGATCCTTACTTCTGTGAAAGGTGGTGATCCTCAGAAGGGCTTTAGGATCAGGATCATGGATCACTTCAAGGATCCTCATACTGACGATTGTTTACATATGTTTTATAACATCTCGCAGGTATAACAAGCTTGACCAAGTCTTAGCGGCATTCTTGGAGAATATTCCCGAAGTATTCTGCACGTGCTAGATCAAAACTAGACGTTATGGAGAACGTGGAGGCTTGGCCCGAAAGTCGGAGAGTTTGTTAACTAGATATTTTTCTTATTTTAAAGGGGTAACGAGCTAGTTAGTGACACTTAGTCATTTTGGCAGTTACACACACTCGCAAACACGCTCATACAAGCTCTCGTTCAAACACTTAGCAATTACTTACACTTTTTACACATTTCACCGTAGTGATCCTTGTACCTAGCTCGTTACTATCCAAAGTTGTAAACGTTTATTCATTTATTTGAGCTTGGTGATCGGTAGTTTCCATCACCCGGGGTTTTTTGTGCCGGAGATCAATTCTTGATCAAGGGCTTTTTCCCCGTATAAATCCTTGTGTTGTTTGTGCATTCCACATTGAAGTGATCCTCATTGTTGTTACACTTTTTGAGCATCATACCCCGTAATCTAGAGTTTGGTTGCAATATTCTCAACAGATTTTTTTGACCAAAACAGTTTGGCGCCCACCGTGGGGCAATTGGTGCTTTGTCCTTAGAAGAATTCGCATTTCTGTGCTCATTCCGGTTCATTACTACCAAGCAAATGGCTTCCTCAGCGAAGAATGCTTCAAACTTGATGCCTTCGTTCACTTCTTCACAAGGCGTTCCTCCTTTGCCTCCACCACCTTCTGGATCCCAGAAGAATACAGAGAATGCTGAGAAGAAACCGACTCCCATTTTCTCAAAACCACATACTTCTTCTGTTTCAACTAACCCTACTACTAATGATCTCTATGCCTTGATTTTGCAGATGAGGAATCATGCACAAGAGCAGGATAAAACCAACGAAAGGATCCTCCGGGAGATTGATGAAATTAAGAAACAGAAGAAAACGGCAGAGGATCATTCCCCACTGATACCCAGATCTTTGAATTTTGACACTCCGGTGATTACTTCTCAGCCATCAGTGGTTCCAGACATTCAATATGCGGGTGGACCAAAAGGAGTGCACTATGGAACAACAGCTATGACCCAGGCACTAGGTTCATATTTCCAGCCAGCAGGATCCTATCCCCAGCATATGGGATCCCTCACGAGTACAGGAGGATATTCAGGAGTGCAGCAGCATCAAGGATCCTCCTTCGTTCAAGGATCCTCCTTCGTTCAAGGATCCTCCTTCGTTCCAGGATCATCCCAGGTTCAAGGATCCTCCTTTGTTCCAGGATCGTCTCAGTTTCAGGGATCCTTCCAGATGCCAGGATCCTTGAGGAGTTTACAAACAGGAAGTTCAGATGTCCATCAAGGAGATTTTATTCCAATGCAGACCAATGCCTCTACCGGTCCCTCGATCATTCCAGAGTCTCAACAATATGGATTGACCTCTATTCTTCCTAACTTGAATCCAATGGTAGGTAACACTTTTAATAATTCTCATACTACTAACCATGGTCTTATGCAGGATCCAGGTATCAATCATGCCATGGCCAGAGAATTACAAAAGATAAAGGATATGATCTCGAGTGTTCCGGGAGTAGTCAAACCTATTCCAGAGATTGCAGATGGGAGCCACAAGATATCTCGCTTTGCACCACCAATCTGTGATGCTGAGATACCCAAGAGGTTCCATGTGCCTACAATGAAATTGTACGATGGTTCGACGGATCCTGAAGAACACATAGCACAATACAGGGAGAGGATGGAGATCAATCCAATCCCAGAAAAGTTAAAGGAAGCATGCTTATGCAAAGGATTCGGATCCACTCTTACTGGATCAGCTCTCAAGTGGCTGCTAAGTCTTCCTCCCTATTCTATTACCTCATTTGCAAACCTAGTTAACTTGTTTAATACTCAGTTTTCTTGTAGTAGAAAATTTGAACGATTAACTAGTGATTTATATAGGATAACACAGGGTCATAATGAATCATTAAGGGATTATATTACCAAATTTAGTAAAGAATCCTTAGACATTCCCAACTTAGATATAGACACGGCTGTTGAAGCCTTCAAAATGGGACTGCTTAGGGATTCGTTATTTTATGATGATCTTGTTATGACACCATGCAGGAACCTAGATGAGGTAAGAACCCGGGCCCTCAGGTTCATTCGGCTAGAGGATGACAAGAGGATTCAGGAGAGGATAACAGGATCCTCAAAGCAGGATAAGCAAGGATCCTCATTCAGAAACAACAAGTTCAGATCCTACAACAAATCTGATAATCAGAACGTGCATTCTATTGATCAAGAAGAGGATGATGAGGATTATCCTCCAATTTCTGAATATTGCTTTAGTGTTGATAACAATGAACTAATCCTTGCCATGCAGAACCTAGGTGATAAAGCTAGATGGCCAAGAAAGAATGACAGGCCAGCTGCAACTAAGGATAAATCAAAGTGGTGTGCATCTCATGAAGATTTTGGGCACCTCACAGAAGAATGCATTGCATTAAGAAAGGAGATTGGATACTTGTTGAGCAAAGGGCATCTAAAAGAGTTGTTGGGTAGGAAAAAGTCAAGGACTCAGGATCCTGAAAGGATCCCTGAGAAGGCTCCAGCCCCTCCAGCAGATGCACAAGTGATAAACTTTATTTCTGGGGGATCCGACATTTGTGGCACATCCTTCTCAGCAGCTAAGAGGCATGCAAAGGAAACTAAAATGGATAATGGAGAAAGACCAGTTCGAACATCGAGTGTCTCCGAAGGAAAAGTCATAACCTTTGATGAAGAGGATCGTACTGATATCCAGGATCCTCATCACGATGGTTTAGTTATTACTCTTTTTATATCTAACTGTTTTGTCCGCAGGATCCTAATAGACGGAGGAAGTTCAGTGAACATTATCCAGCTTGACGTTCTAAAGAAGATGGGTATCCCTGAATCAGAGATCATACCAAGATCCTCCGTGCTCGTGGGATTTAGTGGCGAAACTAAGAACACCCAGGGGGACATTAAACTCCCAATATATATTGAAGGCTTACACTCTTATCAAAAATTTTGTGTTATTGACTGTTTATCTTGTTGTAATGTTATCCTTGGCAGGCCCTGGATACACGATATGAAAGCAGTCCCATCTACTTACCATCAATGTGTGAAGCTCCCTAGTCCTTGGGGAATAGTAAAGATTGATAGCGATCAGCAGGAAGCTAAGAATTGCTACACTTCATCGATGAAACCAGCTTCGAAGTCAAGGGAGCAATAGTAATCAAGGTATCCTCCAAGGAATGTCTTGGAGGCCAGAGAGCAGGATGTGGTAGAAATCCTCATGGATCCTGATGATCCTGAATCCAAAATCTATATCGGATCAGGGATCCTTGGCGAAATGAAAGAAGACCTCATATCCTTCCTCAAAAGGAGAAAGACTACCTTTGCATGGAAACATGAAGACATGACTGGTATATCCAAAGATGTTATCACCCATAAACTCGGCATCGACAGATCCTTCAAACCAATACATCAAAGAAGAAGGAAGTTTGCACCAGAAAGGAATGCCATTATCCAGGAAGAGGTAGAAAAATTGCTCCGGGCAGGTATGATTAGAGAGGTCAAGTATCCAAGATGGCTGGCCAATGTGGTTGTTGTTCAAAAGAAAAACGGAAAGTGGAGGGTATGTGTCGATTTTACCGATTTAAATAAGGCATGTCCCAAGGATCCTTTCCCTTTACCCCACATTGACTCCATGGTGGATGCAACTGCGGGTCATGAACTGTTAACTTTTATGGATGCTTCATCTGGATTTCAACAAATCCAAATGGAACCATCCGACCAAGAGGATACAGCCTTCATGACTCCAACTGGTATATATTGCTATATTGCTATGCCGTTTGGATTGAGAAATGCAGGTGCAACGTACCAAAGGCTGGTGAATATGATGTTCAAGGATCAGATTGGACAAACTATGGAGGTTTACATAGATGATATGGTGGTGAAATCCTTAAAAGCTGAGGATCACCTACGAGACTTGGAGGAAGCATTTGATATCCTTGACAAATATAATATGAAGCTTAATCCTTCAAAATGTCATTTTGGTGTTAAAGCAGGTAAATTCTTAGGATACATGGTGACTAAGAGAGGCATCGAAGCTAGCCCGGAACAAATCAAAGCAATAGTGAACATCAAATCTCCGGCCAATGCTAAGGATGTTCAAAGGTTAACAGGAAGGATAGCAGCCTTGAACAGATTCATATCCAAGTCCTCCGAGAAATGTAAAGAATTCTATGATATCCTAAGGAAGAACAAGAAATTTGAGTGGACGGAGAAGCATGAAAATGCTTTAAAAGCCCTCAAAGATTACCTATCCTCGGCCCCGGCTTTAATGAAACCAGAAAAAGGTGAAGTGTTATCCTTGTATCTCGCAGTATCCTCAAAAGCAGTAAGTGCGGTCCTTGTTAAGGATCATCAAGGTACACAACATCCCGTTTATTATGTAAGTAAAAGTTTACTTGATGCCGAATCCAGGTACTCACACCTTGAAAAACTTATCCTTGCATTAATAATGGCATCTACCAAGTTAAGACATTATTTTGAAACTCATGTTATCATTGTTAAAACTAATTTTCCAATTAAGAATGTCCTCAGGAAACCAGAGATGTCCGGAAGGATGGCTAAGTGGGCAGTAAAGCTGAGTGCCTATGATATAAGATATGAGCCTAGGACAGCTATCAAATCCCAAGCATTAGCTGACTTTGTGGCTGATTTCAGTAGTGATCTACAAGAAGAAGCTGAGCTAGAAGTCCAGCAGCTAGAAGAGACCAAGGATCCTTGGATACTCCACACTGATGGATCCTCAAATGTCAAAGGCACAGGGCTTGGAATACTACTAAAATCGCCACAGGGGGACATAATACCCCATTCTATAGCTTGTGAGTTCCAAACCACTAATAATGAGGCTGAATATGAAGCCTTAATTGCTGGTTTGCAAATTGCAAAGCATATGGGGATCAGGTATCTTGAGGTACACGTAGATTCTTTGTTAATTACAAATCACTTTAATGGATCATATGCTGTTAAAGGTGAAAAACTAACCAAATATTTGGAGATAGTCAAAAGTTTGGCACTCTCTTTTGTTTCCTTTAGTTTGTCACAGGTACCAAGGGAAGAAAATACAGAAGCTGATGCATTGGCTAACTTAGGATCATCTTTGAAGATCCCAGAGGATATCAAGATTCCTATTATCCATATCCTGACCCCGGCTATCGAGGATCACCAGACTATGGAGATAGGAGATGATTCTGCAGTTATCCCTAGTGAGGATATTCAATCCTATTCAGGATCCAGATCATGGATCTCACCAATTATGAGATACTTACAACATGGAGAGATTCCTACAGGAGAAAACCCTAGGGCTTTCAAATCTAAGGTATCTCAATTCACAATTATGAATAATATGTTGTATAGACGATCTCTTGCAGGACCATACTTGAGATGCATTGAGGATCCTGAAGTTCAGGAAGTTTTAAAAGACTTCCATGAAGGAGATTGTGGAAACCACCCTGGGGGCAGGGCTTTATTTTCAAGGATCCTGAGGACAGGATATTATTGGCCAACCATGAAGAAAGATGCTGTGGAGTATGCCAGAAGATGTGATCCTTGCCAGAGATACAGCAATATCCTTCATCAGCCAGCCGAATTATTGCATCCTATTTCCTCCTCTTGGCCATTTATGAGATGGGGTATGGATATAGTTGGCAAGTTCCCTAAGGCACCTGGTGGAAAAGTATTCATGCTAGCTATGACTGATTACTTCTCCAAGTGGATAGAGGCTGAAGCTTTTGCCCAAGTTAGAGAAAAGGAAGTTATATCCTTCATTAAAAGAAATATTATAACTAGATTTGGAATTCCCTCTGAGATTATATGTGATAATGGTTCCCAATTTATTGGGGGCAGAACCACTAACTTTTGTGACAGCTGGGGGATTAGGATGATAACATCAACACCAGTCCACCCACAAGCTAATGGCCAAGCAGAATCATCCAACAAGATCATCATCAACAATTTGAAGAAAAAGCTTGGATCCAAGAAAGGGAAGTGGGCAGAAGAACTACCCTATGTGCTCTGGGCTGACAGGACAACCCCTAAGAATGCTACTGGTCAAACACCATTCTCTTTGGTGTTTGGGGCAGAATCAGTGATCCCAACAGAAATGGTGGTTCCTACTGCTAGAACAAGTACCCGTGATCCTGAGGAAAATGATGAAAACTTGGCTCAAGACCTGGATACTATTGAAGAAATCAGGGATATGGCTAGGATCAGGATGGCCAGTTATCAACAAAGAATGGCTGGTGCTTACAACAAAAATGTCAGGATCAGGAGGTTTCAAGTTGGAGATATGGTGTTAAGGAAAACATTTCAGAATACCACCAATCCTGCCGATGGAAAATTGGCTCCAAAATGGGAAGGCCCTTATTTGATTGAAGCTGAAGCAGGAAAGGGGGCATATAGATTGCTAACCATGGAAGGTGATTTGCTACCGAGAGCTTGGAATGCTGTTCACTTGAAGAAATATTTCATGTGACAAGGATCCTCGTGGCAGAGGTGATCCTAGTGAAAGGGATATCCTTAAAGGATCCTCAAAGTATCGGTGATCCTTATTCAGGTAATATCCTAATCTTGAACTATTTCATTTCTTTATTTTCTCATATTAGGATAAGGATCATGTATCCTTTATCCATTTCTCACGTGAGTTCAAGTTTTGAAAGTTCAGGTATCTTTAGCACAACGTTGGTTATCCACAGAAGCAATCCGTCTTTGGGTATAACCCCAGTTATTTGGGCTTGTCCCCAGATTCCGCCTGTAGCGCACGATGATCCTGGTGTAGTTCAAGGCTTTGGGACCAGTACTCGTTCTAGGGGCTGATAATTCCATTGTTCTGGCTATGCTTAGGATCCTACGTATAATGGTAGACGTACCATACATCCGGTCATAAGGTTTCTAACGTTTTCACGTTAGCTAAGGTTTCTAACGTTTTCACGTTAGCTAAGGTTTTGGCATCTTCATGTCACTAAGTTTGGATAGTCGCCAGTTAGGGCCATACTCCAGTTTACACACGATCCTTGGGCTTGTCCCCAGTTATCCTTGGGCTTGTCCCCAGTTATCCTTGGGCTTGTCCCCAGTTATCCTTGGGCTTGTCCCCAGTTGCTAACTCTTTTCTTATATTGGCTTAGTTCCAAGTTATGCTCTATTTCAGGTCATTGAAGATAGGCAGTTAGGGATCCTTGATCCTTATTTCACTCTAAGGTTTATCTTATAGTTATCCTTATTATGGTTAGGATTCTAACTTGGATCCTCAGGTATGATCCTTAACTCTTTTGATTCTATTCATTATTCTTTTAAATAACCCTTATACTTGACAACTGAACTTATCAATTTTAAATCATGTCATTTTTTAAAAAACTTATCTGTTATGGGATATGTGATCCTTGTTCATATCCTAAACTTTTTGGACATCTTTTCTAGTTTCTCAAGGCTTGATAAGTATAAACAAATTGAACATTATAACAGTTGGAAAATAACATACTAAAAGGGATAATAAATACAAGATAAGCGACAAAAGGTTAAATTTTTATTTATTAACATAAGACTAACCCTTTAAAGGTTGTCAAAATTACCTACCCGAGCTTCTACCAGCAAAACGTGGCCCGTCCGCTGGGGTAGGTAAAGGGTGTCCATGATAATGAGTTCAAAGATAGTGCAGGAATATAAAGGCGGCAGGATCACAATGGCTTCATCCCCCAAACAGAGGATCCCTCCACCGATTGCAATCCTGCCTATTGTCCAAAGGATCATACATGATCCTTAATCCTAAAACCTATTGTTCAAAGTACAACCCATGAAATTGTCTTAAACATCACAACCACAAAAAACGACCATCAAACTAAAAAATTGGGCTCCGGCCTTGGCACATGTATCCATCATCGCCCAATTGTGCAGCTCACACCTTGGCTGCATCACCACCAGCATCATCACCACCAGCCAGATCCTTCCCACTGCCACTTGCCTCAATTGCCAGGACATCAGCTGCCTCCTCCTCATCATCCTCAAGATCTGCCAACCTTGCCTTCCAGCCTTCAACATCCCAGCTGCTTTTGTCGAAACTAGGATCTTGAGCTTCCTGGGCCATCTTCAACTTAGTCTGATACATTGTGATGGCAGCAGAGAGCTTGGTATTTTCGATGAGGTCATGCTTTTCATAATCAAAGTTGACCAGCACCTTGGCCATTTCCTGCTTGGTATCCTGGAGTTCCTTCCGAGCATCAGCAAGTGCAAGATCTTTGAGCACGGCAACTTGTTGGAGATCAGCTATTTTCTTGTCCAGCTCCTCAACATTGCCCACGTAATCCTCTATCTCAGCAAATTTCTGCAGAAAGAAGATAAGGCAGTTCAAGGTCAAGTGATCCTCATAAGAGTAGGATACCTAGGCAAAGTTAAGGATCCTTACATCATTGAAGTATTCAAGGAATTGGTGGCGGATCAGTGGCAGCCCTTGAAGATCTTCAGCATCAGAAGTTTTCCTTTTCTTGACACCCTTTCCTTTAGTGGGTGCCCTTGGAATGGAGATGCTAGGACTGGTAGTGGACCTCTTCTTCCTGGGTCGTACGAGATCAAGATCAGCTGTGTTGAATTGGGAAACAGGCTTGACAGGTTTTCCAGCGCCTACACATTCAAAGCAAGATGAGTATCCTTATCCTATTTCAATTTATCTATTTATTTTAATATTTAAACTATGCAAAAGACAGGATACTTACTCGACATGGTAATGGAACCTGAGGATACTTCTTGTGAGTCTTGGGTGTCTATCTTGAATGTCCTTGTTTCAGGATCAAGCTTCCAAAAAGCAGCGAGCCTATCCTTGGTTTCAGGTGATGTGCGGATACGTGAAACGGTGATAGCTGCAAAACAAGAAAGCAAAAATATAAGTTATCCTTGCAATCAAAGAAAGTTCCTGGTGATCCTTATCAGGATCCTCCATCCTACCATGGGTAGCCCAATTTTTAGGAAGATCCTTTCCATCCTGGATAGAATCTCTCTTGACAAAGAAAAAGCGACGTTTCCAGTCTTTGTCATTCTTGGTGACTTTCAGAAGAGGATGATCTGCACCGGGGTTTCGCTTGAACAAATAACGATGGGAACCAAAAGTAGTGAGATCATACAGCTCCGCCAATTCTGACATGCCCAAAGCAATGCCTTCTTGTTCGATGATCCTCTCCAGGGTATACAAGACCCTCCAAATCATCGGCATGGCTTGGATATAAGAGATGCCGGTAAGAGAAAAGAAGGATTGTGTAAACTCTGGGAAAGGATAGGTGTATCCTATGCTGAATGGAGTGGCTGGAAATGCAACCCATGTTTCTGAAACATAGTCGCTAAGGGTAGTAGGATCAAAGGGTCTGATAAAGGCATTCGCCGGAAAACAGCAACGGATTCTGTCTATCTGTGCGTCGTTAAAACAACACTTTTCATTCGCTGAGTCCTTGATGATTTTCTGACTTTCCAAAGGGCTATCCTTCTTGTGATCTTTGCCCGGAGAACTTCGGAGCAACATCTTTGATGGAAAGATAAAAACAGAGCAAGAGATGGAAAAGGATAGAGAAAGAGAATACCTGAACGTCTTCGGAATGTGGATTATAAAGGGAGTTTCTCTGAAAATTTAAATGCATTTGATCCTATCTATATCTCTATTTATAATCATGATCTTGCAGGTTGTCACTTCCGTGACATCATCATCGCAACGGCTAGTTCAAAATTAACGGCTATATATCCGTTAGTTTGTTACGGATAAGATCAAGAAAACATAACTCGCTAATTTTACAATTTCACTCCTTATATTTTGGGGGCAATTGTTAGGGGAGGATTTTCTAGCAATTAGTGATCCTTATTCGTTATCCTAACTGGTGATCCTTACTTCTGTGACAGGTGGTGATCCTCAGAAGGGCTTTAGGATCAGGATCATGGATCACTTCAAGGATCCTCATACTGACGATTATTTACATATGTTTTATAACATCTCGCAGGTATAACAAGCTTGACCAAGTCTTAGCGGCATTCTTGGAGAATATTCCCGAAGTATTCTGCACGTGCTAGATCAAAACTAGACGTTATGGAGAACGTGGAGGCTTGGCCCGAAAGTCGGAGAGTTTGTTAACTAGATATTTTTCTTATTTTAAAGGGGTAACGAGCTAGTTAGTGACACTTAGTCATTTTGGCAGTTACACACACTCGCAAACACGCTCATACAAGCTCTCGTTCAAACACTTAGCAATTACTTACACTTTTTACACATTTCACCGTAGTGATCCTTGTACCTAGCTCGTTACTATCCGAAGTTGTAAACGTTTATTCATTTATTTGAGCTTGGTGATCGGTAGTTTCCATCACCCGGGGTTTTTTGTGCCGGAGATCAATTCTTGATCAAGGGCTTTTTCCCCGTATAAATCCTTGTGTTGTTTGTGCATTCCACATTGAAGTGATCCTCATTGTTGTTACACTTTTTGAGCATCATACCCCGTAATCTAGAGTTTGGTTGCAATATTCTCAACAGATTTTTTTGACCAAAACAGGATCCATTATCACAAACAATTTCAGAAGGGATACCAAATCTAGTAATAATGTTTCTTTTAATAAAGGATATAACTTCCTTTTCTCTGACTTGAGCAAAGGCTTCAGCCTCTATCCCCTTGGAGAAGTAATCAGTCATAGCAAGCATGAATACTTTTTCACCAGGTGCCTTAGGAAGCTTACCAATTGTTTTGGTCAAAAAAATCTGTTGAGGATATTGCAACCAAAATCTCTGTTACAGGGTATGATGCTTGAAATGTATAACAATGACAAGGATCACTTCAATGTAAATCGCACAAACAACACAAGGATTTATACGGGGAAAAAGCCCTTGATCAAGAGTTGATCTCCGGCACAAAAAACCCCGGGTGATGGAAACTACCGATCACCAAGCTCAAATAAATGAATAAATGTTTACAACTTCGAATAGTAACGAGCTAGGTACAAGGATCACTAGAATGTAACGTGTAGAAAGTGTATAAAATTGCTAAGTGTTTGAACGAGAGCTGGTATGAGCGTTTGTACGAGTGTGTGTGTAACTCAGAAAATGACTCAGTGTTTTTCTACTAGCTCGTTACCCCTTTAAAATGAGAAAATAACTAGCTAACAAACTGTCCGACTTTCGTGCCATGCCTCCACGTTCTCCACAACGTCTATTTTTGGTCAAGCACGTGCGGGATAGTCTGGGAATATTCTCCTAGAATGTCGCCAAGACCAAGTCAAGCTTGTTGCTCATGCAAAGTAACACAAAACACAAATAAACAATCGTCAGTACGAGGATCCTTAAAGTGATCCATGATCCTGATCCTGAAGCTCTTCTGAGGATCACTATCTGCCACAGAAGTAAGGATCATTAATTAGGATAACGAATAAGGATCACTAATTGTTAGAAAATCCTCCCCTAACAATTGCCCCCAAAATATAAGGAGTAATTTGTAAAATAAGCGAGTTATATTTTCTTGATCTTATCCGCAACCAACTAACGGATATATAGCCGTTAAAATAGAACTAGCCGTTGCGATCATGACGTCACGGAAGTGACAATCCTGCAGATTCATAATTATAAATAGAGATATAGATAGGATCAATATGCATTCAAATTCGAAAGAAACTCCCTTTATATTCTCAGTCGAAGATCAATCAGGTATCTCTTTCTTCTCTTTTTCCCTTTCTTACTCTGTTTTTCTTTCTTTACCACCATCGCTCTAAGAATGATGCTCCGAAGTTCACCGGGCAAGGATCACAAGAAGGATAGCCCTTTGAAGAATCAAAAGATCATCAAAGACTCATCGAATGAGAGGTGTTGTTTTAACGATGCACAAGTAGATAAAATCCGTCACTGTTTTCCGGCGAGTGCCTTTTTCAAACCCTTTGATCCCACTGTTCTTAGCGACTATGTTTCTGAAACATGGGTTGCCTTTCCAGCTACTCCATTCACTATAGGGTACACCTATCCTTTCCCAGAATTCACACAATCCTTCTTTTCCCTGACCGGCATATCTTACATCCAAGCCATGCCGATGATTTGGAGGGTTTTATATACCCTAGAGAGGATCATCGAGCAGGAAGGCGTTGATTTAGGAATGTCGGAATTGGCAGAACTGTATGATCTTACTACCTTTGGTTCCCATCGTTATTTGTTCAAGCGAAAACCCGGTGCAGAACATCCCCTTCTCAAAGTCACTAAGAACGACAAAGATTGGAAACGTCGCTTCTTCTTTGTCAGAAGGAATTCCATTCTAAACGGAGATGATCTACCAAAAACATGGTCCACCAATGGTAGGCCGGAGGATCATGAGAAGGATCACCAGGTAGTCTCCTTCATGTGATAGGATTACTAACCCCTTTTGTCTTGTGTCATGCAGCTATCTCTGTTTCGCATCTCATCACAACATCCGCAACCAGGGAAAGGCTTGCTGCTTTCTGGAACCTTGATCCTGAAACTAGAACTTTTAAGACAATAACCCAAGACTCTCAGGAGGTATCCTCAGGCTCTGTCACCATGTCAAGTAAGTATCCTTGTTTAAAATTTAAATAAATAGTGAAATATGAATTAAGAAAAGATACTTATCTTGTTTTGGTTGTGTAGGTGCTGGAAAATCTGCCAAAGCTGCTTCAAGGTTCAGTGTCACCGATCTCACCACTATCAAATCCTCCAAAAGAAAGGTTCCTACCAGCCCGACAGCCTCAATCCCCAAGGCACCCCTCAAAGGAAAGGGAATCAAGAGGAGAAAGGCCTCTGAGGCTGAGGATTTGCAGGGTCTGCCTCTAATCCGCCACCAATTCCTCGAGTACTTCAATGAGGTAAGGATCATTGTCTCTGCTCATATATCCTGTTGACATATCCTGCTGATTTGAGGATCACTTAATCCTGACCTTATCCTTTATCCTTTTTGCAGAAATTCTCTGAGATCGAGGATTATGTTGGCCACGTTGAGGATCAGGATAAGAAGATTGCCGACCTCCAGCAGGTTGCCGTGCTCAAGGATCTTGCACTTGCTGATCTTCGGAAGGAACTCCAGGATACCAAACAGGAGATGGCCAAGGTGCTGGTTAATTTTGACTATGAAAGGCAGGAGATCACAGATGATGCCAAAGTCTCTGCCGCCATAGCAATGTACAAAACCAAGCTGCAAATGGCCTTGGAAGCTCAGGATCCTGCCTTCGACAAAAGCAGCTGGGAAATTGAAGAATGGAAGGCAAGGTTGGCTGAATTGGGTGATGAAGAGGAGGCTGAAGAGATCCTGACAATTGAGGCTGGAAGCAAGGGTGAAGCTGGTGAAGCAAGTGGAGCCGGAGGTGGTGATGCAACAAAGGTTTAGGCTGCTTGATTGGGCAATGATGGACATTCTTAGACGCAGCCAGAGCCCAATTTTTAAATTTGGTGGTAGTTTTTTGTGGTTGTGATGTTTAAAACAATGATGGTCTGTACTGAACAATAGGTTTTAGGATTAAGGACCATGTATGATCCTTTGGACAATGGGCAGGATTGCAATTGGTGGAGGGATCCTCTGTTTGGGGGATGAAGGCATTGTGATCCTGCCGCCTTTATAGTCTTGCACTACTTTTGAACTTATTATCATGGACACCCTTTACCTACCCCAGCGGACGGGCCACGTTTTGCTGGTAGAAGCTCGGGTAGGTAATTTTGACAACCTTTTAAGGGTTAGTCTTTTGTTAATAAAAACTTAACCTTTTGTCGCTTATCTTGTGTTGTTATCCTTTTTAATATCTTACTTTCCAACTGTTGTAATGTTCATTCTGTTTATACTTATCAAGCCTTGAAAAATATCCAAAAATCTTAGGATATGATCAGGATCACATATCCCATAACCGATAAGTTCTAAAAAGTGATACGATTTAAGAATCACAAGTTCAGTTGTCAAGTATAAGGGTTACTCAAATAAATAATGAATAGAATTAAAAATAGTTAAGGATCATACCTGGGGGTCCAAGTTAGGATCCTAACCATAATAAGGATAACTATAAGATAAACCTTAGAATAAAGTAAGGATCAAGGATCCTTAGTTGCCTATCTTCAAGAACCTGAAATAGAGCATAACTTGGGACTAAGCCAACATAAGAAAAGAGTTAGCAACTGGGGGCAAGCCCAAGGATAACTGGGGACAAGCCCAAGGATAACTGGGGACAAGCCCAAAGATCGTATGTAAACTGGAGTATGGCACTAACTGGCGACTATCCAAACTTAGTGACATGAAAATGCCAAAACCTTAGCTAACGTGAAAACGTTAGAAACCTTAGCTAACGTGAAAACGTTAGAAACCTTAGGAACGGATGTATGGTACGTCTACCATTATACGTAGGATCCTAAGCATAGCCAGTACAATGGAATTATCAGCCCCTAAAACGAGTACTGGTCCCACTGCCTTGAACTATACCAGGATCATCAGGCGCTACAGGCGAAACTGGGGTCAAGCCCAAATAACTGGGGTTAAACCCAAGGAACGAATTGCTTCAGCGGATAACCAATGTTATGCTAAGGATACCTGAACTTTCAAAACTTAAACTCACGTGAGAGATGGATAAAGGATACATGATCCTTATCCTTATATGAGAAAATGAAGAAATGAAATAGTTTAAGTTTAGGATATTACCTAAGTAAGGATCACCGATACTTTGAGGATCCTTTAAGGATACCCCTATCCTGAGGATCATCTGTGCCATGAGGATCCTGCTCACGTAAAATATTTCTTCAAGTGGACAGCATTCCAAGCTCTTGGTAGCAAATCACCTTCCATGGTTAGCAATCTATATGCCCCCTTTCCTGCTTCAGCTTCAATCAAATAGGGGCCTTCCCATTTTGGAGCCAATTTTCCATCAGCAGGATTGGTGGTATTCTGAAATGCTTTCCTTAATACCATATCTCCAACTTGAAACCTCCTTGTTAGGGGAGGATTTTCTAACAATTAGTGATCCTTATTCGTTATCCTAACTAGTGATCCTTACTTCTGTGACAGGTGGTGATCCTCAGAAGAGCTTCAGGATCAGGATCATGGATCACTTTAAGGATCCTCGTACTGACGATTGTTTACTTATGTTTTGTAGCATTTCGCAGATATATTGAGCTTGACCAAGTCTAAGCGACATTCCTGGAGAATATTCCTGAACTATTCTGCACGTGCCTGACCGAAAGCAGCGTTCTTTAATGGAATCTTCAATGATCCCCTGGCTTTTCGGAGGACTGTTCTTTGGGTGATCCTTGCCCGGTGAACTTCGAAGCAACATTTTCATACTGACGAAGATAAAGGTAGAGAAACAGAGTAAGAAGGGAGAAAGAGGAGAAAGAATTACCTGGTAGCTCGTCGACTGAGAATTTAAAGGGAGTCTCTTTCGAATTTGAATGCATAATGATCCTATCTATATCTCTATTTATAATTATGATTCTGCAGGATTGTCACTTCCGTGACATCATCATCGCAACGGCTAGTTCTATTTTAACGGCTATATATCCGTTAGTTTGTTACGGATAAGATCAAGAAAACATAACTCGCTAATTTTACAATTTCACTCCTTATATTTTGGGGGCAATTGTTAGGGGAGGATTTTCTAACAATTAGTGATCCTTATTCGTTATCCTAACTAGTGATCCTTACTTCTGTGACAGGTGGTGATCCTCAGAAGAGCTTCAGGATCAGGATCATGGATCACTTTAAGGATCCTCGTACTGACGATTGTTTACTTATGTTTTGTAGCATTTCGCAGATATATTGAGCTTGACCAAGTCTAAGCGACATTCCTGGAGAATATTCCTGAACTATTCTGCACGTGCCTGACCGAAAGTAGACGTTATGGAGAACGTGGAGGCTTGGCACGAAAGTCGGATAGTTAGTTTAGGTGGTTTTTTCTATTTTAAAAATGGAGTAACGAGCTAGTAGAACACACTTAGCCATTTTTCAGTTACACACACTCGTACAAACGCTCATACAAGCTCTCGTTCAATCACTTAGCAATTTCATACACTTTTTACACATTTCACCGTAGTGATCCTTGTACCTAGCTCGTTACTATCCGAAGTTGTAAACATTTAACCATTTATTTTAGCTTGGTGATCGGTAGTTTCCATCACCCGGGGTTTTTTGTGCCGGAGATCAACTCTTGATCAAGGGCTTTTTCCCCGTATAAATCCTTGTGTTGTTTGTGCATTTTACATTGAAGTGATCCTCATCGCTGTTACATATTTAAAGCATCATTCCCCTAAACAAAGAGTTTGGTTGCAATATCCTCATCAGATTTTCTGACCAAAACAGTTTGGCGCCCACCGTGGGGCAATTGGTGCTTCGTCCTTAAGAAAATACGCATTTTTGTGCTTAATTCGGTTCACTACAACCAAGCAGATGGCTTCCTCATCGAAGAATGCTTCAAACTTGATGCCCTCATTCACTTCTTCACAAGGCGTTCCTCCTTTGCCTCCACCACTTTCTGGATCCCAGAAGAATACTGAGAATGCTGCGAAGAAACCGACTCCCATTTTCTCAAAACCACCTACTTCCTCTGTTTCAACTAATCCTACTACTAATGATCTCTATGCTTTGATTTTGCAGATGAGGAATCATGCACAAGAGCAGGATAAAACCAACGAAAGGATCCTCCGGGAGATTGACGAAATTAAGAAACAGAAGAAAACGGCAGAGAATCACTCCCCACTGATGCCCAGATCTTTGAATTTTGATACTCCGGTGATTACTTCTCAGCCATCAGTGGTTCCAGACATTCAATATGTGGGAGGACCAAAAGGAGTGCACTACGGAACAACAACCATGACCCAGGCATCAGGTTCACTTTTCCAGCCAGCAGGATCCTATCCTCAGCATATGGGATCCCTCATAAGTTCAGGAGTGCAGCAGTTTCAAGGATCCTCCTTCGTTCCAGGATCATCCCAGGTTCAAGGATCCTCCTTCGTCCCAGGATCATCCCAGGTTCAAGGATCCTCCTTCGTCCCAGGATCATCCCAGGTTCAAGGATCCTCCTTCATTCCATGATCATCCCAGGTTCAAGGATCCTCCTTCATTCCAGGATCATCCCAGGTTCAAGGATCCTTCTTCGTTCCAGGATCGTCCCAGTTTCAGGGATCCTTCCAGATGCCAGGATCCTTGAGGAGTTTGCAAACAGGAAGTTCGGATGTCCATCAGGGAGATTTTATTCCAATGCAGACCAATGCCTCTACTGGTCCCTCGATCATTCCAGAGCCCCAACAATATGGATTAACATCCATTCTCCCTAACTTGAATCCAATGGGAGGTAACACTTTTAATAATTCTTATACTACTAACCAAGGTCTCATGCAGGATCCAGGTATCAATCATGCCATGGCCAGAGAATTGCAAAAGCTAAAGGATATGATATCAAGTGTCCCGGGAGTAGTCAAACCTATCCCAGAGATTGCAGATGGGAGCCATAAGATATCTCGTTTTGCACCACCAATCTGTGATGCTGAGATACCCAAGAGGTTCCACGTGCCTACAATGAAGCTGTATGATGGCTCAACAGATCCTGAAGAACACATAGCACAATACAGGGAGAGGATGGAGATCAATCCAATCCCAGAAAGGTTAAAGGAAGCATGCCTGTGCGAAGGATTCAGATCCACTCTTACTGGATCAGCTCTCAAATGGCTGCTAAGTCTTCCTCCCTATTCTATTACCTCATTTGCTAACCTAGTTAACTTGTTTAATAATCAGTTTTCTTGTAGTAGAAAATTTGAACGATTAACTAGTGATTTATATAGGATAACCCAGGGTCATAATGAATCATTAAGGGATTACATTACCAAATTCAGTAAAGAATCCTTAGACATTCCTAACTTAGATATAGCCACGGCTGTTGAGGCCTTCAAAATGGGATTGCTTAGGGATTCGTTATTTTATGATGATCTTGTTATGACACCATGCAGGAACTTAGATGAGGTAAGAACCCGAGCACTTAGGTACATACGGCTAGAGGATGACAAGAGGATCCAGGAGAGGATAACAGGATCCTCAAAGCAGGATAAGCAAGGATCCTCATTCAGGAACAACAAGTTCAGATCCTACAACAGATCTGATAACCAGAACGTGCACTCTATTGATCAAGAAGAGGATGACGAAGATTATCCTCCACTTTCTGAATATTGCTTTAGTGTTGATAACAATGAGTTAATCCTTGCTATGCAGAACCTAGGTGATAAAGCTAGATGGCCGAGAAAGAATGATAGGCCGGCTGCAACTAAGGATAAATCAAAGTGGTGTGCATATCATGAAGATTTTGGGCACCTTACAGAAGAATGCATTGCATTAAGAAAGGAAATTGGATACTTGTTGAGCAAAGGGCATCTAAAAGAGTTGTTGGGAAGAAAAAAGTCAAGGACTCAGGATCCTGAAAGGATCCCTGAGAAGGCTCCAGCTCCTCCAGCAGATGCACAAGTGATAAACTTTATTTCTGGAGGATCCGACATTTGTGGCACATCCTTCTCAACAGCTAAAAGGCACGCGAAGGAAGCTAAGATGGATAATGGAGAAAGACCAGTCCGAACATCAAGTTTCTCCGAAGGAAAAGTCATAACCTTTGATGAAGAGGATCGTGTTGATATCCAGGATCCTCATCACGATGGTTTAGTTATTACTCTTTTCATATCTAACCATTTTATCCGCAGGATCCTAATAGACGGAGGAAGTTTAGTGAACATTATCCAGCTCGATGTTCTAAAGAAGATGGGTATCCCTGAATCAGAGATCATACCAAGATCCTCCGTGCTCGTGGGATTTAGTGGCGAAACTAAGAACACCCTGGGGGACATCAAACTCCCAATATATATTGAAGGCTTACACTCTTATAAAAAATTTTGTGTTATTGACTGTTTATCTTGTTGTAATGTTATCCTTGGCAGGCCCTGGATACACGATATGAAAGCAGTCCCGTCTACTTACCATCAATGTGTGAAGCTTCCTAGTCCTTGGGGAATAGTAAAGATTGATAGTGATCAGCAGGAGGCTAAGAATTGCTACACTTCATCGATGAAACCAGCCTCGAAGTCAAGGGAACAATAGCAATCAAGGTATCCTCCAAGGAATGTCTTGGAGGCCAGAGAGCAGGATGTGGTAGAAATCCTCATGGATCCTGATGATCCTGAATCCAAAATCTATATCGGATCAGGGATCCTTGGCGAAATGAAAGAAGACCTCATATCCTTCCTCAAAAGGAGAAAGACTACCTTTGCATGGAAACACGAAGATATGACTGGCATATCTAAAGATGTTATCACTCACAAGCTCGGCATCGACAGATCCTTCAAACCAATCCATCAAAGGAGAAGGAAGTTTGCACCAGAAAGGAATGCCATTATCCAGGAAGAGGTAGAGAAATTGCTCCGGGCAGGTATGATTAGAGAGGTCAAGTATCCAAAATGGCTGGCCAATGTGGTTGTTGTTCAAAAGAAAAACGGAAAGTGGAGGGTATGTGTCGATTTTACAGACTTAAATAAGGCATGTCCCAAGAATCCTTTCCCTTTACCCCACATTGACTCCATGGTGGATGCAACTGCGGGTCATGAACTGTTAACTTTTATGGATGCTTCAACTGGATTTCAACAAATCCAAATGGAACCATCCGACCAAGAGGATACAGCCTTCATGACTCCAACTGGTATATATTGCTATATTGCTATGCCGTTCGGATTGAGAAATGCAGGTGCAACGTACCAAAGGCTGGTGAATATGATGTTCAAGGATCAGATCGGACAAACTATGGAGGTTTATATAGATGATATGGTGGTAAAATCCATAAGAGCTGAGGATCACCTAAAGGATTTGGAGGAAGCATTTGATATCCTTGACAAATATAATATGAAGCTTAATCCTTCAAAATGTCATTTTGGTGTTAAAGCAGGTAAATTCTTAGGATACATGGTGACTAAGAGAGGCATTGAAGCTAGCCCGGAACAAATCAAAGCAATAGTAAACATCAAATCTCCGGCCAATGCTAAGGATGTTCAAAGGCTAACAGGCAGGATAGCAGCTTTGAACAGATTTATATCCAAATCCTCGGAGAAGTGCAAAGAATTCTATGATATCCTAAGGAAGAACAAGAAATTTGAGTGGACCGAGAAGCATGAAAATGCTTTGAGAGCCCTCAAAGATTACTTATCCTCAGCCCCATCCTTGATGAAACCAGAGAAAGGCGATGTGTTATCCTTGTATCTTGCAGTATCCTCAAAAGCAGTAAGTGCGGTCCTTGTTAAGGATCATGAAGGTACACAACATCCTGTCTATTATGTAAGTAAAAGTTTACTTGATGCCGAATCCAGGTATTCACACCTTGAAAAACTTATTCTTGCATTAATTATGGCATCTACAAAGTTAAGACATTATTTTGAAACTCATATTATCATTGTTAAAACTAATTTCCCAATTAAGAATGTCCTCAGGAAACCAGAGATGTCAGGAAGGATGGCTAAGTGGGCAGTGAAGCTGAGTGCATATGATATAAGATATGAGCCTAGGACAGCCATCAAATCCCAAGCATTAGCTGACTTTGTGGCTGATTTCAGTAGTGATTTACAAGAAGAAGCTGAGTTAGAAGTCCAGCAGCTAGAAGAGACCAAGGATCCTTGGATACTTCATACTGATGGATCCTCAAATGTCAAAGGCACAGGGCTTGGAATACTACTAAAATCGCCACAGGGGGACATAATACCCCATTCTATAGCTTGTGAGTTCCAAACCACTAACAATGAGGCTGAATATGAAGCCCTAATTGCTGGTTTGCAAATCGCTAAGCATATGGGAATCAGGTATCTTGAGGTACATGTAGATTCTTTGTTAATTACAAACCACTTTAATGGATCCTATGCTGTCAAAGGTGAAAAGCTAACCAAATATTTGGAGATAGTCAAAAGTTTGGCACTCTCTTTTGTTTCCTTTAGTTTGTCACAGGTACCAAGGGAAGAAAATACAGAAGCTGATGCATTGGCTAACTTAGGATCATCTTTGAAGATCCCAGAGGATATTAGGATTCCTATTATCCATATCCTGACCCCGGCTATCGAGGATCACCAGACTATGGAGATAGGAAATGATTCTGCAGTTATCCCCAGTGAGGATACTCAATCCTACTCAGAATCAGGATCATGGATTTCACCAATTTTGAGATACTTACAACATGGAGAGATTCCTACAGGAGAAAACCCTAGGGCTTTCAAATCTAAGGTATCTCAATTCACAATTATGAATAATATGTTGTATAAACGATCTCTTGCAGGACCATACTTGAGATGCATTGAGGATCCTGAAGTTCAAGAAGTTTTAAAAGACTTCCATGAAGGAGATTGTGGAAACCACACTGGGGGCAGGGCTTTATTTTCAAGGATCCTGAGGACAGGATACTACTGGCCAACCATGAAGAAAGATGCTATGGAGTTTGCCAGAAGATGTGATCCTTGCCAGAGACACAGCAATATCCTTCATCAACCAGCTGAATTATTGCATCCTATATCCTCCTCTTGGCCATTTATGAGATGGGGTATGGATATAGTTCGAAAGCTCCCTAAGGCACCTGGTGGGAAAGTATTCATGTTAGCTATGACTGATTACTTCTCCAAGTGGATAGAGGCTGAAGCTTTTGCCCAAGTCAGAGAAAAGGAAGTTATATCCTTCATTAAAAGAAATATTATAACTAGATTTGGAATTCCTTCCGAGATTATATGTGATAATGGTTCCCAATTTATTGGGGGCAGAACCACTAACTTTTGTGACAGCTGGGGGATTAAGATGATAACTTCAACACCAGTCCACCCACAAGCTAATGGCCAGGCAGAATCATCCAATAAGATCATCATCAACAATTTGAAGAAAAAGCTTGGATCCAAGAAAGGGAAATGGGCAGAAGAACTACCCTATGTGCTCTGGGCTGACTGGACAACCCCTAAGAATGCTACTGGTCAAACACCATTCTCTTTGGTGTTTGGGGCAAAATCGGTGATCCCAACAGAAATGGTGGTTCCTACTGCTAGAACAAGTATCCGTGATCCTGAGGAAAATGATGAAAACTTGGCTCAAGACCTGGATACTATTGAAGAAATCAGGGATATGGCTAGGATAAGGATGGCCAGTTATCAACAAAGAATGGCTGGTGCTTACAACAAAAACGTCAGGATCAGGAGGTTTCAAGTTGGAGATATGGTGTTAAGGAAAGTATTTCAGAATACCACCAATCCTGCTGATGGAAAATTGGCTCCAAAATGGGAAGGCCCTTATTTGATTGAAGCGGAAGCAGGAAAGGGGGCATATAGATTGCTAACCATGGAAGGTGAATTGCTACCAAGAGCTTGGAATGCTGTCCACTTGAAGAAATATTTCATGTAAGCAGGATCCTTATGGCATAGGTGATCCTCACGATAGGGATATCCTTAAAGGATCCTCAGAGGATCGGTGATCCTTACTTAGGTAATATCCTAAACTTAAGCTATTTCATTTTTATTATTTTCTCTTATAAGGATAAGGATCATGTATCCTTTATCCATCTCTCACGTGAGCTCAAGTTTTGAAAGTTCAGGTTTCTTTAGCACAACGTTGGTTATCCACAGAAGCAATCCGTCTTTTGGGTTAAACCCCAGTTATATGGGCTTGTCCCCAGATTCCGCCTGTAGCGCACGATGATCCTGGTATAGTTCAAGGCTTTGGGACCAGTACTCGTTCTAGGGGCTGATAATTCCATTGTTCTGGCTATGCTTAGGATCCTACGTATAATGGTAGACGTACCATACATCCGTTCATAAGGTTTCTAACGTTTTCACGTTAGCTAAGGTTTTGGCATCTTCATGTCACTAAGTTTGGATAGACGCTAGTTAGGGCCATACTCCAGTTTACACACGATCATTGGGCTTGTCCCCAGTCATCCTTGGGCTTGTCCCCAGTTATCCTTGGGCTTGTCACCAGTTATCCTTGGGCTTGTCCCCAGTTATCCTTGGGCTTGTCCCCAGTTGCTAACTCTTTTCTTATATTGGCTTAGTCCCAAGTTATGCTCTATTTCAGGTCCTTGAAGATAGGCAGTTAGGGATCCTTGATCCTTATTTCACTCTAAGGTTTATCTTATAGTTATCCTTATTAAGGTTAGGATTCTAACTTGGATCCTCAGGTATGATCCTTAACTCTTTTGATTTTATTTATTATTCTTCTAAATAACCCTTATACTTGACAACTGAACTTGTATTTCTTAAATCATATCACTTTTTAAAACCTGTCGGTTATGGGATGTGTGATCCTTATTCATTTCCTAAATTTTTTGGATATCTTTTCTAATTTTTCAAGGCTTGATAAGTATAAACAGAATGAATATTACAACAGTTGGAAAGTAACATACTAAAAAGGATAGCAACACAAGATAAGCGACAAAAGGTTAAGTTTTTATTTATTAACATAAGGCTAACCCTTTAAAGGTTGTCAAAATTACCTACCCGAGCTTCTACCAGCAAAACGTGGCCCGTCCGCTGGGGTAGGTAAAGGGTGTCCATGATAACGAGTTCAAAAGTAGTGCAGGAATATAAAGGCGGCAGGATCACAATGGCTTCATCCCCCAAACAAAGGATCCCTCCACCAATTGCAATCCTGCCTATTGTCCAAAGGATCATACATGATCCTTAATCCTAAAACCTATTGTTCAAAGTACAAACCATGAAATTGTTTTAAACATCACAACCATCAAACTAAAAAAAATTGGGCTCCGGCCTTGGCACATATATCCATCATCGCCCAATTGTGCAGCCTACACCTTTGCTGCATCCTCTTCTCCTCCAGCTGCGGTATCCTTCACCTGATCCTTCCCACTGCCACTTGCTTCAATCGCCAAGACTTCAGTAGCCTCCTCTTCCTCATCCTCAAGATAAGCCAACCTTTCCTTCCAACCCTCAACATCCCAGCTATTTTTATCAAAGCTAGGATCTTGAGCTTCCTGGGCCATCTTCAATTTTGTCTGGTACATCGTAATGGCGGCAGAGATCTTAGCATTTTCCAAAAGTTCATGCTTTTCATAGTCAAGGTGGATCAGAAGTTTGGCTGTCTTGGTCTTCTCATCTAGGAGTTCCTTCCGAGCATCAGCAAGTGCAAGATCCTTGAGCACAGCAACCTGTTGGAGATCGGCAATCTTTTTATCTTGATCCTCAACGTGGCCCACATAATCCTCAATCTCAGCAAATTTCTGCAAAAGAAAAGGATAAAAGCGGTTCAAGACCAAGTGATCCTCATGCGAGTAGGATATATAGGCAGAATAAAGGATCCTTACTTCATTGAAGTATTCAAGGAACTGGTGGCGGATCAGTGGTAGACCCTGAAGATCCTCAGCATCAGAAGTTTTCCTCTTCTTGACACCCTTTTCCTTTAGTGGGTGCCTTTGGAATGGAAATGCTGGGACTGCTGGTGGATCTCTTCCTTCTGGGTCGTACGACATCAAGGTCAGCAGTGTTGAATTGGGATACAGGCTTGGCAGATTTTCCAGCACCTACACAATTAAAGCAAGATAAGTATCTTTTCCTAGTTCATATTTCACTATATATTTAAATCTTAAACAAGGATACTTACTTGACATTGTGACAGAGCCTGAGGAGACCTCCTGTGAATCTTGGGTTGTTGTCTTGAAAGTTCTTGTCTCAGGATCAAGTCTCTTGAAAGCGAGGAGTCTTTCCCTAGCAGCAGGGGACAATTTGAGGTGTGAAACGGTGATAGCTGTATAAGAAGAAAGCAAAAATATCAGTTATCCTTACATCAAAAGGAAGTTCCTGGTGATCCTTCTCAGGATCCTCCATCCTACCATGGGTAGCCCATTTTTTAGGAAGATCCTTTCCATCCTGGATGGAATCTCTCTTGATAAAAAAGAAGCGCCGTTTCCAATTAGCATCATTCTTGGTGGCTTTGAAGATCGGGTGTTCTTCACCAGGTTTACGTTTGAACAAATAACGGTGAGAGCCAAAGGTGGTAAGATCATACAGTTCTCCCAGCTCTGCCATTCCTAGATCTATTCCCTCTTGATCGATGATCCTTTCAAGGGTGTGCAAAACCCTCCAAATCATCGGCATGGCTTGGATATAAGAGATGCCGGTTAGGGAAAAGAAAGATTGGGTGAAGGCTGGAAAAGGATATGTATAGCCTATGGTGAAAGGAGTGACGGGGAAAGCAACCCACTTATCGGAGATATGATCGCTCAAGGCATTGGGGTCAAAAGGCCTGAATTCGGTGTTCGCCGAAAAACAATAGCGAATCCTATCTATCTGAGCATCATTGAAGCAGCAGCGTTCTTTAATGGAATCTTCAATGATCCCCTGGCTTTTCGGAGGACTGTTCTTTGGGTGATCCTTGCCCGGTGAACTTCGAAGCAACATTTTCGTACTGACGAAGATAAAGGTAGAGAAACAGAGTAAGAAGGGAGAAAGAGGAGAAAGAATTACCTGGTAGCTCGTCGACTGAGAATTTAAAGGGAGTCTCTTTCGAATTTGAATGCATGATGATCCTATCTATATCTCTATTTATAATTATGATTCTGCAGGATTGTCACTTCCGTGACATCATCATCGCAACGGCTAGTTCTATTTTAACGGCTATATATCCGTTAGTTTGTTACGGATAAGATCAAGAAAACATAACTCGCTAATTTTACAATTTCACTCCTTATATTTTGGGGGCAATTGTTAGGGGAGGATTTTCTAACAATTAGTGATCCTTATTCGTTATCCTAACTAGTGATCCTTACTTCTGTGACAGGTGGTGATCCTCAGAAGAGCTTCAGGATCAGGATCATGGATCACTTTAAGGATCCTCGTACTGACGATTGTTTACTTATGTTTTGTAGCATTTCGCAGATATATTGAGCTTGACCAAGTCTAAGCGACATTCCTGGAGAATATTCCTGAACTATTCTGCACGTGCCTGACCGAAAGTAGACGTTATGGAGAACGTGGAGGCTTGGCACGAAAGTCGGATAGTTAGTTTAGGTGGTTTTTTCTATTTTAAAAATGGAGTAACGAGCTAGTAGAACACACTTAGCCATTTTTCAGTTACACACACTCGTACAAACGCTCATACAAGCTCTCGTTCAATCACTTAGCAATTTCATACACTTTTTACACATTTCACCGTAGTGATCCTTGTACCTAGCTCGTTACTATCCGAAGTTGTAAACATTTAACCATTTATTTTAGCTTGGTGATCGGTAGTTTCCATCACCCGGGGTTTTTTGTGCCGGAGATCAACTCTTGATCAAGGGCTTTTTCCCCGTATAAATCCTTGTGTTGTTTGTGCATTTTACATTGAAGTGATCCTCATCGCTGTTACATATTTAAAGCATCATTCCCCTAAACAAAGAGTTTGGTTGCAATATCCTCATCAGATTTTCTGACCAAAACACTCCTGATCCTGACATTTTTGTTGTAAGCACCAGCCATTCTTTGTTGATAACTGGCCATCCTTATCCTAGCGAGATCCCTGATTTCTTCAATAGTATCCAGGTCTTGAACCAAGTTCTCATCATTTTCCTTAGGATCACGGGTACTTGTTCTTGCAGTTGGAACCACCATTTCTGTTGGGATCACTGATTCTGCCCCAAATACCAAAGAGAATGGCGTTTGACCAGTAGCATTCTTAGGGGTTGTCCTATCAGCCCAAAGCACATAGGGTAGTTCTTCTGCCCATTTCCCTTTCTTGGATCCAAGCTTCTTCTTCAAATTGTTGATGATGATCTTGTTGGATGATTCTGCCTGACCATTAGCTTGTGGGTGGACTGGTGTTGATGATATCATCTTAATCCCCCAGCTGTCACAAAAGTTAGTGGTTCTGCCCCCAATAAATTGGGAACCATTATCACATATAATCTCAGAAGGAATTCCAAATCTAGTGATAATATTTCTTTTAATGAAGGATATAACTTCCTTTTCTCTGACTTGGGCAAAAGCTTCAGCTTCTATCCACTTGGAGAAGTAATCAGTCATAGCTAGCATGAATACTTTTCCACCAGGTGCCTTAGGGAGCTTTCCAACTATATCCATACCCCATATCATAAATGGCCAAGATGAGGATATAGGATGCAATAATTCAGCTGGTTGATGAAGGATATTGCTGTGTCTCTGACAAGGATCACATCTCTTAGCATACTCCACAGCATCTCTCTTCATGGTTGGCCAGTAGTATCCTGTTCTCAGGATCCTTGAGAATAATGCCCTGCCCGCAGTGTGGTTTCCACAATCTCCTTCATGGAAGTCTTTTAAAACCTCTTGGATTTCAGGATCCTCAATGCATCTCAAGTATGGTCCTGCAAGAGATCGTCTATACAACATATTATTTAAAATTGTGAATTGAGATACCTTAGATTTGAAAGCCCTAGGGTTTTCTCCTGTAGGAATCTCTCCATGTTGTAAGTATCTTATAATTGGTGAGATCCATGATCCTGATCCTGAATGGGATTGAGTATCCTCACTAGGGATAATTGCAGAATCATTTCCTATCTCCATAGTCTGGTGATCCTCAATAGCCGGGGTCAGGATATGGATAATAGGGATCTTGATATCCTCTGGGATCTTCAAGAATGATCCTAAGTTAGCCAATGCATCAGCCTCTGTATTTTCTTCCCTTGGTACCTGCGTCAAACTAAAGGAAACAAAAGAGAGTGCCAAACTTTTGACTATCTCCAAATATTTGGTTAGCTTTTCACCTTTAACAGCATAGGATCCATTAAAGTGGTTTGTAATTAACAAAGAATCTACATGTACCTCAAGATACCTGATTCCCATATGCTTAGCAATTTGCAAACTAGCAATTAAGGCTTCGTATTCAGCCTCATTGTTAGTGGTTTGGAACTCACAAGCTATAGAGTGGGGTATTATGTCCCCCTGTGGCGATTTTAGTAGTATTCCAAGCCCTGTGCCTTTGACATTTGAGGATCCATCAGTATAGAGTATCCAAGGATCCTTGGTCTCTTCTAGCTGCTGGACTTCTAACTCAGCTTCTTCTTGTAAATCACTACTGAAATCAGCCACAAAGTCAGCTAATGCTTGGGATTTGATGGCTGTCCTAGGCTCATATCTTATATCATATGCACTTAGCTTCACTGCCCACTTAGCCATCCTTCCTGACATCTCTGGTTTCCTGAGGACATTCTTAATTGGAAAATTAGTTTTAACAATGATAACATGAGTTTCAAAATAATGTCTTAACTTAGTAGATGCCATAATTAATGCAAGAATAAGCTTTTCAAGGTGTGAGTACCTGGATTCGGCATCAAGTAAACTTTTACTTACATAATAGACAGGATGTTGTGTACCTTGATGATCCTTAACAAGGACCGCACTTACTGCTTTTGAGGATACTGCAAGATACAAGGATAGTACATCGCCTTTTTCTGGTTTCATCAAAGCCGGGGCCGAGGATAGGTAATCTTTGAGGGCTCTTAAAGAATTTTCATGCTTCTCCGTCCACTCAAATTTCTTGTTCTTCCTTAGGATATCATAGAATTCTTTACACTTCTCGGAGGATTTGGATATAAATCTGTTCAAGGCTGCTATCCTGCCTGTTAGCCTTTGAACATCCTTAGCATTGGCCGGAGATTTGATGTTCACTATTGCTTTGATTTGTTCCGGGCTAGCTTCAATGCCTCTCTTTGTCACCATATATCCTAAGAATTTACCTGCTTTAACACCAAAGTGACATTTTGAAAGATTAAGCTTCATATTATATTTATCAAGGATATTGAATGCTTCCTCCAAGTCTCTTAGGTGATCCTCAGCTTTTAAGGATTTTACCACCATATCATCTATGTAAACCTCCATAGTTTGTCCAATCTGGTCCTTGAACATCATATTCACCAGCCTTTGATATGTTGCACCTGCATTTCTTAGTCCGAAGGGCATAGCAATATAGCAGTATATACCAGTTGGAGTCATGAAGGCTGTATCCTCTTGATCGGATGGTTCCATTTGGATTTGTTGGAATCCAGATGAAGCATCCATAAAAGTTAACAGTTCATGACCCGCAGTTGCATCCACCATGGAGTCAATGTGGGGTAATGGGAAAGGATCCTTGGGACATGCCTTATTTAAATCGGTAAAATCGACACATACCCTCCACTTTCCGTTTTTCTTTTGAACAACAACCACATTGGCTAACCATCTTGGATACTTGACCTCTCTGATCATACCTGCCCGGAGCAATTTCTCTACCTCTTCCTGGATAATGGCATTCATTTATGGTGCAAACTTTCTTCTCCTTTGATGGATTGGTTTGAAGGATCTGTCAATCCCGAGTTTGTGAGTGATTACATCTTTGGATATACCAGTTATGTCTTCGTGTTTCCATGCAAAGGTAGTCTTTCTCCTTTTGAGGAAGGATACGAGGTCTTCTTTCATTTCGCCAAGGATCCCTGATCCGATATAGATTTTAGATTCAGGATCATCAGGATCCACGAGGATTTCTACCACATCCTGCTCTCTTGCCTCCAAGACATCCCTTGGAGGATACCTTGATTGCTATTGCTCCCTTGACTTCGAGGCTGGTTTCATCGATGAAGTGTTGCAATTCTTAGCCTCCTGCTGATCACTATCAATCTTCACTATTCCCCAAGGACTAGGGAGCTTCACACATTGATGGTATGTAGATGGGACTGCTTTCATATCGTGTATCCAGGGCCTGCCAAGGATAACATTACAACAAGATAAACAGTCAATAACACAAAATTTTTGATAAGAGTGTAAGCCTTCAATATATATTGGGAGTTTAATGTCCCCCAGGGTGTTCTTAGTTTCGCCACTAAATCCCACAAGCACGGAGGATCTTGGTATGATATCTGATTCAGGAATTCCCATCTTCTTCAGAACATCAAGCTGGATAATGTTCACTGAGCTTCCTCCGTCTATAAGGATCCTGCGGACAAAATGGTTAGAAATGAAAAGAGTAATAACTAAACCATCGTGATGAGGATCCTGGATATCAACTCGATCATCCTCATCGAAGGTTATGACTTTTCCTTCGGAGACACTTGATGTTCGAACAGGTCTTTCTCCATTATCCATTTTAGTTTCCTTTGCATGCCTTTTAGCTGCTGAGAAGGATGTGCCACAAATTTCTGATCCTCCGGAAATAAAGTTTATCACTTGTGCATCTGCTGGAGGGGCTGGAGCCTTCTCACGGATCCTTTCAGGAATCTGAGTCCTTGACTTTTTTCTTCCCAACAATTCTTTTAGATGCCCCTTGCTAAACAAGTATCCAATTTCCTTTCTTAGTGCAATGCATTCTTCTGTGAGGTGCCCAAAATCTTCATGGTATGCACACCACTTTGATTTATCCTTAGTTGCAGCTGGCCTATCATTTTTTCTGGGCCATCTAGCTTTATCACCTAGACTCTGCATCGCAAGGATTAGTTCATTGTTATCAACACCAAAACAATATTCAGAAATTGGAGGATAATCCTCATCATCCTCTTCTTGATCAATCAAATGCACGTTCTGGTTATCAGATCTGTTGTAGGATCTGAACTTGTTGTTCCTGAATGAGGATCCTTGCTTATCCTGCTTTGAGGATCCTGCTAACCTCTCCTGGATCCTCTTGTCATCTTCTAGCCGAATGAACCTAAGTTCTCGGGTTCTTACCTCATCTAAGTTCCTGCATGGTGTCATAACAAGATCATCATAGAAAGACGAATCCCTAAGTAATCCCATTTTAAAGGCCTCAACAGCCGTGGCTATATCTAAGTTGGGAATGTCTAAGGATTCTTTACTGAATTTGGTAATGTAATCCCTTAATGATTCATTATGACCCTGGGTTATCCTATATAGATCACTAGTTAATCGTTCAAATTTCCTACTACAAGAAAACTGATTATTAAATAGATTAACTAGATTAGCAAATGAGGTAATAGAGTAGGGGGAAGACTTAGCAGCCATTTGAGAGCTGATCCAGTAAGAGTGGATCCGAATCCTTTGCACAGGCATGCTTCCTTTAACCTTTCTGGGATTGGATTGATCTCCATCCTCTCCCTGTATTGTGCTATGTGTTCTTCAGGATCCGTCGAACCATCATACAGCTTCATTGTAGGCACATGGAACCTCTTGGGTATCTCAGCATCACAGATTGGTGGTGCAAAACGAGATATCTTGTGGCTCCCATCTGCAATCTCTGGGATAGGTTTGACTACTCCCGGAACACTTGATATCATATCCTTTAGCTTTTGCAATTCTCTGGCCATGGCATGATTGATACCTGGATCCTGCATAAGACCATGGTTAGTAGTATGAGAATTATTAAAAGTGTTACCTCCCATTGGATTCAAGTTAGGAAGAATGGATGTTAATCCATATTGTTGGGGCTCTGGAATGATCGAGGGACCAGTAGAGGCATTGGTCTGCATTGGAATAAAATCTCCCTGATGGACATCTAAACTTCCTGTTTGCAAACTCCTCAAGGATCCTGGCATCTGGAAGGATCCCTGAAATTGGGACGATCCTGGAACAAGGGAGGATCCTTGAACCTGGGATGATCCTGGAACAAGGGAGGATCCTTGAACCTTGGATGATCCTGGAACAAAGGAGGATCCTTGAACCTGGGATGATCCTGGAACGAAGGAAGATCCTTGAACCTGGGATGATCCTGGAACGAAGGAGGATCCTTGAACCTGGGATGATCCTGGAACGAAGGAGGATCCTTGAACCTGTTGCATTCCTGAATATCATCCTGAACTCGTGAGGGATCCCATATGCTGAGGATAGGGTCCCGCTGGCTGGAAATATGAACCTGATGCCTGGGTCATTGTTGTTGTTCCGTAGTGCACTCCTTTCGGTCCACCCACATATTGAACGTCTGGAACCATTGATGGCTGAGAAGTAATCACCGGAGTATCAAAATTCAAGGAATTCGGCACCAGTGGGGAATGATCCTCTGCCGTTGTCTTTTGTTTCTTGAGATCTCCGATTTCTTTGAGAATCCTCTCATTGGTCTTATCCTGTTGCCGTATCTGATCCTTCATCTGCAAAATTAAAGTAAACATATCACTAGTAGTGGGAGTGTAAGAAGCAGAAGAAGTTGGAGGTTTTGAAAAAATGGGAGTTGGTTTCTTCGCAGCATTCTCAGCATTCTTCTGGGATCCAGAAGGTGGTGGAGGCAAAGGGGGAACGCCTTGTGAAGAAGTGAATGCGGGCATCAAATTTGAAGCATTCTTCGCTAAGGAAGCCATTTGCTTGATTGTAGTGAACTGAAATGAGCACAGAAATGCGAATTTTTCTAAGGACGAAGCACCAATTGCCCCACGGTGGGCGCCAAACTGTTTTGGTCAAAAAATCTGTTGAGGATATTGCAACCAAAATCTCTGTTACAGGGTATGATGCTTGAAATGTATAACAATGACAAGGATCACTTCAATGTAAATCGCACAAACAACACAAGGATTTATACGGGGAAAAAGCCCTTGATCAAGAGTTGATCTCCGGCACAAAAACCCCGGGTGATGGAAACTACCGATCACCAAGCTCAAATAAATGAATAAATGTTTACAACTTCGGATAGTAACGAGCTAGGTACAAGGATCACTAGAATGTAACGTGTAGAAAGTGTATAAAATTGCTAAGTGTTTGAACGAGAGCTGGTATGAGTGTTTGTACGAGTGTGTGTGTAACTCAAAAAATGACTCAGTGTTTTTCTACTAGCTCGTTACCCCTTTAAAATGAGAAAATAACTAGCTAACAAACTGTCCGACTTTCGTGCCATGCCTCCACGTTCTCCACAACATCTATTTTTGGTCAAGCACGTGCGGGATAGTCTGGGAATATTCTCCTGGAATGTCGCCAAGACCAAGTCAAGCTTGTTACTCCTGCAAAGTAACACAAAACACAAATAAACAATCGTCAGTACGAGGATCCTTAAAGTGATCCATGATCCTGATCCTGAAGCTCTTCTGAGGATCACTATCTGCCACAGAAGTAAGGATCATTAATTAGGATAACGAATAAGGATCACTAATTGTTAGAAAATCCTCCCCTAACACCAACTATATCCATTTCCCATCTCATAAATGGCCAAGAAGAGGATATAGGATGCAAAAGCTCTGCTGGTTGGTGAAGGATATTGTTGTGTCTCTGACAAGGATCACACTTCTTGGCAAACTCCACAGCGTCCTTCTTCATAGTAGGCCAATAGTATCCTGTCCTCAGGATCCTTGAGAATGATGCCCTGCCCCCAGTGTGGTTTCCACAATCTCCTTCATGGAAATCCTTTAGGACTTCTTGGATTTCAGGATCCTCAATGCATCTTAGATATGGTCCTGCAAGAGATCATTTATACAACATATTATTCAATATTGTAAATTGAGATACCCTAATTTTTAAAGCCCTAGGGTTTTCTCCTGTAGGAATCTCTCCATGTTGTATGTATCTCATGATTGGGAGGATCCATAATCCTGAATCAGATTGAGTATCATCACTAGGGATGATTGCAGAATCTTCTCCTATCTCCATAGCTACGTGATCCTCAATAGCAGGGGTCAGGATGTGGATAATAGGGATCCTTATATCCTCCAGGATCTTCAAGGATGATCCTAGATTGGCTAATGCATCAGCTTCTGCATTCTCTTCCCTTGGTACCTGTGTCAGACTAAAGGAAACAAAAGAGAGTGCCAATTCTTTGACTATCTCTAAATATTTGATTAGCTTTTCACCTTTAATAGCATAGGATCCATTAAAGTGATTAGTGATTAATAATGAATCTACATGTACCACAAGATACCTGATCCTCATATGCATAGCAATTTGCAAACCAGCTATCAAGGCTTCATACTTAGCCTCATTGTTGATAGTTTGAAATTCACAAGCTATGGAGTGGGGTATTATGTCCCCCTATGGCGATTTTAGTAGTATTCCCAGCCCTGTTCCTTTTAGATTAGAGGCTCCATCAGTGAAGAGAATCCAAGGATCCTTAGTTTCTTCAAGCTGTTGGACTTCTAACTCAGCTTCCTTTTGCAAGTCACTACTGAAATCTGCCACAAAGTCAGCTAAGGCTTGGGATTTGATGGCAATTCTAGGCTCATATCTTATATCGTATGCACTAAGCTTCACTGCCCATTTAGCCATCCTTCCTGACATTTCAGGTTTCCTGAGAACATTCTTAATTGGAAAATTAGTCTTAACAACAATGGCATGAGTTTCAAAATAATGTCTTAATTTGGTAGATGTCATTATTAATGCAAGGATAAGTTTCTCTAAGTGTGAATACCTGGATTCAGCATCAAGTAAACTCTTGCTTACATATTAAACAGGATGTTGTGTACCTTGGTGATCCTTAACAAGGACCGCACTTATTGCTTTTGAGGATACTGCTAAGTATAAGGATAATATATCCCCTTTTTCTGGTTTCATCAAGGCCGGGGCTGAGGATAGGTAATCCTTGAGAGCTTTGAGGGCACTTTCATGTTTCTCAGTCCATTCAAATCTCTTGTTCTTCCTCAGGATGTCATAGAATTCCTTGCACTTTTCTGAGGATTTGGATATGAATCTGTTCAAGGCTGCAATCCTGCCTGTTAATCTTTACACATCCTTAGCATTGGCAGGAGATTTGATATTCACAATAGCATTGATTTGCTCTAGACTTGCTTCAATGCCCCTCTTTGTCACCATATAGCCTAAGAATTTACCTGCCTTAACACCAAAATGACACTTGGAAGGATTTAGTTTCATATTAAATTTATCAAGGATATTGAATGCTTCCTCCAAGTCTTTTAGGTGATCCTGAGCTTTCTTGGACTTAACCACCATGTCATCAATATAGACTTCCATAGTGTGTCCAATTTGTTCCTTGAACATCATATTGACTAGCCTTTGATAAGTAGCACCTGCATTTCTTAGTCCAAATGGCATACCAATATAACAATATATACCAGTTGGGGTTATAAAGGCTGTATCCTCTTGATCAGATGGTTCCATCTGAATTTATTGAAATCCAGATGAAGCATCCATAAAAGTCAACAATTCATGACCCGCGATAGCATCCACCATGGAGTCAATGTGGGGTAATGGGAAAGGATCCTTAGGACATGCCTTGTTTAAATCAGTAAAATCGACGCATACCCTCCACTTTCCATTTTTCTTTTGAACAATAACCACATTGGCTAACCATCTTGGATACTTAACCTCTCTTATCATACCTGCCCGAAGTAGTTTATCTACCTCTTCCTGGATAATAGCATTCCTTTCAGGTGCAAACTTCCTCCTCTTTTGATGAATTGGCTTCAATGACCTGCCAATGCCAAGTTTATGAGTAATTATATCTTTAGATATACCTGTCATATCCTCATGCTTCCAGGCAATGGTAGTTTTCCTTCTTTTAAGGAAGGATACTAGCTCATGTTCAATGTCGCCAAGGATCCCTGATCCTATGAAGATCTTGGATTCAGGATCATCAGGATCCATGAGGGTTTCTTTCAAATCCTGTTCTCTTGCCTCCAATATATCTCTTGAAGGATACTTTAATTGCTATTGCTCCCTTGGTCTTGAGGCTGGCTTCATTGATGACCTATAACAATTCTTAGCCTCTTGTTGATCACTTTCAATTTTCACCACTCCCCATGGACTTGGAAGCTTTACACACTGATGATAGGTGGATGGGACTGCCTTCATATCATGTATCCATGGCCTGCCAAGGATAACATTGCAACAAGATAAGCAATCTATAACACAAAATTTTTGATAAGAATGCAATCCTTCAATATAGATTGGGAGTTTGATGTCCCCCAATGTGTTCTTGGTTTCCCCACTGAATCCCACAAGTACTGAGGATCTTGGGACAATATCAGACTCCGGTATATTCATCTTCTTGAGGACATGAAGCTGAATGATGTTCACAGAGCTTCCTCCATCTATAAGTATCCTACGAACAAAGTGGTTAGAAATAAACAATGTGATTACAAGACCATCATGATGAGGATCCTGGACATCAACACGATCATCCTCATCAAAAGTTATGACCTTATCCTGGGTAACAACGGAGGTCCGGACGGGTCTATCTCCATTATCCATCTTGGTTTCCTTAGCATGTCTTTTTGCTGCTGAAAAGGAAGTACCACAAATGTCTGATCCACCGGATATGAAGTTTATAACTTGTGCATCTGCTGGAGGAGCAGGAGCCTTTTCCGGGATCCTTTCAGGATCCTGGATCCTTGACTTCTTCCGTCCCAAAAGTTCCTTCAAATGCCCCTTGCTCAACAAGTAACCAATTTCCTTTCTTAGTGCAATACACTCTTCAGTGAGATGCCAAAAATCCTCATGATATGCACACCACTTGGACTTATCCTTTGTAGCAGCTGGTTTATCACTTTTTCTTGGCCACCTAGCTTTCTCACCTAGATTCTGCATTGCAAGGATTAGTTCATTGTTATCAACAGAAAAACAGTATTCAGAAATAGGAGGATAATCCTCATCATCCTCTCCTTGTTCCACTGCATGCACGTTCTGGTTATCAGATCTGTTGTAGGACTTTGATTTGTTGTTCCTGAAGTAGGATCCTTGTTTCTCCTGTTTTGAGGATCCTGTCAATCTATCCTGGATCCTTTTGTCATCCTCTAGGCGGATGAACCTAAAGGCCCTGGTTCTTACTTCATCAAGATTTCTGCAAGGTGTCATCACAAGATAATCATAGAATAATGAATCCCTAAGCAATCCCATTTTAAAGGCTTCTACAGCCGTAGCAATATCCAAATTAGGAATATCTAAGGATTCTTTACTAAACTTAGTAATGTAATCTCGAAGTGATTCATTTTGACCTTGTGTTACCCTATATAGATCACTAGTTAATCGTTCAAATTTTCTACTACAAGAGAATTGACTATTAAACAAATTAACTAGATTAGCAAATGAAGTAATAGAGTAAGGGGGAACACTTAGCAGCCATTTAATAGCAGATCCTGTAAGTGTGGATCCAAACCCCTTGCATAGACATGCTTCTTTTAACCTCTCCGGGATTGGATTGATCTCCATCATTTCCCTGTATTGAGCTACATGCTCCTCTGGATCCGTTGAACCATCATATAGCTTCATGGATGGAATCTGGAATCTTTTGGGTATCTCAGCATCACATAAGGGTGGTGCAAAACGAGATATCCTATGGCTACCATCTGCAATTTCAGGAATGGGTTTAACCACTCCTGGAACACTGGATATCATATCCTTGAGCTTTTGTAACTCCCTGGACATAGCCTGATTGATACATGTATCCTGCATTAAGCCATGGTTAGTGTTACATGAATTATTTAAAGTGTTGCCTCCCACAGGATTCGTGTTTGGAATTCCAGATGTGAATCCATATTGATGAGATTCTGGTATGATCGAAGGACCAGATGAAGCAATGGTTTGCATTGGTATGAAGTCTCCTTGATGAACATCCGAGCTTTGAGGCTGCATACTTCTTAAGAATCCTTGATCCTGAAAGACGTTGGATCCTTGAACCTGAAAGGATCCTGGAACCAGAGAGGATCCTAAGATATGGGAGGATCCTTGGACCGGGAAGGATCCTTGGACCTGGGAGAATCCTTGGACCTGGGAGGATCCTTGGACCTGGGAGGATCCTTGGACCTGGGAGGATCCTTGGACCGGGAAGGATCCTTGGACCTGGGAGGATCCTTGAACTGCATGCATTCCCAAATATCCTCTTGACGTGAAGTATCCATGATGCTGAAAAGAGGATCCCGATGGTTGAGAAGAGGATCCTTGAGGCTGGAAGTGAGAGCCAAATGCCTGACTCATAGTTGTTGTTCCATAACGCCTTCCTGGTAATTCACCCAAGTATTGCACGTCCGGAGCTGCTGAGTGCTGGGAAGTTATGACTGGAGTGTCGAAGTTCAGCGACCTTGGCATCAGAGGAGAGTGATCCTCCGCTGATTTGTTCTGTTTCTTGATCTCAGTGATCTCCCGGAGGATCCTTTCGTTGGCTTTGTCCTGCTCTTGTGCGTGATTCCTCATCTGCAAAATCAGAGCGTAAAGATCATTAGTAGTAGGATTAGAAGAAACAGAAGAAGTTGGTGGTTTTGTGAAAATGGGGGTTTGTCTCTTCGCGGCATTCTCGGCATTCTTCTGGGATCCAGAAGGTGGTGGAGGCAAAGGTGGAACGCCTTGTGAAGAACTAATTGCCGGCATAGAACTTGATGTATTCTTTGTTGAGGAAGCTATCTGCTTGGTTGTAATGAACCGAAATGACCACAAAAGTATGAATCTTCTTAGCAATGAAGCACCAATTGCCCCACGGTGGGCGCCAAACTGTTTTGGTCAAAAATCAAGCAATGATAATGCAACCAAACTTTCTGTTGTGATGTATGATGCTTGAATCAATGAACAACACTAAGGATCACTCAGAAATGAAATTAATAAGTGACACAAAGATTTATACGAGGAAAAAGCCCTTGATCAATGAATGATCTCCGGCATAAAAAACCTCGGGTGATGGAAACTACCGATCACCGACTCAAATTAAACAAGAAATGTATTACAAC
Source organism: Helianthus tuberosus (assembly GCA_030545235.1). Taxonomy (NCBI): domain Eukaryota; kingdom Viridiplantae; phylum Streptophyta; class Magnoliopsida; order Asterales; family Asteraceae; genus Helianthus; species Helianthus tuberosus. Next base: position 135,929,495 of record CM060433.1, read on the forward strand.
TTCGGATGATAGCGAGCTAATTACAAGGATCACTATAGTGTATTGTGTAAAAAAGTGTGTAATCGCCAAGTGAATCGTCAAGAGCTGGTGAGTGCAGTTGCGAATGTGTGTGTTAAGCTAAAAATAGCCAAGTGTTTCTATTTAGCTCGCTATCCCGTTTAAAAATGGAAAATATCTAAGCTAACAAACATTCCGCATTTGGTGCAAGTCCTCCACGATCTCCATAACGTCCATTTCAGCCATGCACGTGCGGAAGAAATATGGAATATGCTCCAGGAATATCGCCAAGACCAAGTCCAAGCTCGTACTCCTGCAAAACAACATCATATTCAAAGTAGACAATCGTTAGTATAAGGATCCTTAAGATGATCCATGATCCTGATCCTGCAACACTTCTGAGGATCACTAATTCAAACAGAAGTGAGGATCACTAAGCCCAACAGTAATTGAGGATCACTGATCATTAAAAAATCCTCCCCTAACAGGAGTATTGCTCGAATTTAAATGCACATTAGTCCTTATCTCTAACCTATATATAATGATTCTGCAGGAATGTCGCATCAATGACGTATGATCTGCAACGACTAGTTAGATCGTAACGGCTATATATCCGTTAGTTAGTTGCAGATAAGATCAAAAAATATAACTCGCTAATTTACACTTTACTCCTTATATTTTGGGGGCAATTGTTAGGGGAGGATTTTCCAATCCTAAGGATCACGGATCCCAAGTACTGCCAGGATCATGAATTTTGTTTGAATTTAGGATCCTCAGTAGGTGTTGCAGGATCAGGATTTAGGATCCTTATTGTTATCCTTATACTAACGATTGTCTTTAATATGCGTAAGCTTGTTTTGCAGGAGTATGTGTATTGACTTGGTCTTGCCGATATTCGTGGAGCATATTCCCTCAATATTCCGCACGTGCTTGACCCTTGTGAACGTTATGGAGGTCGTGGGGAGTTTGCACAATTTGCGGATAGTTAGTTAGTTTAGTTATTTCTAATTTTAAAAGGGGATAACAAGCTTGAGTTAGAATACTTGGCTAATTTAGGAAAAACACACACTCTCGAATAGCTCTCGGCAGTTTACTTGGCGATTTCATACATTTTTTGCACATTGCACACTAGTGATCCTTGTAACAAGCTTGTTATCATCCCGAGTTGTAACACTTTTCTGTTTAATCTTAGTTAGTGATCAGTAGTTTCCATCAGCCGAGGTTTTTTATGCCGGAGATCAACTCTTGATCAATGGCTTTTTCCTCGTATAAATCCTTGTGTCACCTCTTTATTTGATTTGCAAGTTGTTCACACAATTGTTCATTGATTCAAGCATCACACCTCACAACAAAAGATTTTGTTGCATTATCCTTGCTTGATTTTTGACCAAAACATGGGTCATAAAGGCTGTATCCTCTTGATCTGATGGTTCCATCTAAATTTGTTGAAATCCAGATGAAGCATCCATGAAAGTCAACGACTCATGACCCGCGGTAGCATCCACCATGGAGTCAATGTGGGGTAATGGGAAAGGATCCTTGGGACATGCCTTGTTTAAATCAGTAAAATCGACACATACCCTCCACTTTCCATTTTTCTTTTGAACAACAACCACATTGGCTAACCATATTGGATACTTAACCTCCCTAATCATACCTGCTCTGAGCAATTTGTCTACCTCCTCCTGGATGACGGCATTCCTCTCAGGTGCAAACTTTCTCCTTTTTTGATGTATGGGTTTGAATGACCTGTCAATGCCAAGTTTATGAGTAATTATATCCTTAGAAATACCTGTCATGTCTTCATGCTTCCAGGCAAAGGTAGTTTTTCTTCTCCTTAGGAAGGATACTAGATCCTCTTCTATATTGTTGAGGATCCCGGATCTTATAAAAACTTTGGATTTAGGATCCTGAGGATGTTAGGGGAGGATTTTCTAAAAATTAGTGATCCTTATTCGTTATCCTAATTAATGATCCTTACTTCTGTGGCAGGTAGTGATCCTCAGAAGAGCTTCAGGATCAGGATCATGGATCACTTTAAGGATCCTCGTACTGACGATTGTTTATTTGTGTTTTGTGTTACTTTGCAGGAGTAACAAGCTTGACTTGGTCTTGGCGACATTCCAGGAGAATATTCCCAGACTATCCCGCACGTGCTTGACCAAAAATAGACGTTGTGGAGAACGTGGAGGCATGGCACGAAAGTCGGACAGTTTGTTAGCGAGTTATTTTCTCATTTTAAAGGGGTAACGAGCTAGTAGAAAAACACTTAGTCATTTTCTGAGTTACACACACACTCGTACAAACGCTCATACCAGCTCTCGTTCAAACACTTAGCAATTTTATACACTTTCTACACGTTACATTCTAGTGATCCTTGTACCTAGCTCGTTACTATCCGAACTTGTAAACATTTATTCATTTATTTGAGCTTGGTGATCGGTAGTTTCCATCACCCGGGGTTTTTTGTGCCGGAGATCAACTCTTGATCAAGGGCTTTTTCCCCGTATAAATCATTGTGTTGTTTGTGCGATTTACATTGAAGTGATCCTTGTCATTGTTATACATTTCAAGCATCATACCCTGTAACAGAGAGTTTGGTTGCAATATCCTCAACAGATTTTTTGACCAAAACAGTTTGGCGCCCACCGTGGGGCAATTGGTGCTTCGTCCTTAGAAAAATTCGCATTTCTGTGCTCATTTCAGTTCACTACAATCAAGCAAATGGCTTCCTCAGCGAAGAATGCTTCAAATTTGATGCCCGCATTCACTTCTTCACAAGGAGTTCCCCCTTTGCCTCCACCACCTTCTGGATCCCAGAAGAATGCTGAGAATGCTGCGAAGAAACCAACTCCCATTTTTTTCAAAACCTCCAACTTCTTCTGCTTCTTACACTCCCACTACTAGTGATATGTTTACTTTAATTTTGCAGATGAAGGATCAGATACGGCAACAGGATAAGACCAATGAGAGGATTCTCAAAGAAATCGGAGATCTCAAGAAACAAAAGACAACGACAGAGGATCATTCCCCACTGGTGCCGAAATCTTTGAATTTTGATACTCCGGTGATTACTTCTCAGCCATCAATGGTTCCAGACGTTCAATATGTGGGTGGACCGAAAGGAGTGCACTACGGAACAACAACAGTGACCCAGGCATCAGGTTCATATTTCCAGCCAGCGGGACCCTATCCTCAGCATATGGGATCCCTCACGAGTTCAGGAGGATATTCAGGAATGCAGCAGGTTCAAGGATCCTCCTTCGTTCCAGGATCATCCCAGGTTCAAGGATCCTCCTTCGTTCCAGGATCATCCCAGGTTCAAGGATCCTCCTTCGTTCCAGGATCATCCCAGTTTCAAGGATCTTCCTTCGTTCCAGGATCATCCCAGGTTCAAGGATCCTCCTTTGTTCCAGGATCATCCCAGGTTCAAGGATCCTCCTTTGTTCCAGGATCGTCCCAATTTCAGGGATCCTTCCAGATGCCAGGATTCTTGAGGAGTTTGCAAACAGGAAGTTCAGATGTCCATCAGGGAGATTTTATTCCAATGCAGACCAATGCCTCTATTGGTCCCTCGATCATTCCAGGGCCCCAACAATATGGATTAACATCCATTCTTCCTAACTTGAATCCAATGGGAGGTAACACTTTTAATAATTCTCATACTACTAACCATGGTCTTATGCAGGATCCAGGTATCAATCATGCCATGGCCAGAGAATTGCAAAAGCTAAAGGATATGATATCAAGTGTTCCGGGAGTAGTCAAACCTATCCCAGAGATTGCAGATGGGAGCCACAAGATATCTCATTTTGCACCACCAATCTGTGATGCTGAGATACCCAAGAGGTTCCATGTGCCTACAATGAAGCTGTATGATGGTTCGACGGATCCTGAAGAACACATAGCACAATACAGGGAGAGGATGGAGATCAACCCAATCCCAGAAAGGTTAAAGGAAGCATGCCTGTGCAAAGGATTCGGATCCACTCTTACTGGATCAGCTCTCAAATGGCTGCTAAGTCTTCCCCCCTACTCTATTACCTCATTTGCTAATCTAGTTAATCTATTTAATAATCAGTTTTCTTGTAGTAGGAAATTTGAACGATTAACTAGTGATCTATATAGGATAACCCAGGGTCATAATGAATCATTAAGGGATTACATTACCAAATTCAGTAAAGAATCCTTAGACATTCCCAACTTAGATATAGCCACGGCTGTTGAGGCCTTTAAAATGGGATTGCTTAGGGATTCGTCTTTCTATGATGATCTTGTTATGACACCATGCAGGAACTTAGATGAGGTAAGAACCCGAGCACTTAGGTTCATTCGGCTAGAAGATGACAAGAGGATCCAGGAGAGGTTAGCAGGATCCTCAAAGCAGGATAAGCAAGGATCCTCATTCAGGAACAACAAGTTCAGATCCTACAACAGATCTGATAACCAGAACGTGCATTCTATTGATCAAGAAGAGGATGATCAGGATTATCCTCCTATTTCTGAATATTGTTTTTCTGCTGATAATAGTGAACTAATCCTTTCTATGCAGAGTTTAGGTGAAAAGGTTAGGTGGCCAAGGAAGAATGACAAACCGCCTACCACCAAAGACGAATCAAAATGGTGTGCTTACTATGGGGATTCTGGTCATCTCACATATGAGTGCATAGCATTAAGGAAGGAGATAGGTTATCTTTTGAGCAAAGGATACTTGAAGGAATTGCTTGGAAGGAAAAAGTCAAGGATCAAGTATCCTGAGAAAGTTCCTGAAAAAGCTCCTCTTCCACCATCCGATGCTCAAATCATCCATTTCATCTCCGGAGGTTCTCAGCAGCTAAGAGACGTGCAAAGGAAACAAAGATGGAGAATGGGGGCATACCTGTTCGGACCTCCATCCTTACCCAGCAGAAAGTGATATCATATGATGAGGATAACTGTGCGGACATTCAGGATCCTCATCACGACGGTGTAGTTATTACATTATTTATATCTAACCATTTTGTTCGCAGGATTCTCATTGATGGGAAAAGCTCAGTGAACATAATCCAGTTGGATGTCCTCAATAGAATGGACATCCTTGAATCCGATATTGTACAAAGATCATCTGTCCTTGTGGGATTCAGTGGAGAGACAAAGATTACATTGGGGGACACCAAACTTCCTATCTACAGAGAGGGAGTGAATTATGTTAAAAAAAAAATCTATGTTATTGATTGCTTATCTTGCTGTAATGTTATCTTTGGCAGGCCATGGATACACGATATGAAGGCAGTCCCCCTCAACATATCATCAATATGTCAACGTCCCAACTCTATGAGATATGGTGAAGATAGAAAGTGATCAGCAGGAGGTAAAGAACTGTTACACTTCTTCAATGAAGCCAGCCTCCAAGGAGCAAGACGTCATGGAGGCAAGAGAGCAAGACGTCAAGGATATTCTGTTGAACCCAGAGGATCCTGAATCCAAAATTTTTATAGGATCCGGGATCCTGGACAGTATTGAGCAGGATTTAGTATCCTTCTTGGAAAGAAGAAAATCTACCTTCGCTTGGAAACATGAAGATATGACAGGAGAAAGTTTGCACTTGAAAGGAATGCCATTATCCAAGAAGAGGTAGACAAATTGCTCAAGGCCAATTTGAGTGGACTGATAAGCATGAAGCTGCACTTAAGGTTCTTAAGGATTATCTATCCTCAGCACCAGCCCTGATGAAACCAGAAAATGGAGAATCGTTATCCTTATACTTAGCTATTTCAGCTAAAGCAGTAAGTGTAATCCTAGTTAAGGATCATGAAGGCTCTCAACACCCGGTATACTATGTAAGTAAAATTCTACTTGATGCTGAGGCCAGGTATTCTCATTTAGAGAAATTAATTCTTGATTTAATTATGCCTTCCGCTAAACATAGACATTATTTCAAAACTCACACCATTATTGTGAAAACTAACCTCCCTGTCAAGAATGTTCTCAGGAAACTTTAAATGTCAGGAAGAATGGCAAAGTGGGCAATCAAGCTTATTGCATATGACATTAAGTATGAACCCAGGACTGCCATCAAGTCCCAAGCTTTAGCTGACTTTGTGGCTGATTTCAGTAGTGATCTACAAAGGGAAGCTGAATTAGAAGTTCAACAACTTGAGAAGACTAAGGATCCTTAGACACTCTTCACGGATGGAGCTTCAAATGTTAAAGGAACTTGACAAGGCACACTACCAAAATCTCCACAGGGGGACATTATACCCCAATCCACTGCGTGGAATTCCAAACCACTAATCATGAGTCAGGAAACTGGCAGATTCTTTTGCTTTTTTCAGTCTACCACAGGTACCCAGGGAAGAAAATGCAGAAGCTGACGCTTTAACTAACCTTGGATCATTCCTAAAGATGCAAGAAGATGTGAAAAATACTCATCACCCTTGTTTTAACTCCTGCAATTGAGGATCACGTAGCCATGGAGATAGTGGAGGATTCTGCAATCATACCTGGTGATCCTGCACAGTCGAATTCAGGATCCTGGATCCTTCCAATCCTAAGATATATACAACATGGAGAGATCCCTACAGGACAAAATCCTAAAGCTTTCAAAGTCAAGGAGACTGTGGAAACTACACTGGGGGCAGAGCACTATTCTCAAGGATCCTTAGAACAACATACTATAGGCCTACCACGAAGAAGGATGTTATGGATTATGCAAAGAAGTGTGATGCTTGCCAAAGACACAGTAGTATTCTACACCAAGCAACATAACATCTGCATCCTAAGAAGAAGCTTTTGCTCAAAGTCAGAAAAAAGGAAATGGCCAGTTATCAACAAAGAATGGCTGGAGCATACAACAAGAATGTCAGGATTAGAAGATTTCAAGTTGGTGATTTTGTGCTAAGAAAAACATTCCAGAATACTACAAATCCTTCTGATGTCAAGCTAGCACCAAAGTGGGAAGACCCCTATCTAATTGAAGCTGAATCAGGAAAGGGGGCATATCATTTGTTAACAATGGATGGTGATCTCCTACCAAGAGCTTGGAATGCTGTTCATCTCAAAATATACTTTAAGTAAGAAGGATAAGGGATCCTCAGCGATACCGGTATTCTGATTAAGGATCCAGGATCCTCAAAGGATATATGATTCTACATTTGGTAACACATTACTTTCATTTTCATTTTCATTCATTTTATACTTATTACTTATCATAAGTTAAAGATGTTAATTAGTTAACATCTATTTTCACAAAGTTTAAGCTTTTGCAGAGTTGTTATCATTTTACAGAAGATCAAAGTGGTTGGCCAACTCTCCAAAGTTTATGGGCTTGTCCCCAGTTTGGGCCTGTCCCCAGTTTCGCCAGTAGCGCACGATGATCCTGGTATAGTTCAAGGCAGTGGGACCAGTACTCGCTTTAGGGGCTGACAATTCCATTGTACTGGCTATATCTAGGATCCTACGTATAATGGTAGACGTACCATACATCCGTTCCTAAGGTTTCTAACGTTTTCACGTTAGCTAAGGTTTTGGCATTTTCATGTCACTAAGTTTGGATAGTCGCCAGTTAGGGCCATACTCCAGTTTACATACGATCTTTGGGCTTGTCCCCAGTTATCCTTGGGCTTGTCCCCAGTTATCCTTGGGCTTGCCCCCAGTTGCTAACTCTTTTCTTATGTTGGCTTAGTCCCAAGTTATGCTCTATTTCAGGTTCTTGAAGATAGGCAACTAAGAATCCTTGATCCTTACTTTATTCTAAGGTTTATCTTATAGTTATCCTTATTATGGTTAGGATCCTAACTTGGACCCTCAGGTATGATCCTTAACTATTTTTAATTCTATTCATTATTTATTTGAGTAACCCTTATACTTGACAACTGAACTTGTGATTCTTAAATCGTATCACTTTTTAGAACTTATCGGTTATGGGATATGTGAACCTGATCGTATCCTAAGCTTTTTGGATATTTTTCAAGGCTTGATAAGTATAAACAGAATGAACATTACAACAGTTGGAAAGTAAGATATTAAAAAGGATAACAACACAAGATAAGCGACAAAAGGTTAAGTTTTTATTAACAAAAGACTAACCCTTAAAAGGTTGTCAAAATTACCTACCCGAGCTTCTACCAGCAAAACGTGGCCCGTCCGCTGGGGTAGGTAAAGGGTGTCCATGATAATAAGTTCAAAAGTAGTGCAGGAATATAAAGGCGGCAGGATCACAATGGCTTCATCCCCCAAACAGAGGATCCCTCCACCAATTGCAATCCTGCCCATTGTCCAAAGGATCATACATGATCCTTAATCCTAAAACCTATTGTTCAGTACAGACCATCATTGTTTTAAACATCACAACCACAAAAAACTACCACCAAATTTAAAAATTGGGCTCCGGCTGCGTCTAGAAATGTCCATCATTGCCCAATCAAGCAGCCTAAACCTTTGCTGCATCACCACCTCCGGCTCCACTTGCTTCACCAGCTTCACCCTTGCTTCCAGCCTCAATTGTCAGGATCTCTTCAGCCTCCTCTTCATCACCCAATTCAGCCAGCCTTGCCTTCCATTCTTCAATTTCCCAGCTGCTTTTGTCGAAGGTAGGATCCTGAGCTTCTAAGGCCATTTGCAGCTTGGTTTTGTACATTGCTATGGCGGCAGAGACTTTGGCATCATCTGTGATCTCCTGCCTTTCATAGTCAAAATTAACCAGCACCTTGGCCATCTCCTGTTTGATAAGATCAAAAAATATAACTCGCTAATTTACACTTTACTCCTTATATTTTGGGGGCAATTGTTAGGGGAGGATTTTCCAATCCTAAGGATCACGGGTCCTAAAGTACTGCCAGGATCATGAATTTTGTTTGAATTTAGGATCCTCACTAGGTGTTGCAGGATCAGGATTTAGGATCCTTATTGTTATCCTTATACTAACGATTGTCTTTAATATGCGTAAGCTTGTTTTGCAGGAGTATGTGTATTGACTTGGTCTTGCCGATATTCGTGGAGCATATTCCCTCAATATTCCGCACGTGCTTGACCCTTGTGAACGTTATGGAGGTCGTGGGGAGTTTGCACAATTTGCGGATAGTTAGTTAGTTTAGTTATTTCTAATTTTAAAAGGGGATAACAAGCTTGAGTTAGAATACATGGCTAATTTAGGAAAAACACACACTCTCGAATAGCTCTCGGCAGTTTACTTGGCGATTTCATACATTTTTTACACATTGCACACTAGTGATCCTTGTAACAAGCTTGTTATCATCCCGAGTTGTAACACTTTTCTGTTTAATCTTAGTTAGTGATCAGTAGTTTCCATCAGCCGAGGTTTTTTATGCCGGAGATCAACTCTTGATCAATGGCTTTTTCCTCGTATAAATCCTTGTGTCACCTCTTTATTTGATTTGCAAGTTGTTCACACAATTGTTCATTGATTCAAGCATCACACCTCACAACAAAAGATTTTGTTGCATTATCCTTGCTTGATTTTTGACCAAAACATGGGTCATAAAGGCTGTATCCTCTTGGTCTGATGGTTCCATCTAAATTTGTTGAAATCCAGATGAAGCATCCATGAAAGTCAACGACTCATGACCCGCGGTAGCATCCACCATGGAGTCAATGTGGGGTAATGGGAAAGGATCCTTGGGACATGCCTTGTTTAAATCAGTAAAATCGACACATACCCTCCACTTTCCATTTTTATTTTGAACAACAACCACATTGGCTAACCATATTGGATACTTAACCTCCCTAATCATACCTGCTCTGAGCAATTTGTCTACCTCCTCCTGGATGACGGCATTCCTCTCAGGTGCAAACTTTCTCCTTTTTTGATGTATGGGTTTGAATGACCTGTCAATGCCAAGTTTATGAGTAATTATATCCTTAGAAATACCTGTCATGTCTTCATGCTTCCAGGCAAAGGTAGTTTTTCTTCTCCTTAGGAAGGATACTAGATCCTCTTCTATATTGTTGAGGATCCCGGATCTTATAAAAACTTTGGATTTAGGATCCTGAGGATGTTAGGGGAGGATTTTCTAACAATTAGTGATCCTTATTCGTTATCCTAATTAATGATCCTTACTTCTGTGGCAGGTAGTGATCCTCAGAAGAGCTTCAGGATCAGGATCATGGATCACTTTAAGGATCCTCGTACTGACGATTGTTTATTTGTGTTTTGTGTTACTTTGCAGGAGTAACAAGCTTGACTTGGTCTTGGCGACATTCCAGGAGAATATTCCCAGACTATCCCGCACAGTTTGTGGAGAACATGGAGGCATGGCACGAAAGTCGGACAGTTTGTTAGCTAGTTATTTTCTCATTTTAAAGGGGTAACGAGCTAGTAGAAAAACACTTAGTCATTTTCTGAGTTACACACACACTCGTACAAACGCTCATACCAGCTCTCGTTCAAACACTTAGCAATTTTATACACTTTCTACACGTTACATTCTAGTGATCCTTGTACCTAGCTCGTTACTATCCGAAGTTGTAAACATTTATTCATTTATTTGAGCTTGGTGATCGGTAGTTTCCATCACCCGGGGTTTTTTGTGCCGGAGATCAACTCTTGATCAAGGGCTTTTTCCCCGTATAAATCCTTGTGTTGTTTGTGCGATTTACATTGAAGTGATCCTTGTCATTGTTATACATTTCAAGCATCATACCCTGTAACAGAGAGTTTGGTTGCAATATCCTCAACAGATTTTTTGACCAAAACAGAGGATCCATTAGGATATCTTTGACATCTTGTTCTCTTGCCTCCAGGACATCTCTTGGAGGACACTTTAATTGCTATTGCTCCCTAGGTCTTGAGGCTGGCTTCATTGATGAAGTGTAACAGTTTTTAGCTTCTTGTCCGTCACTTTCTATCTTCACCACACCCCATGGAGTAGTGAGTTCGACACACTGATGATAGGTAGATGGAACTGCTTTCATGTCATGTATCCATGGCCTACCAAGGATAACATTGCAACAGGATAAGCAATCTATAACACAAAATTTTTGAAAAGAATTAACTCCCTCTATGTAAATGGGAAGTTTAATGTCCCCCAAAGTGTTCTTGGTTTCACCCCTAAATCCCACAAGAACTGGTAATCTTGGGACAATCTCTGATTCAGGGATGTTCATCTTCTTGAGGACATCAAGTTGAATGATGTTCACTGAACTACCTCCATCTATGAGAATTATGTGAACAAAATGGTTAGATATAAACAAAGTAATAACAAGACCATCATGTTGAGGATCCTAAATATCGACACGTTCATCCTCATCAAAGGATATAACTTTTTCATGTGTAAGGATCAAGGTTCGAATGGGTCTGTCCCCATTATCCATCTTCGTCTCTTTAGCATGCCTCTAGGCTGCTGAAAAGGAAGTGCCACATATGTCTGATCCTCCAGATATGAAGTTGATAATCTGTGCATCGGCAGGAGGAACATGAGCCCTTTCTGGAATCTTTTCATGATCCTGGATCCTTGACTTTTTCCTTCCAAACAGCTCCTTCAAATTCCCTTTGCTTAACAAGTAACCAATCTCTTTCCTGAGTGTTATGCATTCATCAGTGAGATGGCCGAAATCTTCATGATATACAAACCATTTGGATTTATCTTTTGTTGCGGCTGACTTATCACTCTTTCTGGGCAATCTTGCCTTTTCACCTAGATTCTGCATTGCAAGGATTAGTTCATTGTTGTCAACGGAAAAGCAATATTCAGAAATGGGAGGATAATCCTCATCATCCTCTTCCTGTTCTACCGCATGCACACTTTGATTATCAAACTTATTGTATGCCTTGGACTTGTTGTTCTTGAAGTAGGATCCTTGCTTTTCCTGCTTTGAGGATCCTGCCAGTCTTTCCTGGATCCTTTTATCATCCTCTAATCAGATGAATCTAAGGGCCCTGGTTCTTACTTCATCAAGGTTCCTGCAAGGGGTCATGACAAGATCATCATAGAACTGTGAATCCTTAAGTAAACCCATTTTGAAGGCTTCTACAGCCGTAGCAATATCCAAATTAGGAATCTCTAAGGATTCTCTACTGAATTTAGTGATATAATCTCTAAGTGATTCATTTTGACCTTGTGTTACCCTATAAAGATCACTAGTTAATCGTTCAAATCTCCTACTGCATGAAAATTGGCTATTAAACAAATTAACTAGATTAGCAAATGAAGTAATAGAGAAAGGAGGAAGACTTAGCAGCCATTTAAGAGCTGATCCTGTTAGTGTGGATTAGAAACCCTTGCTTAGACATGCTTCTTTTAACCTTTCAGGAATGGGGTTGATCTCCATTCTCTCCCTGTATTGAGCTACATGCTCTTCTGGATCAGTTGAGCCATCATAGAGCTTCATATTTGGTGTTTGAAATCGCTTTGGTATCTCCGCATTACATATGGGTGGTGCAAAGCGAGACACCTTTTGACTCCCATCCGGGATCTCAGGAATGGGTTTAATCACTCCTGGGATACTGGATATCATATCCTTGAGTTTTTGCAACTCCCTAGCCATGGCCTGGTTGATCCATGGTTCCTGCACAAAGCCATGGTTAGTATTATAAGAATTATTTAAAGTGGAACCTCGTGAAGGATTCAGGTTTGGGATTCCTGATGTGAATCCATATCGGCGAGATTCTGGTAGGATTGTGGGACTAGATGAAGCAATAGTTTGCATGGGTATGAAGTCTCCCAAATGAATCTCTGAACTTCTGGGTTCTGTACTTCTTTAGGATCCCTGATCTTGAAAAATGTTGGACCCTTGATACACCGAGACTAGGGGTCTTGGAGGATAATCCATGGATCCATAAACCTGAGATGAGGATCTCTGAACCTGAGAGGAGGATCCTTGAACCTGAGAGGATCCCTGGACCTGAGAGGAGGATCCTTGAACCTGAGAGGATCCCTGGGCCTGAAAGGAGGATCCTTGAACCTGAGAAGAGGATCCTTGACCCTGGAATGAGGATCCTTGAACCGTTTGCGCTCCCATATATCCTCCAGAACTGAAAAAGGATCCTTGATGCTCGAAGGAGGATCCTTGAGGTTGAAGAGAGGATCCTGAAGGCTGAAAGTAAGATCCTTGAGCCTGCGTCATTGCCGATGATCCATATCGTGTACTTGATGATCCACCCTGGTATTGAACGCCTGATGTTGTGGAGTGCTGGGCAGTTATGGCTGGAGAATCAAAATTCAGTGATCTAGGCATCAATGGAGAGTGATCCTCCGACGATCTCTTCAATTTCTTAATTTCATCAATTTCTCAAAGGATCCCGTCATTGGTTGTGTCCTGCTGCTGCTGCATGTAATCCTTCATCTGCAAAATCAAAGAATAAAGATAATTGTTAGTAGGACCAGAAGAAGTAGCAGAAGTTGGTTTTGAGAAAACGGGGGTTTGTCTCTTCGCAACATTCTCGCATTCTTCTGGGTTGCAGAAGGTGTTGGAGGCAAAGGTGGAATGCCCTATGAAGAAGTGATCGCCGGCATGGAGCTTGAAGTGTTTTTTCCCTGGGAAGCCATGTGGTTGAAAGTAATGAACCGAAATGAATGGAATGAATAAAATTTCTCAAAATTGAAGCACCAATTTCCCCACGGTGGGCGCCAAACTATTTTGGTCAAAAATCACACAAGGATAATGCAACCATATCCGATTTTGTAAGGTGTGATGCTTGAAATAATGAACAATGTACAAATGAAATGAATGTTGGACACAATGATTTATACGAGGAAAAAGCCCTTGTTCAATGTATGATCTCCGGCACAAAAAACCTCGGGTGATGGAAACTACCGATCACCAACTATATAGCACAAACAATGTTTACAAATCGGGATGATAACAAGCTAGTTACAAGGATCACTAGTGTGCAAAAATGTGTGTAATCGCTAATGAGTTGCAGAGAGTTCTCGAGAGTAGTGTGTCTTGCTAATTTCTATCTAATCTAGCTTCTTATCCCCTTTTAAAAATATAAATAACTAGCTAACTAACAATCCACAAAAGATGCTAGCTTCCCACGACCTCCATAACGGTCACAAAGGCCATGCACGTGCAGAATAATGGAGCATATTCCCAGGAATCTCGGCAAGACCAAGTCCCACTTGAATACTCCTGCAAAACAAGTTCAAACATAATGGAAATAATTGTTAGTATAAGGATCATAATGAGGATCCTGGATCCTTAATCCTGCAACGTCTTCTGAGGATCCTTAATCCAAACTAAACTGAGGATCTGTGATCCTGGCTGCACTTGAGGATCCTTTATCCACAAAATGTGAAAATCCATCCCTAACAGAAACCAGCATACAGAGACAAGAAAACTGATGAGTCTGAACAGCCGGCCCTCTCTTTGAAAACATTGTTCACATCATCTAACACTTCCATCATTGCTTTGAATCAAAGGAAGAGGCAAAAACAGACTGATGCAGAAGATGCAGAAAGTGAAGCTGTGTATAAGAAAGAGGACATCAAAAGAATGATTGAAGAGGATCCTAACTCAGCAAAGTTACAGGAAATTGCTAAAAGATTCATGAGCAGGCCTCCATCACCAAACTCATCAACAATAAAAACTCTCCCAAGAAACCCACTGAACTAAAAAATACTAAAGTGGAAGTCTGATCAAAAGAACCACGTATTGACTTTTCTCAAGTCCAGTGGAAAAGTTAAGCAAATATCAAGGGGGGATGCACTAGGCCTGAGTGTAGCTGACCTCCAAGATCTTTTAGAGCTTCAACTTTGCAGGGATGAGGATGATGAAGATTCTCTTAACTTTGAGCTACAATTCAAGGGCCAAGTTAGGGAAATGTTGATGAGACAATAAAGATCTTAAATAATGAAGTGTTTTGGCATCATCTGTTCTAGGGGAGATTTTTGGTTCATGCACTCAAACCCAGAAAGAACAGATGATAAGAAAAGCCAAAACTGGTTCAGAATAGTGGATCATCATAAGCAGTGCTTGTATAAAGACTTTCCCCTTGACAGTGGTTATCCAGCAACTGATAGACTTCAAGCACTGATCATCATAACTGTTGTTATCCAAAGTATTGATGAAGTATAAAATTCTGACGCTCAATCTACTGATGTGTCCCAATCACTGTTGAAGAACAAAGCTCTGCTCATCCAAAGAACTGATCATCTTATGAAGAAAGCACTGATGCTCAACATCAATGCTTAGGCTCAATAGTGGAATGTAGAATCAGTAGTTTATATTATCAGTGTTTATGTAATTAGTGTTTGATGTAATCAGTGGTTGTATAGAACAGTGCTTAGAGTTTGTTAGGTGGTTAGATGTCACTTTCATGGTGACGTCAGCAAAGATGCTCAGTGGTTTGGGTTGTACCATAAATAGAAAAATACTCTGTATTGTTCCATTAGCTCTTTCTTCACAAGTCATTCTGTACGAACAAATCACTAAGCTCAGGCTGAGGGGGAGTTGAGTGCATGCATGCATAATTGATTCTTGCAAACAAATACAATCATTCAATTAATGAAATCATGCCTGCTTAAACTTTTCTTCCATTGATTGTGTGATTAAAGTTTATTTCCATATTCCGCTGCACAATATCTGTTTCATCTTTCCATTTCTTGTAAACAACACAATCAGAGAAACTCAGATCCTAACAGCAAATCATCATCTTCATCATTTGACCACTCGGATACGGCGTACCCTTCGTCTTCTACTATCTTGTTGTACAGTATTATGCATGTATACATTATATCTGTTATAACTCTTACGCTTTAAATCCTTTTCTGGGCCTTGTATAATGTGTCATCCAGCCTAGAGGACAGCGAACGCTAGTTCCACTTTGTTTCTTATTCAATCAAGCCTTTTTCTAAAAAAAAAATCATCTTATCGCATTATGGATACGAGAAGCTTTTTACAAGAGTGCTCCATTCCGGATAAATTTCATCTGCAAGATAGTATCCTTGGTTGTATTCCATCTAGATAACTATAAAATAGTTTATCGACGTAAACATGTTTAAGGCGTCATTTAATAATGGTGACTGATCTATGATGTTGATGCCATTGTTTGACTCAGCAACTCTAACAAAGGTATGCCAAATCCAAAGGTCACATGATGTAACTTCCTCGAGCATTATAGTTGGACAACCATGATCTCCTTGAGTATACTGCCCCTGCCACACAACATGGCAGTTCTTCCATTTCCAATGCATATAATCGATACTACCAATAATTCCATGAAAACCATGTCGGGCTTCATGAGCCTCCAATAACCATTGGATATCAGTTTCATTAGGCTTCCGAAGATATTCTTTTGAATTTAGTTTGATATCAATATTGAAAAAAATTCTTAGGCAATCCAACGATATACTTTTACCAATCGGCACGTATTCATCGGTCACGTCAGCTCCCGTGACGTATTCCAGCTGACATACGGCGGATGTGCATTTTTGAATCGGAGAAAAACTTGGAACACTGATTTTATTTGTCCTTTGTGAAAAGTACGGATGATTGCCCGACAAGTTGTTCATAATTCTAAGGAAAAGGGAACGCCACATCCGAAACCGTCGTCATAAATTAGACATCGTTGTACACCGGGACTAGAGAAAAGTAGTCGTTCCATAGACGAGTCTCTCCTTCCACTAGACCCCTTTTTATTACTTTATGGTTTCCCTTTCTTTTTCGGCTAGTAGACGTTGAGCCTGCTTCAACACCTGACGGGTGATAAAGTGTCAGGTACATGTTTTCGACATGGTCACACATCAGCTCCTCGTACTGCTCCACAACGATTTGCATGAACTGATCATTAAGAAAGTTGGTATCGAAGGTAGGATCTGCTAGTGGAGGTGGAGATTGTGTTGTTTCTTCATCACTTAAGCTCTTTATGTCTAAAAGACCACATGAAGGTGAATGTTGCATGGTTTCTTCGTCACTCAAGCTTATGGTGTTTAATAGGGATTGTGGAATTGGTAAATATAAAGTAAAGATAGAGAGTGTTTGTTTTTATTGGATAGGTTTTAGGGATAGAATTTTATTGATTATGGATCACGGATCCTCAGTTCAGCCTGGATCAAGAATCCTAAGGAAATGGTGCAGGAAGGCTAAGGATCCAGGATCCTCTTTGATATTCTAAAACTAACAATTGTTTCCATTATCTTTTAGCTTATTTTGCAGGTGTATTTCGAAGGAGACTTGTTCTAACCAAGATTCCAGAGGAATATGCTCCTTATTATGGCACGTGTAAGAGGCTCATGACCGTTGTGATGATCGTGGATGGCTTGAACAAATTTCGGATAGTTAGTTATCTAGATATTTTTCTATTTTTTAAGGGGATAACAAGCTATTATTAGAAACACATTGACATACATTCGAACTCTCTGAAACCATTTGGCGAATACACACACAAACACACTAGAAATCATTGTATCAAGCTTGTTATCATCCAAAGTTGTAACCTTTATTGTTTAATATAGTTGATAGTGATAGTTTTCACTATCCGAGGTTTTTTATGCCGGATATCATTCATTGATCAAGGGGTTTTTCCTCGTATAAATCCTTATGTTCATCACCAATTTCATTCATTTCATGTTTACACTTTTATTCATTTAACCAAGCATCCAACCTCACAAAACTCAGATTTGGTTACATTATCCTTGTGTGATTTTTGACCAAAACCGTTTGGCGCCCACCGTGGGGCAATTGGTGCTTCATCTTTGAAAAACTTATTCATTTCATTCATTTCTGTTCATTGCCTTCAACCACATGGCTTCTCAAGGGAAAAACAATTTGAGCTCAATGACAACGATCACCTCATCACAGGGCGTTCCACCTTTGCCTTCTGTTTCTTCTGGATCCAAAAAGAATGCTGAGAATGCTACGAAGAAGACAACGCCCGTTTTCACATAAGCAACTACTGCTGTTTCCTCTACTCCTACTAACAATGATCTTTATTCTTTGATTTTGCAGATGAAGAATTACATGAAACAGCAGGATGAAACTAATGGCAGGATCCTTCGTGAGATTGATGAAATCAAGAAATTGAAGAAATCAGCGGAGGATCACTCTCCATTGGTGTCCAGATCATTGGATTTCACTACTCCAGCAACAACCGTTCAACATTCTAAGATATCAGGTGTCTAGTATCATGGAGGATCATCAAGTATACAATATGGATCATCGGTTTTGACCCAAGCTCAAGGATCCTACTTCCAGCCTCCAGGATCCTCCCTTCAGCTTCAAGGATCATCTTTCCAGCATCAAGGATCCTTCTCTAATTCGGAAGGATACATGGGGATGTTGTCAGTTCAAGGATCCTACCCTCAGCATCAAGGATCCTCATCCCAGGTTCAAGGATCCTTATCACAAGTTCAAGTATCCATGGAGTATCCTCCAAGACCTTCAGCTCCAATGTATACTGGATCCAATATCTTTTAGGATCAAGGATCCTTAGGGGGCCAACAACCCAGAAGTTCTGAGATTCATGTGGGAGACTTCATTCCTATGTAAACTATCGCTTCATCCGGTCCAATTGCACCAGAGCTTCCACAATTCGGATTCACATCTAGAATCCCAACCTCGAACCAGTCAGGAGGTAACCATGGTTTTGTGCAGGAACCAGGGATCAACCAATCTATGGCAAGGGAGTTGCCAAAACTCAAGGATATGATATCCAGTGTCCCAGGAGTGGTCAAACCCATTCCTGAGATTCCGGATGGGAGTCACAAGGTGTCTCGCTTTGCACCACCTATATGTAATGTGGAGATACCAAAGAGGTTTCAAACACCAAATATGAAGCTTTATGATGGTACCAACGATCCAGAAGAGCATGTAGCACAATACCGGGAGAGAAGGAAATCAATCCCATTCCAGAAAGGTTAAAGGAAGCATGTCTTTGCAAGGGTTTAGGATCCACATTAACAGGATCAGCTCTGAAATGGCTGCTAAGTCTTCCTCCTTATTCAGTTACTTCATTTTCTAATATGGTTAACTTGTTCAATAGTCAATTTTCATGTAGTAGAAGGTTTGAACAATTAACTAGTGATTTATATAGGGTCACCCAAGGTCATAATGAATCATTAAGGGATTACATAACTAAATTTAGTAGAGAATCCTTAGAAATTCCTAACTTAGATATTGCTAAAGCTGTTGAGGCTTTTAAAATGGGTTTACTAAAGGATTCACAATTCTATGATGATCTTGTTATGACACGTTACAGGTACCTAGATGAAGTAAGGAACAGGGCGCTTAGATTCATCCATTTAGAGGATGACAAAAGGATCCGGGAGGGACTATCAGGATCCTCTAAGCAAGACAGACAAGGATCCTATTTCAGGAATAACAAATCCAAATCATACACTAAATCTGATAACCAGAATGTGCATGTTGTGGAACAAGAGGAAGATGATGAAGATTATCCTCCCATTTCTGAGTAGTGTTTTGCTGCTGATAATAGTGAACTAATCCTTACTATGCAGAATTTAGGTGATAAAGCGAGATGGCCGAGAAAGAATGACAAGCCAGCTGCTACTAAAGACAAATCGAAGTGGTGTGCTTATCATGAAGACTTTAGTCATCTCATATATGAACGCATAGCACTAAGGAAAGAGATTGGTTACCTTTTGAGCAAAGGATACTTGAAGGAGCTATTCAGAAGGAAGAAATCAAGGATACAGGATCCTGAGAAAGTTCCTGAAAAGGCTACTGCTCCACCAGCCGACGGTCAAATTATTCATTTCATCTCCGGTGGATCTGACGTCTGTGGCACTTCATTCTCGGCAGCTAAGAGGCATGCAAATGAAACAAAGATGGAGAACGGGGATAGACCTATTCGAACTTCCATCCTCACACAGGAAAAGAACTATATCCTTTGATGAGGATGACCGTGTGGATATTTAGGATCCTCATCACGATGGTCTTATTATTACATTATTCATTTCTAACCATTTTGTTCGCAGGATTCTCATTGATGGGGGAAGCTCAGTGAACATCATCCAGTTAGATGTCCTCAAAAGAATGAACATTCCTGAATCCGATATTGTCCCAAGATCATCTATTCTTGTGGGATTTAGTGAAGAGACCAAGAATACATTAGGGGACATCAAACTTCCTATTTATATAGAGGGAGTAAATTATGTTCAAAAATTTTGTGTCATAGATTGCTTATCTTGTTGTAATGTTATCCTTGGCATGCCATGGATACATGATATGAAGGCAGTCCCCTCAACCTATCATCAATGTGTGAAGCTCCTTACTCCATGGGGTGTGGTGAAGATTGAAAGTGATCAGCAAGAAGCTAAGAATTGCTACACATCATCAATGAAGCCAGCCTCAAAGCCTAGGGAGGCATAGTAATTAAAGTACCCTCCAAGAGATGTCCTGGAGGCAAGAGAGAAAGATGTCAAGGATATTCTGCTGAACCTGGAGGATCCTGAATCCAATATTTTTATAGGATCCGGGATCCTTAACAGTATTGAACATGATTTAATATCCTCTTAAGAAGAAGAAAAACTACCTTTGCTTGGAAACATGAAGACATGACAGGTATTTCTAAGGATGTAATTACTCATAAACTTGGTATTGACGGGTCATTCAAGCTAATACATCAAAAAAGGAGGAAGTTTGCACCGGAGAGAAATGCCATTATCCAAGAAGAGGTAGATAAACTACTCAAGGCAGGTATTAGCAGAGAGGTAAAGTATCCAAGATGGTTAGCCAATGTGGTTGTTGTTCAGAAAAAGAATGGAAAGTGGAGGGTATGAGTTGACTTTACTGATTTAAACAAAGCATGTCCCAAGGATCCTTTCCCTTTACCCCACATTAACTTCATGGTGGATGTTGTAGCGGGTCATGAGTTGTTAACTTTTATGGATGCTTCATCTGGATTCCAACAAATTCAGATGGAACCATCTGATCAAGAAGACACAGCTTTTATGACCCCTACTGGTATCTATTGTTATATTGCTATGCCCTTTGGACTAAGAAATGCAGGTGCTACATACCAAAAGCTAGTAAATATGATGTTTAAAGAACAGATTGGACACACAATGGAAGTGTATATAGATGACATGGTGGTTAAGTCCAAAAGAGCTGAGGATCACCTTAAGGATATGGAAGAAGCATTTGATATCCTTGATAAATACAACATGAAATTGAATCCTTCCAAATGCCACTTTAGAGTAAAAACTGGTAAATTATAATGTTACATGGTGATAAAAAGGGGGATAGAGGCAAGTCCAGAACAAATCAAGGCCATTGTTAACATCAAGTCTCCTGCCAATGCTAAGAATGTGCAAAGGTTGACAGGAAGAATCGCAGCCTTAAACAGATTCATCTCAAAGTCATCAGACAAATGCAAAGAGTTCTATGACATCCTGAGAAAGAATAAAAAGTTTGAGTGGACGGAAAAGCATGAGAATGCCCTCAAGGCCCTCAAGGATTACTTATCCTTAGCTCCAGCTTTAATGAAACCAGAAAATGGGGAAACATTATCCTTATACCTAGTTGTTTCTACTAAGGCAGTAAGTGTGGTCCTTGTTAAGGATTATGAAGGTTCTCAACATCTGGTATACTATGTAAGTAAAAGCCTACTTGATGTTGAATCCAGGTATTCTTATTTAGAGAAACTTGTTCTTGCTTTAATCATGGCATCTACTAAATTATGTCATTATTTTTAAACTCATCCAATTATTGTGAAAACTAACTTTCCTATCAAGAATGTACTCAGGAAACCTGAAATGTCAGGAAGGATGGAAAAATGGGAAATCAAGCTTAGTGCATATGACATTAAATATGAACCAAGAACTGCCATCAAATCCCAAGCCTTAGCTGACTTTGTGGTTGATTTCAGTAGTGATCTACAAAGGGAAGCTGAGTTGGAAGTTCAACAACTTGAAGAGACTAAGAATCCTTGGATACTCTTCACAAATGGAGTTTCAAATATCAAGGGAACTAGATTAGGCATACTACTAAAATCGCCACAGGGGGACATTATACCCCAATCAATTGCTTGTGAGTTCCAAACCACTAATAATGAGGCTGAGTATGAAGCCTTAATAGCAGGTTTGCAAATTGCCAAGCATATGAGGATCAGGTATCTTGAGGTACATGTAGATTCTTTGTTAATTACTAACCACTATAATGGTTCCTATGCTGTCAAAGGTGATAGGCTAATCAAATAATATCTAGAGATAGTCAAGAAATTGGCAGACTCTTTTGCTTCTTTTAGTTTAACACAGGTACCCAGGGAAGAAAACGAAGAAGCTGATGCCTTAGCTAACCTGGGATCATCATTAAAGATTCCAGAGGATGTTAAGATACCCATTATCCACATCTTAACCCCTGCTATTGAGGATAACTTAGCCATGGAGATAGTGGTGGATTCTGCAATTATACCTAGTGATGGTTCACAATTGAATTCAGGATCCTAGATCCTTCCAATCCTAAGATACATATAACATGGAGAGATTCCTGTTGGAGAAAACCCTAGAGCTTTCAAAATCAAGGTATCTCAATTTATATTATTAAATAACATCTTATATAAAGTGTCTCTTGCAGGTTCATATCTAAGGTGCATTGAGGATCCAGAAGTTCAAGAAGTTTTGAAGGATTTTCATGAAGGAGATTGTGGGAACCACACTAAGGGCAAAGCACTATCTCAAGGATCCTTAGAACAGGATATTATTGGCCTACAATGAAGAATGATGTTGTGGAATATGCAAAGTAGTGTGATGCTTGTCAAAGACATAGCAATATCCTTCATCAACCAGCGGAGCTTCTGCATCCTATATCCTCTTCCTGGCCATTCATGTGATGGGAATTGACATAGTTAGCAAACTTCCTAAGGCACCAGGAGGAAAAGTATTTATGTTGGCAATGACTGATTACTTCTCCAAGTGGATAGAAGCTGAAGCCTTTGCACAAGTTAGGGAGAAAGAAGTTATATCCTTTATCAAAAGAAACATTATTACTAGATTTGGCATACCTTCTGAAATTGTTTGTGATAATGGATCCCAATTCATTGGGAGCTGAACTACTAACTTTTGTGACAGCTGGGGGATTAGGATGATAACATCAACACCAGTCCACCCACAAGCTAATGGTCAAGTAGAATCATCCAATAAGATCATCATCAACAACTTAAAGAAGAAGCTTGGATCCAAGAAAGGGAAATGGGTAGAAGAGCTACCTTTTGTGTTATGGAGTGATAGAACAACTCCCAAGAATGCTACTGGTCAAACTCCATTTTCTTTGGTCTATGGAGCTGAATCTGTGATCCCTACAGAGATGGTAGTCCCTACTGCAAGAACAAGCATCAGTGATCCTGAAGGAAATGCTGAAAACTTGGTTCAAGATTTGGATACCATAGAAGAACTCTTGGATTTAGGAAGGATAAGGTTGGCTAGCTATCAACAAATAATGGGTGGAGCCTACAACAAGAATGTTAGGATCAGAAAGTTTCAAGTTGGTGACATGGTGTTGAGGAAGGCGTTCCAAAATACCACAAATCCTGCTAATGGCAAGCTAGCACCAAAGTGGGAAGGCCCCTATTTAATTGAAGTTGAGGCAGGAAATGGGCATATCGTTTGCTAACAATGGATGGTGATCTCTTACCAAGGGCTTGGAATGCTGTTCATCTAAAAAAGTACTTCATATAAGAAGGATCCATGATCCTTAGATACCTTGATGCTTAATTCATGATAAGGATCCTCAGAGTATATGTGATCCTCATTCTGGTAATGATTTACTTATTCTTTCACAAGTTCATCAATTCATTTTATTATAAGGAGAAGGTATTAGAATCCTTTATCCTTTTTTTATCAAGTTTTAAGTTTTGCAGAATTAGATATATCTATGACAAAGGATCAAGTGGTTGGCCAACTTTTCAAAGTTTTTGGGTTTATCCCCAGTTTTTGGGCTTGTCCCCAATCTAAGGCATCTATTTCCTTCTACGAATCAGGTTTCAACACCTTCGCCAGTTGTGCACGATTATCTTAGTATAGTTCAAGGCAACGGGAAGGGGCTGGCAATTTCATTGTTATTGGTTATATTTAGGATCCTAAGTATAATGGTAGACGTACCATACATCCATTCCTAAGGTTTCTAACATTTTCACGTTAGCTAAGGTTTTGGCATTTTCATGTCACTCAATTTTGGATAGTCGCCAGTTTGGGCCATACTCCAGTTCACACAAGAATTTTTGGGCTTGTCCCCAATTTTTGGGCTTGCCCCCAGTTTATTGGGCTTGTCCCCAGTTACTAATGACTCTTATCCTTTGACAATTGGCTTAGTCCCAAGTTATATGTTGTTACAGCTTTCCAAAGTTAAACAGTTAAGGATCCAAGATCGTGACTTTCTAAATGGTTCTTCTCTCTTATTGGCATAGTTGTAAGTGTTAAGGATATAGAATCCTAACTTGGATTCTCTGGCATGATCCTTATTTGCCTTTGTTTTACTCTTTATTACTACCCTTATCCTTTGACAACAGGATATATGATCCTTGATCATATAGTTTATAATCTTTTAAAATGAATTGATTTTAACATACATTTTGGTATTTTTTTTTCTAACAGTTTATAAATTCTAAAGTTATGGATTGGAAATTGACAAATAGATGTATGTAAAACAACATTCAAAGACAAAATCAATAACATAAAAGATAGCCAAAAGTTAAAGTTTCATTTATTTATCAGTTAACCCTTTTAAAGGTAGTCAAAATTGCCAACCCAAGCTTCTACCAGTAAAACGTGGCCCGTCCACTTGGGTTGGCAAAGGGTGTCCATATTAACAAGGTTCAAAGTAGTGCAGGAAAATAAAAGGCGAGGGGCATCAAAGGCTTCATCCTCCACATGCAGAAGGACCCATCCACCTTTGTTACCCCCTATTATTCAGAGGATCAGTGATCCTTAACCCTAAGACTATTGTTTAGCATACAACCCATAATTGTTCAAACATCACAACCAAAAAACCACTAAATCATAAAAAAATGGGCTCCGGCCACGTCTAAAAATTTCCATCATCGCCCATTTGTGCAGCTCATGCCCTGGCTGCTCCACTGCCACCAGCTTCAAGGGCCAGCACCTCCTCAGGCTCCTTATCGTCTCCAAGCTCTGCCAGCCTCTTTGTTCAAGCCTCCACGTCCCACTCGGACCTGTCGAAGGAAGGATCAACAGCTTCCTTAGCCATTTGAAGCTTGTTCTTCAGCATCACAATGGCAGCAGAGTGTTTGGCTCCGTCGATAACCTCCAACCTCTCCTTATTAGCAGTGATCTCAGCAATGAGTAGTTCCTTCTGCAGCGTATTGTTCTCCTTCTCAAGTTGGGAGATCTTCTTGTCCTTGGCGGTTGCTATTTTTTGGAGGTCGAGGGTTTTCTCTTCAGCTTCCGCCAATTGTTGATCTAGGAGGATTTGGACCTCAGCAAATTTCTGCATAGGAAGATTTAACTTTCAGGATCCTTGATCTAGGAGGATTTGGACCTCAGCAAATTTCTGCATACAAGATCCTTACCTCGGAGACATAGTCATGGAGTTGACGTTCCATTTGAGGAAGACCTCCAGAGGATCTAGTGGGCTTCTTTCTTTTGGTTCCCTTGCTCCTGGTGCTCATTCCCTTGGCCTCTGGCATGCTTTGGCTTGCAGCCAGCTCCTTTTTGATGGACCTTGGAGATACGATATCCTGGATATCACCAACATTGAATCTGGAGGCAGACTTTGATGACATAGCAGCGCCTACACACATAAAAACACACAGATAAGTATTCGTTATTTAACTTTTCAATTACATATTTATGAAGATGGATACTTACTTGACATGGTGTAGGAACTGGAGGAAATTTCTTGAGAATCCTTTGTTCTTGGTAGATAAGTTCTGAGAGCAGGATCAAGCTTCCAGAAGGTAGTGTTTCTCTCTTCAGTGACAGGCGAACCTTGAATATGTGATAGGGAAATTGCTACATAGACAAAAGAAAAAGGATCAGTTATCCTCAACAGAAAAGAAAAGTCTTACCGTGATCCTAGCCTAAGGATCCTATATCCTACCCTGGGTGTTCCACTTCTTAGGAAGATGATTCCCGTTTAGGATGGAATCTCTCCTCACGAAGAAGAACTGGTTTCTCCAGTTACCGTCATTTTTGGTGACCTTCAGCAAAGGATGGGGTTTTTATGGCTTATGCTTGAAGAGGAAGCGGTGAGAACCATGGCTGACTAAGTTATACAAGCGGCTCAACTTAGACAGACCTATATCTATTCCCTCATGTTCTATGATGTGCTCAAGTGTATACAGAACTCTCCACACCATTGGCATGGCCTAAATATAGCCCAGACCAGTTAGTGTGAAGAAACTCTGTGTGAGAGTTGGGAAAGGATATGTGAAGCCTATTTGAAATGGGGCTGCAGGAAAAGTAGTCCAGGTTTCTGACAAACAGTCACTCTTCATCGAAGAGTCAAATTGTCGGAAGATGGTACCATCTGGGAAGCAATGGCATAACTGATCAACTTTAGGATCAGTGAAGCGACAAAGCTCCATGGAGGGATTTTTAGTAAGGCCCTAACTCTTCAGAGGGCTATCTTATTTAGGATCCTTGGCAGGAGAGGATCGGGTATTCATCTTGGCCATGGGTTCTTAAAGAACAGAAGATCAGTAGAAAGAAAAATAGAGAGAAGAAGGAAGGAGATACCTGTAGAGATCTTCAAATGAGGATTTAAAGGGGAAGTGTCTCGAATTTAAATGCAAAATATCGCCCATATTCTTATCCTGTTTATAATGATTGTTTGTTGCAGGCATGACCATCGCTGACGTAAGCCTGTAACGGTTCTATCCATTTCTAATGGTTAGTCCGCATTTTGCTGAAACATGACTATCTGATTAAGTGCTCTGAAAATCCCATAACAGACGTGGCCAGGAGAGATCTTGGTTAATAAGGAATGCCCTGCCTCTTAAATCACCAATGCATTTTGGACTTAGATGGTTGTGGAGCACATGAAAACTCTACAGTTAAGCGTGCTCAGGTGGAAGTCGTACTAGGATGGGTGATTGATGTGCATGAAGTGGTCAATTAAAAACTAAATAATTAACTTAAACTAGACACGCTAAGTTTTAAAATTTATAAAAACAGACTCTCTAAAACCTAGACCACACAACCGGCAAGTGTATCAGTCATTACAGTATAGCCTAAGTAAGTCCGAGTATCGAACCCACGAGACTCTCTGATTACGTTTACTAGACTTGACTACTAATTACTAGACTGACTCGACTTATTTTTTTTTGTTGTTAGGGGGATTTTCTAATATCCTAAAATTGAAATTAATTAAAGACTAACTAATTTAACCGAACTAGAACGCAACTTGGAACTTTGATTAAACATGATGATAAAAGGACTACCTAGGTTGGAATCCCATGTGTTGTCAGTTATCTTTCTACCGGACACGAACTATTATGGAATTGGGATTGTAAAGTACTAAACATATCGAGAAACCGAACAGGACCCTCAACCCTTCTCGATAAGACACCTATGGAACTCTAATAGCCTGTTAAATTACCAGTTTGTTTAGACTCCCTCACGGTTATCTAATTGTTCTAATAGAGAAGCCTTATTCGACAATATAACTCACGGCGTGAAAATCAAGAGTAACTTGGAAAAATGATTCGACTCGATAAGCAAGAATTGGAATGGCAACTAAGTCGGACTCCTCACAAAGCATCTAAACCTAGCAATTTACCAACCTAGACATACCAGCAATCTCACATCTCAAGGTTATTAAGATTAGTAGAACACCTAGACTTACTCGTTTCACGGATATCACTTCTATGGTATATTGGCCAATTAACCACAAAATAATCAAGAACACACAGTTAGTGATCTAACATGGACCTATTATATGAACGGCATTCAAAAAGGAACATGTGAAGCAATAAACATGAATCAAACAAGTTTAGACACGCACACACATCGAATCATAGCAAAAAAAAAAAAAGTCTTTACTCTAATAGAAAATCCATTAGCAAGTTCATACTCCGGATAAAATCTCAACTTTAACACATGTTCATCATTAACCTAGTTAGTTCATAAAGTTTTAGCCTAACATTTTCAAGAAATCAAGAACAAAATTCATCACAAAGTAGCAAAACATAATCAAAGCAATAAACAAGAAAACAAGTAAACCCAGATGCTTAACACGTGAGCCAACACGATCCCAAGTCTTCATAACTTCAACTAATTTTCGTCCCAAAAGCTCTCAATTCGTCTAGGGTTGTCTTGTTATGATTAGGGTTGTTTATGGGCTTAAATAAGGATTAAATATGGACTTTTTTGGCTGACCAGATTCCCGCTCACGTCGCGCGGGCTCCTTCATGCTTCCCGGTCGCGTGACGCAACCAACATGCAAACTTAGAAAAATGTTTTCGTCATAACTTCTTCGTTTCAACTCCGTTTTCTTCATCGTTTTCACCTACGGCTTCGTAATTCAATTCTCTATCATCTTATCTTCTTAAATATCCATTTCCATTCCATGAGAATCCTTCACTAAGCCCAAACCTTCTCCTGTGTGCTCGTTTCTTTAACGTTTCAGCTCATTTTCACTTCCGGGACCCTGCCAAACACCCAAGACACAATAATACCAAAATTAATGGTAAACCTACACAAAACGAGTCAAATTATTACACAAACTATACATAGAAACAGATGTAATTTACATTACATCAGTGACCTCCTTTAAAGTCTCCACCAGGGCAACCAAAATGAAATTCGTGAGCTCCTAGATAGGCAACTCATCAAAGACATAACGGGCAATATTAGCAGTACGAAAGGTCAGATGTTGCATTTGAATTCTTTCCTTGATTCTCCATTTAACAATTTTCAAAACCGCATTTCTATCAATCTTTTTTCTTTAAGAAACATATTTTTGATTTTATTTATCAATCTTTTTTCTTTTTCTTTAAGAAACATATTTTTGATTTTATTTAGTTAACATCTTCATCTTTCCACCAATTTCACACCAAGCGAAGTTATATCCTACTTTATTATGACTTTTCTAACATGGTGGTTTTGAATTCGTCTAAATTCTGACCCATTCCGTAAAACTCCTCTTTTGACCAAATTAGAGCAGACAATATTTAAGTCATACAATATGTATTATACTTCTAAAAGTTTTAAGACATCAATATATGTCTCAATCGAAGGTTCAAACGACTTTATTTTATATTTGTAGCATGACTAAATTTCAAAAACTATTTTTCTTTAAAAAAAGGTCAAACCTATAGTTGTTGGATTTTTTCATAAAAAAATTAAAACCCTTTAATGGTGAAGGTCCAGACTTTATTACCACGATATCTTCAATGAATGGTCCTAGACTCGTCATTTTCTAGTATGTTGATCATCTCAACCAATCCCATAGTTTCATGTTGAAACTAAAGTCGATTCAACAAACCATGTTTTTTTTTGAATTTTTCATGTATTCTCCTAAGGGAACATTAGAGAGTTTAGGGATTTCCGGACCCTTTTAATCATTTTTATAATTTTTCAAGGCGAAAAGGTTCTTATGGGTGAAGCACCGTTCGAAGGAACATTCTATGACTTGGGATCAATGGAGAGGCTTTGATGTTTTTTGAATTTGCCTTACATTAGGCCGGGTTGTTTGGTTTATAGTTGGTTGTAACTGGTGACTGGTGTATGTAAACTTTGGTGTTAGCCGTTGGCTAAAAATTAATAAACGAATTTTGTTGGCCGTTCAAAAAAAAAAATAGAGACATGTGCTTCTTAAAGGGATGTGTCATGTTCAAAACTGGGCAAATGAGAGTAGTTTAAGGTTTTAGTATAAGTAATATTTATCATTAAAAAAAACCATTTATAAAATTCTACCCCAATCTTTTATATTTTATACTTTTGCCCATTGTAATTTTACTTACAAACGTCACAAAACAAAGAACATAACTAAGGGGCTGTTTGGCAACATCTGAATGGTTAATTGCTGAACCAATAAGAGGCCTGAATGAATAAGAGGCTCTGAACCAGTAAGTGCTGAACCGGTAAATGCCGTTTGGTTGGACATCTGAACAGAAACCTAAATTAACGGCAAATTCACAACTCCAAATTTCAATCAGTATCTCGAACCTAAATTAAACCTAAATTGAAACAAAATAAACCTAAATTGAAACAAATTAAACCTAAATTAAACCTAAATTGAAACAAATTAAACCTAAATTAAACCTAAACTGAAACAAACAAATTATGAACAAATTAGGAACAAGAAGAAGAGGAACATACCTGGTGGTCGTGCAGTAAAGGCGCGGCGTCGGTGGTGGATGTCGTGCTACGTCGTGAGGGAGGGAGGCGGTAGTGGTGGACGGGAGGGAGGGAGACGGTGGTGGTGGACGTGAGGGAGGGAGGCGGTGGTGGTGGACGTGGATGTCGTGCGGCGTCGTGAGGGAGGCGGTGGTGGTGTACGTGAGGGAGGGAGGCGGTGGTGGTGGACGTGAGGGAGGGAGAATGGTTCAGACTTGGGGTAACAATTTTCATTCAGCATGTTGTAAATGCTGAATGATTCAGCACTGAATCATTAAGAGTTTTGCATTAAGAGGCACAACCAAACACATACACCTCTGTCCGAATAAGAGGTCCACCTCTTAATGAATCATTAAGAGGCTTGCCAAATAGCCCCTAAGTCTTATAGATATAATTCCTTTTGCTTTCATCATGATTGTTAGTTTTCAAATTAATAATCTCATGCTCTTTATTTTTATTTTGGTTTTTGAGAAACTTTGCACGTTCCATTAATATGTATTTAGTGCTTCAGTTTATTCTTTTCAATGAATTTGAAATTGGGTTTGTGATGTATAGATGCCAAATTCAATCCCTATGCTGTACAATTTTAGCCTTTTAAAAAATATGTATAGATGTCAAGGTTCTAGTTTCAAATTAGTGTTTCAATTTCATTGATTTGAATAGCTGTTTTATGATGGTAATGTGATGTTTTTCTTAAAAATTTGTGGATAAGATGGATAAAATTTGTTATTATTCAAGAAAGTTAATAAATTAAAATACAATTTAACCCAAAATTTGAAGTAAAATCGTTATATAAATGTAAAACATAAAATTCATTAGAAGTTAAATAAGCATTAATAATACTAAAAACATTGGTGAAAATTTCGCATCCTATGAGCACATTATTCAAACCAATAGTTATCCCTCTAGAAACATAACAAAAACATATTTTCATACTTCCCTTTACTATGAGAGCACAAGTGGTATTGGACCAACATAAAGGCCATGCGTACGGTTCTCTTCGAAGAATATAGTATTTTCAATTCCCTTTACTATGAGCACAAGTGGTATTGGACCAACATAAAGGCCATGCGTTTACGGTTCTCTTCGAAGAATATAGTATTTTCAAATCTCAAAAGGTCATGCGTTTACGGTTCTCTTTGAAGAATCTAAATCTCAAAAAAGTAAAAGAAAACTTTGATCAAGTATAATAAAATGCATGTTCCTAGAAGGCAAACGAACACAACCAGAATCTAGTATTTTCAAATCTCAAATTATTGTTACTGATTAATTTCGTTGCAGTGGCGAAGCTTTACCCGAATGACCGGGGGGGGGGGGGGTCGAAAACGTATATACTCAAAAATTTCTATAGATACAGAGGGTCGAAAACTTATATACCCAAAAATTTCTATACAAAAACTACTAAGTAAAAAGTTCAGGCGGGTGGGAGGGGGGTCATGTGCCCCCTCTCGCCCCTTCTATACTTCGCCCCTGTTTCGTTGCACATACACTACAATTAAACTTAAATTTGACATTGGTCTTCTTTATTATATAACATTTTAACTTTAAAATAAAGTCATAAGGTTTATTTTAATTTGAACTATACGTTGTTAGAAACTATGCACAAAAATAGTATGATACGTTGTTAGAAACTATGCACAAAAATAATATACTTCTAGATTAAGAATATTAAAAATGCCTGTAAAGCTCAATGTGGTAGTCGGTGAATCGGTTATTATTTATTTTATGATGATAAAGTATAATATAAATTCCATACACATTTAATACTTTATGATGATAAAGTAATATAAATTCCATACACATTTAATACATTATTACGATGATAAAGTAATATAAATTCCATACACATTTAATACATTATTTTTTCTTAAGCAAGACGTAATTTATAACCCCCTGTTGATTGCAGGTCGATATGATAGATTTTGGATTTTTTTTTTCTTCTTTTACCGGTTTATGATGCTTTATATAAAACTTAGGTTAACCAAATGAAGTTGATAAAAGTTGGGTTTTAAAAAAAAAAGCTAGAATGTGGTATATACAACTGCAACGTGTAAAGGGTTATTTGCGATGGTGATATCAGTTGCAACATTGTTTGCAATAAAATTGGTCATAAATAGTTTTATAGCTAGTTATATTTGTGATGCAAATAAATCGATAGGCCTTGTTTCCGTCACATATATTGTGAAGGGTTTCAGCCATCGTAAATTCCAATTCAATTACTCCTTTTAGTAGCGCTTACACTTGCTTGTTACAGTATTGCTAGATTATATATGGGACTTTTATATTTTTATGTCTTTAACAGTTCTTCCCATATCCGACTAATAGCTTTGCTATATATGAGATTTACTTGCAAGTAGTAGTTTCGTATAAATTTAATACACTAAGAAGTTTTCATTTTTACAAACATGTTTAAACTAAAGGATATGTATAAAAGATCGTGAAATTGCTTTTACATTTATACTAGGTTATCACCCGGGATTGCTTCCCGGGCTCGAGAAAATTACTTGTATTAAAAACTACTTATGATTAATACATAATTATACGTTCACAACCCATGTAATAACAACAAAGTGATTTCCCATCATAAGTCATAACAATCATGTTCTTCCGACCAACATGATTGTGATATATTGGCAAAGCTCAAACATGTTTTGGCCTCTCTAATTCACAAAAACATAAGCTCACAATCATACAATTAACATATCAACATGTGACATCAACCGGACGGCTTTCCTAAAACAAAAATAAGGAAAAAAAATGACCAAAATTTTTAGTAGGTTAGTAGGTAAGTTACAACAAATGAAATATTGTTTGAAATAAAGAACTTTAACATACATGACTTCTATTAGAATCTTGTAATATATGAACTTTCACAGTCAAAACAAAATGTCCCCCTATACTTCTATCACATGACTTCTTCCAACGGACTTGCTACCTCCCGCTTCTAAAGCCTTGAGCTTGAGATTAAATTCTATCTAACAGACAACTGTCTTTCATAGAAACAG
Organism: Helianthus tuberosus; assembly: GCA_030545235.1. Classification (NCBI taxonomy): domain Eukaryota; kingdom Viridiplantae; phylum Streptophyta; class Magnoliopsida; order Asterales; family Asteraceae; genus Helianthus; species Helianthus tuberosus. Next base: position 135,962,691 of record CM060433.1, read on the forward strand.
CAAATCCGCTAGGAAAGTCTTTAGAGTAAGTGATCGAATCAGTACCAAAAGCTATTCCATGCAAGTGCCACCTTTCTCTTCTATCAACCATCTTCAACTATTATTACGCATATCCTATGCAAAATAACAAACACTTTTTTTCACATAAGGTATCAAAGGACAGAATTAAAACAGGGATTCATTTCTTTTACACATTTCCTACATCGTATGCCTCACATACCCATAGTGTGTTAGGTTAGGTTGATATTTTTAAAATGTATAATATATATATAGAGGTTGTATGCAGGTTCATCGGTTAAACCAACCAACCTGATTATCCTAAGCACTAAATCGAATACGTATATAAATATACATTTCAAATTCTATGATATGAAGCTAAGTTAGAGAACTTACCTAAACTCGTAGAAATGCTAGCCGAGCTATGACCAACACCAAAAGTTTCATGTTTACTCTCTTCGGCAAACCATCAAGTCCACCCGTTTGTTCAATCGTCGCAATTTGCGCTTGCCTCCCGATCAATATCTTATGTGGGTATGACTGCAGTTAAAATTTAAGCTGCAAAAAACTCCATTCATTTGGCTAAACAACACAACTAAGCGTAACGACTGAATACTTTTAAAAAATACATAAAAATCCGGTTTTGAAAAATATAATACAATTGTCGTAATGTGGGCGGTAATGTGTAAAAGTATTCAACTGCTTAAAAAATATCTAACAGGGTTTTGACATATGCTCAGCCTCAAGTGTCCATTTAAGCTACAATAAAAAAACGTTTCTAAAATGCATTTATCAATCAATACTAAAATTTGTTGTAGAAAGAATTAAATACCTTTATTTCATGGTACTACATTCTCCTAGTATGGGTTGCACCTTTCTTCGATAAATTATGCTTCATTTACCAACAGAAAGTATACACCAAGACTCACTCTAGCCCCCCCCCCCCTTGTTGCGGCATGGGACTTCCCCAAAACTCACTCACACCAAAATGTGATTCGTACGTGTACCCAACAGACTTTTTGTGCCTTACCATCACTAAAAATGCCTGCAAAATTAAGCAAATAAATAAGAAAAATCAATCAAAACTGATCTTATATAAACAAACGCCTTCAAAAGTACACTTTTAAAAAAATATTTTTACATTCGTTTTTATAATAAGTTACAAAGCATGGAAAATGGACAGCGCAATCCATTTCCTAAATATGGTTGACGAAAATCTTCTAACATCTTGTATCAAATAAACCGTACAAATTATGCATTATCTAATAACAAAAATAACAAATTTGAATTGCAAAATAATATATAAAAGTGTTTAAAACTAATGAACCAATATAAAAACAAAATAATTAATGAAAAAAATTACGTTGATACCCTAAATACTTATGGGAAATCAATAAAAGCATCCTACATTTTTCATCTGGCATTCAAAATTTTGCAGTCACTTCTAGTATTAAAAGTGACAACACATCATTTGATTTACATAAATCATAAATGCGTAAATAAAATAAATACAAAGTGACATTTTTTTATTCATGTCTTACCCATTCGTGACCCATTTGGCTAGGCAAACAGTACTCGGGCCTCGCCAGCCTACCTTGTAGTGAGTACTTAGAGCTTAGACGGGACTTTTACAAGCATGGTTATATGTAGTCTATAACTTGAATAAACCAACTTGTGAGCAAAATAGATTATCACCAAAACCATTAACTAAGTTCTACTTATAACGAAATTTTCAAGATAAACAATTTGACTCATTACAAAATCCAAAGAACGAATAAGCAGTCCTAAACACCTTCTAAAGAGCAAAGTAAAATAGTTTTTACCATGTCTCCTTTCGACTTCCATTAAAAATGTCAATGAAGTTCCACCAACCGTCCATTATGCAACTGTTGCAGCTAATATATAAAGGTATTAAATATTTTAGATAATGTAATTAATAAAAATTAAGCATATCATAAGAATAAGAAGAAAAAACTTGACAACAAATCCATACGTGCCTTGATCATGTGAAATATCCATGCATACATGCCTTAAAAGTATATGTAGTTATTTGAAAAAGTTTAATTTATTTCAATTTTCCAGGTATACAGCATTTGGCTTTTCAAAGTGAATAGTAGCTACTTCTTAAAACACATGAAATATGAAAATATACACTTGGCCAGTTGTTCTTAAATCTTTCACATCGTATATATCAAGGACCCCATCAAACACTTTTTGAGGTAGGATACTGTCCAGTTGATTTTATCCACCAGCCTACAAATATCAATAAACCACCATTTACATTAAACTTATATCAAAGAAGTTTTGTAATGGAAACCGCACATTCAAATTGTTGAAATAAGCAAAAAAAAGAAATACTCACATTGACCACAACATGTTTTGACCCGTTACCCAACCGGGCAACCTTCACATTTCTTGAACAGTGTGAATTTGGGAAGTAGTTTATTAAGTACGATAAACATACATGACTGTGGAACCATATATCCTTAAGAAGGTGATGACTTTTGTTAGGAAACTTTATTTGTAAGTATTGAAGAAAATCACAATCAACTGGATCTATGAAGAGATCACAGTCCTGAAGATCACAAACAAGAAGATCAGATCGGACAATTGAAATGCACAGCATCTACTTCAAGGAATCACAAGTTGATCAAGAGCTGAATTGGATTATCAGAGAAGGTTATTTCTATGGATCTGATGATAGTTCTGAGGAAATATCATCAGTTTCTGACAATTCTTATCATCAGGATTTTTCTGATGATTTGTTCATCAGAATTTCTGATGAAGTGGTTTATCATAAATTCTGATGAATACCCCACTTGTCTGAAATTGGCTCTATCCTGCCACAATTACCGAAGCAAGTTGACATTATTGGATATCATGATGAAAAAGGCAACTTGAATGTTGGATTCAATGAATATGTCAATTGGCCACTTTTTGCAGGACTTATTGCATGAATAAACTATTGTTTATTCATGCACCCAGCCGTCTATATATAAATAGAAGGCTCAACCAGGAGAAGCAAAGTGATTTTGAAGCTTATCATTCATACATACATCAAAACTCCATTGCCCTCTCACCCACATAATTCAAGATTCATTTGTACTAGATAATAATCTTACAATCACCTTGTAAACCATTTTGTTTCAAAATGATATAAACTTGATAATTCTGTAGGTCTTGTTTCTTGAAAGTCTGATTTCCATTTCCGCACATCATTTTCACATCTACTGAAATCACTTGCCATATTACGTGAAAAGAAGTTGTTTTGAGGCCATACTGGGTCCAACAATTGGTATCAGAGCAGATTGAATAAAGTATTTTCAAACGATCAATCGCTCATCTTCTTTTCTCTAAATATGGCCAGCTTTCAATCCTGGAATAATGCTTTTAACATTGATTCTATGTCCAAACCTCCGACTCTGGTCAGAGAGGAATACCCCCAATGGAAAATCAGGATGGTTAATTTCCTTAATGGTCATGACCGAGCTCTATTTCAATCCATTGAAAGGGGTCCACATATACCAATGACTATAATACCAGCTATTCCAGCAACTGACCAATCACCTGCTATCCCTGCCTCCCAAGCTCCCAAAAGTGAAATACTTTGGAGTGAGGAAGACAAGGAAAAAGTGGCTGGGGATGAAAGGGCAAAGTCACTTTTAATAATGGCCATCCCCAATGACATATTTTCAGAAGTTGATGCATGTGCATCAGCTAAGGAAATATGGGATCAGTTGGAAAATCTTTGTGAAGGAGGAGAAAGGATGAGAAGAAACAAAAGAACAAACAATGTCTCATCTTATGAAAGGTTTAAAAGTTTGCCAAATGAAAGGTTAAATGATACATATCAAAGATTTACAAAACTTTTAAACGAGCTAAAGAAATTTGGAATAACAAAGTCAAATGATGAAAGAAACATAAAATTTCTTGATGCCATTCCTAGAAAATGGAGAAGTCTAACCATGACTTTATCATCAACCTTAGAACTAGGAAACATGAGTCTTCATGACTTATACAACATCTTGGTCCCCAGAGAGGAAGAAATATTTGAAGAAACCATTCAAAGAGGGGGATCTTTAGCTCTTATTTCAAACTCACAAAGAACAATACCCACCAATGATCCACAACCATCAAGCAGCCAAAGTTTTGAAGTTTCTGATACTTCATCAGATTTTTCAGCTTTTGCTAAGGCAATAGCACTGCTCACCAAAACATTCGAGCAGAGATTGAGGGGAGGTAGCCAGAGATACCAGAGAAGTGACAGAGGAAGGATGGATGGAAGATCTAAAGAAGAGGTTAGATCTAAGGATAAAGGGAAGGTTGAAGTTGTGTGTTACAAGTGCAAGTAGAGAGGTCATTATGCATCAGAATGCAAGACCAAAAAGCTGAAGGATGTTGCCTATTATGAGAAAAAGTTTGAAGAAGCAAAGAAGCAGCAACAAGTAAGCTATACATGGTTATCTGATGATTCTTTTGATGACGAAGAAGAAGAATTGGCAAATTTTTGCCTCATGGCACTCTCTGAAGGACTACCAGAAACTTCAGAACAAAAGGTAAATTTAGACAATCTTGATCTTGAACACAAGCTAAACAAGCTCATGTCAGATTTTCTAAATCTGCAAGAAAAACATCAATCAGATTTTAGAAAATCTGATGAGTTGCAAAGGACTTTGAATAAAATCATTCTTGAAAACCAACTTCTTATAGAGGATAGTTTAGATCAAAGAGCTAAAATTGAGTTTTATGAAAATGAAAGAAAATATCTTTACAAGAAAATCAATGACAAAGAAATCAATGTAAGAGGTTTTCAACAGGCCAAAGAATTCGTAAATTTTATTGAGTCCACACCAAAGAACAAAGGAGAGGGGTTAGGTCATACAAGATCAAATGGAGGTAAACCCATTGTCTTTGTGAAAGCAACTCATCAGATTTCTGAAAGATTTACATCAGAATCTGAATCTGAATCTTGCAAAACAACATGTTCTGAATATTCTTTTAATAAACCAAAACTTCAAAACAAACATAAGTGAATGCAGTCAAGAATCTGTAAAGACTCCAGAAGCAGTTCACTCATCTTTTCAAAATTATCCACTCATTCCATCACAAGAAGTTATGTCAGAAAATTTTGATAACTCTTGTATGTGTGTTGACATACTGAAGCTTGTTCAACACCATCTTCAAAAGAAAAATGTAAAATCTGTTAATGGCTCAGCATTTAACAGAGTTTCTGATGCAAAACCAAGAAGAAGAAAAAATAAGTTGATTAAAATTCCATCAGAAACAGTACCCAAGCATGCCTGGGTACCAAAAACCCTCTAATCATTCCATTTCAGAACCATCATGTGCAGCAGATCTGGTACTGCGACTCAGGAAGCTCCAAGCACATGACTGGGGACAGGAGCTTACTCAGCAACTTTGTTTCAAAGCTGGGTAGAATGGTAAATTTTGGAAATTGAGTGAAAGGAAGGATCATGGGATATGGATGCATAATGTATGGATGTTTGACCATAGAGAAAGTAGCCTATGTTGAAGGCTTAACGTATAACTTGCTGAGTTGTGGTCAATTCTGTGACAAAGGTTTTCAGGTAACCTTTTTACCAGAAAAATGCTTGTTAATAGGTATAGATGATAATAAAATCTATTTAAGTGGGAAAAGGATGAAAATCAATTTACTATTTTGATTTCAAAGAGGAAAGTGAACATCCAAAATTATGTTTATTTTCAAAACTCAACAAAGGTAGTAGTTGGTTATGGCACAAAAGGCTTGCCCACATAAATTTCAAAAACCTAAGCAAACTAGCAAGCAAAGGTCTAGTAAAAGGATTACCTTTGATATCCTCAAAGAAGGATAAAATTTGTGAAGCATGTGAGATGGGTAAATCCAAAAGAAGCTCACATAAATCAATTTCTGAGTCTTTTATTTCACAAAATTTGGAATTGTTACACATGGATTTGTGTGGACCCATAAGTACATAAAGTTTTTCTGGAAAGAAATACATACTAGTAATAGTAGATGACTTTTCCAGGTACACATGGGTAGAATTTTTAAGAAAGAAAAGTGAAACTCCTGATCTGATCATTAATTTTATCAAGAAAATTGAAAATCTGTTAAAACTTACAGTCAGAAGGATCAGATCAGACAATGGAACAGAGTTTAAGAATTCAAAAATTGAGAATTTCTTTGTAAGTAAAGGAATTTCTCATGATTTTTCTACTCCAGGAACACCCCAACAAAATGGGGTGGTTGAAAGAAGGAATAGGACCTTGGTAGAAGCTGCCAGAACCATGCTTGCTTATGCTAAGCTGCCCACTCACTTTTGGGCAGAAGCTATAGCAAATGCATGCTTTACCCAAAACAGAACCATAATCAACAAAAAGCACAACAAAACACCTTACAACATTATCAATGGAAGAATTCCAAGTATAAATTTTTTGCATACATTTGGTTGTAGATGTTTTGTTTTCAATGATTTTGAAAGCCTTGAAAATTTGACAGGAAAGCAGAAAAAGGTATTTTTCTTGGTTACTCTTTGTCATCAAAAGCATATAGAATGTTTATTCTCAATACAAGGACAATAAGAGAAAGTCTGTATGTTTCATTTGATGACTCATCAGAAACAGAGGTTTCTGATGAATATATGAAAGAAAGAAATTTTTCTGACAAGCAAAAAAAGTATGAACATCTCTTTGAAATGATAAATGAAGGCTTCCTAGAACATGATAATTCTTTCAAAAACAAATCAAAAGATTCTTCATGTACTAACTCTGCAGAACAAAGGTGTAGTACATCAGAACCTCAGAATTCTGATATCTTACACACAATTGAAGCACCTGTTCAGGGGGAAACTTCAAATCCATCAGAACCAACAACTTTTCACAACAAGTTAAGATGGATCAAAGGACATGTTCATTCTGACATCATTGGCAATCCTGCAGATGGTGTCAGAACAAGATCTGCAACTGCACATGAGTGTGCATTTGCTGGGTTTTTAAGCAAAGTAGAACCCAAATCTGTCAAAGAAGCTCTAAGTGACCCAGACTGGATTCAGGCCATGCAAGAAGAGCTTGATCAGTTTGAAAGGAGCAAGGTATGGGATCTGGTACCCAAGCCAAAAGATAAATCTGTCATTGGCTCAAAATGGGTATTCAGGAATAAATCTGATGAGAATGGCATAATCACAAGAAACAAAGCAAGGTTAGTGGTCAAGGGTTACTGTCAACAAGAAGGTATTGATTATGACGAAACTTTTGCACCAGTAGCTAGATTAGAAGCTGTAAGAATTTTTCTTGCTTATGCTGCATCCAAGGATTTCAAAGTTTATCAAATGGATGTAAAATCAGCTTTTCTGAATGGTAAAATTGAAGAAGAAGTTTATGTGCAGCAACCAGAAGGCTTTGTTGATCCAAAATTTCAAAATCATGTTTACAGATTAAACAAAGCCTTGTATGGACTGAAGCAAGCTCCTAGAGCCTGGTATGAAACTTTGTCAAACTTTTTACTCAATTCTGGGTTTACCAAAGGTACTATTGACACCACTCTTTTTCTCAAAACACACAAAGGTCATACTTTGCTGGTCCAAATATATGTTGATGACATTATATTTGGATCAACAAATGAAAAAATTTTGTGACAAATTTCAAAAATTGATGACCAGCCACTTTGAAATGAGTATGATGGGTGAGTTAACCTTTTTCTTAGGGTTACAAGTAAAACAAAGAATTGATGGAATATTTTTGAGTCAATCAAAATATGTGAAAACAATTCTACAAAAATACTCACTTGAAAAGTGCTCAGTTTCAAAAACTCCCATGACAACAGGGAACAAGTTAGATTCTGATAAGGATGGTATAAATGTTGATATTAAAACCTATAGAGGGATGATAGGATCACTGCTATATTTAACTGCAAGCAGACCAGATATCATGTTTGCAACATGCTTTCTGGCCAGATATCAATGTGATCCCAAAGAATCCCATCTAAAAGCTGTAAAAAGGGTTTTCAAATATCTTAAAGGAACATCAGAAATTGGTCTCTGGTATCCAAAGGATACAAACCTTGAATTAATTGCATACACAGATGCAGATTATGCAAGGTGTAAAATTGACACAAAAAGCACATCTGGTGCCTGTCAACTCTTGGGAGAAAAATTGGTATGTTGGGCAAGCAAGAAACAAAACTGTGTTGCCACATCAACAGCAGAATTAGAATATGTAGCAGCAGCAAATTGTTGTTCACAAGTGTTGTGGATGTAAACTCAACTGAAAGATTATGGAGTAACTCTGACAAGAATACCTATTCTATGTGACTCAAAGAGTGCTATTGCAATAACAGAAAATCCAGTTCATCACTCAAGAACCAAACACATAGATATCAGATATCACTTCATAAAAGATCATGTGGAGAAAGGTAACATTGAAATGTATTTTGTTCCAACTGAAAACCAAATTGCTGATATCTTTACAAAGCCTCTTGATGAAAAGAGACACAATTTTTTGATCAGCAAACTTGGCATGGTAAATTTAAATGATGAAGATTGTTCAGAAAAGACAAGGACACAAATTGAAAACCAAATTGATGATCATCAAAATTCTGATAATCAAAGAACAAATCAACTGGTTTCTGACAAAACAATCCATCAATCTGATGGAACATCAGAAAATCTGACGGATCATCAATAAATGATGATTTATCAGAAAATCTGAAGGAATATCAGAATATCTGGTGTAATCACCATAAATTCTGATATAAAATCAGAAACCAGGTTGAAACATTAGAATAATTTGTAAATCATCATAATCTTCCATCTTCATAATTTGCTTATCCCCCACACACACACAAACACAAATTGTATATATCTATATTTGTGTATATTTTGTTTTTGTATTTTTTTTATTAAAAAAACAACAAAAAGGGGGAAAAGTAACATGCATACTGATGAAGTTCCATACAGTTGTGATAATCAACTGTCTCAAAAAAATTTTAGATTATTGAATTTCATTTTCTTCTGCAAATGCATGCAACGTCATTTTTTCATAAGAAACTTAAGTGACACGTAGGCACTAGAATCATTAGGAGCTATGAAAGTAGCCGCCTAGTCATTAAATGCTTACTCACACATGGGGCTTAGTAGACTGTCACATTCACTGTTACATTCACTGCAACAGATATCGTCTTAATTGAACAGAAAAGGGTTGGCTGTTAATATCATTTATAGGGAACCATCACTTTCATCTATAAATATTAACAACCTGAAAAGAACTTACCTCAGACCAAAAACATCTCTTCAATAGCCCTTCGACGGAATTTTTCTTATCTTAAAATGGGTCACCCAAAATTGATGAAAGCTACTCAATTCCCTCTCCCATTTCACAGACTTCATAATCTTAGATTAAGATCCAACTTGGAAGGACCTGCATGGGAGGACTGCAGGTTTGTGTACAATATGATCATGCGGAGTCCTTTGGGCTTTGCTGTATCATCACATATCACCATTTATCCAGAACTTCTCCAAGAGTTCTGGTGGAACTCTCATATCATTTTTAGTGGTACCTCCGTATGGATTGAAAGTGAGGTTATGGGGGTAAAAAATACCCTAAAAGAGGAAACAATCAGAGATGTCCTCAAACTGGGTAATGATCATGAAATCAAATTTCTGGATAAGGCAAATGTGCAACAGACCTTGACTGAAATGAGCTATCACACAAACAACTCGTCAAGGGCTGTTAGCAAATCAGGTTTTATACCACCTTTCCAGTTTTTGGTAACACAGCTAAGTGTCTTCTTCTCCAAGAAGATTGGACACTTCAACGAGCTGTCTCATAAGATGATGGAAGTGGTTCATGCTGTTGTACAGGAAAAACCTTACAACTATGCTAAGTTTCTCATGAGAAACCTAGAAGCAAACATCCACGACCGTCAACCCTTTCTGATCTACCCTCGATTCGTAACCAAGGTGATCACAAGTCAGCTGGACTTCGGAGGAATGAGAAGCTGCTATCCAAGGGCCGAGCTGGTACTTCAAGAAAACATTAGTGAAGCCACCCTGAAGCCATCAAGGAATCACACCGGTCGAATAACCAGTCTTTGGTTATATGTGAAGTGCATGTACAACGTGTTGGAGGAGGAGGAGGAGTAGTTGTTATTTGTCTTTTCTTTGATGTGTGTTTTTTTATATATATCTAGGTTGTTTTAGTCTCTTTTCATTTTTTAATGTTAATAGATCTAGGGGAACTAACACAACATGTCTGATAAAAACAAAGAAAATCTAGTGAAACTCACATGAGATCTGACAGGATTTAGTGAAACTCATAAAATCTGATAATCAATCAGAAAATCTGGTATTTATTCAGAAAACTCATTAAGCCACATGAATCTGATCATTCACCAGAAAATTTTGAAAATAACCAAAAAATCTGACAATAAATCAGAAAATCATTTTTTTATCAGAAAATCTTTTGAAAGCCAGGAAGTTTGACATATCATCAGAAAAACAATGCTTTCAACCAGATTTAAAGAAACTTATGATAATCTAAATTTTTAATTAAAAGAAAAGTTTCTTTCTAAATTTTTTTCTAAGGACTGGAACAAGCTGTATGAAAAATACTTCCTGTATATCAGAACAAAGGTGTGGAGTTCAGAACTGCAAGACTGCAATGTAAGTAAAAATCTCGGAACTCTACTTATTCCCTCTCATCTCAAAAAAAAAAAAACTCTAATGATTCATTCTCTGTCAATGAATCAAATGAATTCTGATGATATATAAAGAAGATATAACTCTCAAAAGTTTCATTCAAAATTTTCTGATATATATCATCAAGAGGAATACCTGGGAAGACACACAAACTCGGAAAAGGTTTCTATTGGACCTTTTTGAAACTAAAAGGGTCCCACATAGAGAAAAGGTAACCAGCTGGGGTAGCCCAGTTGGCCACCGACACCCACCTCTTACCAAGAGGTACCGGGTTCGAACCTTGGGGCGAACAAAGTACCCTCAAAGGGTCGGCTCGGCAAGGGTATTTACTGCCAGGCTCAGGCTTGACGAGTGGCGGCCTGGGAGGGGTTATCCCCTCCGCGGTCAGGGGTACCGTGCATTACCCTTTTTCACATAGAGAAAAGGTGCAAGTTGGACATTAGTGTTTATCCGCAAAATCATTGGAATCTCTAAGTCTCTTTAAAGGATTTACATTAAATTAGAGATAAACCAAAGTTTTTTCAAAAACGGTTGTTTCCTTAAAGGATTAAAACATCATAAAGGTGTCATTAACCACCTTGAATACAAACAACCCACGACAAACACTCAAGAATCTCTGTCTGTACACACTATAAATACCTCATTCAAAAACAGAGTCTTCCATCTTCAACCTTCAAATTTGAAACCCTAAAACCCTTCTCCGAAACAAAAACCAAAATTCTCAATGGCAGCTATCAACATCAACATACCACCAACAGAACACTATGTTCCCTTCATCACTAAAGCTGAATTTCTTCAATTAAAGAGCAACAATGAAGCAATGAATGATAACATTGAACTATATGATTTGAAGTGTCAAATTCTCATTGAATTTCTGACCAGATGCCCTATTGCTCAAGCCCTTACAAAGACCAGAGAGGTACCAGAAGAACTGATACAACAAGTTGTAAAAACTCTCAAAGTCTCAAATCAACTCGAGCTAACAGCACATGTGTGGGGAAATATCTTTATTACTATTGTCACACCCCAACCGATGGCGGAATCATCAGGGCGCGGCACTAGGCGAATCAGATTGCTCAAGAGAATCCATAAAAACTATATTGCGATAATATTTAATACATTCGTTATCCTATACTAACAAATAATACAATCACATAAGTTATCACAGTTTTCTTGTCCTCTCGAATAATACAAATCCGACAACCTAGATTTTTAATTGAGTTTCTAGACTTCCTAGCTTGATTTGATATAGTCTGCGATCTAACCTGCAACATACGTTAAAATAGTTTGTCAATACAAAAGTATTGGCGAGTATACAGGTTTGATAAGTATAGCATAATAGATTAAAAGTGCTGCGAATTTCCACATGCATAAACGTAATACACGACATATATACTCACAAAACTGATACTACCAACTAAGTCCTCGATGCTCGAATGTACGATGGCATAACTAGACCCCGTCGGGCGCAATAGTACTATACTAGTCGTGGTGGCACGTCGCGAGTATAAGCCCTAGCACATATGCAACTAGCATCACGTTTATCTATGCATAACAATTATTCGCAAGTGATAATTCGATTGATTGAATATTTCGATTGATAAGTTCGATTTGTTGGAAACGTATGTTACACCCAAAATTCGATTAAAAAGGGGTCAAGTATACTCACAGTGCGTATTTAGCGGGATTACAACTTTGATTGAGACGGTTGTGAGTATGTCTGTAATGATCCTTGAAGAAATAGAGTAAACGATGTACGGTTAAGCGAGATTACCTTGAAAAGTTACTCATTTGGTTGAATGGTCCTCATCCGTACGGATAGACATGTTATCCGTCCGGATGACAAGTCATCCGTCCGGATGGCATGTTATCCGTCCGGATACAGATGATCCGTGCGGATGAAGGTGGTACGTGCGGACTGACTTTGCTGTGCGTGCGGATGAGTGGTGCGTGCGGGTGAGTGGTGCGTGCGGGTGACATGTCATCCGTGCGGGTGACAAGACATCCGTGCGGACATGTGCCATTCGTGCGGACTGACATGTCATCCGTGCGGGCTGACATGTCTTCCGTGCGGGTTGACATGTCATCTGTGCGGGCTGACATGTCATCCGTGCGGATTGCCATGTCTGTTTCACACTCTGAACACTGTTTCCGAGGGTTTAACGGAAGGAAAACGTTCGTTTTTACCAGGGTAGTGTAATTTCGCACTAACACTTGAAGTTCCGTCAATTCCGACTCGTTCTAACAGCCGGGAATCACCCCGTTCCATCAGTTCTGGCCGTTCATGATGGTTCTTTATGGTTAACTCGAAATCGCACAGATTTAGGTGAGATTTGTCATTAAAACATGTGGAAATCACCCGGATCTGAGTCGTTTATAGTGAAATGAGACCCCAACTTGATGTTCATAAGAACTCTTGGTGACATCACCTCAAAACGCCTCAAATCCGCGGATTTCATGGTTAGAATTTGAGTTGTGAAAGATAGAATGATGTAGAATCGAGTGTAGATTGTAGAAGTACAAGTTTTAGGTTGAAATCTTACCGGAGTCGCGAGGAAATCGAGAGAAAAGGGTCTTGGAGCGTGTTTGGTTGAATAGGAGTTGTCACATCACTGTTCAAGTGATGTGACATGGTATTTATAGGCAACAGAGGAGAGGAAAAAGGTTTTGGCCCGGATAGCCCATCCGTGCGGATGGCCCACCCGTGCGGATGGCCCGTGCGTGCGGATGGCCATCCGTGCGCATGCCCATCCGTCCGGATGGTCCATCCGTCCGGATGGTCCATCCGTCCGGATAGCTATCCTGACGCGTTGGCCTTCTCCGTTTTTGATCGTTTTGATAGTTTTCGAAGCGCGCACCTTTCATAATTAATTTATATTATTATTATATTGTTATTTTATATATATATATATATATATATATATCTCTAGGGGTCGTATTTACGTATCCATAATCCAAAGTTTTGATAATTAACATTCGGTCTCCGATTCGAGTATGCGATTATTAGCGACGTTTCATGGCCATCAATGAGGGTAGCATAGGTCCTTTCTTGATGTCATCGTGAACGTTATTTCGTGTAGTGCCACAAAGACTGACGGGGTACTGTTTACTCGTATTGTCATCATCGTCATGACGACTGGAGCTACAGCGCTCACCCGAGAGTCCTTGTTAGCGTTAATTGTTTACGTTCGACACATCACAGCCACTGAGGAGGGTAGAATAGGTCCTCACCCAATGCCTTCGTGAGTGTTAGTGTGATAATAGTGTAGTATAGTGATATTGTACCTCGAAAATATGCGATTATCCTTCGAATAGCGATATATACGATATAGTTACATTATGATCCGAATCTCCGGTGCTAGGCGTAATGAGTATAACGAGTAGTAACAACGCACAAAAGTGCGGGTTGTTACAGTCTCCCCTACTTTAGGAAATTTCATCCCGAAATTAATCCAATAGGTAGACTTCTAAGAGTTGATCTTGTATAAGTAGCGATACAGCGAGTGATTTGACCGTAAGTTGACAGCGAGAACGTTTCGATTAGGAGAGATCGACTGCGATAGCGAGAAGGTGACGTAAAGACGAAAGCATTAATCCCACGAGTTAGCATTCCAAAGTACCTTGTCTTGTGTAGAGTTTGTTAGTTCGATGCGATTGTAATTTGGAAGGTTCCTCATAACGTAGAGTTAACTGAGTCGATCGTTAACCAATCGTTACAAGAAGCGTTCGTTTTAGATATTAAAAAGAGAATTAGGATGAAAATCTTTGAAAATTTTCCTTTTAACGGGCAGTCTACAGGGTCGATGTTAACCGACGTTGCAAAGAAGTTTAAGTTTCTAACATTTTAAGGAATTCGAAAATGAAAACAAGGGTTACGAAAACTCTCCTATGATATGGGTTCCCTTTGAAAGTCTTGTTTTTTTTTTTTGAAAGAGGCTTTAAGGAAAAAAAATTGAACGCATGAAGCTCCCTTGAATATGGAGTTAAGCTGGTTCGATGTTACCTCCACATTGTGAGGAATTTCACTTGTTCCATGGTTTTAATAAAAGTTTTATAAAAATCAGTTTTAACCTTTTGAAAAGAATGATTTAGCATCAAGCCCCACTTGGCACCTTCCCACGGAAGTTCATTAATATGTTTAAAACACTTATATATAGGAAGTACCAGCGGCGTATCCCCCATGCTTTGCCCATATTATTTCCGTTTCGTGAGGCTGTGTCAGGTGTGCCGACATGACTCGGATAGAATTTCGTTCACTCGGCCCAATCGGTAGGAAGTCGGACCGAGCATACAATGGGATCGAATAGCTTAATCCAGCGAGTTGAAAAGCGGGAAGCGAATAGCGTGTTTTCGATTAGATTCCACATTACACCCACATGGCACGTTTCCACGGGGGTTTACTAACATGGCGAAACACCGTGCTTAACCAGGTTAGCTTTGCCTCGTGAAGCGGTGTCATGTGTACTTAATACCATACGAGCGATAGGCGGTAGATTATACACGATAGGCGATCAGCGATTGGGTGATTTAAACGAATAAACACGAAACACTTGTGATGACGGTGATGATAAACGAATTACAATAATCGGTAGTTGCGTTGCAAGCGATGAAGGTATGCGGTTCGATTTTACGCGGTTCGGTTGGATTGATTAACACCACAGAATTTAGCTAACATCAGACCCCTCATGGCCTTTTTCCACGAAGGGTCGCTGATATGACTAAAACGCCCTGCTTTAGTCATATGAGCTTCATCCGTGAAGCGAGGTCATGCGCGCTAACTTAACACGAATATCACAGCTAACGGAATAGCGATAGATTGTTACACGGCAAACGATATAGGCTCACGTGATTAAGCGATAGAGATTGCGAGATACACATGATAAATGATTGCGATTAGTCGAGTTTTGTTTCGAATAGCTCAACGTTACGTTGCGTCGCATCACGGCTATTGAGGAGGGTAGAATAGGTCCTCACTCCAATACCGTGAGTGTTTATTCGCTTGATTGAGATTCGTTGCAACAGACTTACGACCAGTCTTGCGTTGATGCAATTATCCTGCGAGATAGACTCACCAGAGTCCATCGATGAGGCGATTGCATTGCGTTTGCAGACTTACGACAAGTCTTGCGATGATACGGTTTGTTACGCCTTGCGATTGAGTGTAGTGTGTTGAAAATAATCACAATAGTACAATAGGTCTAATAACGTTCAACTCCACGTGGCACTTTCTTCACGGAACTTCGGTAGTATGGTAAAGCATTCCTCGCCCGACCCCTACTACTTTCATCCCGTGTTTTGGTGTCACCTTTTGTCAAACGCTATGGCACTTTTAGAATTCACTACGATCACCGTGCACTGAACCAAATAATCCCGTGTGCACCCGTGATTATTCGTTCCTTGCACGTTTATCGTACCTCGTTCTAAGAGTGTAGTTAGGGTAAAACACATTACTTCGTGATATAGTATATAGTATGTGTGTGAACCTAGTCTAAGTGTGACGATTAGAGAGCGGAAGAGAAAACGAAAAACGAGAGTTAATGTTAGGCATAGCGGCAACATTGAGAGATAGAGTAGGTTCAAAAACTTAGAAATTTACGTCGAGAATCGTATCATTACAACTTTATCCTATGCTCGCTAGATGTCTGATGCTGAAGACTTTCGCTGGAGCTGTTGTTGTTGTACTCAAGTTCACGGTTCGATGCGGCAGTTGCGGGTGAAGTGACCGTAACGGTTGTAGTTATTGCAATAGCGACAGTCAGCCCCAACTGGATGATGATAGGTACACGAGTAACACTGAGGATGAGCTCCAGTGTAGGCTCGTTTTGGAAACATCGGAACTGTTCGAAGAGGCTCCGGTTGCAGCAGTTCGGTTGTTGAAGAGTTCGGGCTTGAAGTCTTCCGCTTGCGGCTGAATTCGTCGATGTCTTGCGAAGAGATGTCATCGTTGGAGGATTCGTCTGAAGACTCGCTTGCGGAGTCTTTGGCTGATTTGTCGGAAGATCCATCGGCAGATTCGTCAGAAGAATCGGCAGCAGATCCGTCCGAAGAATTGTTAGCTGGTTCATCAGAAGAATCGCCAGCAGATTTTTCAGAGGATTCGTCAGCAGATTCATCAGAAGATTCATCAACATGTTCGCCTGAAGGATTACTGGCGATTGCTTGATGAGCTTGCTTGACAGGATTTCCTGAGAATAACCCTTCCACGAGTCGTTTGTTGTTGATTTCTGCGGCTAAGCGGTAGGTTTCTTCGATGGTAGCAGGCCTTGCAGCTTCGACAAAATCACCCACACACTCAGGCAAGCCACGAATGTACTTCGCGATGGCCTTTCCTGGAGTGTTGACTTGACTTGGGCAGATTATGCTAAGCTGTTTGAACCTTGCGGTGTAGCCAGCATTGTCACCTTCGGTTTGCTTGATTTCCCAAAATTCGTTTTCCAGCTTCTGAATCTCGTGAGGAGGACAGTACTCTTTCTCCATGAGCTCTTTCAGCTCATTCCAAGAGAGAGCGTAAGCTGCGGAGATCCCACGTTTGTTACGTTCGGCGGCCCACCAGTCGAGTGCTCGCGATTGAAATACTCCGGTGGCGCAAGTAGTACGGAGGCTATCGGGACACCCGCTTTGACGAAGGGTAACTTCGATAGAATCGAACCACTGGAGTAGTTGAGTCGCACCTCCTTCACCCGTGAACTCCATCGGGTCACAGGCTTTGATGTGCTTGTAGAGGAAAGTAGATTGCGGCGCTTCCGTCTTGGAGTCTTCCGTGGCTCGAGAGTTGCTGAGAGAGTGCACTTTAGCGGCAATTCGAGGACTAAGCTTACTCACTTCCTTAATCACAAGTGAAGCAATCCTCTTCTCGGCGCTTCGTTTGGCTTTCCTCTTAGCTACTCGTCTCGAGGTAGAGTTGTTGGAAGGCATCTAGACAGGAAGAGACTTGGAGTGAGATTCGATCATAATGATTTTTGAGTTTTGCGTTACGATTGAGCGCGTTCAAAACTTGGTGCGATAGTATAGTAGTAATACGAATCACATAGGAGCCACATAGGAAACACGAAATTCCTAAGTTCTCACACAATGACTTGTTGTTTATACGTATATATATATATATGTATTTATCTAACTGAGATTTGTATTCATACACATACAGGTCGATTTAGAATAAGCGAGGTCGCGTTGAAGTGAGAAAACGAGAGCGAATGCGATAGATTATGCATTAGTTTTGTTGCGAACATTCGGATTTCGTTTTAGATTGCGATGGCTGTGCGAATTGTGTGTTTATAAAGTAGGGAGTGAAAATCGTTAAGCCGAGAAATCGATAAAGCGTAAAGTTTCAAAACGTAAATAAGTTCCAATCATTGTAAAATTGGCAGGTCGCATGATAGAGTGCCTTGGGTGTTTTAGGCGTGGACTACCCAAGGTAACCCAACTATATCTAACAAGTTTGAGCATGCGCGTTGACCTAGAGGACTTCATGCTTCCACTGGGATGCAGCTCATGGCATTCGTCTTCCTAGTCATCGCGTGGCTCGAGTTATCGTGATAGTCGAGTCCTTGGTGAGAGCTATTGAAAACCAGTTTATAGAGAATGGAACGACTTATTAAGGTACGGGTTTCACCCCTGGCTTAACAGTTTCGTTCCTAGTTGTGGCTATGCTCCTCGAATAAATTCGTGAGTTCCACTAGATTTAGAAATGGAGACTTTTGTCGAGATGTGGATGTCACTCCTAACTCGATGAAAAGTTCTCGTGCTAGAAAAATGCGCTGAGTGAGCAATCCTATCAAGAGTTCTTGGTTTTCACACCTGATCTCGACTGGATCGCTCGGTTTCGTTATGCGAGTATTGAAAACGTGTGTATTGTGTCGGCCTTAGGAAAGGCTAAGTAGTATTTCAGCCTTAGGAAAGGCTTCTTCGTGTGAAGTTATAGTATGCGGGGTTCACACAAAGTTGTATCTTTTAGCAATTTCGATCGAGAGTATCAAGTAAGCCCAATACAAACCCCACCAGGTTTGCATGAGTCGGCCTGTTGGTACTTAGACTATAGACTAGGTCAATTTCTAAGACGTCGACCCGGACTAGGTCGAGTCTGACCTAATTCCCTATAGTTATGGCTCTGATACCAATCTGTCACACCCCAACCGATGGTGGAATCATCGGGGCGCGGCACTAGGCGAATCAGATTGCTCAAGAGAATCCATAACAACTATATTGCGATAATATTTAATACATTCGTTATCCCATACTAACAAATAATACAATCACATAAGTTATCACAATTTTCTTGTCCTCTCGAACAATACAAATCCGACAACCTAGATTTTTAATTGAGTTTCTAGACTTCCTAGCTTGATTTGATATAGTCTGCGATCTAACCTGCAACATACGTTAAAATAGTTTGTCAATACAAAAGTATTGGCGAGTATACAGGTTTGATAAGTATAGCATAATAGATTAAAAGTGCTGCGAATTTCCACATGCATAAACGTAATACACGACATATATACTCACAAAACTGATACTACCAACTAAGTCCTCGATGCTCGAATGTACGATGGCATAACTAGACCCCGTCGGGCGCAATAGTACTATACTAGTCGTGGTGGGACGTCGCGAGTATAAGTCCTAGCACATATGCAACTAGCATCACGTATATCTATGCATAACAGTTATTCGCAAGTGATAATTCGATTGATTGAATATTTCGATTGATAAGTTCGATTTGTTGGAAACGTATGTTAAAATTCGATTAAAAAGGGGTCAAGTATACTCACAGTGCGTATTTAGCGGGATTACAACTTTGATTGAGTCGGTTGCGAGTATGTCTGTAATGATCCTTGAAGAAATAGAGTAAACGATGTACGGTTAAGCGAGATTACCTTGAAAACTTACTCATTTGGTTGAATGGTCCTCATCCGTGCGGTTAGACATGTTATCCGTCCGGATGACAAGTCATCCGTCCGGATGGCATGTTATCCGTCCGGATACAGATGATCCGTGCGGATGAAGGTGGTACGTGCGGACTGACTTTGCTGTGCGTGCGGATGAGTGGTGCGTGCGGGTGAGTGGTGCGTGCGGGTGATATGTCATCCGTGCGGACATGTGCCATTCGTGCGGACTGACATGTCATCCGTGCGGGCTGACATGTCATTCGTGCGGGCTGGCATGTCATCCGTGCGGGCTGGCATGTCATCCGTGCGGATTGCCATGTCTGTTTCGCACTCTGAACACTGTTTCCGAGGGTTTAACGGAAGGAAAACGTTCGTTTTTACCAGGGTAGTGTAATTTCGCACTAACACTTGAAGTTCCGTCAATTCCGACTCGTTCTAACGGCCGGGAATCACCCCGTTCCATCAGATATGGCCGTTCATGATGGTTCTTCATGGTTAACTCGAAATCGCACAGATTTAGGTGAGATTTGTCATTAAAACATGTGGAAATCACCCGGATCTGAGTCGTTTATAGTGAAATGAAACCCCAACTTGAAGTTCATAAGAACTCTTGGCGACATCACCTCAAAATGCCTCAAATCCGCGGATTTCATGGTTAGAATTTGAGTTGTGAAAGATAGAATGATGTAGAATCGAGTGTAGATTGTAGAAGTACAAGTTTTAGGTTGAAATCTTACCGGAGTCGCGAGGAAATCGAGAGAAAAGGGTCTTGGAGCGTGTTTGGTTGAATAGGAGCTGTCACATCACTGTTCAAGTGATGTGACACGGTATTTATAGGCAACAGAGGAGAGGAAAAAGGTTTTGGCCCGGATAGCCCATCCGTGCGGATGGCCCACCCGTGCGGATGGCCCGTGCGTGCGGATGGCCATCCGTGCGCATGCCCATCCGTCCGGATGGTCCATCCGTCCGGATAGCTATCCTGACGTGTTGGCCTTCTCCGTTTTTGATCGTTTTAATAGTTTTCGAAGCGCGTACCTTTCATAATTAATTTATATTATTATTATATTGTTATTTTTATATATATATATATATATATATCTAGGGGTCGTATTTACGTATCCATAATCCAAAGTTTTGATAATTAACAATCGGTCTCCGATTCGAGTATGCGATTATTAGCGACGTTTCACAGCCATCAATGAGGGTAGCATAGGTCCTTTCTTGATGTCATCGTGAACGTTATTTCGTGTAGTGCCACAAAGACTGACGGGGTACCGTTTACTCGTATTGTCATCATCGTCATGACGACTGGAGCTACAGCACTCACCCGAGAGTCCTTGTTAGCGTTAATTGTTTACGTTCGACACATCACAGCCACTGAGGAGGGTAGAATAGGTCCTCACCCAATGCCTTCGTGAGTGTTAGTGTGATAATAGTGTAGTATAGTGATATTGTACTTCGAAAATATGCGATTATCCTTCGAATAGCGATATATACGATATAGTTACATTATGATCCGAATCTCCGGTGCTAGGCGTAATGAGTATAACGAGTAGTAACAACGCACAAAAGTGCGGGTTGTTACAACTATATCACCAGAGAAAATAAGGGAATGTTTGGAACTACCCTTAAACCAAAGCTATGAAGAAGCACCAGTAAAAGAAGAAATGTTCTCACAACTCGATGCTGTTATGGGTTACAAGACAAAGATTTCAAAGATCAATGAATTCAAGAGAAACAAGCTACCTGCCTTCTGGCAAGTTCTAATGGAAATTCTGAACAAGTGACTATCTTCAAAGATTGGAGGTACAGATCAGATAAATAAGAATATTCTAACAATCATGTTCAGTCTCATTAGTGGGTTGAACATTGATTTTGGAACAGAAATATTCATTCTGATCAGAAGATCAATTCTGACAAACACTGGGAGGATAGATTCACATCTACCCTTTCCCAGATTCCTGTCAGTCATAATTTCTGATGCCTTTTCTAAAAGGAACGTAGAAATTCCAGCATCAGAAAATATGTGGAAAACAGAAATTATGAGACCTTGGACTGCCATAGGATCTTGGAAGTCAGATTATAATGTGCCTGCTCTATCTGAAAGAATGATGAATCTGATACCAGAAGATTCACTATACAGAGCAGAATATTTGAAGATATTGAATAAAAGGCCAGAGAACAGAGGAGTTTTTGAAAATGTGTCCCCCATGGAGCATGATGCACAAGAGTCAAGCACACCAAGAATGGATCAGCAGGGTGAATCTGATCCTCATCCAGCTGATGAAGATGTGAATATGAGTCCTCTGGCAGAAGAACATCATGCTGAAATCTCACATATGGGAGAAACAGGTGCACAACACTCCAAACTAAATATATTTCATTTCTCTGAGAGTGATTCTGATGAATCAATTCAAGGAAAACATGAAATTTTACTTAGAGGCACCATTTCTGAAAAACAAAATGTGAGTGAAACAAAGGACCCATTTTGTCACACCCTGATATTTCCACGTATTACCGGTGGGCCTGATGGGGAGTATCGTGACGTAGTTGATATCATCATAGTCAAACAACACAATTTTAAATGCACAGCGGAAGCAAAAGATAGATTTATTTCAACCGAATAAAATTGTAATATTAAGTATCACAATAATAGTTGAAACAGATCCACAGGCGGATCAAATAAAAGGAAACATAGTTCATCAGACTTAAATGCATCCAAGCTTGTGAGACTCTTATTGATGCTAAGGAGAGGCCAGCCTATTTCGAGTAGTACCTGCACTCAACCTTTTTGGGAAAAATACGCCAGTTTACACTGGTAAATACAATTAACTAACTCATTTTGAAAAGGTTTAAAAATTTCTTTGAATGCACGCGACACAAAACATTTTATAACTTGGGATAATTATTTATATATAAACTTGTAAAAGAATTACATGTTTGTTATACGTTCAGTAGCCCAGATTGACGCCGGGTTAAAGATTAATAGACACACCACATGATATAGTCCCGCGACGGGTTTTTCCCAAAACTGGCGGTTATACCTTATTATTTATATATGCACTAGCGGGTATACGCCTACACCCCGTGCTTAGGTCGTGGCCATTTCTTAAAATGATGCCAAGGATATCCGGGACATGGTCATTAACCCCCCAAAGGCTTTAAGCAAACAAAACAATTTAAACGGGACATTTCAATAAATTAATCTTCATACAATTAAAAATTCAACGCCCGACCAAGCGGTATTTTATATACCGTACCCCAAGCCCGTATAGGGAAAATAAGTTAAAAGTATTTACCTTTGCAAGTATTTATCACAAACAGCAAATGCACGTAGCTTTTACCGGGTCTCCTAGTCTGGAACAAAGCTTTATAATAACCTATTAGATTCCTAACGGGTCTTTTATTAAGCCTAGACTTAGACCGGTTAGTTTTAAAGGAAGATACGGTTCAAACGCACGATTAAGCGAAGACCGGGATAGATTGTGATTTAGACCCGAAAAGTTTGAAGACTTGTATAATATGAGTAAACTAAACACATTCTGGATTTTGAGACAAAAATGATAAGGTTTGACCCGTTTCAGTTAATTTATGCAAACTAGTTACATAAACCGCACCGAACGCGAATAATGCGTAACGGGTAACCAAATGATTCATAAACAGGTTTCCTAAGTTAATATGCCTTAAATATGTTGTGACATGAGTAAGATATCTTCTATTATGCCCGAAATGGATTTAAACTCAAGCTATGCCCCGTAGGGGCATTTTGGTCATTTTAAAGGTTATAAAAGAGTTTAAATAATAATCTGAGTTACAAGTCTGATTTAATCAGTAAAAATATTTATTTTTATAAGTCATAATAGTAGGGTATTATATATATGTGAAATTTATCATTTATAACCATACTATGCACCTTAGGGGTATTTTGGTAATTTCACATAGGCTTAAAAGGTCGAAACTGGAAATCTGAGTTTAAAACTTTTTCTTACTGCTAATATATAAAAATTTACTGAAAATATCAGTAGGCATCAAACCTTATATGTTCAAAATAGTTTTAATACATACTATGCGTTAAAAACGCTTAAAAAAGGCGATTTTGAGCTATTTCCGGGTTTTTAAAGGAAAGCTGATATTTTTATTATTCCAGAAGGCTCAAAATGTTTTATTTATCATATTAGATCAGTAGAAAAAGGTTTGGTATCAAAATAATTTGTAAAACTCATTTTATAGCCCAAAAGGGCAAAACCGGCAATTACCGAATCAAGCCTAGAACTTTATGTTATGCTCAGCCTAAAATTAAATAAAAATCTTCAAAAATCCCAAAATATTATTTTATATCAGTAGGTAAAAAGTTTGGTATTAAAAATCGGGTTTAGATAGGCTATATGCTAATTACGCCGTTTAATTAATAAAAAGCTTTTCATTTACGCTAATGAGCATAACTCCTAATCTAGACCTCAAACTGATGTCAAATTTAGGGACAAGTCTAATAATCAGTAACTAAGGTTTCTATTCTTTTACATTTTCAAAAATCACATTTTAAGGTCATATGGGCATAATAGTCAACATTTAAGCATTTAACGGAAACATGCATATGAATCGGATAACTAATGAACCAAGTTGTATAATCACAGAGGGTTATACTAACATGAAACCTGGTCCAAATAAGGCTCTAAGGCATTTCTAAAACATGCTTAAACGGGTCAGAACTGAAAGTCAAAGCAGAAGTCAAATTATGCGACTTTCGGTTTCGAATCGGGCCTAAACTGAAAATTGTCGGGGTGAACATGTTTAGACATGTTCTTACATTAATTATCAAGTTATATTATTGATAAAATAGGTTGCATGGGTTCTACATTGCTAATTATGCATTAATTTGAAAATAAGCTTTCTGTTGAGTTTTTAAGATTAACTTTGACCCGACAATTGACCTAGTTAGAGTGGGAATCAGAGGGTACCCTTTTAAGGGTTTATTACCCACATAATTACCAACTCATAGGTATTTTTAATTCGAGATTTGACTGGACAATTATTGATTAATCTCGAAGTCAAACCTTAATTACGACGGTTTGACTTTAGGTTAATTAACTAAGCTAAACTGAATTAGAGAAGGTTAAGGACACTTACAAGGGTCCTAAGCACGACTAGGAAGTCTAAGAAACTTTGGTTGCTGATCAGAGAGCTCCAGAAATAATCTTGTGAAAGTTTGCAAATGAATGGCTGATGTGTGTAAAATGCAACATATAAATTACATCAAATAAGGCATAAAACTAACCCTTTTTTAGTACTAATATTGGAAAAAGAGTGTTTTTGTCTTCCTTTTATATTTTCAGGATTAAATGAGCTCAAAAACGCAAAAGAAGCAAAAAGACAGCTAAATCCAACATAAATACAAGAAAAGGAACATTAGTGGATTGCCCGAACCCTCAACGGCACCTTCCAAAGCAAAATAGAGAAAACAGAAGGCTGAACACGCCCCATGCTCAGCCAGCACGGGGCCGTGCCCAAGAAGCAGCAGAAAAGACAAACCTATAGAAGCTTCTATTGCCCACCACGGGCCGTGCTCAGCGGACACGGGGGCGTGTCGAAAGTACAGCAGGCGCATTTATTGTAATTGCGAATTACAATTAATGAGGAGAGAGAGTGTCAGACGGGCACGGGGCCGTGTCCAGCGGACACGGGGCCGTGTCCAGCTCTCTGTTCAGCCTATAAATAGGAGTGCTTGGATTCATTTCATCTCATCCCTTGGCACACCACCTCTCTCACACTTCATCCACCACCCACCACCATCACAACACCATCATCCACCACCATCATCCATTGTCCATCATAGAGTGTGTGAGTCGTCTCGGGATCCAAGATTGATCGTAAGAGTTCTTGACAATCAAGGCCATGTTTGCCTAAGTCTCTTACATCACTTGGTGAAGACAAAGTGTCTAGTATAATACTTTTTATTTCTAATCTTTTGCACTTTTTATTTGGTTTTGTATTAATGACTTTAATAACTAGTTACTTATGTTGAAGGTGATCTTTCCTTATCGTTTGTCCGTGGTGTCTTGGCATTATTTTACTGTCTATATAAAATAAAGGATTTTCACCATTCATATCTCCACGGTCTATATGGAGGTATGTTGGCTACCTGGTAGGGGGTTAAGGGAACGGTTTGGTAAAGGTCTTGCCATTGTTCAGCGTTTAGAGGTCCTGCAATGGACCTGGGTCAAATTTAGTAGGACCTCCTTCAATACTTCACGGTATTGGATGGCGGGGGTCCAAACTCTTTGATCCCCTCATAAGTTAACTACTATTAATACTATAACCCGGCTATTTAGGACTGTATCCCTGCTGACTCAGACTACTTAGTCGAGGGTAACGTCACCGCCAAAAGCGGGGCCTACCACAATACTGCATTAATAACTTAATTCATTATCTTCCAATAATCCACCCCTTTAGGATTGTATCCCTGCTGACTCAAACTACTGGGGTGAGGGTAACGTCACCTTCAAAAGAGGGGCCTACTACAATAACTAAGATAATCTCTTAATCATGTGCAAAAGTGCGGAAATAATCAAAGGTTATACTAGATACGAGTCGGAACCAAGTGATTCATCTTGTCTATCTGTTTTTATTTTATTTTTATTTTCAGCATTTTAGTTAGTTTTTATTTTTCTTAGTTTAAAACATTTTTCTAAACTTTTATTTTGGTTAGACGTTGAGGATAAACCGGTATTAAAAGCTCTTGTGTCCTTGGACGACCTCGGTATCTTACCAACGCTATACTACACTCAACGATGGGTGCACTTGCCCATATGTGTGTTTAGTGTTAGTGAAATATCGTGTTTTATAAATTTAAAACTTGGCTAAAATAAGTGTTAAAAAGGGCTTAAAATATACACCTAAAATATACGACACTTTACCGCACATCAAGTTTTTGGCGCCGTTGCCGGGGACACAAGGATTTTAAGAAAGTTAGGAATCAACGGCCTAATCATCTTTTAATTTTCTTTTTATTTTTTTAGGATTTTCTTAGTTTTTCAGCTTCTGCAGAGCTCAGCACGGGCCGTGCCCGCTGAACACGCCCACGTGCTCAATCATTGGAACTGGCAATCCTGTTTTACATCAGACAGTAAGCTGAACACGGGGCCGTGTCCACTCAACACGCCCCCGTGCCCAAGTTTCAGTTACTGAAAACAGAACCGTTAGATCCCGACGGTTGGTAATTTCTGACATAAACATGAGTGATAGTAATTATTTTTACTTTCGGCACTCTTATGGTACGTGGTGTCAATTATGTGGTGGCGAACATGAAGAAATAAAATGCTACTTCCTAACTTATAGGCCCCACTACATGGACCCACGATCTTCTCACAACCTTAAGAGGGGCGAAAGTAAAAATAAGCACTATTTCTCCCTCGAATGCGCCCAGCCAGATATTCTAGGGGAAATGTTCCTTAGCGAATTATTTCAACTAGAAGAACTAATTCTGAAATGGATAGAAGAGCTTAGGAAGGATTTTATTAATCCGCCCCAAGACGATACCCATGAAGAAATGTTGGAACCGCATTCCGACAACCTCGTTGCTCCCGAAAATACCTTCGTACCTAGCAAAGACTTGGACGATAGTCGTCCCTGTGTCGATTGTGCCGTGAAGGACTCTCCATCGACTTCGTTCGGTGCATACATAGACCTGAGCGATTCGGCATATACCTTCTTTAACAAGAGCCCGGAAAAGGGTTGGACTTGTCCACCTAGAATGAAAATAGGAATTACCCTCACCGACAACCTCTTGCGTTCCCGCCTTAGTCTAGGACAATTAAGGTATATTAGGCACTTTGGGGTTGTTCCAACCAGTCAGGAACCACCCGATACAAACAAGTTCCTTAAAAAAACTAGACAACTTCATAAAACAGTCCGTAGACACGGGGCCGTGCCCAGCCAACACGCCCCCGTGTCCATCGAAAGATTCCTTTCTGATCAGTACGTCAGAATACGGACAAACTGTGTCAGAACTCCACCTGCACACGGGGCCGTGTCCACTGAACACGGGGCCGTGTCCAGGTTGCTGTCATTTTCTATAAATGCAGCCAGAATTCTGCACATTTGGACCAACTTGGGGCAGAGATTTGCAGGAATCTTCTCTCAAACTATCCTAGGTAAGTCTAAAAGAAGGTTCCAACAACCCATCTTGTCCCTTCCTCTTTTAGTAATTTCCTTCTTCTTCATCTTTCTCCAAGAACTACCATTGAAAGTTTGGAATTCCTCCAACTCTATGGTAGGGATGAATGAGTTTTGATCAAAGAATCTTGGTAAAAACATGTTATGAAACATGGTTTTAAGTTATTAGTAGCCAAAAAGGGCCTACAACATTCAGAAAATAACTTAAAAATACAAGTTTCCTTGTTCCAAAACTCTGCAGAAAGATGGACACGGGGCCGTGCTCAGTGAGCACGGGGCCGTGTCCGGTTACTGTTTCATTAAATAAGCTATTTTTAGTTTATTTTTCGTAGGATGTCGAGTGAAAACAGCGATACATCTTCTGTGCATTCGTCAAACAACCGAAGAGGAAGAAGACCCTCCATTGAAGCTACACTTGTTCACTATGTGATAGCATTAAGGGAGGCTCTCGACGAAATGACTTCAGTGGAGGAGGTCCTTATCGACCGTATTAACGATCTTACGATGGGACTTGAGAGCAGCTTCCAAGAAATTAACCTCTTGCACCAGAGGTTAAATATTCTTGTAGCACCTCCAATGGAACCAGTCCTTCCTCAGCAGGATTGGAACCTGGCTCTCGGAATCAACAACCCTACCGGGTGGGAAGACTTTCCGGCGGAACCTCCCATGGAACACCAACAAGAGATCCCGGTGGAAGTTGAAACTCCTCAAACTAATGCCAACGAGCCTTCTTTTCTCCTTCCAAGGGAGATAGAATAATGGCTCGCCGACATTTGAGGAGAAACGCACTCGGAAGAAGGAGTTCACTAAGGCCTTGTTTAACCAAGATTGAGTATTTCTTGGAAATTTTGCTAAATTAAAATAAAGTAAAGGCTAGGACTCCATGGTTTGTTATTTCTTTTATCTAGTTTAATTTAGGATTATGTAAGTTCTCTCTATGATGAAATGAAATGATGGTTTTAATGTTTGGATGGTTTGTAATGAATAAAACACACTCATGGTGGTAAAGGATGAAAAGGGAAACGAGAAAAATGATCCCATGCACAAGGACGAGGCAACCCGACAATTTTCTCCCTTTCAGAAGGTTCAACACGGGCCGTGCCCAACCAACACGGCCCCGTGTCGAACCACCTGCAGAAAACGCCCAGTACAGGTAATTGGACACGGGCCGTGTTCACCCAACACGCCCCCGTGTCCAGACTTCTGTTTGTTATTTCTTTTATCTAGTTTAATTTAGGATTATGTAAGTTCTCTCTATGATGAAATGAAATGATGGTTTTAATGTTTGGATGGTTTGTAATGAATAAAACACACTCATGGTGGTAAAGGATGAAAAGGGAAACGAGAAAAATGATCCCATGCACAAGGACGAGGCAACCCGACAATTTTCTCCCTTTCAGAAGGTTCAACACGGGCCGTGCCCAACCAACACGGCCCCGTGTCGAACCACCTGCAGAAAACGCCCAGTACAGGTAATTGGACACGGGCCGTGTTCACCCAACACGCCCCCGTGTCCAGACTTCTGTTTCTCTTATTTCAATTTTGTTACTGGCACTTGAACACGGGGCCGTGCCCGGATAACACGGGGCCGTGTTCAGTGCCCAGTAACACAAATTTTTGCTTTTTAAACACTATTTTACACATCTAATCGACCTAAAAATTTATTTTTGGGACACATTGAGGACAATGTGTAATTTAAGTGTGGGGGGGATGCTATAACTTTGAATTTTGCAAGTCCTAAATACAAGCCTTACACAAAACTCTATTGGAACCGCTAATCACCCCAAATTTTTTTCAAAAATTTCAATTTTTTTTTTTACTTGTCTAGGTTTAACTCGGGAAATTCAAGCTCTCAAAAAAGGTTATATTTTTACAAATTTACAACCGATAGCGTAGTGATAAAAAGAACCAACATAAGAAAATTATGAAAAGGCATGACAAACTTATTTAAAATTTGATTATATATACTTGATCACATAAAAACCCATTCCCACAAAAGTGAGTTTTGAGCCTTTATTGAGCACACAATTTCATATCATTTGACTAAATGCTCATTTTTCGTTTCTTGTGTGAATAGCCGCTTGGTTCTTACGACTCTAGAACTTGCCATGACAATACATTCCCGGTCCTTATCAACTTAAACCCGAGTAAGTAAATGATAGAGGCATTAGGACTAACCTTTTTCATTTCTACACCATTATTTTTCTTTTTCTTTTACCACCTACCCAAAAATCCCCCTAGTTAGCCCCTTTGAGCCTAAACCTTTTCGTTTCATCACCCAAAACAGAAAACCCTTTCACCCACCAAAAACCTTTTTCATTTTTAACCCTTTATTTTAGTAACAAGTTCGGTTCTTCAAAAAAAAAAAAAAAAAAAAAAATTTGAATGAAGCAAAAAGAAAATAAACAAACAAAGTAATCAAAAATCACTTTGTTTGAATAAAAGCTTCATCAAAAAATTAAAAAGTTGCAAAAATACGAGAACCGACACTTGTTACGCTTTTTAGCCCTTTTTCTACTAACCACTAACCCAACCACCAACCTTTAACCCTAGCCAACCCTTAACCCACAAAGTCCTCTTGATATCTACAAAGGTATAAAAGTTAAAAAGGAGGAGGATTGATTTCTTGGCAAGCCTATGGTAGGAATAAGTTCCATGCCGCTCTCGAGTGATTCACTAAAAATACACCTTCGGCCGAGTGTGAGTGATTTCCCCGCGAGGTATGTGAACTTGTATATAAATAGAATTTTAAAAAGGCATGTTATGCCCAAATAAGTAATTTCTTTTATGAACAGTTCTAAATAAATCATTACGAATAAGAGTGTAAATAAATAAAAATAAAACCCCAAAAAGATCTTGGAAATCCCGACACTCTATGACAAGCCCAAAACCTTCTCTTCTACCTATTCCATTTGGGAGTGTAAGCCAAATATTAAAGAGTTTTGCTTGAGGACAAGCAAAAGTTCAAGTGTGGGGGTATTTGATGTGTGTAAAATGCAACATATAAATTACATCAAATAAGGCATAAAACTAACCCTTTTTTAGTACTAATATTGGAAAAAGAGTGTTTTTGTCTTCCTTTTGTATTTTCAGGATTAAATGAGCTCAAAAACGCAAAAGAAGCAAAAAGACAGCTAAATCCAACATAAATACAAGAAAAGGAACATTAGTGGATTGCCCGAACCCTCAACGGCACCTTCCAAAGCAAAATAGAGAAAACAGAAGGCTGAACACGCCCCGTGCTCAGCCAGCACGGGGCCGTGCCCAAGAAGCAGCAGAAAAGACAAACCTATAGAAGCTTCTATTGCCCACCACGGGCCGTGCTCAGCGGACACGGGGGCGTGTCGAAAGTACAGCAGGCGTATTTATTGTAATTGCGAATTACAATTAATGAGGAGAGAGAGTGTCAGACGGGCACGGGGCCGTGTCCAGCGGACACGGGGCCGTGTCCAGCTCTCTGTTCAGCCTATAAATAGGAGTGCTTGGATTCATTTCATCTCATCCCTTGGCACACCACCTCTCTCACACTTCATCCACCACCCACCACCATCACAACACCATCATCCACCACCATCATCCATTGTCCATCATAGAGTGTGTGAGTCGTCTCGGGATCCAAGATTGATCGTAAGAGTTCTTGACAATCAAGGCCATGTTTGCCTAAGTCTCTTACATCACTTGGTGAAGACAAAGTGTCTAGTATAATACTTTTTATTTCTAATCTTTTGCACTTTTTATTTGGTTTTGTATTAATGACTTTAATAACTAGTTACTTATGTTGAAGGTGATCTTTCCTTATCGTTTGTCCGTGGTGTCTTGGCATTATTTTACTGTCTATATAAAATAAAGGATTTTCACCATTCATATCTCCACGGTCTATATGGAGGTATGTTGGCTACCTGGTAGGGGGTTAAGGGAACGGTTTGGTAAAGGTCTTGCCATTGTTCAGCGTTTAGAGGTCCTGCAATGGACCTGGGTCAAATTTAGTAGGACCTCCTTCAATACTTCACGGTATTGGATGGCGGGGGTCCAAACTCTTTGATCCCCTCATAAGTTAACTACTATTAATACTATAACCCGGCTATTTAGGACTGTATCCCTGCTGACTCAGACTACTTAGTCGAGGGTAACGTCACCGCCAAAAGCGGGGCCTACCACAATACTGCATTAATAACTTAATTCATTATCTTCCAATAATCCACCCCTTTAGGATTGTATCCCTGCTGACTCAAACTACTGGGGTGAGGGTAACGTCACCTTCAAAAGAGGGGCCTACTACAATAACTAAGATAATCTCTTAATCATGTGCAAAAGTGCGGAAATAATCAAAGGTTATACTAGATACGAGTCGGAACCAAGTGATTCATCTTGTCTATCTGTGTTTATTTTATTTTTATTTTCAGCATTTTAGTTAGTTTTTATTTTTCTTAGTTTAAAACATTTTTCTAAACTTTTATTTTGGTTAGACGTTGAGGATAAACCGGTATTAAAAGCTCTTGTGTCCTTGGACGACCTCGGTATCTTACCAACGCTATACTACACTCAACGATGGGTGCACTTGCCCATATGTGTGTTTAGTGTTAGTGAAATATCGTGTTTTATAAATTTAAAACTTGGCTAAAATAAGTGTTAAAAAGGGCTTAAAATATACACCTAAAATATACGACACTTTACCGCACATCAATGGCACAAGAGTTGCAACATTGTTCTTCTTATATACCCATTTTGATGCAACAAGATCATGACAAGGAAGCCTACTGATGTTTCCAGATCAAGACAAGTGCCCCTATTGCATGTTAAACCATTGGGGCAGCCCCTGGTATGTAAAAACAAGGTCGGACACAGCCCGCGTAACAGACCACACAGGTCTTACGCGGCCAGTATGAGCCCCCGGATCAGGTTAAAAATGTTTCATTATTTGCACTTTTGGTCCTTGGTCCTTCCAAACGTGGTTTCAACTTCCAAATTTGCATTTTAAGCCCTCTAACTTGACTTTTAAGGGCTCCAAGACATACATTAACTTTGTTAAGTCCTTGGTTAACTTTGTGATCACCCGTAAGGCCCTAGAATTCAACGTTGACGCTTTTAACCCCTCGTATACGAATTTTATCATAACTTTCTCATACGATAACGAAACTTGGTGAAATTTTTATCACATGTTCTAGTGAGTATAATTTATCGTTACAAAGCTTCGGGTTTGCTAAAAGGTCACTCAGAGGTATACTTTAAACATGTTGACACATTTAACCCCTGTAGTTTGTAATCTTTCACTTTCTTTCACAATTAGCTTCGTATGATCCATAATTCATTCGTTTAAGGGTATAAACGTCGTATAGGGTTATTGTAAGGTATATTTATCCATTGTTGACACTTTGAACCTTTATATTCACATACTTTCCTTGTTTGTCAACTTTAGTCCTTCATAGGTGATCTTTTACACGTTTAATGCTTATGACACGTGTCGATACTTTATTGGACATAAATTTTCGAGGTGTTACACATTTTCTGAATCAGATTCTGAGGAGGAAAATGTGGTGGCAACAGGTGGAGATCAGCCTACTGATCAAGGAAACCTGGATGAGAAAACTAAGAGTTTCTCAACAACTCATGGAGAACCTGAAAAGGTTCAAGGATATGAGGAAAACCAGAACTTGAATGTGTTTCAATTTTCTGGTGAGGATATAGAGAATTTGGAATCTTCAAATCCTCTTAACCTCAGAACAGCAGAGAATGTGTTCTCTGCTGGTGTTAGAAGGGAAACATCAGTTGTTTCTCCTATTTCCCAAGGACATCAATCTATGTCCCCTAAACAACTTTACAAGGAACTTGAAGACACAACTGCTACTGTGAAAACAGCCACAGAAGGAAAACTTGATCTGATACTAGAAGAAATCAGAAATCAAAAGTCAGATATCAAGGTTTTGTCAGAAACTGTCAAATATGTGCAGAAGCAAACAGAAGACAATGCAGCAGCCCTCAACAAACTGCAAAAGTCATCAGAAAACAAAGAGAGCTCATCAGAATTAGAGAAGGCTCATAAGGAACTACATGATATCAAGAAAAAGATGGTTGAGGTTGCAACTGCAGGAGAAAGCTCAAGTTCAGGGAAGCTTCTTGAAGAAATACAGTTCCTCAGAGCCAACAACAGCAGCATGGCTGAGGCTTTTAAGAAACTGTTGATGGAATTAACTGCACAAAGAAATCAAGAAAACCAGGAGTTTCAGAAAATGAAGAAACAAGAAGAAGCAAATACTCAACTTCTCACTAATGTTCATTTGTTAGTAGAGAGATTGCAGTAGAATGTTGCTAGAATAGCAAAAGTTGATCTTCATGAACTGAAAGTCCCAATTCCACAAGAAAGACAAACAAGGAGATCAGAAACTCCTCAACAACAACAAGAAACCATTCAACAAGTTCAAACCAAACAGACAGAAATCTCAACAGTTCAAAAACAGAAGCAACCCATGGGTCCACCTCCAGATAAACAAAAGTTACTCATGGGTCCTCCACCAAATGTCCCAAAGCCAGACACATCAAGGGTACAACAGAAAGACCATATTCCAGTTCAGTCATCTTCTACTGCCATCACAGGAGAAACAGAGTTAAGCATAAGGATGGATACAAAAGAGAAGAGAAGAATGGAACTTGAAGTGACTTCCTCAAAAAGGCCAAGAAAAGAAATGATAGAAGATTCAGAAGGGAACATCAAAGAAATGGATCTGCTGAAAGATGATCTACACACTATTATGTACCCTGAAGAACATCTAAAGAATTACTATTGGAAAGGTCCAGAAGACAACCCAAAGAGACCACTCTCTCCAATGAGTAAAGGTATTGTTGAAAATAGAAACAATGGAGGTTGGGTAATTCTACACAAGCACATGACCAATCCAATAGTATCAATTGAAAGAATTAATACTTTGACCACTGGAGGAGTCTTAGGTTATGAAGCACAAAACAAGTATACCCTGATCAGAAAAGATAACAGTGAACAAAAGGTTACTGATGCAAATCTAGCTGATGATATTCACCCAATAGGAATAGTCAGAATGAAGAATATCATTGATGAAATGAAAGGTAATTCAGCTGTGATCAGAAGAGCCCTTGAAAGCCTCAAAAGTGCAGGAGCAAAACTATACAAAAGGGCTGCACTGGCAGACTTTGATCTATGTATTAATTTTGAGTACAGCAACAAGGTGCTAATACCTCCTCCCAACACTTCAATTCCAGCTGAAATCCCTTCCAAACTAGTAAGAACTGGAGCAATCTTTGACCAACCAGAAATGTGTGTAGTCTTCAAAGATGCCAATGAAGAGAAAGTTTTGTTCAGAATTAGTGAAATATGCAGGTACTCCAATCAAACTCTGAAATATATAAGGAACTTCATGAATGAAAAACAAGAGCAGCTAAAGAAGAAGGGAAATAACAATGAACAGTTGAGAAAAACAATTGAAGAATGCATTGATAACTGGATGGAAGCAAGAGGATGGTACAAAGAAATGTACAAAGAAATTCAAAAGACAGTTGATCACAAGAAAAGGCTGAAACCAGGAGACAAATACAAAAGTGGAGTGAAGATCAATTAATGAATTGATGAGATTAAATTCCTGTTTTTGAACAATATTATATTTTTGTCTGATTTATGGTTGGTTTGACTATGTTCTATATTTCTGAACTTAGTTGTTTTTTTTTTAAATTTCTCTTTCAAGAAAGTTGTTTATGATAGATATAGAGATAGTTCATTTTCTTACAATACTTAGGGGGAAACTGTTAGGAAACTTTATTTGTAAGTATTGAAGAAAATCACAATCAACTGGATCTATGAAGAGATCACAGTCCTGAAGATCACAAACAAGAACAAGAAGATCAGATGGGACAATTGAAATGCACAGCATCTACTTTAAGGAATCACAAGTTGATCAATAGCTGAATTGGATTATCAGAGAAGGTCATTTCTGATGGATTTGATGATATTTCTGATGAAATATCATCAGTTTCTGACAATTCTGATCATCAGGATTTTTCTGATGATTTGATCATCAGAATTTCTGATGAAGTGGTTTATCAGAAATTCTGATGAATACCCCACTTGTCTGAAATTGGCTCTATCCTGCCACAATTACCGAAGCAAGTTGACATTATTGGATATCATAATGAAAAAGGCAACTTAAATGTTGGATTCAATGAATATGTCAATTGGCCACTTTTTGCAGGACTTATTGCATGAATAAACTATTGTTTATTCATGCACCCAGCCATCTATAAATAAAAGGCTCAACCAGGAGAAGCAAAGTGAGTTTGAAGCTTATCATTCATACATACATCAAAACTCCATTGCCCTCTCACCCACAGAATTCAAGATTCATTTGTACTAGATAATAATCTTACAATCACCTTGTAAACCATTTTGTTTCAAAGTGATATAAACTTGATAATTCTGTAGGTCTTGTTTCTTGAAAGTCTGATTTCCATTTCCGCACATCATTTTCACATCTACTGAAATCACTTGCCATATTACGTGAAAAGAAGTTGTTTTGAGGCCATACTGGGTCCAACAACTTTTTCCAAATCTGATTTCAGAAACTTTCCAACGATCAACCCTCTTCAACACGCATAAGCAATTCCAGCAATTGTTGAACCTGTGGATAACTCTTCAAACCCAACAGTAGTTTCAACCACTGTTGTAACCTAACAGTGGTTTAACTCACTGTTTTAACCCAACAGTGGTTTCAACCACTATTTTAACCCAACAGTGGTTTAACGCACTGTTTTAACCCAACAATGGTTTCAACCACTGTTTTAACCCAATAGTGGTTTAACGCACCGTTTTAACCCAACAATGGTTTAACACACTGTTTTAACCCAACAGTGGTTTCAACCACTGATTAGTACAATGATTCATTAAATAGCCAAAAATCATCTACTGAGAAGAACAAATTGACTTGCATGCTACTAATGTTTCGTTATTAAATGTTCTACACAAGGCATAAGCATCACTTAGACAAATATTTTAACAGAATGGGACAACCATATAAGTAATGTATGATAAATTAAAGGATAAGATTTATAGAGAACTGATTGGCCATCACAAAGGAAGCCTCACATGTACCCGGAAGGATTTGGAATTGCCGAAACTCTCCTCTAAAACCTCTAGTTATGCTGCCACTTCTGAAAAAAAATATTTTAAAAAGATGTTAAATATAAAAACTATGCAAATTGAAAATCATTTATTTATTCACAACTTACCCCATCCCACCAAGGGGAACCCCTTTGGTTGCTAGCGGTTTTCCTTCCCGATTGAAAGGATCAATAGGTGCCCTCTGCACATATTAAGCCAAGAAGCATAAGCATAACTGACACTTATCGACACAGTGCAAATGAATAACATTTTTGCAGCAATGAAGATATAAGCAGGCCAAAAAAAGCTCACATCCATTACATTATAGGGGTTAGGGGGTGTTTGGATGTATGTTTTTAAGCAATAACCGAATATCTGATTATCTGTTTCTAGTATCCAGATAACCTACTTCTGCAGCTCTGCTGGTTATCAAATGGTGTAATACAACTAAAATATATGATTACAGAACCAAATAATCAAGAATCTAAACACCCCCTTATACAGTGTCTTCCTTATCCAATAAATCTATATTTTTTTTTTCTTAAAATGGTCAAATGATGCACAAGAAGAACAAAGTCGAAACATTTACCCTTCCATGGGAGGCCTCTTCTCTTACATATGACCACAAACGTAAGCCAAGCCGCATCTGCAACCATATATATCACATTTTAAGCAACTCAAATAAATTTCTAGTTCAATTTCACTAAAACAAAATGAAAGATTTTAGCACTTATTTGTGATAAGTGAGTGAACATTTCTCTGTCTACATGTACTGTAAGTAATCATCAAGAAATAAAAATGTATTAAAAACAAAATAAACCCTAGATCTGAACATCCAAACGTATATTATATATTAAAAAGTAAAAAACTTACATTTGTGGCATAGCATAAACAGTTGAAGAACTCGATCATGATGTGCTCTAGTCTTCCAGATCTGTGCTAAAAATTATTACCTAAATCCAACTGTACATACAAACAAACTTAAATAATCAATAAAACACACTGATCGAAAACAATACCAACATACTTGAAGGCCAGATCAGATTGACAAATCTCCAACTTATTTCGTCTACATGTGAATAGAAACAAAATGAGATCGATTAAGAGAAAATTTGCAGTATACAGTAATACATACCTTCGCCGCCGCCTCAAAGACACCACCAGATGAATAAATAAGAGAAACACCGCAGAACCCTTAGCCGGCGCCCCATCTCTCGATCTATCTCTCGAATCTGCTCTCCTTCTTTCAAGATGAAGAGCAAAAAGAATTCTGGCGAGTTTAGGGTTTGTGGAGAATAAGTGTGAGAAAGAAGAATTGATGATGGAAGAACTGGATGAAGGATCCTTTAGGGTTTGGAGAAAAGAGAATATTTGAAAGAAAAGCTGGGGTTTCGATGAAGAGTACAGGAGAAGAATTAGAAGATTTAGGGTTTTTAGGAGATAGATAAAGGAGAGTGGTACTGTTGGGCTGGAAAAGGCAAAAAGTGATGCCCTAATCTAATGACACGTAGCCCAAATAACTTTCATTTATTAGTTATAATAGATATCCTCTAATGTACAACATTTCTCTCCATCTCTGTTTGTACATTATGCACGTTTAACTGTACGGTGGTTTTGTGGGATGGTTTTGTCATGTTGTGGGCTTTAAGGTGGTTTTAGTGACTGTTTTGTTTAGACCATTACCTTTCATTTTCTCTCCTACATTTTCTAGAAGATAATTATTTCTCTCTAAAGTAACAAACTCTCTGCATTCTCTCTACATTTTGTATTGCTTCTATATCTAAAATTGAGGCCATCGCCTTCGACGTTATCAATAGCCATGTTGGTTGTGCTTTTTTTAAACCGGTAATCGTTTTGAGAAACTCCGGTTTAAACGACCCTTGTGACCGTTGTCGCCGTGGCTGTTGATGTCCAATGCCTTTTCCTATTAGTGTAGGTTTGGGTGTTTGACATGTTTTCTGGATGTTGGTTTTGTTTTGGGTTATTTAAAACCCACCGATGTTGATTTTTTTTAGGGGTTTTAAAACCCACATATGGAATGAGAGATGATTGTTGGGTTTGGATGTTGTTTCTATCTGGCATGCACCCTGAATCCTTTGGAGTTTTTGCTAACAGTCTCTTGTGGTGATGATAGTGGCCTGCTACCTGGCATGGCAACTCCGGTTGCGGCCGTAGCGGCAGTTGAGCCTCTTTATTTTCCGATGATGATGCGATAATTGTAGATCTGAATTGGTTCTATTATTTGCTTTCTTTGTTAACTTGGTAATGGTGTTGTTAGTTGTGTTTACATTTGTGGTTTGGTTGGTTTTACCTCACACCCAGTTACTTCATAGTGTGAAAATTAACATAAACACATATTTTTGTTGGCGTTTTTCTAACATGGTAAGAATGCCTTGTCAAAGTTTTTAAGAACTGGAACTATATAACATATGCACCTGTGACCAAACAATATAATAATAGAGAATCAGGAAAATAAATTTGTGATATAGGATCATAGATCATTTGTTAATACACCGTAAAAAATCAGTTTCTATTATTTCAGAGAAAACAAGGGATGTGAAGTTGATGATTATTGAGGAGGTGTTATGTTGGTTTGTGTATGTGTATAGGGGTGTGGGGTTGGATGCAAGTTGGATTGGAATAAAATGGGAAAATGAATTGACTGATATGTTAGGGCTTATGATGGAAGTATGAGCCGGACGTGACCATTACAGATATTGTAAAGATCTGCGATTAAGTTTGAAACTTGTCAAATTGGCCCATTGAGTGGTGTAGGGGAGAAGATACGGATATCATGTGGCTTTTACTTTACAAGAATAAGAATTATGAGTTATGAGACTCAAAGAATGGTTTATAAAAGCATAGATTATATGAGTTGTTTAAGTGATAGATTAAAATTTGTATTTTGTTTTTTTGTTTTTAAGTATTTGAATTTATGCGTCTCTTTTTTGTTGTTTATGGAGTTGTTGTGTATTCCGTCCGTCCCTACAATGTATGTATGTATGTTAGAATGCTTGTATTGGGCAGACGTCGTGCTAAAGCACTTTGACGGCTTTTCATTCCACTAAGCCCCGACCGCAACGCGGCGGGGCGGGGCATACATCTTGTTTTATAAAGATCTCACTTCATTTGAGTGTCATATACACAATATATTACACTACATTACATTAAAAACCCAACCAAACAGTTAAGTTTGATGTCTTTATTTTATGTTTTTGTAACACCCGTTCTTAAAAATCAAGGTTTAACGTATATTTTGCGAAAACAATCATGTAATTAATGATTACATATGCATCGGAAATACGGGATTATTAAAAACTTTTACAAATTAAAGTGATACCACATAATGTGGTTTAATTCGCCGTTTTAGAATAACGACGAAACAACTTGCGGAAGCTTCATTTAACGCGTGTTCGGTTCTTACTCGACGCTTGATCTTCATCCGGGACTCTCGACAATCATCTGTATTCAAAACCAACTCAAAAGTTAGTTTTGATAATTAAATATATATGGGTTGAATCATAGAATTAAAGAAAATCAGGAAAATCCCATTATAAATCCCTTGATCCTAGAAGCAAGGATTCAATTCTGGCCTCCACCGTAACTTACGGTGGTCACCGTAAGTTACGGTGGCCCCTGGTATAATATGCCCCTACCTTAAATCAGTAGGCAGCTGCCGTAAAGCTTTCAGCTCCACCGTAACTTACGGTGGGCACCGTAAGTTACGGTGGCCCCTGTATCAGAACTCCCATTTTGCCGTTTTTGACACGAAAAGTTTCGTATCTTTCAATCCGCTTGTCCGTTTGACCTACCGTTTCTTCCAACGTAATTGTAATTTAATCCTCCATCACATGGAGTTAAAATCCAACATCCGGATTAACAAAATTTAAGACTTTTAAGTCTTCGGCTTATTACCCTTTTTACCAAATTTTGACCCGTTCGCGATTTTATCAAACAAACATGTTTACCTGGTCTATAAACTCATGAGGATCATAATTTCAATATCTCCTATCAAATGAATCATAAATCATGGGTTTCTTACTTAGTTAGAACCCGTTTACGCTCAAGTGCTTATTTTGACCCATTAAGGGATTTAAGCACTTTAAAGCTTAAAATCGCTTTCATTCATTTCTGGCATCATATTCCTACATTTCTTATCAAGTAATCTTCCACCACAACTATACGTGTGGTGGATTAAATGTGGATATCTATAAATCCCTAGTTTTACCCCTCGGATTATTGTTTTACGTCAAAGACTCATATAAAGTCATTCGACCCAAGAATTTACATCTTTCACTATATTTTCTTATTCTAAGCATTTATTTAATCATAAAACTCGTTTCCGAACCCCTTTTAAGGGTCGTTTGTTCAAATTAGCCTATAAGGGCAATTTGGTCAATTTTCATCCTTCTTTTATTACAAGGAACTTTTAAATACTTGTTTGACCCAAAATCCGACCTTTTAACTATAATCTTGTTTGTAAACCATTATGTTTCTAAAATGTCATAATCATGACTAAATTTATTCGGTTTACCTAAAAGATAACCAAGTATCTACATTTAAACCTTGTCTATTTCTTATAGAACTCTAAATTCTACATGATGAGTTGTATTATTATACATACCTGTCTCGGATCAATATATTGACCCGTTTCAATACCTTTCCTTAGTGGCTGCTAAGTGATAGCGATGTAAGCATCCATGTGCTATTTATTTCCTAAAATCATACGACTTGACATCCCATTAGTCGATATTGTCAAAGGGTGATAATTTCACCTTTTGACCTGTTTGGTCTAAATGACCAATTACCATTGTCAAATTACCATTTTGCCCTTAATGGTTATTATGATTTAACTTATATGATAACCATTAAAAAGTACATGTTTCATTCGTCATAATATGATCGAATTACCGATTTAACTCATTTCTAGCCATCATTATGTTTTCTTATCAA
This sequence comes from Helianthus tuberosus, assembly GCA_030545235.1. Taxonomy (NCBI): domain Eukaryota; kingdom Viridiplantae; phylum Streptophyta; class Magnoliopsida; order Asterales; family Asteraceae; genus Helianthus; species Helianthus tuberosus. The sequence continues at coordinate 136,004,507 of CM060433.1, forward strand.
ATTTGACTGTTTTGTTCCGTACGACTACACGCCGGAACACCATATCTCAATTAGGTATTTGTCTTTTTCGTAACTAATACGACGAAAGAATATTCTTAAATATATGACTAGTGTAAGATATACTTACCTTGCATCCGAATTACGCTTTTCCTCTATCCTTGGTTTGTTTGACCCGCTTCCTTTCCCAAGCCTCCACCTAGCTCGTTAAGCGTCAAACTATTTTCAATCATTTACAAGGCGGTTAAATTAGTCATAAAAATCACGACTATTCCACCTCACTTATTTCTATGCCGAAGCTACTATTCGACTTCATGATTAGTTAACTTAGCTTATCTAAAGTTAACTACTTCTTGATCACATGGGTTACAACATTAAGTCTAGATCAACATAGTATTTAGAACCCTTATCACTCCATATTACGCGAAATCGCCATATCATTCAAATACACATTTTCACTCTAATTCCAACACTTTAGTTCTCATTTAGGCATTTTAACAAACACCTAATGTGCATGATTTCATATAATTCAAAATCAAATTATTGACTAACTATTTAGCCAAGATTTAAGCATCGTGTCACATGTTCATGTCAAATTTTTATATCAAAAATTCTGGATTTTCTTCATGGAGCTCAAATACACTAGGTTAACAAAGATAATCCTAGTGTTTAGCATAATTCTACAAAACCCACTTGACACATGAGTGTATGATCACGAATTCATAACCATGAACATCAATTCAACAAATAAATGACTAGGGTTTACTCATAGACATAGTTTCATCCCTAATTTCATCCAAACAACGAACATGCAAGCTCAGATTCGAATTTCATAAGTTCATCTAAAATTTAAGATGGAACCACATAGTAAAATTTTGCATACCTCATGATCCCATTACTGGGGTGATCACTAATCCATGCTTGGATTTCGATTCGGGCTTGATTTGCCCCTTCAATTTGATGAATTTCTTGAAGTTTAGGGTTGAGTAGGAGAGCCCTTGGCTCCTGTGATTGTATCGACCAGAACACACACTTAGAGTGTGTGTTTTGGTGTTGGCATTTTATTAAATTAAAACTAGTTTCTAGTTTATCAACTTTAGTCCCTCTACTTCACACAAGTTATTTAAAGGATATTTTAACCATATTTGTTCTATTATGTCAAGATACTAACTAAATAGGTTAGTATTCCTAGTTACTTGGTGGGTCCCGGGAGTTATAACCCGTTTTATTTTAAGTCCCGTTAACTCGGGCTCTTATAAACTCAATTCCTTAAAACTTTGATTCGCTTGTATTTATTATTAGGATTTCTTATTAAAATCCAAATATTTACCGGGTTATTTTTACTACTAACGGTACTTTACCCGTCTTTTAGTATTAACGGGGTTCGATTACCAAACCCGTTTTCGGGGTGTTACAAGTCTACCCCCCTTAAATAGGTTTCGTCCCCGAAACCTTTCTTACGTAGTTTCTTAGTTTAGATCATCTGAACCTTAGTTTCGGTGATCACTTGAGCATTGCTCGCATATAATAATCCTACCAAAAGTGTGGTAATGTGTTTGTGGCTTTTAGGCGTATGCGCTTTTTACGTATATGGCCTCATAGGCCGATACTTTCATCTCGGATTTCTTATTCTGATCACTTATTTTACCGAGTTGTCATCTGATCACTCGGTTGTATTTATTTCCAACATGTTTACTTCAAGCTAATTTATGTCGACAAGCGCCTTGTATAAGTTGTAACACTATTCTAACTTTGAAAGGTTTTACCGGCTAGGCTGATTAGTCGCCGTCACTTTATACCCAGTCATTCGGGTATATCTTATTGCCAGCCCGGCTTTTTGCGTGTCTTCTGATTCCATATATCGTAAATTACGTTACAGCATGGTTCTATTCTATATCACTTTTGTGTCCGTGATCACATCACGTCTTGTTTAAGTTTACGTTGACTTTTCTTTATCGAAAATCTTTCTTTCGAATGTATCATTTTACACCTATCGGTGTTAAGACCTATATCCTTTATTTTTAACCATTTTCGAGTTCGTCTCGTAATATTCATATTTGTTAAAACGTTGTTTCTTACTAAAACTGAATTTTAGTTTAACGTTTTTCTCTTTAACTATGTCAATTACTCATATCAAGGAAATTGACAACCCATAATTTACTGTTTTCCGTTCTCGTTTTACGCGGGGAATCGTAACAAGTTCCCTCACCTTACACTATTGACCCGTAGGTTCCTTCACTTAACCTCGTAGGCTATTTCCTTAAGCTTTCACCTCTTTAAGGCGAGGCCCTTATGATCCTTTTGCTTCAATTCATGACCCGTGGGTCATTTTGGCCCCGTAGACCTTTACACTAATTAATATCCCGTAGGTTATGATGATCCCGTAGATCATCTTTTATTCTAGTCTTTATTCAAATGTGTATATGTTTATATACGCATATGGCGTTAAGGCACCCCTTTTTATGTTTAGAATTATTCACCTTTACTTTTGGATTTCGTTTGACCTTGACCATAGTCTAAGGCTACATTGTTTTCTTTCGAATTATCTTTCCGACTTCTTGACTTCTAATGTCAATTACACGTCGGTTTGCCCTACTCTTATCGTTACCCGGTTCTTACCTATACTTCTTTACGTCCCATTACCCGGGTTCTTTTATTTTAATGTGTTTAACGCCTATAACTCCTTTACATAGGTTTATTAATATTTCGCACTTTTATTTGTTCGATTTGCGCTTACTTACTTTAGCAAGTGTCATCCTTTATTAAATTTGTTTGACTTGTTCGTGTGAAAATTCATCACTTATGAATGTCAAACTTCAGTCTTTGTTCGACCCGTTCAGCTTCGAAATAGTTGAACGTAATTTATCAAAATTTCTATTTGCAGTATCTTATCGTCCTTTAGTCATCACTCAAAACCTGAGTCTTTTTTACTTTCCATACGCGTTCCTGTTTCTCAGTCTACGCATGCGTTTAATATCTTACCCATCAACCGGGTGTTTTATTAAAATCGTTATCATTGCACCCCTTCCAGTATGCATTAAGACTTCATTTCGATTTACTTGGTCATCTTAGCGAAATCCGTCGCTTTTATTCGACCATGTCTTTTATTCTTTACGTGACCACCATTGGCGGCCTTATTAATTATGAGTGACGAGTATCATTGTTATCCTTTCTTTACTACGACTAAAGTTAACAACCTTGATTATCTTTTTTTTTCGTGTGGGCAACACCTTTGTTTTTATGACCCGGCGGATCATCTATACTTTGGTTTTACTTGCCCATTTTGTTCACCATGGCCCTTTCGTCCAAGATGACTTATTTTCGTGAATTTTCTTTTGATCATTCATTTATATCATCATTTACATTAATCCTTGTCCCTTCTCTCGGGCTCATTATCCTAATGTAATACGCTTCCGTCACCCGGCTGTGCGTTTACATTATTATCAACTATTTTGTTCATTTGTTTCATTGGGGTACTTTTTAATTTGTCCCATTCACCCCGTCCTTACTACATCGGATGTAAATGTGTCCGCTATAAGAAGTTCATGGTATCATATGCCACTACTTACTTGGCCAGAGTAAGCGATTAACACATGACACCCATGACCTTTCTATAGTATTCACATCACGCCCTATGTAAGTAATGCCTCTATTCGTTTCTCTTGGAAACAATATCCCGAATACATTTTCTATTCGGGTTTATCCAAGTTTTTAATCTACATATGCAACTTTCAATTTCTACATATTTGTTGCATATTACTATTTGTGCAATTAAATTTAAAATGTGCACCTGGTAATGCTTGCCCTAACGGGCTTCTCTTGCCATTAGCCTTGTTCGCGACCGTCACACGATTTAGGTCATTGATGAGTATGCTCTTCTTGTCCTATCTCGGATCGTTCCATCATCATATCTACAATTCATTCCACTCTCATCATCTTCAGACACGAGTGTCCTTCAATTAAAACATTCACAAGAGTTAGTAATGTCAACTTCAATAATCGCCCGTATTATAATACAAGGCTTTTTCTACCATACGCGTCAACGCACGTATTTTCATTGACCATATCAATCCTTTTAATTAGGGTAACGTGTATCACACGATAGCCCAATGTGTTGTTTACAACACTTTAGCATACTAAACTATTAACATACATGTACTTACCGGATTTGCGATCAAGCCTCGAACCGAACACCAATCTTTATTAAGAGCATAAGGTTTAAGTCCAAGCATAGTTTTCCCACCATACATGAATCTCTTAAACCAAGGCTCTGATACCAACTTGTAACACCCGTTCTTATAAATCAAGGTTTAACGTATATTTTGCGAAAACAATCATGTAATTAATGATTACATATGCATCGGAAATACGGGATTATTAAAAACTTTTACAAATTAAAGTGATACCACATAATGTGGTTTAATTCGCCGTTTTAGAATAACGACGAAACAACTTGCGGAAGCTTCATTTAACGCGTGTTCGGTTCTTACTCGACGCTTGATCTTCATCCGGGACTCTCGACAATCATCTGTATTCAAAACCAACTCAAAAGTTAGTTTTGATAATTAAATTTATATGGGTTGAATCATAGAATTAAAGAAAATCAGGAAAATCCCATTATAAATCCCTTGATCCTAGAAGCAAGGATTCAATTCTGGTCTCCACCATAACTTACGGTGGTCACCGTAAGTTATGGTGGCCACTGGTATAATATGCCCCTACCGTAAATCAGTAGGCAGCTGCCGTAAATCTTTCAGCTCCACCGTAACTTACGGTGGGCACCGTAAGTTACGGTGGCCCCTGTATCAGAACTCCCATTTTGCCGTTTTTGACACGAAAACTTTCGTATCTTTCAATCCGTTTGACCTACCGTTTCTTCCTACGTAATTGTAATTTAATCCTCCATCACATGGAGTTAAAATCCAACATCCCGATTAACAAAATTTAAGACTTTTAAGTCTTCGGCTTATTACCTTTTTTACCAAATTTTGACCCGTTCGCGATTTTATCAAACAAACATGTTTACCTGATCTATAAACTCATGAGGATCATAATTTCAATATCTCCTATCAAATGAATCATAAATCAAGGGTTTCTTACTTAGTTAGAACCCGTTTACGCTCAACTGCTTATTTTGACCCATTAAGGATATTTAAGCACTTTAAAGCATAAAATCGCTTTCATTCATTTCTGGCATCATATTCCTACATTTCTTATCAAGTAATCTTCCACCACAACTATACGTGTGGTGGATTAAATGTGGATATCTATAAATCCCTAGTTTTACCCCTCTGATTATTGTTTTACGTCAAAGACTCATATAAAGTCATTCGACCTAAGAATTTACATCTTTCACTATCTTTTCTTATTCTAAGCATTTATTTAATCATAAAACTCGTTTCCGAACCCCTTTTAAGGGTCGTTTGTTCAAATTAGCCTATAAGGGCAATTTGGTCAATTTTCATCCTTCTTTTATTACAAGGAACTTTTAAATACTTGCTTGACCCAAAATCCGACCTTTTAACTATAATCTTGTTTGTAAACCATTATGTTTCTAAAATGTCATAATCATGCCTAAATTTATTCGGTTTACCTAAAAGATAACCAAATATCTACATTTTAACCTTGTCTATTTCTTATAGAACTCTAAATTCTACATGATGAGTTGTATCATTATACATACCTGGCTCGGATCAATATATTGACCCGTTTCAATACCTTTCCTTAGTGGTTGCTAAGTGATAGCGATGTAAGAATCCATGTGCTATTTATTTCCTAAAATCATACGACTTGACATCCCATTAGTCGATATTGTCAAAGGGTGATAATTTCACCTTTTAACCTGTTTGGTCTAAATGACCAATTACCATTGTCAAATTGTCAAATATTGTCAAATTACCATTTTGCCCTTAATGGTTATTATGATTTAACTTATATGATAACCATTAAAAAGTACATGTTTCATTCGTCATAATATGATCGAAGTACCGATTTAACTCATTTCTAGCCATCATTATGTTTTCTTATCAAATTTGACTGTTTTGTTCCGTACGACTACACACCGGAACACCATATCTCAATTAGGTATTTGTCTTTTTCGTAACTAATACGACAAAAGAATATTCTTAAATATATGACTAGTGTAAGATATACTTACCTTGCATCCGAATTACGCTTTTCCTCTATCCTTGGTTTGTTTGACCCGCTTCCTTTCCCAAGCCTTCACCTAGCTCGTTAAGCGTCAAACTATTTTCAATCATTTATAAGGCGGTTAAATTAGTCATAAAAATCACGACTATTCCACCTCACTTATTTTCTATGCCGAAGCTACTATTCGACTTCATGATTAGTTAACTTAGCTTATCTAAAGTTAACTACTTCTTGATCACATGGGTTACAACATTAAGCCTAGATCAACATAGTATTTAGAACCCTTATCACTCCATATTACGCGAAATCGCCATATCATTCAAATACACATTTTCACTCTAATTCCAACACTTTAGTTCTCATTTAGGCATTTTAACAAACACCTAATGTGCATGATTTCATATAATTCAAAATCAAGTTATTGACTAACTATTTAGCCAAGCTTTAAGCATCGTGTCACATGTTCATGTCAAATTTTTATATCAAAAATTCTGGATTTTCTTCATGGAGCTCAAATACACTAGGTTAACAAAGATAATCCTAGTGTTTAGCATAATTCTACAAAACCCACTTGACACATGAGTGTATGATCACGAATTCATAACCATGAACATCAATTCAACAAATAAATGACTAGGGTTTACTCCTAGACATAGTTTCATCCCTAATTTCATCCAAACAACGAATATGCAAGCTCAGATTCGAATTTCATAAGTTCATCAAAAATTTAAGATGGAACCACATAGTAAAATTTTGCATACCTCATGATCCCCTTACTGAGGTGATCACTAATCCATGCTTGGATTTCGATTCGGGCTTGATTTGCCCCTTCAATTTGATGAATTTCTTGAAGTTTAGGGTTGAGTAGGAGAGCCCTTGGCTCCTGTGATTGTATCAACCAGAACACACAGTTAGAGTGTGTGTTTTGTTGTTGGCATTTTATTAAATTAAAACTAGTTTCTAGTTTATCAACTTTAGTCCCTCTACTTCACACAAGTTATTTAAAGGGTATTTTAACCATATTTGTTCTATTATGTCAATATACTAACTAAATAGGTTAGTATTCCTAGTTACTTGGTGGGTCCCGGGAGTTATAACCCGTTTTATTTTAAGTCCCGTTAACTCGGGCTCTTATAAACTCAATTCCTTAAAACTTTGATTCGCTTGTATTTATTATTAGGATTTCTTATTAAAATCCAAATATTTACCGGGTTATTTTTACTACTAACGGTACTTTACCCGTCTTTTAGTATTAACGGGGTTCGATTACCAAACCCGTTTTCGGGGTGTTACAGTTTTGACCATCTGAGTTTTTTTTTTAACTTCGACCACATAAGTCTTGGTACCAGTACATAAACACCACTTTGGCTCTGAGGGTAAGAGAGGTGGGTGCTGTTTTATGTGCGGGGAATGTGAGGGGTGCACCGCCAACATATGTTTATCGCAAAGTGAACTCCAAAATCGGTAAACACTTGCCGCATGCGGGGAAGAGAAGGGAGAGGGGGTAATGGTGGGCCCCACTCTCTTTCAACCAATCATGCAATTTTTTTTAAATAGTTTGGGTGAAACCACCCATTATGTTTTTTGGGCAAGAGTGGTATATGAGAGAGCAATTGACATGGCACATCATGATTGGGTGTGTAAAAATTTCCCCACATCTCATGAGTGTTGCACCCCTTCACCCTAATATATATATATATATATATATATATATATATATATATATAGGTAGAAGATCCTGTAAAAAAAAGGCCTAAAGTGTGAGAAGGGTAAGAAAGAATCTTAGCTATTAGATCTTTTGATCTAATGGGTGGGATCAATAGGGATCAAATTGTAAAATATTTTCATTAATTTGGATTGATTTAAAATATCTAGGGGCAATATAGTCTTTTAAACCAACTAGAAATTAGGTAATGCACATGTAACTTCCTCCCGTCTTTTTTAAACGTCGATAACTTTTTATACGTAACTTTTTAAAAAAAATCACACCATAATAACGAGCGTTTTTTTATCTTTAATATGAGTACCATATTGCTATACTTATATAGAGAAAAAAATATGTTTCGATCAGATGTTTAGTCAATGAATGGTGTTATATACTTGTTGAATGGTGTTATATACTTGCTGAATGGTTTATATACTTACTGAATGGTGTTATATACTTGCTGAATGGTGTTATATACTTACTGAATGGTGTTATATACTCGCTGAATGCTGAATTGTGTTATATACTTGCTGAATGGTGTTATATACTTGCTGAATGGTGTTATTTACTTACTGAATGGTGTTATATACTTGCTGAATGCTGAATGGTGTTATATACTTGTTGAATGGTGTTATTTACCTGCTGAATGGTGTTATATATTTGCTGAATGGTGTTATATACTTCCTATAATTAAGGTGGCGGTTATGGGAAGTTTTTAATTAATTGAATTAATGATTAAATTACTTGTTTACCCTTTTCAATTAATTTAGATCTAGTGGCTGAGATTCTTTCTTACCTTTCTCACACTTTTGGTCTTTTTTACAATAACCTTACCCTATATATATATATAGGGAGAGGATCATGAGAAAACTAGATATAAATGAGAAAACTAGAAAACTAACTAAAAAAAAGCTAACAAACATACCAATTTTTTTTACAATTTTTTAACAAAAAATCGCTAGTTTTTATACATAAAAAAAATTTCAAAAAAAAAATATTTTGTTGTATTGCACATGTGCAATATATGTGATTATATGTGTACTACACATATGCACTATATCCGTAATAGAGCACATGTGCAATACAACCAAAAAAATTATTTTTTAAATTTTTTTTTTAATTTTTTCCAGGTATAAAAACCTGCAATTTTTTTTATAGAAATTAAAAAAAATTGGTATGTTTTTTGGGCTTTTTTAGTTAATTTTTTGGTTTTCTCATTTAAACTAGTTTTCTCATGATCCATCCCCTATATATATCCATCCCCTATATATATATATATATATATTGGGGAGGGCTATATAGAAAACCCTTATGTTTTAAAAAACCCTAGAAAACCCAACCTCCCTACGTTTTTTTTTTTGAAAAAAATAACACATGTAATATACATGTTTTTAAGAGTTTTGGGCCAAAAAAAAAACAAAAAAGCGCCGAATGAATGTTTTAAAAAAAATAAACAAGTTTCAGCATTTTTTGCCTAACACATGTTAGTCACGAAAGTTGCTGAAATTTGTTTATTTGTTTTAAAAAACATTCCTTCGGCGCTTTTTTGTTTTTTTTTTTTTTGCCCAAAACTCTTAAAAACATATATATTACATGTGTTATTTTTTTCAAAAAAAAATGTCGGGAGGTTGGATTTTCTAAGGTTTTTTAAAAACATAAGGGCTTTTTGTCTAGCCTTAGTCTATATATATATGTGCAATCATTAGTTTTCAACAATATTATACTTTTATAATTTTTAAAATAAAGTGCAATTTGTCACCTTGTGGTTTCATCCCAATTACAATATTTCACTATCTTTTACTTTTCGCCTGATGAAACCCTGAGGTGGATGTTCCCTCACACCCTGCATCCAATCGTTAGTGAATGCTTAGTTAGACTATCAAAAAATAAGTAAAAGACTGTTATATCCTTTTCTATTATAATATGTGTCCCTATGGTTTAATATTTATTACAGTCACACACCACCCACCACCATCCACCAACGCTCATCACCATATCACCTTTGTAACACCCATCGTCAACCATCACGATTTATTATAAACACACTGAGATTTAGAAAACATGACAATTTCTATTTCAAACTAGTGGCATACTCTGCGTGATGTGGCGGGATATCTATCAGTATCAATTCGGTTCATAACGGTACGAGCACCTGCTATAGCAACCGAAATAGAGAAACCCAAATATTAAAGTCGTGATATGCTCAAAAGAATATTGACATGTTGCTTTGCATCGATCGAAGACCTAAAAATGAACAGTGGTACTTAAATAGGGCTTATTCTCCTCGACTTTTTTTTTTGGATGACTAATTTCTTTTATTCTCTTGTCGTCTATAGGACTTGAACCCAAGTCATATATTCCTAACCTAGGTGTTTAAAGGTTTTGTTTTTGCTAATAAACCAACAGTGATAGTAATACGTGAGTGGCAAAGTTACTATGATGGCAGATTCGTGAGCAGGCTTTAAGGGTAGTAAAATATTAAGCAGTGCACTAAAAGCTTGTACTGTTTAATAATACGTGTATGTTGCTACAAAAAATACAAGACCAAGGCCTGTAGTGATATCTCCGGGGTAAAAGGGTTCAAGGTTTCGGTTAGCCTAACGCAGGTCGTGGGGTCCCCCCACGTTTGCAGAACGTGGAGAGAGATCAATGTTTTTATTGTTGTTATTTACTTGTTGATTCTAGATTGAAAAGTATTCAACCCAGAAAGCTAGTACCAAATGTTATGGTGTTGTGCTAAGTGAAGAAAAGAACTAGCATAAAGCGAGTTCTTGAGAGGAGAAGAAAGATGAGAGATTGAGAGCAATCTCAGGTGATCTCTGGTTGGGGCTCCTGCATATCAAGAGGTTGTGATTTATAGGGAAGGGATTCTCCCTAAGAGGAAACCTTTGACCAGTGATCTTGTCTGCATTGAGGGACTTGCCCATTTTGGAAGGTTGAAGGGTTTGGATCTGCGGGTAAAATAGTGTGCTCTCTCATATGCTCTGGTTGCGGCTGGGCAGGAGGATTCACACGCAAAGAGTGATGTGACAAGGCTCTGACTCGTCCTTTTTACTGTTCATGACAACTGACCATTTCCGAACCTTTTAACCTTTTAACCCTTTAAACTGTTGTGTACTCTAATCAGTTTATTAAGGTTTGAGCTACCCACGTCATCAGTGTACAACAAAGTAACAATGATGGTAAATTCGTAAATAGTATCATACTTTTGTTCAATGAATCTACTATTTTTAAAAGTCTTCATGAATTGTTATATTATAGAATATAGAATATCTTTGCTCAATCTATTACCAAAACCCAACACCACTACAAACTATAGTTCAAATAATGTGGAAACCGGCATTTGTGTTTACGTGTTTTTCTATCAAACATGCCTCGTTATCCTTTTGAGCATATCAAAGCTTTATTTTTTTCTCTTTTGATTGCTATAGGAAGTACATGTACCGTAACAAAACAAAACAAATCAATATCAACCGAGTTCTCACCACGTAATGTGAGGAAACTCCACTAGTTAAATAAAATTTGCCAAAATACTATGATTTAATGGTGTTTTGTTGTAAAATACATCACGCTACTATGATGGTGATACGTGCCACGTAACAACCACCCACGTTAACTATCAGCATGCATCTTCACGTTTCCCATTTGCCCACGTTTACATGTTCAGTAGGTTAATTAGCAAACAATTAGGCTGCACGTTTCCATTATTCCATGTTGCCAGTTATTTCCTTTTTGCATCTTGTATTTAAGCATCTTTGAATTGAATGAAAAGTAAGAAGAATTTAGTCGAATCTTTATCTCTGTTCTATCTAGCATCTCTCCTAATTTCTGGCCATTAGATTGCAAGCTCGGTTCATACCATTTGGTATCAGAGCTAGCCGTGATCTATGGATACCCGCAAACGAACCAATGCCGAGTTCCAGCAAGAAACCGAAGACCGTCTTGCCCGACATGAGAGTTTGATCGAGCGCATTCTGACCGAGTTGCAGTCTCTCAATGCTTCTATGCAGTCTATGCGTGAACAGAACCCGTCTGGGTCTTTGGGGCCATCCCTTGACGGTGGCAAAGTGGTCACCACCACCCAAAAACCATACCTAAAGTTGATGTTTCCGCGCTTCAGTGGGGAGGAACCCGCGGGTTGGCTTTACCAAGCGGAACAATACTTCGCTTTTCAACGAGTTGCAGAAGGAGACAAGGTACACCTCGCCTCTTTCCATCTCGATGGCATAGCCCTACAATGGCATAGGTGGCTTGAAAAATCCAAAGGACCGATGTCATGGCTCGAGTTTTCGAAAGCAGTTCACTCTCGTTTTGGACCCACTGACTATGAAGATTCCGCTGAGGCATTGTCCCGCCTCAAGCAAACATCGACGGTGGTTGCTTATCAGGAGGCGTTTGAGCGGCTTTCTCATCGTGTTGATGGTTTGCCGGAACCGTTTTTGATTGGATGCTTTATCGGGGGTCTCAAAGATGAAATCCGGTTGGAGGTTAAGTTGAAGGCTCCTCGATCACTTTCGGAAGCTATTGGTATGGCAAGACTGGTGGAGAAGAAGGTTAAGTTGGATCAAAACCATGAACCGGTTGAAAGCGCGCCTGTTACGGGTCTCTTGGGTCCGGCGCCCAACAATCGGGTAGCTCTTCCGGCTCCTAATTCTGTTAGGCGGCTCTCAAGTGCGGAACTACGGGACCGACATGCCAAAGGACTATGCTACTACTGTGATGAAATTTACCGACCGGGTCACAAGTGTAGTAAACCTCAATGTTTTATGATCCTTGACTCATCGGAAGACACCGGCCATCACCTTGAGGACAAGGTGGATTCAAGCGGGGTGGATTGATACGTGCCACGTAACAACCACCCACGTTAACTATCAGCATGCATCTTCACGTTTCCCATTTGCCCACGTTTACATGTTCAGTAGGTTAATTAGCAAACAATTAGGCTGCACATTTCCATTATTCCATGTTGCCAGTTATTTCCTTTTTGCATCTTGTATTTAAGCATCTTTGAATTGAATGAAAAGTAAGAAGAATTTAGTCGAATCTTTATCTCTGTTCTATCTAGCATCTCTCCTAATTTCTGGCCATTAGATTGCAAGCTCGGTTCATACCAGATGGCATCGAGGCAAACCATCATAGTATTATTCCCTAACCATCATAGTAGTGTGCCCTAATTTTGTCACATGTGATTATTTAATAATGAAAATGATCGTAATGTGTACTACACACTTTGTATTTCTTTTGCTTCTACTCTACGTCGCTGCAATTATTTTTCCAAATGAAGAGGGCAAGTGGAAATGAGTCCTTGATATTTTATGGATGTCCTTTTTATTCCTACGGATATTTTAAATTAAGAATAATAGATTTTAATAATCTCAACTATTGCCTGTTACATGACAACAGTCTCAACTTTAAAAATTCTCACTGACAGTCATATCTTTTCACATATTGGCCTTGAATGGACGCTGACTAACAGAACCCTAACACTGTTAGTCTTCGGTCGCCGGAAAAACGTCTTTGGTTAGAAAAAGGTTCCTAAAGGTCCGATCTATGGTTACAAACAAGTTTGGGACGAAAACTTCGAGTTTTCCAGCTAAAAAGTTGAGTTTTCCGGCGAAAAAGAAGTTTTCCGGTGAAAAGTAGTTTTTTCGGTGACCTTAATAATTGGGGCTTTTTACTAGAAAATGTTTCTAATGGTTCGTAATAAGGTTTCAAAGAGGTTTGAGACGGAAATGTTGAGTTTTCCAGCCAAAAACGTTTTTCCAGCGATCTGAGACTAACGGCGTTAGAGTTCTGTTAGTCAGGGTCCATTGCAGACCAATATGTGAAAAGATGGGACCGCAATTTGGAATTTTTGAAGTTGAGACTGTTGCCGGCCAACGGACAATAGTTGGGATTATTAAAATCCATTATTTATTTAAATTATGAGAGAACACGGGAGCTTTATCATCGACAAATATAGATTTAGCAAGTTGTCACTTGTTGTAGTAGTCTGTAGGACTTATCATGTATGGAATATAGAAAATGTGGGTTTTGGCAAAGTAGGTTAAGAAGGATCATGGAAATGATATATAGCACACTTTATAAATAGGATAAAAGGGTATTTTGGTACTAAAATACAAACTCTCACCCTTTGTTTTCTTAAACATACAATACAAAAATCTACTACAAAAAAATCCAACGCAAAAAATGCAGTTAAAAAAATTCATCACAAAAATGTTATATAACATAAAAATACAACACATTTTTTGGGTTTTTTTTTAGTTTTCATATTTTATATAGCAATAGGGTGGTCGAATTAAAGATAAAAAAGATGCTCGATTTTATGGTGCAATTTAAAAAAAAATATATATGTCGTATAAAAAAGTTATGGGTGTTTAAAAAAAGGGTTATTGGATTTTAATAATCCTAAGTTTCACCAGTTGGCCGATAATAACCCCAACTTTAAAAATTCCCTCCAATAATCCCAACTTTTAAAAGTTTGGCCGCGATTGATCCTTTTCAAACATATAAGAATTTGGTCTACTCAATAGATTCAATTACACCTTGAGACTCCTTACAGGGGCGGATCTTAGTGGAGCCGTGGCAGGGCCACGGCCCTGACAAGTTTTTCGGCCGTAGTGCTAATTTTCCGCATTTCGATCGAAATTTTGTATATATACTATGTTCGGCCCGGGCAAGTTTTTCGGCCGTAGTGTTAATTTTAGTGCCCGTGTCTTTCGGCCCTGGCAGGTTCAACGGGCAAGATCCGTCACTGACTCCTTAATTGATTTAAGTGCACCTATGTTAGAAAATGATCAATGGCGACCAAACTTTTACAAGTTAGGATTATTGGAGGGAATTTTTAAAGTTTGGATTATTATCGACCAACTGCTAAAACTTAGAATTATTAAAATCTAATAACCCTTTAAAAAATGGGGGTTATGAGAATATGCATGTGAAGAGAGAAAATCAACACATAGACTTTTTCCAAAAATGTCCTTGTACTCTTCTTTTTCCAATAATTTCATCTTAGCGACTTAGCGACTGATTTGAAAAATAAAAGATTAAGATCCTTTCTTATCTTACTTAAGCAAAATTAATTTTTTATTTGATTCTACCCGTATAGTGTAATACCGGCTATATATACCACGTTTGATGGTCTTCATTGTATAATTTTAATAGGATGTGGTTTGTATATAATAAAATAAAATTTACTTATGCATTCAAACATAATTTACTCGGCAAATGGTGTAATTCCGTTTGTTTTGTTCATTGAATTTATCGGAAATTAGTTCCAATCAATTCCCACATTTAAGGAGAAGTCACATTTATATACTATTATTTTTTAACATGTTTGTGTAATGTGGTGTTGTAAGTATGGCTTTTGTTGTGGTTTATGCTATTTTTAGTTATACCTTTTCTTTGGTTGTTTGTACATTATTTATAAATTTATAGTTATATACTATTAATTTGGAACATTTGTATGCATGTTTGGTTGTAAATTGTGCTTAAGTGGTTGTACCTTAATCAAATAATGGTTTCATTAGCTTACCAAATTTAATATGTTTTGTATGCATGTGTGGTTGTAAATTGTGCTTAAGTGGTTGTACCCTAATCAAATAATGGTTTCATTATCTTACCATATTCAATCGGTTTGATCCATTCAAAGTTGTGTTGTTTTATTTGTAAATTATTATTATTTATAATAATCTAATTAATTTAGATATAATTTGCATCATATTGATTTAATGGTTGTTGTAATGTATGCATTATGGTTTGTATAGTGGTAATGATATATATTATATATAGATTACGATGAACGTGTCAAACGAGAAAAAATAGATGCGGGCTCATCGTAGCACGCGAGTCCTAGATCAACTTAGTTATTTTATTCTATGCTTTACATTTCAGTTTAATTTCTTCGCATTAACACGCCGCAACTTCAGTATCGGTGGTCGCTGGTAGTAGTGTGGCATTAGTGCTCGCCCCCGCCGCAACGCGGGGGCAGCTTAATACTAGTTTGATGGAATTTCAAACTTTCCATGGGAATTTATAAAGATTACCAAAAAGTTCCTCATATTAAATCTTTTGGCAATAGTTTTTAGTCAAATCGAAACCATTAGACCATAAAGAAACACAAAATTAAGCAGTGATGAGTTTAGAACTGTCGCAGCCCCTGACCCCATCTCGGGAGCGGGAGTCGCGAACCAGTCAAATGATATCGGTTTTTATTAATTTGGCAGTGGAAATGAGACATCAGGATCATAGTTAGAAAATAAGTTTAGAGTTTGTAAAACACCAAACTTTTATATTAAACAAATGGGATAGAAACTCATATTTTGTTTATAATATTTTTATAGGGATAAATCCTAGTTTGCTGAAAAAATAACTTCTTCTTTTATTCAGGTAGATTAAAACCACTTTTTTAAGCTTTCATTGCTTCATAGCTGGCTTCTTATAGCTTCACATTAGATTACCTGAAACGTGTTTTGAAAACATTTTATCAGCAAGAAATACTAGCGAGTACATTCCATTTTATAAAACACATTGTTATAAGCTCACAGTATTAAGAGTGATTACAATGTTTATATCTAACCAAAAACTCCAAGTATTTGCCACTCGACGGATCTCTGACTATGGTCATATCACACATTGGCTACCCATGTCCAATTGTGAAGGTTATCAAGTAGAGTATACAAAACCCCATAATACCAGCAGTAATTTGTAGAATACAAAGACTTAATCACTTTGAATATAACTGAAAACATTTAGGGTTTTATAAAGCAATTTGGTAAAAAAAAACAGAGAGAATGACTCATTTTGTAAACTTAGGTTTTTCTACCGGCTGCTTGGTGATAATTTTCTTGAGTTCCTATTAAAAACATACAATGCACGCGCGTTAGTATAATAACCCAAATCACTTTAGCCATACATCAAAAGACAGAACCCCAACGTACTAAGTCAGGCAGAGCCTTGACATGCGTTGTTGGGTTCTAGATCAATCGGGTAGGGTAACGAACTAGTGATCGGGGGTTAAAATACTTACAACGGGGCAAAGCTTCGTGATTTCGAGGGTATTTTAGCTATAAATTTCGATTTATAGAGTTGAGAGAGAAAGAGACAGAACAATTTTTTGAAATGCAGTGAACAACTCAATTTATAGGTAATCTGGGGGTCTCTCGCGCCCCGCGACCCCTCCCCCCTGTCCCTTTCGCGCCCCGCGAGGGCACCCTAGCTATGGCTAGGGTTGCCGGGTGGCATCTAGCCTCGACACATGGTACGACACGTGTCAAAATGGGTAACCGGCAAGAAAAGGTCCGTCGCGCCCCGCGACCGGCTCCCTTCAAACCTGTCGCGGCCCGCGACAGGTGTAATTTTCTTGATTTTTCATTTTTTTGTTAAATTTAATGTTAAACGGGTCTGGTTTTATGATGACGGGACGTTCTAGGGTTTTTTTTAGGGTTGTTATAAGAACCGATAACTTAATCAACTATTTCGATTAAACCATATTTAATCGAGCACCGATGAACAACTTTTTGTGTTGAACCAAAATTAATCAAGCAGCTATGATTGATTTCGATTATTCCATATCCTTCATCAAGAATTGTGCAGTGATGAACCACTGATTTCGATTATAGGAGAATCAATTGAGTTGTGATGTACCATGTTCTTCGATTGTTCATGTTCATTTGTCCAAAATCGAGTAGTCATTAACCCACAACCGAGAACACATAATTAGGATCGTTTGTTCCAGATTCAAGACTAAAGTCAGTTGTTCAACTTCGTTTGCTACAATATGGACCGTTCCATTTCATTTCCTTTAGTCAAACTCAAGAAACCGAAATAAGGAGAAACCAAACACAAGAAATCGGAAAAGAGATAAACCAAACTCAATAAATAATAAAAAATTACAAAACTTCAATCAAATGGTGAAAGTGTTCAATCTCTAGATGTGGAAAATTGGATTAGATAAGTAAAGTGATTGCAATAAGGAAGTGGTGATTCTAGTTTAAGGTTAAATTTTGTCTTTTCATTATTTTTACCTTTCAAATCTTTTAGTAGATTTACCAACCAAACAAACATGTTTTTAGTTTTTTATGGAATTAATTCCAATTCTATCAAATTCTAATGGATAGTCTGGTTGGTAGAATTTTTTAGATGGAATTAGAATGTTTCGAAGGAATTGGAATTTGAATGAATTTGTTTAAGGTTAATTATGTCTTTTATTTTTTTTACCTTTCAAATTTTTAGTAGATTTACCAATCAAATAAACATGTTTTTGGTTTTTTATGGAATTCATTTCAATTTCATCAAATTCTAAGTGGTCTTTTGGTTGGCAATTTTTTTTTTTGATGGAATTGGAATTTGAATTAGTTCCAATGAAAATTGGTAGTATGATTGGTTGGTAAAATTGTAAATGGAAATGGAATGTTTAAAATATGAAGTCACATAGTTATCTTTTTTTTAAGAACCCCCCACCTCTCATGGCTTTATAGCCTGGTGGCATTTTATGGGTGAGATAAGATTTTGGAACAAATAGGTACTGGGTTCGGTTCTCACAAGGAGGTTTTCCAATATTTATTGGGTTTTCTCCTGAATTGGTGTATAGGTCTTATGCCTGGTGGAGATGGATATGATCGGGTGGTTCGCTGGTGGCACGATGATACTCTAGTGGTCTGTTAGTGATCCAAATTTTCCATTCAAAAAAAAACCCACCCATTTAATGGCCATTTCCATTCTATGTTAACGGTTCCCTCTACTAGCCCTACAACCACCATTAATTTCCTAAATTCTTCATACGTGCTCCATTCTAACCGTTATTTACCATCGCCATAATTGACTGAGTTCTTTTTGTCAATTGTGATTAACGTTCTTAATCTAGGTTGGATTTCCGTTTAGTTCGATTATTACAGATTTGGTTTTTCACAATCGTCATAGTCGTTCAACGTTTCATTTTACCATGGGATGTTGTTGGTCACTGATTATTCCTTTTGGTCCGATTTCTATATAAGTTGGTGATGAAACACTGGATAATACTAGACTATCTCAGCTGGTCGTCTCGTGTTATATGGTTCAAACTCTATCTTTCACTCGCCGGATAACTGATTCTACAAGGATGTCCTGCAAAATGAACAACACCGGTGACTCGCCACAAGGAGGAGAAGATGGGGGTTCTCCTTGTGACCACCTTCCGGCGTGAGAATAAGTAACCGCTTTGAGGATAAGTGTGTGTACAGAGTAAGAGAGTGAGAAAATGAATCCTTAAACCCGGAGGTAGAGTCTTCTATTTATAGCCGGAGAAAAGTGAAGGAGGAGACCTGCCAGCTAGCCAGCGTTCGCCAGCTGTCCGATCAGGAGGAACATCCGTTCTGTCCCCTCTGACGTTGTCATTCTCTGGGGTGACGTGGCGTACGGTTATTTGCTCCAACTAGGCATTCATTTGTACTGGTTGTCGTCTTGTCCTCCCAGGATCTTGCAACCACTGCTGGCGTCTCACTATTGGTGCCACCTGTCGTCCTTTTTGTCTGCAGGAATATCTTCTTGTCACCAGGTGTCTTCTTCCAGAAGCTTCTAGAACCTTCTGGATGCCTTTGTGTGACGGGGACGCCAACTTGGAGTAGTGTGGTCTCTTTGATATGTGTTCATATGTGATTTGAGATCATATCTCTTCAGTTAGATTTAAATCGATTTGGTTCTTCATGATCTACGCAATCGTTTTTCATCGTCTGGTCAGATTTTAATCCCATATGTTGTTGTTTGTTCATTTTTTCTTCTTCATCTCTTTGGTCAATTATTGGTTTTATTAATTAATTTGTTTTCTGATTCAAATATATTTGTTCGGTCAGTTATTTGTTTGGTTTTCACATATGGTAAAAAAGATTATGGTTTTCGTATTCATCTTTATTGTAAAGATTTCATTTTTGTTGTTCCATGGTAAACAAATTCTAAGATAGATGTGTATAGAATTTAGAACTAGAGAGAGTGAGAGAGAAAGAGAGACAGACGTTGAAGAATGGGAGAAGACAAATGTGGGTTTTTTGTTAGAGTTGTTGCTCAATGGTAAACAAATTCTAAGATAGATGTGTATAGAATTGAGAGACAGAGAGAGAGAGAGGTTGAAGAATAGGAGAAGACAAAGGTGGGTTCTATTAGAGTATTTTAGTCAATTTACATCAATTTCTTTAGAATTTAAACATTCAATGAGGATGGCCAAGAATTTATAAATTCCCTTGTTTATGGAATTTGATGGAATATTTTCCAATTATAATTCCATCTAAAACCAATTATGGAAAGATTTTCAATTCCAATTTCATTTTCATGAACTAAACAACCCATAATTCCTTTGAAACATTTTAATTCCGCTAAAAAAATTCACAACCACATGACTCTTTATAGTATTCTTGGTGCCTAGTGTTGGATCTATATAAAAGTGAGGCATATTTGTAGAAGAGTAATGAGAATACTAACATAGGTCTAATAAATGAATATAATCCATCGAGAATTTAATACTTCAATTGATTATAATATTCTTTCCTTATTTTTTTTTGTTTGTGACACATGTCTTATATTTTAATATTTTTTAAATATATGAATGGTTTGTTTAACTTGCACCTCTATGTCAACACGATTAGAGATATAGGTTTTTTAGACATCGATTAGATAATTGTTATGGGAGTGTATAGAGTTGTCTTAGTCCTTTCCTTTAGGGCCTTAGCCTTTCATACACTTTTAGTTGCCTTGATGGTGTATCAAACGATTTAGTGACATACATATCTATCCGCTTTTATTTAGATCCAAATAGTAATTAGCTGGTTTTTTTAGAATGACTACCTCACATACCCTCTTATTCTACTTTCTAAATCCACACCTTTTATTTATCACAACACTTGAACCCGTACCACTTGGCAATGAATATATTATCCAACATCTTGATATTGGTATGCCAAACACGCTTTAGTGTGGTTAGTCAGTGGGTGTTCATAAATACTTCTCACAAAACTAAATATTGATATAGACGTGCAGGTTTGTTTCGTTTTCTCCTCCGCAATTGAATGCATGTGGAATAATAAGTGGATGGAGGTGTGGTCCTTGTGATTGCAATTTTTTGGCTTTAGATATTTATAAAATGGTTTTTTATTAAACAAATAAAATACTTCTCACAAAACTAAATATTGATATAGACGTGCAGGTTTGTTTCGTTTTCTCCTCCGCAATTGAATGCATGTGGAATAACAAGTGGATGGAGGTGCGGTCCTTGTGATTGCAATTTTTTGGCTTTAGATATTTATAAAATGGTTTTTATTAAACAAATAAAATAAAAATTAGATGTTTATTCTAAAATCAAATTATCCAGTCTTATATTATATTTCCTTTAACTAATAGGGTGGTGGTGTATTCGCAAAGACAAAATCTTTAAACACTTGGATTTTGAATGAAGAGATCTTGGGTTCAAGTCTCACAAATGATAATGATTAAAAGAAATTTGCCGTTCAAAAAAATATTATATTTTCTTTATTTTTGTTATGAATATATTTATTATTAATGTGGTTATCAACACCAAAAATATATTAGCTTTCTCTCCAAGTTTTGTACATCTATATATACCACTATTGTAATCAGATCTATCAATGAAATATCAGTCTCTTTCTCCCTACATCTCTTTCTCTTATTGTTTGCTATTAGGCTAGTAGGTCGTTGTTTCACAACACGTTATCAGCACGATGTTCTCCGAATTTATTTGTTTCCGTTTTCCTATAACTATTAAGATCATGAATGATGGGGTGTGTTAAACACATCTTGTTCATGTGTTGGAAGCTTATAATCAGAAATCTTCTGGCCTGCACCAGTGATATGTCTTGTTCATATACAATGTCCATGTCAATTTAAAGGTAAGTGTTTCTGGTTATGCCTATTGTTTTAATACCATACAACTTGACAAATCCATGACTAATTGCATGTGATTAAGAAGGATTTAGCTTTATTATAATGCAACTTACAAGTATAACGTGATGCCATGCTTTTAGTGCCTTTGTTGATTCATAATTGATTAGATAAATAACTTTACTCTTTAAAGTCTTAATAATTTGTTTCTATAATCAGAACTTTTCTTTTAGCTCCAAGAAAATTCAAGATTAAAACGATGTTGATATGTTTGATAATCTTAGCAAATTTTTTTTTAGCGATTTTACATTATGTTATTCATCGCGGTAATCTCGAACAGTTTATTGCACACTTGTTAGTTATCAGTTTTCACTATGTTTCGTGTTGAACCCCGGGAAAAGTGCGGGCGGGGTCAAATATAAGGTCAAACATATGATTAAAGTTGTTTACTTGTTACTTTATGCAATTATTCTAATTCTAATTACTCCCTATGAGTTACCAATATTAGAATACTCTAAGGGTTCATAATTAATATATGAAAATATTAGGGAACCGTTTTTTTTTTCTTTCGTTATTGAAATAAATAATAATAAAATTTATTTACTATACGTGAAAAGAAAATTAAATAACAGTAGCCATTAATTTGAATTTATTAGGTTGAATGTGTCAACTTTACTTGAATTATATTTTATTTCCCTGTTAGTAAATATCTAAATTAACGAGATTTTGTTAAATCCAAATATATTGACTTTTCAATGCAAATTTGATAAAGATATATGCTTTAGATATATGTTTGGGTAGTTGGTTCAAAAGTTTGTTTTCACGGAGTGGGCGATTCGATTCTTCCTTTGTTCCATTTTTATCGAATGTCCCTTTATGGGCCTTTATGGGTACCTAGGTTATAAACTCTTAATTTTTAAAATACATATAACATGATTGATAAGCTTTATGAAAAAAAGATTTTCATAAAAAGTGATATATTGAGAAAAAAAATAATAATAATTACTGATTTTCATAAAAGTGATATATTGAAAAAAATTCTAAATATTGATTATCACATGGAGTAAAAGCGTTATAACGGCTCTAGATCTTCCCTCAATTTACCATCAAGATATATAATTTTGATTGGGTATATCTTGACACGTTAATACATAATTGCATATTTCTTTGCTTGTAAGTGACGAGACATTTTATTTATACTTTGGGATGTTTTAATTCATTTATATACCACAATGTCTTTTATTTGTAACTTATGTTTATGATTTACATCGCTTTTGAGATGTTTCTATAAATATTAATATGGATGGATAAAGCAAGTAAAAGACTGAATTTGGTTGTTTATTATCACTCTTTTGAAAGAGTGTAAATATTCTAAGATTTGACACACGAAGTGTCATACTCTATAAATCTCATTATCTATTCACATAAGATCTTAAGATTTTAGACCAATAAACATTGTATAAATTAGATACGCAATTCTTTCTCAATTGATATCACGTAAAGAGGATAAAATGTTTTTAGTTGTCACACGTGAGATATGCTCTTGAAGTATCAATATTAATAAATGGTTATTTTCATGAAAAAATATTTTATTTTATGGAGCTTTTATATGTGGCAACTTATAACATGTACTCTATATATATCTCATATTTTTGTATGATGTTATTTCTTTTACGTATAGTATTAAATAGAAAAACTAAACCAAAGTTGGTTTATTATTACTATCATGAAAGGGCGTATATATGCTTAGATATGACACCTGAAGTGTCATATCAAGTTAGTGCCATACTCCTCGAATCTCATTATCAAGTTATAAAAGGTTGTAAGATATTTGAACGATGAATCTTACATGAATCGAACATTTAGTTACTTCTCTATTCGTGTTATGTAAAAAGAAGACTATTTATAAGGAAAGATCAGATCAAACAATTTCCATTTGTCATATCTCAAATATGCCAAAGTAGCAATATTATGGAACCATGAAACTTTGTTGGTTCTATTCCATTAACTGAAGTGAATGTGATTGTATAACTATCACTGAAAATGTTATGAGAAACTTGTAATGTGGTTGAACTATTAGAAAATGCAAGATAGCCAATTTAATAGTGAGATCGACTATTAATATTGTAATGATAGGCATGATGAGATCGACCCCTAGAAGTGGCAAGATAAGGGAGTGATAATATGCGAATAATATGTGGAAATAATGATAGTGATATGACATGATAGTTTCAAATGATATCCTCTCGTGTGTTACTTTTGTATTACATACATGCAAGTAATACATCTACGATCATAAACTAGAAGTTTATGTATCATGATATTATATTGGCATGACCGGTTAGACCATGCCGAGTCAATGATGATGTGAAACATAATAAAGAACTTGAAGATTTTTCAAGCTAATAGCATGTATTATTTGCTCTTAAGGGAAATTATATATTTGCCAATTAAGGGTGTGTGTCCCTAAATATTTTGGAAGTGATTAAGGGATATGCATATCCCAATATGATACCATTTAGTGTTTTAAATCGATTCAACGTCTAATTGGTTATCGAATACACAACTTAAGAATTGTGTGATTTATGGTTTCGCTAATGATATAGCAAGTACATTGTTCCAGATTGGTATATTTATTTCGGTTATAACTGTGAAATTTATTTTCAAGTTATTAAGATCACTAAAATAAGTTTTTTTTTTTGTCGAAGACAATCATTAAACGTCTACAACTTATTGCAAAGTTAATGATTACGAGAGCAAAAGTTCATGTTTCTATTTTAGTACATGCAATAACATTAATACACATCAAGCCAACATGTTGTAATGGTTTCTCCCCATTATAGTTGGTTTTTGGTCAGGAACCAAAGATGTCCCTTCTAAGATTTTGGTTGTGTGGTATATGTTGAAAATGATCCACCACTACGCACAAAGATGGGACCTTAAAAGGTGGTTGGGAATATATGATAACGAATAGGGCCTTTCACGAGATATTTATTTATGGCTCAATTAATTGATATCCATCTAAATGGATTAACATTCCCAACATCAGGGGGAGATAAAAAGTAGTTGGAAAAGAAATGAGTTGGTATGAATTATCATTGATCCTCAAAACTAAAAGTGTGAACCAGAAGTTCAAAGAATAACTCATATATAAAGATTAGCGAATCTATTACCAGACGCATTCACTGACCTTAAAAAGGTGACTATGTCACATATACCAACTGCTAATGCTCTAATTAAAATGAGTGTCCTAGAAGTACAACCACATGTTTGTAATGAGTTTATTGCACGTCTGAAGCGTGGTAGACTAGTCGATTCCAATAATAAAATTCCTCGAAAATTGGAGCAACTAATTAAGATGGTCAAGTCGGGGTTATATTAAAAAGGTCTCCTGAAGAGACAGTAGACATGATGGTTCAAGAAGAACCTCAGGTACCTGAAACTAAAGAGATCTCGATAAGTTGTATCATGTCTAAGATATACATGGAATCGAAATAAAATCGACGTCGTTATACTTTTGTATATAATTTAACGCTTGTAATGATGAAATGATGAGGATCAAATTTAAGATCTGCCTATGAGAAATGATTGGCCAAAATGGAAAGATGCAAATGAGGCAGATTTGAATTCTCTAATGAAATGGAAAGTTTTCGGACCAACAATCCATACAACTGAATTTGTAAGGTATGTTGGATATTAATGGGGCTTTTATGCGAATCATGTGAAAATCAAATTAAATGAGATAAGGCAAATATGATGCACAAGGATTTTCGCAAAAAACCCATGATTGATTATGATGAGACACATTCTCTAGTGGTGGATGTAATGACTTTCCAATATTTTATTAGTCTGGTAATATAAAGAGAGAATTAATATGCGTCTTATGAATGTTATGTATCACTTGATACTAAAAGTTTACATAAAAGTCCCTCAAGGATTTGAATTCTCAAAAATCATGTAAAATGAGTTCTCGAGAACGATATGATCATTGTATACAAATTCATATTTGAATACGTTGAATATAATTGAAACTCCTGATGAGTATCGTAAAGCATTTAAGTGCTTATAAGGTTAGTTGAAATATCTTAAGGATGTAATTCTTGTGCACCAATAACTATACATAGAAAACTTGTGCCTGGTTATTATGGCATCTTAATGTACAATGTATAAGCATGGTACAATATGGATTAAATATTCAAGACATCCTTGCATATGATATAGAAATCAATGAGGAGGTGTATGTAATAGAACTCCTAAAGAGTGAATGCACATACATTGTTTTTCAAAGTTGAAAGAAGTATGTATATGATTGCAAATGCCTAAAGCATTGATTTCAAGTCCTCAAGAATGTATCTTTATAAAGTTAAAGATAGTATGAACTAAAATAGTCAAGTTGAGTGTTGTACAACTCAAGATATATTCTGATAAAGAGCAATATAAGTTTGATAATATTATCCATCTTTATCAAATGTTCTTTCTTAAAAAGTTCACTATAATCGCAATTTATAGTGATGATGTCTGATCATCATCAAGAGAAAGCACAGTCTAATTATTACTCGACTTGCAGTTCGAGTATATTTGTAATCATACTTTTATTCATCTATCAAACTACATCTAGAAGATGTTGGTGGACATTTTAGTATGTAGAGAGCTCAACCTTATAGTATGTTAAAGGTTGTTCATACACTTTTTATAATAAATGATTATTATCATCTCCTACCAAAGTAGAGATTATCATTTCAAAAGTACCATGGCTAAAGTGCAATTGTGCATTAACTTAACTTTCTAGCTATGCATGATAATATATATTTTTTATTTGAATTTATCAACATGATATAGCACATGTCCAATGAGGAGACATTTGAATGGTAAAGCAGATATGTCGATACCCTAAAGGTAAGAATGATATGTGTCTATATTTTACTAACCCATGAAAGCTAGTTCTGTTAGTCTTGTATATATAAAGAATGTAACACAAATAGTCTTGGATCTTATGGTATTTGTTCGCAAGAGGAAGCATTAGAAGTCTCACAAGAAGATTTTACAACATTACTCAATACAAAGGATTGCATTTCAAGGCATCAAACGACAAATCATTCTACAAAAGTTTTGAGCAACTTTCGAGAATGATAGACACACTTTACTTAAAGGATACATGTTAAAATGAGGGGGAGACTCATTTAAGTTGTACTCTTTTTCCCTTGACTAAGTTTTGTCCCATTGGGTTTTCTTAGTAAGGTTTTTAATGAGTCAACATACCTGATCTAGAAGTATCAGGGGGAACTAATGCGCATTACACGCTGCACTCTTTTTCCCTTAGCTATGGTTTTGTCCCACCGGGTTTTCCTAGCAAGGTTTTTAACGAGGTAGCATCAAGCGTATTATGTTGATAACCAAGGGGGAGTGTTATGAATATATTTATTATTAATGTGGTTATCAACACCAAAAATATATTAGCTTTCTCTCCAAGTTTTGTACATCTATATATACCACTATTGTAATCAGATCTATCAATGAAATATCAGTCTCTTTCTCCCTACATCTCTTTCTCTTATTGTTT
Source organism: Helianthus tuberosus (assembly GCA_030545235.1). Classification (NCBI taxonomy): domain Eukaryota; kingdom Viridiplantae; phylum Streptophyta; class Magnoliopsida; order Asterales; family Asteraceae; genus Helianthus; species Helianthus tuberosus. Next base: position 136,031,782 of record CM060433.1, read on the forward strand.
GCTATTAGGCTAGTAGGTCGTTGTTTCACAACAATTTTGCATATTTGATATATATTCGCACTATATTGTTTGAAAAATAACTAGTTGAAAAGGAAATAATAATAAGAGTAAACTGCAATTTTAGCCCCTGTTGTTATATGTGATTGGCACCAAGAAAATTTTGCTTTCTGACCCCCCAACATTGTCTATTTCCCTCAACATTACCCCTTCCGTCTATTCAACGTTAGTATGACCGTTTAGAATCGATGAAATGACCATTATACCCTCCATCCATCTTCTTCCTCAACACATATAACCCTACCTCCCCTAAATCTTCAATCGCTCCATCTTCCTTGTGTCGTCTCTTCGATCCAGCTCTAGCCTCAGCCAGATCTTGCTCCAGCTCCTTGTGCCGTCTTTATCAAACGGAAAATGTCAAGCTCATCTTCCACCCTGTTTCGATCGAAAAGTAAAATGGTGAATACTGGACCCTCAGACATTATATGTCCTTGTGGTGGCCAAACTATTTACAAACAGTCGGAATCGAATGCAAATCCTGGAAGACGACATCTGCGATGTGTAAGTGATTTCCGAGTTATGTTTATTGAATGTATTTGTGGGATAATTAATGAGTTTTTATGTTGTTATTGAAATCTGATTTTAGATTGGAGGATGTGGATTCCTTAGATGGGCGGATGTTGGTGAAGAACAGGGATGTCAAATTTGTCGCGAGGTAATGCATGCCTTAATTCAAAGTATCAAAGATAAGGATGAGTTGGCTAAGTGCAAAGACAAATTGGCTCAGTACAAGAATGAGGTTGTGTTCAAATGGAAGCTATACTTAGGGATTACTTGGGTCTTGATTGTGCTACTTTATTTGCTTAAGTAGTTAAATGTAGACAAATTGTATTAGTATTTGTATGTTCTACTAGTTGTAACTGACTTTCTAGTTATTGCAATGCTAAATTTCCCTTTTTCAACTTCTTACTGTTTGTTTTAATGTTATATTGGTAGCCTGAATGTAATCCTGAAGCTATTGCTGAGAATGAGAATGATAAGGATGAAGATGTAGTTACAGCTGAAGAACCAGACAGTTATGTATACTTTGAGGATCATGACTCTGAGGTACTCAGACCTTATTTGGAGGAACAAACAGAGAATGAAGTGATACTCGAAGATCCGATAAAAGACTATGACCCTGAAGTGCTGGAACATGCATGGGATTACAGTTATTGGGATGAAGAGGACGATTGGTACCACAAACCATATGAAGGGGATCATGGATCTGATTCGGATTGGTCTTGTTGGATGTTTGTCACTGGAAATAGGCTAGAAACCAGCATCTAAATTTGTTGTATGTTGTATTTTGGACCACTAAATTATGTAATCTGTACTCAACTTTGCAATGTAATCAAAGAAGTTTCTGTCAATATTATGTTTGAACACAAATATGAAAATACTAAAATGCAACCATATAAAAACAACCAAACATTTTCATTATAACAGAATATAGTAACAAACATAGTCATAACTGCAGAAATGAAAACAAACATTGTCTGTAACAAAGTCAACAAACATCCATACAACTAGAGATATTAGAAACCATAAAAAACTTTCATCAATCATCAAGATTGTCAATTGGGGCTCCTTGAGTGGCAGTATACGATTCTTGTGAAGTAGCATATGGTTCACCCCCTTGTCCTTTGCAGCTCATGATGTTGTGTCCCAGGTTTCCACATTTACCAAACTTGTTGGTGGTGCCCTTTCTGGTCATTTTACCTTCTTTGTCGAACTCCTTCTCAAGCTCTTTTTCCCCAAATGCCTTCTTTCGCTTCTTCTTTGGCCTTCCAACCTGTGTATGATGCTTTGGTGGGATAATTGTTGATGGACATTAAGACGGAGTCCACATATTCGGCCCATTGATTGGCTCTATGACATTCTCATAAACTTTTTTCCATGTTGGCAACCAATACACATCCGAAACCCACTCTTCTGGTATACCAGCGTCAATGCTATTCCTTGACATATCCCATATGGCTGCAACAGCATGTTTGCAAGGCATCCATATCAAGTCCCACTTCCTGCATGCATAAGTTTTATTTTTAACATTCACAACACACTATGATCTCGGACCTGTTATGTCACGGCCCCAGCCCCGGTTTGACCCGGTCAGGAGCCGCGGGACAGGAACCCGTGGTATCTATGATGCGATAGCGTAAGATTTTACAGGATCTTTTTAAAACTCGAAAATGCCCGATTATTTTATTTCATAATTCGGGATAAACCCCGTATTTTACAATAGAGGAATTTCACAAGTAAATTCCCTGATTTATTAAAACATGTTTATTCATTTTAACTGAGCCACCTCTTCAAGCTTGTTAGTGCTCCGTAGCACGTTTTCCTTGATTTACAGCAGGTCGCCTGAAACATGTTTTAAAAATATTTTATCAGTGGGGAAATGCTGGCGAGTCATTCAAGTATGTAAAATGACACATTAGTTATCAATTACAGCATAGGAGCGATTACAATGGCTTCTATCTTATTTTTATCTAGCGCCGTGTCACCTGGTGACGATGGTCATACCACTATTGGGTCTTTCCCCAAGTAGTGACATTTATCACTGTTAGGATTTATTAGCCTAACCCGTGAGAAATTAGTAATGTGCACAATACCCCACTAGCCAGTGATTAAGATAACCACGACTTACTCCCTGTAATTATAACATTTGAAAATGGAGTATTGTAAAATACTTTTGATAAAAAGAGAATGACTCACATTGCAGATTTATACGGGCAGAGTTTAGCCTACTGATTAGCCTTGTAACCTAATTTAAATAACAATGCACACGAACTAGGTCAATAACTAATACAACATTTACGATAACTCGCGAGATTAAAAACCTTCACAACGAATGACAAAGTGCAATACTTAAATATCCATCGAATTCACGACGAATGACAAAGTATAACCCAAATTTTGAGCAGCAGTTAAACATCCATTGGATAGTTTTCAATCGATCGGACATTGAATCGTAGCAGCGATCGAGTTAATGCCCTGTATCATAGCAGCACCCCACTAATTTTGGAAGTAAATTCGACTTTTGGACAGTATACTTTCGTTTTTGAAAGTTGGTTTCGACACAGATGAATTTCCCCTGATCACATCTATTTATAGGTGAATTTTAGGTCTCACGCGGCCCGCGTGAGCCTACCCTTGATCTTTACGCGGCCCGCGTAGCCACCTAGTCTACGTGTAGGCTTGCTGGGTCACGAGTAGGTGTGCCACGTGGACGACACATGGATCCGGAACACTTATCCGGTCAACCCAACTTTGACGCGGCCCGTGTCAACTTAAGCTTGTCCCTTACGCGGCCCGCCTGAAGACCAGATTTCTTGATTTTTCATGCACAGTATGGTTTCAGGGGTCCGGGTTTTTTACTTATGGGTCGGTTTACGACATTTTTGAGAGTCCTTACATGTTACTTGACACTTGTCTGTATGAACCATTAAAACAGACATTTCAGAGGCATGTTTCTTGATCCCATCGAAGACCTCAGTGGCATGAGGTGTCAGTGTACACTTTGCTTGCAATTTCTTTACATTGACTATCCTTTTGGGCATGTACTCCCTAATGAATTCTAAGCATGTGATAATCGGCTTGTCCCTTGCCCCTATGATTTGTCTGTTAAAAACTTCACATATGTTGTTCAGCAACATATCACATTTAGCTCTTCTAGAAAAATAAACTCTTGACCAAGCTGTGTATGGGATCTCATTCAGCCAGTCATACATAGCCCATTCTGTTGTCTTAATTTCTTCCATAGCCTTGTTAAAATAAAGAATGGAGGTCTTCCCACCTGCTGACCAAAGCAAATTCTTGTAAACATCCCCACACCACTTGGATTTCATGTTCTCATGAATGTACCTCAAACAAAACCTGTGCTCAGTATTAGGAAAAACTGCTAGCATAGCTGGAATCAGACCCTGTCATACAAATTGGAAATATCCCTCTTATTTTTCAAGCAAAGTTTACAAAAAAAAGTTAGGAATTACCATGTAATAATGGATTACCTTCTGTCTGTCGCCGATGAAAGTAAAACATGAATCAACTGTACACCCTAGGTCATCTCTCAATAGTTGCAAAAACCATTTCCAACTTTGTGTTGTTTCTGCCTCAACAAGAGCATTACAAACTGGATATATGCTATTGTTCCCATCTATACCAACAACAGTCAAGATCTGTCCAGGAAAAGGACCTTTCATAAAACACCCATCGACACCTAGCAGTGGTCTTCTAATCATCTTAAATCCTCTCATCATAGACGCAAAACAAACATAAATCCTGCGAAACTGCCTTGTAGGACTACTAGGGTCCCCACATGGCTCCACATCTATCTTGATTGTACTACCTGGGTTGGCTTTAAGAAGCTCATCACAGTACGACCTTGGAAGACCATACTGCTCTTGGTAATCACCAAATATCCTGGTAGTTGCTATCCTCTTAGCTCAGAACACCTTATGTAGTGATATTTCTAGCTGATGCTTCCTAAGAAGTTGACTTTGAATTGCTTGAATTGGCATCTCTAGATTGCTTTCAATCATAGGTTGGATCTCCCTGGCAATCAAACTCATTGTATACAATGATACGTTCTTGGTTGTCAAACAGTTATGATGATTATGAACTGTCTTTACACACCATTTCTCCTTAGCCGTGTTCCTTGAGATGTGAACTGCCCAAGGGCAGGTGGGCTTTGTATGCCTTTTAATGTGCCTGTATTTTTGCCCTACTTCATTGATTTTACTATTTTGCCCCTCCTTATCTCCTTAATTTTTGCAACACCAAGTAGTGGTGGATTACTACCAAAACACACTACTCTATACCTTAACAACTCGTTTCTTAGGATAAAAACATCCCTCCTAGCCTTAAGAGCATAGTTTTTCACCATCTCGTTCATCTTACTCTTGTCATCGATAAGCTGACCAACATTGAAGGGTACATCATCTGCACTCTTCTCTTGGACAGCAGCCTTCCTTTTCCTCCTTATATTCTTGGCAACCCTATCTCTAAGTGTTATATTGTCATCAGACCCTCTTTCAAAGTCCTCCAGGTCTACAGGATGATGACCTTCTACATTTCTCTCCTCATCATGATCCCTATCACTTGAACCATCCAGTTCTTCACTAGTAAATTCTACATTAGCCCTGAACCACTGCATACCAACTTCTATTTTATAAACCATATTATCTTCCTCAACATACTCATAATCAGGATCACTTTCTTAATCCACTTCATTCTGATCTTCACTTTCTTCCTCATTTTCATTCTGCCTTTCATTTGCATTGTGTACAAAAACTGATGCTGGAACAATTTTTGTACATGGCCTTGCTTGATCTTCATAGGACTCCATCAAGATTGTTAACCTCCGGTGTTCAACATACATGTCTATCAGGTGGACTCCATGACGCACATGATCAAACATAGCTTCTAAATCAACATCACATTTTAATGTCCTAAGACCAAAATCCAAAGACATGTAAGGTTCCTTGTAATGAATGTAGAAAAAGATACCATCATCGTAACCTATTTTCTTAATCATCTCCTCTAAAACATCCGTAGTCAACACACGGAAATCTACATGATCAATATAGTTGATCTTTCCATCTAAGTATTCCCTATTTGAGTTTTCTACAAAAGTACCTCCATGGTGTAACCTTATTGTAAATTGTCTCTGAGTGTCACCTGTAAACAAACATCAACATCAGATTAACACAACAAAAGGTTCAATTTTTACCTAACTAAGACCTGTAACCTTGCATGTCACTTACGGTACATCTCGTCTGGTTCGAAATACTGATCTTCAGCTCTAATCTTCCATAATCGAAGATCCATACTGCTAACAACTTGGATTCCGCTTGTAATTGTTCAAATGTGAAGGATCGCCATGTACAGAAATTGATGATTTGAGAACTAGGTTAACTTCAGGGTTTCAGATTGAGGAAATGTGAAACATAAAGGGATGTAAGTAACCACTAGGGGTGAAATTACCAGTTGCCCTTTGACCGTCTGAAGATAACGTTTCAATCTAACGGACACAAAGACCAGGGGTAATGTTGAGGGAAATAGACAACGTTGGGGGGTTAGACAACAAAATTTTTCTGATAAGAGGTAAGAGTGCCAATCACATATAACCCTAGGGGGTAAAATTGTAATTTACTCTAATAATAATAATAATACCATTTCAATTTCCAAGAAGTTTTAGTTACACATTTCCTCGTAAGACATTATTGTCTAAAATTTTATACTAATAAAAAGATCCCTTTAATGCCACATGACATTCTTTTATAATAAAAGATTTCACTAAAAGTCCATGTGGCAATTTATCATATTACCTCAAACATAATAAGTAATAAGTAAATTAATATAAAGATTATTAAATGATTGAATTTAATATATATATATATATATATATATATACATATATATTAAAATAATCTTATATTTATGATTATATCTCTTCAATATTCTTAATTCTTAATATTAGTTATCTATTTACCTATACTTTAATATAATATCTCTACTTTAATAACTAAAATTATACTTATTAAAAGAAGATGAGATAACCAAAAATATATACATCCGTCACTATTTGATGTAACATAAAATTTCAAACCTTATGTTTATAATTTGTTATTATCATTTTCACAAATGTTAAACATATATACAAACAATATATATAATCTTAGATAATGAACTAATTCCATTCCATCTTCTATTTGATAACACTTTTTAAAATAACAAAATATTAATTTGAAATAAAACATACGAATCTTTTTGTATTCAAAAACAAAATTCTAAACGCATCATTTAAAATGAGTAATATTATATTTTTCTTTAACTTTGTATGTATAGTTCATATTAGGGTTATATGTATTCACATCAAAATTTGTATTTATTATGCGTGATGCAAGAAATAATATGAAATAGAGTAAATTACAAAAATCATCCTTTATGTATATCACTTATTGCAAACTGTGTCCTTTGTCTTCAATAATTACAAAAAACGTACTCGATGTTTGCAAACCCTTACAAGTTATGTCCTTTAGCCCTAACTTAGTTAATTTTTATGGTTAAATCTGACCAAATGGACCTCACATGAGGGCATTTTTGTGGTTAAATCTGTCCAAATGGAGCCCACATAAGAGCAAAATGACCAAAATACCCCCATGTGAGGTCAATTTGGTCATATTTAACCATAAAAAATTAACTGAGTTAGGCCTAAAAGGGCATAACTTGCAAGGGTTTGCAAATATCGAGTACGTTTTCTGTAATTATTGAAGATAAAGGACACAGTTTGCAATAAGTGACATACATAAAAGACGATTTTTGTAATTTACTCTATGAAATATAAACAAATTCAAAATTTATAATTGCTATGTCTTTCAAACACAACCAATCTCAACAATAACATATTTATTTTTAAAAACTCATTCAAGTTCATATAAACTCAAACACGCATTTTTTTTTTCAAAGAACTCCATCAACTCTATGATTATCTTAAAGCCTTTCATTTTCTAATTTTCTATCCTTAAACGCATGTAACACATGGGTCTATAACCTAGTACTTGTATATAAACATTGAATAAAGGCCAAACGGATAGTTTCTTATGTAATAAGTTACAAAACTCGGATAAATTAAGGAGGAACGATGTCATAATTATCAACAAACTATAGGGACGATTAATATAATGCATGGTAATATAAGTTTCAATAACATAAACTTATATCTTAATTTTTTTATTTCGTTGATAAATAGGTTTTAACAAAAAGTAATGAACATAAACATTAAATCAACGTACCCTACAATTCAATTTTAAGCGACTTAGATTTTTATAGGAATAATAGAGTCCTCAGAATACTATTCAAATTATTTGACTTTTCTAACTATAATTCATAAGACAATTGAATTAAAAACGACTCGAGATGTCTGTGGGTTGTTTTGAAAACTTCATTACTTTCTTTTCGCCTACCAAAAAAGAAATTAAGGTCTTTCTTTTTCACTAGTACTCGATTAGGATTAGATGTATGTGATTTACGTTAACCTTGGGCAATCTCTAGGGCTGCAAACGAACCGAACGAACACGAAGAAGACCTTGTTCGTGTTTGTTTGTTAAGAAATGTATCTGTTCGCGAACCGTTCACGAACACTTATCAAACGAGATTTTATGTTTGTGTTTGTTTGTTATGGAAATGAACTTTTCATGTTCGTTTGTGTTTGTTTGTAAATTTTAGGCAATGAACAAAAACAAACATTAACGAACACAAATGAGCACAAACTAATGTTCATGAACACAAATGGACAAACGAACATAAACAATCGTTCATGATCAGAATATATAATTCAGTGACACTTATTAGATATTTAATTTATTGTAATTTTGAATAGGGCTGTAAACGAACCGAACGTTCAGCGAACAGTTCGTGAACCGTTCGGCGGTAAGTTCGTTTATGTTCGTTCGATTAGCTTAACGAACGATTACGAACAAAAAAATTTGTTCGATTAGCTTAGCGAACGAACACGAACACATGTCTCGTTCGTTCGACTACGTTCGTGAACGTTCGGTAATATGTTCGGTTACGTTCGTTCGTGTTCGTTTGATTATATCAAAAAAATAATAAACAATAAACCATTTATCTAAACATATTGAAAACTTGAAACCCAATTTGTTTCTTTGTTAGCTAAAATTTGGACATTGTAAAACATTTTTGGGGATAATTATGTGTAAGTTAGTTAAACTTGATTCATCGTCTGGTGGTGTAGTAGACTTCTTGTATTTTGATTTATTATTTGATGGTTGTATTTATCTAGTTATACCCGATGTTTAAGGATAACAATGTTTTTATTATTTTATTTTCAAGTTAAATGTTCATTTGCGTTTGTTTTATTTGCTTGTGTTCGTTTGTGTACGAGACAGGTGTTCATGAACTGTTCGTGAACAACTGAATTTCCTAAATGAACGAACACGAACATAAACTTATGTTCGGTATGCATTCGTGAACAGTTCGCGAACATGTTAATTTCCTTAACGAACGAACACGAACATGGCCTTTGTAACAACTCTCATCAAAAGTCAGATTTATTAAATTAATTTGACCAATAGGAAACCATAATTGAGACACCCAAGTGATTCTGCGCAAACCCTAAAATTTTCAGAACAATCGGAATCAGGATCAAGGCCCCTAAAACTCAAGGGGGGGGGGGGGGGGTAAACCCTATCGACGATTATCTTAAAATCTCGTTGTCAAAAATCGAAATGATAAAACTGTCAAGTTAGCAGGCCTAGTCCCACACGTGGCAACACTATAAGCTTGAGGTGTCCCTTACGGACCGTAAGGGAATATTGTTACGGTCCGTAAGCAAGATGAAAATTCGACTATGAATAGCAGACATTGGCACTTGAAATTCTGCGTATGTTCGACGAAGAAATTCGTTTTAGGCACGGAGTTATGCTCTGTTTACCACAATTAACACACACGGATCACTAATCAACGCCGCAATTAGGGTAATAACTCGATCGCTGATACGATTCAATGTCCGATCGATTAAACTATCCAATGGATGTTTAAGTGTTGCCCACATTAGGGTTTATGCTTTGTCATTCGTCGTTAATTCGATGGATGTTTAAGTAACGCACTTTGTCATTTGTTGTGAGGGTTTGATCTCGTGAGTTATCGTAAATGTTGTATTAAGTTACTGACTAAATTGTGTGCCTGTTATAAATTTAGGTTAAAAAGGCTAATCAGTAGGCTAAACTCTGCTCAAATTAAATCTGCAATGTGAGTCATTATCTTTTTATCAATTATTTTACAATACCTCAAATTATTTTCAAGGTTATAATTACAGGGACTAAGTCGTGGATATCTTGAATTACTGGTTAGTGGGGTATTGTGCACATTACTAATTTCTCCCAGTTAGGTTCATTGACCTACTCGGGATAATCACTGTTAGGTTCATTGACCTACAGGGATAATCATCACTATTTAGGTTCATTGATCTAATAGTGGTATGACCATTGTCACCATTGTGACATGTCACCATTGTGACAGGATGCCAGATAAAAATAAGATAGAAGCCATTGTAATCGCTCTTATGCTGTAATTAATAACTATGCATCATTATGCAAAATAGAATGATTCACTCAGTATTTCCCGCTGACAAAACATTTTTCAAACATGTTTCAGGTAATCTATTATGATCCAGGAAAACGTGCCATATAGCACTACAAGCTCAAAGAAGTGGCTCAGTATAAAATAAAGAAACATGTTTTGTAAAATAAAAGATTTCTTCGTGAAATCTCAAGATTGTAAATTACCGGGTTTTATCCCGCGTTGTGAAATAAAATAATCGGGAAATATTTCAGTCTTAAAAAGATCCTGATGTTAAACTTCCGCTATTAAACTCAATTAATTAAATACCACGGGATTTCTGTCCCGCGGCTCCTGAAACGGGTCAAACCGGGTCGGGGGCCGTGACAGAAAAAGGTGGTATCAGAGCCACTGATCGAGCCACTGATTTAAGCCAATTAAGTATTTAGAAAATACTTAATTATTATTAATTACTATTTTGTGATTATATGTTTTATTATCTAGCTAATTGTACACAGTATGGGCAGATCTTTATATGCTAACCAATGTAGCAATTAATACAAATTCTTAAATAATTTGACCCAAGTTTAAGCACAGTCTAGAAACCTTATAAATAAATTTACAAATAAAACCTAGTGTGCTTTTATTTTTCATAATTACCCAATATGAAATAATATTTAAAAGTTTTTCTATAAAAAAAATTTGTCATAATTTTAACTTAGTAATTGTATGTATCTTGCATAAACAGCATGAGTGATTTATCGGAAGCCCTTCAGAATTTAAATCTCTATCCAGTAAGAATAGAAGTTTCCAGAGATTTCAATAGATATATACTAGACATAGAAGAACCTATAGAATTCAACGCTTCACCTCTCGAGAAACCCAAGCCTAAGAAAATGGAAATTGAGGAAAGCTCTAGGCAAATTGAGGGGTTACCATCTCAGGAAGAACTAGATTTTATAATGGCAAACGATGATACTATTGAGCCTATTAATGAAAATGATTTTATTCACTCTCTTGAAACACAACTACCAATGAATTTAGAACCAGCTATTCCAAACCCTTCAATCCACTCGCAAATAGACGAATGGTTGAATAATGAAATACTGTTACAAAACCATCCCTATAAGCTTTTTCCTAAGTTCAAACCAGAACCTTTACCAAATCCACCAATGAGTAACGAGAATATGGCTGAACTCCGTTATTTTAATAAAGAACTAATGGATGCTGGGAATAGGATCCAAGAGATTATGGGACAGATCTCCTGGAAATACGATGAGAAGGAATGCCGTTACTAGAATATCATCTAACAAAGGATAGGGGATTATGAAACTGTGGTTGTGTAATAGTAATAGTAATAGTAAAATCAGTATGTGTAAAATAAATAATAAAACGGTTGTATATAGAAGCATGATATAATCTATAAAACAAATGAAATATTAGAAAATTTACAATTTTGTTGTATATTCGTTTACGTGATTACGTGCAATTAATTGTGACCTTGGATTATTTCTTTTATACTAATTATTTATCTATAAATTAGTTATCAGATGGAAAATGCTAATAATGAACCAGTTAATGAGGTTAATCAATCTGAGCAACAACCGGGGGATCAATTTATGACTAGGCAGGATATAGAAAATATCGTTGCTCAAGGGATAGCCAACGCTATTCCAGAAATAGTTGCTCAAGGGATAGCCAATGCTATTCCAGCAATCGTTGCTGCTATTAAAAATCCAATCGAACCGCAACAAATCGTTCCTAGTAAACGTATTTTTGAAGATAACTTCAGTAATAGTATAAACGGAGGCAATGATCATGTTAATCATGATAATGAACCACGGCAAGCTCCGCTCCCTAAGAAAAGGAAAACTGCGACGCCTGGTTGCACTTACAAAGAATTTCTTGCTTGTAAACCCACTGAGTTTGCAGGCAATGAAGGAGCGACTGCGGCACTGCGTTGGTTAGAGAAAACTGAGGCAGTAATTGCCATAAGTAAATGTGCTCAGGATGATCAGGTCATGTACGCGTCAAATCTTTTCAAAGAAGTGTCGCTAGAATGGTGGAATACGGTGTTACAAGCAAAAGGAAGAAGGATGGCATATGCTATGAACTGGGAAGAATTTAAGAGCTTTGTAGAAAGAAAATTCTGTCCCGAGTATGAAAAGGAACAAATGACAAATAAGTTTCTAAACCATCGGATGGTGGATGTAGATTGTCGAGGGTACACTACGACATTCTTCGAATATGCTCGAGTGGTACCAACCCTGGCTTCGCCAGAGCCGGTACTTATTTCTAGTTATATTTGGGGATTGATTTCTGAAATTCGTAATATCGTCAAGGCTGCGAAACCTCGCACGATTGATGATGCGGTGGATTTAGCCAATACTCTGACTGATGAGCTAGTCCGGACAAGAGAAGAAAATAGAAGGAAGGAAGTAGCCCAAAAGATTACCCAAGAATTCCATCCGGGTAACCATAACAATTTCAAGAAAAAAAAAAAGAAATGGGCAATCTACCACTAGTCCATTTTGCAATTTTTGCAAAAGGAAGCATTTTGGAAGATGCAAAGGATATTGCAATTTTTGCAAAATTCCGGGGCATCAAGAAGAAGACTGCAGGAGGAAGAAATTTTCAGTCTGCTACAACTGTGGAGAAGCTGGACATCTTAGGCCAGATTGTCCAAAATTAAACAAATCATCTGACAATAAAGCTAAACCTGCAGAAGGAGCAAAAAGGAATGTAAGAGCCTTCAAACTGACTGCTAAGGAAGGAGAACTCATTCCAGATGTGATAGCCGGTACGTTCTTAGTTCACAAAAGTATTATTTGACTCTAGTGCAAACCAAAGTTTTATAAATATTTCATTTTACCAAACTTTTAACTTACCTTTAACCAGCATTAGGCAAATTTCTACAATAGAAACGGCAGATGGGAATTCAGTTAAAATAAATAAGGTTCTGCAAAACGTAGAAATAGAACTTTTAAGTCATAAATTTTCTGCAACCCTATTATCTATGAAATTAGTTGAAATCAAGGTTGTGATAAGAATGGATTGATTAGTAAAACAATTATGCTCGAATTATCTATGATAAGAATTCCATAGAAATTTGTGCACCACTAGAGAAGTAATAATGATTACAGGAGATAAGTCATGTAAACCCATAAAGTTCATATCAGTAATGAAAATTGCTAATTATGAACGAAAGCAAGGAATAGTATATATGATTTCAGTAATCATCAATACTAAAGATAAAGAACTTAAGGAAATTTCTGTAGTTTCCGAATACCCATATGTATTCCCAGAAGAGTTACCAGGGTTACCACCAGATAGGGAGATAGAATTTAGGATTCATCTAATTCCAGGAATTTTACCGATAAGCCAAGGAACCTTATCGGTTAGCACCCACAGAAATATTAAAACTGAAAAAGCAATTAGATGAATTATTAAGTAAAGGTTTCATACAACCTAATTTATCCCCATGTGGGGGGGCACTAGTGTTGGTTATTAAGAAAAAGATGGTTCGATGAGAATGTGTATTGATTATAGGGAATTGAATAAGGTTACAATTAAGAATCGATACCCATTACCTAGAATTGATGATCTGTTTGATCAACTTCAAGGAGCTAGATATTTTTCTAAGATCGACTTACGTTCCGGATATCATCAATTGACAGTACAAGAGGAAGACATACCTAAAACTGCTTTCAGAACTAGGTATGGTCATTACGAGTTTACAGTCATGCCCTTCGGATTAACGAATGCACCTGCAGCATTCATGGACATGATGAATATGATCTGTAAACTATATTTGGATAAATTTGTAATTGTCTTCATAGACGATATACTTATTTATTCCAAAAGTCAGGAAGGACATTGTCAGTACTTGCATGCACTCTTAGCATTTTTAAGAAAAGAGAAGCTTTACGCCAAATTCTCGAATTGTGAATTTTGGTTGCCAAAAGTACAAGTTTTAGGTCATATGGTGAATCATGAAGGTATTCACGTAGTTCCTGCTAAGATAGCAGCAATTACCAAATGGAAGATTCCGCAATTCGCAATAGAAATTAGGAGTTTTGTAGGTTTAGTTAGATACTATAGACGGTTTATTAAGGATTTTTCCAAGATAGCTATACCATTAACTAAGATAACCTGTAAAATAGTTAAGTTTGAATAGGGACTTAAACAAGAAGAAGTCTTTAGGATCTTAAAGCATAAATTAACAAATGCCCCAATCCTAGCCTTACCAGAAGGAACATAAGATTTTAAAATATATGGTGATGCTTCAAAGCTAGGATTTGGATGTATGTTAATGCAACGTAAAAAGGTAATTGCATATGCTTCAAGACAATTGAAAAAGCACGAAGAGAACTATACAACACATGATTTAGAATTAGGAACCATAAATTTTGCCCTTAAGATTTAGAGACATTATCTGTATGGAAGTAAGTTTACTATCTATACGGATCATAAGAATTTAAGATATATATTTGGGCAAAAAGAATTAAACATAAGGCAAAGGAGATGGATGAAAATCCCAAGTGACTAAGACTGTGATATTCAGTATCACGGAAGAAAGGCTAAAGACGGCTAGAGATCACCAGAAGAGTTATACAGATAATAGACGAAAGCCGTTAGAATTTCAAGTTGGAGACAACATGTTATTAAAGGTATCTCCTTGGAAAGGAGTTGTTAAATTTGGTAAGAAAGGAAAGTTAAATCCAAGATACATAGGACCATTTCCAGTGATCGTATAGGACCAGTTGCTTATCGTTTACAACTACTAGGAGAGTTAGCAGGAGTACATGATGTATTTCATGTATCCAATCTCAAGAAAAGTCTATCAGACGAATCCTTAGTAATACCTCTTCAAGATATAGAGGTAAATGAAAAGTTTAAATTTGTTGAGAAACCTCTTCAGATAGAAGACAGAAAAGTGAAGTTTCTCAAGCACAAACGATTAGTGTTAGTTCAAATCAAGTGGGATTCAAAACAAGGACCCGAATACACTTGGGAGTTGGAATCTAAGATAAAGCGAAAGTATTCTCAATTATTCCAGTAAATCTCGAGGACGAGATTTTTATTAAGGTGGGGAGAATGTAACAACTCTCATCAAAAGTCAGATTTATTAAATTAATTTGACCAATAGGAAACCATAATTGAGACACCCAAGTGATTCTGCGCAAACCCTAAAATTTTCAGAACAATCGGAATCAGGATCAAGGCCCCTAAAACTCAGGGGGGGGGGGTAAACCCTATTGACGATTATCTTAAAATCTCGTTGTCAAAAATCGAAATGATAAAACTGTCAAGTCAGCAGGCCTAGTCCCACACGTGGCAACACTATAAGCTTGAGGTGTCCCTTACGGACCGTAAGGGAATATTGTTACGGTCCGTAAGCAAGATGAAAATTCGACTATAAATAGCAGACATTGGCACTTGAAATTCTGCGTATGTTCGACGAAGAAATTCGTTTTAGGCACGGAGTTATGCTCTGTTTACCACAATTAACACACACGGATCACTAATCGACGCCGCAATTAGGGTAATAACTCGATCGCTGATACGATTCAATGTCCGATCGATTAAACTATCCAATGGATGTTTAAGTGCTGCCCACATTAGGGTTTATGCTTTGTCATTCGTCGTTAATTCGATGGATGTTTAAGTATCGCACTTTGTCATTTGTTGTGAGGGTTTGATCTCGTGAGTTATCGTAAATGCTGTATTAAGTTACTGACTAAATTGTGTGCCTGTTATAAATTTAGGTTAAAAAGGCTAATCAGTAGGCTAAACTCTGCTCAAATTAAATCTGCAATGTGAGTCATTCTCTTTTTATCAATTATTTTACAATACCTCAAATTATTTTTAAGGTTATAATTACAGGGACTAAGTCGTGGATATCTTGAATTACTGGTTAGTGGGGTATTGTGCACATTACTAATTTCTCCCAGTTAGGTTCATTGACCTACTCGGGATAATCACTGTTAGGTTCATTGATCTAATAGTGGTATGACCATTATCACCATTGTGACATGTCACCATTGTGACAGGATGCCAGATAAAAATAAGATAGAAGCCATTGTAATCGCTCTTATGCTGTAATTAATAACTATGCATCATTATGCAAAATAGAATGATTCACTCAGTATTTCCCGCTGACAAAACCTTTTTCAAACATGTTTCAGGTAATCTATTATGATCCAGGAAAAAGTGCCATATAGCACTACAAGCTCAAAGAAGTGGCTCAGTATAAAATAAAGAAACATGTTTTGTAAAATAAAAGATTTCTTCGTGAAATCTCAAGATTGTAAATTACCGGGTTTTATCCCGCGTTGTGAAATAAAATAATCGGGAAATATTTCAGTCTTAAAAAAGATCCTGATGTTAAACTTCCGCTATTAAACTCAATTAATTAAATACCACGGGATTTCTGTCCCGCGGCTCCTGAAACGGGTCAAACCGGGTCGGGGGCCGTGACAGCCTTGTTCGTGTTCGTTCGGTTCGTTTACAACCCTAATTTTGAAGTATTTAACTATATATAAAAACTAAAAACACTAATGAACTTTTGAAAACGTTACCGAACGTTTAAGAACATAAACGAAGGAACATGACCTCTGTTCGTGTTTGTTCATTTAACTAAACGAACGAAATTTCTTGTCCGTTTTCGTTTGTTTAATAAACGAACGAACGAACACAAACGAACTTCCTGCCGAACGGTTCACGAACTGTTCGCCGAACGTTTGGTTCGTTTGAAGCCCTAGTAATCTCAATAATCCAATATAGTTCCTCCAATCATTACAGTGATTCATATTTATTAGAGGTGCTGGATTCTAACACGACATGAACTTAACTTGAAATTCGTGGGTTTGAGTTTAGTTTAAACAGATTCAGGTCAGTTCTGAATTGTAACCGCGATTACATTTAGAGTTTAGATAAACAACCTAATGAGTTTGCGAGTGTCCATTGGCTTAATTATATATATATATATATATATATATATATATATATAGGGGAAGGTTAAAATGAGAACCACCTCGAGTTGTAAGAACCAGCGAGAACCACCCCCGCGGGGGGCCGTTGACCACGATTTTTTTTTACAACTAGATGTGTATATTTTAACACCCTACGCAAAGTTTGGGTTCAAACGGCGCGCCCGAGGGGGTAGTTTTTTACGCCCAAAGTTTGGGTTTTTTTAATTTCTTTTAATTTTTCTTTTTTTTTTAACCAAACTTTGGGCGTAAAAAACTACCCCCTCGGGCGCGCCGTTTGAACCCAAACTTTGCGTAGGGTGTTAAAATATACACATCTAGTTGTAAAAAAAAATCGTGGTCAACGGCCCCCCGCGGGGGTGGTTCTCGCGGGTTCTTACAACTCGAGGTGGTTCTCGTTTTAACTTATTCATATATATATATATATATATATAGTTAACGATAGATGATGAATAGTAACTTTATTTTTAAAATAATATATAGCTTTTTATTATTTTTTATTTAATATATTATAATTGTTTTATTTTTATATTTACTTTTAATAACATATTTTATTTATTTTTCCTTTTTTTAAAACCATATATTTCCTTTACCATTTTTTAATAATTCTTTTTTTTTCTTTTTTAGAACATATATTAATTTATATAATATATTGCTTTTTATTTTTTTATTTAATATATTATAATTGTTTTATTTTTATATTTACTTTTAATAACATATTTTATTTATTTTTCCTTTTTTAAACCATATATTTCCTTTACCATTTTTTAATAATTCTTTTTTTTTCTTTTTTTTAGAACGTATATTAATTTATCAAACAATAATTAGATACTTTTTTTTAATAATATAGGTTTATAACTTTTTTTTCTAAAAACATAAGTACATAGTCATGCTTGATTTTTTTCCTCGACATTCCGTTATAAGTTTTGTTAAAAATGTAGTTGTATTAAAAATGAAATGGTTTTTTGGTGTCATAAACGGTACAATAATAAACTAAACCGTTCTAATTATTTGATTTTCTAAACGACATGTTTTATTTCAAATCATGTTTGTTTTACATTATCATTTGCTCAGTTTCGCCGCAACACGCGACGTCAGAAAAAGCTAGTTGTATTTAAAGTATGATTTCTTTACCGCGCGTTGCAGCGGAAATCCATAGACGAACCAAATGGTAAAGAACTATTTATTTTAAACTATTTTAATATAACATGTATTAAAAAGCAACTTGTTATAATTAGTAATGATCAGTATTAAAACATTCTTCAGATAATATCCAAAAAAATACAAAATAAAATCTCACACACTGACACTACGTAATATGCGTAATTTGTATAAATATTTATAATAAGTGAATAATAAAACTTTTGAGGGTGTCGTTAAAAATAGTAAAAATTGTGAGAGGCACTCACATTCCAATTTAATTGTATACTAGTTTATATTGACGTCGCGCGTTTCGTCGAAACCGAGCAAATGATAATGTAAAACAAACGTTATTTGAAAATAAAGCATATTGTTTAGAAAGCCAAACCATTAGAACGGCTTAGTTTATCATCGTATCGTTCTATGATACCAAATAAATACTTTATTTTAAGTACAACTTCGTTTTTAACAAAAGTTATAACGGAATGTCGGGGAAAAATCAAGCACTGCTATGTACTTAAGTTTTTAGAAAAATAGTTATAAACGTAAATTATTGAAAAAGTATCAAATTAATCGATAAATTAATATATGTTATAAAAAAGAAAAAAATTAAAAATATGTTATTAAGAGTAAATATAATAGTAAACTATTATAATATATTAAATAAAGAAATAATGAAAGCTATATATTATTATAAAAATAAAGTTACTATTCATTATAGTTCGTAAACAATATATAAAAATCGATAAATTAATATATGTTATAAAAAAGAAAAAAATTAAAAATATGTTATTAAAAGTAAATATAATAGTAAACTATTATAATATATTAAATAAAGGAATAATGAAAAGCTATATATTATTATAAAAATACAGTTATTATTCATCATAGTTCATAAACAATAAATATATAATTAGTACTCATAACTATTTTTAAAATTATTTATATCGTGACGTAGATTAAAATAGGTTTATTGGTTTTTTTTCTTCTAAAATTTTCAGTTTATTCATTAGTTGAATTTAAGTAAAAATTAGAGTTAATTACATAGTTAGTCCCTGTGGTTTGCAAAAAATAACAACCTTAGGTACTAATAGTTTAGAATCACATTCTAGGGTATTAACTTTTCATTTTGTAACGTTTGAGGGTATTAGCACTGTTTAAAGGCTTAAAATCACATTTTATTAGTACCCTCAAACGTTACAAAATGAAAAATTAATACCCTCAAACGTTACAAAATGAAAAGTTAATACCCTCAAACGTTACAAAATGAAAAATTAATACCCTAGAATGTGATTTTAAACTATTAGTACCTAATGTTGTTATTTTGTGCAAACCACAGGGACTAACTATGTAATTAACTCTAAAAATTAAGAAATGCTAAAAGAAAAATTAATAAATGATTTAGATTTTTTTTCTAAAATCAAATAAAATTCAGAGTTATTTACACCGTTAGTCTCTATGGTTTATGGAAAGTAATAACCTCAGATAATTCAAGATAACAATCTAAGGTTTTAAAGTTTGATTTTGTAACATCCTACGGCCTTAAGGCTAACGACCGTTAAAAACTAACTGAAAACTTAATACCCAACCTTGAACTTTGGAGAAACCACAAGGACTAACCACGAAATTAACTCTTGTAATATATAAAACACATTTTTTTCTCTTATTATTTAATTAAACCTTTTTAATTATGTAAGTAAACCATTTTATTAAATAAATACACGTAATTAACGTATTAAAGCTAATTTGAAGCCACTTCCGTAATTAGCTTACAAGTAAATTAAAGGGAATTTTTCACAAAATGATAACCAAGTTTTAGGAGTGTTTCAATTAGACCACTCATAAAAAATTGTTCTAATTAACTCATTAAAGTGTATTTTATTTGCTAATCCTATATAATTAACCTGAATGGGAGGTAAACTATCTTAGGTGATATTTATTTTTTATTTTTATTAAATATGTTGATATAATTTATTTAATAAAAGAGAAAAATAAAGTTGATCAAATAAAAAATAGATACACATTGTGATTATTTAGTACTGTTGCACCACCACCAAACCTTTGAACCACCACCGTGCCATCAAACCATCGCACCACCCAACCGTCACTGAGCGTAGCATTCAACCCGTCGCACCACCGAATCGTTGCACCACCACCGTACAACCACCACCGGCACCGTGCCGTGAAACCACCATCGGCATTGTGCTCTGGAAACATCCAACCATTTTTTGGTGACCACAATCCACATGAGAATTTAGTTCTTGATGGGTATAAAGTGATGAATGGATGACAACAAAGATATGCTAAACTTCATAGAAATTTAGTTCAAACTAAATCGTGACGAATACATGGGTATATGATGGATATAAATAAAATTGTGATGAATGGATGTGTATATGATGGATATATGAATGGATATAAACTTCATTGTATGATGAGCACCTTCAAACAAAACTTCATATTGGTCAACGATGTGCAATTTTTTTAATAAAGTTGAATTTAATTCTTGATGGATATAAACTTTATTTTTTTTGTTTACTAAAATTGAATTATGTGTAAAAAGGCTTAGAATTAAAAGTGACTTATTCCATGGTTCCGAGAATTTTTTTTTTATAACTCATATTCACCATTTTGGATTTATAAGTTAGCGTGCTTTGGTTTGTCCTTCTTTTTATATTTTTTAGTTAAAGAAAAAGAGAAAAAAATAAAATTTGTGTTTTAAATACTATCAGAGTTAGTTGCGGGGTGAGTCCCTATGGTTTCTTCAAAGTAACAAGGTTGGGTACTAAGTTCTTAAATAACAAAAATACCCTAATTTTTTAGTTAGTATTTAACAACCGTTAGCCTTAACGCCCTAGGATGTTACAAAATCAAAAGTTAAAACCTTAGAATGTTACTTTAAATTATTAGTACATAAGGTTGTTACTTTTCATAAAGCACAAGGACTAACGGTGTAATTAACTCTAAAATTCACGTAAAAAAATGTGTGTGTATATATATATATATATAGGGAGGGGCTCATGCGAGAACCACCCTTATTGTGAGAACCTTGAGAACCAATGTGAACACAACCTAAAATAGCTAAAAAAACCTAAAAAAACCTAACCCCCACCCCCCCACCCAAAAACCTAAACCCCCCACCCCCCCCCCCCCAAAAAAAAACCTAACCCCCCCCCCCCCCAAGCTAAAAAAACCTAAAAAAAACCTAAAAAAACCTAACCCCACCCCCCCCCCCAAAAAAAAAACCTAAACCCCCCTCCCCCACCCCCCCAAAAACCTAAACCCCCCCCCCCAAGCTAAAATGCTAAAAACTAAACCCCCCAAAAACCTAAAAAAATAAAAAAAAAATCCAAAAATTTTTTTTTGATTTTTTTAATATTTTTTAGGTTAAAATCGCTACTTTTCGCACAAAAAAAAAAAATTTAAAAAAAAAATTTTTTTTTTTTTTTGGTGCGAAAAGTAGCGATTTTAACCTAAAAAATATTAAAAAAATCAAAAAATTTTTTTTTTGTGTGATTTTGAGCTATTTTTAGGCATTTTTGGTGTGTTCACATTGGTTCTCGCGGTTCTCGCAATAAGAGGTGGTTCTCGCATGATCTTCTCCCTATATATATATATTCGCATTCGCATGTATTAGTAATAGGCAAATAAAAAGTTGATATATCAGTATTTTATTAATCAAATCCATTTAGTTGATTTTTGTGTTTAAAAGAAAAACAATAATAGAGAAAATTGGATTGAAATCTTTTGGACCACACAAAGCATAACCAAGAAATAAGAATGAAATTGTAAAGTATAAAGGTAATTATTTTAAATATATTTGTACTTTTGTTGTGAATATGTAATTTTAGAGTAATAATATATACAGGGTAATTATAGGGAGAAATATCTTATGAGTTGTAAAAACTCATGAAACTTAATGGATGAATCCAGCTTGCCTGCAGCTTTTTTTATATTCTGATTTTTGTACTTTTTATGTCGCGAAGAAAGAGAGAGAGAGAGAGTGAGAAAGGTCTGACATAGCGCGGATTAAGTTTGTCTCGTTTACTAAAACGAATCACACCTTTCCAAGGTGAGACCTTTAGCAAAACTATGTCGTCCACCTGGAATGCCAACGGTTTTCTACGCATATCAGGGTACCTTTTCTGACGATCACGAGCCGCCGCCATTCGATTTCTGATTTGAGCAATCTTTCCTGACGTTTATAGTACAAGTTCTGGACCAGTAATTCGACTATCTCCAACTTCAGCACACCAAAGAGGTGATCGGCACTTCCGTCCGTACAACGCCTCGAACGGAGAAGCTTGAATACTGGTTGGTAACTATTGTTATAAGAGATTCTACCAGAGGTAGGTGTCTTTCCCAGTCATTACCAATGTCGATAACACATATTCGCAGCATGTCTTCAAGGGTTTGAATGGTGTGCTCGGTTTGACCATCAGTTTGCGGATGATAGGCAATGCTCATGTCTAAACGTGAGTCGAAGGATTTGTGTATAGCTTGCCACAAATAATATGTGAAACGTGGGTCCCGATCGCAAGTCAAGAAACTACTTCCATCAGGTAGATGCTAGCAAGTCGGGTATACTTGTCGGTTTCCTTGATCGCAAGGAAGTGGGCAGATTTAGTTAGGTGATCTACGACCACCCAAATGGTGTCGTTCCCGCTCTGAGTTTTTGGTAAACCAATAACGAAATCCATGGAAAATTTAATCCCATTTCCACGTTGGTAACTCCGGTTGTTGCAGTAACCCTGATGGCTTTTGGTATCAATCTTGACCTTAGCACGGGTCAAGCATTTTCTAATATACCTTGCTATGATTGCTTTCATGTTAGGCCACCAGTACAAAGCCTTCAAGTCATGATACATCTTGTCAAAACCATGATATATTGTGTATCGGGACTAGTGTGCTTCGTCCATCACAAGCTCTCGTAAATTTTCATAGAATGGAACCCATATACATTCCATGAAGTAATGAATTCCATCAGTCTTGAGTTCGAGTTGTTTCTCCATGCCCGCATGGACTCGGCTAGAAGGTTTTCCTCCTTTAGTGCTTCAACTTGAGCGTTGCGAATTTGTTCAGGAAGGTTCGAATGGGTAGTAAGCTGTAACGCGCGAACACGTTTAGAAGGTTTTCCTCTTACATATTTATTTCGTTCCCACACATACTTGCATACACGCCTCATTCTTACCCGTACCTCATAAACACTCTTTAATGAGTTTGGGGTACAATTCGGGAGCTTAAAAATGAGTTCTATAATCATCCGTACCTTACAAAACTATTTAGTAAGGTTGGGGTCTATTATGGAAGTTTAACGGGGCTTGGGAATGGGTCTACGGAGTCTGAATAGAAGAAAAATGAAGAAACGGGGCTGCTGGCGTCGGCTGGAACGTAGACAGCAAGTTAGGGCGTCGGCCAACTGCTGCCCAGCGTCGGCGACGCTGCTCCTGCAGCACCGATGTCGGATTTCGTTCTTTTCTACGTTTCAACCCCCGTTCACACATCCCGAACTGCCCAAATTGTATAATAACATTATTCCAAGCTCCCAAATCATTCTAACACTTAACCCCATGTCTCCATAATCAAATCTATACTTTTATCATACATTCGTGCTTTTGACCCATTTGATTTTACAAAGTTATTTCCGACATAGTTAACTACTTAGGCCCGCTACAACAATACTTACCTTAGTACTATGATAACCTAAACATTCTTACATGATTCCCACACCATAACATCCAAATTCCACATCCGAAATACTTTCTACATTTTGACCCGTTGAACTTAACAAGAGTTTTTATTAATAACTAATCCACGTATTACCCAATACGACCTTACTTACTTTCGTTCTGCCATTATTACCCATCCTTTCATGATTCCCATCTTATTTTTTTTTTGCAATCAAAACTCATTATATGATAATAAATTTAGTTCGAAAATCACTTACGTTATGCGTCTGTATTCGTATTCGCTTTCTTGCCTCCTCTTGACCCGTTAGCTCTCCATGCTTAAGTCCGTGCTAATATTGTTCATATCCTTTCATATCACCACATTCATATCATGGTTATCATATATGCTCATACATACAAACATTCATTTCTTTCCATACATACATTATTTGTCTTGCATTAGTCAACTACCGCATACATATGACATACACTAATGGTCGCCTTGTTTCACATTCATGTAACTCAATTATCATCATACACATCCAATAAATCATCTAGTGCATAACATATTCCTTCTCAACTCGTAATTGTGCTCGAAAGTGTAACAACCCGACCTTCTAAGTCAAAGTCAAAGTCAAGTTAAAGTCAAAGTCAAGACATGTCATTATTCAGATCTGTCACTTCGTGCTTAATTGACTTGTACTCTTGAGATTCGATAATAGTTTAACCCTTTTCGGTAATCGGTATATATATATTGGTTTTTCTCTACATTTTAAACTATGTTTTACAACGCATTCACAAAGCTTAACCAAAACGCAGTTATCGCATTTAACGCTATTTACAACACTTACTATTTAAACGCACTTTATCGCATTGTTATTATCGCTATCATAAACAACGCAAACTCAAAACGCAGTTATTGGTAGTGTTATGTGTGTGTTATTGTGTGCTTTACTTGTGTCTGCCTTATATATGTTTTGGGGTGTTATTCGCAAACGCAATCGCAACTTTATGGCAACGCAATCTCAACGCAACTCAAAATGTGGATTTACTTTTACGCATTTATGTGTTAGTTTAGGTGGTTATTAGTTTAAATGTATTGTGATTATCAATGCAACGCTTAACGCACGAAACGGAAGTCGAAAATCAACAAAACGCAACTCGGCTGGTCGAATGACCAACCGATCGAATGGACATCCGACCAGATGACCATCCGATCAGATGGGCATCCGATCGACTAGTGTAACATTTCCAAAATTTTATTTATAAAATTGTATATAAAAACTTATGTTATTAAGCGGATACATCATGGGTAAATTGACCGATAGAGGTATTTTGGTGAACGTAGGAACCATTTAATAATTAAATTAGAAAAATACATTATATTTGAACTTACTCCGTTTTTAATGAAACTTGGTTCAAAATGTAGATACAAATATTCTCGTTCTAATGACATATTCATTATTTTATAAAACGTCATATTTTATAAGTTATAAGCACCAAATAAGTAAAGCAACTAAATTAATTATAATATATATATATATATATATATAATAAAATAATTATTTATAACTTACGTTTAGTGTACATTAAGATTAAAATAAATAATATTAAAATCTAAACCTTTGAAATTTAACTATGTACACGTCTGCATGATTTCAAGGAAAAAAAAATGAAATCAAAATTTGCATTAAATGCTAATGTACGTGTGTTTGTAGGAATTTTTGAATATTATCAAATGGTGTCTACGTGTCCATCAAAGATAAGAAATGAATCAAATTTTTCATGTCTTTCAAGCTACACATTCAACTATATATATATGAGTAGGGGTGAGCCTTTCAAACTGCTCATTCCCTTCTCTCGACCTCTTTCTGTCTCTACATATATTCTTTTCTTTTCACCCCATGATAATAATAAAGCCCTCCCTGTTTTAAGTGTTTTAACCCCTGATCACTGATTCCCTGTCCGATTAATCCAGGGGCCCGTAACGTATGTCAAGGCTCTGCCCGACTAAGTTAGTTGGGCTTCTGTCTCGTGACGTAGGGATAAAGTTAAATTGGGTTACTACACTTAACGCGAGTGCATTATATATTTTATTAAATAATATAACCACCCTTCTAAAACACCCCTGACACCCCTAGACGTCCTAAAATACACCACGTATACGAGAAATGGCCCAAAATAACTTTATTTTTATAAAAATTAAATAAAAACAATTTTTATTGATCTCTGGCGGGCCGCGAAGACTTAGCCTTAGTCTTACGCGGGCCGCGAGCGCCTGGCTATGAGGCTGCACCCTGAGCCGCCACGTGTCACATACGCGGCGAACCTATACGTATGACCGGACAAAGCTACGTCGTAGCCCCCTACATCGCGGTCCGTGTAAGCCCTGCCCTTGGCTTTCGCGGGGCACGACGGACTTGACGAACAACCCTATTTAAGAAGGCCATCGACCTTCAGTCCAACTCGTTCAATTCTTTTCGATTCTCTCACAATTATGAAGAATAATAATTATACTCAAGTATAATACCCCCCTAATAAGCGAAGCTCTGCCTCGTTGTAAGTATTATAACCCCGGTTACGTATTAGATATGCTGCCCGATTGATCCAGGGTTCCGTAACGGCTGTCGAGGTTCTGCCCGACGTAGTCGTTGGAGTTTCTGTCTCGGGGAGGGTATAAGTAATGTAAATATGGGTTATTATATTAACGCGTGTGCATTGTTTATTTAAATAGATTATAACCAGGAAAACACAAAGGAAATCCTTAAAGTAGCAAAGTGAGTTTATCCTCTTTTTGTAAACCTTTTTGTAACTGTTTTTACAAAACCTTAAATGTTTTACAATGTGATTAAGCAGTGATTGATTCTTTGTAGTTCTTCAATTACTGCCGGTATGTTGGGGTTTTGTATACAAAATGTGGAACACGTAACCATTGAACAACGAGTTAGCCAATGGGTAATATGACCCACCAGTCAGGATTGACAATACTGAATGAGTAATTGTGTAGAAATAAACATTGTGATCGCTCTCAATACTGTGAGATGATAAAACTTGTTTTGATTAAACTGGGATTCACTCGCCAGTATTTCTTGCTGATAAATGTTTTTAAAACACGTTTCAGGTAACAAAATGTGAAAGCCAAATAGAAGTCAGCTGGAGAGCACTGAAGACTTAGAAAAGTGGCTATAAAAGTTACCTAAATAAAAATGAGATTTTATTTTCAATACATAGGGTTTATCCCTATAAATGTATTGTAAAGAAAACTTGGGTTTTATCCCATTTATCTATTTTAAATATTTTGGTTTTAACTCTGATAAAAATATTTCCTAACTACGAACCTGATGAAAATTTCCGCTGCCCAATTAATAAACACTGATACCATCTGGCTGGTTCGCGGCTCTCGCTCCCAGGATGGGGTCAGGGGCTGTGACAGAAGGTGGTATTAGAGCCACTGGTTTAAGCCATTTAGGTGTTCTTGCATACCTTAAACTTAAACCTTATGTTAGGAAATTAATTTGACAATTTATGTGTTACCCTGTATAGATAAATCTTAATATTTATATTATGATTTTAGGTTATTTTAACAAATTTTGAGTTCAGAGTATGAGTAGCCACTATGATTAGATGTACCCATAAGCTACCTAGGTATATGTATCATACTACACTCTTATACAATTAGTAACCTATGCTAGTTCATGCGTCTGTAGCTTTCGTCAGCATTGAGTCATATTTTATTTGTTTATGTATTTTGTGAACATTTATGTATGTATGTATGTACGTAGTCAGACAGCTCAGGAAATGGAACTTATATGTAAAAGTGAAGTCCGGTGGATAACTTGTGTCACCCGATCGGATGGCCGTCCAATTGGATAGCCACTCGAACGGACAACACAGCTACCCAATCGGACATCGCTTATTTGGTTCCTGAGTTTGCCTATAAATACCCGGTCAGGGTATGTCATTTAGAACTTTTGCTTATTCTGTTGGGAAACTCTGTCAAGTCTGACTCTCTACTGGCACTTGTGTACTTTAATATCATCTTAATAGAAAGATCAGACGATGTTAAACGTTGAATACTCTGTCGTAATTCTGTGACTTGATCCATGGATTCCGCACATTGATCTAGGTCGATTCATCCACGTTTGTGAAGAACAGATCCAGACACAAAAGGCCTAACAAGTGGTATCAGAGCTGCAGGAGGATAAATCGAGGACTACGACAGCGAATTCACGTGAATTTAAGCTATTCTTGCCGATTACAGTCAAATTTCACCGGAAATTTGACGAATTTCTTCACTTTCTACTCATTTCTTGCTGAATTTTTCACTTTTATACCTTAAAAACCAGAAAAACATAAAATTGAACAGGAATTTACGGTTAAAATCTAAAAAATTTGACATCAATCGATTCGCAATCATTCATAGTACAATCCTTCAAAATTTCATAAGAAAATTGCTTCAAAAACTGAATCAAAATCATCAAAAACCATGTTGAACTGTTCTTGCATGCTGACGTCATCTACCCGCTCGGACAGCTGTCCGAACGGTTTGGCTTAGCTGTTCTTAGATTGTGTTTGCTGACGACATCAGTATCACTCGATCGGGTTACCACCCGATTGGTGTAACGTTGATTGTTTAGAGTAATCAACTTACGTCATCATACCACCCAATCGGACAGCAATCCGATCGGATTAGCATTGATTGTTCTTGTTTTCATCTGCCTACATCATCCTGTCACTCGATCGGTTTACCACCCGATCGGTGAAGGGTTGAAAAGTCAAAGTTCTTCAAAATCCTTGGTGTCACTCATTCGGACAACCACTCGATCGGATTACCACCCGATCGAGTTGCAATCCTATTCGTGAACATCACTTGATACTAGACTGTGCCACTCGATCGGATCACCATCCGATTCAAGTGTTTGAAAACTGTTTCAGGTACTCTACAATGGGGTACGAATTTCTAAACCCATTTAGCGACATATTTGCTTACACCAGCAACACGGGAGACGCCACGTCAAGCAACACAAATAACACTGCTCCAAACCCGAATCCTAAGAAAGCCATTGCTGACTCACTAAGCGTGGATAACGCCTATGGCACCTACAATAAACCGCCCAAGCTAATGGCCATAGAAGATTATAACAGATGGTTCGAGGACTGGTTGAAGGCGTTCACCTACCAAAGCTGGAAGTGTTTAAGAAATGGTTTCAACATTGGAAAAAGTGATTATGAGAATCTGATTGATACTGAACAAGAGAGCTTTATTGCAGAAAAGAAATGTATTGCATTGCTACATCAATCCGTTAGGGATGATATCATTTCACTGATCGATTACAAAGATGCAAGAGATTTGTGGGGAAAATTAGAAAAGAAGTGTGTGAAATCGTTAAGAACAAGAAGAAATTATTAAAGAAAGAATTTGATCTGTTCGGTTGTATGAAGAATGAGTCGGTTTCGAAGAAGATAGAGCGGTTTTGTCACTTAAAGATTGAGCTTGTGAGATATGGGATTACGTTTGCCGAGGAAGAATTGGTCGATAAGTTGTTGGATTCACTACCCGATGAAAAAGATTGGCAGTATTTTGCACTAATATTGAAGAACACAGTGAATATGGCTGATCTGACAGTTGATTTGTTAATTGAGAGGTTGGAAAGCCACGAACTTGAGATTAGAAAGAAGAATAAGTCAACACTACACCATACCAGCAAAATGTCGAGCAGTACTATCGAGGAAGCATGATACCAAAAACTGTGTCACCAAAGACTGCGTTCTCTGTCGAGAACTCAAGCATGCCAAATCAAGAGAATCAAAACAGCAGTCCTGCTCAAAGCAGTGGATATCATGGAGGATCGTCTTCTTCTGCTCCAAGCCAACAGCCACAATCTGTTCCAAAAAACATTTTCCAGTGCAACATTGCAGTAAATCTCAACAATGCACAAAACTTTAGCGAAGAAACAGCCAAGCAACAAATGGTATTTCTGGCTTCCATCCTGGAATCTTACGAAAGTTTAGTAGCCGGCAAAATTGAGAACACTAACCTTACCAAAGAGGACTATGATCAAATCGACCCTGAAGAAATGGAGTTGATTGACATTAGATGGTGTATGGCAAGTGTTGTTCGAATAACTCAGAGGTTCATGGAGATAACCGGAAGACATTCCATTGGTGGACAGTCAACGAAGCTAGGCTTTGATAAATCGAAAGTTACATGTTTTAAATGCAAGCAGAAGGGGCACTTTAAAAGAGAGTGCAGAAATGCAGCTTCTGATGAAACGGCCAATCCATTCCATGATGATTATTATAAAAAGGCCATCTATCATAAAAACAAAGAAGAACCGCCGAGAATGAAGCAGTTAGAAGAAGCTCCTAAAGAAAAGTCCAGAGCCTTAGTAGTTATTCATGATGATGAGGGCTTTGACTGGAGTGATTTGTTACCTGAAGAAGATGCTGTGGGCTATGCTTTCATGGAAAAAATTGTGCCATTCAAAGACACTCGAACAGAAGAAGAAAAATACGTGAATAGAAAAATGTTGGCACAAACAATGAAAGATAGACATTATCGAGCCTGGAAAGAGGCTAAGAGTGTAAACAGATGGGATGCTGATCGGGAATGCTATTTGGACCCTAAAAGCAATATACTTGTTGAACCATCAACACTCCTTGTGGAAACACTCATTGAACAAATAGCACAACAGGAAGAGGAGAGACATAGAATGTGGGCAAGAGAAGCTGAAGAGAAGGAATTAATGTCGAAGAAGGTCGATGATGGTATAATCGACACGACAAAAGAGATGACAGCAGAGAAACTAAAGAAAATGGCAGATAAAGTGCTCGTAGCAAAGGAATTAGAGGTAGATTCTAAGTCCGGATCTGAGTCAAAGAGCAAGGTCAGTTCTAATGATTCAACAAATGGGTCAGGTAAGACTGATAAGGCCAAAATTGAAAGTGACTACAAAAATTGCATGAAAACTGCAAGGTTTGTAGTACACATGCTTATCTCAGTACTAAAAAGACTGAAGAACTGACTGAAAGAGTCAAAGAAGTTGAAAATCAAATCTTAAGTCATGATAAACTGGTAAAAGCTTCAAATGACAGATTAAAGGAATTAACTGACATAATTGAAAAAGATAAAATTGAGGTAGAATGATTTAGGAAAGAAAATGAAAGTTAAAAATGTGGTTGAAAATGTTTTAAAATCTGACAGTGATTCAACTGAGGATGAAGAGTGCTTTTTAGATAAATACATTCCGAAATCAAAATCCAAAATCAAATGAAATGAAGAACCTACTCTTGTGATGTACAAGATGTCAGGTATCTTGAATTTCCACTTGAAAATGTGAACGTCGATAAATTGAAAAATGTGTTCAAATTGGTAGAAATTGATGTTTCTGAAGTTGAGAATTTGAAAAGTTCGAAAAGAAATTTGAACTTTGA
Organism: Helianthus tuberosus; assembly: GCA_030545235.1. Lineage (NCBI taxonomy): Eukaryota > Viridiplantae > Streptophyta > Magnoliopsida > Asterales > Asteraceae > Helianthus > Helianthus tuberosus. The sequence continues at coordinate 136,063,139 of CM060433.1, forward strand.
GAAAGATAAGTCTTACTACACGAAACCTGCTATAACCCCACGTTTTAATAACAACAATCAAAAGAGATGGTCGGGAGGTTATCAGGGTGGTAAGAACTATCAGAAAAGGAATTCTCAAAACAAAAGGTTTGATAAGAAATAATTTGAGAAAAGCTCGAGTTCACATTCCGAGCAAGAATCTGAAATTTTTTCAAAAATAAATGAAGAATTTTTTGAGAAAAAGGCCACACAGCCTCAGACCGAAGGCACAAGTCGGGTAGTTGACACCTGAACATACTTCAAATGCAATCAAATTGGACACATTGCACGAAAGTGCACCAACTTGAAGCCTAAGACTGTGGTTGTCGAGAGTCCAAAGAAGAAAGACGATGTAAAAGGAAAGGCTCCAATGTTTGTTGAGAAAAAGGTTTTGAAGAAAGAAAATGTCAAAGTTAAAACTGAATCTGCAAAAGAGTCTGTAAAGAAAACTGAACTCGTAAAGAAGTCGGTAACTAAAACTGATAAATTTTACAAACGGGTCGCTTCTTCACAACAAACATGGAAGCCAAAGTCTGAAGAAAAGAAGTCAAAAGTTGATAAACCAAAGGTTTCTGATTCTGAAAAATCATCATCTTCATCCAAATCAGATGAGATGTATGTACCTTTGGATTATTACGAGAAGTTGGAAAAACAAACTTCGACCCAATCAGGGAAGAAGTATGTTCCAAAGAAAGACCAGTCATTTGTTCAACCTCAGAAGGATGATTTTTTCTTATACAAAGAGGTTGAGGCTGGATCTAAAGAAAGTTTAAAAATGAATCACAATAATTTTCCGCCATTGTACACCAAAACCACACGTCTAGATGTCAAGCTACCTGAGTCGAAAGAGGCTTGGGTTGCTTCAAAATCTCACTAAGTGTTTGTGAAATGTGCAGGAGCTTCCGAGATCCATCTCACATTGGATCATGGATAGTGGAGCTTCTCGGCACATGACAGGGATAAAAGCCCTGCTATACGATGTGGGAGAATTTAACGGAGGTTATGTTGGTTTTGCCGGAAATCCGGGAGGTCGTATGTGACAACTCGAAATTTAGAACCTTTCGTGTATCTTAGTACAACCCACTTGCAAAGTTATGTGACTAGTCAACGTGTCGGTTTAATAATATAAGTGAACATCCTATGTGACTATGTGTTATGTTTATGTGTCGTGCTTGTATGTATGTGCGTATTATTATGACCCGAGACATAAGAACCCGACTCGAGACCATGTGGTCTCGAGTGAACAATGCAACATATGGGCCGGTTGGCCACACACACACACCCTTAGCCCATTCGAAGACCCATTAGGGTGCACTACTTGGGACGGGTATATAACCTTAGTGACTATCCATGTTTACCATTTTGGACAACACACTCACTCTCACACACACCTTCTTCTACACTACCTCACTCTAGAAAAACCTTAAGCCATAGATCTCCTCTCCATCTCTTCGGATTCAACCGGCGATAACAAGAGCCCTCGGATTGGGAGCTTATTCATCGACTTTCTCATATCTTTGCACCTTAACAAGCTAACCGGTTAGTGACTTTCATTATGTGTGATGTTTTGGTTGATGATAATGTGTGGTGTTGGTTGATGATAATGAATAATGAAGTTAACTTGATAATATGTTGCCTTATGCATGATGAACATACCCCACTTGAATAATCGATACTAGGATTGTTGTTGTTCATCGATGATGTTGATATTTGAATTCTAGATAAAGTCATGGTTAGTAAGAATAGATTGGTTTGTTAAGAATCATGCTAATTGGACGTATGAATAAGTAGAGATATGTTTGAATATGGTGCTTGTATGTTCTCGGTTGAATATGTGAATGATAAGGATTATTGGTGCATTAAACTAGGTAGATTATGTTAACATGAATCGGTTTCATGAGCTTGTTTGTTCAAAGGATGAAAAACCCTAAAGATGAACTAGATGAATATATGATGAATGTGATATGAACATGATATGAATATTTGAAATTTATGTGTTTGATCCGTTTTTGGTTAGGGTTAGACAAATAAACATGTTTATGAGGGTAGTACATAATGTTGCATGAAATCAAAATCCAATTGGATAGTACACTGTGCAGAATCAGCTTATGTCCAGTCGAGACCTTCGGTTGCGACTCGAGACCACCGCATGATGAGTCGAAATCCCCCGGTTGCGACATCGGTTGCGAGTCGCAAACACCTGGTTGCGACTCGAAACCACACGTGATCAGCACACAAACCTTATGACTCGAAACCACAGTTACGAGTCCTGTTGCGACTCGAGACCGTGACCATGATACCTCGAGACCGCAGTTTGCGACTCAGGCTGCGAGTCGAGAACGCCTGGTTGCGACTCGAGACTATACGCAGGTACACGCTGTTTGGACTTGCACCTCATTTCGGACTTAAGTGATTGGGCCGGACCTTTGGGCCTAATACATGGACCTTATACGTGCTGTTGTATATGAATAATTATTTGGGCTGCCATGGATGAAACTTGCATGCAATGTGCTAGCATACGTGTAGAACATACGTGCAATACGTGGTTTGAACCTGACTTGTATGACACAACTGTGATAGGACGCGAGTGACCACAATATTGCTTGTTTGACTTTTCTGTGTATCTACCGAGCAAACCAAGGTGAGTTCACACCCTCTACAAAGCATGGGATTCCCAGGGGTCGGGAATTGGGGTTAAGGAACATGGGTTCCTCGTCCTCCTTGGGTAGGACAGCAAAGGTTCAGGAATGTAATTCCTCGTCCCTATGGACAGATAACTCGTACTAGACCAAAACTCTATCACGAAGTCCCTCATTTTTATATCGACTTAATCGCCGGGCCAATGGCGAGCGGGTCATTAGTTAGATAGCGCTATTTAGGTCTGACAAACCTCACACCGTGCCGCAGAGGACGGGCGTGAACTAATGGATCTGGGGCACGTCAATGATGATAGACATTGACAGTTTCAGGGCACTTAAACATGACTACAGTCAGCAGTCGATATGGTAACGAGTCTAGTGTATACATGGGGTAGTCCCCCACGGCCGAAATGCCAGATAACTAACACGGGGTAGCCCCCACGGCTGGATTGCCAGAACAACCGGGAATAAACAAGTCACGTTTTTAACTATGGGGTAACCCCCACGGCAGGATGCCAGATAAAGGAAACTGTTTTCGAAACAACTTAAAACGAACACCCAACCGTGAACTCACTCAACTTGTTGTTGACTCGTTACTACATGCTTTGCAGGTCCTTAGGTTCTTAGCTGGAGCTTGCATGGAGGAGGATCGTTGTGGGACATGGACGACTGTGTGCCCTGTTAAACTTCGAAACAATTAAACTTATGTTTTGATTTAAGACTTATGCTTCCGCTTGCAACTTAACTATGTTTTGTTGAACACCAATTGTATTGGTTGAACTTTTATAACTATGTGTTTGCTTGTTCAATATGATTGGTGGCTGGATCCTGGTCAGTCACGCCTCCAAGCGGTAGTACTCCGCAGGTGGATTTTGGGGGTGTGACAGATTGGTATCAGAGCCATTGGTTATAGTGAACTCGGTTTTAATAAAGGGGAAAACGTTTTTTGTTAAAACCAGACTATAACCTGTACAGTGCTCAACGGTCCACAACGATGCTTCACTCCACATGCAAGGCTCGACATTCTAGGTGATATGATCTGTGTATATGTTGCCTACTTGTTAGTTACATAGTACATTGCTTATGGTATGCTTGGTTAGTATAACTACTGTTGCTTGAACACGTGCGTGCTTGCTCTATTTTATCGTCGTACTTTCGCGAACCCCTCTCACTCACGTTCTTCTTGATATGAAGATCATGTCTGGACGCGTTAACCTGACACAAGCCTAGTTGACGGCTCTGATCAATGAACGAGTTGCCGCAGCACTTGCAGCTGCACACGCAGGAGGTATATCCTGCAGTTCGAACTCATTCTAGGATCTTTAGAATCCTACTCTCGTGAACCAACCTTTGTGTTAAACTCTGTCTTTTCTTTCACCCACGATAGGTCAACATGCTCAGCCACCCGTGTGCACTTTTAAGACTTTCATGGACTGCCGACCAACTACTTTTAGCGGCACTGAAGGAGCAGTAGGTCTCCTACACTGGTTTGAGAAGCTAGAATCTGTGTTCGAAATGTGCGAATGCCCTGAGGCGCGCAGGGTGAAGTATGCTACTGGTACTCTCGAGGGTTTAGCCCTCACATGGTGGAACGCTCAGGTTCAGATGTTGGGGTTGGTTGCTGCCAACGCCACCCCATGGGAAACTTTTAAGGAGATGATCAAAGAAGAATACTGCAGTCGGGATGAGATTCACAAACTAGAGGTGGAGTTCTTCAACCTCAAGATGACGGGGTCCGAAATTGAAGCTTATGTGAAAAGGTCGAACGAACTGGCAATTCTGTGCCCTACAATTAGGGGTGAGCATGGTGCGGTTTGGTGCGGTTTTAGCATAAAACCGCAACTCATACCGCGAGGTGCGGTTTTTATTTTTTTAAAACCACATGTTGCGGTTTTTTTGCGGTACGGTTTTTGCGGTTTATTTGCGGTTGCGGTTCGGTTTCGGTGCGGTTTCGGTTTTAATAGTTGAATACATCTAAAAAAAAACTCTCAGCAATACTTGAATACATCTAAAAAAAACTCTCGGTTTTAATACTGGAATACATCTAATACTTGATGGTAATTAGAATATAATTTTTGCAAGAGCAATGTGAAGAGCATATGTATGGGCTAGAGGACATCAATCAAAACAAGAGTTTGTACTAGAAACATGTCTAGAATAATAGTTGCTATGTGAAACGGTGAAAGCTTAATCACATAGTCGTATCCAAATAAAAACGTAATATTGTTTCCAACTCATTCTTGTTTCCAACTTTCAAAAACATGAACCAAAAATCACATACAAGCGATTATACTAGAAAGTCTTGTACTTAGAAATCAAAAATCACATACAAGCGATGAAACAAGAACCAAAAACATGAACCTAGCTCAAACATGAACCAACACATACGTACCAGATGAAGATGATCGCACCAGCTGAAGATGATCGCACCGGCTGAAGATGATCGCACCAGATGAAGAAAAGATTGTCGGCTGGATGTTAAATTAGGGAAATGAAGGGAAAGGTACGTAGGTTTCTTTTTTATCAAAAGGTTATTGGGTTGAAAGTTGGGCTGTTTGGAGTGCTAATTTAATGGGCTTGTAACTAGTAGGTTAACATCATTTTTTTTTTAGAGGGAGCAGACGATAGTTAACTTAACAAAGTCAAGTTTGTACTTTTTTTTTAACAAACACAGATTATATAATATATAGGGAATTTTATATTTAAATCTTTAAGTATATAATATATATATATATATATATATATATATATATATATATATATATATATAATAATTTTGCGGTGCGGTTTCGGTTTTTTGGTGCGGTTTTTAAAGCTAAAACCGAACCGCACCATACCTTTGCGGTTTCGGTTTTTGCGGTTTCGGTTTTTGCGGTTTTTGTGTCGGTTGCGGTTTTGCGGTTTCGGTTTTTACGGTTTTTGGTGCGGTTTCGGTTTTCGGTTCGGTTTTTGCTCACCCCTACCTACAATGGTGGATCCACCCATCAAACGCATTGAACTATTTCTTCAAGGCTTAGTGCCGGAAATCCAAAGTCATGTGACTTCAGCGAACCTCGCCACCTACCAGCAAACTGTTCAGTTGGCTCACCGTCTCACGGACCAGGCGGTGGAGCAGAACAAGTTACCAAAACGCATAGGTGCTGCAACTACTTCTGGTACCTCTGGTGACAACAAACGGAAATGGGATGGAACTTCAAGTAAGGGTTCGACTTCGGTTCAGTCCCAGTCTCAGCAGAGAAAGACTGATGACTACAAGAGCCCCAACCAGCAATCGTCTGGTGGTCAAGGTCATGGTGGGTACAAAGGAAATCACCCCAAATGCAATCGCTGCAGCCTGCACCACAGCGGGCCATGCACCAGGGGCAACTGTCATCGGTGCAACAAGCCTGGTCACGCTGCGAAGGATTGCAGGAGCTTATACCCCGCCAATCAGAATCGTCATCAAGCTCAACAGAACCAGCGCCAGCAACAGCAACAGGGTGATAACAAAGGGTGCTTTCAGTATGGAGCTGAGGGCCACTTCAAGAGAGACTGTCCCCAACTGAACAGGAACCAGAACAACAACAACAACAATAACAACAATCAGGGGAATGGTAACAATGGGAACAACAACAACAATGGCGCCAGGGGGCGGGTGTTTGTGATTGGCCATGGTGAAGCAAGGAATGACCCCAATGTTGTGGCGGGTAAGTTCCTTCTCGACGACTTTTATGTTTCAGTATTATTTGATTCGGGTGCCGATACTAGCTACATGTCACTAGAAGTTAGTCGAATGCTTAAGCGTATTCCAACACCTTTGAACAACAAGCACACCGTAGAGCTAGCAAATGGTAAGAGTTTAGAAGCCACACACGTAGTCAAGGGTTGTAAACTTATTCTCGCTGACCAGACCTTCTCTATCGACCTCATTCCTATTGTCTTGGGTAGTTTCGACGTTGTCATTGGGATGGATTGGTTATCCCAACGCCGAGCAGAGATTCTTTGCAACGAGAAGGTTGTCCGTATTCCAGGTCCCGATGGTGAACCTCTCATGATTCATGGCGACAAGAGGAGTGCTGTTGAGAACGTCATTTCTCTCCTTAAGGCCCAAAAGTGCTTGCGAAAGGGCCACACTGCCATTTTGGCTCTCGTTACTGACACCTCAGAAAAAGAGAAGAAGATAGAAGATTTTCCAGTTGTACGCAATTATCCAGAGGTATTTCCTGAGGAATTACCTGGTCTTCCGCCTCATCGCCAAGTCGAGTTTCAGATCGAACTAGCTCCTGGAGCTGCGCCTATAGCCCGTGCACCTTATCGTTTAGCCCCATCAGAGTTGAAAGAACTCTCCACGCAACTACAAGAGCTCCTGGATAAGGGTTTTATTCGTCCAAGCTCATCGCCCTGGGGAGCTCCAGTATTATTTGTAAAGAAGAAGGACGGTACTTTCAGGATGTGCATCGACTACCGGGAACTCAACAAGGTGACGGTGAAGAATCGTTATCCTCTACCGCGTATCGACAACTTGTTCGACCAGCTGCAAGGGTCGAGCTACTATTCGAAGATCGATTTGAGATCGGGTTATCACCAACTGAGAGTCCGGGAAGGGGACGTCTCCAAAACAGCTTTTAGAACTCGATACAGGCACTATGAGTTTTTGGTCATGCCTTTTGGGATGACGAACGCACCTGCGGTTTTCATGGACTTGATGAACCGAGTGTGCAAGCCTTACCTGGACAAGTTCGTTATAGTCTTCATCGACGACATCCTGATCTATTCCAAGAGTCAGGAGGAACACGAGCGACATCTACGACTTATTCTGGAACTCCTTCGAACAGAACAGCTTTATGCAAAGTTCTCGAAATGCGACTTCTGGCTTCGAGAAGTCCATTTCCTAGGCCACGTGGTAAACAAGGATGGGATTCACGTTGATCCATCCAAGATAGACTCGATTAAGAACTGGCCTGCACCTCGTACACCAAAGGAAATTCGCCAATTCTTGGGTTTGGCGGGATACTACCGGAGATTCATAAAGGATTTTTCTAAGATTGCACAGCCTCTCACCTCACTAACGCAGAAGGGCGTTGTTTATCGCTGGGGAAACGCACAGGAGTTGGCATTTCAGCACCTAAAGGATAGACTTTGTAGCGCACCTATCCTTTCCTTGCCGGAAGGCACAGACGACTTTGTGGTTTACTGCAACGCATCAATTCAGGGTCTTGGTTGCGTGTTGATGCAACGAGATAAAGTTATAGCCTACGCCTCACGCCAACTCAAGGTTCATGAAAAGAACTACACTACGCACGACTTAGAGCTGGGAGCTGTTGTTTTTGCACTTAAGTTATGGCGGCATTACCTGTACGGTACCAAATGCGCCATCTACACTGACCACAGGAGCCTCGAGCATATCTTCAAGCAGAAGGAACTGAATATGCGACAACGACGATGGGTCGAGCTGCTGAATGACTACGAGTGCTCAATCAGGTATCACCCGGGCAAGGCCAATGTTGTGGCCGACGCCCTCAGTCGAAAGGACACTGCGCCTAAGCGCGTGCGAGCTTTACAACTCACGATCCATTCTAGTCTCCCTTCCCAAATACGAGCTGCTCAGGTAGAAGCACTGAAACCAGAAAACGTCAGGGCTGAAGCCCTACGCGGATCAAGGCAACGATTAGAACAGAAGGAAGACGGTGCTTACTACGTAACGGGACGCGTTTGGGTCCCACTCTACGGCAATCTACGAGAGCTTGTGATGGATGAAGCACACAAGTCTCGCTACTCAGTACACCCTGGATCAGATAAGATGTATCATGATATCAAAACTACGTATTGGTGGCCTAGCATGAAGGCCCACATAGCGACCTACGTCAGCAAGTGTTTGACTTCTGCGAGAGTCAAGTCGGAATACCAGAAACCATCAGGCCTACTCCAACAACCAGAGATACCTCAATGGAAATGGGAGCAAATTTCCATGGATTTTGTCACTGGCCTGCCTAGATCCCAGCGCGGGAACGATACTATTTGGGTGATCGTGGATCGACTCACAAAATCTGCACACTTCTTGGCTATCAAGGAGACGGATAAGTTCTCCACTCTTGCAGAAATATACCTTAAGGAAGTCGTTTCGAGGCACGGGGTGCCCACCTCCATTATCTCGGATCGAGATGCACGTTTTACTTCAGAGCTGTGGCAAGCAATGCACAAATCCTTCGGCTCACGATTAGACATGAGCACAGCGTACCACCCTCAGACTGACGGGCAGTCCGAGCGCACTATATAAACCTTAGAAGACATGCTTCGTGCATGTGTAATCGACTTTGGCAACCGCTGGGAAAAGCATCTGCCACTTGTGGAATTCTCGTACAATAACAGCTACCACACCAGCATTAAAGCTGCTCCGTTTGAGGCATTGTACGGACGTAAATGCCGGTCACCTCTTTGTTGGGCAGAGGTGGGGGATAGTCAGGTCACTGGTCTAGAATATGTGGTAGATACAACCGAACAAATCGCTCAGATACGAAAACGCATGGCGGCAGCTCGCGACCGTCAGAAAGTTTACGCCGACATGGGCAGGAAACCGCTTGAGCTCCAGGTCGGGGAGCGGGTACTACTCAAAGTTTCACCCTGGAAGGGTGTGGTTCGTTTTGGGAAACGCGGCAAACTTAACCCACGATACGTTGGACCTTTCGAAGTCATCGAGAAAATAGGCAGGGTGGCCTACAGACTGAACTTACCAGCGGAACTCGGTGCAGTTCACAACGTTTTTCACGTGTCAAATCTGAAGAAGTGTCCGTCAGATGAGACTCACGTAGTTCCTCTGAAGGAACTCACTATCGACGAGCAGTTACGATTCGTCGAGGAACCAGTCGAGATCACGGACCGGGATGTTAAGGTCCTCAAGAGCACTAGAATACCTCTTGTTCGAGTTCGTTGGAACTCACGTCGCGGCCCAGAGTTCACCTGGGAGCGCGAAGATCAGATGAAACAAAAGTATCCCCAACTGTTCGCAAACAGTACACCCACTACTGAGGCCGAAGCTACGGAATTTCGGGACGAAATTCCAGATCAACGGGGGGTGAATGTGACACCCCAGGAAAACCAGGAAAACCATACAACTTAACTAGCTTCCTCAGTGAGTGCCTACCAAATTTCGGGACGAAATTTCTTTCAACTTGGGGATGATGTGACAACTCGAAATTTAGAACCTTTCGTGTATCTTAGTACAACCCACTTGCAAAGTTATGTGACTAGTCAACGTGTTGGTTTAATAATATAAGTGAACATCCTATGTGACTATGTGTTATGTTTATGTGTCGTGCTTGTATGTATGTGCGTATTATTATGACCCGAGACATAAGAACCCGACTCGAGACCATGTGGTCTCGAGTGAACAATGCAACATATGGGCCGGTTGGCCACACACACACACCCTTAGCCCATTTGAAGACCCATTAGGGTGCACTACTTGGGACGGGTATATAACCTTAGTGACTATCCATGTTTACCATTTTGGACAACATACTCACTCTCACACACACCTTCTTCTACACTACCTCACACTTGAAAAACCTTAAGCCATAGATCTCCTCTCCTTCTCTTCGGATTCAACCGGCGATAACAAGAGCCCTCGGATTGGGAGCTTATTCATCGACTTTCTCATATCTTTGCACCTTAACAAGCTAACCGGTTAGTGACTTTCATTATGTGTGATGTTTTGGTTGATGATAATGTGTGATGTTGGTTGATGATAATGAATAATGAAGTTAACTTGATAATATGTTGCCTTATGCATGATGAACATACCCCACTTGAATAATCGATACTAGGATTGTTGTTGTTCATCTATGATGTTGATATTTGAATTCTAGATAAAGTCATGGTTAGTAAGAATAGATTGGTTTGTTAAGAATCATGCTAGTTGGACGTATGAATAAGTAGAGATATGTTTGAATATGGTGCTTGTATGTTCTCGGTTGAATATGTGAATGATAAGGATTATTGGTGCATTAAACTAGGTAGATTATGTTAACATGAATCGGTTTCATGAGCTTGTTTGTTCAAAGGATGAAAAACCCTAAAGATGAACTAGATGAATATATGATGAATGTGATATGAACATGATATGAATATTTGAAATTTATGTGTTTGATCCGTTTTTGGTTAGGGTTAGACAAATAAACATGTTTATGAGGGTAGTACATAATGTTGCATGAAATCAAAATCCAATTGGATAGTACACTGTGCAGAATCAGCTTATGTCCAGTCGAGACCTTCGGTTGCGACTCGAGACCACCGCATGATGAGTCGAAATCCCCCGGTTGCGACATCGGTTGCGAGTCGCAAACACCTGGTTGCGACTCGAAACCACACGTGATCAGCACACAAACCTTATGACTCGAAACCACAGTTACGAGTCCTGTTGCGACTCGAGACCGTGACCATGATACCTCGAGACCGCAGTTTGCGACTCAGGTTGCGAGTCGAGAACGCCTGGTTGCGACTCGAGACTATACGCAGGTACACGCTGTTTGGACTTGCACCTCATTTCGGACTTAAGTGATTGGGCCGGACCTTTGGGCCTAATACATGGACCTTATACGTGCTGTTGTATATGAATAATTATTTGGGCTGCCATGGATGAAACTTGCATGCAATGTGCTAGCATACGTGTAGAACATACGTGCAATACGTGGTTTGAACCTGACTTGTATGACACAACTGTGATAGGACGCGAGTGACCACAATATTGCTTGTTTGACTTTTCTGTGTATCTACCGAGCAAACCAAGGTGAGTTCACACCCTCTACAAAGCATGGGATTCCCAGGGGTCGGGAATTGGGGTTAAGGAACATGGGTTCCTCGTCCTCCTTGGGTAGGACAACAAAGGTTCAGGAATGTAATTCCTCGTCCCTATGGACAGATAACTCGTACTAGACCAAAACTCTATCATGAAGTCCCTCATTTTTATATCGACTTAATCGCCGGGCCAATGGCGAGCGGGTCATTAGTTAGATAGCGCTATTTAGGTCTGACAAACCTCACACCGTGCCGCAGAGGACGGGCGTGAACTAATGGATCTGGGGCACGTCAATGATGATAGACATTGACAGTTTCAGGGCACTTAAACATGACTACAGTCAGCAGTCGATATGGTAACGAGTCTAGTGTATACATGGGGTAGTCCCCCACGGCCGAAATGCCAGATAACTAACACGGGGTAGCCCCCATGGCTGGATTGCCAGAACAACCGGGAATAAACAAGTCACGTTTTTAACTATGGGGTAACCCCCACGACAGGATGCCAGATAAAGGAAACTGTTTTCGAAACAACTTAAAATGAACACCCAACCGTGAACTCACTCAACTTGTTGTTGACTCGTTACTACATGCTTTGCAGGTCCTTAGGTTCTTAGCTGGAGCTTGCATGGAGGAGGATCGTTGTGGGACATGGACGACTGTGTGCCCTGTTAAACTTCGAAACAATTAAACTTATGTTTTGATTTAAGACTTATGCTTCCGCTTGCAACTTAACTATGTTTTGTTGAACACCAATTGTATTGGTTGAACTTTTATAACTATGTGTTTGCTTGTTCAATATGATTGGTGGCTGGATCCTGGTCAGTCACGCCTCCAAGCGGTAGTACTCCGCAGGTGGATTTTGGGGGTGTGACATCGTATCATTGGTGAGGGAACTTTATCGAATGGGATAATCATGTTTGAAAGAGTCAACTACATCGCCGAGCTGGAAAACAATCTTTTGAGCATATCTCAAATTTGTGATCGAATGTATTCGACGCACTTCATAGATAAAGAATTTTTAATCTTGAAACCAGGGTTTATTGTCCCCGAAAAATGGATTATCTTGAGAGCACCGAGAGTCGATGATCTGTACGTGTTGGACATGAGTGTAGCCACTACTACCACGGGCCAGACTCATTGTTTTATGTCAAGAGCCACTGAAAAAGAATCACAATTGTGGCATCGAAAAATGGGCCACATTCACCTGTGCAAGATGAACTACTTGGTACAAAATGACTTGGTAAATGGTGTTCATATGAAAGGTTTCCATCTTAAAGGGGAGTGTATTAGTTGTATCAAAGGTAAACAAAGAAAGAAATCTCACCCTAGAAAGAAGATGAACTTAGTCTCGAGGCCGTTGGAGAGACTTCACATGGATCTCTTTGGTCCTGTGAATGTCAAAAGCATAACTGGTGATCTCTACTGCTTAGTTATCACAGACGACTTTTCGAGATTTTCGTGGGTAACGTTCCTGAAGACAAAGGATGAAACATTTGAGAGTTTGATGACACTTTTCAGAAAGATTGAGAACTTGTACCGAACTCGAATTAGAAGAATAGGAAGTGACAACGGTACAGAGTTTAAGAACAACAAAATGGAAGAATATTGTGATGAACGAGGTATATTGCAAGAATTCAGTACGCCTTATACTCCACAACAAAATGGAGTCGCAGAAAGAAATAATAGGACACTGATTGAAACGGCCAGGACAATGCTTGCTGATTCGAAGTTACCTGTCAATTTCTAGGCCGAAGCCGTTGCAGCTGCTTGTTATACTCTCAATAGGGTTCTCACTGTGAAAAAGTATAACAAGACTTGTTTCGAATTGATCAACAAAAGAAAGCCTAATCTCAAGTATTTGAGCCGTTCTGGTCACCCTGCACAGTTCTAGATCCCGAAGGGAAATTTGGTCCAAAGAGCTTTGAAGGAATCTTCGTGGGTTATGCTAGTCCATTAAGAAGAGTCTTTGTTCCAAGCATGAAGAGGATCATCGAAGCACAACACGTTGAATGTCAAGGTTATACCATGCCACCGAGCTTCAATTATGATACTCTGTGGGACTCATTCGAGATAGAGGAAGAACCAGAGTTCTTTGACGAGTTGGGTATTCTAAGAGAATATAAATCAGCACAGGAAAGATTCCCAGCAGAATCTCCTATTCGTCAACGTCAAATTTCCAACGATGATGAAGCTGGTCCAAGTAACGCTGGAGAAACTGATGATATTCAGCAAACTCCGACATCTTTAGAACGAGAACATGCTCCTGACAATCAGACGGCTGTTAATGATGATAATCAAGATTCTAATGAAAGACCAACATTCGATCGTGGTGATTCAGAGTCTGAGGGGGAGCAAATCCAGTCTCCAGATCAGATAATTCCAATCAATGAAGAAGTGGCGAATCAGAACGTTACAAACTTGGAAGGCTAGGTAGATGTTCCAGGTGAGGTGATGCCAAGAACTCTTTCATATCATCCAGAAGAATTGATTATCGGAGAGTTACAATCAGGAGTCCGCACCAGACGACAGATTGACCAGGGCCTTACTTGCTTTTTTACAAAAATTGCTCCTTTACAAACAGAGTTTTCACTTAGTTGTTTCATTTCGGAGATTGAGCCGCGAACATACAAGGAAGCACTAACTGAAGATTCCTGGGTCAACGCAATGCAGGAGGAGCTGAATCAGTTTGAGAAGCTAGGTGTTTGGAAACTGGTGGACTTGCCTGATGGTCACAGGAAAATAAACACCAAGTTGGTGTTTAAATGCAAAAGGGATGATCGAGGGGTTATTATTCGCAACAAAGCTCGACTCGTTGTCCAGGACTTCAGTCAGCAGGAGGGGATAGATTTCACTGAAGTGTATGCTCCGGTTGCTCGACTTGAGGCAATTAGAATCTTCCTAGCATTTGCATTTTGGAAAGGATTTAAAGTATTTCAGCTAGATGTGAAGTCGGCATTTCTCTATGGCAAGGTGAAGGAGGAGGTATATGTCGGACAGCCACCGGGCTTCACCGACCCTATTCACAAAGATAAAGTTTATCTCTTGGATAAGGCGTTATACGGCTTACATCAGGCCCCGATAGCCTGGTACGAGACCCTGTCTCAACATCTGCTAGCCAACCACTTCATCCGAGGAAAGATAGACGCCACCCTCTTCACAAAAGAAGTCGACGGCCATCTTCTGATAGTACAGATTTACGTGGATGACATAATTTTTGGGTCGACAAATGAAGAACTCTGCAAAGAGTTTGAAAAGGTAATGAAACAGAAGTTTTAAATGTCATCAATGGGTGAGATGAAGTTTTTCTTAGGGCTTCAGGTTGATCAACTGCCCGAGGGAACGTTCATACATCAGACGAAGTATGTTCATGATGTTCTGGAGAAATTCAGGATGTCGGGAACATCTCCAATGATCACCCCATTAGCAACGAACCATGGAATAAACCCTAATCTCACCGAAGAGAAGGTGGATGAAACGTTGTATCGCTCCATGATCAGATCGCTAATGTATTTGACGGCATCGAGACCGGATATTATGTATCCAACCTGCCTCGCAGCCCGATTTCAATCAAGTCCCAGAGATTCGAATATGACGATCGTCAAGAGGATATTACGCTACCTGAAAGGAACTCCTAGCTTGGGGTTATGGTATCCAAAGGATGGCGACTTCACGCTTTAGGGGTACTCTGATTCCGATTTCGGATGCTGCAAAGTGAACGCTAAGTCAACAACTGCGGGATGCCAGTTCTTCGGACCACGATTGGTTACCTGGCAGTGTAAGAAGCAGACCTCTGTTGCTTTGTCCACATGTGAAGCCGAGTATGTATCTGCTAGCAGCTGCTGCTCCCAGATCTTGTGGATACAACAACAAATGCGCTACTACGGTTTGCAATTTCTTAACTCCCCTATCTTTGTTGATAATGAGGCAGCTATTAACATAACAAAAAATATTGTTCATCACGCTAAAACCAAACACATTGAAATTCGTCATCACTTCATCCCAGACTGTTTCGAGAAGAAGTTGATACGAATAGAAAAAATCCACACCGATGAACAAAAAGCTGACTTGCATACCAAAGCGTTTGACAAAACACGTTTTCAATATCTTTTAAAACTTAATGGTATGAACTTACTATCGGTTGCGGAGGGGATTCTTGGCGTAGATGAAGGTTCCACTGTAGATGATGTTGAAATGCAATCTGCAAAGGTCTGTCGATTTTTTACTTGTTTTGGTATTTAGGGGGAGATAGGTAATATTTTCAGAAAATACAAAAACAATAAAAAAAAATGCAAAAATCCAAAAACATGAGATATTTCAAAATCCAAAAATAAGAGAAAACCGAAAAAGAGCTTGTGTAAAAAGGGGAAATGATAGTACATCAGCTAGACAATTGCAGTACGTTAAAGAAATGTAAAGATTAAAAATTGTTAAGCAGTCTCGCTGATGATATGCCGATAGGTTTTTATACATTTAGTAATTTTGTTCGGGATATAAACCTAAATTCACAACTTGCTTTTACGCGGGGAACATCTTTCGGATATATAGGTAACCCCTGAAATCCTGTTTGAAGGGCTTTCTATTTCTGACATACTAGGTCTTTGTACGTGATGATATCTGGGGTATTATACCAGGACTTCTGATTTTGCGGGAGAAATAGCCTAGTCCTCGTATAATACTCTGCACTGCTTTATTCATAAAGCCTCCCCTCAGCATAAAAAATGACGAAACTTTGAAAAATGTTAATCATGTGTTGTTGAAGAAAAGATCCCCAAACGGGACACACCTAAAGTCGAGCCATCATCTCTTTGTCTGAACGGAAGTTCTAACCTGAGCTCTCATGGTCTCGCATTCACCCGTTTACAAATATCATTAGTGTACACTCACCTGTAAGACTGAATATAGGAGTCTGGATACGAGAGTATATTCTGAAGTGGTACACGCATATAAGTTAAGCTATTAAAACACTAATTCGTATTCTGAACAGATTGAAATTTGTGTGAAAATTTAAATTGGATCAGTATATCGGAAATCACTGTGAATTGTTTAATGCTTAGTATGTAATCAAGCTTAACAGTACTAGTAGCTTGTCGGCAGCTGATATGATTCCCTAACACGCTCACCAAAAATATGTTTGTAAATAGTTTACGTTTATTGCATTTCATTTCATTCCAGTTTAGCATTCAAAACCCAAAAAGATTTCGTAGTTTTCTAGTCTAAAACTTTCTCAAAATCTCAAAAAGATTTTACATTTCTGCTTCGATTTATCGACAAACCAAAGTGGAAAGCTGATCTTCAGACTCGCAGTTTTGAAGCAGATGCAGGAAGTTTCTGAGCTGGACAGATGGGTTGGGAGCTTATCTTGTTAAAACCTGGGAAAATGCAAAGTCAATGCAAGTTCATTAAGTTGAAACTTGTAATTTTCAGAAAAATGTTTGAAAAAGATTGAACAAAACGTCAGTGTGCTTTGTTTCGGGTCAACCAAGGTCATTAAGTTGGAGTTTGTCGGCAAAATTAAGTACCTAGGGTGATTATCTTGGACCTAGATATTTAAGTGGATTTCTATAATTGGTAAAACTGAGAAAAATGTCAAAATATCAAAAGGTCAAAGATTAAAAGTCAAAGAGATGTGTACTTGGCTCGGGCAGCAACCCGATCGGGCGTCAGCTCGATCGGACAGCACTACGATTCAATGTTCACTATAAATAGGTGGTCAAATGTTCAGTCAAACTTTTCATTCGTTCGACCGACCGCCCTATTCTCTCTCACACTCTTGCTTTCTGACTGAGATTTTCACATTTTCTCTTTGCACAAGACATTAGATCGTTGGTTTACACAACATTCTCAATGGCAAAGGTGTGTTTTCAAGATCTAAATCTGTTAAATTGATGACTTTGGTGTCTGTTCTTCATGACGTCACTGTTCGGACCTTTATTGTTAGATCTAGATAGATTTAGGATGTTTTGATAAAATCTGAGCATGAGGTTTTGTTCGCAAGGATGAGATCTACGTGTTTACCGTCTTGATTTGTATCATAACTTGTTAGAATCTCCAAATCTAAGGATTGAATGAGTCGGATATCGGTACTATTTTTGTCAAATTAAACCTAGATTAAGCCGAACTAGAATATGATGAACATAGGATTTTGATCGCGTCTGAAAACTCTACGTAGATCTATGTTCAATTTGATGATTAGCCTTAGAAAATTTTGATGTTCATGATTGTGTTCAAGTTGTTCTTCACTGTTCATGAAACAAGGTGCTACCCGATCGAGTGGCAACCCGATCGGGTGACCACCTGATTCTTTGTATGTTTACTTGATAAATTTCCAAGAGTTTGTTCCTAGGTATTTGTGCCTTAATTGTTAAAATTGACTGATGCCTTGAAAATTGTGCCTTCAAATGTTAAACAGTTGCTTTGAATAGTATGGCAGCCCGATCGGGTGGCAATCCGTTCGGGTAGCAATTCGATTCATTGCACTTCACAATGTTCATCTTGTTTGTGTGCCATTAATGTTTCACATTGTCACTTGGGATGTTTGGAAACCTGATCGGGTGGCAATCCGATAGGGTGGCAACTCATTCCAAAGTTTTTCATACACTGTTCATGGATAGAGTTGCAATCCGATCGGACGACAATCCGATCGGACAGCCACTAAACGAAAAAACATTTAAAGAAGTGGCAACCCGATCGGGTGGCAATCCGATCGGGTGGTCATCCGATTCAAATCATTCTCTCAAAGAGTTAACTGGTCAAAGGAATTTATTTGCTTGCCACAAGAATCGAGTGAGAACTCGATCGGGTGACAATCCGATCGAGTGGGCATCCGATTCATATGCTGTTGACTATGTTGACTTTCTTCATTGTACATGATGGCAATCTAATCGGACAACAATCCGATCGGACAGCCATCCGATTCTCAGTACTAGCACACATAGAGTGTTCCAGAGTTAGAAAAATTTTGAATTTTTCAAAATTTTCATGATTCATTTGTATGTCTTAAACTTTGTGCAAATGATTAGTGAATACTTTTGCAGGGAAAAGGTTCAAACATGGACAAAGGTCATAACGTATATTGTCTGCTAGATGCACTTAGTACATAAAAAACTATGGTCGAGGATATAGCCAAGTTTTTAAGAGAAAACAGGATTAATAAAGCTTTAACTGATAAAACCATTGTTTATGAATCTCATGTGAGACGATTTTGGAACTCAGCAAGATATGAAGAGCAAGATAAAATGATATACTCAGCAGTCAGGAAGAAGGATGAGAAGGGACAAGATGTGGATTTGGAAATAAAGTTTGGTGTTGAAGATCTTAGACGTGTGTTGGAACTAGGTGACAGTGATGATGATCCTACCATCATTCCAGAACGTTTATGTAAAGGATTATGGTGCAGAATGGGATTCACGGGGCATGTGAATGGAAAAATGATAAAAACAATGTTCAGTCATGCTTACAAGTTCATGATTCACTGTGTTGTACATGACTTATCACACAGGAAGGGAGCATATGACGAAACATCTGACTACATCATGAACATAATTGTTGATGCACGAGAATGTCTGTTGACTACATCTTCATCAAGTCTTAGTTCAAGAAAGTTAATATTGGAGCTTAAGTGTCAAAATTAGGGTTTAATATTGAGTTTAGATAGTGTTTCAAAGGGTTCCGTTTGAAATCAGTCATGTAAACAAGGGTTCCGTTTGAACTTAAGGGTTCCATTTGAACTATAGGGTTCCGTTTGAAAGTCTGTCGTTTGAACATGTTAGGTTAGTTTCAAACGGAAGGGTTCATGGTCTATAAATAGGTATGTGCTAGTCATATTTCAAACGGAACGGTACAAGGTCATTGTGAGAGTCACGAAGTGCTGTCGGATTTTCATCAGAATTCATTGTACAAAGCACGTGTTTGTTAATAGAAAGAAAGATTAGAAGATACAAGCTGTTTTGGACATCGTTTACTTTGATTCCGCCTTAGTATTTGATGTTGAACTACTTTTACTGACTTTCAGGGTCACGTACACGATCCAACAAGTGGTATCAGAGCTCAGGACGAGGAGTTCATACCGAAATCAGCTTGAAATCATCGGATTATCTCACTTCTACCTTTCTTTTCTGTTTTTAACCGCGAGAACTGGTTAAAATGGCTTGAAACGATCATATGTCAAACGAAATTCACTAATAATCAATCCTTGAAAGTTTGATAACGAAATTCGACCTAAAACTAACTAAAATCGATCAGACCGTTTGAAAATTTTCGCGTTTTGCTGACGTCACATGTTCTATCGTTTGAAATCAGACCCTCCCGTTTGAAAATTGGCTTTATCGTTTGAAAAACAAGTCTATCGTTTGAAAAATGTTCCATCGTTTGAAAATATGAGTCTATCGTTTGAAATTTGACTCCACCGTTTGAAATTACACTCTATCGTTTGAAAAATAGATGCTGTTGTTTGAAAAAATGTCTGCCGTTTGAAAACAGTCCACCGTTTGAAACCTTTACCGTTTGAAAATCTTTGTCGTTTGAAAGGTGCATCGTTTGAACAGCCATTGTTTGAAAATTGTTTGTCGTTTGAAAGGTACATCGTTTGAACATTCTATTGTTTGAAAATATTGTTTCAAACGGAACAGTAGCACCGTTTGAACTCTTTGTCGTTTGAAAAACATATATTGTTTGAAAAGTTGTTGTTTGAAACTTTTGGAATTTCAAACGATACAAACCATTACGTTTGAACAAGTGTCGTTTGAATCTGATAATTTCCAAATCAAAATTTGTCTAAGTGTTGTTTGATTTTACAGGTACGATCAAAATGGATGATATTTTCATGAATCCGTTTAGCGATATGTACGCATTCGCAGGAAACTCAGGAGATGATATTCCAACAAACAACAACAATACGAACGAGAACGAGAATACTCCGAAAGAAAGAAAGAAGGAAGCTTGGGAGTCCGAAAGCGCATTTGGAACGTTTAAGAAACCTCCTAAGCTGATGGCTATAGAAGATTATAGCAGGTGGGCAACAAAGTTCGAAGATTGGTTGATGGCATTTGCTTTTCCTTGCTGGAAAAGTATGAAGAATGGTGAAGCGTTAAGAACAGCTGAGGAGATTGATTTGTTTGTAGCTGAACAAAAGTGTGTGGCATTGTTATTTCAGTCAGTCCGGGAAGACATTATTGCCTTGATCGACTATTCAAATGCAAAAGATCTTTGGGAAAAGCTTGAAAAGAAATGTACTGGTAGTCAAGAAATTAAGAAAAACAAAAAGAAACTTCTTAGAAAAGAGTTTGATCTGTTTGGTTATCTTAAGAATGAGTCAGTGTGTAAAATGATAGAAAGGTTCGGTCATCTGAAGCTGGAATTAGTAAGACATGGTATCGACATTCCTGAAGAAGATCTTATCGACAAATTGTTCGATTCGTTGCCTGACGAGATGGATTGGAGATATTATGCACTAATGCTGAAGAATACCATCAAAGAACCAGAAAAGCTGACATTAGATTTGGTGATTGAGAAACTCGAGAGTCATGAGTTGGAGTTGAAGAAGACGTACAAAGTTAATCATTCATCTTACCAACAGAATCTGGATCTATACTATCCAAAAAGCATGATGCCAAAAGCAACTTCACCAAAAACTGCTTTTTCTGCTGAAAATGTGTCGATAGCTGGCAAAGAAAGTCAAAGTGGTCAAAGCAGTGGAAGTCACAGTGGTTATCACATTGGATCTTCATTTTCTGGAGGTCATTCTGATGCAAAGAATTGTTTTCAATGCAACATCGCAATCGATTTGAAGAATGCTCAAAATTTTGATGAAGAATCGGCCAAGCAACAAATGGTCTTTCTGGCATCTGTTCTGGAATCCTATGAAGGGTTGGTGGCTGGAAAAATCGGGAATACAAATCAGACGAAAGAAGACTACGATCAGATAGATCCTGAAGAAATGGAGCTGATCGACATTCGTTGGGCAATGGCAAGTGCAGTTCGACGTGCACAACGCTTCATGGAGATTACAGGAAGAAAAACGATCGGTGGTCCGTCTACAAAACTGGGGTTCGATAAATCGAAAGTAACTTGCTTCAAGTGTAAGCAGAAGGGTCATTTTAATAGAGAATGCCGAAACGCTTATGTTGATGAATCGGAGAATCCATTTCAAGATGATTATTACAAAAAGGCAATCTACCATCAAAATAAATCCGAGCCGCCTAGATTGAAGCAGTCTGAAGATAACAGAGACAAATCAAGGGCTCTTGCTGTGATTTATGATGATGAGGGGTATGATTGGAGTAAGGAAGTTCTACCGGAAGAAGATGCGGTGGGTTACGCATTCATGGCAAGCAATGATGAACCCATTAAGTGGAAAGATGATCGTACTGAGGAACAAAAGTATCAATACCGGAAGATGGTTGCTGAAACAAAGATTATCAGACTTTCTCGTATCTATCTGAATGCAAGGAGAGCCAATAGATGGGATCCAGATAGAGAGTGCTATCTTGATGAGTATGGAAATATTGCAATTGATGATAGTACGCTAGATATCGAAGCCATCATCAAGGAGTACAAAGAAGACGATGAGTATTGGCAACACAAATGGTGGGGAACTCCAACTTCGAAAATGATTGAAGAGGAGAAAGAGAAAGAGAGAAAAGAAAAAGAGGAGAAAGAGAAAGAGAGAAAAGAAAAAGAGGAGAAAGAAAAGAAAGAAAAGCAAGTTGATACAGGCTTAATTGATACTACGCAAGAGTTGACAGCTGAGAATCTGGGAATGATGGCTGACAAAGTGCTAGCTGCAAAAGCACTTGAGGTAGATCCTAATTCTGTCACTAAGTCAAAGGGATCGGTCAGTCAAAGTGTGTCAACAAATGCATCAGGTAACAAGATTGAGTCAGGTAACAAGATTGACGGGAATGCTGACTGCAGAAATTGCACCAAACAATGCAATTTTTGTAGCACTGTCACGTATCTTAACAATGAGAAAATTCAGAATCTGACAACAAAGGTTAGAAATGTTGAAAATCAGATTCTCGATCGTGACAAAAGTGTCAGAGCTTCAACTGAACGGATAAAAGAATTAACTAAACAATTGGAAAATGATAAAATTGATCATGACAAAGTTAAAAGTGAAAATGAAAAGTTGATTCTTGAAAATCGTCAGATTTCTGAAAAATTTGAAAAACTCAAAAGCACATTAAAAGATTGTGATGATCGAAATGGTAAAACTTTTAAAGAAAATGAACATCTAAGAGCAGTGCTTAGAGTCAAAGAAGAATCAATCAATCAACAACTGGATGAAATCGCTAAATTGAAACTTAAAGTTCAAGAGGCTGTAATCGAAAATGAGCGAATCCAGTTGAAGCTTAACAGTTATAGCTCCGCAAGCTTTGTTTTACAACATATCATTCCCAAACCCATTGGGAAAGACAAAGCGGGCGAAGATGTGTATTGTGATGGAACTGGGGTGGGGTTTCATCAAGTTCCACCACCTGTTCTTGATAATTACACGAAAAAGCAATCTGGGTTGGTTGAAATTGAAGAAGAAAAAGAAGTTAAACTTCCGGAGAACATTGATGTTACTTTTTCTACATCATCTGATGATAGTGTTCAGACAGAGATTGTTAAAAGCACAGCTGAAAGTGTTTTGAATAGTGATTCAGCTGAAGATGATGGGTGTTTCTTGGACAAATACATTCAGAAATCAAAATCCAAAAACAACTTAAGTGATGAACCGGGTCTTGTGATGTACAAGATGGCTGGATCTGATAAGTTGTATTCGGATTCTGAATTTCCGATTGAGAATGTTAATGTGAAAAAATTGACGAATGTTTTCAAGTTAGTTGAAGTTGAGTTGTCAGAAGTGAACAGTTTGTGTCAAACAAAAAGGCAAATGAATTTTGAGAAAGATAAAGCTTATTACAAAAAGCCTGTTGTTCCACCAAGGTTTTATAATAACAATCGAAACAATTGGTCGGGTGGTTATCGAGGTGGTAGGAGTTATCAGAAAAAGAGTTCTCAAAACAAGAGGTTTGCTGAAAAGAAGGTGTTTGTAAACAGTTCAAGTTCACTTGCTGATGAAGGGAAAAAGATTTTTTCAAAATCGAATGAAGAGTTCTTTGAGAAAAGAATTTCACATTATCGGTCTGAAGGTACAAGTCGAGTTGTTGATACTCGAACATGTTTTAGATGTAATCAAGTTGGTCACATTGTACGAATGTGTACCAATGTGAAGCCTAAGACTGAAAATGTGAAGTATCAACAGAAGAAAGTTGATGTGAAGGGTAAAGCACCAATCATTGTTGAGAAAAAGTATGTGAAAAATGACAACATCAAAGTGAAGAATGAACCTGTACAGAAAGTGGTAACTAAAAATGACAAGTTTTATAAACAGGTTGCATTAACTCAACAAGTTTGGAAACCAAAAACTGAAATGAAAATTTCAACTTCTGAAGTGAAAAAGGCTGATGAATCAATTTCGGTTGATTATGATGCAAATTTTCCACCTTTGAAGGCTGAAAATTTCAAAATTCAAGTTGCTAGAGTCAAGGTTACACCTAAGGCTGATGAGGCCTGGGTGGACACCATGTTCGAATAAGCAGTTTGAATTGCCGGAGCTTCCTGGATCGCGAAGCATGAATCAGCATCTTTATTGAAGTGTTTTAAAATCAACTTGTGGTATATGCAGGATCTTCCAAGTGCCATTTCAAGATGGATCATGGATAGTGAGGCATCTCGACATATGACAGGAAAAACTGCATTACTATATGATGTGAAGAATATCAATGGTGGTTATGTGAGATTTGCAGGTCATGAAGGTGGTAGAATTGATGGTAAATGAACGTTATCCAATGGGATTGTGACGTTTGAGAAAGTTAACTACATCACGCTAAAACGAAACACATCGAAATTTGTCATCATTTTATTCGTGTCTGCTTATATGAATTGAGAAAATCCACACTGACAAACAGAAAGCTGATTTACATACCAAAGCTTTTGATAAAAATCGGTTTAAATATTTGTTAAAATTGAATGGTATGAAGCTTCTGTCGGTGTCGGATGGTATAATTGGCGTTGATGAGAGTACTGTTGCGGATGAAGACGAGAAACAATCTGCAATGGTTTGTCGAATTTTTACTTGTTTTGGTATTTAGGGGGAGTAGATGTTTGTACATAGTTTATTTTCAGAAAATACAAAAACAGTAAAAAATGCAAAAATACAAAAACATGATAAAATGAAAAAGAGCTTGTGTATATAGGGAAAATGATAGTACATCAGCTAGACGATCACAGTATGCTAAAGATTTGAATAGTATAAAAGAGTTAAACAATCTTACTAATGATGTGTCGATAGGTTTTCACACATTTAGTAGATTTATTCGGGATATAAATCCTAAAATTCAAACTTGTGAATTCGTGGGGAACACTACTTGGATATATAGGTAACCCCTGAAATCTCGTTTGAAAGGTCTCTTAATCTGATATACTAGGTCTTTATACTCTATGATGTCTGGGGTATTATTCCGGGACTTCTGCTGAACGGTAGTTCTGACCTAGTCCCTGGCTAATACTTGCTGCAATGCTTGAAACACAGCATTAAACCCTCAGCATGCTGAAACAATAAAATTGATATATGCTGCTGTTGTAAGCAAAAAGATCCTCTAAAGGGGACACACCGAAAAGTCGAAGCTGATATCTCTCTGCGTATACGGAAGTATCGATCTGAGATCCCTCGGCCCTCGCATACCTAAATTATATACAGACATCATTGTAGTATTCTCACCTGTAAGACTGATTATTGAGATTCTGGATACGGGAGTATATTCAAGAGGTGGGACACATGAATGATCTAAGTTCTTAATTCATCTAAATCGTATCCTGAGTAAGTTGAACTTTGTGTGGGAATTTAAGATGGATCAGTATATCGACAATCGAGGTAAATTGTTTAAGTCTGAGTATGAAATGTAGCTTAACGGTACTTGTGATTTGTCTGAAAAGCTGATTTGATTCCCTGACACGCTCAACAAAAATATGTTTGTAAATAGTTTACTTTGTTTAATTTCTGCAATTTAAGTTTTCTGTATTTCATTTCTTAGTTTAGAATACTTTGATAAAATCCAAAAAGATTTTATTTCTGCTTTATTTTTCTGACAAACCAAAGTGGAGAGTTGATTGTTGGATTCTCAGATGTTTGAAGCAGATGCAGAAAATTCTGAACTGAAGAATGAGGAGAGCTTACTTTGAAGAAGTTTGATTTGTTTGAAATGATAAAAACAAGTTCATTAACTTGATACTTGTTATTTTCAGAAAATGTTTGAAATTGTTGTTTTAAATAACAGTTTGTTTCGTCAAATGATCAACCAAGGTCATTAATTTGGACTTGGTAGATTAATCAAGTAAATAGGGTCATTAACTTGAACCTGAATACTTGAGTGGATTTCTAAAACTGACTAAGTTTGTGTTTTTGTGATTGAAAAGATAGAATTGTAATGTTTGTTGGTTGAGTAACAGATTTGGTCTTCATTATTCCCAATGGAAGCAAATTGTCAAAGCTTGAACCAGATATCTCAGATTCAGCATATCGAGAGGGGGAGTCTGTGAAAGGGGGAGTCTGGATCAACAGCATATGGGAATGTGAAGATAGAGTGCTTGTGATGAAAAGGCAGAGTTAGAGAAAAGACTAAGACTGAAGACTCAGGAGCTGAAGACTACGTCAACATCCAAGGGGGAGTCTGTTGATGCACGAGAATGTCTGTTGACTACATCTTCATCAAGTCTTAGTTCAAGAAAGTTAATATTGGAGCTTAAGTGTCAAAATTAGGGTTTAATATTGAGTTTAGATAGTGTTTCAAAGGGTTCCGTTTGAAATCAGTCATGTAAACAAGGGTTCCGTTTGAACTTAAGGGTTCCATTTGAACTATAGGGTTCCGTTTGAAAGTCTGTCGTTTGAACATGTTAGGTTAGTTTCAAACGGAAGGGTTCATGGTCTATAAATAGGTATGTGCTAGTCATATTTCAAACGGAACGGTACAAGGTCATTGTGAGAGTCACGAAGTGCTGTCGGATTTTCATCAGAATTCATTGTACAAAGCACGTGTTTGTTAATAGAAAGAAAGATTAGAAGATACAAGCTGTTTTGGACATCGTTTACTTTGATTCCGCCTTAGTATTTGATGTTGAACTACTTTTACTGACTTTCAGGGTCACGTACACGATCCAACAATAATCACATGTTTAGTGTTAAACAGGCCATACAATGTTTCACATGTGATCTTTGAATACTTGAAAGAAAATATCAGGTCTGGTAGTGGAAAGTACATCATGTATCCAAGGTTCATCATGATGATAATTAACGATCAATTCAAAGACCTTCCGAAGGATGTTAATGATGTGCTAGGTCCAAGGAACATGACATCTGAAACAATAACCAGATTGATTAAAGGACCTGATACAAATGCTAAGGGAATGATATGCAGAATTAGCAAACCAACTTATGTAGCTCCAGAGAATGATAAGTGGAGACATGAGAATAGTGATTCTGACAATGAAGATGAAAAGATGAGTGGATTAGTTGGGAAGAAAACTAGATGGTGGTTTGTAAGAGATGGAAAAAGAAAGAGAACGCCAAAGACGTCCCCTGTAGTTCCTATTCCAAAAGAGCCAGTTCCGAAGATAGTTGTTAAGGGTATAGTGAAAGGGGGAGTCATAAGGTTGTTAGAACTTTAAATTGTTATATATTTCTAATAAATTTGTTAATGCTTGTTTTGCAGGACCTTCGAAAGAACCACAACAAAGATTGGTGGACGAGCCAGTGTTAGATCCTTCAGAAGTTGTTCAACAAGGAGCTGATCTTTTAAAACATTCACTTGAAAGCTATCTTAAAAGAAATGAGGAAGTTGCTGCTCAGATAGATCAAGGTTCAAATGTTCAAGCAGAGAGTATTAAAGCTACAGAGCCTGAAGGTGTAGTTCGTGATGATTCAAGCGAAGCTGATTCAGAGTCCACTGAGACAGAGTCAGAACTGGATCCTTCTACACTTGGAAGAGGCAAGGCTCAGTTGAAGAAAAAGCCATCAAAGAAGTAGAAAGCATCTGATGAAGAGGATTCTATCTATGTGCCACCTGAAAAGGCAAAGAAGCTGAGGATAAAAAGAAAGGCAGTTCAATCAGGAGTGATTCCTAGAAATGTTCACGCAAAGAAAACTGGTGCTTCTATGCCTAAAGGTCAAGCAGGCAAAAGTGAAAAACATGTTGCTACTTCAGAAGTTCATGTAGCAGAAAAGGTTCCAAGTGCTCCAGAAGTTGAAGTTGAAGTTCAAAGTGTTGAGAAGCCTGAGGTTGAGGTTCAGAAAAAGGCAGGTGGTGATGATTATGTTGAA
The DNA here is from genome assembly GCA_030545235.1 of Helianthus tuberosus. Lineage (NCBI taxonomy): Eukaryota > Viridiplantae > Streptophyta > Magnoliopsida > Asterales > Asteraceae > Helianthus > Helianthus tuberosus. The sequence goes on from CM060433.1 coordinate 136,090,931, forward strand.
ATCACCGGGTTTAGAGCTGCTACACCACCTCCACCACCACCACCACAAGATCAACCTAATCCAGATATCACTGAACCCTCACAACCACAAAACACAACTTTCGGTGATCTTTTTGGAGAGCTTCCTCATGCAACTGGGGTATACAGAGATGATATTCCAGATGAAGATTATGACATGTTCAACAATGAAGCTGTCAAAGAATTGGCGAAGAAAGTTGCTGAACTTGAAAAAGAAAAAGACAAAGCTGTTGCTGAGAGAGATGTGTTGAAAAAGAAAGTTGAGGAATTAATGAAAGTTAACGAAGAAATCAAGACTGTCATGATAAAGCAACAAGAGAAGTTAAAGAAAGTGAAAGATGTCAATCATGACAACTCTCAACTGTTTGAGATTTTGTCAGCTGAAAATGTTGAGATGCGTCAGAAGATGAAGAATTTGCAAGATGTGAATCAAACCCTGAATCAGCTTTTGAGCGAAATCAGTGAAGCTTCATCAAATGAAATGAAAGCGATGAAGTTGGAGATGGAAGCAATGAAGGCTGACAAGGTGGTGAAGGATGAACAGCTAAGTATGTTATATACTGTGATGGAAAGTCATCTGAATATTGATCTCCATTCTGTCTTCCAAAGCATTGAAATCAAAAGGGCTGAAGATCGGAGAACTGAAAGAGAAAGAGAGTTGGCTCAAGAAGCAACTCAAAGGAGAAAAGGGTTGGTAGTTGATACAAAAGAAATCCTTGGGTCTTCAAGTCAAGCAGAAGCAGGAGGTTTTTCTAGTTAAATTGATGAAGAAATGGTTGATGCTGAAACAAATCCTATGGGATTTGTGCTTGTTGGAAAGTCTTCTACATCTTTGAATGTTGATGACATCTTTCGTCGAGTACTTGCTGAGCAACGGAGAAAGAAATCTAAAGAACAAAAGGTGTTATTGCTTAGATGGAAAGACAAAGATAGAGAAGAGGAAGAGATAGTAGAGGAAGAAGAGGAAGAAACAAATTTAGAAGATGATTTGTTTCAAATTAACAACTATCCTGAAGGTGATGATGATGATCATCAGGGCACAACTGGGTTATTGATAGGGAATCCAAATGTTCAACAAAGAATTGAAGATTTTCTGAACGATGAAATAAATGAACAAGAGGATGATGATCATCAAGAAGCTTCTACATCAGGAAAGCAACACGCCGACCAGGTATTCTTATCTCAACCGACTGTCATTTATTTGAATGCTCAAAATGAGGGGGAGATTGAGGTACCACGGTCAAGAGCGAAGATGTTGGAAGAACTGGGATTAGATGATGGGAAATTCAAGTTCGACATTGAAGATGAAATTCCTCAATCACCGGAAAAAGAATATGAATTTGTTTATGCTCAGGAGGCAGATAAGTATGATGATGTGATAGTAGAAGATGCATCTGACTCATCAGACGAGGAAACAGATTTTCACTATTCTGGTGTAGATGAGACGTTTCCTTCGTTGGCCGAAATGTTCAAAGATAAAAACGAAGATGAGATCAGAAGAAAGATAGTGGAGAAGATTTCAACTGAAGGTGTGCCAAGAACCATCCCTAGAGAGAATCTTGCTGAAGAAAGAAAGAAATGGTTCAGGGTGATGCCAAAGGAAAGAAAGTATATCAGGCCTCTTCAGTATTTCATGCACAATAAAGATATTTCATGGGGAGACATTCTTTCATGGGGTTATCTAGAAGATCTACAGGTGTATGCCATACGACGGGAGCAGGGGGTACAATATTTTGAGTTTCTGTCAGACATTAAGACCCTCCCGTGGTGGGATGTAGATGAGTTGCTTCAGATAAAGAACATCAAGCAGTTCTATTATGGTTTGGAAGTGAAGCAACATGATCAACACTTGTGGGAATACGTGAAGCAGCAGGCTAAGGCTGGTTATCCTGATTGGAAGCCACAACGTCCAAAGCAGATTGTGACTATCCTGGAAAATGGATAGAAAGATATAACTTTGGATATCAAGCCTCCAAAATGTCTAAAGAACATGCCTCTTAGAGAAATGGAACAGGATTTTCATGAATTCTTTGAAGGTTGGCTATACAATGAAACAACAGCTGAAGCGGTAATTTCTTTGTTTGACAAGTCTAAAGGGGAATCAAGGAGAATCTGCATACTAGACCCAATGTGGCTAGTAAATTGCTCAAAGAAAGACATAGACTGCTTGTTTTACAACAAGATTGTGTACGAGAAAAGGGATAAAGAACAAGCATTGCAGTATCAAAAGATTGTAGATGTATGCTTTGCTCAAGACATCAACTCCGGCAGATATTGGAAGTCTAAATGGAGAGACTTGGAGATTGATGAATTTCTGAAAAAGTACAAGCGAGAGCAAAGATTCAAAGCTATATCGGAGAAAGCAGCAAAGCTTGGAAAGTTTAAGCTGATGAGACCACCGCCAACTGATCAAACACCAATTGAGAAAGAAGAAAATAAGATTCCCAAGCGGGACAGAAAGCGTGATGGTGATCCGGTATACAGGAAATGGTGGATTGAAGAGGGAAGGCATCTGAGACGAAAAATGTTTGAAGAAAAAGCCGAGAAGAGGAGACAGAGGGCCAAGGAATGAAGGTGTAATAGGAAGGAATGAAGACTATGCTGAAAGGAACTGCAGCTACATCCGAGGGGGAGTCTGTTAGTTCATGCGTCTGTAGCTTTCGTCAGCATTGAGTCATATTTTATCAGTTTATGTCTTTTGTGAACATTTATGTACGCATGTACGTAGTCAGACAGCTCAGGAAATGGAACTTATATGTAAAAGTGAAGTCCGGTGGATAACTTGTGTCACCCGATCGGACAACGCTTATTTGGTTCCTGAGTTTGCCTATAAATACTCGTTCAATGTATGTCATTTAGAACTTTTGCTCATTCTGTTGGGAAACTCTGTCAAGTCTGACTCTCTACTAGCACTTGTGTACTTTCATATCATCTTTATAGAAAGATCAGACGGTGTTAAACGTTGAATACTCTGTCGTAATTCTGTGACTTGATCCATGGATTCCGCACATTGATCTAGGTCGATTCATCCACGTTCGTGAAGAACAGATCCTGACACAAAAGGCCTAACAACCTAGAGTACGAACTTGAGTTACACTTCTTTATAAATAAATGAATGAACCGTTGAAAAAAAAAGAAAAAAACCCTATAAAACAGAAAATGAATCGTTGATAATTTATTGCTTATAGAAAAATGTTTATAGCTTTTATTTTCTAGTAGCACCTTTTACCTATAAAACATAAAAAGAATCATTGATAATTGTAAATGCATCGATTTATATCATGTGAATGAATCGATATATATTTGTGTACCTTATATTCTACATTTATAACATGTTCATCAGTTTAATAATAATAATAATAATACATATAAATATAAAGTTATATGAATGTATTTAATTATATATAATGCAATACCTAGAATGTATATAGTACTATATAACATATATAGTTGATTCATAACTATATATATCTATAACATATAAAGCAGTATAAATATTTATTAAACACATATGTTTAAACATAAAGAGGTGTGTATAATTTTATACATAGGGCATTAACTTCTAGGGTGTATTGATCAATTTACAAATAAGTTTTAGACATAATATTTGTAGATCTTAATATTATGGTTTAGACAGTCGATAAACTTTTATAGATCGCAATTACATATGTTAGACCGTTTGCGTGACCCTAAAAGTCAGTTAAGGCAGTTCATCTTCAAATATGAAGGCGGAATCAACATATATAAAGTCATAACAGCTTTGTTCCCTTCAATTCTTCTTCTATTAATCGATTCTGAGTCTTTACAATCAATTTCTAACAAAATTTCGACAGCACCTTGACTCACACACAAACACCATCAGGTTTCTATTCAAATGACACACTCTCCTATATATAGGCTCTAGGTTTCTCTTGAAAATGACACACTACCAGTTCAATAGAAAGCTGATCAATAGATTTCTATTGAATATGCACAATATCAGTTCAAGAGAAAGCTGATCAATAGGTTTCTATTGAACTTGCCTTGAAACCCCTTCAAGAGAAACACCCTAGATAAACATGTAAAACCCTAATTTCTAATCTATTGTGTGCTCATTCATTCTATCTAGACAAAAGCCTTATAAGACGTAATCAGCAGACATTCAGTGCACCAACAACATAAAATATATATACATATTTGTTTTATATACTTAACTGGATACATATAAATATACATATTTGTATATTTAAATTAACCAATAAATACCTTTAATCTATATTTAGACCTTTATATACATATATACATATGTATGTATTTAAATAACATTTAAATATATACACACTATATATTAACATATTTAGTGTATTTTATGTATACAAATATATAGTGTTATATAAATATAAATTTAAATATGTCAGATGCATATTTAATTGTTATACAAACGTACCGCTATATTAGATTTGAATCACTATACTCAAATATACAATTATATTTATCCATATTAGCGAAAAAAAAAATTCAAACTAGAATATTCTAGTTGATAGCAAAATTAAGTTATTACTTTAGTTACGAGACATCATATAAAGTGAATAGCCTTTATATTTATATATAATACACTATTTGTTCAATAAAAACTTCAGTTTTAACTACAAGTTCAATGTTTTATCTAAATTATTTAAAACTAATTTATTTAATAAAATGGTTCTGTGTCATCAGTATTGTTTAGATATATTTATATTATATAAACTGATACCGTTCAAAAAAATATTATATAAACTGATTAATGTAAATAAAAGGGTCATTATGAAGTAAATGTTTTAACCTATTGACAGATTATTATATTTATTAACTCTAGTTGAAATATAGACCCTAGTACAATATTGATGATTATAATATAACTTATAATAGTAAATATTAATAATATCTTATAGCTCATCTAAATACGTGTTATATTGTTTTATTACCTTGTTTGGTCTTATATAATGATTTCGTAACCAAAAATATTATAATAAGTCAAGGAGCCTCGATTGCTCTACTATGGTTGAAAAAGACAGAAGTTCTTAAAATCAGCAAATGTCTGTTTTAAGTGCTTTAAGCTAAAACACTTTACCTTTACCTTATAATTTAAAATTTTAAAATATATTGAATACAATAAACTCTCGTAATGATAATTTAGATTATAATCTTTTAAAATATTAACCTGACTAGTTTTGTAATTGGCATGTTTTAAGTAATCATGAAATATAAAATTTTATACATATACAAGCTACATATACTAATAATTGGAAGTATATATATACATTTTAATAATGCTTATATATATTTTATATATGTTTATACGTGTATATAATGTAAACTAAAATTTACTTTACATAGGATACATGTAGAATTTTATACGTTTAAAAGTATAGCATAATTCAAAGAAAGTGTATGTTCAAAAGATTTTTATAATCATCATGTTTTTATTCTCAACCATTTGGAATATTATATTTAAAAGAAGTAATAAATTTTATTTTACAATATATTACAAAAGAAGAGAAAAGATGAGTCTAATGGTTCGTACAATCGGTATATATATAAAAGAGAGTAAATAATTAATTTTTAAAGGTAAAAGATGTTACAAAATGAAAACGCCTTTTCTTACTCGATTTAAATTAATAATTTAAGTATTCTATTTATTTACTTAATTATTTTACCTGGCACATTAAAATTTCCCAGAACGTTCTAGTTTTGTTTCATTTTCAAACTAAAATTTAAAATAGATGCCCCACATAAACATAATTGACTCAAATGTGTGTTTAATACATTTGTCCTTATTATAGCTTTATTAAAATATATATAGGACAAAGATCTGTTAGGAACCACCCCTTATTGCGAGAACTGCGAGAACCAATGTGAACACAACCAAAAATGCCTAAAAATAATTAAAAAACACACAAAAAAAATTAATATTTTTTATGTTAAAATCGCTACTTTTAGTAGAAAAAAAAATTTTAAATTTTTTTTTTTGCTACTAAAAGTAGCGATTTTAACATAAAAATATTAAAAAAAATAGATTTTTTTTTATTTTTTTAGGTTTTTTGAGGGTTTAGTTTTTAGCATTTTAGCTTGGGGGGGGGGTGTTTAGGTTTTTGGGGGGTGGGTGGGGTTATGTTTTTTTTAGGTTTTTTGGGGGGTTTTAGTTTTTAGCATTTAGCTTGTGGGGGGGTTAGGTTTTTTTTTTTTTTTGGGGGGGGGGGGGGGGGTTAGGTTTTTTTTAGGTTTTTTTAGCTATTTTAGGTTGTGTTCACATTGATTCACGCGGTTATCGCAATAAAGGTGGTTCTCGCATAAACCTTACCCTATATGTATGTATATATATATATATCAAATTACAATTTT